>QXJR01000003.1:0-1424987 GCA_020975725.1 Picocystis sp. L7
AAACCAACTTCCACAATGTACTATAAGGATTTGCTGGATGAAACCTGAGATGTCCCTACCTACAGAAATCCTTCTTCGCTCTGCTCTCTCCATTACTGAAGAAGGGTGGAAGTATCCTTCTTTGGATGCAACTTGCAAGAAAACGATACAAGTGCTATAGTCCCAAACTGGCTGTCCTCTCAGAACAAAGTTGCATGACTGAAGGGCTTGCTCAGCCCAACAAGCCCGGAGGAAAAGTTTATCTGACAATGTATGAGTAGTGACAGCGTGATCGATTTCCTTCCACCACAAGTTTATATGTTTCACCAGATATTCTTTGATCTGCTCAAGTGGGAATTCAATGGGCTTCACATGATGAGAGAGTGCAGAGTAACCCTCCATTGACTGAAGTCCAAGTTCTTCCCGCAACAAACAAAGGCCTTCGAAAGCACTTTCTGGCGTGAGGGCACCCAATTCGAGACGCATAGACCATGGATCCATACACGAATTGATGTGATGTAGAAATTGGGACTTCACTTGCAAAGCTTCGAGGTATAACTTGTGCAACTCGTACCTGGTAGACTCAGTGCTAGGTATTACGTGATGCAGTGAGAGGTAGGGGGCTAAACTTGTGAAAGACATTCCCCAAACATTGAATGTGCTGGATGTTCTCTTCGGACCTGGACAATACATGTTAAGCAGGTTCACTTCAAGTGGAAGCGTACTGCTCTCGTTCCCGTTTACAACCAGCCACTCACAAACAGGGACATGTTTACCGAGGAATGTGACCCCTGTACCTCGAGGAACCTCAAAATCTCCAGTTGCACGACTCTCTGGAATTTAGTGCAGATTGTGTGCTTGAACGTTTACAGCATGCAAGAGACCGAATTGGGGATAAATCCTCGCACGAGACCTAAGGTTATGTGGAAGTTTTGAGAGCACTTGGGGTACGCAACCAGCAGCCCAGAATAAAGCACACTCTGGTGTTGTAGAGCCTTGCCATTCCATTGCCATATCCACCCGGCAGCACCCTTGAGAAGCATGCTTCAGGTTTGGAAGAGCATCGTTCACAAGTTGAATAGGGGATTGTGGGATGCTGCTTGATTCAACAAAGGTGCTGGTCTGGGATTTCAACCCCAATGCATCAAAATATAGAAGGCTGTATCCCAATTCTGCACAACGGGCATCGGGTTCGACCAAGAGAATTGCAATTGGCACTGAGAGCAAGACAGCATGAAATGCAGCAGCTGATAATCTCGTGGTGTGCTCTGTCGAGTGTTGAGGAAGGGGCTCAGATGGTATGAATGCATCCGTCAACTCTTTATAGACCCTTGCCATACATGCCTTCAAACTTTCATTTGCCTTCCTCCATTTCATTATAGCCATACATGTCTCATATGCCATAAAATTCTCGTATTCCAAATGTTCCAACACTTCTGTGTCATTTGCATTACGTCTAGAAGCAACATGAAGGATTTGCTGAGTTTTTGAGACTGCCATAGACTTTGCTTTGGACAGAACTTGCTGGACCAACTGCTTGTTGTTTTTTCTCAACCATGGTACCCTGGCTCGCCGCAAATTCGGTTGGTCAGTTGCAGTCTGCTCTATGTTGGGAAACATCCACCATAATTTTCCATGGATATTTCCTACCTTCACATTTGCCAGTTGGATGTGTTTGATTTCAGCCAAGCTTACCCACTTTTGTTGAGGTGACAAGCAATGTAGCCACGCTAGGTCAGAGCACTGCGCGTTCTTGGGTTGACATGTCGGGACAGGTTCAGGGATCTTTGGGACACTTACTCCTCCACCCCTGGAAGCATGGCAAGTGGCTCTTCTGCCTCCAGTTCGACCAATGGTTTTCGAACCATGAACATTTGTCAACACATCAAAGGATGGGAAGAGGTGAGCTTCAGAACCGGAGTTGAAAACATCCATGAAGTGTTCAAACTTGAATAGACCTTTCACACTGTCAACGTCGATGCTAAGATGGAGAAGTCCTTGCTCCATAGATTCAAAACCTAAACGTGGAAGTTTAAGCATGGCACCTGAATCACCCACATCACTTTCACTTGATTCAAGACGGGAGATGAGACTTTCGAAACTGTCGACAATGCCATTCTCTTGCTCGCTGAAAATGGAACTCCATTCAACTAATTCGTCACCTACGACTTCATTGGTAGCGGATAAACTTTGTTCTTCAATGCTTTCTCCATGACTTTCAAAGTCTTCGGAAACGTCGAAGTCACTGTTGGACATGCTTTACACTTTCGTCACATCCGAAAAAAAATCGTCAGCACTTGAAAGACAATGCGTTTTTTACTTCGAAGTCATAGGACGTGAGTTTCCAAAAGATGTGAATACATACCTTCCAGATGTAGTGCAATGAAACGGAATGGTAGTTTGTAAAAAGTTGGTGGCAACGTGAATGCACTTTGCACGAGCAATGCTGCCTTTCGCAAATCCACCACACGTTCCTCGAAACCCTACCAAAGGGTAGAAACCCTAGATGCCCCCAAATGTAAAAGAGATCACTAATCTAGAAAAACCAACCCCCGAGTTCTAATCAATACTCCCCTTGCCTACTAACACCCCGGAAGCCCAGGTTCACATAAAAACGAAAAAAAGCACCAACTCTTTTACAAGTGAGAATATCCCTCTGTGAGACGTTGACTGTCCTCTAGGGGACATGTCCTCTGGGGGACATTGGGTGTCCTCTGGGGGACATGTCCTCTGGGGGACGTTGAGTGTCCTCTGGGGGATGTGTCCTCTGAGGGTCCGAGATCCACGACCCTTCCGTCCCTTGCGCGCAGCTCGTCCTTCCGAAGGTGGCCAGGGGATTCGCACGATGTATGGGAGAACGCTTCCAATCACTCATCTCGAGCTGTTTCAACTTTACTTACCTTTCATTCTGGTATGGCTGTCATCTGAAGTTTTTCGAGATCGAATCGGCGTAGTTCCGTGATTCGCAGCTCGTCTGGCGCTGCTTGTTTCGACACCACGTTTGTAGAAGATTGGAGGAAGAAAACAGATCAAAGTGCCCCCCTTTGTAACTCACAACCCCGTCGATTTCGAGTCTCCAATACCCCCCTTCGTTCTCGCTTGCGATTGGTCCAGACCCGACGGGTTCCTTGACAGGTTCCTTCTTCGAATGCTAGCAGCGACAGGTTTCATTCCACGATCTGGAACCAAAAGGGGACAACTACCGAAGAGAGACTCGAAGGTGCGGGATTCCTCCGTGGACCTCTCGATCCCCTCCTATTCGGACCTCTCAAACGCGGCTTTTTAACCAATCGAAGAGAGGAAATCCCTACTCATAGGTGCGGATTTCCTTTTTTGAACCGTATCAAGATGGGGGGATCCCGGTACGGTTCCTCTCAAATTCATACGAAATGTCCTTTGGGGGACGTTCGATGTCCTATGGGGGACGTCCCCAAAAAAAACCCTACTCCCTATTCGGGCACGGGCATTTTGGGGTACCCCTTGCATGACCGACCATTATTCCTTACCTATTACTCTCTTTCACATGTGTCACAGTGCCCACGGTACTTTGTGTTTCGAAACCCTCGTCGAACAAGAAGGGATAGCAATTTCCAGAAAATCTTCAGAGTACCACCGTTGACACATTACTCCTACGCATGGGAAACATGAGTCTTTGAGTATAAGGTAGTTTGCTTTGGGAATGGGACAAGTGGGCCACACATGGCTTGGGTGCCATCTGCTTGCGTAAGGCATCATTAAGCCAGGATAAAACAGGAACACATTACATGCAATACAAGAAACTCATGCACAAACCAAGGCAAGGAACGCACGACCGACAATCAAGTAAGTGTACTTACAATGAATGAAGAACAAGCACACGGGGGTGGCTGTAATTCAGGTAGAGTGTACTCTAGTTGTTTGCGACAAATGTCCATGTCCAGTCAAAGTCAGTCGTTCTCACATTCAGACCATTGACATAGCCTTCCACTCCAGCGTTAAACGATCCCAAGGAGAAGGTCAAACCAACAATCTTTCCCTCCTCTACAAATGAGTCGAAACCTTCGTCCTTCAATGTCTGAATCCAAGAGGTCAAAGAACAGCGGAAATCTAGAAAGAAACCGCTGAATCCGAAAAGGCTGCTGTACCCGGTCGTGTAAAATCCCAGCCCACCCACGTTCTCATTGCAATTGTCCAAACCTGATCCATCGTCAGGACCTGAGGAAATCTGGATCCATTCATCGTTTGTAACAGGGCCATTACCAAACTCCAAAGTAAACGTTGGTTCCAGGGTGAAACTTGTCGTACTTGTTTCTCCTCCAACTGGTCCACTCACAACCACTTCAAGTCGAGGAGCTGATTCTTCATTTCCAGTACCGCACCCCCCATCGCGGCTCTTGTAAAACTCAAATCCAAGTGTGTCGAGAGTTTC
This sequence comes from Picocystis sp. L7, assembly GCA_020975725.1. NCBI lineage: Eukaryota > Viridiplantae > Chlorophyta > Picocystophyceae > Picocystales > Picocystaceae > Picocystis > Picocystis sp. L7. Next base: position 4,388 of record QXJR01000003.1, read on the forward strand.
CACAAACGCTTCGAAAGTGATTCCATTGAAGAGGCCAACTGGTGCATAAACACCGAACGCGCTAGCTTTGTCAGCATTGTCACATGTTGTTGTCGTTTCCAGTGCCGAGTCAGGCCCTCCGGCCGGTACGTTGGAAGTGATACGAGTAATACCGCTGGCCCTCTCGTCAAGCTTACACCAATCCAGAAAGGTTGCACCAACACAGTCATCCAGGAGGGTATCAACTTCGAAAAGCGTGGTCGGTGGGAAAGTGGGCAAGCAGCTCCCGTCAAGCTGACATAATGTGTCTTCTTCTGGGCAGCTGCCTCGTACAGGCGGCCTCTCTATGGGCCCACAACCGACACAGAAGTTTGAAACGCAGACAGGGCGGGTCGGTGTGCCATCGCAGTCTTCACTGGTTATGCATTCGGGAGTGGCATCTTCCACGGCGGTCGTCCCGCCAGCAACATTTGTTCCTTCCAGCGCTGCTGCTAGTTCCTCCGTTCCCCGGTCATTCAACAATATCACTGCGGCATCTTGAACATTGCTGAGACGAGTTTCATCACCCAGCACAGCATTGGCTGTCGTTTCTATCTCTTCCTGATCTTGGCCATCAAAGTTGCCGGCTAGAATTATCGTGGCTTCAAACTGTCCATTCAGAAGTCGTCGACGGTCATTACCGACCTCTGTGCAGCTTGATTCCTCGGTTAGACACACAGTTTCCGGGGGAAATCCAGCTTCCTCCACAAACGCTTCGCAATATGCTTCTATGACTGCTACCTGTGTAAAAGCTGCACAATCATCCACCTCCAGTATGAGCGTCAGTCGAACATCTGGAAGAGAAACGGTTGTCAGGTCGAGGCCATCTGAGCATATCCCATCGGGTTCAAACGAATTAACAGCCAAGACGAAGCAAGCGTAGAGTGTCTCTGGATCTAGCCCTGTCACAGTGGCTTCCTCGATTCCTCTGGGTATCCCCGTTACTTCTGCAACGAAGTCATTGGATGTGCAGTCGTCAGGCTCCTCGCTGAAGCAACGTACTGTGTACGTCTCCATTGGCCTGCCTTCGGTTCCATCGGTCCACATAATCATTGCGCTGCTGCTGGTTACTTGGCTTGCTTCCAGATTCGTGGGAATGCCAGGTGCAGCATCGGGGACAAAGACGCAGCATCCACACTCTTTGTTCCTGATCTTTGGTCCATTGCATCCCCCAGGGTACCAATCCAGCACCTCCCCTTCCACATTCTGACTCTCGCAATCCTCCTCATTGGAGCAGAAGAAGTCATAGGAGAGGGAAGGGTCTTGGTCAAGCAGTTGTTCCACTACCCACTCGCAGGCACGGACATTAGCTGCTCCTGGGACGGTGCAAAAATCCTTTTCATCCAGCAACAAAGCTTCATCCTCCATGCACCTGATGGAGGTAATGCAACTGAGGCAAACAAAAAGGCCCAGCCAGGTGGCTCCCTTCAAAGAAACAGACATACTGTCCTGGAGTCAATAGTTCAGTGGACGGCAGGACTTTCCCGGGAAAGAACAAGGGAAGAAAATACAGGTCAGCCATTGCTTCTGCAGAATGTAAAGTCAAGGCGTACTGTCACAAACAGCACAAAGTGATCTATTGACCTCCTGAACTTGTCGCTTTGTCACCTCTTGATTGAGTGGCTCCATCTCTGGTCCAACTGGTGTCGGAAACAGAGAGGAGGCATTCGCAGGCTTACAATCGTAGAGGACGCCATTGCGGCAACCCAACGAGGATTATTCAAGAGCTGAATTCCTCCGAGATGCTTGGAATGCTGAATTTCCCAGCGCTTCTCCCTCACTCACCACTTTCTAGTTGCGATGGATATGGCAGGAAGGAGGCACCGCTTCAGTTGTTGAAGAATGACGATCGTTCGACCTCGCACCCTTTACATACACGCTTCTCACGCATGCCGGAACCTATCTTTCCGGCACTCCCGAGGGTCGCAATCTGTTCCCCCGCCATTCGATGGTGTCGGATCGAAACGCATGCGTTTCCATCCATCCCATGGACGTCTCGTTGTGCAATCCAAAGGGGCTTTTCTTGTGTGACCCAACGGTTGAGTCGGACCAGTCGAAAGGTATCGCGGGGCGTGGCTCGATCCCGAAAGACCGATGCGTGGACCGCGTCCGTCATCTCCGAGGTGAACTCGGGTAGATCCTGTACGGCACCCCAGATGCGTAGGGAAGCGTTACGTGGATCGATTCCGACACCTGTGAGTTTCCGGTACAACTCGATCGTTCTGGGGCATGGACGCGGGGGTCCATCTCCCACCACTCGAGGAACCGAAGGGGCGTTGTGCCCTCATCCACGGTGGGGCAGATCCTCGGCTTCCTCGTCGGAAGACGTCCCGAGTGACCCGAAAAGGTGGGGATCCCTTGTTGAACTGACGGTCCTCAACAAATGCGGAGTAGCAACATTGCGCGTCGAGGACCTGCTTCCGATGTGGATGCCCCGCTTTCGGTCGACTGTGTCGGTAGCTCGCATGCACACCCATTCACACCTCCTACGAGACACGAAAGGAGGGGTCCGTACCTTCGGTACCCGCAGAGGACCTCCAAAGCCATGTTCACAGGCTCGTTCTCGGGGGGAAGGGCAAGTCGGGCAAGGGACGTATGCATTCACAGGCTTCTTTCGGAGAGGGAAGAGCTCGGTTCGTGTGTCGATCATTCTCTACAGATTCGCCCGGATCTCCAATAGGATAGGCTCGCGTGATACTCCGATCCGCACCTGCAGAGATGGTCAACGTCATTCCACCAGCGGATCCTGGTGATGCTAGAATCATGAGCTCGAACGAGATGGGTAGTGATTTCGTTGCATCCGGGACGTGCTTTCTTTTTAATGGTAGAGAATATAGTGGTCGGCAGATTTACAGCCTTTCAATCCACTGGGTGGCTACAGACCTCAAATAGTAGCGATGCGGTGTCTGGAGTGCCGCCGGCACTCTTGCAAGAAACCCAGCAGATAAATCTGCCTTCATTCAAGGATGGAAGCTAGCAGATGCCATCCTAAGTTTACGTGATGCACAGGTGGGCCAAGCTGTTAGGAACGAGCTTTGATGCCAAACGAATGCATATGAGGATTTTGGAGCGCAACCGCAAAGACTTTGTTTCTACATGCACGGATCATGAGGCAGATCAAAGCGTCCAGAGTGGAAAGCGTCATCTTGGGCGTCACGTGTGCTTCAGCATTCTGCAAGTGTGATTCACGCTTCATCAGAAGGATACGGATGTCACCCAGACCACTGACCCACTGGTCCCCAAGAAAAAGACCAGCAACTTCTGTGGGACGGATGTGAATGGGCGGTACTCCTGGCACTTTCCAGGAGTTGTGAAGGTGATACAGGATCATTGAATGTACACAAGAATTTGGCTCACGGCCTTGAACATTGGCATTGGAGGAAGCTCAAACTTTTATTAATTCGTAGAGGCACTGAGATGTGTACACAGCAAATACAGTAGTTCAAGTTGCCCACATACCTAGAGGACACAGTTTTCGCAAACAGAATTGATTTGCGATCAGATGCTCGAGCAACATGACATCAGGCCGCCAGAATTGTCACACATGCTGTCCGCTTCTGTGGTAGAGGAGATGCATGGTTGTGGAAGCAATCCGACTGACTTCGTTAGAGCAGTGTTTGGTGTTTCACATCATTGCATTCGCGAATCTATGTCAGCCTCGTAAAGTACCGAGACAGCAAAGTTAACACACTTAGAACTGGAAAGGGTTGGTTCAGAACATTCAATAAATCGGTGCAACTTCAAGGGCATCCATCACTCTCAAAACAACAGTCACTGGTGGAGCACAGGTGACGGGTAAGAGTAGGATGCTGCATGACCTGCGAATGTGTGTAGCATGGCCTTCAAGATTGATTGCTGGAGCGGCTCTCACATCCCCCTCCAAGAGGTTGTGGTTATACCACTCGAACGCCGAATGCTTTCTCTAAGGCAAGGTTCCGAATCCATGAATGCGATCAATGTAACATAAATAGTCATGCAACATTTGCCTAACCTCCGCAAGGACTGGAAGGCATGACTGGAAGTCCATTGCATGTTGAGAAATCCTACTCAATGAAGCAACGGAGGAAAAAGAAGAAGCAACGTGGAAACAACTAGGTCTGATGGCAAGGAGGATCGGATCTCTCTTTGAACGAAAGAAGGGCATGTTCCACCTGGGCTGCTGAAGAAAAGGGCTGAGAATCAAGCCAACTTTGACCTACACTGATTAGAAGTGTGACATTCACTACCTTGTGGCTTTTCTTACTATGGCCTAGCTTCGTCGAATCCCATCGAACCTGGCACCTGTATCTGAAAGTTCTTTATTCGAAGGAATGTACAAGTAGTGACAAACAATTCTTCTACTTTGTAATTCGACACAATGCAGCAAATAGCTGAAACTACAAGCTGCTTAGCCAGAAATTTCAGTTTCTTCCCGAAGGCTCCGGCAGAGACGCATCCACCTGAATGAGGGTGAAATCTGCATCCTCCAAAGTCTTGTCTGGAAGAACAACGTAGACCTTATCATTAGCGGCAAGCAGCGTGTTTGGAGCAGGATTCGCACAAACATAATGTAACTGTGAACCTTTCCGTCCCCGATCTCGATAAAGGCCAAGCGGGACTAGTCCTTCCGACATGAACTTCAAGAAAAGAGAACCATATGTTCTCCCCACCAATTCTTCTGGCATCTCCCACAGCTGTACTTTATTGAACTTCGTCATTTCTTCGAAGACTTCATTGATGATCCCAACTGCTGCAGGGGTCCCAGGGGTTAAGGCACTAATTGCAATGCGATCAAGAACTGCAGGAACATAAATATGTCCTGCTGCGTAGAAGGGATTGCAAAGCCTTTGAAGGAGCTTTCCATGGTTGGTGCCGGTGCCAGTGTTTCCAATGGGCTCCCCAAGCGCTTCCCAGTTGATACAAGTCGAAGCATCATCAAACAAGGCGTCTGCTTTGTGAGGCAAGACTTGAGGTTGCAAAAACTTCTCGCTATCTGTGAAGTCGAGCTCCACGATGTAGGGAGGTTCTCCAAACTTTCTGTGTGTACGGTGTATTTCTTCCATGACATAGGCTATTTGTATGGCATCAGTGTCGGTTACGGAAGACATATCGCTGGTTGAGGGGGAAAGGCTGTCTTGCGATGCATAGCTGAGCACAACTAACCTTGTCCCTTTCAGTACACCTGCATTCATCAGATCGTTCCCGTTGGTAGGCGAGCCACGGAACCACTCTGCCCCTTGTTGTGATAGTTCATTGAAAATAGAAGGTTCCGGTTGGTCTGGGTAGATATACCGGATCTTCAGAGGAGTAATTGCGAGTGACTTGTCAGAGTTCCAGAATTCACTGTATGACCTCAAAAAGCGCACTATCCTATCAAGATCTCCGCACACCAGAAGACTTTCTCCTTCTCCATCTTCTTCCACAGGTAGAGCCGACTCGGCAAAATCGTACGCATTAGGAGACATTGCCAACGAAAAGAGCTCATCGAAACTCCCCTTCAAGCTCGAGATTACTGGTATTCTCTGTGATTTCTCAACTCCAAGACCCCGAGAAAGTACCTTGTCTTTGGGTCCAGCTAGCACAGACACGTACTGCAGAGACTTCCTCACAGCTTCGTGTGCTCGAGCAGAAGACTTGGCAAGGACTAGCAACAAGTCACCTGGTTGAATCTTGTAATCCTTAGGATTCAGAAAAACTTTGGGAGACCTGCCGCATTTCGCTGGAGAAATGCCCATGAGTACAGCACTTGATTGAGAAAAGACCAGCGTAGAAAACTTGCAAAAATACAAATCTGTGCACTCTGCAGGAGCTGCCACGGCGTAGACCTCGTGAGACGCTCCGTCAATATACTCCCAGATCCACCTGGGAGGTTTTTTTCCTTCCCGTAAAGCAGTCCGTGTGGCAGCAATCCTAGAGCTAGCAGTCGTTCCATTCACGCCAGTCAGCAGATTGCTCAAAAGGGTGCACGCACCAGGGCAATGGACACCAGCGCTAAGCAGTCTATTCTTCGCCCGCCGCAGGCTGATAGCTTGATCGCGGGGTCCAAGGAAAGCTTGCATGCGTATCTGCATCGCATGATCCAGGACTTGCACAACAAGTGGAATCTCAGGATTTTTTGACTTGATGGACCAAAGCTTCAACAGCATAGAGCGATCTTCTTCTTCCGGTTCTTTTGGAAAGCGGTCAACCATCAACAAGGCTGCCTGAACGTATCGCAAACCAGCCCTGTCCAAGTCATCCTCAGCTAGAGCAGATCCTTCACAAAACGTTAGGCGCCCCTGATTTAGCTCTTGCAAAGCACGATATTCGAATTCAGGTTTGCTGCAAAGACACACGAGCCGATAATTTCCCGGAATGTCCTTTGTTTCGTGAAAGATCTCTTCGAAACTGTCAAAAAAACGCCCATAATCATTGAGTTGGGTGACCATCAAAAGGGTTGGTATGGATTTGCTTTTGGGAACATTCCCCAGCTTTTGACGGCGTGCAACAAGTAGGGAGACAAGCTGGGAAGTCTGGAGGGGAACAAGGAGCAGTGCAGCAAGAAGCATTCCAATGACTGTGAGTTTGCCAAGCAGGGTATGGGCAGTGACATCTCCGAAACCTTTTGCATGTCAAAGTTTCATCCAAAATAGGCAACCCAAGGAAGAGTAAGTGTGCCCGGCAGTTCCTCGTCAGCATTTGTTTTTGGGTTCTTAAGGCCGCTGATCTTTCGTTAAACATATCTGGATACCATCGGCGGGAACATCCACAGCAGACCTGCAGCTCGCTAGGGCACAGAGGTTCTCATTCCCACCCCAGAGATATATGCATCTGTACTTGCTGCAGCTTAACGTACCTACAGTAGTAATGGTTGTGAGTACAAAGTACAACGCATCTAACCACGGTATCTTCTCTGCAACCTGGACGATGCTAGCTGTGGTCAAGAGCAGACCAGATATTGTGACTACTAGAGAGGCAAGACGGAGCTGCACTGCATCTTTAGATATTATGCCTGCAGCCTGCAGGTATGGCAGCACAACTGCTAGCCTTAGAACACGCAGCACTCTCAGTACGCGAGTGACTCCTGTGATGTCTTCGGGTAGAAAGTCCAGGTGGATTTCTTCTAGAAGCTGTGGCAGGAACGAAGCTAAACTGATGCACCCTTCGAAAGAAAAGGCTTCGGAAGTCCATTCTTTGTTTGCTAAAAACAATGACATCAAATAATCCGCAGCAAACACGAAGACGAGCACACGGTCCACCACAATGGCCCAGTCCGGTACAGGGGTGTGGCTAGTCTCGTACACGTACAGAGCCACGTAGAGAAGCGTGAGCAGTACCAATAAGCCACTCCGAAAGGGTTTGACACGTAAGATGGCTTCTCGAACGTCATCATAGGTCCATTCGTCATTGCCAATCCTTTTCCCATTCTCGTCTCGTGTCCCTCCGACACCATTCTTTTCGTCCTTGCCCCCATTTGCAGCCTTCCGGGCCACGAGCAACAGTCTGCACTTATTTTTCCACTTCAGATTGTTCTGTCTGCTCCTTGGATGAACGTGCGGACACCCTACATGCAACGTGAATGGCGCACGCAGAGAGCGTGCGTGCGCCATTCGGCGTACGAATGGAACCTATCCGATTGGGAAGCCGAATTAAAAGGGAGAATCTGACCCGGCAACCTTTCCCAGTGGTCCGAGATCTCTCCAAGACATGAAAGGGTTGAACCAGGTAGGCTTGGGCACCCACATCACCCCTGTGGCACTTTTTGGGCGTGTGAGTCCGAGAGGGTCACGTGCCGCCTCGTGGTCCGTTCCGCACGGGCTTGGTCTCGTGTAGCATGACTTTCGATGCTCTTTCCGGTGGTGTGGGTCTCGCATACAGGTTTCACGCCCCTGACATCGAACTCGTGCGGGGCCACTCTCGCGACTTTTGAAAACTTGGCCATTCTGGGCTGTTTGGGACCACTAATGGGAATGCATTGAAGGACGCCCATCACGTCGACTGAGGGCGCTTCTTTTCTCTCGTCCGTGCAACCGCTTCCGTTCTTTCTTTGAGAACTTGTTTCGTCCCCTTCCCAGGCGTGGCTAGGGAGATGTGATCCAAATCTGCCTTTGGAGCCGGCCAGGTGGACCTTGTTCGAGGTGCACGCCTATTGCGGCCTCTAAAATCACGGACAGGCCGTTTCAGAGCATGAAAATGATACTACTTGAAAGAACGCAACAAGATCTATCAAATGAAAGTACTTACAAGTAAATACAATTTGTGCGTACGTAGATACAAAGGTTTGAAGCCGAACTCACCGACCGCTAGTAGATGGGACACCAATGGACCCATAGGCCCACCCACACATGACGGCCCCGAAGCATGCATGGAAGATCGTTTCAGGGCACGAGTCATCGATCCAAAAGATGCATCGTGCGCTGTATGGCAACTTTAATCGAAGACTCCGAGCCTAGATTGGCCGTCCCCGGCCAAGGCGGTGGAAAACGCAGAAGTACCCACATAGCCCACCAGAAAAAGTGGCACAAGGGTACACCCACCTTTTTATGAGGACGACACGATTGACGGGTAGAGTCTCGAGAAAGTCTTGGACGAGCTCACCCTTGCAATGGACAACGCCCTCGTTTAACATTCACATCTTTCATTCCGACTGCTTTAGACACTCATCGGCTTGTGCGGAACCAAGAGATTCGGGCTTTCATCAAAGATGCTTGAATGTGGATTGTATGTCGCCATATCTTCTCGATGGCATGCTTTCCGAATGTCTGAACCTTGCGAAATTGCAAATTTTAAAAATGAAATTCGATTTGTTGGATATCTCTTGTTGTAGGAAATGTAAAAAATCTGCTCGTGCAGCCAAAGAAATTGCATAGCGATCTTCTGACGGGCAACCATGGCACGATAGCATAGTTCCTCCACGATACCCATTCTTTACATTAGGAAGGTGGTAGTTGGACGCCTACGAGAAGTTTGAACAATGACCTCGTTAAATGGAAGTTTCTTGCAAGGGATACGTAAAAAGAGAAGTATTTTACCCATGAAAGGCACCACCCATGCTACACACCCCGTGTACGACCTAATTTATACACCATTGTGAAATGGATGAAGCTCAAACTTCTATCTGTGCACGTACAACACGTTTGGAAATCGGAACAACCTTGAATATTGGTATGCGACCTCGTTCGTAAGCTTTCATGTCTCTTAAGATGATAGACACGAGCGGCATTCGCCACACGCAAAAGGGCAAAAGTGTCCAATGGAACAACGCCACTACGAAGTGGTTAAACATGCGTGTGAGATGTTTTCGGCCCAACCAGGCTCCCGCATTAGCAAGGCACGATGTAGGTGATGAAAGATGGTATGCAAACCCGTACCTTAAATATATTGGTGGGATGGTCGGACAATCTGCGTTCCCCTCCAGTCTTTTAGGGACACCAGACAGACCATAGACTTTAGTTTCTATTGGTACCATTGGCCTTGCGAGTAGGACTTGGAACCTATCACTACAGGCGAACATACGGTGAAGGATAGAGTATACGCACAGCGCAAAGGGAGGACGGTGGGGTCGATAGCTTAGCATGTTGTGGATCCGCTCTCCATGTGGAAAGAGACGAGACTATGGAGGTGTCGCCAATCCATCGTAAGAGGAAGGCAAGCACCTGAACCTCACGACCAACATGGAAAATGGCGCTTGCAAGTACAGCCACACGCTTGGAGGTCACGATTTGAAGCCAAAAAGAGGCAATGGACTGGTTCGGGCAGAGCAAGCCCAAAATAACATCCTTCACCAGGTGCCTTAACATTAGTGTTGCGACCTTGCTCGCAACATAATGGGCTCACCACCCTTGCATATGCTTGTGATTCGTAAGTTAAACATAACAATTCTTTTTGCTACGTTGTCATGCGTTAACGTAAAATCAACATTCTCCTACCCATGGAAGATAGTTGGGCGCTTGTTGTATTCCCTGAATAGGATCTAAGAGCGTAATCACTACGAATTTTTTCACGCACAACGATTGTGTCCATCGGACAATGTCTAAGAAACTATATTCTTCAAGGCGCGAATCGGGGGAATAGCTGGTCGATTCCAATTTTATGCCACCCCAAGTGCACATTTCTTTTGTTGGAGAATGGTGGTCTTGATTCGTGTGTATTCAAGGGAGTCTTAAGACAAGAATGCACCGTCGCGACGGGAACCATTTGTTCTATATTAAGTAGCCGTAAGCAACCTTTGAACTGCAGCCAAAGGGATGGCAAGGAAATGCAAGCTCAGCCGAGATCATCAAAAAACAACGTGCCGCCTCATCCATCAATAGTGCATAGATCGCTCACGCCTATCGCAACATGGTCTAGGACTTTCTTTATCCACCCTTCGGTGGACACCCAGAGGCATTGCCATGCATTGTCCCTCGACCAAGTACCCAAAAACCCGGTCATTGGCTCCAAAGTCGCGAAGCAACATTCGAGAAAACTCGGTTCTACTCGCTAGACGTCCCTGGGCATTTCGGTTGCCAAAGGCGAGTTCCAAGGCGGATCAATAAGGTGCATTGTGGGTTTCTTGACGAGTGGCTTCTACAAGTAGATTGATGGGAAGCTTCTGCCCCGCATATTGTCCTTGAAATGCGTGTACTTTCTACCCATTCAACGGAGAAGTGCGTGTGCAATAGGTTGCCGTTTCAATGCCAACAAAACTATCTAAAAGTTGGCTTCGTCCACTACCCTACGCTTCTATTACGTAGAACTCACCCTTTTCTTGCGAAGCGCCCACTTTCGATTTCGAAATGGACCTCGGACGTGCATTTTCTCTCCCTGTTGTCGTTGATGGATGGAGAAAGCGACCGACTCTGGGTCGGGGCTTTGAGAGGGATAGGGTGGAGCGGACCCGTTCTTGCAGGATCTTGCGGTTGAACCGTAAGTGCTCCACACCGTCCTGATCGAAAGCCCGAAGCCCATTGCGATCGCAAGCGTTGGACGGGTCTACTCGACATCGCCTGGTCTTTCTCACCTGGTTCATTGGTCTTTCTACCGGGGTAGACGTGGCTCGTCCTCGTTTGTCCTAGCCCCCCAGCTGGTGCTCTTCTCCCCGATCGATGCCTCTCTCGTTTCCCATCCACGTCCTTCTTCGGGGAGACGGAACCATTCCACACTATGGGACAGTAGGTGGGGTGTGAAAGGGGATCCCTTTCCAAGGTACCACGTTAGACGGGACTTCTGAAGGGAAGGATCTCGTGCTACTCGTGTGCATCACTTGCTTGGAATCGACGTGTGTGGACCACATTCGACGTGCGGTTCGGTAGACCATGCGTGGTTGGCGAAGCATGGAGTGGACCCATCGTGGCACCGCGAGAACCATGATGCGGGCGGGATGGATGAACCAGAACTACGAGACCCAACACAAGGCAATGGGTTGGAAGGTGCAACCTAGCACACGCAAGAGACAAGGGACTTGGCAAGGAACCGCGTGGGCCGTGTCTACACGTGGGAAGAACAACGCATGGCCGAAAGACGTGGTGGATGACGAGGACGTAAGAGGCTTGCTTGAAGCAGTGGAGGATACGGGAATGGAAGGACTGGGTAACAGACCTCGTGACCATCCCTACATTGTTGAACAACAAGGGAAAGCTGCTGCACCTGCTCGTGAAAGCGCCACAATGAGAGACACCAGGGAAATCAAGAAACGTATCCGTCGACATGACGAGACCCCAATTAAAAGAGGACCGAATGATGCTGCAAAAGCGGACATCAAAGACGTCAACCAATTGCCCAGACAGTATGAGGACCAAGCCATACGGCAGTTCTGGGATGCTCACCGTACTGAACTGGCTTCCAGGTGGGCCCTTTTCGCCAAAGTTTCCCTGCCCGTGGTTTCAAAAGCTGCAAGAATCGCACTCCAAGGAGGTGGACTGGAAGGACTGCGGAAAGAAGAAGCGGTTCTAGCGAAGGACATGAGAATGGCCATGGAAGAATTAGGGCCCACATTCGTAAAACTTGGACAGATGCTCTCCATCCGGCCGGACATCATCGGACCTGCGGCCACAAAGGAATTGGAAAAGCTGCAGGATGGTGTGAAACCCTTCAGCTCCGAGCTCGCCAGGGAAGTGATGAGGCAAGAGTTTGGCAGGGACCCGGACGAGATCTTCAGCAAAATCTCAGAGGATCCGGTTGCAGCTGCCTCCCTCGCTCAAGTGTTTAAGGGCACACTGCGAGAAAATGGGAAAGAGGTCGCCATCAAGGTGCAGAGACCGGATGCACTGGAAATTGTGTCCAAAGACCTTTACGTGCTCAAACGAGCATCGGGTGTCTACCAAGGTCTGGTTGAAAGGTGGACTGCACAAGAGACCGACTACGAGGAGCTGTTGCAGGTCTTCGCTTCTGGGCTCTGGAATGAGCTGGACTTTCAAAACGAAGCAGTCAACCAGGCAAACTTCAAGGAGATCCTCCATGGAGTGAGAGGAGTGTATGTTCCTGATGTGTACAAAGAATACTGCACACGCAGGGTGCTTGTCGCAGAATGGGTGAACGGGCGCAAGTTGTCCCAGCTTGTAGCGCAGGGCGAAACTCAACGAATAAAGGATCTGGTGGATATTGGGGAAGAAGCCTTTTTGGAACAGATCCTCAGCAAGGGAAAGTTTCATGCGGATCCTCACCCGGGGAATATACTACTGATGGACGACAGGGATGAATCGACCATAGCACTACTAGATTTCGGCCTTGTGTCGGACGTGCCGGAGGAATCCAGGGCAGTTCTGGTCTCATGCCTGGTCCATGCTGCCAATGAAGACTATGGTTCGTTGTTTGATGACTTCATTGCTCTAGGAGTTCTCCCTGAAGGTTCTGATCGGGTGAAGATTGTACCTGTCATGAGAAGGGTGATTGGACCTTATGTTTCTCAGGGGGGTGGTGCTGCGAACTTGAACCTACAGGCACTGGTAGGTGATCTCACTGCTGCCACCTTGGAAATACCCTTCTCGATCCCCTCCTACTTTGCTCTGCTTGCGCGATGTGTGGCAACATTAGAAGGAATTGCACTTACCGGTGACCCAAAGTATCGCATTGTGATGAGTGCTTATCCATGGATTGCGCGTCGCTTGGTCACAGAGAGTGGGGGCGCAGGAGGTGCAACGCTGCTGCAGCAGTCGCTAATGCAGCTTGTCTACGGCGGCGCAGACACATCTTCAGTGCCCCGCCGCCTTGCTGTTCTTCTTCTTTCTGCGTCAGGAACCAACAAAAACGTTGGAGGGGACAGGTTCTTGGAGGTTGAAGAGCTACCTGATATTGAAGACGGGAATGATGCTTTGGTCAAGTCCCTCCACCTGCTTTTGAAGCCTAATGCGACAGCGACACGTAAAGTTGTCGTGGACGAAGTGGTGGTTGCTGGGGACCTATTTGTCCGCAAGGCGCTCAGTCGATTGAGGGACTCGTTGCCTGCACCTCCTCCATTTTTGCCTCGATTGCCGCTACCACCTGTACTTGTTCCGGGAATGGGTCTGTACTCTGGAGATGACTTTTTCAGCAAAGTGGCTGCCCCGCCGTCCACCGAAGAAGAAGTGTACTACCAGTCTTTGGTTTCACTGATTTCAGATTTGCTCGGCGGTGATGTAATGGGTTTTCTGGACAGGGTGGAGCGAAGTTTTAGTGATGTTACGAAGCTCCCTGGTGTGTTTTCTGAAGCACCAGGCCAGGTAGAGTCATTCTTTAGCTCAGTTGTGGCGGACTGGGAAAATCTTCAGGAAGCAGAGAAGACAGTGTTTCTGGACACTGGAAGGGAAGTGGTGGAACGGGTTCTTGAGAAATCCTTATCTCGATTAGAACAATAGTTCCAGTGTGAACCCCATGTGAACTTGTAAGGAGTTTTGTGACTGTCCATCTCGAACGTGGGCAGCTTCAATTGGTCCAGTGGACGATGGGTGCCAATAGCTCTTACACCGTTTAGCATGTAAGATGCCTGACGCAGACCGTTCTAAATGCCGAAAGTCGGGTCTCTTCATCCCAGTGCAAATCGTGGTTGTGCGGTATCGTTATAGCACCTGTGGTCGAGCCTCTGGCTCGTCGAAGGTAGTCCAGACGCCCTTCTCCTCATATCTTGCTGTATGCTACCTTCCAGGGGTTCGAGGCCGGCGTTCGTGTCCCCGTTCCACAGCCTCGAGCTAGTCTTACACTTGACGAGTACGTGTCTGAAAACACCGCCGCTTCGATACGGCCTGGGGTTCGCGCACGCTCCGAACGTCTTGCATTTGCCACCGCACGAGCTACGACGCCAGCGTGTACGGAACGAGGCAGCCGGATATGCGCGGTAGACACCCTTGCGAAACGAGGTCCTGAGCCCTTTCCCCTTGATGGGGTCCTTGTACTTGCGGTGCTTGCGTTGTTCGATGTCGCCGATCGTGACGATGATCGCCTCCGTCCCGCCAAGCGGCTTTGGGAACCGTGCTAGCAGACGGGCTACCGTAATCGGGCGCCGCGCGTTGCTTCATAGCATGAGCTTGCGGAAGATCTGTTCGCTGGAGAACGGCGCGAGCCTAGCGTCGAGTTCGTTCGATTTTTGGATGTACATCTCGAACTTGGCACGGTCCGCCGTCTTACGGATATGGACACTCAACTCCACCTCCCACTCCAACACAGGCTTACCATCGACCACCATCTCCTTCCGCTGTTGCTGGTAATCGCGGCACTGGTGCACCTTCGTCTCCTTGCAGCGCTTCTCCAGGGTGTAGCAAAACTTGGTTTGCTACCAGGTATCGCCATCCACACACTACAAGAGGTCGCTCACATTGGGGTCGATGGCAACAAGCTTTTTGTGCTTTAGAGGCGTGGAGCCTTCTACCTCGCCGATGCATGTCCGGTCGTTTCCCTTGTTGGGTTTCCGTTCCTTGGTGTGTTTTCCGACCGTGTCTCTCCGCTCCAACAAGATGCTGCGGTTCACGGCATCAACCTCTATTTCGTGGTCGAGCTTGTGTGCATGCATGGCGTTTTTCATGTGAAAGCACGGCACGTACGTCCTTGAGAAGAAGCTCTAGTTTGTCGCTTGGTGCTTGACCAAGTGGCCTTTTCTCGCGTAATCACTACGCTTGCCCGGATTTGCAATGAACAGAGGTTGACCAGTGACACCGTGTTGAGATGGAAGCGCTTGGAGGTGCTCTCGCTTTGTAGAGGACATGCGTTGTTCACGCTCGCATCCCAAGCCTCAACGATCTTCATCATGTATAGCATGCATGGCAGTTAATCTTGTGGCAAGCCATGAACGTCCTAGTAGATATGTACCCCCTGCAGCTTCCGTTGAGGCAACACCTTGCGACGCTACTCGTCGATTCACGCGTGGTGCAGCGGATGCGCCGTCTTCGGGAAGCCACGTTGTAGGAGGTCGGTCTTGATCTTCCCATATGGGCGCAAAGCAAGTTTGTCGCTCCCAAGTGGCGGCAGGTGCTCTTTTAGTGCTTCTAGATGACCGCGACTAGCTCGTTCTTCTCCCCTGCTCCGTTGATGAAGCCCTCGATGAACTTCACAAAATGTTGTTTGATGTCGTTCTCGTGCACCGTGTTGAAGTCGATCGCGAGCTAGTCCAATACAGTGCTCATGTGGCGGTACTAGAGTTGCCCGACCACACGAGGCTTGCAATGCTCCTCGTAGAACGCTTTGGCTGGGATCTCGATCATACCAACACAAAGTTGCACGTGCAAATCGATTCGACCACCAAGGCAACAACGAGTGGGCATGTAGGCCACATAGTTCGAGGTCAACGCGGCAATGACTCGACCTCGCTTTTTTTAAATTTACAAGATGTAGAACGGGTTGCGGCACACAAACCCTCATTTTTCACTTGACTTGTACCCTTGCGCCACCTTTGGGACCCGTAGCTAAGGATCGCGTCGCTTCAACCCATTGCGAAGATTCTAGAAGCCCACCTTCGGTTCAAGGGCACCGTTGCCTGTAGCACACCACCATGCGGAACGGCGAATGTTGTTCCGCGGCTTGCGCTAAAATATCCCTTTTGGACGAAGTCTACTACAACTTCTCCGTGAAAGCCAGTCTGCAAGTGAGCTTTGAAACACATCTTTTCAGCCCAAACAACAAAAAGTGTTCCCACTGGATCCAATCGCGTCTCTTGGGTACTCAAAGGACCGTGGGGGATAGGAACCCTTGGTATGGAACCATCTTTTACGTCAAGCCCTTGGTGGTCGACCAAAACGCAGCCAAGTTCGCTCCGGACGGTCGCAGAGAGTGGACAATGCTGACATCGCAAGCGATCAAGGTGTGTGTCCAATGCTTCATGACCGTGTTGGTAAACGAGTTCAAGACGACCATGATGCATGCAAGGGATGGCTCGGTGACGAAGCAGGTTAAGAGCATGTGCAAGGAGGCAACGATTGGGGGCTTGATGTGGCGTGGTTCCACCAACGGCAAGTTCGTCAACTACGAATTGAACGTTGCTCCTAACATTCGGAGGTGCCTCGCTTTGTCGGTTTGGCCTGCAAAGCTCTACCGTGTTGCAGTGCAAGGGCGATTGAAGAAGGTTGTTGGCAAGGTCATTCGATGTGGAAGGAGAAGAGAAAGCGGGTTGCCATTTAGGCTCCTAGGCAACCCAGTAAATTGGTGCCCGCATTCGATTCATTGCGTGCAATGCGGCGCAGGGAACGCTCACGGTTGCTTCACACACCCTATAGCCTTGTAGATCGACAGCTTATACACTACGGGGAGGGGAGGCTGAAAAAAAGCGAGGTGCTTCCTTTGCAACTGAGCGAGAGTGGCCGGTTGAACAACCCCACCTTAACCGAGGTTAACTTTGAACTGAACACTCGAGGGTCGAGAACCACGAGCGTACGCTCGAAACTACGGCACTCGCAACACCGGCCTTCGTCTTTCGTGTCAAAGTAGTAGCTACAACGTTGCGGTACATCCAGCCGAGGATGTCCCAAGCGTTCGGGCGGGGGTGGAAGGTGGGGAGAAGGCAGCAGAAGTCCTGGAATCGACCAAGAACGACAGGCCAAGTGGCGTCCAAGCGAGAGAGAGTGTCGGAGGTGGCGGAAAAGGAGACACTCGATGTCCGTCCAGCCCGAAGCAGCGCCGAGTGCAGGGCTGCTGCGCATCTCCGGGCATTGACATTTTACAATTATCCTGCAGATAGATCCGAGTATGCCCGGAGGTTGCACAAACAGATGAAAACAGATGCAGAGTGGGAGTCCATCGAGAATAAACTCAGAGGAAATGAAGTAGGATACGAAAACGTCCAGGTAGATTGTCTCATTGCAACAGTACCAGAAGAGATGATTATCCGATCGGAAGCTGTCGACCCGTCCTTTCTATCTTACAAAATACCTGGAAGAGAACACAACCATGCCCGATGTGTGGTGGGGACGCTGGACATCAACAGGGGACCGAAACTGCCAGCCGAGGAGATGGCAGGAATTCTGCCAAAGGAAAACCCACTTGCCAGGGGATATCTCTCGAACGTCTGTACCTTGCAACATATGAGAAGGAAAGGAATAGCCAAAAAGCTGATCTCCCAATCCTTCCTGAATGCTCAGAGGATGGGCGTTGAAATCTTGTACGTTCATGTTGCGGAGGACAACCTTCCCGCGCTGAAGTTGTATGAGGAAATGGGATTTACGATCGAAGCAAAAGAAAAGGCAAATGCCTCACAATTGCTGGGACGGCCCAGTAGGATGCTTTTGCACGTAAAGTTGCCGTAAAAACAAGCAATTTCCAACACTGCTGCGCAATTCTTATTCCCAGATCAGGTTCAAATATCCTACTCTCTGCCCTGTGGATTTGCTACCTTTGGTTCCACGAAAATTGGCGCTATTTAAGTTTCGCCATGTGTGACCTCTCCATCAGAATCCAGCTTCCATGCTTCGTTGAAATGGAGGGAATGTGCACCTGGCCTTCTCTGAGCCAGCATGAAAAATGCCGATTGGCCTTCCCTTGCTCTACCAAGGAGCAATAAGTCTCCGGACATATTGTAGGCCCCACACAGAGGGATGTGATTTTCCGGGCAGAGCAACCTCTGTTGCAAGACTATTCTTTGGCTTTGCACATCGACAGAAAGCAAAAAAATGGCAGCCGATACTTCCTGAGCCACAGCAAACATTTGTTTGGTTCTGTCGGCAATGAGGAAAGCGTTTTTCTTGAGGGAAAACTTTGGAATTCCATTCTTCCCCTCGTCTGGATGCCCGTTAGAGGTTGATACCACGTGATCCTCCTTCGCCGCGTTACCATCGGCAGTTGGAAAATCCGCGTCGCTACCTTTCCAACTAGCTTCGCTGAGATTCAAATCTAGTTGGTGAATCTGGACACCCGTTCGGATGTCCCATAACCTCAGCGTATCATCGTTGCCGCTCGACAATAGGAGATGGGAGCAATCGGCCCCGCCTACGAAATCGGTTTTAAATACAGTTCCAGTGTGTCCCAAGCAGAAGGATTCAATCTCATGGGCTCCCTTGAGCAGATCTTTTGGCATTCGGCTGACTCGAATTTTCCCGTCAGCATCGCAAGTCACTACAAACCTACCACAAGGAGAGAGCTGGATGTCCTGGATGGCACTCCCAAAGTGTCCAAGGAAAGGTTGCGGCGCGCAAGCCATTTGCATATCTCCACATTCCACGGAGTACACATCTCCGAACCTATCGGAGACCAGTAGCTTTCGTCCATCTTCAGCAAAGACGACTGCACTGATTTTCTTCGCCAATTTCACCTCCACGAGACACCTCTCCAAGTTCTCGTCCCACATCCGCAGGTGCTTGTCGTCTCCGGCAACGGCGATCGCCGTTCCACCCGGATTGAATCGGACGGACCTGATTCCTTGATCCTGGTGATCGGACGTATCTACCTGCACGATTCTTGTTGTCCTCGATTGTTCCAGGTCGACGAGGAACGCCGCCTTCCCCAGTCCCACCACGGCGACGGGCTTGGTCGGGTGCACGTCGATCGCTGCGGGATACCTTTCCCCATCCATCGTATCTTCTGGTTGTCTTTCTCCTCCACCTCCTTCCTCCTGTTCTCCGCGGCGATTCCATCGCGCTTTTCTTCGTTCTTTCCTGGCTTGTCTTCCCATTTCCTTTCCACGCGTTCGACACCGACACTGGATCCCGTTTCCTCTCCCCCCTTTGTCGGGGGAAGCAGTCGGATCGATGGGGAAGGACGAAAGGGTCGATCCCACCCTTTGTTTCCCATCGGGTTCGTTTCGTTTTCCATGGGAGTAGTCCCGGGTTCCACCGTCCCGGTGAAACGAGGATCCGAAGGACACCCACCCGACCGGACGCACCGTTATCGCCTCGACAACCGCGTCGATTCGCACGGATAGGAGACCCACATCCGACCCCATCCCATCCTCTGAACACCCTCCCACGACAGGTTCCATTCCACCATCAATCGGTAGGATTTGAGGTGGACCTTCATCGATCGGGTCACGTGGCACCCTCACCCGTGGTGGTGTGGGGGTTGCCTTTCCAGTTGGGGTCGTTCGGGTGGGTTTCATTCCACGTGCACCAACGTGGTGGTGAACCTGCAACTGCCCACAAGTCCAGCCACTTAGATGGACAGCGACTGGGAAGAAGAGGAAGAGGAAGAAGGAGAGGGGGAAGAAGAATGGGAGGTGGACGATTTCGAAGAAGATGGACTGGTCGACGCACTGGAGAACCTCGATGAAGAAGAAGAAGAGGACGACGAAGATTACATGCCAGAAGACGAAGACGAAAGAAGGGAAGAAGATAGGGTGCTGGACCAAGAATACATGCGGGTGCACGAAGGGTTAGAAGGAGAAGAAGGCGAAGAGGAAGAAGAGGGCGAATCCGACACCAGCGAAGGCACCCAAGACGACGTGTGGCTCCATCCTTTCGCACATCCTACAGTCGCTACCGGGCACACGTTCCCGGATCCATCCGTAGGTGGGCAGAGCCTGCAAGACGAAGAAATTGGACAGCAACTGCAATCACTCACCAGTCCCTTGCCAGAAGCAAATCGTAGAAACATAGGTGCTTTGCCTGTGGGACATCCGCTGTGGTATCACGACAAATTTGCCAGGGACTCCAGGCACCTGAACGTCTACCCCTTGCTTTGTAGGCGAGAAATGGATGCCTGGACAACAACGTCTAGGACCGCTTCAGAAAAGAAGTTTCTCTCGGGACAGTTCATGCCGGGGGGAAAGCCAAGCATCAAGGATACCATGTCTGCACGTGGCTATATTGGACAGTTTTCGCCCGCCGGAGACCTGTTTGTGGGAGCGTACCAGCAGAGACAGCGGATCAAAATTTACAGCGTGTACGATGACTGGAAGATTCACCGCGACATCTATGCGCGGGACTTGCAATGGACTGTCACGGACACGGCTCTGTCTCATGACCAGAAGTTCCTCATCTATTCAAGCATCAATCCTACCGTGCACCTGGTGGACATCGGCAATGAAATGTGCACGGACGAAGATGATCAAGAGTTCACACAAGCCTTGGATTTTACGAGGGAAGGCACAAGACATGCCTTTGGCATATGGTCTTTGCACTTTTCAAAGGACTCTGGTACAATCATTGCCGGTAGTAGTGATGCATGTCTGTACATATATGATGTAGAGCGCAGGAAGACTGTCAACCGTATACAAGGCCACCAGGATGATGTAAATGCAGTCGCCTTTGCCTCCACGGAATGCAGCGATGTCATCTACACAGGTTCAGACGACAGTATGGTGCAAGTGTGGGACCGTCGCACTCTTGGTCGGACCCGTGCTACCCCGGTGGGTGTGCTCCCAGGCCACTATGAGGGCATAGCATTCATTGACTCAAAGGGAGACGGGCGTTATTTGATATCAAATTCTAAGGATCAGACTATCAAGCTGTGGGATATACGCAAGATGCTCAGTCACAAAGAGCACAAGGACTTGCCACCTGCTAGGATTAAGAGGTTTAGATGGGATTATCGCTGGATGGACTATCCAGGTTATGGCATGCGATTGCAGCACCCACATGACAGAAGCATCATGACTTTCCGTGGTCACAAGGTGCTCCAGACCCTTGTTCGCGCGTACTTCTCTCCTGTTGAAAGCACAGGGCAACGCTTCATTTACAGTGGCTCTTATGGGGGCACCATTTTCATCTTCGACATTGTCACTGGGGGGTTGGTAACCGCGCTGCCGTACAATAGTGCCACCGTGCGTGACTGCTCGTGGCATCCGACCCTTCCAATGTTGGCGTCTACTTCATGGGATGGTCGGTTGGTGGTGTGGGGTGCTGGGGAGGGTGGTAAAACTGGCGTATGGCGTCAACGATGCGCATTGCGGGCCCAGTAAAGATTAGATGCATGGATGTGTATCAGCCGTCCGCCCTATCTTGACGAGCTTGCTCCTATCTGGCAGGAGCCTCCTTCGTCCTTAAGCACAAGCTCTTCAACCATGCATCATCTAATCCCCAGGGAAATCTTTGTGAAGGAGGGAGATACGTCTTGACCAAGATTTCACACGTGTGAACTGGCATTGCAAGCGGCGGTGGGGAAGGTCTGACCCAGAAACACTTCATACTCTGACCACTGGAGGTTCCTGAAGGAGACGTTTGGGAAAAAGAAAATGAACATAGCTTTGATATACCAAAGCGTGATCTTAGATTGATTTTTACACTTCCTAAATGGATCATGCTTACTTCATCCTCCCTTGTTTGCAGACATGATTACCATCCAAAACGTGTATATAGTGCTGAATTGCTCAGTCATGGGTTGCATTGTGTATGTCCCTGCCACAGGTAAAAATAGGCAGCAGCGTCTGCAGAGTGGAAGTGCAATCTCAGGTGCTGAATCCTTTTCTTAAACCAATACTCCGATGTGTCATGTGTGTCCTAGTTTTCAGTTCAAGGAGCAAAATGTTGAGGTACAGGCAGGTAGAAAGCTCTCAGTTCGTACTTGCTTGAGCAAATGACCCCGTCTTGTCTCCGCCACTCTTGTTGTTGGAATGTTCATCAAATGGACTCCTTTGGTGGAAGATCATATGGTAGGTCTTGCGGCACCATCACACCGATTCAGACACAATAGCAGGTGGAAGCGGCCGACACGGAACGAAATGTACACGTAGACAACCAGATGAGCTCTCTTTCCGAAAAGGAGACCAACGAGGATGGGATGACAAGAACTGTCTATGGCGATGTTTACTACCTTAAGCAGAACAGTTCATGTAATGGGATTTGGATTGTCTTGTTCTGGAGCCAGTGGTTTGCACACAACTGCAGTAAGCTTGGTGAGAATGTTTGAACGGCGGATTTGAGGATAGTGCCAACTGTGATTTCTATCCGTCGGATTTTCTTGTCAGGCAGTGCTACAAGATTTCCTTCCTGAGTGAAACTCGGATCGGGTAGTTCAGATTCCAGATGGCAAGCTCTACGTCATCCTTCCTTGATGGCCTTGTCCAGGCGTCATGAACTCAATGCAGATGCTTTTACAATAGACATTAGTGGACAGGAGGTCTCGTCAAGAGGGAGCCTGGCCTGAATTGTGGATGGCATAGGTATCCATCCTAGGTGGAATCCACTGATTAGGGGATTAACCAGTATAAGTGTTGGGTCAAAGGATTTGTTAACCAGTTCGTACTATCACAATGGATGAGTATTGGAGGAGGGCTTGAGTCCAATGATGCAACTCCCTAAATCCGCGGTGCACTGCACTACCATTATCACACGCCACTCGAAGCTGTATGCGGCTTTTCAAGGTTTGGTATACAGCTTGGTAGTAAATTGAAGGTCAACATGCCCCATATGTTCTGGGAATTTTGGGATCCCAGCCGGTTCCTCTGGTTGGACCATTCACCTGTTTGCCAAGCCATGCAGTTCCCCTCTGTCAGCTTTGCTTGTCCAATGTCGCACCAATATCTCACTCTCAATCACGCTTGCCAGTCCAATGAGTATGGACCAGTGGATAGATGCCATCTTTAGGCAGAACACAAGAGTCATTCTCGTTCTCGTTTCCAATTGATATAGTTTGCAATCAATCACCGTGAGACTTCCTGTACTACTCGGAGCTACTTAGTGCACACACATTTCTTTTTGGCTACTGATTTTTTCGCACGGGATCAATGCTTTGGAGGCACGGAGGTCCAGCTGTCTTTGATCCACATGCACTTCTAGTTTAGCCCTTGAATAAGCCTTTCGTATTGTCACACAAAGCTTTGGTATAGCTAAGTGGACATCCAGCCACATATAGATCGTTGCCCGCTACCTCATTGCGGCCAAACAAAACCTGGTGCCTAGCCAAAGTGAAGTGCTTCTCCGGTCTTCTCCTTGGCAGATCTTCCGAGTACAGAGGTGGGCAAAATTGAACAAGAAGTGGCTAGTGGGGATGACAAATGCAAGGGACAACTCTGAATGCACGGGGCTTGTCATTGAAGTTGTTACGATCAAGGTCGCAACAGAATCATGAGTGTAATAGATGAAAAAAGCTCGAGTGCATGGCTTGTGGAAGAGGTTTTACGGAGTAGGTTCTCAAGTTGCGATACCTGTCCATATAGAAGCTATGGATGCAGGCTTCTTCTTTCCGCCCCGGTGAAGTTAATTGGGTTCTCCTTATGCTTTGGACCAACGAGGCCCTTTTTGATCGCATCCAAGCGTTCTTGTGCAACCTTCATTCGTAGAGCCTTCTGGAGTTGAGAAGCCATCTCCAACGTCGTAGGGGATAAAAGTGCCTAACATCTGATTTCATTCGACGGTAAACCAAATCGTACGTGCAAGTCGTCTTTTTAGCACGTTCAAACAAATAGAGGGGCTTTGGGTGGCATACAACTCAAAAAAATGATGAAGTTTGAGTTTTCCACGAAGGGCGAGCATCCAATCTAAGTTGAAAAAGTATCGAGTTCAATGCTACGAGCACGAAGAATCTCTTTCCTTCGTCCCACTTTTGTCGTGCTGACAAGCTTCCTCCTGCTTCGATGATTGTTCACGCTCTGACACTTGTGGTGCTTGGAAACTTTGCATTTCTGCACTCTCGTTTACCCTAACACGAAGTTTCTTAGGCACCTATATGGGCATTTTCGACTTTCAACAACATAAGAAGCTCATTGCGAAATCTCCTTCCAAGCTTGGTTCGATGTTTGGTTGGTTTCTTTTCCTCAATGGGCGAAGTACTTTGAAGAGGACGGCTTTCATCATGGTCAATGGAGGTCGTGCAAGGAGCTCGAAAGAGTCCACCAAAATGCTCGACTGAAATTTAATCGTGTATGTAAGCACCATGGGGAGAGCCTACAAGTGTAGGCTAACGAAATGCACTAGAAATGAGCGAGCTTGGGACAACATTCAATGATCCTCAAGAGCATTTTTGTCGTGAGTAGTGGTTTTGTTTGGACAACGTCTTTTAGTGAGGAATGAAGAGAGCGGTTTTGACCGCAAGATGGAGCAATCGAGTGGGTCCGTCCAAGAGGGATTGAAGATTGGACATCTCTTGGCCGTTCGTACGACCTAGCCTTGCTTCGGTCTGTCACAATCTCTAAGCAAGTGCCTTCGAATTTCTCGATACACCATTCTAAAAGAGGTCGTATCGGAAACATCAAAATGCACAAGATCAAAGTGCATCTCTATTTCAAGACCTAAGTATCCTATAGTTAGATCGTTTGTTCTCTATCTCACCATCTTTGTATCGTCTGTGGACTTAGTTGCCTTCTCCAATTTACAAACTACAAGTCCTTCAAGCTAGATGGGTAGAATCGTGCCAAGGGCTACCCCGTCCTTGATAAAAGTGATACACAACCTTCTTCTTGTCTAGTGACCCCCCTCAACCATCCCAACTCAACCGCTTTGCGCTTCCTTGCGAAATAAATCAATGTGGCTGTCAACGAGGTCTCCACATATTCGTGAGAAGGTCTATGTTTCTTCCCTAACTAGACCCACAAGAAAACACAAGGTCTATGTCAAACGGCGAGTTAAAGGGTGAGTAGCAAGTCCTAACAATCGAAGCGAATAACCGCATTGTCAAGGAGGCACCGTGTATATCTCGCTTGGTTGGCTTCAACCAATCTTGGGAATCCAACACAATTTTGTTGCAACTAGTACGCACGCTTTCTTTGTGCTTCAAAGCAAGATCCGATTTTTTGTTGTTGCTATTTGAACTATGCCTTTCAATTTTACATCGAGTGACCCTTTTCGTGTTCCATTCTCCAACCAAGCATGGACGAGCAAGAAGACCCCTGCGCTTAATGTATCACGCCAATATCAAGGTATACTCTAGAAGCCTAAACCCCAAGAGGGCAAGTGCAAGAGTTCAAGTTG
The DNA here is from genome assembly GCA_020975725.1 of Picocystis sp. L7. NCBI lineage: Eukaryota > Viridiplantae > Chlorophyta > Picocystophyceae > Picocystales > Picocystaceae > Picocystis > Picocystis sp. L7. Next base: position 29,578 of record QXJR01000003.1, read on the forward strand.
CTCGCGTGCTTTGTAGTTGCACAAAGCGTGAGAGTTGCTTGCTTATCTAGGCATCTTCCATACATGACAGGATGTATCTTGACGCTTTGCATGGGCAATGCTCCGTTTATATTCTCCGTTTGAGAAGCGTCTAATGTTGTGCCAATTGTCGTTGATGTGCCGGTGCTGTCTTCGCAAATTCGGACCGCGCTTTTTTCAAGTACTATTGTAAAACGGTCACGTTTTTGTCAATGTCGCCACCAAGCAAAGGACTCTTCAATTCGAATTCTACGAATGTAACACCGTTTTAGGGAGCGGGTCTAAAACTGAAGGAGAGCCCATGAAGGCGAATGAAAAGGAATGGCCGGAAGTTGAAAAGACGCAATGTATATGACAAATGATGAACGATGGATGAAAGATGTGTTTGGCCTAGATATGTTCGTGACATGGTTACATGGTATCGTGTGTCTATATGCGATCGCTATGGAAGGTTTTTAGATTACTTTTCCACTCGCATTTCGCGCCAACCCACTTGCTTGGATTTGGGAAGATGACCACCGGTACAAGAATTTTGTACGCTTTTCCACTTGTTCCGTTGTCTTGACCAAGAAAAGTTCGGGTTGCGTCGTTTGCTTGATGGTTACTTGATCGGGCACAGTCAATGGCTCACATACCGACAAGCGAGATGTTACTTGGGTTGTTGCAATGGGTTTGGCTCAGTGCTTCAATAGGACCTTGGTATTGAGACACCCCTACGATTGATGGCCTTTGTATAGAGACGATGGGTGTTTCGTCTTCCAGCGAAAGGATGGTTGGAAAGGTTCGATACGTTCGCTCCTTGGTACCTCCACCCTTGGCCTTGCCCCTCGTCTTGAGGAGGGGTTGGATCAAGCGACGTCCCGAGTGAATACGAATTCACCCAGTGGAGTATCCGGGTATTTCGGCTTCTTGCTCGACCACTCGCTTTCCAACGGTTCCGGAGGGAACGCACCTGCTGTGCGAACGAAAGGAGACCACATCGCTTCTTTGCCGACAGAAAGTGGGCACTCTTTCGATTCTAGCCTTTGTTCGTTATCTGTTGGACGAACGGTTCAAGGCCCGAACAGATGTGGAGCCGCGTCCGAGGAAACACTGGACGACTGTTGTGGAGGATGGCCCAAGAAGCGCGTGAGCTTTCGGCGGAGTCCTCCAGCGTTGTAGAAAAAAAATACCAGCAAGGCATCAAATATCCACGAGGAGACCTTCGATCGAACTCCGGTGCAGGCACTGGAGATGGAATAGAAAACCACACGGAAAAGTGGCTTTCTGGAGGAAAGTCACCCATGCAATGGGTTGCTAAAACTGCGCCGGTAAGTACAGAGGATCGATGTGTGGGATCAAACAAGGCATACGCCACGTAGAATGGCCATTGCAAGACTGTTAGTGAGGGAATCTGTAAACCTACAGTGCATAGAATCGAGTTGGCGTGAGTGAGCCGTCCTCTTGCAATATGCCGCCCACTCTATTCGATCGCTGAATGGATTGCTGACTGACCTTCGTTCTCCTATGCCCTTCACATACCGCCGACACCGTCCTTTTCTCAAACAACCAGATAGAGGTACATACAAGAGTTGCCCAGTGCTGGGGAGGTGGAGATGTGGCCCTAGGTCACCCAATTGAATACATTACTCTTGATGGCACCACGCCAGAAGATCCAGCCGTATGCAAATACTGTGGTTTGCGCTTTTTTCTGGGCAATCAGCACTGAAATCTTTGAGGCTAACAAAATCATATTGCTGCTATTAGGTCAAGTCTGAGTATTTGTTATTCTTTTGAACCGATCCTGGAACGCAGTTTGCAGATCGATGCAGACTCAACTTTGAAATGCCAGCATTTTCCAGAGGACCACCTACTTTTGCAAACAATGCATGAGACTATCAGTTGCTGGCAAGGGGGTAAATTTTCTTGTCCCCTTGAGTCTCCTCTTTGGGCACTCGGTTTGAAACGCGTGGTTGAGTACTTCAGGTTGAGCTGCAGGCCGCCTACTCAAATGCTGCCAAACCAGCAGGTCATTCGTCCCTGGTGTGCGATGCAAGGGCATGTAAAGAAGCTCCTAGTGCTCGTTGTGTAGAAAATTACTCAAGACCTTGAGCTCGAACCTCGATCTGTCTACTCATAAGTGTTGTGCCACCATTCAGAACCCCAGGGGTACCGTTGAGAAGATGCGGGCCAGCGGAATCCGCACGTTGGCGGGAACTGGACGCTTGGACGCACACGCAGCTGCCTATAAGGAACGCGTCGCCCAACTCCTGAGTGTGAATCACCAACTGGACCCCTTCTCCTCCGAAGGACCTCCGCCATCCAAGGTTGCCGAGTCGACTTCTCAGTCCAACAGTCATGAACGTTGGACAAGTCGAGATACGTGCGTCCGCGCTGAGCACGGACAGCATTGGACGTATGAAGCACCTCTATCTAAGGCATTGATGCGTGTTAAGGTGCTGAGCCTTGTAAGCTGCGGAACGACTCTTGTCAGCGCACCATTCTTGGTTACTGCAGGACCTGCAGATGTGTCCTGGTATGCGAAAGCATCGCTCGCAGCAACCCTATCGGCATTTGGATTGTTCACAACAGGTTTGCTCCATTGGTTTACGTATCCCTATGTTCACCGATTGATCCACCATGTCGGCACTGATACTTGCACTGCAACACAGCTCAACATCTTTGGACGCTTGAAAACCACTTCCTTCAAGGTGTCAGATGTTGCCGTGCCACAGACAGCCAGACCAATGGTCTCGTTTGCCGTCGCAAAGAGGTATTATTTCATCGACGAAAATTCCTTCACCAATCCCGACCTGTACGACAGACTTGTTCCGCTTGAAAATAGAACAGACGGCAACGGATAAGGTCGTTCGCTAGGATAACCAAGGACACGTATGCGGATCATGTTTCCAACAGCGATTGGCGGTGTTACACTACTGAAGCATTATCCGCTGCTCCTGGTCGTGTTTCAGCAGATGTGCCTATCGGTCTCTGCCAGGGCCAGAATTCAAGGTAAAGGGACAGTACACCTAGCCACCGTAGTCAGCCCAGCAGGGACAAACTTTTCCAAGCAGGACAGCCCTTGAGTGTCGCTGTAGGCTTATTGCAAAGCAGCATGCTGTTTCAAAAAGAAAGTTCTTTGAGTCTCACGTTACGATTTTCCAACACTGATGCTATCGCTTGTACTTGTGCTGTCCAGCCTGCTTCTGGAGGCTCAGTTTTGAGTACATGGCTGTCGATGCCCCCAAACTTACCTGGCTGGTCAAAATGTGGGTATTTTAGCACGTAGTTTTTTGCTGAGAGATTGTGCTATTATGCATCGTTCAAACAAGCGAGAGAAAACGACGTCATTCTGGAGAAGAAATACAGTTGGTGCAATGACATCATTCTTTCGCTTTGCACGGACCTAACATGTGCTTCCTTGGAAAGTGATTCCAGTATACTGTTTGCATTCCTCGAATTTGATTTTCTGGCTGTGCAACAATCGTGCTAGTCCCAGCTATTGAACTATCCCCACTTTAGACGGAAGCGTATCAAGAATTATTGTGGCCAAAGAAGGATCTGACAAGAGTTTACATGGATTCGAAACCTTCATCAGGGATGAATATTGTTCAAGCACTGTAATATTAGCCGTGCTTACTTGTTGGCACCAGCCAATTCGGCTGTACGCGAGTGAGAAAACATTCCAGGCAAGCAATTTCAATGGCCACATGTTCTATGGAAATGAACATCGTACCGTTTTTTGGTGAAGCAGATTCGCTCCCTTGACGACAGATCGTCAATGACGTACTGCTCCGCAACCCCACGGTCATGTTTTGTCGACGTTGATCTACTGCGTTCAAGACAGCGAACACTAGAGATCATGCAACGTTGACAAGCCATGCGATAAATACGTTGAACATTGAATGCGCATGCCATGGGTGCATTGCCCTATTGTACCCGTCTAAAGGCACACATTGTCACCCATCCGCAATTGCGAATAACGTGAAGTTCAAGACACGAATAGCTTGTGGGCAAGCAACGCCAACTATCCAAGCAAGGTTCTTAAACGGGTCTTGTGCCCAAAAGCCGATCTTGTGGCTTAAATCCAACAAGGAGAAGAAGAGCTACTAAATATTGTCAACTCAAGAGCAATCCTTGGACTTGCAAGCTTGTGACATCGTCACTATTGCAATGCCTCCCCCCTATTGGAAAGACGCAAACTTTGACGGAGCAAATGCTAGAGCTTTTAATACGATGCCGGTTATGTTTGTACGTTTCCTTCTTTCATTGAGTGTATCATGGCTACCAACGAAAGGGATAGCATTGATTCCCGAGGATCCATCCCTACATCTTGGTCTCTTCACAGGGACGTTGACAACACCTTGGGTCATAAGCTTTCGACAAAACGGATTGCTCGAGTCCTCGTGCAAAGTAGTTGTCAGCAACTCATTCCACTGTCCCCTCTCAATTCATCATTGGACCACCGGTGGCGATGGGACGCGAGCGGCAAATCTATGTCGTAGGTTATGTAAGTATGTGGTCCGACTCAGGCTTGCCTCTCCTATCCACACCATTCTTGCTTCATTGTTCTCCCATTTGCATGCTCGAACTCCACGTCTCTGTGCACTTGGGATGCGTGCATGCACTTCACAAAAGACTTCTACAACGAACCTTTATACTTTCCCTTCCCTAAGTTGCAAAAGCTTTGGGTCCGCACAACCACAACGCCACAAGGCGCAGGAGAAAAGGAAGATGCAAGGAAGGAACACAAGATTTGATGGACGAGCGTTCTTTTGTACTATAGGTCTTTTCTATTGCGCAAGGAATAATGGCATGTATTCCTATAAAGAGGGAGTCTTTCTACGCAAGCATATCTTCCTTGGATTCCGGACATAGGTTTTCCATTATTCCCATTCGCGTGATTTCGCAACATGGTTGCTTCCGAAGTACAATCGCTTCCATAGCCATGTTCGAATAATTTTGATACACATGAACCTCATGATAGCGAGGCCAATGCGAGTAACTGACAGAACACACATCCATGCTCCAAGGGAGGCATTCATCATTTTGCCGCCCCCAGTCTATTCAGATCCTATCCATAGTCTAGCAAGATTGAAGGGTAGGAGCGAATGGACCTCTCTTGCCTCAAAGGTCGAACGATGCAAATGCATAATATCAGTGTTCATGGAAGGACTATTCGTCCCCGAGCTTGTGTCGAACATTGATCCAATTCCTATCGCAAAATTGTTCGAACCTCCTAATGGGAATTGTCGTCCCTCGACACATTGCTTCCCTAACTTACGACGGGGAGATTGTACAAGCCTTCGGAGAATCCCCTTGACTCATGACAACCGTATTTCGTGTTCCAAAAGGCATGAAGACCTCTCTTTTGCTCGGTTCGAGATATCTATTGCTTTTGTCCTTCTTGTGTCGACTTTGAAGCAAGTGTGTTGCTTGGCTTGAAAGCGGTTTTGCCAAGCGATGAGCGAATACGGTGTAGGCGCTTGGAATGCGACAAGATTTAGATCCCGTTGACTCGTCTTTTGTCCTTCAATACGAATGTACTCTTATTTGCAAGGCAAGGCCACTAGGGAAGGCTTTGCGCAATGATCCTAGGTTGCATTGTTTCAACTTGTTAATGCTCGATATCACTTTGCCAACGTCGAGGACGTGGCTCTTCTACTACGCCGCCTACCAGTTCGCAAACGACGTACACGCGTGGAAATGTTAAGCTTTGCGTGTAGCCCCAACAAGTGCAATGTCGGGTGCACTCCATTCTCGTGGGGAAGGGGGATTGCATGATCGCTAAAATACTCGAGGTGACTTACACGTTCTGCAAGTGTGTGGGATGCAATTATACGTTCCGCACCATGAACCCGTTTGCTTAGGGCGGATGGTAGCAAACTCGTCGTTTTCGTGTCGGTGCGACGCCAATAGGACGTGACCTTATAATGAACGTGGAGAGGTGTTGCATCGGATGCAAGCGGGCGGTGCTTGCTTTTAGGGAGGCATGAAGGCTGTTGCGAATACGGATGCACGCTTCCGTGCAACGGATAGGTGAAGCTTGAGAGACTCGAGCCACCCTCTTCGCGAATGGCTCGGGGAATGGCCACTGTCCGTATTTCGGTGTAATCCATGGAGGTGTGGTACTTTGCAACGGGCGGGGGGGGTTCTCAACGGCCACTCCAATCCTTCACGAGGAGCTCGGATGTGTTGTTGGAACTTCCCCCTCCCTTGTGAATCGGAATGAATGGTCGGGTCGTTCCAACAGGAGCCCAGGGTGAGGACCTTCTAGGGAAGAACCTGCCTGTCCATTCGTTCGTGTTGCTCCTCCCTCTCGAACGTCGCCATGGACGAACACTACGATGCGATCGTGCTTGGAACAGGGCTCAAGGAATGTATCCTCAGTGGGCTCCTCTCGGTCAGCGGCATGAAGGTGCGGATGGGTTCGGATGATTCAGACGCGTCAAGGTAGGATGTCGCCCGTGTTCGAAGCTGACGGAGTCGCGACGTCAGGTGTTGCACATGGATCGCAACGATCACTACGGGGGTAGCACAGCATCCTTGACCCTTTCTCAGGTGAGCGATCAGTTTGCGCAATAGCAACCGCCGAGGAACCACCAGGTCTGCCATCTACTGCACCCACGCCCGACTCGTGAGGACGATCGCTGACTCCGCCTGCTCGACGCGTCGATAGTTTTGGGAGAAATTCTGTCCCGGAAGACCCATCCCGAAAGAATTGGGAAGACCAAACGACTACAACATCGACATGGTTCCCAAGTTCATGATGGGAAACGGTCAGTTGGTGAAGATTCTGATCCACACGGAGGTAACCAAGTACCTGGAGTTCAAAGCGGTAGATGGAAGCTACGTCTGCAAAGATGGCCAGATCCACAAGGTCCCGGCAACCGACATGGAAGCGCTCAAGTCACCGCTCATGGGGTTCTTTGAGAAGAGGCGAGCGAGAAAGTTCTTCATCTATATTCAAAACTACAATGAAGCGGATGCGAGGACATTTGAAGGCAGGGATCTCACGCGGATGACCATGGCCCAACTGTTCATGGATTTCGGACTAGATCAAAATACCGTGGATTTTATTGGCCATGCGCTGGCCCTTCATCGTGACGATAGGTATCTGCAGGAACCTGCATTACCCACCGTGCGTAAGATCAAGCTCTACGAGGAATCCCTTGCACGTTTCGAGGGTGTACGCTCGCCTTACATCTATCCTCTTTACGGTTTGGGGGAGCTTCCCCAAGCGTTTGCACGACTCTCTGCCGTGTATGGAGGGACATACATGCTTGCAAAGCCAGGCTGCACGGTGGTGTACAACGAGAATGGGCAAGCCTGCGGCGTGACCAGCGATGGCGAAACTGCCACGTGCGATCTCGTGGTGGGCGATCCTACGTACTTTCCAGGGAAGTCCAAGGTAGTGAGCCGCGTGGTTCGGGCTGCATGTATCCTCAGCCACCCCATCCCAAGCACGGACAATTCTCACTCGGTTCAGGTGATCATTCCGCAACGCCAAACCGGTCGCCGGTCTGACATTTACGTCTTCTCCTGTTCTTATGCTCACAAGGTTGCTGCGACTGGCAAGTGGTTGGCCTTCGTGAGCACCACCATAGAAACAGACAATCCAGAATCTGAGCTGGCACCAGGTCTGGCCATACTCGGGGGCTGGGACTACAAGTTCGTGGACGTAGTAGAAGTCAGCCAGCCCGTAGGGGATGGGCGGGCAGACCGTTGCTTCATCACCAGTGGATACGATGCAACAACACACTTTGAGACCACAGTCGCCGACGTCTTGGACGTGTATCATCGAATCACTGGACGCGCAATGGATTTTTCCAAAGGCGCTGCGCAGCAATGAACAATCAGGACTTTGGTGTCCAGTCTGCAGTGCTCCAAACCTCCAAGGCGGAAACCGCCTGCGCAGCAGGCCTTGTTTATTTCGAGGTGGATCAGTTCAAGCTTGACGTTTGCTTGCCGGTCCCTGTGGATTCCATGCAGGGGACAGACGATCAAACCATGCCCTGGAGATTTCCGCCTGCATATCTGCCGTGTCGGGGCATTTCATTTGGGTTCTTCTCCGGCTGGGAAGAAAGTGTAAGAAAGCGTGATGTTGTTGACGCCCATCATCCTTGGATCCGACGCAAACTCGGGATCCAGATAGAAGAAGACCGGCATATCGATCTTTTCTTCAGGCTGTAGCCTCTGTTCTTCGAAGCAGAAGCATTGGATTTTGTTGAAGTAGACCCCAGCCTTTTGCGGGCTCACGTTGTAGGTGGAAACCCCGGTGACGGGAGTTTTGCTGGTGTTTTCTGCCGTGTAGAACGCGAGTGTGCTTTCTCCTGGGATGACGGTGACGTCGGTTTGAGACGGCACGAACTTCCAAGGCATTCCGTGTGCCACGTCGGCGTTGAAGTACACGGTGACGGGTCTTTCCGCAGCTCGTTCCATCTGATCATCCGTCCGTTTCGCGAGTTTTTCTTCGACCGTTTCCACCCTTTGGGTGGTTCCTCCGAATCCTGTGGCTTGGCAGAAGAGGCGATACAATGGCACAGATGCATAGGTGGCACCTACCATTCCAACGGCTACGGCCACCAAGTACAAGGCGCTCTGGTTGGCTTTTTCGTCCTTTTCGGCACGTGTTGCTGCTTGTCTTCGACCCTGCGCGTACGTCGCTTCCCTGGATGCCCTCCACATGGATTGCATGGCCCTTGTCCATCGCATGTCGTCCTATGCGTCCACGACTCCCTCGTGCACCTCCAGACACGTCCACTTGCACGTGTCGAACCTCCAAGGTGTCGTGTGCACACCTGGTCTGTTCCCCTTTTCTCCCTGGGAGGATTTCTGCGATTGGGTCAACAGGGATTTTGGTGCAACTCATTTCGGGTGTTGATGTTCCCCCTTTTTCCGAGGGTCCGTGGGCTTCTGATTCCGGACCAACTGGAATGGTGCAACCGGGACGTCCTCTGCGGCACTTGTCGAAATTTCGATTGTTCGTGAACTGGCGGGAAGGTCGGGTGGGCAGGGACGACCGTCGGCCCATGCGCCGATGGCGATGACGCATGTTCCCGTGACGGTCGATCCAACAGGTGTGTTCGGTTCTGCGGAACGACGAGTTCCGATGTACTCGATAGGGTGTTGCTAACGGTCGGCTCTCGCGCGGATCGCGTGCGACAGGAATGGGCGGTGTCGAAGGCAAGCCTCTGCCCACGGATGTTGCCCGCGACAACGCGCAACATCCGTCCACAGAGAAGAGCGTCGGCGTGGAAGGGGACGAGGAGCGTGTCCCCAACGCCGGCGATCCAGAGAGGAATGCGCACAAAACCGGTGCTCCGCCTCCCTCAAGTCCTCCAAGCAATCGTCCATGGCCTGGACGATCATTTCGAGGATGACGACAACGTCATCTCGATATTCTTGGAACTGGGTGAACTCCACGAAGAGTTCCGACAGCTCGTCGAACTCTTCGCGGAGCTCCCTACGCTCCAGCGCGCTCCCCATCCTGGACGGCATGTCCGCGATCGAATCGTCGGCTTCCCGCCGATCGGTTTTCGAACCACGAGGACGAGCCCCTCCGAGGACGTAAACCCTGTTGCACCGATTTTCCTCGAAGGTCATGGTTAAATGCGACGGGTTAATCGACCAATCCGTCGACAGTCCTCCCCCGGGTTCGACGGTTGGCGTAGGGCCGAAAACCATTTTGGTGCAACTCAGGGGCCTCGAGTTGCACCAAAATGAGATTTTGGTGCAACTCGATCCGCCCGGGGTCGAGAAAAAACTCTCGAGTTGCACCAAAATCCGGGTTGACCCGAAATCAGAAATCCTCCCTGGGAAGGACACGGGCTGCACATCCTACGGTCTCCATCCATGGACGAACCCCACCCGGAGGCATGGACCAGGCAACCCACTGCCCATGGAAAACCATCTGGACGGGGTGAGGCAGAGGAAACGATGCAAAGGAAGAGGAGGAGAAGGAACCACGAAGAGAGTAGACAACAGCAGAAGATGCCAGCACAGATACGAGAAAAGGACGAGGACGGATTCGATCCAACGGGCAAAACCAAGGACCGAGTGAGCCGATGTATTGGCGGGTGTGGAACCTGCACGATTCATGTGTATCTGAAAATAGGCTGTCGGTTTGGATCGGTCCAAATCTGCAGCAGCAAAGGGAATCTCTTCGAAGCCTGCACACAATGCTCATCTGTATCCAAGGCATTCCTTCACACGCATGGAACGATGCGCGTAGCCTCAGAGCGGTGTGCCTGCGGGGAGGTTCCAAAACTCCATTTCCGATGGGCCATCCTTACCCTCCCAAGCCATGGCCTTCCCCGATCCTTGCGTGCAGCCTTGCTTTCCGCGCCAGCTCACAAGCTACCCATGCAGCGATGCACCTCAGTCGCTGCAATAAACTCCTGCTTCTGCACCCCCGTGAAAGGGAGAGGATGGAACGAGCACAACATAAGATGACCACAAAGAACAACCGCATGGAGGTACAAGTCCGCCCATCGGCAGCCATCAGCTTGGGGAGGAGGACCTATTCTCCGGCGGGAGAAGAAGCGTGCTTTCTTCCTGTACCTCACGGGTGACTTCGGGATCCACCTCCTCGAGGTCTTCAAGAGGAGGTTCGCTGTCCAGAGGCCTCTCCATGTGTGCGATGACAGACTCTTCTGGATCCAAGAATCTACACCAGCCGTGACTTTTGCTGTACTGCAGAAAAGGGTACAACAGAAATCCAACGGCAACTGCAACGGAACACACCAAGACAGTCTTCATGGTGGCTTGAAGCATGAGAAACGCCAAAAGCAAAGAGGCTGGCAAGAGCATCAAAGCCGCCCCCCAAGTGTTCAGCGGCACCTTGAAGGGTCTGGGCGCATCCGGGTTCTTCACACGTAAGGTGAGGAACGCGCCAAACTCCAACAGCTCGGCCAGGCAATACATGAAATTCAGCAGCTCGACGACCTCGATGAAAGAAAACGTCACCAGCGTCACAATCCCTGAAGCCGAAAGCAGGATCGCCAGCGTGGGGGTCCCGTGCCTAGACCTACGTGCGAAAATTGCGGGGAGCTGCCCATCGGAGGCCATACCCTGGAGCTGAAAACTGTCGCTGCTCATTTCTGCAAGGAAAAGCCCGATGCTGGATGCGATCGCCGCCAGAAGAATCATGATTCCCAACCACTTCCCCCCAACCTGATCCCCCAGGACGGAATAATATCCTTCCTTCCACTTGTGCGTGTCGGAAGGATCCCCGATGCCAGTGCCAGCAAGCATGGGCAGGAAGTAGCTGGCAACGACCAGGAGCACGCCATACCGCAGAGCCTTGGGCAGGGTATGTTCGGGTTTCTCCACCTCTCCAGCCAACGTGCTGATGGAGTCCCAGTAGTTGAGGTTCCAGAACAGCGTATTGAGGAGGACTCCCACGTTGACCCGGCTCTTGTCCACGTAGGTCCAGTTGCTAGGATTGGCCTTGGTGAGGGCGATGCAAGTGAAGATGAGGAACGGCAGCAGGCTGGCCGCGGCAAGGGCGACCACGGCCTTGCCAACGATCTTGAGTCCCCTCCAGTTGAGATAGGTCATGACGATGGTGGATCCGAACAGGATGGGCAACCTCCACGCCGGTGCATGCAGCCATGGGAACACGCTTTGGCAGTAGCTGAAGAAGAGGACGGGGTACACCGCGTTGTCGACCACTCCACTGATCCAGCTCCACCATCCTTCTTGGAACCCCCAGAAATCCCCGAAGGCCCTCCTCACCCATCCTGCGTATCCTGCGTTGTCTGGGAACGCCGTGCTGAGTTCTGCCGTCACCAGTGCTTCCGGGACGCTCCACACGAGGGGGAGTATGGCGAATCCCAGCAGGGCCAGGAGGGGTCCGCCACCAGCCGAGACGGCGTCTTCGGTACCGAAGGGTCCACCGCTGACTTCGAAGAAGATGAGTGCGACGAGTGGCAGCAAGGAGATCTCCGCCGGTCCTTTCCTGCGGAACGCGGCCAGTCTTTTCCTGGCCCCTTCTCGCAGGGCTGCTCCCAGCAGCCTCACCCTCGACGCCGATCTTTCCATGAAGGTGGGAGAAGCTGCTTTCGCTTCTCCCTCCACGTGCAGCGCCTTGACTTCCTCCAGTTCTCCTTCGACGGAAGCGTCCTGCACCGATTCGTTCGATCTTTGGGTTCGGCGGTGTCCGTCGGTTGGATTCGTGTGCAAGCCCCCTCCAAAGGAGGGTGTCCTTTCTCTCTCCCCCTCCCATCGCCCTTGGGTTTCTTCCTCCATTCCATCGGTTCCACCCGATCGATCGATGGAATCGAACCCGGTGGATCCGTGGGTGTCTGGGGAAGAAGGACCTTCCCCTTCCCCTGGAGGATCGGTTTCGGGACGTCCAGCCAGCCAGCCAGCCAGCCAAGGGGACGGGATGGGGTTCGATGGATGGGATCCCCCATCCCACGTGCCTGGGTGTCCCTCCATCCTGTCGTAGATCCCCCCTCCGACCGACCGGTCCCCACGACGTCGATGAAGGTGGCGGCGCAAGCACACGCCTGGAGGGGAGGGATGGCCGGGAGGGCGGGGTGGATCCGAGGGAAAGGGAGTCCTCGACCGTGGAACAGGATCCTCCACGGACACGGAAAGAGCGTAGGAATGGTCAGAGATGCGAAAGGGGAAGGAAGGACCTTCGAAGAACTGGGGGTGGGGAACGAACTCATCCAAGCCATCCGAGAAATGAACATTCAACAACCCACCGAAATACAAACCATGGCCATGCCGCAAGTGATGAGAGGCGGAGACGTGCTGCTCGCCTCCCACACCGGATCCGGGAAAACGCTGGCCTACCTGCTCCCGCTCGTGCAAAAACTCAAAGACGAAGAACGTGCAGGGATCACCGCACGAAACAGACACCCAAGAGCCCTCGTCATGGGACCCACCCGGGAACTCACCCACCAAGTGCTACAGGTGGCCAAGTCCCTGGGACACCACGCGAAATTCCGGTCCGCTGGGATCAGCGGAGGAGGAAAACTGAAAGTCCAGAAGGAAGCGCTGATGAATCCACTGGACCTGGTGGTGGGAACACCAGGAAGGATCCTTCAACACGTGGAGGATGGGAACCTCTTCCTCGGAGACATGAAGTTTCTGGTCCTGGACGAAGCAGATACCATGTTCGATGCGGGATTCGGACCGGAGATCCGCAAAATCATCCGTCCGCTCAAGAGCAGGGAGAAGGAGGATGGGCAATGCGTGCTGGTTTCCGCCACCCTCACCCGGTCGGTGCAGAAGCTCCTGGCAGAAGAGTTTCCCGGCATGAAGACGGTTCTGACAGACACTTTGCACAAGAGTGTGGCGGAGGCCAAGCACTCTTTCGTCCAGGTGCCTGCTACTGCTAACAAGCTACGGGTGCTGGACGATCTCATTCGTGGGGATGCCCAGAGGGGCAAAAGGGTGATGGTGTTTTGCAACACGGTGGGGAGCTGTCGGGCTGTGGATCATCATCTGCAGGAAGGGGGTTTCCGCACCGTGAACTACCACGGGGACATGCCCCGAGAGGACCGGACGGCATCCCTGAAGGAGTATGCCGTGGATGATGCCCCCATCCCCATCCTTGTGTGCACGGACCTTGCGGCACGTGGTCTGGACTTCAACAAGTCGGTCGCGCACGTGGTCATGTTTGACTTTCCACTCAATCCGGTAGACTACATCCATCGCACAGGGCGCACTGCACGGGCGGGAGGTCGTGGGCGTATCACCAGCTTGGTGGTGAAACGGGACTTTGTGCTTGCACAGCGCATCGAGCGGGCCATTCGCGAGAATGCACCTTTGGATGCATTGTCGTCGGATCGTCGCGACACCTCGTCCACTCGTCCAGGGGGTCCTTCTTCGAAGGGAAAGGAGGCCCCTGCCCGTGGGAAGGAAGGACGGAAGTCCACCCGTGGTCCTCCCAGTTCTCGTGGCACGCGTGGTGCAGCTCGCTTGGAGGTGGGTCGCGACCCGAAGCAGGAACGTCGTTCTTCTCCTCCTCGCCGTCGCCGTTGACGGGCGCTGCTTACTTGTACACCGCGTGCACCACCATCCACCCCTTTTGCAGATCGAGAATGAATAAATCCCCCCCGTTCCTTCCTGGATGTTCGTTGGTTTACTTGGCGATGTTTTGCATATTCCGGAATTCCCTCCCTCTTGGTTTCCGGGTGATGATTCGTGCTTGGGGGGTCTCCGAAAGGACCGCTTCTCGCACGGGACCGATCCGATCGTTTCGACCCTCTTTTCCAGAAGGAAATTCGAAGACGTACATTGGAGGGTGAACGAGTCCTTCTCGCAAGAGCGGGTTCACCTGCGAACCACGGGAAAGGAACCGATCGCCGGAGGAAACGAGGAAGATCTGCAGGCGGGGAAAGAAGACGTGAGAGAACATGCATCTAGGCAGGATCTGGTGGAGGAGCTGGTATCGAAGGCAGGGAATGCATGGACGTCGAAGCGAGAGAAATCGATCCGTCGAACCATCCCGACCAAACGGACGAGGGAGATGGAAATCGCAAGCAGCCGCACCCAACGCAGAACCAGCCAATCGAAGTCCATCCAGGTCCTTGCCGTGGAACGCAGCCTTGGTCTCCGGAGGGCTAGCGTTGGTCGGGGATGCGCTGGCACAAATGATCCAAAATGCCAAGGCGGAGAAACAGGATGGATTCGACCGGGCAAGGGCCTGCAGAATGGGTACCTTCGGCTTCTTCTTCTATGGACCCTACCAGCACTACTGGTACGGTTTCCTGGACCGTCTATTCCCCGTGAAAAAGAAAGTGAGCCACTTCGTTTCGAAAGTCGTGCTCAATCAGATTGTCCTTGCACCGGTGGTGTTGCTGGTCGTGTTCTCCTGGAATCTTGCTTGGCAAGGGAAGCATCAAGAGATCGAGGCTAAGGTGAAGAACGATCTCCTCTCCACCATGGTCAACGGGTGGAAGTTCTGGGTGCCGGCAAGTTCCATAAACTTCTGGCTCGTTCCGCTCCGGTTTCAGGTCCTCTACATGTCCAGCTGCGGGGTTTACTGGAACGCGTACCTCTCCCTTGCTTCCAACAAGAGGTAGTACGTAGACCACGGAGGAACGGGCCTTGAAGAGGGTGTTGGACGGAATTGCTAATTCATTACTGGAGCTCAGACTGCTGCAGCCTTGGCCTTCAGCTGCTGCAGCTTCTTCTTCTGCTGGTAATACACCTTGGCCTTCTCCTTGCGCTTTTCTTCCAGCTCTGCAATGGTGTCCTGGTGCTTCCATCCCACCTCTCTTGAAAGATCACCCAGCTTGCAGAACTTGTGTCCGTGCTGCAACCGGAGGACCCGGAGAGCGTCCGGCACAACCAAGCGCTTCGTCTTGTCGTGCGGACGGGGAATGCCCTCAAAAGCCTTGAAGCGCTCCAGTGCCGCCATTCCGCGTGGTGTCTTGTGCGGGATCATTCCTCGCACGGTCCTCCACAGCATGCGGGAGGGAGACTTGAAGTGGAAAGGCCCCTTGGAGGGATTGGTCAAGTGCCTCTTGTCGAGGAAGCGATGGTACTTCGCCTTTTGCCTGACCATCCCACCGGATATAGTGATGTCCTCCGTTCGCACAGCGATCTGCATCCGTCCGATCCAACGGTGTACGGTCAGCGTTCTCGTTCGTCGTGGGAATCGCTCTCTCCGTAGGCCGGCGCTCCCTACGGAATCGTTTTCGATCTCACACGAGACGCACGATTTTTTGCCCGGACAGCAGTTGCTTGGCGATGACGGACGCAAGCCTGCCAAGCATATGGTCCTTGCAGTCAATGATGATGACCTGCGCGACGGGCGTTCCACCACCGTCCGGAAAAGAAAACAGGCAGTCGAAGGGCAGTGTCGCGGACCGGCGGAACGAGGGTCAGCATGCGTTCTACTGTCCCGAGCTGACGTCCTGGGTTGCAACGAGGGCGAATCGACACGGTTTCCTGCTTCACACCCGCGTCCTCCTTTTCTTCGTTCGCGTTCTTGAGGTCTCCATCCCCAGGTTCGTTCCCTTCTTCGTCGTGGGGTTTCCCTCGATCCGATCCTGCGCGGTCCGTTTCCTTCCCACGGATCGATTTTCGGCGCAACCTCCACCTCCTCGTGAGCCAGCACTTACGTTTTCCATCGCGTCCCACGAGGCGATGCGGCGCAGGTTCTGAAGCGAAGGATCGAAACAGACCCCGCGAACGCGCCGCCACCCTTTTACCTCGCCGAAAGAAGGGGAGGGAGCCTCCTCCACGGGACGTGTTTCCCACGGCGGATCGAAAGCCGGGGTGGGAAGGAGGACGGGGCTCGGTTCCGACCCGAGGCTTCGAGGAATCTCCCGTCCTCGTACGTGTATGAAGGAAACGATCCGAAACGTGGAGGAAGACATCGGTCGATCGGACACTTGCGATCCTATCCCGTGGAGGATTTCGATCGGGGAAAGAACGATGCCAGGGTTGGATCTCCTCTCCTTTCGAGTCCCCTTTCGTTCGAACCGGGAAACAGGTTCAACACCGAAGGGGGAGACAAGGTACAGACGAATCGATCCAGACGTATCGATGACAAGGACGACGAAGGACGTGTCGGAACGACCAGCACCGAAGGGTGTGGAGCAAACACGGTCGGTGCGAAGGACCGAGAAACGACACCGTGATGCTGCCCCATGGAGATGGGAACAAGACTGCTGCTGGCGTAACCGACGGGGGGAAATCACAAGCCTGGCACCAGGACACGTCGAGACGAGGCGAAAAGCTCGAGGAGTTGCCCCCTCGTGATCTGCCGACGACCGTCCGTTGCAATGACCAATCCCGAATGGCACCGGGTAGACTGCAGGTCCGACACATCCCACCCATCAAATAATTTCGATTCGAATGTTAAAGAAGAACGGGAACCACAGCGTCAGGCCTGCAGGTTCTTGTTCCTCATTTCCTGTTTGAGAGTCAAGACTTCCGACTTGAGTTCCCTGAGCTCGTCCGTGATTGATGTAAGCTTGCTCACCAAGATCTCGCTGTCTTCTTCTTGAGGCTTCTGGGATCCGATCACAAGCATCCACGAAGCAATCGTGCCACACAGGGTGCTGAAGAGCCCCGCACCAACCACGATCAAACACGCCCCCACGAATTTCCCTCCGGTCGTGATGGGCTGGAGGTGACTGTATCCCATCTGCAGGGGTTGCATGCGAGAGAACCGAAAACCCGGTCAGCCGATGGGCAAGAAGTAGGGACTCGACAGGGGCAATCTTCGCGTACCGTTGATGCATTGCTGATGGAGACGAAGGACCACCATAACGCTCGCTCTGCAGTGTTGATCAGCGCCTCTGGACCAGCAGCCAGCTCGAATCTCAGCACGAGCAGTGCCCCGAAAATGACCGTGGTCAAGGACAAGAAGGTGGCACCCAACAAGGCCCCAATGGCAGAGTCTTTGATCAGGCAGAACATCAGCACTTTGGCGTTTTTCGCAGCTCGTAGCAGACGATAGATCTTCAACACACGGAAGATCCTCAAAAATCTACCTCCTAGAGGCAGATCAGATGGAATACACGACAGCAGATCGGCCGTGTAGAACACCGCCAACTTGAACTTGTCCAGAGGCGTGTTCCACAGATGCTTGCGTGCGAGTGCCCTTTTCTTTCTGTTGAGCCCATAATTCCTCACGAAGTCCACAAAGAAGACCAGGCACATCGCGTTGTCCGAGATATCGAGGACGGCCACCTCTTGCGGCGTCAATCTGCCGTGGAGGTTTGCGAAGAGGTTGAGAAGGAGCACCAACACCGAGCATGCAAGGATGAACAATTCGTAGGCGTAGCTCGTGTCCAGTTCGATGCTTCCTTTTTCTACCTTGAAGGCTTCGATGATGTCCTCCTGGGAAATCGACCGGCAGGTTTGGGACAGGGTTCGATGCTTGCGGCAGGTGTTCATGTTCTTTCGTTTGCTGGACTCCGTTCGTTCACCCATCCAAGGTCGATGGGTGGGTTGGAGCCTTCGTCTTCCCCATGCTCGTTTTGTTTGCCATCTGGCTTCGTTCGTCCCGTTCCTCCGTCCTGTGCACCCGATCTTGTTCCCATTCCATGTGTTGGCTCCAATGTCTTCGCGTTTCGGGACGCGCCACGGGTCCATGTCGCCCACCCCTCCACCACCAGACCCCTCCCTTTTCGTTTCTTGTTTCGCCGTTTCGTGGACGTTGGACCCGTCTCTCCCATCTCCCCCACATCACATGGGGGCTGGGGAGACGGGTACCAACCGACCGGGT
Organism: Picocystis sp. L7; assembly: GCA_020975725.1. Taxonomy (NCBI): domain Eukaryota; kingdom Viridiplantae; phylum Chlorophyta; class Picocystophyceae; order Picocystales; family Picocystaceae; genus Picocystis; species Picocystis sp. L7. The sequence continues at coordinate 47,780 of QXJR01000003.1, forward strand.
TCAGGGGTCCACATCGGTGCATCCAGGAGAAAAGGAATGGGAAAAAGGAACGGGTCGTGTAGATCGCCAAGAGGGATGGGAATGCACGACAGGAGGTGCGTATCCACGGATGCGATGGACCGCTTCCACCGAGGATGGGAAGCAAGGAACCCGTCCACATAGGGAAAGGACGTGGTTGAGATGGTGAAGTTCGACCTCCCAAGGTCGCGAGGGAGGCAACACCTGGGATCGAAGGTCCGATCGACGCGACTCGGAGCCGCACCAACAACGACCAACAGAAGCAAACACCTGGAGCCTGGCGAAACGAGGAGAAACGGGGACGAAGGAAAGAGCGGCCCTCTAACGCACATGGAATGCGAAGCCTGTGCGATCGGTGGACGCAGTCGAACGCGCCTGCTAGCTGAGCAAAGTTGATAAAAGCGTCGAAAAGCAGAAGAAGGCTAGCAGATACTAATCTTTACGAGTCACATTTTTCGGCAAATCATGTGTGTTACACCACTGCGTATCTCTGCTCCAGTAACTCAGTGGACTAGAGTGTCAGCTTCCTATGGAAGGATTCCGGCGACCGATGGGTCAACCCGGTGGAATCAGCTGAAGGTCGCAGGTTCGATCCCTGCCTGGAGTGTGATTCGTTATATCGCAATTTTGAACTTTTGCCGATCCGGCTGCGATCGACGCGGATCGAATGCACGGCACCGACGAGCACCGATGAATCCGAGGTCATCTGCGGCCTCGCATTCAGTGCCCAGGTCCGATCATGCGTGGCGATGCATGCGCTCGTCCGATTCGAGTCGGTCCACGAGGTGAGGATTTTCGACAGTTGTACCCTTTCGCTTGAATGGTTGGAGCGATGGGCGTGGGAACGAATGCTGCGTGCCACCAGCACGTGGACAGGACAGACGTGCTTTATGTTTTTTCTTCGCACACGTCTTCGGCGCTCGTATTTTCCATTCAACCTTCGCTCTTCTGTCGTTTTCGTCTTCGATAGGTTCGGTGGATCCGTCGTGGAAGTTCCGATCCAGCCGTGGGGTTGGATTCGTTGTCGTATCTTTCGGTTCGCTCCCCTCCCCTGCGTCTTCGTTCCCATGTTCCTGGGTTTGCACGGTTGTGTGTTTTCGGGTACCTTTCATCGACCTTCGATCCTTGTGGTTCCGCGTCGGTCTCGTCCTCGTTCCCCGATTCCGGCACCGATCCGATCTCGCTGCCCCACCTGGATCTTTCAAACCGGGGTGGAATGGGAGGGAACACCCGAGCCAGCGTGGGTGCATGGGTGGGTCCGTGTGCGAGGGGGGAGGGGGAGAGACACAGGGGGGGGAGAGGAGAGGAAAGGCTTGCGCATCGACAGACCCGACCCGACCAGGACAGGCTGGTGGGTGTCCGGGAACCACGAACACGAGACGTGTGCGGTGTAGATCCGCCCGTATCGTGCTCGAGACACACAAGACGAAAACAAAGGAAACCGTCGCTCTACCCTACCCCGTCCAAAACGGGGAAGGGAAGAGTGCGCGGGAAACGTAAACACCCACGGAGTCGTCCGCCACACACCCTGGACCCGGGAACCGACCCGCGGATTCAAAACCCAAGACCAAAGAGAAGACCAGGAACGCTGCCGTGCGCAAGCTGATCGCGATACCAGGTGTCGTGCACGCACCAATACGAACAGGGAAACGGGAAACGATAAAACAAACAGACCTGACGGGGAATGCACATGACGCCAGAGCAACAGAGCCAGCTGCGGATCCAAACGCTGCAATACGCAGAATGCTGCAAGATCACCGCGAGGATGCAGAGCGACATGAAGCACTGGAGAAGAAGCCACCCGCACGAAGAAGACAAGGAGAACCCCGAAGGGAAGGGCGCACTGTCCAGCGGAAAGAAGCGTTGGACACCCACGCCATCACAGCTGCAGAGAATGGAACAACTGTTCCACCAAGGGGAAATCATCACCACCAAAGACAAGGTCCAACAGCTGCTCGAGGAGCTGCAACAGCATGGGCCAGTCACAGCCACAAACATCGCAAACTGGTTTCAAAATAAGAAGTCTAGGACAAGGAGAAAGCTCCTGAAGCTGCATCAAGAAGCTGTGCAAGACAATAAGTGAAAGACGACAGGCTCGATCGCATACGCAATGGGATGGTCAAGGGAGTCGAGATGACACGATGCTTATCTCTTGTTTACCGCACGGATGAACTTCTGAACCAGGGCAATGTCCCCCTTGTACACGGATACCTTAGCAAACTCCACCTTGTTCCTACAGTCTGCAAATGAAAAATACTTGTCTGTCCTTCCCACCCCCGATATGAGCTGCTTGGCCATCCCATCTTCCACGAGCGACAGCCTGGTGGACTTGAGCTGTTCTATTTCCTTCTCCAGGCGCTTCCGCAAGAAATCCACCCCGTGTGCCGTCACGCGTTCCGCCTTGTTGCAGGCCACGAGGATAGGTATTTTGGGTCCAGCGATGTCTGGGAGCAGAAGGATGTCGAGCAGATGTTCCGCAGCCAGCGTCACGTTCGGCAAAAAGTCTACGGAGTCTATCACGAACAGGACGCCCTGGCACCGGGCTGCATATTTCTGCAGCAGGAAGCGGAGGCTAGGGCTCCCTGGGAGGTCCACCAGGGTGATGGTCGATGCACCGTCTTTCGGGGTGTTCCATTTCATCTGTCCGACGTTCTCTTGCATCGAGGTCACCGTATCGACCAGCGTGCCTGGTGTCTGTATCCCGTAAAACATGGCCGTTTTCCCCGCACCACTTGGGCCGCAGATCAGGAGCACATCCCTCTTCTTCCTTCCGAAGGTGCATCTGGTGAGTAGGAGGGCGGTGAAGACGATCACGAGTACGGAAATCAGTGCGGCGAGCACGGATTGGTCGTGGAACCCATCGTGCATGAGTTTCATCCTGCTTGGATCCTTTATCCTACCGTCGTCCCTGTGGTTGTCGTGCGTGCGTGTCTCGATGGGTCTTCCGTCCGGTATCCGACGGGACGTTCCCTTGGACCCCGTTCCTATCCTTCTCTTCCTCCCTCTCGTTTCGTTTCAATCCGTTTTTGCTTGGTTCGTGTCTTCGGATGCGACGAGGAGGCTCGACCGGCGTGTGGGTGTGGGTAGGCATACGTCGTTCCATCCTCCCCCCTTTCGGGATTGGGATTGGGGTTGGGGTTGTGGGGTTGAAAAGGTTCCCTTCGAGTGAAAGGGGAAGGCCATCCCCACATCCATCGACCCAAGTCCAGGAACGGGACCCGAAAGGGGAACACCAGCAACCGCGCCATGACCACCCGTGCGACGCAGAAACTGCGCGTGATGCACCTCTATCGGAGGAGCCTCAAGGATCTGTTCAGTTGGACGGGAAACCGGGAACTGTTCTACGAAGAGGTGAGGAAGGACGAAGACGGAGGAAGGAAGAAAGAAACCGAAACAGGAACACACACGCACCACGGACCCAAGGCACCACCGAATCGAGAACGAAGACTGATGCCGAGAGGAACGCGTGCACGCGAACGGTTCTGCGAACAGGTGGACAAGATCAGGGACATGTTCGAAGCCAATCGGAACGTGGTGCGTCTCTACGACGCGTGGATCCGAAAGCCTCGACGAACGTGGACGAAAGCACGATGCGTGGGTGAAAACCGTTGGAATGCGTCATTCCCTTCCCAGCGAGCTGACCGACGTGCAAACGCTCGATCCGTACCAGACCGATCCCAACTTGATCGACGAATTGATCGAAAAGGGCGAAAAGAAGCTGCAAGCGGGCAGACACCCCGACCCGTACACCGTTCCCTATTACGTCGGAGGGAGCAAATACGCTCGGAATCCTCCGGTTCCACCAGAAATGCGATTGGTGTTCGATTATGGAAGGGAAACACAGCCGTAGATGCCCCTGGCGCAAACAGGCGTCCCGCTGAACGACATCGACCGGCAATAATACCTTCGTGGTGGGGGGGTCTGGAATGCAACGTACACCACCTGGATGTTCCGCTTCATGAGCTGCGGTCGACGTGCACCTCCTACTTCTCTCGGACGAGCTTCCCTTCTTGGTTTTCCTTCCACACCGATCCGTCGGCGTAGAATTCTTTCTTCCAAACCGGTGCACGTGCTTTGATTTCGTCGATGATGTAGGAGGTTGCTTCCATCGCACCCCTTCGATGGGCGGAAGAGACTGCAATCATCACGCTGGGTTGTCCGACCTCCACCTTCCCCGTCCGGTGTGCCACTGCGCACTGGATCAGTTCCCACCTTTTCCTGGCGTCCAGGCAGATGTCTTGCATCACTTTGATCGCCATGGGCACGTAGGCTTCGTATTCCAGTTTCCGCACCTCTTTCCCTTGGAAATGGTTTCGGGTCACACCGGAGAAGGTGGACACGGCTCCAGCACCAGGATCGGCCACGTGTTCCACGTACTTGTCCAGCTTCAGGCCGTCCCCGACCACTTCCACGAGGTCTGGTTTCCTCATGTTCGTGTCCTCCATGTTCTCGATCCTCGATGTTTGCGTGGCCGTGGGAAGGGTCCCTGTCTCGTGTCGACGATCTTCCTCTCCCTTTCGAACCCCTTCCTTTTCCCTTCGGTGGGGCGGTGCCTTCGTTGGATCCCCTGGTTCCCTTTTGTAACCGATCGTGTTTCGGGTTCGAAAGGGGAGCGAGGCTTCCGACACGAAAGGAAGGATCCAGGAACCGGCCACCACGAAAAGGATTCATTCGTGCCCGACTTGGCGCACGGACGGACTTAGGCGCAGATCCAGAACAAGACAGGCAAAAGGGCGGCACGGGAGACCACGCGAGGCGAACGGGAGAGATGGAAAGGACGAAGAAGGAATCAGGAACGTGGAGGAAGGAAGAAAGGGGAAGGACGGGACGTGCGAGGTCGTTCCGGAACGTCAAGTCCACCTGGGGAGCAAGACAATGGCTGGCCTTCGCCGTGTGGCTGCTCATCAGCGGAGTCCTGTACAACTCGCTCGAAATCAGCCATCCCTTCAAGCAGTGGGCCTCGGGAACGCTGCACAAGACCTTCTTCACCGTCATGACCCCTGCAAGGGTCGCGCCCAGGGTGGCCTGGGCCCTCTCCTTGCACTGCGTGGGATTCGGTCTCTTCGTGTTCATCACCACGCGGCAATCCAGATGGCTCCTTGCCACGGCCTTGGCATGGTTGGGGATGTTGTGGGGAATCGGGATTGCCTTGCCTGAACATCTGGCGGTCAAGGCAGCCAACACCCTGGGGTACGCCGTGTTGGCACTGTCCCTGCTGGTGGGACTGGGAGCACTCGGGGGGGCGTGCTACGTCTTCGCCGATGCCATCGAGTTCTGCAAGAGCATTGTTACAAAATATCCCAAGCTCACCGAGGGAGACCTGCAGGCCCGCCCGCTCCTGCATCGCGTGGTGGTAGGCGAAAAGAACAGGGAAAGGGACCAGCTGCGTGTTTGTTCCAATGAATGCGCATCCAAGAAGGGGACGTGCTTCCTCTGCGGCGAACCGGGAGAGAGAACCGTGGCTCTGTGCCGCTCGTGGGAACATGGAAAACGCACCCCCGGCACAACTAGTAGCGTGTGCACGACGTTTGCAACGCTGAAGGAGGATCATGATCGATTGCTCCATGAATGCCAAGCTTTGAAGGCAGAGCTCTCTCTGCAGCAAGCAGCGGCGCGGCGGGGATCTCCAGGAACCTTGCACTGACCGCAATCCATCCTCGATTGGATAGAGCATCATGCCGATCGTCCATCAATAAGCTATTTCTTATCAGCAAGGATTTGCATGATCCGTTCTCGGTGTTCCTTGGAGCCGATGATGCGCAACTTCTCTCGTGACTCTACGTGCGTGGCGGGTTCCACGTACAACTGCATGAGGTTTTCAATTCGAGCTGCAGAATCGTGCAGGCGTTGGAGAGGTACCCTTCCCGATTCCACGGCATGTGCTATGGCTTCGATTGCTTCGTCTTGCAACTTCTCCGTGTGACACACGAGGAACAGGTCCACCCCTGCCTCCAGACCTCTGATGACTGCTTCTTGCATCGTGAAGTGTTTCCCGATAGCTCCCATTTCCAGATCGTCCGTCGCGACGACCCCTTGGAAACCTAGATTATCTCTCAAGTGCTTGATTACTCCGGGGCTCATGGAAGCCGGCAAATTTTCTCCTTGGCACTGCATGGCAGGCACGGTCACATGTGCAATCATCACGGTGGACACTCCCGCATCCACCGCTGCCTTGAAGGGCGGAAGTTCGACTCGCTCTAGCCTTTCCATTGTGTGTGGTACCCTGGGTAGGTCAAGATGACTGTCTACATCGGTGTCTCCGTGTCCTGGAAAATGTTTGGCACAGGCTGCGACCCCTTTGGCTTGCATGGCTTGGATGAAGCTGGCGCCTGTCTTCGCCACTTTCGCCGTGTCGCTTCCGAACGAGCGATCTCCAATGACGGGATTCTTCGGGTTGGTGTCCACATCGACCACGGGTGCGAAGTCCAGGTCGATGTGGACGGCACGCAGTTCATCGGCCAGCACTTGTCCCGCTGCTGCTGCTGCTGCTTCCGCTCTTCCCGCCGATCCCAGCACGCGTGCGGTCGGCACTTGGGTGAATCCTTTGTTCAGCCTGGCGATCCTCCCTCCTTCTTGATCGACGGCGAGGAGCAGGGATCGGTTTCCCGCACACCGTTTGAGTTGTGCGCAGAGTTCCTGGACCTGTTCTTTGTCTTTCACGTTCCTGGCGAAGAGGATGGCCCCAGCACATCCTTGTTCGATTTTCCTCTTGGCATGTGCGTCCATTTGTTTCCCATGGAACCCGAACACCACCAGTTTGGCTGCCCATGTCCGCAGTTGTTCCCACCTGTGCGTTTCTTCCATCGTTCCCAGGATCTCCCCCCCTCGATTCGGTCCTTCCGGGTGGGCGGGTGACCCAACTCCCAACCCCACCCCCTTTGCCCACCCAAGAACAGGGTTTAGGGTTCCCATCCGGACCCCCCCCCCCGGGGTTGGGGTGATGGATGTTCCGAGGATCGTCCTTGACCTGTGGATCCCGTTACGACGCCATCCCTTCCGACGAGACCGGCGCAGGAACGGTGGAGGTGGTCGAGAAGAGGCGATGGCCAAGGCCATGGCACGGGTCACGAGGCTGGTCGTCACCCGACCCGACGATTGGCACCTCCACGTGAGAGACGGGAACCGACTGGCCTCGGTGGTGCCGCACAGCGCTGCCTGGTGTGCACGGGCCATCATCATGCCCAACACCACACCGCCCATCACCAACGCAGTCTTGGCAAGGCAATATCGAGAGAGGATCAGAATGGCCGTGCCCGATGGGAGAAAGACATTCGAACCACTGATGACGCTCTACTTGACCGATCGAACGCCGGTGGAAGAGATGGCACGAGCCAAAGAAGCAGGCGTGGCGGCCGTGAAGCTCTATCCGGCGGGGGCCACCACCAACTCCGACTCCGGCGTCAAAGACGTCATGGGAAGAATCCCAGTCCTCGAAGAAATGGCGAGGCTGAACATGCCGCTGTGCGTGCACGGAGAGGTGGTGGATCCAGACGTGGACATCTTCGATCGAGAGAAAGTGTTCATCGAAAAAATCCTCCAACCGCTGCTGGAGAAAGTGCCGCAGCTCAAAGTGATCATGGAACACATCACCACCAAAGACGCAGCCGAGTTCGTCGCCCAAGCGCCGGAGCGAGTCGCAGCCACCATCACACCCCAACACCTACTGCTGAACCGGAACGACATCCTGGTCGGTGGAATCAAACCGCATCATTACTGTCTACCCATCCTGAAACGTGAAACACATAGGCAAGCGTTGCTCGCCGCAGTTGCCAGTGGGAGCCGAAAGTTCTTCCTGGGTACGGACAGTGCACCACATCCGAAGGGGGCCAAGGAGTCCTCCTGTGGTTGCGCAGGCATATACAGCGCGCACGCAGCGATGCCATTGTATGCCCTGGCTTTTGAGGAAGCCGGAGCATTAGATAAGCTGGAAGCTTTTGCCAGTTTCAACGGGCCGGATTTCTATGGGAGGGAACGCAACCAAGACCAAATCACACTGGTTAGAAAAGAATGGATGGTGCCGGAGTCGTACGATTTCGGAGACGAAGAGTTGGTGATTCCCTTGTGGGCGGGGAAAAAGCTTGAATGGGCAATCGAAGAGAACACAAATGAATAAATCGTCAACCTGATTGTCTGGGCCACTGGCCACTTGCAAACAAGCCTTGCGCGCATTCCATGATGTGTTCGAGAGCGGCAAACTCCTCTTGCTTTCCGGTGATAGATTCAATCGTTGGCTCGAGGGATTGGCCTTCGTTGACGATGCTCCTTGGATCTGTCAGCTGCACGCGCTCTTTCAGTTGTACAAGCATGTGCTTGTGATGACTCCTGACCTCATGAAACCATCCCAATGATCTGAAGGCAGGGGCCTGCCGGAGAACTTGCAACAAGAACATGGCCCCCAGGGCAAACCCGTCCTCGGCGTACTTTTCTTCCAGGAGGTTACCCCCAATGGTAGATTTGCTGTCCATAAGACCCTTGATGTGCATGATGCTTGCCACGGGGACACAAAGGTAGAAGAAGCTCATGTGGACGTCCTGCCTCGTTTCTTCCAGGGCTTGCTCCACACGGTGGGCAACTTGTTCCAAGTATTCGTAGGCTGCCACACCCGCGGAGCTGGATCGCCCAAGGGCCTCGGCCGCAGCGCTTTCCAGATTTGCAAAAGCTTTCATCCCGTTCTGTGACATTTTGGTGTCTTGCGCAAACATGTTCAATCCGCCAAGATCGACGTCTGCATTGGCGTTGGCTGACAAGAATGAGGCGCACTCTTGAGAGCGCCGCAAGGCTCCCAAACGAAGAAGTCTGATGAAGGCCATGGCATTGCCCAGTTCTGTGAGAAGCTCGCATAATTCTTCGATTGCCGGACGATCGCCCCCGGCCACCTTGATCCGTTGGAGATCTTCGAAAAAAAGCGCCCCCTTCTGGTACTGGTACTTGCAGACCCCTCCCACCTTATGTTCTCGGCAAAGCCGATTCTCCCTTTGAATCCTCGCTTTGATTCCTTTTTCACCCAGGAAACGGGCAATTGCATGCACTTTGTTTTCTACAAACGAGTATGATTCCTCCAAAAGTGGCTGGAGCATTCCAAAACCACGTGTCCGTAAGACGTTGTTCACGTGCAGTGTGGAAAGGGTCTCTTCATTTCTGGGCATTTCCGCGTAACGAGGGTGTTGGTAGAAGGAGTGCGTTGTCAAACTGAAGCTGTTTCGTTGTAGGAAACGACCCAAGCTGTCTGTTGCCGTGGACATTTCCCGTCCAGGCTCCGGTGTCTGCGGAGGGAAGACCAAAGCCGGGATGTGAATCCCATACTTCTCCTTGCAAAGGCCGATCATTTCGGTGTAATCCAACCAGCTGGATCTTGCAACGGCCACGTGGCTGTGAAACTTTTGTGTCAAGTAGACGATCAGTCCCCGTTCGATGCTCACATCTTTGCGATAGAGAGGTATGCTGCTTGTATGGAGCAACAGGGACAAGTCCGTCAGCCCTGCCTCCCCTGGGCTTGCTTCCACCGCACCGTTCAAGCGAGAAGCATGCAGGTGCAACCTGAGATCGGCCTCCACATCCTCGTAGAAAGGGTGGATGATGCACTTTAGAAGACTGGCTTCCAGGCGGTCGCTCCAAGCTTGAGCCATGTCATTCCCGAGCTCTTCCCCCAGCTGTTTCAGTGTCGACTCCGGCCCTCGCAAGGCAATGACCAGGTATCGCAAGGACTCTGGATTGGTGCGAGAGTCCAGGGTATCGCGATACCAACCAGCAAGAATGGTCTCGAGGAGATCTTCAAATTCGAGCAAGAAACTGGTGTCGCAAGCTTGCTCAAACAGGGTCTGGCCTTCGGCGGCCAACTGAATCTCTCGCTCGCACAAGTGAAGCTGTGTGGAAACCTCTCCCTCCAACACATGCAGCCCCCGAAGCATGTCCAATGCCACCGAGAGCACGGCTCGTCGGTCGTCCGTGGGGGGTCCCGTGCACGCTTCGAGAGCCATGTACAGGAGTGCTTCAGCATCTTTGCACCTCCCTTCTTCATCCTTGAATCCTCTCTTTCTGGACAGAATTCCCCACTTGGCCGTGCCCTGCTCGAGAGCGGTGTTGTCTTTTCTTGGCGTCTCGTCCTGGCAGTGCAAGGCCCGCATTCGTTCCGCCAGTATGTTCCGGGCCCTCGCTTGGGCCTGAGCCGCGGCGTGCGGGGCAGCATGAGCGTGTTTGCCTCCGGCCGTGGCTGCTTCCATCAATGCAGCCAGGGTGGCCAGTCCTCTGGTGAGCGCGATCCTCTCCTTCTCTTCCAATCCTCCTCCTCCGCGTGCGTGTCCTCCTTTGCGTTGTTGGCTAGCGCGTTCCAGGACGGTCCTGCAGGCCTCTCGAACGGTTTTGGCGATGGCGATGCCCTTTGCCCTACGCAGCCACCATTTGTTGTCTCCTTGGTACCAGGGTTCGACGCGGGGTTCGACGTCCGCCAGCCATCCTCTGGCTGCTGCTGCAACGGTCTGCAGCACTTGCCATCCGTCTTCGTCTCGATCCCATTCCGGCAGGGTCCCGTTCGATCGCAATCTCAACCTCTGCGTGCTCTTGTCCTTCCTCCATGCCTCGGCCAAGTGCATCATGGCCTGGGCTTCGAGGTACGCCTGTCGATCCCTTCTGTTCTTGGCCAATTGCGCCCTTCCGACGGCGTGTTTGACCAGGAGTTCGTTGGTTTCGACGTCGGCTTCCTCCTTCTTCCGCATCCAGGCGTCTGCGATGCGATTCTTCCCTTTGGCGACGACCGCGTCTTCCACGCGCGCGATGGCGTCGGCCAAGGCCGGATCCTCCTGCTTCCCTTCCCATCTTTCTTCGCCACCGTCTCGCGCCTTCCCTTGGACGTCCTTCGTCTTGGATTGGCCGTTCCATTCGTACTCCTCCAGCACGTGCAGCAGCTTGGCGAGCGCGTCCAGCAGCTTCTCCTGGCACCTCGGATGGGCTTCGCACGGCCTGCAATCGGAATGGGATTCTTTCGCACGTGGATGTGCGGTCTCCAACCATTTGGCGAACTGGTGGGTGAGGTGCAGGACCAGCGCTTCGCTTCTACGGCGCAGGCGAGAGGCACGCAACAGCGGAGGCGCACATCTCGCCAGGCACGCCTTCTTCCACTCCGATTCGCCGCTTTCTTCTCCAGGAGGATCCGTCGCGTTCGGATGGACGTGGGAGGACGCCTTCGTTCCGTTTCCACGCCGCATCAAGTGACGAAAGGCACGCACCGTGGGCAAGCAGGTCTGTTGCGCGGTCCTGGTGGTCCTCCTGACGAGCGATAGGTTCCATGCGAGCGCAACCACGGCCCTCCTGACCCTCGGCCTCGCGTTCTTCCCTGGCGGTGCATCCGCACACGCGCGCAATACGCGCGTTCGGTTGTCCCTGCACGTCGCTCGTGCCAGGAGGATGGGCGCGTGGTGGTCCATGGCGCGAGAATCCGTCCACGTCGGATGGTTACCATGCGTTTCGATCCTCCTTTCCACCCACACGCGCAAGTCTTCGAAGCGCTGTGCGCTTCCTTCTCCTCCTCCTCCTTCCATGGCGGAATGCCACGTCCTCCAATCGTCCCTTGGGCACACGGTTCGGAGTCCTGGGCCATTGGGATCGAACGTACCGAGACCGTGGGGTCGGATCGGGACCTGACCCGGGTTCAAAGGGGACGGAGGAAAGGAAACGAACCACCCGGATGGGATCCCCGGATTGGAGGGGATCCCAAGGGAAAGGTGCCGGGTGATGGGAAGAGGGGATGAGGGATGCATCGATCATGGAAGGAGAGAAAACGAGGATCCTGCCGTCTCATCCACCGATCGAACAGATAGTAAAAGCGCAAGGGATGGGATGGAGGTGGGAAGAGGTGGATCCGATGCCCATCCCCTGTCGTCCCATCCCGACCCAAACAGGGAAAGGAGGACCCATGTGGACGTACATCACCCACCCCCTCCTGGACCGACGCGATGAAAGGACCAGAGTACAAAAGGACGGCAAATTCCATTGCCACGAAAGAAAAAAAAACATGGGAAACCAAACCAACAGGGGATCGATCTCACTTCTCCCCCTCGGCCTTCTTCTCGTTGGCGTCCTTGTATTCCGCCTCACTGGCACCCGTTGAAGCACCGCCAGAATCGCCGCCGCCACTGCCACCGGAACCCTTCGATAGCTCCTCACCGATCTTCATGGTGGCCTTCTGGACCTCCGAAATCTTGGTGCGGATCTGCTCCGGGGTCGCCTGATCGTTGCCCAGGAGACTGCGAAGAGAAGAGACCTCGTTCTCGATCGCTGACACCGTCTCAGAAGATAGCTTCGACTTGTGCTCCTCCAAACTACGCTCCGTGCTGTACAACAACGTGTCCCCGTCGTTCTTCGCCTCGATCAACTCCTTGCGCTCCTTGTCCTTCGAGGCGAAAACCTCCGCGTCCTTCACCATCTTCTCGATGTCCGACTCCGAAAGGCCACCGCTGCTCTGGATGGTGATCTGCTGTTCCTTGTTGGTCGCCTTGTCCTTGGCGGACACGTTCACGATGCCATTGGCATCAATGTCGAACGTCACCTCGATCTGTGGCACACCACGAGGAGCCGGGGGAATGCCCATCAGATCAAACTGCCCCAGGAGCTTGTTGTCGGCCGCCATCTCCCTCTCTCCTTGGAGTACCTTGATGCCCACCTGCTGCTGGTTGTCCGCAGCGGTGGAGAACACCTGGGACTTCTTGGTGGGGATCGTGGTGTTGCGGTTGATCAGCCGGGTGAACACGCCGCCTAGGGTCTCGATGCCAAGGGACAACGGTGTCACGTCCAACAACAGGATGTCCTTGACATCCCCCTTCAGAACACCGCCCTGGATGGCCGCACCCATCGCAACCACCTCGTCGGGATTCACACCGCGATGGGGTTCCTTCCCAAAGATGTTCTTGACCAGCTCCTGGACCTTGGGCATACGAGACATGCCTCCCACCAAGAGGACCTCGTTGATCTCTCCCGCAGAGACACCGGCATCCTTGAGCGCGTTCAGACAAGGGTCTCGGGTCCTCTGCAACAGACCGTTCACCAGGGATTCGAACTTGGACCGCGTGATGGCAACGTTCATGTGCTTGGCACCACTAGCGTCCGCAGTGATGAAGGGCAGGTTGATGTCCGTCTGGGAGGAGCTGGACAGCTCGATTTTTGCCTTCTCCGATGCTTCGCGCAGGCGCTGCACGGCCAGCTTGTCCGTGGTCAGATCGATCCCTTGTTCCTTCTTGAACTCAGCCACAAGATGCTGCAACAGGGCGTTGTCGAAGTCCTCTCCACCCAGGAAGGTGTCCCCGTTGGTCGACTTGACCTCAAACACACCGCCGCTGATTTCCAGGATGCTGATATCGAAGGTTCCACCTCCCAGATCGTACACGGCCACCAGTCCTTCCTTCTTGTCCATACCGTAGGACAGGGCGGCGGCGGTGGGCTCGTTGATAATGCGCAGTACCTCCAATCCCGCGATCTTACCGGCATCCTTAGTGGCCTGCCTCTGGGAATCGTTGAAGTAGGCGGGCACGGTCACGACGGCTTGGGTCACCTTCCTTCCCAGGTACGTCTCGGCCGTTTCCTTCATCTTCTGGAGCACGAAAGCTCCCACTTGGGAGGGGGAGTACTTTTGGCCTCCCGCTTCCACCCAAGCATCTCCGTTGTCTGCGCGTACGATCTTGTACGGCACCATCTTGGCTTCCTTCTCCGTCTGTGGATCGTCGAAGGGTCTACCGATCAATCGTTTGGTGGCATACACCGTGTTGGTGGGATTGGTGACTGCCTGTCTCTTGGCCGGGAGCCCGACCAGCTTTTCGCCCTTCTCGGTGAAGGCGACCACGGAGGGCGTGGTCCTTGCACCTTCTGCGTTTTCGATGACTTTGGCTGTCTTTCCTTCCATCACCGCCACGCAGGAGTTGGTGGTGCCCAGATCGATTCCGATCACTTCGTTCGCCAACGTCCTCGAGGAGCTGCACGCGACCTCGTTCCGTCAGTCCGCGTTCCTTGCGTCTTATCGTTTCGATGGGATCGCGGGTTTGCCTTCGTTCTCCTCGATGCGCACCTGAAGCTTCGCAGGCATCCCAGCACACCACGCGTGGAGGTGCTTCGAATCGTCGTCTGTTCCATCGCACGTCGTCCATCCTCGCGCGGTCAGCACGTCTTCCGAACCACCTACGGCGTTGGTTTTCCCTCCGATTCGCGTGTGTCCTCGTTCCACGCGCAAGAGGGGTCGGTGTTGTCCGACGGAAGTGCGCCGTACGAAACGTGTTTTTCGGTCCTTCCATCGGCTTGGACGCTCTTCTTGGGACAGGGTTTCGTACCGTCTCCATCTGCATCTTCTCTCCGCTCCATCGGTTTCGCAGCCGCGTCTTGGTTCCGACATGCCTGGATTCGGACGTGGACGTGGACGTGGACGCGTGTACGCACCGTTTGCATCGGTGGGTGGGAAGCGGCGGTAGCACATCCTTTTCCCGCCGTGGCGAGTGCACGTGCGGATCGCGAGGCCGCCTGTGCGACCTGCCTGGTCCGGTTCCACATCCCTGCCTGTGCCTTTCTTCCGCTCTTGGAGCCACAAGCACGTGAGGATGCGCCGCCAACCCCTTCGTTCGCACGTCTCCTTCTCTCCCTCTCTCTCCCCCTCCTTACTCTCTACTCTCTCCCTCTGTCTCTCCCTCTTTCTCTCAATCCCTCTGTCTCTCTCTCCCTCTCTCTGTCTCCCTCTCCCTCTCTCTCTCCCTCTGTCTCTCAATCCCTCTGTCTCTCTCTCCCTCTCCCTCTGTCTCTCTCTCCCTACTCTCACTCCCTCTCTGTCTCTCTCCCTCAATCCCTCTCCCTGGCACCGAGGGTGCTTTGGAGAAGCACGGGGTCGATTCCGGGCTTGTCTCCGGAGGGAACCGGTGGTTCGATCGGGGGGGGGACCTGTTGGAAAGGAAACGGGTCCTTCCCCTTTCGATCTGGACGTGGGAAGGGGGGAAGGAAGGAGGATCCAAGGCCAGCACGGGAAGGGACACGGGATGGGGAGCCATGAATCCAACCATCCAGACCTGGACACAGGACATAGGACATGGGACATAGGACATAGGACATAGGACATAGGACATAGGACATAGGACATAGGACATAGGACATAGGACATAGGACCTTCCCATGCGGTAGGCACGCAAACACAGAGCGCACGTGCGCAAAGGGGAGGGACGGTTCCACGGGACGATTGGGAAGGGGAGATCCGATCGTGCGCAACAGGAAGAGGTGTGACAAAGGAAAGGAAGATTATCCGAGGGTCCATGCGTCCAACACGCCTTCCAACGCATAGGCCCATTGGGTCCAATGGGTGCCACCTTGGCAATAGATGGCGTAGGGTGGACGCAGCGGACCATCCGCAGACAGTTCGCTGGTGGAACCGTCCACAAACGCACCCTCCGCAAACAATACGTCGCACGGATACCCCGGCGTGGCACCCGCCACCGGATGGACGTGAGCACCGATCGGACAGCAGGATTGAACCGCCTCGGCAAAACGAAGCATCAAAGCAGGACTACCCAGCACCACGGAAGCCACCACGTCCCCCGGGCGGTGATGGACCACGTAACCCAATCCTCGCATCACCTCCGCCACCAGCATCGCGCCCTTGCAAGCCTCCCCTACGATGCCCGGCGACAACCAGATCCCCTGCAGCATCAGACGGGCGTACTCGGACGGCATTGCGCCCGCCTCCATGCCCACTCCAGGCGCGGACAACCGCGCACAAGCGCGGATCACCAGGTCCTTCCGACCGGCCACGTACCCACCTCCCGGTGTGATGGTGGCGCCGATGTTTTTGATGAAGGACCCCGCCACGAGATCCGCTCCGACGTGTCCGGGCTCCAGCCGGTCGGTGAATTCCCCGTAGCAGTTGTCCACCAGGACCACGCAACGTGGATTCGCCGCACGCACGGCATCCACCACCGATTCCACGTCGCGTATACGCAGGGTGGGACGGGTGTCGTACCCGCACGAGCGTTGCACCAAGACCACGCGCGCTTTGTCCCCGTGGCGTTTCACGGCTTCCATCACACCATCCAGGTCCACGAGCCCGTCACGGGTGCGCAACGGGACGTGTTCGTATTGGACGCCCCAATCGTGCAAGGTGCCTAGATCGCCCACGTGTTCCGCATCCACCTTTTCCTCGCACCCATCCTCCTTTGGGTGTGCGTTGGATCCTCCATGCGCACCATCCACGAGCGGGTGGACGGGTCCACCGATGACGGATCGGAGGGTGTCGTAGGGCGCGCCGGTGGCGCTGATGAGCACGTCCCCGCACCTCAAGTTGCCGTACAGGGCGGCGGCGATGGCGTGGGTCCCGGACACGAATTGAGCCCGTGCAGCTGCACATTCGGTGCCCAGCACGTCGGACAGGATGCCATCCAATGCGTCTCGACTCAAATCCCCGTGTCCATAGCCAGTGGAACCGTGCAAGTGTTCGGGTCCCACGCGACGTTTCACAAACGCACGTTGCACGCGACGCACGTGTGTGGCCACCCGCACGTCCACCTCCCAGAACTCGCTTCGGAGCCGTTCGGCGGCCGACCACACCATGGCACCGCTCGCACAGCCGCGTTCCGGTGTTCCGATCTCTTCTTGGGACGCGCTGCAGGAGGTCCTTGCGTCGCACCGTCGGCTGGTGGTCCACTTCTGGGCGGATTGGTGCGCACCTTGTGGCCTGGTGGACGACGTCCTGGACCAGCTGTGCAAGTCGCACGATCCGAACGTGCACTTGGTGCGCGTCCAGGCCGAGGCCGTGCCCGATGCCGCCGCCCAGTGCGACGTGCAAGCCGTCCCGCTGGTGGTGCTGTACCAGGACGGGAAGGAACGCGCGCGCGTGCAAGGTGCAGATGCACGTGCCATCGCACAGGCGGTGGAAGATCTGGTCCAGGCGGATCCGATCGACGTGCAAGGGATCCCAGCGCACGCGCCTGCGTCCGCAGAAGCCAGTCCAGCGGAGGTCCGAGCCCGTTGTGAGCGCTTGTGTCGTTCCCACGCGGTGATGGTGTTTATGAAAGGGACGCCGGAATCGCCCAGGTGCAAGTTCAGCCGACGCGTGGTGGATGCACTGCGCGGTTGCGAGATCCCTTTCGGTTCCTTCGACGTCTTGTGCGACGAGAGGGTGCGCCAAGGGATGAAGGACTACGCCCAATGGCCCACCTATCCACAGCTGTACGTGCACGGGGAGCTCCTCGGCGGCGCAGACGCGGTGGAACAATGGCACGCGCAAGGTTGCTTGCGATCGAAGGTGCAGGAACGGTTGGATCGAGCACACGTCCAACCCCAAGCCAGGACCACGGCGAAGGAAGACAGGGTCCCGTCCAGCCAGGGTCATGGGCTCCAATCGTCGGACAACCACCCTGATGCATTGAACCGTCGGTTGGAAGGCCTGGTGCAGGCGTCGGACGTGATGCTGTTCATGAAAGGTACGCCGGGTTCGCCCCAGTGTGGTTTCAGCGCCAAGGTGGTGGATGCGTTGCAAGAGCAAGGGATACCGTTCGGTCACTACGACATCCTCACGGACGAGGACGTCCGTCAAGGATTGAAGGCGTATGCGCAGTGGCCCACGTTCCCACAGGTGTACGTGAAAGGACAGCTGTTGGGGGGTTGTGACATCGTGTTGGAGCTGCAATCCAGCGGTCTCCTCCGCGAAGAGATCCAATCCATGCTGTAATCCAAGTGTCGTCTTCGTTCCCTTTCCTTGGTTCGTGCTACGTGATTGAGTCTGTGTCGATGGATGATGTCTCGGTCGGATCCAGCACGCCATCCCAGTCGGAGTCTCCCCCACAAGGATCCAAGGGGATCGAACGGACAGAGCAACCCATGGAGAGAAGGATCGAGAGGGATTGAGGGAGGGATTGAAGAGAGGGATCGAGAGGGATTGAGAGAGGGATTGAAGGAGAGAGGGATTGAGAGAGGGATTGAAGGAGGGATTGAAGGAGAGAGGGATCGAGAGGGATTGAGGGAGAGATTGAAGGAGAGAGGGATTGAGAGAGGGATTGAGGGAGAGATTGAAGGAGAGAGGGATCGAGAGGGATTGAGGGAGAGATTGAAGGAGAGAGGGATCGAGAGGGATTGAGGGAGAGATTGAAGGAGAGAGGGATTGAGAGGGATTGAGGGAGAGATTGAAGGAGAGAGGGATTGAGAGAGGGATTGAGAGAGGGATTGAAGGAGAGAGGGACTGAGGGAGGGAGATTGAGGGAGAAGGATCGCGGCCAGCCGACATGGCGACGCGTCGCACGCTCTGGGAGATGGCCAAACGGTGGAAAGGAACCGCCGCCCTTCCCGATCCAGCCCAGGTCTACGCAGCACAAAGGAAAGAGTGGAAGAAGAAGCTGTCCGAGACCAGGAAAAGCTACGCCGAACACGTGATTCAAGTCCAACGACAAGAGAAGCAGAAAAAAAGACAAATGGAAGAACAACTCAAAGAGAAGAACCGCGTCGAGAAACTCGAAAGAGAAAAAAACAAGAGGACAGGACCACGCGTGCCCGAAATCTACCAACTCGCGCTGCGAAAAATCGAACGGAAACCGAAAATCAAAGAAGTCAAAAGGCTGCAGTGGAAAGCCGTCCTGGATACCGTGCGAAAGAGGCAAAACGAGAAAGAGGAAAAACTCCTCGAAGAAAGCAAACGGTGGATCGGAGACGTCGAAACGCTCGAACAAAGGGTCCAAGATGCACTCGCCAACCCTGCGCGGATGGGAGACTGAAACGAACTGCCCTGCGAACGGTCCTCGAAGCAACGGTGAACGCCTACGTTTTCTTCCCAATGCATGTGGCGGATGTGCAACAGGAAGCAGAGGTGCACACCCAGGAATGCGCAAGAGAACTTGGTTTATTCAATGTTGGAGAGCCTCAACCTCGATGCGCGTAGTAATGGCCTGCGAGTTGGGTCAACCACTCGGCCTGGATGACGGAAACGTCCCGCACGTAGTGCAGCTGGGGGGCAGGGATGGCTTTCGTGTACAAGATCAGTGCAGGCTCAGACCCATGCAAAACAGACAGGGGTTGCAGCTGGATGCGCGAACCGCCCCTAAATGAGCGGAAGGTGGGCTGGCCATCCTCACCAAAGTCTCCGCCCTGGAGTGTTGCAGCATTGGCGAAAAAACCTGCCACCAGTGCCTTCAGTACAGGTTCCACCTCCTGTCCTGACGTGGCACGCGGTATCTGTATGCGCTGAAGGTGCAGATTCAGCTGCTTGCGGATGTGATCAGCTTTCTTGAGCGATCCGTAACGGACCCGGTACTCGGCGCACCAGCCTGGCGTCTTCCCTGCACGGACCCAAGAGTTGAACACGTTTAAATATGTAATGTGATCACCTTCTTCCACCGCAAACGGCGCCCTTACATCGTCGAGCCCCTTGCGATCTCTGAAGGGCACGTCCCAGAGGCTTGGTGTGATGTGAAAAGCCGCAATGGTCACGAGCTCCTCGGTGCAACCGAATTTCCCTGCGGCCAGCAACGCCCTGGCCATCATGGCATCGAGTGGCAACTCGGCCATGTGTGTGCCGAGGGGATGTGTCAGTTTACCCTCGTCGTCAATTGCCTTGAGCGCATGCAGCATTTCCAAGCCTTGAACGATGGCTTCGGTGGAAGGGGGAGCTATCCACTCAAATCGGAGTAGATCCTGAATGCCCAATGCCTTGAGACGCAACAGAATGTCGACCAGATCACTGCGTTGTATCTCAGGTGGATGCATCAGAGGTAACGTCTCGTTGAATGCTCTCTCTGTGCACAATCGAAAGCACTTGCCGGGCCGAAGTATTCCCGCTTTGTCTGATCTCTGGTTGCACTGATGCTTGGAGGCAGGGACAATCACCATGCTTTCCATCGTATCCTTGGGATCGTAGATTTTCATCTTTGCAAGGCAGCAATCCACGACGTGTACGATGCCCGGAATTTCCAACAACCCCTCCGCCATGGCAGTGGAAAATATGCACTTTCTGCAGCCTCTGGGTGGCAGCTGCAAAGCAGCCTCCTGTTCTCCGGATGACAGGTTTCCATGAAGCGGCACGGGAAGCAAGGCCTTTCCTTTGCTCCTTCGTTGGGCCTGCAGCTCTTCGGCCATTGTATGTACGGCATCTTCCACCTCCTTCTCTCCGGTCAGAAAGACTATGATGTCTCCAGGTCCTTCTTTCTCATGGATTTGCAATGCTGTTTCCACCGATTCCCTGACTACGTCCGTGCAGGGCTTTTCTGCGTAGTAGATTTGGACGGGAAAGCCTCGATCCTCCATGGACATGATGGGTATTGGATCGAGCGGATCGAAGGACTGTGCGAGCAACTGCGCCTCCCCTGCGCTGGACACCATTGCGACCCACAGCTCTTTTCGATGTTGTTTGATTTTTCGCACCAACGCGAGCAAGACGTCGCACACCGCATGACGTTCATTGACGTCTGCCAGCACCACGGCGTCGTACCTCGAGAGGGTAGGATCGACCATGACTTCTCGCAGCATGGCCGCGTCCACCAAGAACTTGACTTTTGTTTCTCGGATGGACCTGGTTTCCTGCAGGAGAAGGGCACACGCGGCTCCCTGTTTCTCGGCGGCTCGTGCGGCATCGGATTCTCGGACGGCCACGCAGGCCACGTTCCTTCCCGTCCCTTCGAGAGCACGGGCGACGTTCGTGGCGGTTTCCATGCCTTGACGTGCGGTGGTGGCCACGGCCATCCCTTTCTCTCCCATCAGCTGCACGAACGCCTCCCATCTCTCCACCTCTTTCGCGTCCTGTGGGTCCATGTCCAACCACCACGTCCTCTCCTTCTCGGTTCGGAAGAGGGGGGGGTGGGTTCGTCGAAGGGGGGGTCTTCGTTCCCCCCTCGAGGAACGTTCCCGCCAAACCGACGGACCCGAAACGGCGAAACGGGATCCATCCGGAGGGGTCGGGGGGGACCCGAAGAGAGGGATGCAAAGGAGATCGGGACGACCATGGAACCGCCTTGGCGGGAAGGCGACCTGCGCAAGCGATATGCAAGGGAGGCGGTCGACGCGGCGAGGGAAAGAAGCAGGGAGGGAAGGGATGCAGAACGCGCCTGGATGCAAGGCGTAGTCGTGGAAGTGCAGGCGCCCAACCGATGGACCCTCGATGACGGAAGTATGACGATCGACGTCGATACACAAGCGATGCAAGCCAAGAACGGTATAGTGAAACACGTGTCGGTAGGAGATTACGTCAGGGTGATCGGAAAAGGGGTGGTCTTCAGGCATGCACAGCAACAGACGGGGGAACCGTCCTCGGCATCGATCGGAGTCATCTTCAAAGCGCTGCAGGTTACTAGGATGTCAGCACCCGACAGGGATGCACTGTGGATGCTAGAGGTCGTGCATTCGTACCAGCAACATGGAAACGTCAAGAAATGATGGCAACGAAAACTTTCCAGGACCAAGCCTTACGGAAGAGGCGTCCCATAGGGAAATTTATTCTCTGTACAACCCGAATGTGCTTCGCCCCGTGCCTTCTCCGAAAATACGCCGGTCCAATTCTTGAATGACCGGATCCGCCTGGGAATACAATCCAGTGCACAGAAGCTTGTTGCGTTCCCTCAGGAGGTGTTCAGCATCTACAGGCGCCCGCTCGACTTCGTCGCTAGCAGTGGCATGGCTCGTGGCCCTCTGTGGGTCCGGCTCTCGTGCATTTTTATTGGTTGCCTGTGCAGGATGTGATCCGGTGTGCAAGTTGGCCAGCCCGTCCTTCAGACTTGCAATCTCGTCTTTGTAGGATTGGAGCTTGTCGATCTCTGTATTGGCGTAAAAGGTGGAGCACAGAGATTCAATTTGATCCCTCTCGATGGCGATTCGTTTCCATTCCTCCACCTCTTTTGCGCGAACTTCGTGGAAAAGCTGCTGCTGCAAACTCTCGATTCGAGCTTTCGACGCTTCATTGGTTTCGTTTGCTTCCTTCAATCTGCGTTCAAGATCCATTTTTACTACATTCATCCTGAAAACCTCCCCACTGAGTTGCGTTTCTGGTGCACTGCGGTGTTTATTCTTGAATTCTTCAAACTCCGCCACGATCTTGTTTCGATGCAGCTTTGCTTCCTGTGCCCTCCCTTCCCACTCTTTGCTTTGGCGAAGTGCTTCCTGTTCTCGTTTGCATGCTAGTTCCAGTTCGTGCTCGAATTCTTTCTGGAGCCTTCCTACGGTCTCCTGCGCCTTCGTGCATTTGCTTTGGAAAGCCAGCTCGACTTCTGCCTTGCGACGCACTAATTCCTCTTCGACGAATGCAATTTTTCTCTCCCTTTCTTCGACCGCATGGAGCCTCTCACGCAATTTCTTTTCGAGCGACGCCAGTTCTCGTACCTGTAGGTCCACCTCCGCACCCCTTCGCAACTCTTGCCTCTTCCACTCATTCTCGTGCATGTCCATCACCTGTTGCTCTTTTTGCTTCATACCTTCGATCCATTTCTTCTGCTCCACAACCTTCCAGGCCTCCAATTCTCTGGCATAGGTGTACTCGTGCAATTCGCAGTTCTCCGATCGGCCAGACGGCTCGGGATGTGGGCCGCACCTTGTCTTGCTTTGAGCTGTGTCTTCAAGTTCGACATAGGACGGCCCTGCGCAGGATTCCTCGGATGCCGATGGGTTCCTTGGATTTCCAGCCGGCCAGTGTTCTTCCAGCACAATGCGCAGCTGGATTTGTCCAACGGTCCTTGTTTCGTTCCTACGCCTCTTTCCCACTTCGAGTACACGGGCCGTTGCCTTGATGGATTGATGCTCGAGCAAGGTGTCGAGCGATACTTCGGCTTTACCCAGGCAGGCGCGAGGCGGACTTGCACCGGTTTTCCAGACGGAGAGTTCGAGCGTTGGACTTTCCGACAGCTGCAGGGCGAGATCGATCGGCGAGGCTTCGAATGCGAGGCGCTTGGAACCGTCTTGGATCTTCGTCGCGGTTCCTTTGGTTTGGAGGGAAGTGGTGCCGGTTTTCCATCGCCTCTGGAGCTTCGTTCCCGGCTCCGACGTCGAATTCATCAGACGTGCCACGTTTTCTGGCAGGCGGACTTGGACGTGAATGTCTGCCGAATCTTCCGGGAAGAAGAGTCCGGCCTTGAACGCATCCACGTGTACGTGCAGATGGAACCTGCTGTTCGTCCTTCTACCGTCCGACCGGCTGGCGTCTCGGGGACGGACCTCTTCGGTCGTGTCGAGCTGCATGGTTTCCTTTTCCTCGCTCATCCCCGCGCTGCATGGACGTCCTCGTCTTTCCGTCCTCTCGTCGTCCGTTCTCGTCGAGCATGTCATGGACGGTGCCCACGGCTTGGACGGTTCGTCTCCTTCAAGGTCGAGGACGGTCGTGTGGTTCGAACCGGAACCAAGACGTCCTGGGGTCAACGTGACCCCAGACATACCCCACCACCCCACCCCACCTGCACGAGGGGTGCCGAAACTACCGCCCCTGGAGCAGGAGGGGGCGGGACCGGCCAAGATCCCGTCCGATGACGTACGATGGACGTACGGTTGGCGTACCCTCGTGGCCGGCGTCGCGGTCTCGCGTCGCGCTTGCGATGGAGGACGGCGCCTTTCGAGAGGAGAAGCGCGTGCGCGGAGATATCGAACGCGCAGGAGAAGGTGAAACGGGAAGGGAAAACGGGTGGGAAGAAAGGGCCGCGAGGATCGAAGGAGGAGCCGAAACCTCGGTGCACAGCTTGGTGGATGCTTGGGAACGTTGGGATGGAACGACGACGGGAGCCGAAGCCATCGCGAACGAGCTCGACACCTTGACCAGGATGCACGTGGAGTCCAAGAGGTGCTCTTCGGGGGGAGAGAAGGGACACGAGATGCGACGCAGGTGGGAAAAGAGGGAGAAAAACCTCGCTGGACTGGTCCTCCGACTCGAGGAGTACGAGGAAGGATTGCAGAGGAGCATCTACGAGGCGGACCTGCCCGACGATGGATCGACGTTTTTGGGATTGGAGTCGGAAGAGAGGATCAAGGAGGTCGTGTCGTATGCGCATCGGACAAGCTACTCGACGTTCGCTCCGGTTGGATTCGACACGGGACGTTGTGGGAACGTGGGATACTTCCGTCCAGCTCCACAAGCGGAGCAGCTCGTGGCTTCCCGATTGCACAAGCAGAAGGACGATGAAATAAGCAAGGTGGACGACCCAACGATGCCGGTGGAAGGTTCCATGGCGTTGGGCGCGCCCGTCTCGCATCCTCCTCCATCCGTACCGGAGGTGGAGATGGAACGAGAGCTTCCTCAGAAGCAGCTTCGTTCGGAGGAGTCACCCGGTCCGCTCTTCCGCATGGATTTGAATCCGGACATCGAGGTTTTGGACGGCTACGAGAGCCCGAGCGACACTTCCGAAGACAGCGATTGATCGGTATTGTCTCCACTTTCTCTTCCTGGCAAGGACGCAGGTCGATGGTGTATCCACGTTCCTCCTCCTCCTCCTCCGTGGTTTCCACCCTACATTGTTTTCGGGCGTCCACCTCGTTCTTCCTCCTCCCATCCTCGGCTTTGGAGGCGTGTCTATCGATTCCACTCGTCCTTGAGGTCTCGCTGTCTCCCAGACGACCCCGTGTCCATGGACACGTTGGATGGGCGGGGTCCACGGCGTGTTTCCATGGACGAACCTCCTTCCTCCTCCCCCAGGTCCCATGGGGACGGGGTTGGATCGGAGTGCTGTCGGGTGGTGCGATGGGGATCTTCCGATGAACCGTTCGGGTTCGACCCTTTCGGGATGGGGGAAGGAGTGGTTGGACTCCCGAAACCACCAAGGGAGACGGGTCGACGTGAACGTCATGAAGGGGGTGAGCGGCATGGCGAGGATGGGCACGAGCTTGGGCGTGCCTGGGAACCGAAAGGGATGGAAGGGGAGACAGGGAAGGACAGGTGGGAGGAAGTGGAAACACGTGGTGCGCGTGGAAGGGAAACCGAACGATGGGATGGGAAAGAGGGGACACGCCAAGGTGCGAACGGTCTTGGCCGTGACCGCCGCCGCGTGCTTCTGCTGGTGGAAAGCACCGCAGCAAGCCTTGGCCAACGGAGGAGCGGTCGTGCAAGCGGGAACCGTGGCCGCCGACTGGACGGCCCTGTGGACCGCACTCGGACGACAAGGACCGCTCGCACTCCTCACCCTGGCGTCCATCGCCTTCTTCAGCGCGTCCGAAACCGCCATCACCACGCTGTGGCCGTGGAAAGTGCGCGAACTGGCAGAAAGGGAAGGATCGCAGAGCCCGTTTGCACTGCTGCTGAAAGATGTGGGAAGGTTCCTCACCACCATCCTCATCGGGTCCACCGTCGCCAACATCCTGGTGACCACACTCGTCACCGATGCAGCAGCGGCATGCCTGGGACCACGTGGTGTCGGAGTGACCATCGCGGTCATGACGCTCTTCATCCTCATCTTCTGCGAAATCGCGCCCAAAACCATCGCCGTGCAAGAGGCGGCGGCCATTGCAAGGGTCACCATCTATCCCCTCTCCCTGGTGTCGAAGGTCATCTATCCCCTGGGAAGGCTCTGTACGATGATATGCAACCTCATCTTGAAGTGCTTCGGATTGAGGACAGCCAAAGAACCCTTCGTGACGGAAGACGAACTCAAGCTCGTGCTCAGTGGAGCAGAGAAGAGCGGTGCGATCGAGGATGAGGAAAGAGACATGATCGAGAACGTCCTTAAGCTGCAAGAAACTTCTGTCAGGCAGGTGATTACGCCGCTGGTGGAAGTGGTGGCCATTGTACGCGACGCTTCCCTCCACGACCTGAGGGACATGTGGAGGAAGTACCGTTTCTCCAGGGTCCCGATCTACGATGGCAGGATCGACAACATCACCGGCGTGGCCTATCCCATCGACCTTCTGAACTGGGGAGACGAAGAATCCCTCCTCAAGGGCATCAATGTGGGCAGAGTGGAACGCGGTGCTCCATTCTTTGTGCCCGACAGCATGAACCTTTGGGATCTGTTGATGGAGTTTCGGGATCGTAAGCTCCACATGGCCATCGTGGTGAACGAGTTTGGCGGCTGTGCTGGAATCGTGACGCTGGAAGATGTAGTTGAGGAAATACTTGGGGAAATTTATGACGAATCCGATAGGGTGGGAGAGTCTCCCAATCGAGGAATAACGAAGGTCACCAGGAGCGAGTGGAACGTGGCAGCCAAGACCCCTCTGGATCAATTGATCGAGCAGCTGGATGCAGACTTTCCTGTGGAGGGGTACGAGACGGTGGGTGGGTATCTGCACCTTCTTTTTGGCAGGATCCCACTGCCTGGGTCCTGCAAAGTCGTGGCCGTTCCACCGCGATCCAGCTGGTCTGATATCGATGAAGCAGGGGAAAGCATGTCAGATGCGGACGAATCAAAGTGGTTTAGGATTACCGTGACTGCGGGGAATGCTAAAGGTGCACTTGCAGCATGCTTTGTGCAAATCTCGAAGCAAGAAGCGGAGCAAGATATTTCGAACATGGCGATTGATTTGGATCCGGTTCAAGGCACATTCTCTCTGGAGCTAGATTCCCCCCCTGTGGAAAACACCACGTATGTACAGAATGGCACATCAGAGGCAGATGTGCGGGGCAAACAGATGCAAGCCGCATCGGAAGGGCCGGGAGCAAGAGTGGAACGGGATGCGTCTATGAGCGATCTGGGCAAGGAGCAATCCTCTTCGACAGAAGAAGAGGAGAGCTAACACGCCTTTCTCTTTGAACGAGGGAGCTCGCACTCACATGGGAGCCCGCGTGCGAGAGCTCCTAGCGTCGGGGCATGAACGCATGCCGGGCCTTTCCGGCAGGGCACAGGCTTCCCTTCACACCTGCAGTCCACACCATGTCGTTTCGTTGAATTGAATGTCCATCCAATCACCGACGTGTCGCACCTACGCTCACCGCCTGGGGTGGACGATCCCGTTCCTTGTGCGTGCTTTCTCCATTCCCTCGTTTGATGACTGGTGCATCTTGGGTGCTATCTCGGTCCGCTCGTGGGATTGCCTTGGTGAATACAGACGGACCCAACTTCTCATGGAGATTGGCTGCGTGGTGGTTGGGTTCTGGTGCCTTGGGTTCTCTCGATTGATGGCGATGCTTCCCTTGGATTTCCTGGTCCCCTGTTCGGATGGAAGGGAGCTCTGAGGTACGTTCCTATCTAGCACATCCCTTTCGAACCCGGTTCCGTTTCCTATCTCCATGGATCGACCTTCCTTTCATTCCATCCCTTTCGAAACCGATGGACCCGACCCAAACACCACGTTTCGGCGTGGACGAAGCGATGGACGCGATGGAATGCGCAGTGGGAAAGCTCCTGCGCGGCACCGGTGAGCTGCCGGAACGTGCCGGATTGCGAGACACGCCCAAGGTGAGGGAATGTGCGAGACACGAACGATCCCGATGGCAAGGAAGGCGCGGACGGAGAAGCATGGCGAAGGACGGTGACGCGACGGCGGCGGCGATGGCGTCGCTACGCCACGGCCAAGCGCTGCATCTCGGACGTCCTGGCTGCATCCATCCCGCAGAGAGATCGCGTGATCCGTTTCGTCGCGAGAAAAGGGAGCCCTCGAGGTCGTGCCAGACGACGTGGGACGGGTCGGCTGACGTGGATGCATCCCGACCTGTGGTCCAGCGCGTCGCACGTGCGCTTGTGTTCGCAGGGAAGGGATACGAGGACACGGCCAAGAGGTACGTGGTGCGATGGTGCCATCAATTGCCGGTTGGACCGACATCCACGTCGACAGGAAGTAGGCGCGTCGAGACGAGGGTGGAAAGACGAACGAGAAAGGGTCGGTGAAAGGAAGGACCGTACAGGAATGGCGACTGACCTATGGCTTGGATATGGAACAGAGCATTGGGTGGGGCGCTGTTCGTGGAGGAAGAACTGCTGCATGCAGACGGGGAAATCGTGATGGTGAGGGACATAACCTTCTTCTCCACCTGTGAAAGCAACTTGCTGCCGTTCTATGGAAGGTGCCACGTGGCTTACATTCCGAAAGACGGGACCATCGCTGGGCTCAGCAAATTTGCGCGGATCGTGGAAGTTTTTGCCAGAAGGCTCCAAAGGCAGCAAAAGCTGACGGACGAGGTGGCCCAAGCCATATTTGAGGAAGTGAAACCGCACGGGGTTGCAGTGGTGATCCAAGGACACCACATGGTGGATGGCTCCGATGCCCCGTTGCGCACGACCAGTGCTGCCCTTGGAAGCCTTCTCCCAACAAACGGCAAGTATTGGGACGAGTTCTGTGCACTGATGCAACTCCAAGGGCTGTACGGCAGAATCCCAGAACCAGGATTCACCGCAGTATTCCAGAAAAGCCCATCCACCCCCATGTTCACATATGTGGAGCCAGAGTCTCTTCCCTTCAAGATTGCCAAATGCTTGTGTGGTACAACGCACAGTGGGAGTGAAAATGGGAACCGCTCCAACGGGCATGCACAGGGTAACGGAAACTGCAATGGTAGGGAGGAAATGTCTCCAGCAGGGACCTCGGTCAGCGGAGAAGCATTGCGACGCCATGATTTAGGAGCATGGCGTAAGGATCAGCAGAACATCTTGGAGATGGAAGAAGCTGTGAGGGTCCTGATAAAGGGCATGGGGGATGACCCCTCAAGAGAGGGCTTGAGGAATACACCATCCCAGTATGTGCAGAATCTCTTGAAGGGAACAGAAGGTTATGAAGTAAGCCTTGAGAACCTGGCCAGCACCTTGAAAGGACACGAAGAGCTTGAGAACGTTCCAAAGCATCCTGAACCGGTTGTGTACCTGGGGGTCAACGTGATGTCCCAATGTGAGCATCATCTCTTGCCGTTCTACGGCAGAGCGCACATTGCTCTTGCCCGAAGTCCTGGCATGAGGCCATTGTCCCAAGTTCAAGTGGAGCAAGTAGTGGAGGCTTTCTCTCGTCGTCTGCAAGTCCAGGAGAGGTTGACGCGGGAGCTTGCAGTTGCGTTTTCGTCTTTATCGCGGGCAGCTGGTGTCATGGTGGTGGTGGAAGCGTACCACATGTGCATGGTGGCCAGAGGTGTGCAGCAAAAGTCCAGCATGACGTTGACCCTTGCAACATCTGGTTCCTACGACGAGCACAAGAACCGCACTGTTTTTTTGTCGCAAATCGCTGCGTCGAGAAGGTAACAATGAGATTTGCACCGGTGGCGCACGTTGATTTCTGTATCCAGGAATCCTACACATTCCCCGACGAGTTCTCGCCAAAGCCCCCTCCTCCCTTCTTGTCCTGCAACATCCTTTTCGGGATCGAATTCAGTCACGGAATGGGAACCCTGCTGGGTTTGAGGCACTCTTCCTGTCCAATTCACCTATTTCGTCGTGTTTTGGGACAGGGAAGGGTTGATGCGGTGGT
This sequence comes from Picocystis sp. L7, assembly GCA_020975725.1. Taxonomy (NCBI): domain Eukaryota; kingdom Viridiplantae; phylum Chlorophyta; class Picocystophyceae; order Picocystales; family Picocystaceae; genus Picocystis; species Picocystis sp. L7. Next base: position 77,087 of record QXJR01000003.1, read on the forward strand.
TCTGCCGCCTGTTGATGCTCTCTCGCCTCGATTGCAGCTGTGGACCCCACATCCGTTCGTCTCGGTGCAAATGCACCTCACATCCGTGGGGCTGGGGTCCGACCCCAGGACGTCACCACGGGTCGCTGACCGGTCCACCTTGGACGTTGCAACGTGTCGCAGGGGGCGTTGCAACGCAGGACTGTCTCCCAGGTCCCCGACCGCGTCGTCCAGGATCCTCCCAAGCGTCACCTGTGGTCAAACGCTGGCAGGCTTGGACGAACGATGTGCATGCGCGATTCCGGAGGGATCCTGCGTCGAATTGGAGCCAAGGAAGGGGCTGGGAACATCAGCAAGGTAAACGGAAAGGTGGAGACCCTGCCATCAGATCGAGCGAGAGAGGGCGTACGCATCCACCATGGAAAGGAAAAGAAGTTCCATCCTGAAAATCCAGGACGATCGCTGTCGAAAGGTACGTCGATTCTGGAAGCTGCACAATGGAAAACAGACGAAGGTCCTTCATAAACATTTGTCCAGGCTCTCGTACCGACCGACTTTGGCGAGGCGTAAATACGGCGTGGTTTCTGACTGGACAGGATTCCACAGGAAACCTACATGAAGCGCAAGAAGAGGCTCTTGGTGAAAGCCATGGAGCTGAGCATGCTTTGCGATTGCGAAATTGGAATCGTGATGTTTGGACCGGAGAACAGGTTGTGCCACTATGCCAGCTCTGACATTGGGCAGGTCTTCCGGCGTTTCAGTTCAGAGTGCTTCCATGGTCGAGAAGTTCACAACAATGACACCCTGGCCATGGGATACTCACGTGGGATTCATGAAGGATGCAGTCGATCAGAAGACCACATGGCTGATCTTGAGCACAGTACTACATCCACCAGCAACAGGAGCGAGTCCGTTTCCGGCTGCACAAGCCAGCAAGGCGTGGAATCCGGAGAGCATCTCAGCAAGGAGGTATCATTCATCCACAGGGCCGAGCCACCACGCAGAGGGGACCCTGCGGTTGTGAGGGATGCACAACCTATGTTCGCAGGTCCTATCCGGGAATGCTCCATGCCAGCACATGCACCGGACGTTTCCGTGCTCGCGGACGAGGACGAGGAGTGCTACGAACGTATCCAACAGCATTTCGACAGCATGCGCGATGCGTTCGTCCATGTGAAGGGCTCGCCGTGCGAGCATTTGGAGGAGCCCTCTTTGATACACCATGCCCCTTTCTTTCCTGCTTTTCCCCCACATCCGGATTTGGGTAATTGGTATGCACAACGCCCAAGCAGAGCCATGACGGCCACCGTCCAATTGGCCCAAATGCTCCCGTCCATGAACATTCCTGCTGCCGTGTGCCACGGAGAGCAGCCCGGTCCACCGCCCGTTTTGACTCCCTTACACAGGACGATGCCTCAAATAAAGACACCCGTGTCTGGGCTTCCATCTCCCACAGACTTTCCGTGGGTCATGCTACCCACTCCTCGGGATAGCATCATCAGCGCATCTGCGATACAGGCCATTTTGGAGGAGCACACTCGCTACCTGAATGCCGAGGGCATGCATCGGGGGGAAGATCGTCCGACGTTGGACAGGTGCGCGGCAGGGAGCAGTTCGGAGGAGGGCAGCCAGAAGTTGGAGGTATGTGCACGCTCCGCAGACCCTTCGGTGCAGGTCGGGCCTACCTGGGAGCCACCAGGACAATGGGGTCCGGTGACGGCCTCGTGAAGGAAGCGATGGGTAGCAGGACAATGGGCCAAAGATGCACAGGCAAGCGCATCCTCGTGGGCCACGACGCACGTCTTTCTCAAGATATATTTGATTCACAACACCTCGCACAAGCATCACTTGGTGTTCCCGGCCTTTTTGACGCGCAGCGATTTACAGATGGCAGAAGCCCTGATCCTGGCCGCCTTCTTCAAATCTCCGCGATAGCCTGCGGTCTGTTTGGTGGCCTCTCGGATGGTCAGGCTTCCCCTGCAGGGCACCTTGGTGCTGGTCGTCGACTGGTTGGGCTTGTTGGCGGGTCCGGTCTTCTTGCTGATCACCAGTCCGTCTTCTCCTTCTTGGATGTCGATGGTTTTGTTGTTGGCAAGCCCTGATGCGTTTTTATGTTTCGATGGTTCGCGCCGTCGACGTCGCGTCCGTCGTGGTTTTTGTTCCCCCGTCAGCGTCCCTTTCCCATGGGTTTTTCGGATCGCTTCGATCCGCGTCCATCCATCCTTTCGTTCGGATCTCCGTCGCGTTGCCTCCATTCGTCTCACCTGAGCACTTGAAGGAGTTACGATGGGTGAGGTTTCCCGGTTCGGCGGCGAACTGGGCTCCGTTTCCTCCTTTTTTCAGGAAGGCGCTGTTGTTCCTGACGCATCCCCAGATCACTTCTGCGGAGGCCATGTTCTTGTCCGTTTCTTTTCCTTGCGAAGCGTGCACGCATTCCCCCCCCCCCGTGCGCGCGTTTCCCGTCAGCGTTCGCTTCCTTGTTTTGTTTTTCTCGGCGTCTCTTCCGGCGTCGTGCGGGGTGGTACGTTCCCGTCCCGTTTCGGTTTCGACCTCCGTTTTCGCCTCGTTTCCCACGTCCTTTCTCTCGGTCCTCCTCCCACGTCCTTTCTCTTCGACCGTGGTGTGTTCCGAGTCCGCACGGATCGTTCGTCGCACCTGGTGTCGTGGCTCGTCCCGATTCTCCCAGGTCCACGTCCAGGTGTCCCTCCCCCCCTCACACACTCCTCTCATCGTCGAAAAGGGGAAGGGGGAGGGGCAGAAAGGGGGGCATGGGAGGGGGGAGGAGGGATGGCGGCCGCCGACCTTCGTGTGCCCCCCTTTCCACCACCACCTCCACCGGTTTCGAATGGGGGGTGGGTCCGAAGGGGGCGATCCTCCACCCCTGGTTCTTTTCCCTTCTTTCTCTCGTCCCGACCGAGGATAGGACGGGAAACGGGGACGGATCTTCCCCCCTCCTTTCTACTTGTACTCCTTCGATCGGGTCTCCCACCCCCCGACCCATCCCTTTCGGATGGGAAAGGGGAACCCCCTTCTCCCCCTTTCGACTGCACCAGTCTTCGTCCAAGGGGTAGGCCACTGCGCCGTTCCGCCATGGCCGACACCAATCCCTTCGCTCTGCTGGACGAAGACGGAGGGAACGCCAAGGAAGAGATACGAAACCAACACGTGTCAGGTGAGGGAGGCGATCGGAACGCCCACGCCAACGCCAAGAGGGTCGAAAGAGAGAAGGATGCGGGTGGACGGAGGACGGAAAGACAACCCGGACGAAAAAGGATCGACGACGACGAAGACGAAGGGAGAAGGGAGAAGAAGAAAAACAGGGAAAGGGATGGACAGGACTGACCGTGACGATGCCACGCGACGAACGCCGATCCAAACGCCACACGCGACCGCGCATCCCCAGCGGAGAAAGAAAGCAAAGGGAAAGAAGGAACCAAAGCCGTCAAAAAAAACATCCCCACCGGATCCGAAGACGTCGTGGGACCCGCCAAAAAAGACAACAAGAACCAACGCGGACCCATGAAATCCGGATTCACCCGCAAGAGGGACTTCGATCGATCCGCCAAAGGGTGAGTGGAACGCGTCCATGCACGGAGGAGTGAAAAAAGAAAGAAAAAGATGGAAAGGAAAAAGAAAACCAAAACGACGGGAGATGCACGGGAAAAAAAAGGGGTCGAAACCAGGGAAGACGCGTGCGACGAAACCACGCAAGATCGATCCCAAGGCTGACCCCCAAGCAAACCGAAACGAACGAAACGTACGCGTCCCCATCGTCCCTTGCCGACGATGTTCGCAGAAAGGGAGAAAAGAGAGGCGGTGCCGGCAAGGCCAACTGGGGCGCACCCGGTGACGAGATCAAAGAAGCGGAACTCGAGAAAAACGAAGAGGTCGGAGAAGAAGGAACTGCAGAAGAAGAAGAAACCAAGGAAATCACGCTGGAAGATTACGAGAAAATGCTGCTGGAGAAGAAAGCAGCCATCAACGCCGCCGCAGCCCAACCCACCGAAGCGGACCTGTCCGCCTTTGAAGGACTCGCGGTCTTTGAGAAGAAGGAAGAGGATGAGAACAATCCGCTGTCCCTGACCAATGCCAGAGCTATGAAAGGAAAGCAAAGGGCAAAGGCCCTCAAAGAAAAAGAGACCCTCATCCCCAACTTCAAGATCGAGGACAAGTCCTACACTCCGCGCGAGAAGCGCCAACCAGGTGCAGGACGCGGAACTGGACGCGGTGCAGGACGCGGGAACGGACGCGGTGCAGGGCGTGGAAACGGACGTGGTGCCGGAAGCGCAGGAAGGGGCGGGGAACGTCCCAGTCGCAGACCCCGTGACGATGTCCCGTCGCCTCTCAACGACGTTGCTGCCTTTCCCACGCTTGGGGCTTAGGTAGAGAATGCACCCCGATGCAGCAGGTAGTTCTCTGCAGGGGAATGGTGTCCATGGTCCTGTGCGTTTAGGTGTCGTACATGCTGCAACGCACGTGCAGAAAATGTAGTGCTATCGCTGGCAAAAGAACAAGAAAGCTTGATGCGGTACCCGATGTATATTCTCTGGCTGCTGAAACGTGCTTGTCATGAATACGGGACCACGGTCCTTCCTTTGCAGGTGATCCTCATTGTCCATCCATCTCTGCATCCGTGACGTAGACGATGGGCCTGGACATTGTTTCGATGTCCTTCTCCAGCTGCTGCAGGTTGAGAAGCAGCTCTTCCCTTCTCTTCCTCTTCATCTCAGTGTCCACGACGAAGCTGAATCGTTGAAACTCCTGGTTGCGTTCCTGCCACTCGTCTTGGAGCTTCTGCAAGATCTGGCAACGTTGCTCTTCGGGGAGTGGCCAGAGTTTCTGCTTCTTGCTTGCATCCCTCGCTTCTTCTTTTTGCTTCACGGCACGTTTTTCTTCTTTCAATTTTTCCTTGGCCGCCACGAGATACGTGGGCACCATGCCGTATCCTTTCTTCTCGACATACCTCGGACCTTCTGCCGTGGAGGTGCGACAGGGCGTCTGGTGAGCTCGTTCCACGTTCCGTTTTAAGAAGTCCTTGGTGCTTTGATGATCGATCACGCGTGTTTCATGCCGTGTGGGAACGGGTGGTTTGATGGTTGGGTGTCTTTTCGAAGGGCATCTTTGGGGTTCGCTTTCTGGACGGTGCGGTTCGTGGTCAGGTTCGCGAGTTCGTGTCGGGTCAGCGGGTCTGCCTCGGAACCCGTCCCGTCCATGGTTCAGAACGCCATCCACGCCGCGATCTCTCACCCCTCTTTTTCGCTTCGTCTTTCCTCGTGTGTTTCTTGAGATACTGCTGGACGGATGGCTTGCTGGTGCCTCGCTTGGGTCCGAAGGTGGAGGCGGACTTGCGCGTCGCGACTCCCAGTTCAAAGCATCCTGGCTCGACCTGTCCGTCGAATTTCGACCGATACCTATCCTTCTTCGCCTCGGGTGTCTTGGGTTTGGCGATCAAGGCCTGCACACCTTCTGGATCCACCTCCATGCGCGCACATGTCGTCGACATGTCGTGATGGTGGTGGTGGACACGGTGTGGGACAGGCATCCCCCGATTCGACCCCCAGGGACTCCCCTTTCTATGCATCGATCGGATTGGAAGAGAAGGGAAAGGACCCGGTCGGGTCGGACGGGTCTCGAGCCCCACCTCGTCCCGTTGGGACGAAACCCTCCATGAGAAGGGCAAGCGGGGTGGGGGTGCCTTTTGGGACAGGCACAAGTGCTTTTGGCAAGGGACAGGACCTGGGCATGGTGACGATACATGTATCGCAAGGATCGAAGACGCACATAGACGGTGCCGTTCCATAGAGAGTGGAAAAAGGGGGCGCCGGGGGTCGCGACACATCGACCAACGCGACGTTCGCGTCTGGACCACACCGTCCGGGCCCGCCGCCGCCGTGGGGAGACCCAAGAAGCGCGTCACTGGATGCACGGTCGTCTTGGGGTGGAAAAGGCTGGAGCCCCTCACCAACGTGCCTTGGCGTTTCCATCCGAACGTGGGGACGCCAAAGGTTGGGCTTCACGCTTCGGCTCCAAGCTGGAGCGGATGATTTCGGGAACATCGCACCGACCAATCATCCCATTGGGATACCTTTTTGCACCCTTGGACTTCCTCGAGCGTAGTCCGACCTCGCTCGATCGTGTGTGGTAAGCACGTATACCCATTCCATCCCGTACATGCTGCCATTCATCACGACCACCAGCTCTCTCTACCCGGTGGGATCCTTTGCGTCGAGACGCATGGATCGACGAAGCACGCGTGTCCGTTTCCATCCCTTCTTTCAAGCCCCACCGTCGGGTGGTGCCACGGACACACCCGCACATCCACGAGGGGTGGGGTGACGAAATGCCCCGAACCCGTTCTCTTCCCCAGGGTTTGGGATCGCAAGCCCTGCTGGCCCCAGGGTTCCGGTTCCGGTCTCGGGACGGCAACCGGATCCGTCCTGGTACCTACGGGTTCAACCTCCGGTTCCCCCCACCTTCCTTCCTTCGAGGGGGAGGGGGAGTGGGGTGGGGCGAGTCGGACGAACACCAATGGGCATCAAAGGATGGGGAAGGACGAAGCATGGGCGAATCCACGCGCTTCTTCGTGGACCTGGACCGAAAGCATGCAGATGCGCTGTTCGCGGCGACGTTCGGGACAGAAGAGACCTGCACGGAAGCAGTGAGGGCGTGGTGCGATCAACCGATGCGAATGGATCCCCAAACCGGCGCCATCCACCAGAGGAGAGCCGGTCCATGTGCTTGCATCGCACCCGTCCAAGCACGTGCAGAAACGCACCGGAGGTTCAAAAGTCAAGTGGACGCGAACAAAGCCCTGTGCAACGCCGTGGTGGACGCGCTCTGGGACGCAGGAGGTCGTGAACGAGCGGCACTCGTGGCCACCAGGAGAGCCTTGCACGAACACGAGGACGAACTGATCGCCGCTGTGGACCTTTCCTTGGAAGGCGCTGTGCTCGATACGCCTAGCCAATGGGAAGAGTCCTTCGTCGTCGCACGCGTGGAGACCAAGGAAGAGCTCGAAACGGCCGTGAAACAAGCCCAGAAGTGCCTCGAGAGCCCGCTCGGTGCGCTACTCCTGCTGCTCTCGGCCCTGGAATCGAGAGGCGTGGAACGAGCGATGGTGGACCGAGACGACGCGACCCATCCGCTCGTTACACCACCCTTTGGACACGCATCGCAAGAAGTCGTCCACCTGCTGCTTTGTGGAAAAGCCGTCAGCAACGTCTTCAATGGGACGATCACGCTCGGAGAAACTGCCGGAGATGAAGTAGGACAAACGCTCGTGCTGCAAGGGGTGCCGTCCCAACCAGAAGTTGGGCTGATTACAATGCTGGAACACTTGCGGTATTGTGATGTTGGCAGCTTCCTCAAACGACCGAAATACCCCGTCTGGGTTGTGGGAAGTGAATCCCACTACACCGTTCTCTATTGTGAGAACGAGAACATGCAGGACTTGGATAAGGGAGAGGACATGCGCAAGCGGGCCAAGGAGCGCTTTGATGCGTTGGATGAAAGTGGGGGGGGAGGATTTATACCTGCAGAAGCCCTCCAGGGGTTCTTGGAACAAATTGGAGCGGCGCTTTCGATGGAAACTACTCAATCCCTGAAGGCCTCAGCCGTTGTCCTTTGGACGGAATTGCTGGGTGCCTTGGCGGCCGTAGATGCCAGATACGCTCTTGGAAACAGCCCTGCGGTATCCTTTGAGCTGGTACATGTGAATAACATTCTCAAGAAGGATGCGAGCGGCTCACTTGCGCCCCGGATCAGTCGTATCAAGGTAGCAGTTCCTCCCCCTTGGGAGGAATGCATGGATGGTGAGGCCAAAGCAGCTGCATTGCTTGATGGTCCAGAGAAGGAAGGGCCACTGGTCGATTGCATTCGTACAAGATGGCATCGAGCGCTCTGTAGCTGGACCGGAGACGATCCTAGTATTGTTTGAGTCCGTATCGAGGAATGCATCCTGCTGGCTGCAGATGACTCGCTCCATTTCAGCATTTGAAATGTTGCCAGGGTTCGCCAGGCCTATCTTCTAGTGACCAGGGAGGGCAGGCCAAGTTCTCAAGTGGCCTTCATTGACACCAAGCGGAATAAAGGACTATTTTTTCTCGGGCATCGAGCAAAGCAACAACAGAGGATGCACAACAACAAAATTGCACTGTGCACAACGAATGCCCTCCCGAAAGGCACATCGATCGATTGTAATTCGCCATTTCAAGGCATGCACTGCCACTTTGAAATCTTGTATCTACCCGCCTAAACTTTCAGTGACACGCGATGTACTTTGTTGGATGGACCAAGTTACTCCAGTCGGCGACGTTCTTGGGGTGCGCTTTTGCATAAAACCACCGAAGATTCAAACGACGAGTGTCTCGTCCACCGGTGGTGGCGACCCTTGGGTTCCTCTCGCGTATGCGCTTTCGCAGGGAAAGCCCGGAGGCCTGGAAGATGACACGCTTCGAGGCAGGTGGGGATTGGGAGAGTTTTTACGCTATCGAGGGAATTGTCAATCCACCAGCGATCCAGTGGGACTTGCTGCGTGCATTGGACATGCGTTTCACCCGAGCATCGAGGGTGCGGGGCAAGAACTTCTTCCGCATGGATTGTTGGATCCTTCTACGCATGTCGTTCCCCAGGCGTGGACGGCGGTCGGTTCTATTTTCCCCTATCGATTCCATCGGGGCCATTGACGGGGTCAGGAGGTCTAGACGTGGATCGACGGTGTGTTCTTGGTTGTGATTTTTCTCTCGGATGTCTTTGCAGGGGAAGATTCGAAGGGGGGTGCCGAGCCACGGCATGTTGTGCCTGGATGGTATCCGACTGTGTACGGTGGTGTGTTCCTGTCCAACGATGACGTTACTACAGCGACCCTTGCGTCTTGGATGGATCTGGTGGTCCCTCGGAGGGTTACGAGAGCATGGTTGGTGGCTTCCTTCTGTCTTTCACCACGTACGATCGGGTACGTTGGGGACATCCCCGTGGTGTTCTGGGCCCATCCAATCGGGTTCCGAGGACGAGACCTGGGACCAATCGGGTTGGAGCTCGTTCCTTCCCCTTCCTTCACAACGGATCCGAGACGGTGCCCCACCGAAAACCCTTGCCCCCCGGGGAATCGGATGGGATCAAACGGGTCCCCCTTCCTCTGCGCCATCCCCGACGGTACCCCTCCTTTTGACCCCACTCTTGTCAGCATGACGGGTGGGGTGGAACGCATCACGCAGAGGAACGAGGGCAGGGCTTTCCCTCCCCCGGGTTGGCCCCTCCCCCTCCCTCCCTCCCTCCCAGCCTCGGTGTTGCACGTGCCTGGGTGGGTGTGCGCTCGTGGTTGGGTGCAGACCTCGTGGTGGCGTCGCCAGGCGCACACACAGACGTGTTGGGCAAAGGTCGAAGACGAACGGGAAGGTCGAGGGCGAGAAGAAGGGAACGGTAGAGGCTGGGGATCGCTCCAAGGGGAAATGGCGGGGGCGGAAGGGGAACCCATGGCCCTGCGTGTGGACGAAGAGAGAAGACTGGTGTCGGCCATCGACGTCGTCGCAGCGGCGTGCGGGATGGACAAAAGGAGCGCCAAGCAAAGGCTGAGGAAGATCAGGAAGGCGGATGGAAAGGTGGAAGAACTGCCCACCATGCTCGTGGGGGCCAGGGAAACGCCAGCAGTCGGAACGAGGGCCCAACTGCTGCACCTGCTGGAACACATCGCCGTGCCAAAGAGGGTGGCGTTCCTGGAAAGATACATGGACGAACTGGCCATCCTGGAAGAAAGAGCCGATCCACCGAAAGAAGTCGACCCGAAAGTAGGAACCGAATGGATCAATAACCTCTCCACAGCAACCGTCCTCTCCATCGACGAAGCGGAAGCGAGCCTGCAGGTCAATGAAGGATGCCTGGCCAAAGCCCTGCTGAAAGAGCTGGAAACCATCTTTAGCATGCAGTTCACCGTACAACATTCTCACAGGCTGACACATGACAACTCATCTAGGCACATCATGTACATCTGCAAGTATCATGGGATGCCCTCCACTTCGGAAGTGGACGAAACCCTGGGGAAGAGGAGACGTATGGGACCGTTCAGCAACAAGTGTGGATGCAAATGCAGCCTGACTCTAAAAGTAGACAAAGATGGGTATGCAATCTCCTTAGCTAGGTTTAGGTATATTCACAACCATCCACCTTCCCAGGTGCTGGAAAATTCCCAAAGGAAGTATCACAGCTGCCGCTTGCAAGAGAAGTGTGCATCGTTGACGGAGTTCATACACAATGCAATTGTGCACTGCATAGATGAAAGGTTGGAGGAGCTTAGCACTCTCCATGCCGACCTAGAGAGTATGGCACACAGGGTTCAGTACTTAACGGTGGCCTCGCGCAGGCTGGACGGGAACGATGTCCATGCGAGCCTAGGACAGCCCTAGTTTGATACTCTGCTTCATGCTTTGTCAAATCGTCCGAAAGAACGTGGCTCTACACCAGGGGCAAACAAACACGATTTTACGGTGTTGGCAGTTTTGCGTCGCACTTTAAAAAAAAGGAAAAGATGGTTGAATTCATGTTTTTGTTCACCCAGTCCATGCCGTGTATTTTTTCCAGTGCCTGCGATGTGCACCTTGGTTCCACGACCCTTTGGGCTGGTACCTTTCCGACGTTCCAGTCTTTGTAACTTCCGCAGGAATCTTGAATGGTGCTTCCAAAAACTTGTGATTGGCAGGACAGTGGTCGGTGATGTGATGCAACCAACCGTGCCATTCCGGTGGTACACTGGTCAAGTTGTAGTCATGCCGGTCAGCATACTCCACCCACCGATGACGACCTGAGACGTAGAGACGGTCGAAAGTCAGCCTCTTCCACTCCTCGTTCGTTCCCGTCGTCCGGTCGATATGTCGCGCGAATCGAGCGAGGCGCACCTGTCTGCACAGGCGAGGCGATTCCTTCGTAGGCCTCGTAGTATTTGTTTCCTAGTGCGTCTTGTCCCATGAGCTTTCCGATGGATCCGCTCCTCAGCATGGTATGCCTTCATTCATCCTTCGTCAGTCGATTAAGCTCTTCTCCCGCGACGAACGGGGGTTGTACGACGGCCAGCGAAGCGTGCGGTCCGGACGGACAACGTGTGCGTTTCGTCTCTTTCCTCGTGGTTTCGACCAGGTGCGTTCGCTTCCTTTTCGTTTCACGCACCCGTAGTTCCCGTCTGCGAGTCCCGTGAGCACGCCTGCACGTTTGACACCGCCCAGGCTGCGCACGCGTGCCGCCACCTTTCGGACGGCGCCGAGCAGTTCCATGGCGCGCGTGCGAGGAGGACGTTGGCGAAAGGCGTCGGAAACTGCCGTTTCGAGGTGGTCCACCAGACCCGATCGTTCTGGTTGAAGGAGGAAGGGAAAGGGGGACACGATCCAATCAAAGGTGGAGTAAAAGGGGAAGGCATGGGTGCATGGACCTTGGGAACCCAGGGCGTGGGGAATGCCCCGGCTTCGACACCGGGATGGAAAGCTCGAATGCACCCGATCTGAACCGGACCGGACCGAATACGGAACCCAATGGACCGTCTTTCAAACCGTCCTTTGTCCCGTCCCTGTCCGGTTCGGAACGATGCTGGGTGGTGGGGGGTTTTCCGTCTGGAATCCCACCCGGGTTTGTTTCCCGGCGGTTTGGGTTTGTTTCCCGGAAACCCGGTGGGAAACAAATCGGGCCCGGTTTTGTTTCCCGAGGGGAATGAGTTGGGTTCTCCTACCAGGGACCCAACTCGAGTTGGGTCCCTACCGGGAGAATCAGCGCCGCAGGCGAAGTCTCCGAGCGAAACACTTGGACGACGCACCTGGAAACGTGGATCTGGTCCATCCGAACGAGGGCGAAACCAAACTTCCAGGGGATGGAGATCGAGAAAAAAAGGAAGGACGATGGAGCTCGCGAATGGTGGGGCTGGAGTGGGATGGTGACGCACTCGAGCGCATCAAGGCTTTGCGAAGGAGTGCCCGCAGATGCACACACCGCACAGCACACGTGGTCGTCCATGCAGAACGAAGGCCGTCGAGGTTGGTGCAGGCATGCACACTTCCTTCACTTGCCGGTTTCGGACTGGAATGGTGCATGCCTGCACCACATGGTGCTCCAATGGTATGGGAAGAAGGATGGATCGAGAATCAGGTGCATGCATGCACTTATGCAGCAAGGCGCAGAATCTGGACAGGTGCATGCCTGCACACCTGGAGGTTCTATGGAGCTGAAGAAGGAGAGATCGAGAATCCAGGTGCAGGCCTGCACCTTTCCAGCAGGTGCAGGATGTGGAGAGGTGCAGGCCTGCACATCTGGAGATGGCACTGCAGGCCAAGGAGGATGGATCGAGAATCCAGGTGCAGCCCTGCACCTTTCTAGCAGGTGCAGGATGTGGAGAGGTGCAGGCCTGCACATCTGGAGATGGCACTGCAGGCCAAGGAGGATGGATCGAGAATCCAGGTGCAGCCCTGCACCTTTCTAGCAGGTGCAGGATGTGGAGAGGTGCAGGCCTGCACATCTGGAGATGGCACTGCAGGCCAAGGAGGATGGATCGAGAATCCAGGTGCAGCCCTGCACCTTTCTAGCAGGTGCAGGATGTGGAGAGGTGCAGGCCTGCACATCTGGAGATGGCACTGCAGGCCAAGGAGGATGGATCGAGAATCCAGGTGCAGGCCTGCACCTTTCTAGCAGGTGCAGGATGTGGAGAGGTGCAGGCCTGCACCTTTCCAGCAGGTGCAGGATGTGGGACAAGTTGTTGGTAGGAGTGCACCAAGTTTCTTTGGTGAAGAATCGTCTGTCCCTTGCACTCTGAATCTTCATACGTTGTAAAAATATGTCCAACTTGTCAACTCCCTGAACTTGCCGTTTCGTTCCTGTGAGCGTAGCTAGATGGCGTTTCAACTTCGTCTCGGGGATGATCTTGACTTCGGCTGTCGGTCAAACCGTGTTAGGTTCGAGGACAGCACAAAACGACAAAACGACAAGTCGTTCATTCAATTGAGAAGATCGAGGGAGCGAGTCTAGTCCAAGTGTCATGACGAGACGTCCAAGGAATAGAAAAGGAGCTGAGAGAGCATTCGAAGCGACGCGTACCTACGAAAGGTACACAAGACTTGCGGAGCGTGCTTTGAAGTGGATGAAATCGCAGGACGGAGGACAAGCGCCGTGGGATGACGCAACTTTCGCGCGGAACTTCGTACAACAGTCGACACGGTTCGTGGAAGCCTATGCTCGGAACAAGCGCATCTTCGACGACCCTGTTGGACATGGCGTTCCACCGTACAACAGTGTTGTCGAATATGTGAAAGCGCTCCAGCACTACTACACAACGGAGTGCGAAAAAAGGCACGTGCAGAAGATGCACGATGGCGTTCGGACCCACACGGTTCGGACCATCCTGAAGACGGTTCAACTCCACCATGCCCTGGTGGATGCGGAAGAGGATCCCCACAAGGGGGCACGTAGGGACATACTTTCAGATGGCCAAATTAAGCAATTGGTAACCCATTGGATCGAAAAGGGTCAACAACACCATGCTTTTGGCTTTACCTTCCTCGTGGCTACCCTGGGGAGAGGGCAAGACCTCCGCGAAGCATCATTCCAAGACCTTGCCCTTGAGATCGGTGAGGGCAGCCTCGCACACACAATTGGACCGGATCCGTGTCCAATCTTGAAGGTTGTGTCAAAAGTATCAAAGGAGAACGTTGGGGAGCGCACGGAGTACCTGTACTTTGCTCGGAATCCGGACATTTTGCTTTGCCCGGTGGCCCACTTGGGCATGATTGCATGCGAAGTCTTTGCGAGGAACGCCGCACCATCACCGACCTCAAAGGAGTGGAAGAAGCTACAACTTTTCCCCCTCACATATGAAGGTCACCGCAAGGCTTGGAGAGAGGCTTACATTACCCTCAACTTAAGTATGGAGCAAAGCACGCACGTTCGAGGCTTGGCTGCACGAAGAGCTCTCAATTTTGGGTTGACGGTACAAGAGATTGAGGTTTTGGGCAGGTGGTGCACCAGCCGTCTCCAAAGAAATTACCTCACACAGGCCCCCGCATCTGCCATTGCAACCATTGCCACCGGTAAATCGAAGCACGAGTATGTTCTTAGGAGGGGCAGGTTGGCCCCTCCTTCATCACTCGTCCAACTTGTGTTTCCGTGGCTTTCCGCATCCAAGAGGGAGTTTTTGGAGATGGGGGTCGAAGAGAATTGCCTCCCTCCATTGCTCCAAGTGTTGGAATTCCTGAGTGTTACTATCTTGCAAGATGCGTGCGAGTTCCGAAGGGCTGGGATTGATATCCCCGCATTCAAGCATGCTACATGGTTAAAATCTGCAGACTTTGCTTCCTTCGAACATGAGTACCTCAAACACATGTCATGGGACGATCCAACAGAAAGGGTACGCATTCAGCACTTCAAAGAGATGGAATTACTCTTCTCTCGATCGTTGGAAACCAGCCAAAAGCAACAGCAAGAAATTCAGGCAATGACAAAGGTCATTGATGGATTGCAGTCCAAAATTGAAGTGCTTTGTGAAGAAAACTACAAATTATGGACAAGACAACCTCAATCCTCTAGGTTGAGATCGGGGCCTGATGATGACAATGCCCAAGAAGCTCTTGGACTTCTCGTGCCAACGCTTTGCACCAATGTGAACAGTGTGACAAAATTCTGGAACTTGTATTACATCGGGACCAATCAAGAGATGTCATATGAAGTGGCAGAGAAACTGTACAAGCAAGGAAAAATTGAAAATTGGAGAGCCAAGCAGAACGAACGAGTGTTTTGGTCGAGAGCTGTCCGGTTGGTTAAGTTCATTCAGGCCCAGGACCGGCGAGAGTGGCCGAAGGTTGTTGCGTTCCTGGAAACAACCATGACCAGCCTCTATGGCAATGTCTTCTCCCGATTGCTCAAAGGGATTGTGCAACGAGAGATCAGCTATGTGCCTGATGCTCAAGTGTAATTTAAGTGCCCTTGCTGTGTTTGAAAATATGCTGTGCTGCGTAACTCACAATGTGTGATCAATTTCTGTCAGTCGGAAAGTCCAGTCCCTTGTCGCAGGTTTACGCAATCCCTCCCCGTCCTATTCCTCACATCTTTGCCAACAATGTGTTGTGCACACCAACAGATCCAGCTTCCTCAAACCAGAAAGGTTTTGAGGTGCTGAATGCAGCCACAGGATGTGTAAAACACACTGCTGGAGGGCAACCTGCAGTGCCGTTATCGCATGATCTGCCACAAAGGTGAACTGGACACCCGAGGCTTCTTCGTGCAATTTCAAGAGGTCTCTGCAATGCCATTCACCCTCAAATCACCAGAGGCTTCCCAATTGCCAATCACCGAAATTTGTACCATCAGCACTTGTCAACCTGCACCAGTCCCTCCGTGTTTTCCAACATGCACCAAAGCATGAAGAGAGGAGAGAGACCCTCGCCATCGAGGCCATTTCCCACCACCAATCGACCGGCCTCCCTTCATGCTTTGCTGCCTCGCCTATTCCAAAGGTCCCCCAGGCATTCGACGCTCGCACTCCATTCTGTTCGCACCGCCTCGCTGCACGTCCGAAGACGTCGTCCAGTGCCTCGCACCCCCCTTCCCCCACGCGTCACGCCTCCTTCCCCCTTTTTCCGCCTCCGTTCCGCCACGCCTTCTCTTGGATCCGCCTCCTGCTTCGCCTTCCACGCATCCTCCGACCTTCTGGCCTCCCCTTTGGTGTTTCGCCTGCCAGCCCTGCCTCGTCCCGTCGTCCAGTTGTGGTTCTCCTCGTGCGAGTTGGGGTTCTCCAACCGCCGAGGGAGGAACAGGGAGGGATCCAGTTGGGGTTCCCCTCCCATCCAGTGCGGGGTTCTCCACACGATGTTTCCCGGGATGTTTCCCGTGTTTCCCGGGCGTACGGCGTCCGGGTACGGGAACGGGGCGATCGAACGAACGGGGGATCGGGGGGTACGGGAGAACGGTGTTTCCCGGGTTGCCCTTCCGTGGGGCGACCCGACCCTGGTGTACAGCACCCGATGGAAGGGGGGGGGAGAGAGACTACAGGGTCCGGATCCGATGAAAGGTACGAGACTCGATCCATCGCAAGACGTGCCGGTGATTGAAAGGCAAACAAGCAGAAGAGGAAGGAAGAACCAGGAACGAACGATGGAGGAGAGGAGACATGAGCGTGAGTCGGGAGTGGAAACGGAACACGAAACAGATACGCAAGCAGAGAAAGGAAGAGAGAGTACATCTGGACGGGAGGAGGTCCCATCCGCCAACCTGGTTCCGACCTGGGATCTGCTTCCCAATCACTTGGAAAACCGACTGGAAGAGGACGATTGGAGGTACCTTGCCTTCCAATGTTTCGGTGTGATGGCAGATAACGATGAAAATCAGGATGAAATGGAACATGTCAGGGTCCAATTGGAAGTTCCGGAGATTGAACTCACCAGAATTCGGAAGTACGCCAAGCAGATCAAGGGCAGGAGGAAGGTGGCGATCGAAGCTTCCCTGTTCCTCCAACTCGTTGGCCAAGCAAGGTCTGAAGATTTTCGTAGCAAAAGCGAGTTTTTGATGTGGAGAAGGAGACTTGTGGAAGCTATCGCAGCATACATGGATCTTCTTGCACCGAAGCAGATCTTGCCCAGGGTCAAGGAAAGCCTGTACAAAGAGTTCCAGGTCCTCTTGTGTATTTCCGCTGATTCGGACGAGTATTCCGGAGAAGCCATTGCTTTTGTAGAAAAGATATTCCTACTACTTGAGGCGCACGGATGCTGCCTGAAATTGCCGGATGCAATGCGGCAGAAGCTGTATGCTTCGCTGCTGTCAGCAGCTTTTCCGACATGGGAGGACGGTGTGTTTTGTAAGGACCACGGAACAATAGTGTCAGTTGTCCAAGGGTCACGTGGGATGTTCAACATCGCAGAGTTGGAGGCTTCCTTGTCCATGGTTGCCGCTTTAGTTATACGTTTCTCCCATAACCGAGAAGTAGAATTTCTAATTGAAGCTGCGAATGTACTGGAACAGATTCGCCCCACACTATCAGGCCAGGAGTTGTTAGAACAAAGTGGTGGAATTTTCGAATCGTTGTCGGATTGGGCATTTGAGATGCTCTTAGCCTCCTGTGAAGGTGAAACTCTGCATGGTGTAGAGTTTGATCTGCTTGCTGTCTTCTTGTCTGAACCAAAGGCCACCCAATTGGCTTGCAAAGTCATGCACAGGCAGTACAGATCAGCATATGAACTTGAAAAGCAGTCACTCAAGGTACAATGGGTCGAGCAGAATCGGACAAACCCCTTCTACATGCTCAACGAGCAAATCGAAGAAGCATGCAAACCTAATATCAAGTTTTTTGCTGCACTTGCTTCAGCAATCAGAAGACTGTGGGAGAGCAACCATGCCTGGATTGCATGCCTTCCATCAAAAGAAGCCTGGATGCAAGGATGCCTAGTTTTGGTAGATATGTTTACGGCGGATGTCAAGGCATGGATCGCTACTGGCCCTGAAAATGCTGACATACTGGTTGGTTTAAAAGAATTGTGTGGCCTCCAGACCTCGGTGAAAAATAGGGTCGGTGACCCTGCAGCCGTAGGCAAGGAGCTTTGGGACTTACAACCTTACTCCACAATCGCCTACTCTCGTTGGATAAGTGTTCAGACAGGGCAACTTCTTACCTGGGTGGAGAGGCTGTTGGCCCAGGAAAGTTGGATCAGCCAGACACTGTGTGGGTATGCTACATCTTTGACAGATTTTTTGCGAAGCGTTGAAGAAATGGTTGATGCCTTCTTCGAACTAGGTGTTCCTTACACTGAACCTATGGTGCGTCTGCTGGTAGAAGGGATTGATCATGCTGCACAGCTCTTTGCAGAAGCAGCTGCCTCTCCCTACAGTTCTGCTGATCCACTTATCCCTCCTGTGCAGCCGCAGACAAGATATAAAGCATCAGTCCATGATCAGTACCTTGCTAATATTTTGGAACGCAGGGAAAAGACGGAAATCCTCCTTGGGAAAGACGTTGTTTTACACAACATCCTGCCCAGAGATATTCTCTGCAGGGCCAATTCAGTTGAGGGATTGCGTAGTGGTCTTTCGGATGTGGAGACGCAACTAGAACGTCATCTGGGTAAGGCAAACCAGCTTTCAACAGGGCAGGAGCACACCGACCGATATTTTGAGGGGGCCTTGATGTGCTGTACCAGGTCCATGTCAAAGATACTATCTTTCATTGCGCACCAGGTAGTATTTAAGGGCCTCAATTTTCACATTATGCAAGAATTGTACCGCGGCACAGCTTCGTCGGCCAGAGCAGAGAGGTGTTTCCTGTCACACATTGATAAACTCTTAGGGGATATCTGTGTCAACCTGCACTCAAAGAAGACTCAGAAGCTAGCTGCCTATCAACTCCTCACCACCACTGTCAAAGCTTGGGAGGTAGTGGTGCTAGATGGCGGTCCGGAGAGGATGTTTGGCATTGGAGACTGCCTGTTGCTAGAATCGGATCTGCAGATGCTCTCCAACTTATTCCATGCTGATGGTGAGGGTCTCCCGGTAGAAGAAATTCAAAACGTCACAGCAAGAGCCCACGGTATAGTAAGCATGATGTCCCTGAGCACCTTACTTCTCATTGAAAACTTTGAAGAAGTATCAAAGAATGCGAGGAGAACCAGTGTCTCGCCTACTAGCAATCCAGACATATACCTCAAAGTTCTATGCCACAGAAAGGATCATGCAGCCTCCAAATTTTTGAAGGAGCGCTTCAATGTTCCAAAAGCCAAAGCTAAGAACATGTTTTTCAAGGCGACCATGCCAATCCGGACACCATCGCGATCACAGGGCCCCTAACAACTGCCTCCTTTTGGAAAATTTACTGGAACCTATGGCCCCTATTTTATCCGTCAATTCAAGTAATGCTTGAGCTTGTTGTGTGAGGCTTGCGAGATAGGTGACAAGAAGGGTGTCGTTGCACTCTTTTAGAAGACTGTCCTTCAAAGCAGGGCTTGAGATGGCAGGCAAACTCTGCATGAGCCCACGCACCTGCCTGACCAATCCAAAGTCATAAGGGGCGGCGCCTGTGTCCATGGCTCTAAGAACGCCTAAAATTCCTGCAACTCTTTTTCGCAGGAGGAGCATGGCACTCTGAAGGTTTGAGAGGGTCATAGAGACTTGCCCTGCCACCCCACTTTGTCCCTTCTCCAAGATCTTGGAGACTTGGTCGATAGCAATCCTCTCTGCCTCAATCGCTTCAATCTCATATGCAGATTGTATCAAGACGTTTGTGGGCACTCCGCTGACCATGCGCATCTCCGTGAGGTAGATCTTCACAGGCAACCCTCTGCTTGAACTTTTGCACTCTGGATCGAGGAGAAGGCAAAGCGGGTTTTCACACACACCAGCAATGGTCTTATTCCATTCTAGCTCAGTCTGTCCCACGCTTTCTCCGGTGGAGTACCAACCCAACAATTCCAGATCTCCAAACGTCTGCTTGTACTGCTCCTGCCTTTGCAACAGGAAGCTGGTGTCTACGTGCAGTCCTCCTGGTCCTTGGTGAGCGAGTTCGAAAGAGTTGGCCACTTCCACCGTCCTTCCCTTGTGTTTCCCGAGCAAGCATCCAATCACCCTTTTGTTTTCTTGGCACTGGGCTCGCACTCGGGTGTGGTGGTCGCTCACGTTGATCAACACCAGCGGATGCAGTTGGACGACCTACCATCCAGCATCGTCGACCGACAAGTCCCGTTAGTTTCTGAACGCGAAAAGCGTCGCATCGATCCTGGATTCGACTGAATCGCCTCTTCTTTTCCCTCTTCGTTTTCCATCGATGGCTTGGATTCCATCCCGAAAGGAAAGAGAGGAAGATGCGCGCACCTCTTCCGGCGATCCTTCCGGCGCCATCGCGACGACGCTCGGGTTAACTTCGTCGTAAACTGGAACCGGAGCAGCCTCTCGACCAGGAACGGGGGGGTCCAACCGAGAAGGGAGTTTCTTCTCCGTTGGCACGACCTTGTGTGACAGGAGTTGCTTGGAAGGGAGGAGATGAAGACGAGGCAAAGAAGCCGATGGAAACCTGCCGTTGAAGACGCATCATTCAGGCAGAGGGATCTTGCTAGGCATGGAGCATCCCCCAAACGATGCGAGGCCCGTCCAAATGTTCACGGAGAGATGTCATGGAACGGCAATTCCCATACTAGTGCACCAGCAAGGCCCACTCTCGTTCACTGCATCCACGATGCCACACTGGCGTACCTACAGCTTGGCAAAGCAACTGGTTCATCGTTCCTCTCAAACGGAGGCTTACGAATTCTTCGATGGCCGGAGTCTTGTTCTGGATTATGCCATCCACATCGAAGATGCGGAGAAAAAGCTTGATTCGCTCTTCGTACTCTCAAGGTAAGTCGTACCTATGGAGATTTTCCTCTCGTGCGATCTGTCCCCACCTGTCTCGACGAGAATGAAATCGATGCAATCTTCTCATGATCTTCTAGAATGGGAAGAGTTGGCCAGAATGTTTGGTAAGTTGCTGCACAACAAGGGATGTTCGCGCACAGTCCTGCTGTTGATGGAAGTTGTCCACAGCTTTGGGTCAGCTCAATGTGCTTTACCGAAGGTAGCATACTCAAGCAACTTGGCAATCAACCTCTCGCATTTGCAAAGTCACATGTGGACGTTCGGCCCAGAGAAGGAAGCATGTGCCACAGCTCCCTAGGCATGAACTTTCTGCCTTGACACTGTTTTCAGTTCGATGAGCAACATACCGCTTCATTCATTCCACAGGACCGGCGTGCGCGTGCAATTCGATGGTTAGAACGAATCGCACCAGGGTGTCCCGCATCGAATGACTCAAGGAACAATACTTGTGCGTCGAAGCCATCCAAGTCGGTACTGCTAGTGACCGTCTCTGAATCTGGGGAAGAGCGCGTCCATGGAACGCAAAGGAGAGGAACACTGTCGCACTTTTCTGCGACGTGTCGCGTTATACGACGGACCTGATTGCAAGATACAGGCAACCGAGGCGGACGAAGGCAGGATCTGCTTCCTCGAAGAACAAGTGCCGGAGCTGGCCCAACGGATACGACTGGCAGAGGACGGATACGTGTGCTTCATGCTGTTGAGTGATTGGCATCAACACACCCAAGCCGTCAAGGCACCACGGATCGCACCATCTCCATCCTTGCAAGAGATACGATCTGGCACAACTGCAGTGGTCGAACAGGCATTGAAATTGCTTGCACAGGAAAATGTATACCGATGGGGCGGAACCATTGGGCCGAATGTTGATTGTAGTGGACTGGTGCAGCTCTGCTACCGATCTGCAGGAGTCTGGCTTCCACGGGACGCGTTCCAACAAGCAGAGTTCACGGAAAGAGTGCCGTTGGAGAGGGCCTGCATGGGAGACCTCCTTTTCTTCGGGGAGGAGGGAAAGATTGATCATGTGGGCATCTACTTGGGAACCAGGGACGGCGTGCCAGAGTACATCCATAGTTCTGGCAGCGAACATGGCAATAATGGAATCGGGATCGATCTACTGACAGACACGGGGGGGACAATAGCTTTGCACTATTGCAAGAAATTCATGTACTGCAGGAGAGTCGTCCGCGGTGTTCAGCTGATGGATCGCTTCCAAGGCCGCACATCAGGTTGACAGAAGAGTATTTTGTTCTCTCCAGAATGCCCCCTTTCAAGGAACTGGATTGAGCGGCTTCCTGTTTGTGCACATATCAGGTGGTGGGCTGGCTGGCCAGATTTACACAGGGCTCGTGCTTATCAATAGGCATAGGTGCGGGATGGCATTCATTTCCTGAATGTCGATGGAACCTTCAGTTCCAACTGCCATGGTAATCCATCCTTGCCTTTCTTCTGGTTTCCCTCTGTTCCAGTTGCACAGCAGGACTGCTCATTGTTCATATGCCGGCGGGGGGAATGCTTGTTTGTGCATACCGTGAATCTATCCAGGGTGCTTCTTCTGGATGGATGTGTTAATCTTGCCTGTGGATGGCAGCATCTATTGGGGAGCCCTGTGCAATGGGTCCATTTCTCTTTGCATTGTGCGCTGTTTTGCATCGGAAAGCAGCATTGTGGAAGGGGCAGCACCCATTGCCACGCTTACCTTTGAGGGGGTCGTCAGGTTCCTGGCCATGTCCCTGGATTTGCGCCCGTTGTGTTGTATGGCTTGGCAAATTTCCTCGTCGATGATTTCTTCTCTTGGATGTCATGCTCGTCTTCATCTTGGGAAGCTGTGCCAGGTGGGATGGGGTCTGTTCTTGGTATGTCCTCGTCTCCATGGGTTCGACTTCGGTTTCATCGGAGGGAGGTTCGGGTTTCCCTTACTATCCCCTTCTAACGTCCGGATTCGGTCACTGCCCGGTGAGAACGTGCCGTCCAAGGTGTTTGTTCCTTCCCCCATCCTTCGGTGTTCGTCGCTTCTCTCCCTTCCCCCATACCTTTCCTCGATCCCGATCCTCCCATCCGATCCCTCCCCGACGAGGCATTCTCCCCCCTCCTCCTCCCGGACCGGTTGGGGACGGGGGGAGCCGTCCTTTCTCCCGGTTCTGCTTCCCTTCTAAGCCCCCAGTCGACCACTCGCTCTACCCGTATCGCACCTGTGTGTGTCAGGGGGGAGGAGAGGGGGCAAAGGGGTTGAGTGACCGACCACAACCTACGAAAGGGACGCGAAGGCGAGGTCGGACGCACCGCTCCGACGAGAGGCTGGAGGAAGCCGCACGTGACGCCATGGGGTTGTGCCTGTCCAGTCCCCAAGCGGAAGACAAGGCCAAAAAACCCGAACGAACCCGTTCCGCACGTGGCGAAGCCGTGTCGTTCGGATTCGCCACCGATTTCGATGTCCGGTACAAGTTGGGCAAAGAGTTGGGGAGAGGACAGTTCGGCACCACCCATCTCTGCGAAAAGCTGGCCTCAGGAGACGAAATGGCCGTCAAAATCATCAAGAAGAAGATCCTCAACTCCAAAGAATCCATCGAAGACGTGCGAAAAGAAGTCTCCATCATGAAAACGCTCACCAAAGGAGAAGGACACCCCAACATCGTCAAGCTGTACGATTACTACGAAGACGCCAAACACGTCTACCTCGTGCTGGAAATCTGCAATGGTGGAGAGCTCTTCGATCGCATCATCGCGAAAGGACACTACAGCGAAGCCAGCGCGGCCAACATCGTCCGGCAGATGCTGCGCGTAGCCGCACACTGCCACCTCAACGGTGTGATGCACAGGGACCTCAAACCCGAAAACTTCCTCTTTGCCACGAAAGCAGAAGATTCGACGCTCAAGGTGACCGATTTCGGACTCTCCGACTTCTTCAAACCAGGACAGGTCTTCACCGACGTTGTGGGCAGCGCCTATTATGTCGCACCTGAAGTGCTCAAAAGAAGATATGGACCACAAGCAGATATCTGGAGCATTGGTGTGATCATGTACATCCTCCTGAGTGGACAACCACCCTTCTGGGCCCAGACGGAAACAGGTATCTTCAATGAGATCCTCAAGGCAAAGTTGGACCTGAGCGTGTCCCCATGGCCACAAATCTCCAAGAGCGCCAAAGACGTGCTCAAGAAAATGTTGACTGTGGATCCAAAGTCCCGTATTACCGCCTCTCAAGCCCTCTCGCATCCGTGGGTTAGAGAGGATGGCAATGCTCCAGATGTTCCTCTGGACATTTCGGTCATGTCTCACATGAAGCAATTTGTGGACTTTGGCAAGCTGAAGCAGTTGGCACTAAAGCATGTGGCCAGCACGTTTGACGAGGACGAAATCCGGCACTTGCGTGACCAGTTCCTGCAGATGGATACGGATGGAAGTGGCACAATCACGTTTGATGAAATGTTTGCGGCCATGCGCAAGATGAAAACTGGAGAAGATAGCATGTCTCTGTACGAAGAAACGCAAGTTCGCAAGATATTGGAAGCAATGGACACAGACAAGAACGGGGAAATCGACTACCTTGAGTTTGTGGCTGCAACCATGCACATCAACCAGCTGACCAAGGGTGAAAAGGAAAAGTGGCACAAGAGGACACGGATTGCATTTGACTCCATTGACAAGGATGGAAATGGTTTTATCACTGCAGAAGAACTCCGTATGGAGCTTGGAGGAGGTGATGAATTGGAGGTTCTGATTGAAGAGGTGGATAAAAATGGTGATGGGATGATAGACTACCAAGAATTCTGTGAGCTGCTGCGTCATAATGCCCACAAGAGCTAGAAGTTGGCTTGATCTCCAATTAACAAATGCTTTGCTTCCCACTTGCTTCGCGAATCCAAGCCAACCAGAAGCGTGTACAATCCTTCCCAAAACTGCTCTATTCTTTGATCCTCTTATTCTTTTCTTCGCTTCAATATTTTTTCTAATTTTCATTCTCGTTGTGGTAAGCTAACATGGTTCTCTGGGTGTCGGGAAGGGTTTTGCGATCAACACACCCAGGGAATATGCAATGGGTGTGCGCTTACTCTTCGGGAAAGACTGGTGCACGGCCACGTTCGTTGGCACCAAAGTTGTCACTGGCCTTGCTTTACCTGAACTTTCATTGGACCTTTCTTCCTATCATGACAAACGGAAACCACCACATCGCCCATTGGGGTGCGTGCTATTGTGGTGCAGCACGGTCTTATTTTCATGCAAGAGATCAATGCTCATTCCGTGACTATGGGCAGCTATCCTTATGCTGTTCAAGGTGGCAAGGAAAGGTCTCTTCCAGCAAGCAATGAGATGGTGGAGAGGAATTTGACTGCTTTTACCACCTCCTAAATATCCAACAATCAAGTATAGAGGGGAATTTCAACCTTCTTACTAGGCACCCTTCCCGTGGCCTTCGTGGAACCCACACATCACTCTTTACATTGTAGCGCCGGAACTGGCGCTTGAAGAGGTCGTGCTTGGTAAACCAGGCCAGCCACTATGGAACTGTTCAAACCGCAGAACAAAGTGTGTATTTTTTAGCAAATTGGCTTTCGTTGTTGATATCCTCATTTTTTTATGTTGGATTGGAAGTTGAAGCCTTGCAAAAGGCAAGGTGTGTTGAAGAACCTTCAACAAAAGTTGTGTGCAAGGCAACAACTGAGTATAAAGTTGCATTTAGGGGCCAAACCATGACGTAATGATCCAACAAGGGATGGATTGTGAATGCACAACCTTCCCATTTCCAACATCGTAAATTTGGGCAAGTGTAGTTGTCTAACTTGTTTGTGTTGTACAATCCAATTTGTTGGAGACATGAGTACATGCATTCTCCGAAGCCTTTCTATTGACCTACACAACGCCACACAGTAGGTAGCTTTTCATGCTCGATGTCTGGTAATGCTTGGGTAGCCTTTAACTCAAAAGAAAACCAGCAGCACTTGGAACCTACTTCCTTTCACAGTGACGACATTCCTTGCAAGTGAAAGCTAGTTTACAACGAATAGTGCGGATGAGCATATAGCTATGGGAAACCCGCTTGATTTGGAGCTAAAACAATGGCAGACAAGCTTAGAACACTCTGCATCTTTCCAGTGCACATGCCTGGCATGTTGGCAACTATTGCGACACAGAATCCTTCTGATAGTGTTGAATAAGTCTTCCGAACAAGTCCTGCTCAAGACTCAATCTTTGCTTTGATCCCTCTGAGCCTTCTCCATCACTCCATGATCAATTAGATGGTCACATCCCCACTACATGTCAATGGAATCTGGTAAATTCGAATTGAAAGCCAAGTGATGCTCCAGCACTTTCTTCGCTCAATATTGCGCTTTTGTATTGCCTGGTCTTGCTCGTTTCCCTTGTCTGATTGCTTGAAATAATCCATTAAGCTTTTGCTCTCTTTTCCTTCTATACACAACAATGCAATGGTTGATCTTATACCTTTCAATTGTCTCGTCATCGGGAAGTTTGAGGAGGGTATTGATTCTATCCCCTTGTAAATCTCCCTCCACCTTGTCACAACTCGTCATCTTATTCATATCATGGCCATGTGTATGGGTAAAAAAGTTTTAGTTCTTGTCTTTGAGGTTTTTCCATCAGCGAAACCAGTATCTTCATGTTGGCGCCTTCTGTTTGCCGCACTGGCTGCGTTTGATGCTTTCCTGGGCGAATCCTTGACAAACCTTCAACGATTCTGGCTTGCTCTTTTCCGTTGCATCTGCTTGAAAAGTGGATTCAGCAAATCGGGCCCACCTACCAAATGGTGGTTGCATGCAAGTTCCAGTGGGGTGAATAGGAGGACCTAGCAACATGAACATCATCTTGGTGAAGCTATTAGAAAAGCATGGGTGGCGTTTCAACAGCTACCTTACCAAGACTCCTTGTGGTGCCCGTTCGGGTGCTGATTTGACTTAAGTGTTTGACTGCAAGTAGCATCTTTGGTGACAAAAGAATAGACCGCTGGACATTTGATCAATGCTGTATTGTTCGTAAGCCCCATGCTTGACAAGTAAGATTCCAAATGGATTCAGATGGAAAAACAGGTTCTTGAACACAGATGGCAATTATGAGGCTTACAGATTGTGCAGAAACAAGTTGCAGTTTACCGTGCCAGATCGGGAAAAATCACTTGCCCAGAGTTCACAGAGCACAGTAGTCATCTGCAGCACCTTCAGTGACAGAAAAATCTGCGGGCACGTCACACAGAAACTTTCAGGGGCAGTTGCAAGCTGCATGAAAACTACCAGCAAGATACACGCCATCGAATGCGAACTGTCCACACAGAAGCAGTGCAAGATCCGCCTCAAGATAAACATACCACCATAAATAGAGCTTCTAGCAGGTCTCTTATTGCAGTTGGTACGGAGTCTGATTTGGCATGGGATCGTTGCCATTGTCCAGGTGCATTGCAGGAGAACGCCTGTTGTGTGCCAAAGTTGCTAGGGTATTGTGGTGTGTGAGTGTTTTTTGCTGTTTATCACATGCTTGGGATCCAACAACGTAAAGTGACAATATCCCACAGAAGAAGAGTAGGACAAGCAAAGGACAGAACGTACCTCTGCGCGTGCTTCACAGTAGCCAGTGCTACTTTATTGTGTCTGGTTCAGCGCCAAAATTGTGAAGTCATGCATGTGGGATGTCCACATAGGGACTCTCGGCGAAAAAAGTATCACACAGTAGAAGCTTGACTAAAAATGCAGACTGCTCAGTAGACAGCCGTCCATGGAAAGCATGAGGTATCACCAGTGCAAGGAAGGTCCTTTCACGAATCATACACCAATGGCTGAAGGCGGTGCCCCATCAAAAGTCACACCAAGTTTTAGCCTTTGCAGGAATTCTTTCAGCATGATCAAATGTTTTGCATGGTGTTATCCATGAGCATTCGTTGCCGTTCAACTCAGTGTTCAACAAAGGTAAAAATGCAGATGTTGAACCTCTGCAGGGCATGTCAGCAAAACTTCTTCACACATGCTTGAAAGCACCTGCGAACGGGCCACACCTGTCTTAAGTGTTTGTGAAAAGATGGGCAGAGTCAAACTTCTACACAATATCTTGAACAAGCATCGCTCAATGACCGTACCCAGGAAAGCGTGCCAGCAAAAATTGCCAGGAAGTAAGTGTTTTCAAACTTGCACACAGAGTTCAACAGCTGCTTAACATAGCAAGAGCCATGAATACTCTGCAATGTTATCCTTGATCTGACTTTACGTGGCTCTCCGTGTGGGTCTTCCATCAGCTATCATGCTGGAAGGGGAAGGAAAGTTGGTCCTCGTGGAATGACAGTTACGATTTTCATCTCCTACTTTCGAAGCAATGACACCTTGAAGAGTTGCCTTGGCTCCAGTAGTACAGGATGGGAGTTGGTCAACGCCCAATGGAGTCTAAGATGCCGTGCCAGCCTAGAAGAATCTGAAGTCTGCAGGATCAACAATCCACCTCCTAGTAAAATATGATACCATGAAAGCACTATTCTAATTGCTGTAGCGATGACTGCGCCTTTTATCTTCGAAAACCATCACCCCCAGCGACAAATTATAGTGTCCACGATAGCTGTCCTGCAGGCCGAAGCTTGCTATGTGCTTCAGATATGTTCAAATCCTTGGTCGAACATGCGCCCTTCACATGCGGTATGTGGAAAGAGAGTGACTGCATGAAGCTAGAAAGTTTGCACCTCAGCAGCAGATGCTGCTACATGTCCTACAAATCCAGACATGTACAAACAAGAGTGCCTCCTTCATTGCCGCAAAAGGTGCATATTCTGTTCAGGCCAACTGTTTTGTGGGGAAACAATTCCAATTCTGCCAAGCAAGAACGTGCCGGTTTATTGAAAGAGTTCAACACAGAGGCAGGAAGCGAAGCTTCTTGAACAATGGTAAACTTCTTCACCTTTGGTTTCCATAGCAATTGTTTCTCTGAATTTTCGCTTGGCTTGAAACTGTGACTTCTCAGAGTTGCTTCCTCAATATTGAAACCTTCTTGTCGTTTCAAACTCTTGATTGTAGTAATGGATTGCTCTTGACAGAAATTGAGCAGCAAGCATATCGAACACTTCCAAAACTCTGCATTCTCATCGCATCCTGAAGGCCATATGTTCCGCATGTTCTTCAGAGAGTATTCCTGCAGTTGCATGTGGTGGCGAGGAGTCAATGCTTTCACGCATTCTGATAGTTCCTGGTAACCTTGCATACCAAAATTGGTCAAAGCACTGGCTCCATGAGTAAGCACAGCAACCACATCATACGCCCTTGCGGCAGCCTGTCCTGTGGAGAAAGTTCCGAGATAAGTATAGCTTCGGCCCATGAAAGATCCTATTCTTGCCTCCCACTTGTCCTCTGCCCTCTTGCTTACCCCTCTATATTTGGCAGATCCCCTTGAGAATCCACAACTTTTTCTCCTAAGCAGCTCTACCAACTCAAGGAACGACAGTGACTGGATATCCTGGAGTATGTTCTGGTATCGTCCCTGTCTGTAGTTGAGACAATGTCCTCCTCTGCCTAGCTTCAAGTGTGCAAGGTCTACTGCTTCTGCAGCCAATTCTTTCTTTTGAAACGACCCGAGATAGAACCCTTTTCTCTTGTACCACACATGCGCTTCATATCTGTCCGTTTTTTTGTTCTTGCAGACCCCTTTCAGCTTGTCAGGTATGCTTGTATTCCTATCACTCCCCTCACAGCTAGGTATCATGCTTCCTACCGTGCGGTGTGGGATTCGTCCAGGCCGTCCTCCAATTCCCGCGTGATGCGTTTGCAGTGCTGGACGGCAGCTTTGCCCTGCTTTTTACCTGCGCCAAGCGCCGTCTATCGCTGGATGTAGAGATGGTCTGCACCGATGTGCACGCGGCTCTGCCCTACCGTTGGTCGTCTTCGGTGTGGGTCGGTCCAGCAATGTGGGCGATGTACGGTGGTTCCTCCACGCATGAACGCTCGCCCGATTTATTTGGAGGATTGGATGTAGACGTATCCTCTCCACCCATATTTCCCGTGGAGGAATCCCCCACCCTGCCCCAACCTCCGAGAGCTTTCCCCGCCCCACCTGCCAGCTGTCATGTTGGGGCGTGGGGTGGGCGGGGCGTCTGAAGTCCCTCACAGTGAAAAACGTGACGAAGGGCGGTGTTCCGAAGATACACCGCCCGAGGAATCCCATGAGGACGAAAGGGAGCAGTTGGTGATTCATCGGTATGGGTTGAACGGGGTGGGCTCGGGAATGTCCAACAATACCCACAGACATACAACCCAGGATGCTACTTGAATCGATCGACTGTGCCATTCGCGGTAGCACTTGACGGATGACGATACTGCTTCGTTTCATTCATACCACATTCGATGTTCATACACGAGAAGGAAATGGGAAGCTCTCCGATCCTGCTTTTGCTCAGGAGGAGAAGCAATCATCGTATGGGCTCGCATGGCCGTGTACGCCACTGAACCTCCTCCAGGTGCCAAGTTTCGTTCGGGGATGGAGGATATCATGCGCCCCTTGAGCAAAAACAGTGCGACGCTGTCATTGTACCTGGCCATCATCTTCCAAACCCAAGTTTGACACAGTCCGAAACGATCGGCTTGGGCGGTTCAAGCCGTAAAGATTGACACGCTCGCGAAAAGCGGCTGAAGTCCATGGTAGGAGCAGGTATCTAGATGAAACACAGCCACCATCTCGACCGTTCGAAGGTTCAATTGGCATGTCGGTGTATCTGATGGAATAGCCGCCACATGATCATCTAGCGAGAAGGCGGTTTTCAGTCGACAACCCTTTCGTGCGCTCTCCACCAGAGCTTGGGCAGACCGCCCCGGCATCGAAGCATCTAGAAATCCATCGAACGAACTGTGCAGTTCTGCCAGTATGGATTATCGATCGGACGGACAGGAAGGACGTTTCGCTTACCCCGGGGCGTGAAGAAAAATCTGCTCCCCAGATCCTCCACAAGTGCATGGGAATTTCCTTCGGTAAGCTGGACAAAGGATGGAGACGAACCACAGATATGAATAGCAAGGGATTCCCTGTTGAACGAGGGGGTCTTGGGTTCAACGAAGACGGCCCTATTCTCGTTCACCGTAGAGGATATCATGTAGATCGGGCGCGGGGCGGAGGTTGCGAATTGCTTCGATCCGTCCGATTCTCTCGACACCAGGGTATCCTCCATTCGGCTGAACCTTCCATATGACATGGAGAGCTACCAATCTTGAAAGGAGGGACACTGATCCTTCTGGTTCCCATCCCCAGACCCCTCCGGGGCGAATGCGACGTAGTAGCGAATATTTCCGTTCACCCCATTCATTCCGATGGACGACCCGAGGAGGTCCCCTATATGTCTCCAACTCTGTCCTTTGTCTTGCAGACTAGGGCAACAACATGCAGGACGACCCAGGGGACGTATCTGTTTCATTCGCTTGACGATCCCGTACACCGAATAGATCCGCGCCACTCAACCAACGAGACCTACGGCCATGCACGCGGCGAGCACCCAGGTGCAGCTGTTGCCCAGATCAGACGCACGTGGAAGGCAACGTGGTTTGCTGTTCGACAGGGAACGGTCGCAGGGAGGTCGACCCTCGTGAATCGAGACAGGGTCGAACGGGCAAACCTGGACGAAACCATCCATCCCACTGGCCGAAACGATGGCCGAGTCTCAACACGTTCGATAACGCACCAACACAGTGTCAATCAAGAGGTAAGGGAAAGCGACACACGTGTGACGAACATCGAAAGAAGAGCTCTCAAAAGAGTAAGCCAGTTCTTAAGACTCAAAACCACTCCTTCCAAGAAGCATCCCAGTGCTGGGGAACTTCAAAGCACACTGTAGAACTTGCACACAACCTGCTCTATCAATACTAGGATTGCGGTGTCCTGGCAGGACTAAAAACCAGGTATCTTCTTACTGATGTACAAGCAATCTTGAGGTCTACACTACCCCTACGAAGTAAGTCCGAGGGATGGAGCCAAGGCTGAATTGGGCTACAGAAGAACGTTTCAAGCACTTTGGGGGGAAGGACAGGGGACTTTTCATACGCAGGTGGTTGGTATGGTCCGCAGAATCCATAAGGTTCGCACATCTCCGCGGCTGCAGGATCCACATGGTAGCCATCTTTGACTTCGCGAGGTCCCCATCCTGTCGAACCGAGCAGTGCAACATATGATTCGACTGTCCGAGGTTTTCGTAAAAAAATGACAATGACTTTAAGGCGGATCTGATAATGAACTGCTTCTGCAAATGGCGGGCTGGAACAAAAGCCATCTGTCCACTGGAAATTTGTCGATCTCACTCTGCATCATGTGCAGCTGCCCGTGTGCTTGCCATCAATGAAATGCACAAAGTGCGACTGTAGTCTCTGATGAGCTACTGAAGGAGCTGCAAGCGTGAGTATTAGATTGCAGTCCCTGCTGCATCGGGTAGGCGTTTATAACTGGAGCAGCTGCTGAGGAAAACCGGCTTCAAGTAAGTGTAAAGTCGCAGTCTGGACAGTGACACAAGTCATGGAGCAAGAAAGCAGGAAGGGGAATAGCCATGTGAGATGACAACTTTTAGCAAAAGTGGGTCGCATAATTCCTGGTTTGCTCCAAAATCGCAGGCCAAACCCTCTCAATTGATTGACTGTACCTTGATTAGGCTGTCCACGATTCAGGCCATCGAGAGGTTGGCCCATCACCGCTCCTTTGTGTTGGAGGGCAGCACTGGCTATTCTCCAATGTGATGGTACAGCGGTCTTAGCAGAAAAGTATGCACTTGCGGTAAAAAAACTTTAGTCCAATCCTTCTACAGGTTTGTGTTGTAGGAGAACCTGCACCGATTCAGGGAGAGAGAAGACGATAGATTCCCTAGCGTATGGGAAAGTGTCAAGCACGAAAGAACCCTTTGCAGTTCTATCCACTTCGCCTGGTTCTTGTAGGCAATCGTTTGTTGGCTGCGCTGTCATTGCATTTCATGTTGTAGAGGTTGTACAGGATTTGAGAAAGGTACAAAGCCAAAGTTTGGCAGAAATTGATGCTTTCTGTTCTAGGTTTCCAAGGAAAGTCTCAATTCTGGTAGGATCCTGAAGGAACGACCTGAAAGGAAAATTCAACATAACCATCGGTATCTAGCTGGCTAGATTGGCAAACCATCACACAGAATGGTGTTCGAGAAAGAATCGTAGCGATTGTAGTGCCAAAGGCTGGATGCATAAGAATGGTGTGTGCACGTCGAGATCGAGATGATAGATTTGCTGTGTGGGGTAGAGCATGGGCAGAGGATTCACTTTGCAGTTTAACCAGTTCATTTCGTCCACATCGCTTGTACTCACCTCTGTACCGCATTGCAACATGCAGGCTTTGAAAAGCTGACACTCTCTCTCATAGAAAAGCGTACGTTCCATGACACCACAAGAATCCTCCATGACTCAGAGCATACACTCTGGGAATGGATTCTTTGCGTAGATGTGGTCGATCATGGGGCGTAAAGAGTTTGTCTCTATTAGGGGATGCTAAGTGATTCCATACCGAGAGAGGTGTACTTCGAATCAACCACGTTGTCGCACCAGGTTGGTCTAGATGGCAGGAAAATGTGTTCACTTCTGGTGACCATGGATGGTTGTAGTGGTTGTCTCTACCCATTGAAGGCAAAAGAGCTACCTCCCTAGAAACAAGACGAATAGCTGAAATAAGTGTTTTTTACTGTGGACGTGCAAGAAGCGACGGCGTTGTCTGTGATGCCAAATGGACAATGTTCGCCCTCTTGCAAATGCATGCCTCAGTAGGATTGCAGAACAAGATGATTTGTACAGAGAGCAAGTATCATCAAGAAAGCCAAACTTCGGCTCTCTCTCCGTTGTCCTGCTCATTTTTGCCGCTCCCTCTCATTCACCGAAGTAGGATCTTCCCCATAGGAATCACCGCACGACAAACGCATCTCCAACACAAAAACCCTGGCCTGTATCCATCCAGCAATGTGCGACTGTGTTGTAGAGTGCTTCTGTTCCTTGTTTGGTGGGTCGGCTTGTGTTTCCCTCGGGCATTCTGTCGATGTTTTCTCCTCGGCTGAATAACCTTTGAGTCTTCATCCGGGGCTTGCGTCCTTCCGCGTGGATTGCAGAACCCCAGGTTGAAGATTCGCGACCATACGTGTTCTTCGTCCATGTGGTGCACCCTTTGCCTTGGCTCCTCCGCCAAACACCCTTGAAAGTTGGAACGTGGACCGTTGGATGCTTTTGTCGTTCGTCTTGGCCAGTGGATGGAACCGCCCCATTGGGCCACCCCGATCGTACGGTCCGGGGTATTGAGAAAAGGGGTGCAGGATCCCTCTGTGGGAGTTTATTCTCTACCGCAGACGAGGACGTCGTCCCCGAGAACCAAGCCGTGTCCGTGCTCGCCTCATCATGCGCGTGACTTAACTTTGATGAAATACCACCCACTATATGTACTGAGTGGGTTAATGCATGTGTTACACTCTCTGGTATCCACGTCGAGCAACCCCTTGAGCCGCCACGCCATCGTCCCATCCATCGTCCGAAACCGCCACGCTCGGTTCGGCCAGGGGATTTCAGACCCCCTTTTCAGGAAGGACAGACGAGTCTCACAATAGGTTAAGAGCCTTGCAAGCTCGTTTTTCAGCGAAGTAAAGCTTCGAAAACAAAAATGGCGTCCAACCAAACCCTAGAATCCGTGGATCGGGATGGAATCCCCGAGCTAAGCAACACGAATTGGCCGGAATGGTCCTACAAGATGAAAAATAGCCTCATCTTGATGGACCTTTGGGACTATGTGGATCAAGAACCCCGACTTTCAACAACCAATGCCGAGCATTACACATCCGACGACCTTGAGAAGGACAGAATCGCCGCAAAGGCGCAAGCTCGTATCCTCATGAGAGTGCCGCATTGTTTCAAAGGGATCCTTGAAGGGTGCACAACGGCAAAGAGCATATGGGAAAAGCTCCAATCCCTTTACAAGCAACAATCGCTCTCTCGGACTTCTCACCTCCTCAAGACACTCCACAACATACGGATGGAAGACAAGGAGCAATCGGATGACTTCATCAAGCGAGTCACAAGTCTTGCAAGCGAGCTCCGAGACAATGGTTACGACATTGGTGAAATGGCCATATGCACGGCCATACTCAACGGCTTGCCATCTCAATACTCCATGATCAAACATGTGGTTGAAAATTACCATCAAGAACTCAACATCGAGAATGTCCGCAATGCAATATTGCGATTCGAGTCCACAGAGTTTAGTGGAAAGGCAATGACAGCCTCCTCCACCAAAGGGAAGCCCAGAAAATCAAGACCATTTTGCACATATTGCAAATTTCATGGACACGTTCGTTCCGAGTGTCGCAAACTGAAGAAAAAGAACAGCCAAGGTGGAAAACATCAAACACCTGGACAGAATGAGGTGTTGGAAGCTCAACATGGGCCCAAACGTGAAGAGAGTCCAATTGGATTCTCCCTCACGGCCATCGGCACCACGCATCCAAGCATGCCAAGACAAAATGGTCTCACAGCCCATTCCTCTACACCATCAGGCATATCACTCTCTTCAAGTGGCAGCTTAAGCATGGAGAACACCTGGATCATTGATTCTGGTGCCTCATTTCATATGACAGGTGATCCCGGCTTGATTGACCCAGCAACTCGTCAAACAGCCCATGTGGCAATCACATGTGCCAACGGGCAGCAGTTAACAAGTGAATTTAAGGGAAACAGTGTGATTAGATCAAAAACAGGCACACCTGTGCGCCTCACAGATGTTTACTACATCCCTGGTTTTGCACACAACCTGTTTTCAGTACCTGCTGCCACAAAGGCAGGGGCCCAGGTCCTATTCACCCATGGGACCTGCAGGGTGGAATGTGCAAAAGGGGTCATCGAGACTACCCCGAGTGCTGACCACGTCTATGCCCTGGTGACTACCGCTCAGCGATGGCATGAACGCCTTGGGCACGCAAGTGCACCCCGGCTGAAGCTCCTTGGATTGCCCCACAAGCTAGACGGGGCCTGTGAATCCTGTATCCAAGCGAAGCAGACTGCTCAACCATTTCGCCCCAGTAACTATACCTATGAGCCCTTGGATCTGGTCTATACAGACCTTGTCGGACCCATACCAGAAACTCCAGGTGGACAGACTTACTATTTGTCCTTATATGACCAGGCTTCCAAAGCAAGCCTGGTGTTTCTCTTCCCCAACAAGTCCAGTGCATCAGGTGCGCTGATGGAAGGAATCAACACATTTGAGAAAATCGCAAAAGCAGGCTACAGGGTGAAAGCCATACGATCAGATCTGGGATCAGAATTTCAGTCAAATGCATTGCAAAAGTTCCTCAAAGATCGAGGAATCACGCATGAAACAACAGCAGGATACACGCCTCAGCAAAACGCTGCTGAACGATTGCACAGAGCGCTTCATGACAGCGCCCGTGCAATGCTCATCCGTGCAGGACTCCCTGAAACTCTCTGGGGAGAGGCTGTGCGCTGTGCCAATTTTGTGCGTAATCGCACCCCAGTCTCCCTTGCCTTGGATGGCAAAACACCACTGGAAGTATTGACGGGCACCTTGCCCAACTTGAACCAATTCCGCACCTTTGGGTGCGATGCCTGGGTCCTCATACCTCCTGAGAAGCGAAGCAGCAAATTCAGCGCAAGGTCAGTGAAAGGCACATTCATCGCCTATCACAACAGCTCCACTTACCGCGTCGTGGTGGACAACAAAATTGCTCTCAGCAGAAACGTGAGCTTTGTGGAAGACAAATTCAGCAGTCAGTCAATGAACCAAAGCCAAACACCCGACAGCGCACAAGTCGTCCCAGACCTGCTCCCTGAACCTCCACAGTTCAGCCAATCATCTGCAGCAAGTATGGATGGACCTCCAGGGTCACATCAGGCATCACCACCAGTCAGTGAGTCGCAAACAACCATCCAGCAGGATGGTGCAGCAGCAGAAAACTCGCAGTTGCTGCCTGAAGACGGCAGCAGCACGCCCACAGCTGCTTGTCCAAACAATGCTCCAGGTGTGTCCTTCACACCTCCTGAGCATCATGAAAGTGTTGAGGAAGCCACTCTTGTGGCTAAAGAAGCTCCCTCAGCACTCCCAGAAACTGGCCATCCGCAAGCAGTGGAACCCAAGTCCATCCATCCAGCAGCTCCAGCGCATCCATACAACCTGCGTCCAAGAAAAGGCAGCGCCATGAGAGCGAAAGCAACGCGTCAGTGGGAGCTTGACGACAGCTTTTCCGGTTACGCTCGCGCCATGGCTCGTCCAGACGCCGAGCTCTGGCAACACGCCATCACCGACGAGCTCACCTCTTTGGCCAAGAACGGCACTTGGCGCCTGGTCACTCTCCCTCCTGGTCGCACCCCCTTGACCACCACGTGGGTGTTCAAGGTGAAGACCGACGGCGACGGTCAGGTGGAGCGCTACAAAGCCCGCCTGTGCGTGCGTGGCTTCGAGCAGCGTGCAGGAGTGGATTTCCACGAGGTGTTTGCCCCCACCTCGGGCAAAGTGGCTCAAAGGGCCTTTCTCACCTATGCAGCCCTGGTTAACTATGAGGTTCAGCAGGTGGACATCAAGACCGCTTTCCTCAACGCAGAACTGAACGAGGAAATTTACCTCGAGATCCCTGAGGGACTGAGGGACGACCGACAACTTAACCAGGAACCTAACCTGGTACTTAAACTGGAGAAGTCCCTCTATGGATTGAAGCAGGCCCCCAGAATGTGGTATCAGCACCTCACAAACACATTGAAGAAGGAACTGGGATTCCAATGCAACTCTGTGGATGACACCATCCTCAAGTGCAAGCATCAGAAAACTGGCAAGGAGTGCCTCATCCTAGTGTATGTGGATGACCTGCTGGTTGCTGCTCAAGATCTCAATACCACCCAGGCAGTGATAGATACCATCTGCAGGCACTATGATGCCAGAGACCTGGGTGCAGCCTCCTTCTTCTGTGGCATGAAGATTAACAGAGACAGAAACAAGAAGTTAATCTATCTCAGTGAACCTGACAAGATCCAGAAGTTAATCAAGCAGTTTAACATGGAGGACTGCAGAACCAAGAAGATTCCCTTGGATGTGGTGTTAACTAGTGAAAAGGATGGTGAACCCTGCGACACCACGGAGTACCAAATCCTTGTTGGGAGTCTACTCTACCTCTCAACTACTACCAGACCAGACCTCTGCCAAGCTGCCTCACAACTGTCCAGATTCATGGCTTGTCCCACTAAGTACCACCTCAAGGCAGCCAAAGGGGTACTCAAGTACTTAAAAGCAACAGTTAACCATGGTCTGTGTCTGGGGGATCGCCTCGATATCCTGTCTGAAGATCTCGATCAAGCAATCGATACCTTTACCCTTACTGGTTACTGTGATGCAGACTATGCCACGGACAAGGAAACCAGAAAGTCCAGAACAGGATATCTTTTCTTACTGAATGGAAGCCTTATCGCATGGCAGAGCAAGCTTCAATCTACTGTATCAACCTCCACAACAGAGGCTGAGTATCAATCGGCATCGAGTGCCGTCAAAGAGGCACTCTGGTTAAAAAACCTGCTTTCTGACTTAACAAGTGGCAGTTTAAACAAACAGGTAGTCACCTACTGTGACAATCAGGCATGCATCAAGATCTTGGACAACAACCACAGCATGCAGAAAACCAAGCATATTGATGTGGCCCATCACTTCGTCCGCGAGCGGGTCATGTTCGGCGATATCACGTTCCGATATTGCGAAAGTGCGGAGATGTTGGCTGACTACTTAACTAAAAATTCAAATCAGCAAACATTTTGGAAGTGCATTACAAGGCTTGGTATAACTCCAATCATATCAAGAGATGCCACAAACTGATCCTGAGTGGGAGTATTGAGAAAAGGGGTGCAGGATCCCTCTGTGGGAGTTTATTCTCTACCGCAGACGAGGACGTCGTCCCCGAGAACCAAGCCGTGTCCGTGCTCGCCTCATCATGCGCGTGACTTAACTTTGATGAAATACCACCCACTATATGTACTGAGTGGGTTAATGCATGTGTTACACTCTCTGGTATCCACGTCGAGCAACCCCTTGAGCCGCCACGCCATCGTCCCATCCATCGTCCGAAACCGCCACGCTCGGTTCGGCCAGGGGATTTCAGACCCCCTTTTCAGGCAGGACAGACGAGTCTCACAATACGGGGCACCCCTCCTCCCCCCGGGAGTTTCTCGTTTGCCCCCCTTTCCTCGGCATCGACGGTCGACCGGGGCGGATCCTCGATCGTACGGAAGACCCGGGAGAACCGGAATGGATGTTGTATGCCCCCTTCGAATCGTCTCGACACGTGTTCACCGTATCTACGTAGATCTTCCCACGACCTTCCATGGCGGGCAAAGGACGAACGTGTCCCCTCCTCCAAAGCTACGAGCGACCACACGAACACGTGCAATTGTGGACAAGACACGCTCATCTCCCGTCCACGAGGAACACGTCCTGCCGCACCGTGCGACTTGTATCGCTCCGTCCTCCTCCTCGTGCAGGCGCATCGAATCCATCATGCGCGTGCGCGGTGATCGATCGAGGGTTGGTTCCTGCGCTCAAACCACAAGCAGTGGAACGTATGAAATCGATGCCGGTCCGAATCCTGGCCTATGTGACACCGAACGCAATCCTGTTCGATCGCCTCTCTTGGAGAAATGAAGCCGATTCCGAAAGGAGGCGAGAGTTCCACAGAACACGCAAGGCATAACCATAATATCTAAATCACGCCCACGAAACCTACGTACGAGTGGCTTGCACCTGGAGGGCATCGAGACTTGTTTCGATGTGTTATATGGGAAAAATCGCACAGTATGGCGTGCAAAACTTCTCGTTCCGGTTCGCTGAGAGAATGATTCGCTACCAAACTGGGCCTTGCTAGTTTTACAGCGCAAAGCTAGGTCCAGTGCGCTCCATCCTCAAGAACTGAAACGAACACGACAATGGTTGAATGGACTTTGGGACGACGAAACATGTACTGTTGGTGCACGAGTCAAGGAACCTCCCTCCTGATCAAGCAATCGGTAGGCATAATCCGCTCTTCTTCGGCCTGCTCCTGTGTCAGGATCACTTACACAGGATCGTTTGCAGTACCAGTGCTGCTTGCAGCTACCTTGTAGTAGGAATGAAGCATGCTGTCAACGCCTAGGCCTGTGTTTATTTGTCAGTTAGAACAGGTGGCCCGTTATGTTCTTCTTGCAAGAGGGTACTCGCAGTGCCCCTACCTACATGTCAGTCCAGATCTGCTTCTAGAAGACAATGTAAACGTCAGCGCTCGGGGTTGCCTTCAATTTTTGCATGCAAGCAGAACAACCCGTGGATGGCAAGGAGTAGGGACTGCAATTGACTCTGAGATTGGTTACAAAATCACTACCAAGTTATACACCCGTAGCAGGTGCGGCTTTACAGTTAAGTTGTTCTACACAGAAGGAATGTTAGCCCTTCATTCAACTCACATCTACAAAAATCTTTGGAAAGCCCCCTTCTTGTCAATGCATATGCATCAGCTGGCCATCGACATAACCATCAACCGAGGAGATATTCCAGAGGAAGGGCAAACTATTGCTGGGTTTTTCGAGGCAACCTTTTGGGGGATCTTTGGGGTATGCCTGGATGCTGGATATTTGGGACCCTTGGGTTACAATATTGTCGTTCTTTAAGACGCTGGCTATTTTTTGCAGTGCAGGGTCCATCTGGTCATTTGCCAGCAGCATGGTTGGATCCAAACAGGTTGGATGTGTATGCTCCTTCTCTTCCACAACTTTCAAACCGAAGGCTGGTTCTGTACTCCAGCTATTGTCTGTGTTGTCGAGATGGAAAGCGCCAGGGCTCTCTTCCATTTTTCTCCGTTCATGCACAGATTGGTTCTCGCGCGGGTATATTCGCAGCCTGTGAGTGCGGGTGAGTTCCCTCCCTGCCGTTTGCACCCTCTTTTTTCTAGCGCGTAAGAACTGGGTTATACGACTGCAGGAGATCGTCGGAATTCCCCCCCGGCTATCCGCAACAGATCCGTTTGCAGGGTGAAGTGCGACGAATCCTTCTGGACACAACTTAAAATGTGCAGACCTTCTCGCTTCAAGGTGATTGTCTGTAGTTAGATGCAAGGTGTCTGTTGGAAGCATGTACGCTGCTATGTTGTGAATGGCCCGCATCCAGAAAGAGGAACCTTCCTGGTGGTCGCCACCCCAGTTGACTTTGATGTTGCGTACAAAGTGCTCTTGGAGTGACCGCTTTAGCTCTTTGGTCGCATGGTCAACACGGTCCACTAACACTTGGTAGTCCTGGATGTCATGGTTGGTCAATGCAGCCTTGCCACGGCTAAGGACAGCAGCTACATCATAAGCACGCGCTGCATCCTCCCCAGTGTGGAAGGTACCCAAGTAGGTGTAGCTTTTTCCCAGCAGAGATCCGATCCTAGCCTCCCACTTCTGATTCGGTCCTCGGATGCTGACTCCTCTGAACTTGCTTGCTCCTCTTGCGAATCCACAGCTCTCCTTGCGGATCTTGGCGAGGAACTGTTGGGGCGTCGCTGCTTGATTCCCGCTGCGTCGAATATGGGGCAGTGTCTTGGAGTAGTTTAGTCGATCGGTGTTTTTACCTAGATAGACTGCCATCTTGTCATAGGCTTGTGCAGCATGCTTCTGGCAATCGTAGGATCCCAAGTAGAACTGTTTCCCCTGATGCCAGATGTGGGCTTCGTACCTGAGCGTGTTCCGATGTTTGGTGACCCCACGAGTGGGACCGATCTCTCCGCTCTTCTGTGGATTCTCCGCGTATTTTCCCATTCTTGTTTCGTACGTGGCATCCACAACGCTTGGCGTCGACCGTTTGCCGAGGGTATTCGACGGCGTCGGTTGATCCACCCATGGCTCCACATGGTCGAGAAGGAGGCATCAGTACGGCAGCATTGCCTCCCGTTACCGGAAGCGGATGGCTTTCCCGCCAACCACGGACAGGGTTGGGTCATCCCAGGCCGTTCGATGAAGCTTCTTTCGCCCCATTCCTACCGGATGATCGGCACCTGGCAGATCGTTCACGTACGGGGCGACGAGCCCGCCCCGCCGACTGAGGTCAACGGTGGCGATTCGTATCCCTCCCCTACACTTCCTCATCGACGGTCGGGGATCGAAATGTACGCCCCGAGATCGGTATGATCCGGATGACGAGAGCGTGTGAAAAGCTGTGGAAACGCATTACGTCATTCGCCTGTCGTTTGGGCGACCAGTCTTTCCACGGACGACGTGGGCGGATCTCGTCCACGTTTCCTTCCTTCTCGGGGTTTGAACATCTCATTGTCTTTCGATATGAAACGACAGGATACGTCGGGATTGGTCTGGGCCGTACAACGCACCTCGATCCAATCGGTCAGCAAGACCTTGCAGCACGTCCAGCACCCTCTTCCCGATTCCCTAGGTCGGACCTTCGGCTCGTACACCTCGGGAAGGTGGAACACCATTGGGCTTTCGGCAAGGTCCAGGGAAGCTTCCATCTTCTCGATGATACAGGCCTTAAAAACCGCCAAAGCAGGGTGGGGGGAGACGTACGGACCTGAGACGAATCTGTTCATGCACTCGTCTGGGCTTGACCTGCTGTGCAAAGTCGTCGCCGGATGCAACAGGACGATCCCCCGT
The DNA here is from genome assembly GCA_020975725.1 of Picocystis sp. L7. NCBI lineage: Eukaryota > Viridiplantae > Chlorophyta > Picocystophyceae > Picocystales > Picocystaceae > Picocystis > Picocystis sp. L7. Next base: position 119,023 of record QXJR01000003.1, read on the forward strand.
GCAATGACCGAGGAAAAGACGTTCTAGAATGAATGGGCTGCGCATGCGAGCGACGATGGACGCGCAAGAGGGTCACAGAGCTCGGCTCGCCGCACGCGAGCGAGGCCATGGCACGAAAAGGGTCCACGTGAGGTGCACCTGCTGGCGCATCGCACGGGCATCAGCGTGACCAAGTTGTGCTGTTGATGCAATCACTCTTGAGGAACATCGGGCAAAGAATCCTGGGAAACAATGTAGCCATCTGCAACTGTCGGTTCGTAAGTACTCCCTAGACTATGATTACAAGGTATGTTTATTCTAAACACGTGACCAGGCTGATTACGTCGCCTGGATGGTACAGGAGAGATTTAGGCTTTCCATCACGCTTCTCTCTATGAGCAGTAGATCTGCCAGTCTGCGAAAATGGCCCAAACATGAACATCATCAATTTCTGCTTGCGGAGCTCATTCCAAACGTTAGAGCTGGTCGTGCGCTTGCAGGATATCTTGACGGGTTGCTTCTGGGCCTTTGATCTTGAAAAGGCCAGCTGCATTGTTCTTCTGCAGACAAACATACGTTGTCTGAACGCCTAGAAACATCGGTGCCAATGCAGTCGGATCTGTCTTGCTCCTTGTTTCTGGTGGCATTGCCCAGTTGAAAGGAGCCATTAGGTGCAAAGAGAGGATTCCCTTTCAAAATGTGCTTACCAAGGCTGCTGACACCATCACAAGGTCTACTTGTGTACCAGCTTGAGGCACTGTCAACACCTGGACGCAAGAAAGATGATTGGTAACCTTGAGACCATTGTCTCGGTCCCTCTTCCTGCAAAGGGGCAGAATCAGCCAAGATTGAAGCCAACGCGCCACGGAATCTGCTGCGGTCGGGAGAAACAACCTCTGCGTTTGCAGCAGGTGCAGGATAGGCAGTCAGGTACTCACCCATTTGGTCAAGAGGACTTCTGACTGCATCTTGCTCACTTCTGCCTAGATGACTTTCTAAAAGCTCTTCTAGAAGTGAAAAATTAGACTCACTATTGGTAGCGATCTGCTGAATGCCATTTTCCAAACGCGCAAAGTCCATGCGATTACATTCAGGGGCAAATATATCACCAGATGGTGGAACGTTGTGTTGGATTCTTCCTTCGTTCCTCTGCAGTGGATCCCACACATCCTGGTTCTGGGGAAGGCTCTCCAAATGTCGATCAGGAACGTGCATGGAACTAGGACCTTCACTACTTCCTGCTCGCTTTGTGTCGCCTCTGCAGGAATCAGCAGGCCCTCTGGACAAGCTCCTTTTCCGTTGAATCGCACCTGCACAGACAGATCTTGTGGCGATTCTCCTCTCCATCGCCTCCTTTTCTTCTGGTGTTGCAGCTTCTACCCTTTGGATTTCTTCTTCGTAGTTTTGCAGGTCAAAGTTGGTGATCGCATTGCGTCCCCTACAAACAATTGCTGCCTGGTCATAGGCCCTCGCTGCTTCTTCCCCCGATTTGAAGGTACCTAGATACGTGTATTTCCTGCCCAAAAGCCTCCCAATCCTGGCCTCCCATCGTCCTGTCGAAGATCTCCAACTCACACCCCGATAGTGACATGTCCCTCTTGAGAATCCTGCGCTGGTTCTTCTTAGCTCCGTGACCAATTCTTCTTTCGTGACTTGCTCGAGGTAGGGCCGCTCCTGTTCGTAGTCCTCGACGGGGAAATTCAGGATATCCGAGCTTCTCCTGAAGCTGATGGCTGCCTTGTCATAAGCCCTGGCGGCTTTTTCTTCCGTATCGAAGGATCCCAAGTACAACTGCTTCCCTTGTTCCCAGATGTGTGCTTCAAAACGTCCCGTCCATCGGTGCACGGCGACGCCACGAAAGTGAGACCGTCCATCCTCTTCGCACGCTCTCGGACCTCTCGCTCGCTCCTTCCTCCTCACGATCGGTGCTTCGGGACACGTCTCGCCGTGGGCCTGAATCCCTGGCTCGTCGACCATCTTCGACGGCGTTCGGCGCAATTTCGGCGGGAATGGTGTCGTCCCTTGGAACACGCCCCGGGGCGATAACTCAACTGTCTACACGGTCCTTCGGGTTTCCATACCTCTCACGCCCCCGTCGATGCGGGATACCAGGGACCGATGCGGGACAGCTGGAAACGAACAACCACCAGGGCTGGGGATGGTAGTGGATCTGCCTCTGCGCGTACTCATGCTAGAACGTTCTCGTGCGGGGAAAAGTCCATAGGGACAACTCAGGATTGTACGGCGATGGAAGAGGAACTGGGGTGGGCCGGATGGGCCTCCTCGACGTCATACGGTGGCTGTTGCCTCGATTATGGGATAGATTTCCGTCAAATCTCGAAGAATCGAATGCATCGAAGAGGCCTCCACAGTCTGTGTTCCACGAGAGCTTTCTTTGGGTAAAAACTTGGTCCGACATTCTCCGATCACCTAGTACCGCGGAGGAGGGGCCCACCACCCGACCCTAGATCTGTGCTTGATAGGCTTGCATGTGGAAGGTCCGTAGCAAGACGGGATAACTGCAATCGCACAGACGTACGAGGCGATACTGATTCGAGGCCCTCTTGTCGAGTAAAAACCCGCTGCAGCCGCTACGGTCTAGGAAGTACGTAGCTGTTCCTCGTTAGCGAAACGAATTGCCCTGTGTGTGTGAAGGAGTGCGAAGGGGAGTTACGTCCCCAGGATTGCACCTTCACAAGCCTGGTTTTCGGGGGCGGAGTTCTGCGGCGCATGTATGGATGATCTTTACGAGCTGTCTTCTCAGCGTTGAGCAGAGAGGGTAGTGCCTCCAGAGCTGCCCCGCCATAAAGCGCCTATGCAATAGGCCGTGCTGGCCGCGCACGCGACGATGCCAAGATGGGCATGCTACGATACGATGACGGTTGAGCAGGGCTGTGCAGAAGTGCTCATCGTGCGCAACAAGGGGCAGCTCCTTGCACTAGCGCCTCGGATGCAAACTCCCCAGTTGTGTGCATTGGAGAGGGCTCGGTCCGTTATTTCTTGTCTATCTTCCCACCGACCAGGTTCCTTGGACAGGGACATCACATTTCGCAGACACTTTTTGCCCTTTTTTACCGTCCCGGTCTTCGCGCAGTTCGCCAGAATTCCATGGATGATGCCGTGGCTTTCCCTTTCCTTGATCTAGCCCTTCAAGGGGCCTTCGTTCCTGCGGTCTGCCATATTGCCGCTCCACCCAATCACGGTGCTATTAGTATCGTTGACAAGGTGGGGCAGGTCTTGGGATCCTGCTGTCCTATCCTTGGTCACCTGGTCGTCCCTGGCGCGTGCTTCCGACCGTTGGGAGATGGGTGACCGTTCGCATCCACCCGGGACGTTTCCCACGTCTGGACCGGGGCGAAGTCTTGCCCACAGGGACGTGTGCCTGGGTGGGCGTGAGGGAAGCCCACGTCCGTTTCAAACCTGTGTCGACAGGTGGTTCCCAAGGATCCGTTGAAAGGCAGATCCACCCCGTCCCGTTCGAAGTCGTAGGGCGGGACCGCCTCGATCCCGCCATCCCCCGGGTTCGTAACGCCTGTAGATCTCCTCCCGTTTCGAACCCGGGGGATGGCGGGTACAGACCGGAAGGCCTCCGGTTTCGATTGGACGACGGCAATCCCGAGAGGCATCCGAAAAAGGGGGGGGATGGAGGTCGAGTTTGGTCGCTTCGCGTCGTCGGATTCGAAACGGACTGAATCGAGGCGCACTCGGACGAGGCGCAAGGCGCGCGAATGGCACGTCGTGGGGGATCCTTGGGTGTCCAGAGGGACGAGCTGGAGAAGCAGGAGGTCCCGCTGGCCACCAAGGGACCTTCCAGCGGCAAAGGGAGCAGCCAATACCGTGGCGTTGCCCAACATCGTATCACCCGGAGGTGGGAGAGCCACATCTGGAATAACAAAAGGCAGGTGTACCTTGGATCCTTCGAGACGGAAGATCAAGCTGCAGAAGCCTATGACAAGGCCGCCATCTGCCTCAAGGCAGGAGCTGTGCCTCTCAACTTCGAGATCGAACGCTACGACGAGCAGGAAGTGAAGCTTGTCCGGAGTTTCAGCAAGGAGGAGCTCGTGGCACATCTCAGGCGAGGAAGCAATGGGTTCTGTAGAGGAAAAGCGACGTATCGGGGCGTCAGCTGGAGACCAAACACTGGTAGGTGGGAAGCGAGGATTTCAGGGCTGGTGGACAAAAAGTATACGTACCTAGGTACATTCGATACGTCGGAAGCAGCAGCAGAGGCCTACGATCGCGCAGCCATACTCTGCAAAGGCAGACACGCGATCACGAACTTCGACATCAGTAGGTACGAAAAAGATTTGAATCTGCTGGTGAGGGCCCCAGAGAACGGCAAACCCAACAGTGTGGCATCAATAAAAGGGATTATCCAGGCTGTTCGAGGCAACGGCCATGTACCCTGCAACACAAAGGCGGGCAATACGAAGCACAGCACAAAGCCCGTCAAAGATGGGAGAGACAGAGGCAAAACCACCACCAAACGAAACGCGAAGCTACGAGGTAGATTTGAGGCTCCGTCATGTGCCGATGATGTCATGGTTCTGGACTCTGAGAACTTCCCTGAACAAAGGGACCAAGTCAGCATCGACGGAACCCTCTGGCCAATCCATACCAGCCCCAAACGAACACAAGGATGTCAGCAGGGAGAATGTAGGAAGCGTGATAGGTCGTTCCGGAGCCCCCAACAAAATGCGCCGCCCACCAGGCTTCCAGATGGTCAATGGATCAGAAGCATGCAGCTTTCCACACCAGGCACGAGTTACGCTGAACCAAATCTTCCCACCCCACACCTGACGTCACCAATGCCTCTCCCGAAAGACCTTTTTCCGACTGCGGGAATGGGGAGCCCCTTGCTGAATCTGTTCGATACACCGAAGCAAGGTTGCACAGGAACCTCACATGACCCTAGTCTGTCTTTGTCTTTTAAGGAGCTGCTTGAGCTGCAAGGCAACGAGGAAGGCATGACTCCCGGACTTGGACGTTCGAACAGATCCCATCGCGAAATTTACCAGCAGCTTTTCCCAGACACTCCTCAAGGAGATCAGTCCGCAGGAATCTTGACCAATGGTGCCAATGGCAACCAGGCTTCCTTGGCTGACCTTGGCAATCTCAACATGGATTTTCTGGATTCTGTCATCAGGAACCACAGCTCAGGACGATTAGAATGGGAGTCGCCGCTAAGTAAGAAAGAGGTGAGCTTAGAGAAATCGCAGTAATCACATTAAAACTAGTCCATCTCAAACCTGGGCAGTAGCAGCATCTGCCAAGCAGGGTATAGTTTCAAGAGCTGCTGTTTACTGTGTAAACGTGCATTTATCCCGCAACCTCTGTTTCCATTTGCTCAGGTTGGGCATCATTTTCCTTATTGAGATCGGCCTGCATGGTAGGTGGGTTCTCTGTCTTAGCAGGTTCAGAGTCATTGATTTTTGCATCCTCCCGTGCTGAAATTTTTGCCATTTTTTGAAAAATGCTGCCGTACAGTTTGGCATCTTTACGGTTCTGGGAAGCGATCTTACGTTTCAAGTTGGCAAGCCTCTTCTTCACCTCGACGTTGTCTTCTTCTAATTCCAAAGCCTTTTTCAGGTCTGCCTCCGCTAGATCATAATCAACTGTGTGCTCATAGGCCTGAGAGCGCCTGAAGTAAGCCTTGACCAGCGAAGCATCGAGATCCAGGGCTTTGGTGCAAGATTGGACACATTCCTTGTGCTTGTTCAACCTAAGTTTCGTCGCTGCATCGTTCAGATACAGCGACTTCTTCAGCTCCTTACTTTTCGCTTTGTTTTCATCTGAGAATGCGCTGTCGTACTCGACATAGGAAAGGGCCTTCTCGTACTTCTTCAGTGCCACACTGTATTTGCCATTCTTAAAGAACATATTTCCCCTATCCTTCAAGCTACCTGCAGCTTCGACCTTCTCAGATTCCTCCATATCCCAGCTCTCCTTTCCCTTCTCAAAGTCAAGAAGCGTGAGCTCATAGACAATGGTCGATCCACCTGGGATGGCGGTTTTCTGTACCACTTTCTCGTCACCATATGCGTATGGTGCTGTGAGAGTGATTTCTGCCTTTTCTCCCTTGTTCATTTGCATCACAGCCGTGTCGAGTCCTGTCACGACTTGCTCCTCTTCTGTCACGTACTCAAGCTCCTGTCCTTCCGGAAACTCCTCAACCACTGTGCCATCCAGCAGCCTTGCAAAGCCTGCTAGCTTCACTTTGACTCCACCGGACGGCTTTGTGTATCCCTCTCCTTCCGTGAGAACCTTCTTTACAATGCCTCCATCGTTCGACAGGCTTTCGACCTTGCTCCACGACTTCAGCTCAATGTTGATCTCCAATGTGGAGTTGGCAGGCACACCCGCACGATCTTCGGATCCGAATCCAAATTCGGGGGCTACCTCCAGGCTGGCTCTCTCTCCCAGCTTCATCGACTTGACGGCCAGCGCAATGGCTGGACATAGATATCCATCATTGACCACGAATGCCGTGCCACTTTCCTCGGACTTCGAAAACGGTTCGACGTTTCCCATTACCTTGGCCTCGTACGCGATGTTCACCTCCCAGAGATCCTTGGGCTGTTCATAGCCCGTGCCTTCCTTAAGGATGGTCTTCATGATGCCATGCTTTCCGTTGGTCAGATCTGTCCCCCAATAGAGCAGCTCCACTTCGAACTGCAGCGTTGCATTGGAGGGAATTTTAGGCGGCGATCCTCGTTCACCGTACGCATAGTCTGGCTGGCAGGTGAGCAGGCAGGTCTCTCCTTTCTTCATGGACTTGACTCCGACATCCCATCCTTTGATGACCTGTCCTTTTCCCAGGGTGAACTTGAACGGTTCTCCTCTGTCTCGGCTGGAATCGAACACGGTCCCATCGAGCAGTTTTCCGACGTAGTGCACGTGTACGTCGTTTCCGTGGGCAGGTGTCTGCCACCCTTTCCCTTGGACGAGCAGGGTCTTGACCACACCTCCGTCGTCGGTGAGCTTGCTTTCTCGTCCCACCTGATCCTCCATCATGCTTTCCATGCCTTCTTCATCCCCGGAGAGGTTCATGTCGTCCTCTCGATCGTCGAACGTGGACGCGTCCATGGCGTTGGCGATGCTGCTGCGCGTGCTTCGATCGGTTCGGAATCGTCTCGAAGGGTCTCCCCCTTCCCCCCAAAAAGGGGGGATCGGCTTCCTTCCATCGAAGCATCCAGAACCTCTCCCTGCCCCCTCCCCGAGAGACACGAAAGGGGGATCTTCGCAGGGAGTTTCTTCTCGATGGGGGGGGGAGGGGGGTTGTGGCTTAATTTTGACCCCCCCCGGTGCTGAATTTCGACCCCCCCCCCCCTTTCCTAAACTTTGTCGATGTTTACCGAGGGACGCCCCCACGAACGGTGGCGAAGGGACCCCCCTCTGGATCCACCGCAGATCGGCGCTTAAAATCGAACTTAACCACACAGAGCCAGGGAGGCAGAGGTGGAACCCCTGGCCACCGACCAGGGCCGATCCAGAAAGAAAAAAGATCGGCCGACGCCGACATCGGAACACGTGTGGTGCGTCGGAACGGGCGCGCGAGATGCACCGTTTCGAACCACCACACGTGGACGCGTGCAGAGGGAGGAGAAGAAGGAGAAGAAGGAAGGAGCGAGGAGGAAGCGCTGCGAAGAGGGACAGGAGGGCTGGGTGACGACCTGCTCTTGGGACGACATCGTCCTGCCCAAGAACAGGTCGTCTCCCCTACCAGGCTCCAAAGGGGGGTGGAAAGGGGCTGGCAGGGACCGTGGAAACGTGCGGGACGAGGACGCTGGAGCGTGGCCGGTCGGGATGGGGGACGCGACCACGTGGCTCGAGGGGGTGCAGGACGGCCGTCGGTGGACCACAGGGACCGCTGTGGGACGGCGGGGGCTTGCGAATGCTTGCAGACCGTGCTGGAAAAGCATCGACCAGCACAATCCGCAAGCAAGCGTTGGGTGCGGCGTCCTAGTCAACCGAATCGTAGGATTACATTGCAGCAGGTGATGGGTCAACACATGTAGGAGAGACAGTGAGCTTCTCTAGCTCTTCAACACCAGCCTTGTACCTTTTCTTCCTCTGCTCATTGGCAGCCAAATTTGCACTTTGTTTTCTTGTGAGGCTCTTGACATACTGCATTTTCATTAGCTCTGTCCTCGAACGATGCAAGATCTTCACATCCACTGGAAAGCTGACTTCCCCATTAGTAACCTTGCGGCTGAGAATGTGCTTGCAAGTACCATTGTCAATAAAGTGGAAGCAAGTGCATTCTGATGAGAATGCAACCCACTCTGATCTTCTTTTGCAATACTGCTTGAGTGATTCTGATGTTGTAGGCCCTAAGCCATATGTGAGAAATTGCCTTGCCTTCTCCTTGAGCAATATTTGCACTTGTGTTTCACATTCTCGTAGAAATTCATCCTTTACTATATTGGAATGTACCAAGCGTTCTTCAATCTGTCTTTGAGCTGACTTTTGTGCACTTGTGTACACACATTCAAGCAAGGTAGGGGTAGGTAGCAATGTAAACGACTCAACTTGTTGTCGTAAAGCCCAATCTGCACTCATAAGCAACATGTCCACATCTTCCCATAACTTGCTACCGATAGCCGTTTCACGACTGCTAGTGAATGTATACTCTCTTTCCTTCGCTCTTACCAAAGATGAAATCCCCAAGAAGAGAGGCTTGAGAGCTTTGTGAGTATCCATGCGCCTTTGTGTGGCTCTACTTGGCATGTGGACCTTCTTGAAAGTCCGGTTGTTGCTCTCATGCCCTTGGTTACTTACCGGAAAACCTTGTGGGGCATCGCACCGTGCCCAATTTTGAAATGGTCCCCCATAAGTGCTCTTCCACCATTTCAAAAACTCCTTGAATGTTGCAAATTCATCCTCAAATTTTTCCAGCATTTGCTGCTTGATCACCTTGTTCGGGGCAAATGAAATTTGCTTGATGTACTTAGCAATGACAACAGCCAAATTGGATGCAATTCCATACTTTTTGCAAGCTTGCTGCAAGTTACCATCCACCCTACTCAAGTGGGCATAGCAATCCTGTTGACTCCATTTGCATGCCTTATCCTCAAAAAAAGCTCGCACTCCACAATGGAGACCTGCGCCTGCATCTTTGAGTACAAACAAGTTGTCAAAGAATGTTGGGGCAAGTGTACCAAGCATCTTCCAAATGGACTCCAAATGAAAGACGGTAGTATCTTGACTCTCTACCGGGACCACGCTGTAGAGAATAGGGTACCAATGATTGCCACCACTAGTGACACCGCTTGCCAATAGAATGAATTTATCACCTGTGAAAATCTTGAACGTCGCATCCAAGGTCATCTGCTTTTGATCCTGAGTTGCAATTGCTTTTGCCCATTCAACCATTTGGGGACACGACAAACTCATCTTGAATTGTTGAAAGAAAGACACCTCATCAACATGGTCAAGAGCAACCGCATCCACAATGAAGACTTCATCCATTTGGTATTCTTTGGTCGGGTCATGCATGTTTGTTGCAATAAATGCTTTGACCTCACCAAGAGTACCATGGCCCGAACGTTTACGCCGCTGGTAGATCAAGTGATTCCTAACCATTTTCTTTGTAATGCCATCCAAGTTCACCCCTCCGGTTTCAAGTTGACGCATGATTTTTGGCACAACTAGATCACTTTCAACATATTTTGCTAACTCTACACGGATGTAGAGTGGAAGTCCTCTTTTCCCTTTGTCTTCACCAAATGCACGTTGGTCATGAGTATGCTTTTCCTTGGTAAGCAAAGAGAGATGTCCATTTCTGTTTCTAAGAAGCAATACTTGTGCTTTACAACCATTCTTCTTGGATCCATTGCACACCCATCTATCCAACAAGATACATCCAGCATCTGTCTTCCTTGGGAGTTTGCTTTTTTTCTTTCCTTTGGAAGTCTTCTTCCTCCATTTCCCCACTTTGTCTGGTTGGAGTCCATCCAACGACTCCTTCAACCAATGTTCCTCACGAGTGCTCACCATTGAACACCCATTTGCTAGTTCGTTGTAGCACCCGAGCACATGTTCCCAATCAACCAATTCAGCACATCCATGTGATGGGACCACAACACAGTTCTCAATCCCTTCGTTGTCACATTGACTCATCTTTGCTTCCCCTCCGATAGCTTGCTTTGGAATGTCCCGCTCTTGCCTTCTTCCAAAGTATTGCTTGATAGTTGCCAGTGCTCGCTCGACCGATCCAAGTCGGGACTCTCGATCAGCTTTTGAACGCTTGGTTCCCGCCAAACTGGGGCATGCAAGCACCTTCCCACCTGAAGCCTATCGCCCCCCCCCCCCATCCACCACTCTCCAAACTTCCATTTCGGCAGTTTACCTGATATTACGTCTACGCGTACCTTTTCCCAACATCAACCCCTCTTGGACCTCCTATGTGTACACAACGGTTGACTAGGACGCCGCACCCAACGCTTGCTTGCGGATTGTGCTGGTCGATGCTTTTCCAGCACGGTCTGCAAGCATTCGCAAGCCCCCGCCGTCCCACAGCGGTCCCTGTGGTCCACCGACGGCCGTCCTGCACCCCCTCGAGCCACGTGGTCGCGTCCCCCATCCCGACCGGCCACGCTCCAGCGTCCTCGTCCCGCACGTTTCCACGGTCCCTGCCAGCCCCTTTCCACCCCCCTTTGGAGCCTGGTAGGGGAGACGACCTGTTCTTGGGCAGGACGATGTCGTCCCAAGAGCAGGTCGTCACCCAGCCCTCCTGTCCCTCTTCGCAGCGCTTCCTCCTCGCTCCTTCCTTCTTCTCCTTCTTCTCCTCCCTCTGCACGCGTCCACGTGTGGTGGTTCGAAACGGTGCATCTCGCGCGCCCGTTCCGACGCACCACACGTGTTCCGATGTCGGCGTCGGCCGATCTTTTTTCTTTCTGGATCGGCCCTGGTCGGTGGCCAGGGGTTCCACCTCTGCCTCCCTGGCTCTGTGTGGTTAAGTTCGATTTTAAGCGCCGATCTGCGGTGGATCCAGAGGGGGGTCCCTTCGCCACCGTTCGTGGGGGCGTCCCTCGGTAAACATCGACAAAGTTTAGGAAAGGGGGGGGGGGGGGTCGAAATTCAGCACCGGGGGGGGTCAAAATTAAGCCACAACCGGGGGGAGGGGGAGGGAAGCGACTGAAAAATGGTCCCCCAAGGGGCTGAATTTCGGTCCCCCCCCTACAGATGCACTTTGGAACAGATGCACCCCACTCGATCGACTTAACCCAGTGTTTACATAGGGAAGACGGGGACAATCGAAAAGAACGGAACGGCCACAAACAAGAAGGTCGATTCGAAACCAACAAAATCGTCTGAAAGTCCCTGCTATGGGTCATGCATCACGTGGCCCATTTGGAAGCGAATTGTACATCACGTGCTCCGAAAAAGGGATGCAACATGGAGGAGTGGCAACGTGAACTTGCAGACGTCTTGTCATGGAACCACCACGTGAGGCTTCGAGACGCTTTCAACGCGGCATCCTTGAGATCACATGAAGATCGTCTTGCATTTGTAGTGCGCAAGATTGGGAAATGTTTTGTACATCCATTTTGTTCTCCCATGAAGAACCTAGAAGGGAGGAAAACTTGCATCAACGGTGCCCAGAGACGGAAGTGAATGACCTCGTGATCGCCCACTAGGTTTATTTTCGTTGCTCAGACCCACGTTCTTCCCCGTTCCTATCGTTTCTTGCATGGCAGTTCCGTCCCTCTTCTTGTTTCCCCGCCTTCCCTATGTAAACAATGGGTTAAGTCGATCGAGTGGGGTGCATCTGTTCCAAAGTGCATCTGTAGGGGGGGGGGACCAAAATTCAGCCCCTTGGGGGACCATTTTTCAGTCGCTTCCGGGAGGGGGAGGAGGTCCTCCCGGACGCTTCGACGAGGCTGGGTTGGCGCACGTCGGCAGGGTCCATCCTTCCCACGTCCGCTTCCACGATCGAGGAAGAGAACGACCTGTCCCATCGCTCGCGAAATAGGAATGGCGCTGAAGCGTACGAAGCTTCGGGAAGGAGGGGACACCGCGTCCGAGGGGACCGGGGGGGAGGACGGACGAATCCCGCGAGAGGGAGGAATCGCACGCGTCGCGGTCCCAGACACTCCACCCTACCTTCCTCCTTCCCTCCAATCCTTCCACCCGCCGCAAGGCACCACCTGCGCCTCGTCCATCCGCCCAGCACGTGGATCGAGACGCCCTCATCCAGCGTCGATTCGCGTCGTTCGGTTCGTGCACCTGCTCCCCCCCATGCGGGACCGCAAGGACACCCCCTTTTTCCTGTCTTTCTTCGGTCCTCTAGGGAGGATGGGGAGCATCGAGTGGCGATGGCAAGGACCAGCGAGGTGCAGCGCAGTGGGCACGCGATGTGGCGGCTGCTGGAGGCGATCGGCGGACCCTCTTCCCGTCCGGAGGGAGAGAAGACCAGGGTGGAAGACCAGGAGAACCGAACGAGGGCCCAGGGACGCGCGGCGGACAAACTGAGGGGGTTCCACGACCTGGCCAAGGACATCATCGAACGTGGCATGGACAAAGAACGAAACGGTGAAGAGGACGAAGCGATCGCGTACTATCGGAAAGCAATCGAATGCATCCAGGAAGGGCTGGACGTGGTCGTGCAGCCGTGCGAACCGGAACTGGCGAAGAAACGGAAGGAAATGCGCACTTGGAAACGAGCCGTGCAGGACCGACTCGTGGACGTGCGTGGCAGAGGAGACCATAAGTACAGGAGCACACCGAAACGAACTGGAGCAGGAAATTGGAAAGCCAACGGAGAGCATCCCGAAAGGAACGAACGAGCGGGTGGAAGGGAGAGGGATGCCAGCACCAGCACGGCAGCCAGGAGCACCATCGAGTCGAGCTTGTTGGAACGCAAACCAGACGTGCGTTGGGAAGACATCTCGGGCCTGGAAGAGGCCAAGAGGTCCCTGATGGAAGCCGTGATTTTGCCTGTACAACGTCCTGAACTGTTCCGAGGATTGCGCGCACCCACCAAGGGAATCCTGCTCTATGGCCCCCCAGGTACGGGGAAGACCTTGCTGGCCAAAGCGGTCGCAGCCCAAGCTTCCGCCAGCTTCTTCAGCGTCTCTTCGTCGATATTGACCTCCAAATTCATGGGAGATAGCGAAAAGCTAGTGCGGGAACTTTTCGAATGTGCGCGGGACAAGCAGCCCTCCATCATATTCTTCGACGAAATCGACAGTATCCTGTCTCAGCGATCGGCGGATGAGCACGAGGCCAGCAGAAGGCTGAAGAGTGAATTCCTGGTTCAGTTCGATGGGGTTAATACCTCGGAAGGGGCGGTTGTTTGCATCGGAGCGACGAATAGACCGCAGGATATCGACGAAGCTGTCAGGAGGCGGTTCTCAAAGAGGATCTACGTACCACTTCCTGATCCCGCATGTAGGAAGGACATCCTCACCAAATTGCTTCGCGGGCAGCGGGTCAGCATTTCCCGCTTTGAGATGCAGAAACTCTTAGAACGCACAGAAGGCTACAGCGGAGCCGACCTCAAGGCACTAGCACACGAAGCAGCCATGTTTCCCATTCGTAGATTGGGCAGCAGGGTCGCCACGGTCCGGGAAAGCGAAATTCCTCCCATTCAGTACTTCGATTTCACCGAGGCTTTGAAAATCCAGAAGCCCACGGTGAGAGATGTTGATCTTGAGGGATTCAGAATGTGGACAGAGGAGTTTGGGATGACTGGGTAAAACGAAAAGACCAAGCAGGTCCAATAAATTGGCGCACAATGATCCGTTGCGCGGGCTTTCATGCATGTTTTCACTTACTTCTCGTTGCCTTTTCCTCCACGCCCGAAACCCCGAACCGCCTTCTGAGCTCGGCGTTCACTTCCTCCAGCTGTACCCCTTGGATGGCCAGGACTGTCATGGCATGGTAGAGTAGGTCTGCCATCTCGGAGACCGTCCTTTCTCGCCCCTCTTGGTCTTCCCAGGTCCTGCATAGTTCGTCCGCTTCTTCCCTGACCTTTTTGCACGCCAGTTCTGGATTGGCAAGCAATTTGGCCGTCCACGAAGGCTTGCCACCGTTTGGCTCCGCGGTGCCCCTCTTCCGCTCCAGGATGGTTTCCTCCAATTGAAACATCGTGCTGCTGGCTTTCTGCACCCCGCCCTCCTTTACCCTCATTCCTTGTTCGTCCAAAAGGTTGAAGTAGCATGTTTCTGCTCCGGTGTGGCAGGCAGGACCGATGGGTACGCCCAGATAGATCACGGAGTCCTTGTCGCAGTCCACGTGGACCGAGGCGACCTTGATGAAGTTGCCGGAGGTCTCTCCCTTGCACCACCTTTCTTGCCTAGACCTGGAGTAGAAGGTGGCCAGTCCTGTTTCCAGCGTCTCTTCTAGTCCCGCACGGTCGGTGAAGGCTTGCATCAACACGGCACCGGTATCCACGTGCTGCGCGATGGCACACACGAGGCCGTCGGCGTCCCACTTCATGCCTTCCACGGCGTCCGCGACCTGCTGGCGACCCTTTGCTCCACTTCCACAGATCCTCTTCCTTCTTTGGCTTCCGTTCCATCTCACGTGCGTCCCGCCTCCCGTCCTCCACGCCTGGATCATCGTCGCCGTGAAGGTGTGGATCGTCGGATGCGTCGCTTGGAGGTCTGGTTCGGACGTGGTGTCCACCCTTCCCATCGATCGGGTCTCCATTGGGGATCGAACCCAGGGCATCCATCGGAAGCAAGACCGGGCTGTTGGGGCTCGGACAGCCGATCGATCGAAGCCGAGGGTCCCGGTCCATCCCCCCTCTCTGCCCCTCCCCCATTGTTGTCCGAATAGTCTTTCTCAGTGGGTTTTGGGTGAGAGAGATCGATAATTATCACCAGTAATTCACTACCTAGTATTACAGTTCAACTCACGAGCGTGCGAGTCACAAACCAGGTTCCAAGTTTGACTGTACGTGTGTTCCAACGGTTCCAGTTGCCGTGCTCTTCAGGTCTTCTCGTAGGCTCACGAGTCCAACACAGCAGCAAGCGTCCACACTTCTCTCTACCAATCCCTTCTGACACTCCACTGGAGTATATCAGGTGGGGGGCAGTGCTACAGTCCCATGCACTACAAGCTACCTACCACTGCAGTCTTCTGTGACGGGGTGACCCAGTCCCTTCGATCCCTTCCGAGACTCGAAACCACCGGGGGTGGGAGTATCTTCTCCGAACTGGGGTGACTCGAGTGAACCATCATGATTGTACCGAGATACAGCCAATTGACTAACACCCATGAGGGTTTCGCGTTGGGAAGGGGCTTGACCCTCGCACCGGCTCCCCCAGAGATTCCCTTTTTCAAGCTTGTTCACCACCCCGGCCTCGAGAGAGAGAGAGATGGGGGGGGATGGGATCAGGCATCGGAACCAGACCCGTGCTTCCTTCTCCCTAGGGTTCAAGGACCGTTGGTCGAGGGTTGTGACGTCACACCGCCTGGCCGACGCCGCTGAAGAAGGGATGGAGGAGACGAGCGGGACGGAAGAGTACCACAAGGCGATGCGTGCGTTGGAAAAAAGCACGTGGAACGGACCGGAGGAGGGGTTCGCGGCCCTGGAAAGGGAAGCCGAGGCCTGGAGCTTCCAAGTGATGAAGAGGACCAGCAAAAGGAACGCCATGTACCTGCACTGTGCGAGATGCAACAAAGAATTGCGGGACAGGGAAATGGCCGCGAACGAACAGGTCCAAGGGGGGACCAAGAGACCCAAGTATCCGAAGCAATACACCGGATGGAGGGCCAAGCTGTCCCAAGACTCGGCCAAGCAATGGACCCTGGAAATCTTGCACGAAGAACACGCACACCACAACGTGGTTCGAACCCAGTCCCTGGTCGATTTCAGCGGCATCGGGAAAATCGGGACGACGGAAGACAAGCAGGAACCGAAGGCGAACGAAACGAAAGCTGCAGAACGTACCACCGATGCCTTGGCCGGCCATTGCGCATCCTTGAATGCCATTGCCGTCGTCTTGGCCAGGAACCATCCGAAGAAGCTGGAAGAACTCGAGCTCGACCTGGCTGGTGTGCTTGAGAAATACAAGGAGTGGGACGAAGGGGAAGTGACGCAGCTGGCGACCGAATCTCAACCTCCCTTGAAGAGAAGGCGATAGACGGCTCTCGATGGCACGGATACCATCTTCCTATGCACGCTTCCGCGTATGCTTCCCGATCGTGGGAGGGTTTGGCCCCATGGGACACGGTCCAGCCTTCTGCTAGGATGGACATGCGTCGAGGCACTCTCCGTTCCTCCGCCTGTCTTTGGCATCCATTGCCACCTCCTCTCCATCCACCCTCCACCAAGGATGGTGGACGCACCCCTCGCACACCCCCCACACTGGATCAATACATTCATGCACATGTATCTCTTCGTCCATTCCTTGCCTTCCCACCACTTGGTTCTCCATGGCGGGTCGCCAACCCCACCAAACCCTGTGCCATTCCTCGACCGTCGAAGCCATCCGACGGAGACGTCCGGCGACGGCGCAGTCGAGGCACGGCGAAAGAAGCGAATCGCACGTGTGCGGTGGGCACGTGAACGAGACGAGGTCGGGTGGAACGCACAGGAAACGCGCCGAGGTCGCGGGTGGGCGGTGAATCGCGTCCAAGAGGACGATGGCGAGACGAGGCGTGCTGCAGCTGCGCAAGCTCCAGGTCCACTTCTGCGATTTCGGAGGCAGCAGTGCAGGCGTGCGAGAGTTTCTGCGCGACGTGCTGCCGGGGATGACGAAGGACAAGCCACAGGCGGAAATCGAGACGGTCATGCGCCGTGGTCGACACCCGTTCGTCACTGGAGAGTACGTGCACGGGAACGAACGTGTGGTGTGCCTGCGCAACAAGAGACCGGAAGAAGTCAAAGAGACGATTGATTCGCTATGCAACACGTACGGTAGGAAGGTCAAAAAAATCAAGCGGCGGACACTCACGTCGAATCCCAGCATACAAGGCGTCTGGAGCGTCGGCGGACCCACCGAAACCTCGGATGCAGCGAGTGCGTGAGACCTTCGGCTGCGCTCCTCGAATCAATAATGTACGCATCCATTACATGTTCCCGACTCGCGATGCGGCGTTCGTTTCCCTTTATTCAGATGGCATTGGACCCCAAGGTCGCCACTCCACCTTCAGGGGTCTGGTATCCTGGCAAACACCCGCTTGCATCGTACGCTTGTGGACTTCCCGTATTCCGATTGGACCATGGCTACGAGGAACTCGCCTTCGACGTACCTGTCCACAACTACCTTGTATCCTGAAGGAGTGACGTCCTCCTGTATCAGGTGTCCAGCACAGTGTGTGAAGCTGGATTGGCACTGGTTCCTCTTCGCTCTGACAAATCCTTCTCCTATGGTCGCTTCCAGGTTGGACTTGACCTGTCCATGTCTAAGCGTAACGACTCTCACTTTTTTATTCTTCACATCCACGTCAATGCAGTGCACGAGCTCTTCCTTGACAAGGTATTGAACTTCTTGTTCCTTGCAACCTTGGAACCGGAGGATATCTTCCAGTCCGTCGGAAATCCAAGGCATGATTTTCCAGGTCCCTTGGAGCTCTTCCAGCTTCTTCTTGTCCCTTATCTCCACGATCCAGGCGGCACACGCCACGACGATCGCCGCGCACAAGACCAGGACGCTCCATTCGTCCGCTTGGACACGGTTCCATTCCCCTCGGAGGAGCTTTCCTGCGGACGAGCGCGGCCAGACGTAGGCCGCCAGGGCGACAGCGAGGAGGAAATTCACCGTGCCACGCATCATCACGCGCACCAGGCACGAGTGCTGCGTCTCTCGCGCCATGGCGAAGCAACGCGACGCGCACGTGCGTCGTCTGGTTTCGTCCCCAACTGCGCCTCTTACGTCGGTTGACGGTGGGGATGCTTCCTTGTGAGAGCAAGCTCACCATTGGGACACACCGGTCGTCGTACCCTTCTCCACCCGGTCCCAAAGGGGTGTTTGATTGGAGACCATGGGCAGGCGAACCGGAAGGTCTGGAGGTGAAGGGAAGCCAAGGGTTGGAGCCACGCCGGTGCCTACCTACAGACTAGGTCAGGACACATCCCAAGGGGAATAGATGGAACTGCTCAAGAATGAACAACGAACGATGGACCGTTGGCCAAGGAGAATTGGGCATCAGGAAGGAATCCTTGCCTTTCGTACGCTCTTGACGAGACGGTTTTGGCGAATATGCACATGATCCAGGGAGGCATCGACGTATAGGAACTCGTGCTTGATTCTTGCCTTTGGATCCATCGGCAATCGCCTTGTATGCGGCCAAGTAGGACGGGTCTCCAGCGCAGAAACCAATTCGGTATTTTACACAAGCATGAAAAAGAGAGGAGATCTTGAGCTGGCCCTGCTACACCCCATCAAGACTTGCATTGACACCGTCCCAAAAGAAAAGCAGTTTCCGGTACAAGAAGAGCAGGGACATGCCTATTCCAATGTTGAACGAGGCTGCAGCATATTCCTTCACTACAATGCCCTTCACCGTGGACACAGACTCGTGATGCTTTGAAAAATGAAAACCCCTCTCAGAGCACAACGGTTTCCAACGTTCGATGTGGAATTGAACACAAGTTGTCCGTCGATGGTCTGGACGGTGCAAAACAGAAAATAAATTAGGGGAGTTCCCATGTGCATTTTTCCCTTCTACAGCAACGGTTCGGCTTATGGAGAACCGAGAGAAACGACAGTCTGCGAGCAATGTGATGGCTTAAGACTCGGCCTTTTTCACATGGCTGGCCATGTTGATGGACTTCACGAAAAGCGCATGTTTTGCCCGCGGATGGGGTTCCAGCACAGAGTTGACATCGGTGTGGGCCCACCAGATGTGTCCGAACTTGCAATACCAACTGACGGTCTTCTTCAACCCTTCTGCCCATGCCGTTCTTTCTCTCCAGCCGAGTTGTTGAAGCTTCTCATCGCTAATGAAGTACCGCCTGTCGTTGAACTTACGATCCTCAACGTGGGTGATGATTCCCTCCGAGTCGACGTTGAACTCCTTGCAGATGTCCTTTGCCACGTCCAGGACCGTCCGTTCTTTCTCTGTCCCGATGTTATATATCTCACCCGTCACGCCTCTGTGCAAAATGACATCGAAGGCTTCGGCTACATCTTCTACAAACAGGTAACTCCGTCGCATCATCCCGTCACCGTGGATGGGTAGCTTGCCGCCACGCCTGGCAAGAAGGCAGAACTTGGGGATGAGCTTCTCGGGGAACTGTTGCGGTCCGTACACGTTGTTACCTCTGGTGGTAATGATGGGTATGCCATAGGAAGTGCGGTAGGCGTGGGCAACCATCTCGGCTCCTGCTTTCGCAGCGCTGTAGGGATTGGTTGGCTGAAGCTGTGAGCTCTCATTCAGCTGTGTTTTGGCGTGGAAGGATTGCTCTCCATACACCTCATCCGTGCTGACGTTGACGAATCTTTTGATTTTCCCGTACTTCCTGCAGGCTTCCAGGAGCGTGTGGGTGGCGTACACGTTGTTGACGGTGAAGGTGAGGCTGTTCCCAAAGGAGTTATCCACGTGCGACTGTGCGGCGAAGTGCATCACCGTGTCAATCTCTTCCATTTTCAGAATGGCAGACACGAGATCGAAGGACTGCAGGTCACCTTTGACGAACTTAAAGTTGTTGCAGGGACGCATGAGTTCGAGGTTCTGCATGCTTGCACAGGTGTCCATGGCGTCCAACACGACGACCTTGTACTCCGGATACCGTTCCACCAAGCGCTTGGCCACGTGCGTTCCGATGAATCCCGCACCGCCGGTGAGGAGGATGTTCTTGGCCACGTACTCCTCCACCTCGGCACCCGGCATGGGCGGTGGGAGCGGTTCTTGTGCGTCCATCGTCGATGCGTTCGCCTGGCAGTGGCGCTGGTTCTTCCTCACCATCCAACCGACCCTTGGGACGCGTCCTGACACGGTCCATGGACCGTCCAAAGACCGTGTGGACCGCGGGAATCGGACCTCGGACGTGGTGGAGTCGGGAGGGGGATTGGGGGAGAAGGGAGGATACGAGGGGGACAACCACAGGAAAGTGCAGAGATGACAACCAGATGGCCACATGGAAGGAGCACAAGGCGCAACGAGGTTGTCCTCAAGCGTGGAACACGGCCAGACAACGTTCCGCAGAAGACAAGGCTTGGCCGGGACACGTTCCGCACAAACGAATGCGCGCCAGGTATGTGCAAGGCTTCGCAAGGAGGCTCGCACCTGGATGGAAGGGCAGGCACAGGGTGGCATCGACACATCCCTTCCTACAGGTGTCCTGCTCGATCGAAACGGGCAAGGAGCGATTCGCCAGTGCCCTTTCTGCAGCAATTGCACAATGCACGCTCCATGCGCGAGGAGCGAGATGAGGCATCCAGCCACGTGCGTTGATGGGACCCGCAGGTCTGCGACCTACGCGCACCGGCATATTTATTCATGCCCCCCTCTTCTTGGGAAGGATGCTTCGACAACGCAAGGGTGGCCGCAGCAATCCATGCTCAGTCAGGGGCCAGATTCCTTCAGGGCAGCGCGTATGGTGGCCTCCCAACGCGGAGGAGGAATCACCGCCCCTTTGTCATCGTGAAAGTGAGGAACAGCTGTTTGCGACGGGCCAGGTGCAGGCACGATGCGCTTCGGGGCAAAGTCTCCCAAGCCGCCGAAGGAAGGGTCCTGCACTGCGTTGAACTCCACCGAACGGGATGGATCCGTGGGATACTTGCGCTGTGCAAAGGTCATGAGCCGTTTGATCCCCTGCAGGTACTTGCGCGTTGCTTCGTCGTTCATGATGTGAGCTTGTCCGTTCATGTGAAAGCTGATTTTTTCGCGCGCGGAGCGCTCGTGAATGCCCACGCTGGTCACTCCGATGGGCCAGGCAGCGTTCCCGATGGATATTTTGAGGTAGACGTCGTGGGCTTGCACGTAGTTCCTTTCCTTCATCGCTTTCACCATCAGCCACAGGCCCGCTCGCATGTCTTCGGGAAGTTGCCTTTTCTTGAGTTGCTTCATGAGCGGCTTGAAGTGGCTCTTGGTCTGCAGGAAGATCTTCTGCGCATTCTGCCCCGCCAGGCTGTTTTTGATTTCCTCCGATCGATCTTCCAGTTCCAGCTCCCATTCGTCCAGCAGTCTGCGCAGGTACACTCTGATTTTGTCTTCCGCCCCCATGTTTTCTTCTTCCCGGGCCAGCTTGATCGCTTCTGCTGCCTTCCGGAACGCATCTTCGAGCCCGTTTTGCGACGTGCCTGGATCTCCTGCTGCCCCGGTCCGGATGGCCCTTTCTTGGATTTTCTTTTCTTCCCTGGCTTTGATACGATCGATTTCCAGCATTTCGTTGGCTTGTTGTCCTCCTTTGATCCCGTCGGCTTCCACTTCCAGCTTGGCTTCGGCTTCCTTCAGCCGTTTCGTGCGCGCTGCTTCGTCTTCCCCGAAGAGGGTGGCGGGTTCTCCCATCAACCGCAGCCTTCTGACGGCTTCTTCGCGTCCCACGAGCGGTTCTTCTGGCGCCTTGGCGTCTGCTTCCACGTGGTGTGCGTTCCCTTCCTTTTCCTCCACCGCCACCGCGTCCGTCGCTTCTTCCTCTCGTTCTTTCGCGTTTTTGCCCCATCCTCGGACCTTGGCGTCCACCTCGCTCCATCTGGCGTACTTCTTCCCTCCGAAAGCCTCCTGTGTGCGCCTCCTTTTCCGCTCCAATTCCGCGCGAAGCGCATCCATCGCCTCGATCCCTCTCCTTCGGTGGGTGTGTGCCTCGCGCCCACCCGCAGACACACCCCCCAAATCGGGGGTGCAACTGCTCCATCGGTGCTCGCCCGCACCAGTCACACCCCCTCCCGATCGAGCACCGTGGACCGTTCGTGGACCGTTGTATTTGCGGTCTTCGGATCGGTCCCCCCCTCGTCCTTCCCCCGGGACGGTCTGGTCTTCGAGGCATGGTCGGTTGCGGACCGTTCCTTCCGGTCTCGTCCCCTCCCAACGGGCTTCGATCCGCCATCCACCGAGGAGGTCCCCCTTCCCTTCTCCCATGGGACGTCCAGTGGCTTCGTTCGCAGACCCGAACGTGGCGGTGGAAGACGCGCATTTGCCAAGCGAAAGCGAAAGCGAAAGAGAAAGAGAAAGCGAAAGCGAACGAGCAAGGATGAGCGCATGGGGTGCACCCGTGTCTTCGGCATGGGCCAACGCCGACGCTGGAGAAGACGAACTGCCTGCACCGCTGCCCACCCTGGGCGGGAAGGTTGAGGGACAGGACGAAGAGGCGTTCCCGTCGCTGGACGCGGCCGCCAAAGCACCGTCGAGGAAGAAGAAGACGACGCAGAAGATGTCCCTCACCGACTTCCAATCCGGCAAGTTCCAACCCAAGCCCAAGCGCGAGCTCACCCAAGCAGAAATACGGGCCATGCTGCCCACCGCACCGCTGCCGAAAGACCAACTCGAAGCGCAAGAAGCTGCGCCGAACGCCAGCGGAGCGTACAACCGATACGGTGAGTCGAAAGGAGGCGCCGTCGAACGATTCGAAGCGGGAGATGGAGGGAGGAAACGCGACGTGCGAAGAGAAGACCCAGGGATGGACGCCATGCCGACGCCGAGGCGGCGGCGGCGGCGGCGCCGACGCTTTCGAAAGCGACGATCGCGGCGGGAAGAGGTTTTCTGGGAAGGAAGCGGATGGCTGACGTACGAGCTTTTGTGCGGATCGTCCATCAGGGAGCGACGGCGGCGGTTTCGAACGGAGCCGCGACGAGGGTCGGCGTGGATACGGGTTCGGCGATGGCCGACCGGCAGAAGAAGGAAGGAGAGGGTTCGGATTCGGCGCTGGTGATCGATACGAAAGAGGACCAGGAGGTGGGTTCGGCGCACGCGAGGAACCAGGACGCGAACCCCTGGACGAAGGACCGTCACGTGCCGACGAGGTGGACGATTGGACCAAAGGAAAGAAGTTCGCACCCACCACCGGCGACGCAGGACGTGGAAGAAGCGGATTCGGTGAACGCGAAGAAAGGCGCGGCTTCGGATTCCGAGACGGGTCCGCCGGCCCACCGGTCGAGGAACGCCGCGGGTTCGGGTTCCACGATCGTCCGGTGGATGATTTGGGACCGTCTCCCGCAGACGAAGTGGACAACTGGAGCAAAGCCAAGAAGTTCCAACCGACCGCACCCTCGGACGCGCATCCAAGCCACGCGTCCCATGCCGACGCACAGGAAAGCTGGGCGCGTGGAACGCCCGCACCCACGGGAGAACGCCCCAAGCTTCAGCTCAAGCCAAGAAGCAAAGAGACGGAAGAGGTGCCGCCCACCGCCGACGTGCCCTCCAGGCCCAGCATCTTCGGAGACGCCAAACCAGTGGCGGTCAAGTACGTGGAGGAAGAGCCGGATCGTGCACGTTCCAAATCCCCCCTCCCCAGGGAACGTGAGAGGACCCAAGGCTTTGGAAGTTACAAGGAAACGCGATCGGTGAGCCGCGAGAGGGAAGATGTGCCCATGGCGCCTCCCCCATCCTCGGGCGAACGCAGGAAGCTGAACCTGCAGCCGCGTAGCGCAGAAACGAAAGCGTCTGCCGCACCGACAAAATCCAGCATCTTTGGCGGAGCCCGACCACGCGAAGAGACCCTGGCCGAGAAAGGTCGCGATTGGCGGAAGGAGGATTTGGCTCTGGAACACAAGACGGATCGCAAGCCAAGCAAGGAAGAGAAGTCCTTGTCGGCCCAGATTGAGCTGTTGAAGAAGCAAGTGGAAGACGGGCAAGGGGAGTCCTTGGTTCCGGGCGAGGAAGGCATGACCGTCTCTTCCAAGCTTTCATCGTTGGAGCTGGAGCTTGCCAAGCTCACATTGGAGCTGGACGACAAGGTCCGCTTCTCAAAGGGGCACTCCAAGTCGTACGAGGGTGGGAAGGACCACGTCAAGCAGGCGGTCGCCGGATCCAATGGAACCACGACGCCCGACCCTGAACCCTTGGGTTGATCGGATGCCGCCTGGTACGTCTGGTGTCCACGGGACACACTGTCATCCACCTGTCCATCTCCCATCCATCCATCCATCCATCCTGTTGTGGTGTGGTGCTTCCACCCGCGTTCCTTCGTCCCACCTGGTGTCCTGCCCCGCATCGCACATCGTTGGCATGGTCTCCCTTCTGATCCCTGGCCAGTCCAAGGAGACCAGGTCGGTTTTCCATCCGCCATTCCGATCGTTCCTGGCGACGTGCGACGACGGAGGCGAAGGTCGCAGGAACGCCAACAAGGACGTTCGGAACGCATCGCCATGCCGAAGCAGGGAGGAGACGGACTGGGATCGGCCCTGAAGAAGGCGCAGAGGAGAGCGAGGCAAAGACCGGTGGCCGAGCGACACACAGAGACGGCCGCCGACGTCGGATTGCAATCGTCGGTGGCGCAAGACGACCTGGAAGCGATGATGGATCTGGCGCAGCTGGCGTCCAGGGACTTCCGAGCGTCCAGAGGGGAAGTGCACGTGCTCCTGGACGGAGAGAAGCAAGTGAAAGATCCACAGGCGAAACGGGAGGCCGAACAGGAACACCAGGAAGCCGTGCGTGTGCCCAGGAGGCCGCCTTGGACGCGCGAGATGAGCGCAGAAGAGCTCGACCAAGCCGAGAAAGCGTCCTTCCTCGAGTGGAGAAGAGCACTGGCACAAGTGGAACAGGACAAACGCGTACAACTCACGCCGTTCGAGAAAAACCTGCAGGTCTGGAGACAGCTCTGGAGAGTGCTGGAAAGGAGCCACCTCGTCGTCCAAGTGATCGATGCCAGAGATCCCATGCGGTTCCTGTGCGAAGACCTGGCCAAGTATGCGAAAGAGGTGCGAAAAAAATCATCGAGTGCGAAAGCGGACGCGTGCGAAGCATCGATGCTCGTCCTAGAATGGACACGAGGCACCCAGAGAGTGGGAGACAGGAGCGATGGCTGACCAACGCGTGCGACCGAATCGGACGCAATCGTGCCATCCTTGTTGAACGGCGCGGACCGGGATGTGCTGGGATGCATCACGCGTCGGGAAACGGATGTAAACCCCCGAACGTTTGGGAAATGCCAACTCTTCGTACACGCCCATCCAACCCCACTCAGATCGATATGACCAAGGAAACCGTGCTTCTGCTGAACAAAGCAGACCTCGTGCCCCAAACCTTGCGAAACGCATGGGCGCAATACTTGCAGGAGGAAGGATGGCGCGTCCTTTTCTGGTCTGCAAAGGCCGCCTCCGAGGAGGAGGAGGAGGAGGAGGAGGAGGGAGGAGAGCAGCAGTCCACTGCCAACAAGCAAGCAGAGGAAGGAGAATCACGCATCTTGAGCCGAGAGGAACTGCTCACAGAACTAGAACGCCTGGCACGGGAGTGCGTCCCTGAAGCCACAGAAGCAGAAGTTCCTTCACGGGTGGTCGTGGGCATGGTGGGTTACCCGAATGTGGGCAAAAGTAGCACTGTCAATGCCATGGTGGGGGCAAAGAAAACAAGCGTCGCTGCTATGCCGGGAAAGACGAAGCATTTCCAGACCTTGAATATAGGGGAAGGCCTGTGTGTTTGTGATAGTCCAGGCTTGGTATTTCCTCAGTACGCGGCTTCGAAAGAAGATCTCGTCGCCGCAGGAGTAATGCCCATCGATCAACTCACGGACGGACGGGCAGCAGTTGAGGTCATCACCAGGAAGGTCCCGAAACGGCAAATCGAGGAGACATACGGTATCAAGCTGCCAATTCCTGCCTCGCACGAGGACCCCAAAAGACCTCCGACCGCTGGAGAAGTGATGCGTGCTTACTGCCTCCGACGTGGATTCGTGGTTGCATCCGGGTTACCGGACGAAACACGGGCCGCTAGAATGATACTCAAGGATTTTACCTCGGGAAAGCTCCTGTTTTGTGAAGTGCCACCAGGGTATGACGGCCCTGTCCTCCCCTCCATGCATGCAGCGCTAGTGGAAGAGAAAGAGGATTCAACAGGCGACGTGGGGTGGAATATGGGGAACCCGGAACCCATCCAGGAGAACGTTGGCGAGGGACCAGTGACTCCAGTTGGCGATGGTTTGGCAGAGCTACGAGTGGGTGAGGCAGATTTGGAAGCAGAGAGGTCCTTGGTGCATACGGACACACGAAGCAAGCAAAGACGTCCCGAATACAAGTTTCAGAAAAAGAAAGTTCGTTCGAAAGGGAACAGGGGTCAGGCGTTGGATGCCGGGGTCTACGACGGGAGTGCATTGGCCACTGGCAAAAAAGGGGGAATGAAAAGAACGTAGCCGTGCAGCATGGCCGATCTCTCCCTGGTTTATTTACCAACTTGTGGCAGGCAATGATCGCAAGCTTATTCCTTCGCACGTTTTGCATCCGTGCAGTGTACCCTCAGGGATTGTTTGCACCCCCTTGCATCTGCGCAACCTGTGCTCCCGCGGATGCATGACCGACGTTGATAAGCAATTGAGCCAGCCATCTTCTTGTGGTGACATCGTCCTTCAGGCAGGCAGTGAAATTCGGATCTCGAAGGAGGTCAGGCAAGCACTGGCGAAGGGCTTCTCTTGCCCTCGGATTGTCCGAGAGCCTCAAATAACAGCGTATGATGTGCTTGAGCAGACGCACGCTAGGTTGCTCAGCCAGCATTTGTACCATGCCTCCCAAAACTGCACCGACCGCAAAGAAGCGCTCTGCGGTGGCGCAAATGTAATTCAAACCTACGTCGTCCAACAAAATCTTCTGCACGATGAACGTAGCTACCGTTTTGGAGAGCTCACTTCCCATCTCCATGGTCCTCAGGCACAGGGGGATGATTTCTGTGGAGAGCAGGAAGTTGATGACATCTGTGTCGTCCACTTTCACCAGCGCTCCGATGACTCCTAACGAGGTCAACCTCAGGTATTCGAACGGTCTCGTTTTGCTCACGGTGTTGAGGAAGGGATAAAGATACAGCGGGATGTGCGCTGCAGGTCGGTTTCGCGGTTCCGTCCGAGCGGCGTGCGTCCGTCGTCGCGTTTCGTCAGCCTCCGTCCCACCTCCTTTCGCTTGGGCCATCCACGTTCGCGCTTTCGATCCATCTCTTCTCCTGCGCCACGCGTTGGTTCGACGCCTTGTTGGCTTACGCATCCGTCCCACGCACCTTGCAGGAAGAGTTGCCTGGTGTCTGGGTGCGAGGCCACGCACTGCAGCAGCGCCAGTGCGTTGCACACTCGATTGGAGGCGTGTGCGGTGAGCGTGGGCGGGCTGAGCATGGGATAGATGGCGATGATTTCCTGCAGGAGTGCGCTGACGGTCCCGAAGCTGTGCCACAAGCAAGGCGCCAGTTCAGGGAAGCTCTCCCTTTTCTTGCTGAGGTCCAGGAGGGCGTTCTCCCTCGTCGTGGGATCGCTCAGCTCCAGCACCAGGTGCTCCATCTGCGGATCCATCGCACCACGTGCGTGTGCGTCCATGACGATGTCGCGCTTTCGTCCAAAAACCCTATCCCACATCCGACCCATTTCGGACCGACAGGAGCATTCCCCGTAACCGACCCCCACCTCTCGATCGGTTGTGGGCGGTATCCGTTTCCGCTCGTTTGGAGGTGGTTACGAGGACGTGCGACAACGGGGTCCAGGGAGTCCGAGGAGGGGACAAGGGGGAGGGGTGGGGCGACCCCAGGTGGATCCAACTTCAAGGCGATGAATGTGCACTTCGCATAAAGGGAAGGGGACCGGATCCACGAGGAAAAAGCTCATCGCTTGGCTACACCCTGAGTGAAGGAAGACAACAGACCACCCGCAGGTGGGAGGTACTCGCCCAAACTGGCCATGGCTTGAGCAGCACGCTCCTGGACCCTGTCGGCGTGGTCGAACAAACCACCACCACGCTGAACCTGACCCATGAAGGTGCGACCCCAGGAAAAACCGTCCTCTTCGGTCAAATCATCTGCATACGACCCGAATGCACCACCACCGTCTTCGTGGAACGGATGGATCGACGGTGCGCTGATGGGGAGGTACATGAAACGTGGAGCCGTAGAACTCATGTCCAAGATGTTTGTGTCTGAACTGTACGGAAGCTTTGGGGGTGGACCCGTGTGCAAGCGGCGCGTCCGAGTCAACGAACCCAACAGCACACAACTGCGCTGGTAACTCTTCCCCTCGTTCTGCCACAAGTAAGGCTCATACGTCGCCCAGTCGATGGGATCGATGCGAGCAGTCAATTTGCCCAAAACAGCAGAAACTCGACGCTTCCACTGCAGGTGAGCTGCCGTTGCATCGGCACCCGTCTCGGCTCCATCTGAACAACCTGCGAGGACATCCTCCAAGAACTTGATGTCCAGCAAGAGCTGCAGGATCCCCTTTTCTGTCAAGGCCTGACTGAAAGGAGAGCCTTCGTCCAACAAAGACTCCACCATCCGTAGCATCTCGTGACCGAGGCTCCATTCAAAGTATCGCAACGTCTCCATGTCGAGGTAATGGGCACCAGCGCGGTGCAATTCGCAACAGGCGTCAAAGCAGCAAGCGACAACGCAAGGAGATGGTACAGTTGGGAGGTTGATCTTCAGGGGCTCGTTGCCTCCATCTTCGACCTCCAACTCCTCCCACCATTTCAGTGCTACAACAGTACGGTAACCATGAGAACTTCCCAGACGGTCTGATAGTCTTGCTACTAATGCAGCCGTTGCCCAGTCAATCCAAGCCTTGCTTGCCCTGAAACTGGCCTTTTGTAAAAACTCCTGAACTTCAACCATCTCCCTGGCACAGACAGTACTTTTCTGCTGTGCTGTTCCAGCACCAATAGAACCCAATCGGCGAATTCCATTGGCAAAGGACGAGACACTGACAACATTGCTCCACCTCTCGGGGGATCCAAGTGTGAGCTGGAGAGACTTGCTCCCAGTGGCTATGTCTGAGGATAGACGTGCCAGGAAAAGCCGCTGTTCCACCGCGATAGCTGCAGCGTCTGCCGTGGAGGTGCTGGTGCTCTCCAACCTCTCTACTGTAGCAAGGACAAGCTTTTCCAAATCTTGCATCGCTTTTTTGCACTGAACTTTGGCAAAAGGCTCGATCTCTGCTTTTCGCGACGGTGTCATATCCCCATCGCTGTTCACGAAACGAACGACGTCCTCCAGGGTTCGGAAAAGGCCAACATCCATCTGTTGTACCAAGCTGGGCAAGTGATTGCGCCAGTTTTTAGCGGCTCTGGGGCTGGCTGTGGACTCTCCAGCCTGTACTGATTCTACTGCTCTTGCTTCGACTGACTCTACCGGCCACTGCTGGCAGTTGAAGCCCCCTACTGGTGCAGGTGTTGCATTCGCGATCTCATCCAGCATTGCCCTCACCTGTGGCCCTAAAGAAAGTGCTTCATATGCTGCACATATAAGCTGTTTCCCTTTTTCGACGAAAATGTGTTCAAAAAACGTGGCCCACATGTCCAATGGCTTCCGGATGACCGCTTCGCATGTTGCCTCCCAAACGTCTTCAACCGGTGTGCCCTGTAGCGTGGTGAGCCATTTTTCAATATCAGCACAGGGGGTCGCTTTCGATATCTCATCGTGCATGGCACTCTGCAACGCCTCCAATTGTTTCAGACTGTTCAGCGCACCAAACAGATCTGTGGCATCTTTGCTGAGGGTGGTTGAAACCCCCTGCAGCCACTCCAGACAGCATTGTGTGACCTTGTCGTTGTCGATCAGTGAGAACTTCTCCTCCAGGGTGGATTGAGAGTCTTGCCAGAGCATGATCTCATCTTCATTGTGAGTGATATCTGCGAAGGCCATACCATCGAGCCCTGCTGCTGCCACATACTCTAGTATCCTGCTCTGCTTCTGCTCTGCACTGACGAGGAACAGCTGCCCTGCCTGACACAAGCAATGCTGGATACAGTACACCACTTCCCGCATTTTCTTTTCCAGGCGTGCAGCATCGCACCCCTTGTCCGTGCTAACTTCTTCCAGATGCCGTTCCAACCAGGACAGTTTCGTATCGAGGAACACTTTGAGAGCTCGTTCAGCATCGATTCCTTCAAGGGAGGCCACAGCGGAAAGTGCATTGGAGGCCTGTTGGAGGCTGAGCCTGTCCTGGCAGAGATTTGCTCGAGCTTTATCCACAATTTGTGACTTGAACTTTTCGATCGCTGGCCATTGATGTCGGAGGAGTGGAAAGTTGCTCAAGGCATCTTTCCACTTGCCTCGTGTTATGAGTCGGTTGATCTGTTCGGCCCGTACATATCGTCTTGCCGCTTCGAGATGGTCTGATTCGTCCATGCATCCCCAGATGATCTCGGGTGTGTCCATGAGGAACTTCACCCTCGTTCCGACCGCATAGAGCTTGTCTCTTTCTCCTAAGCCGTCGCTGGACTTGGGCGATTTGGCCACGAATGCCGCCACGTCGTCGGAGAGGTTCCTGAACGACGCCTTGATCCGACCGACGTCTTCCACCAGCGCCATGCAGGTTTCGGCCATCGACACGACGGTGTCTGCACTTTGGACAAAGTCTCGATACGAAGATCCGATCTGTGTAGGAACGAGGAGTCGCACGTTAGCTTCCGATGCGTGTGCGTCGGATTCGCGTTGTTGTTTTTTTCTTCCGGCGCTGGACGTGACGAGCACATGAGCATGTTTGTCGTCTTCTACCTTCCATCCATGTCTCGTTCTTTCCACTTCTCGTTCGCTTCGTTTCGCGTCCGTTTCCATCGTACGCACCAGGTGTCGCAGCTCCACTTGCTTGCGTTCCACGTCTTGTTCGGTCCTTGTGGCAATGCTACGGATCTCTTTCACGCTTCGGGTCTCGAACAGGGACTCTGCACTCCTCCTGGCGTCCGCTTCCACCGTCCAGGCCCGCCTACGTGCGTCCACGTGCGCCATCGCGTCGGCAGCTTCGACGTCGGACCGTCGATGGCCGCGTCCCCCGACGCAGTAGGAACCATTTCCAAGATATCGATGCGTCATGCCCATTTTCATCGATATCTGTTGCTTTCGGATCTTCTGGTTCGAACCCGGAGGTAGAAGGGAGTTCGTCCGGTTTCCAGTCGGGTCCATCGGGTTCAACCCCCGGGGTGCCCTCCTTCCTTTCCTCCGATCCTTTCAAGGACGTCCCCTGTCGAGGAAAGGGTGGGACAGACCCAAGGTGATGGAGTAGAAGACCGGGACAGGGAAGGACAGGAAAGGACACTGCGAGATGGGGGAGAGAGGGATCGAATGAGGCAGAGATTGAGAGAGGGGATGAGGGAGGGATATACAAAGAGAGAGAGAGAGAGAGAGAGAGAGAGAGAGAGGGAGAAAGAGAGAGAGAGAGAGAAGGAGGAGAGCACGAAGGCGCGTCCAAGGCATGGCGGCCGACCGCCGCGAAGGGACGCGAAACGGCGCACGTGGGCTGTCAGGTTCGCACGAGAAGCAGTCCCAGGGGATTGGAACGAGAGACACGCGGGAAGGCACCCGGAGGCGCGGCCTCGTCCCGCTGGGAAGTGCCAAGGTGCGTGAACGAAGCGAAACGAACGCACAAAACAAGACGTCGAACGAGGCGCGAAAAGCACGCCAAGCACGTGCGTAGTTGTCTCGGAACGGAAGGGTTGGAAAATCGACGGATTTCGCGATGGGATGACGAGAGAAAACCGGACGCAGCGCAAACGAGGCACGCGAAAAGCAAATAGGAGCACCTGGAGGGAGAGGTGCAGGAACCAAGCAACATTGGGCGACCAGCACGCCCAACGCTTTCGACGCCGCGAAATGGGATAAGCTTGTCCTGAAGGTGACAGCAAGACTGACGATCGTCAACGACGGACGCACGTGTCGGAAACGAAACAGAGCGCCAGTGGGAGAGCCATCGGAAAAACCCTGGCCGTGCCGAAACCGGTGAACTTGCCGTCCATTCGAAAGGTAAGAGGACGAATCTCTCCGTCCACCCACACCAAGTCGATTGTCGGGATGTGTGGAACGGAATGATAAGGGAGAGGGATAGATGATGAAGAAAAAAACAGTAAGCTAACGTGGTGCACGACACTGGTTCGTTCGCAATCTCGCAGGAGCACAGTGGTAATGATCCAAACGCTAAACTGGTGCCTACGACACTGCCTGGAATGGGATGGACGAAGCCTACTGAAACCACCCACGCAGCCACGCAGAGCGTGCCGTCCTGCACCCCTGCAGGGTTGCACGAGCCACCGGCCATTGGACCGACCGTGCTGGCCGACGGCCTGCCTTCTTCGCCTGCAACTGGAACTGCCACCAGTGGAAACGGTGATGGACATGCCCCTGCGCGAAAAAGTGGGGTCTCTGGTGCCTACGGCGTATCGAGGGTTCCTGCACACGCAGGAATGGTAGACGGGTTAGGTAAAGGTACAGGTCCTAGCATGGGACACTCTATGTTGCAAGAACAAGAATTTCCTTCCCTGCAGGCCACTATTAAGCAGGGAAGCAAATGTTCTGCAGAAGTTGATCCTACTTCCAAAGAACGTGCGGTGAGAACGATTGGAAGCAACTGGGAAGAAGATGAGCGTGCTTTTAGAGGAAGACGGGGTCCAAATAGCAGCTTCCATCAGAAAGCCAGACAACACAATGATGGCTTTCCCATCCCTGAAGGGCCATTCAACAGTGCTAGTCAGAGAGATGACTTTTTGCATCCCAGGCGCTTTCATAAGGATAGTAGCCCCCCCAAGGGTGGCTTGCGTGGGCTCAGCACACAGGATGTGCGGGCACAGAATGGCTTGCTCGAGTCACAGTCCGCTCTTTACGAGGAAGGGCATCGTTTTTCCAGGGGACGCGGTAGTCAGAATTCTATGTCTCCGCCAAGGCGGTTCTACAGAGATACTCCGGAGGTGGAGGAGGAGAAGGCTTGTCAAGACTTGGTGAATGAGGACGCAGAGGCCAGTCTTACTGGGAGATACAGTGATCCTTCTCTGGACCAAGCTTTCCACGGGGAAAGCCAAAGGTCTCCAAGGTTTACTCCTATAGAAAGGACTTTCCGTGAAGATCCAAGGACTTTCAGACGTGATGTATCTGACCGGTTCAGCCGTCAGCGATCTCCCATAAAGAGAGAGCGAATGGTGGAGGACAATTCTCCTTTCACTCCAGATATGCCCCCTCCCAGAATTCTACAAAGGCCTCAGCAGGCCACAAAGGAAGAGGAGCTCAAGCATGAAAAGACTGGCAATTCTGATGTCGAATCGCAGCCCGTACATTTCCAAAGCAGCCATGTGGATGCTCCACCACAGCCCCAGAGTACACCGATGCAAGATGGGGCTTCCATTAGCTCATCCAGTGAGGCAGCATTGGGTCCACTTTTCAACATGAGAGGTCTGATCCCCCCATCTAGCAACAGGGTATCGCAAGAATCTTCCATAGCCAGTAGCATGCTCTCAACTCTGCCCGCCAAAGTGACAAACCCGACGAAACTGCCATCCGGAGGGCGGCCTTCCTATGGAGAAAGCACGCCACATCTACATAGGCGAGAAATGGACACAACTAACGTTCTTGGTGCAACAACGGCTCGTGAATCATCCACAAAAGGCAAGGCAGTGACAAGACAGTCGGACCTTGAAACGGTTGCAAAATCGGGGGGGACTGAACAAAGACGGCGGAGGGGTGGTCGACGAGTCAGAGAAGCTGAAGCTGTGCGTTTGGAGCAAGGAGCTGCAGAGGCCAGG
The DNA here is from genome assembly GCA_020975725.1 of Picocystis sp. L7. Classification (NCBI taxonomy): domain Eukaryota; kingdom Viridiplantae; phylum Chlorophyta; class Picocystophyceae; order Picocystales; family Picocystaceae; genus Picocystis; species Picocystis sp. L7. Next base: position 152,523 of record QXJR01000003.1, read on the forward strand.
CAGCTGGGCGATTCCGGTGGTGAGGGTCTGTCCATAGCTGTGGCTAGTGATCGGCGCAGTGGGAGAGACAAAGCTCAGAACAAGAGCCAAACTCAACCTGTGCCGAGGACGGGGTCTGAAAAAGGGCGGTTGGGTGAAAAGGCCAAGAGAAATGGGATGCATGTTCCAAAGAATGTGGAAAAGAAGAATGCAAAGGGCGAAGCCCAGCCTCTCAGTTCGCATGACTTTTTGGACAGCAATGCTTCTTTGAACCGGCAGCAAACACCACTTTCTGGTTTCGGGTCTCTTTCAGCAGCAAACAAGGGTTCAACCAACAGCTTGACGGGCATTCCAACATACGGGGCAGATTGGACTGCGGGCACTACATTTGGGACTTCTCTCTCGTCTATTGGGGGCTTCACGGATGCCTTTGCACCCACCGGCAGAGAACCAGACTGGAAGCACTTCTCTGACACTGTGGACAGTGGATCGTTTGGAGTTGTACGCACAACCACTGAAGCGGCCTTGTATGCATCAACTCAAGAAAGGCTAGACAGCAGATCTGGTGGGGAGACAAATCCTCCAGCCAGAAACAGTCGGCACATCGCTGCAGGTAGCGAGGACGGAGTAGGAGGCAGGGAGTCATCCGAAGTGGACAACTCGAAATATGCCAGCAGTGATGTGCAGGCACCAAGCAAGCCGAGGAGAAATACATCCAATCGGGGACGTGGGTCACGTGGTGGGCGACAGGGTCGACGACGGCCAACAGAAGTTAATGCGGGGAAGAGGCATACTAAAGGCGCTGGGCCTGCAGCAAATGAGCCTCATTCAGGAAGTTGATGCAGAAAGTTTGTTTTAAATGTGCCCTTTGAGTGGATTGAGGCTGGGTCGTTGTTGTGTACTTTTGCTTGCTGAGGATGGCACTGTTGATTGTCCGCTTTTTTTTGCCTCAGAGACGAAGCAGAGGTAGCATCCTCATTGTCTTTGTCTTTGGAGAGCAGGAGAATGCAGGACTGCAAGAAAGTAGGTTGGTGCTCCGATGATTGTGAGACAGATTATACGTAAATAAGAGTTGCTCATTGCTGGGATCTTAAACCCTACGCGTTTCCCTTCTTCCGTCACAACTTGCTCAACGAGCTGAAAAGTGAACATTGGGACACTTCCCCCCGGTTGCTGACTGCGTATGCGTAAGTATTCTTACCGTCTGGCCTGTGAATTGCGGATACTTTGATGCACCAAGCACTGTCTTGATCGAAAGGTATCCTGTGGACAGGCCAACGCACCAGCTTTTTTATGCTTCCATTGCCCTGAATGGGGCTGTTCTCATCCACGGCAGTTCATTCACTGTGCGCGGCTTCATGCGACATCTGAACCGATTACTCTTTCGACTTTGGTGCCCCTCAAAACGCTCTAGCAACATTGCAACCATCTTCACTTCGCTCGCAATTGACCCTTTAGTATTCAAACGGAAGTTGCAATCACTATTGTTGGGATCTCTCCAGTTTGTAGTTTCTCGCAAACTCGACCCTAAGGTAAGCAAAACAACAAATGCACAAAAGGGAAAAGCTGAATTTTTTCCGCTTCATTCGATACGCAAGGAACAAGCGAAGCAGCCGATCAAAAGAGGCAATATCTTTAGTACAAGAAGTTACAACTTACCGCGTTGGATGAAAATTGGTTAGGAATATTGAAACAAACGTAAGTGCTTATGTTCCCTCGGGGAATTAGTTACTAGTTCGAAGGTATTTCCCATCATGAAATATTGCTCGTCATGGTAGTTGTATCCTTTGGCCGCAACATTCATTCGGAGCTGAAAAACAGTTTGTACAATGCCAAGTCGTGCTCCTATCATCAACAAACCCTTGGAATTGGAAAGAGGTTAAGCCATATTGCTAGAAACCATCCAAATGCATCATTCGTATGAAACAAGCCGCATCGCGTCTGAACAAGCTTGAATGTTCTTATTCAACTCTCCTTACTCTCCTTGGTTCGATCCTATCAAAGAAATTTCGCCATTATCGAGGGACATGGCTATGTTTCGTAGAATATAAAAGGGGCGCTTTAAATCCGCGCTAAGAGGACATGCAAATGCCTTTTTCCACAGAGGTCTTCCGCTTTCGGTGATGCCCTCGTCTTGAATGGTCCCCTAAAGCGTTCGCAATAATCAGGTACAAGTAGACGTGTTTAGTCATTCAAAACCCTTAACCAAAGGAAAGAGATTGGGTTGAGTCCAAAAGATCGAAGATACCAAATCTGTACAAGACAATGTTGTGGAATGTGCCCCGAACAAACTTTGGCTCATTGAAGGTCCGTGTAGGGAAGGGATCACAAAACGATCTTGGATTATGCGAGTGTCCAATTTGAACGTTCTGCTTGGCGAGTGCTACTTTGAAGTTGTTACTTGAAGAGACTTCCCATGGTTTCACAAGTAGCGATTAGCACAACTAGAAAGTACCTTTTGCTCTCAATTAGAATGTATTACGAGAATGAGTGCAAGGGGTTGAAGGTGGTTGCAAAAAATCCTAAGATACTTCTTTTTCCATGGTGCACGTCGTTGTCCTTGATACACGAATAATGTATGCAAGCGATACTACGGGAGAGGAACATCTCGTACATTGCATCTCCGAAGTACTTCCGAATCTCGGAAGCCATAGTATCACGAGGCCAACCTATTGGGCGAAAAATGGGAGCACGCTTTTGCTACCAAGAGACAAGTTTAAACAGTGACTATAAAATCGAAATATATGTAGTTTGCCAAGGCGCTACTATCCCGTCTATAATATTGGACCCTCCCAAGGAAGCACAAATCGCCTTGCACGCAGTACATTCAAAACTCGCCATAGAGATTCGGATTTAGAAGGTCTTGGACGAGGACGTGCCGTTGAACAAACGTGGCTCCAAGGTCCAACATCTCTCGAAAAATGGTCGAGTAAGAAGCCTTCACCATTCAATATTTCAGGGACCATTTTGAGGGGAATGTGTCCGATTTGGCATGGGGTTTGTGCATCGGGAACCAAATCGTGCCCACCTTGTTCAATATCATGACGGAGTTGGAGTGGAGGATAAGCAACCTCGAAACTATCGCGGCGACGGATACGGAACGTTGTTCTTCCATTCTCTATGCAAACGAGGAGTCCGGAAATAGTATGTTGCTCATGGAGATTTTGGAACGAGATATGCTATCTAATAGAATTCACTTCAAGCAACCCAAGAAAATACCAAAGTCCACGTAGCGAAACACCGGTTTCCCACAATTGGGTCAATATGATGCATATGGAGGGGTTGATCCTTGGCGAACAAACATCTTGCATCGCGCTTCGAATCATGGACACACGCACAGGCCATTGGGTCGTTGGAGAAGGCTCTCCAACATTGAAAATCGGAAGGTTCAAGTCAATCACTAGTTTGAACCTCGGCATAGCTAGGATAATATTAAAGCAATATTTCCGACTCCACCTTACGCCTCTTCTCTAGGAGTTTACATAGCTTCCTTTAATTAGTACACAGATGCGAGAAAGAACAAGCATTGCTTGCGGTCCATGGACACCCGAAAAATCATGATCAATCGATCCTTGCATTCGTAAAAGGGAAAGACGTGCACTCTAGCTACCTTTTTCCATTGCCTGCAAGGGGAGATAGGAAGGGGCAAGATTCTTAATTGAAGGTACTTTACTCTTGGATGACATTTGCTCCGAGCGGTAAAGGGAAGTTTCTACAGTGGTAGTTCGACCCTTGATAGAGTGTTATTGTCGCTCTGACATGTAGAACACCGACCAATTTCGGACGACAAGCGCGCACCGCAAAAGATAGTCACACATGGAGGCATTGTGAAGACGAGGTACAAAGAAGACAATCATAAGTTTTTGACGGTTGGCTACCACTGACGAAACCAAACGCGAGTTCGTGAATCAAGACCAAAACGCAATGTTCAATATCTGGAACCGCATGCTCCAAAAGTGTTCTTAAGCCATGTATCGCTCAACCATCAAAGTCACGAGAAAAGGTTGGACGTTGGTTTTACAAATGACATGAACGTCCTGGATCCGAGAACGGAAGCATGGAGGGCTCTCCCGGTACGACGTCCATGATATAAGTTGTCAAGCCCATGGTAGACGGGCCTGGGGACATATCGATGTTGCCTCCTCATCCTATACATAATCGGCAATCGGAGGGAGGTGTCACATTATTCCCTTGGCCAAACGTATCAGACCATTGCCGAGGATTCAACAACCTCCTTCACATAATGTCTCGCCCATTGGTCAAAGTGGATGATCTCTTCCAGGGTGGGTTGTTCCACAAAGTCCTGGCAGTGCTTGTCGCACGCTGCTTCCACCACGCCGATTATGTCCAGGTACCCAATCTTTTTATCCAAGAACATCTCTACAGCTTGTTCATTGGCAGCACTGAGCACTCCTGTCATGGTTCCCCCTTTCCTTCCAGCTGCATAGGCTACTTCCATAGAAGGGTACTTTGCATGGTCTGGTTCACGGAAGGTCAGATCCCCCATCTTGACAAAGTCCAACCTTTTCCAGGTATCTTCCGAACACTGAATTCGGCGAGGCCAGGACATGGTGTAAAGGATAGGGAGTCTCATGTCTGGCCAGCCAAGCTGTCCGATGACTGAGGAGTCGGCGGTTTCCACCATGGAGTGGATGATGCTTTGGGGATGGATGACAATCTCAATGTTATCGTAGTCCACCCCGAAGAGGTAATGCGCTTCGATGACTTCGAGCCCTTTGTTCATGAGAGTGGCACTGTCCACGGTGATTTTCCTTCCCATGCTCCAGTTGGGGTGTTTGAGTGCGTCTTCAACCTTCACATCCTTGAGCTTTTCCACCGGCATGTCGCGGAAGGCACCCCCGGAGGCAGTGAGGATGATCCTGCGCAATCCGTTTTCTGGCAAGCCTTGGATGCTCTGAAAGATGGCGGAGTGCTCGCTGTCGGCAGGAAGGATCTTGACGTCGTGTTCGGCGGCCAAGGGGAGAACGGCGGGTCCACCCGCGATGAGGGTCTCCTTGTTCGCCAAGCAGATGTCCTTCCCTTTTCGAATGGCTGCTACGGTCGGCCGAAGGCCTGCGCATCCCACGATTCCCGTCACCACCGCCTGCGCCTCGGCGTGTTCGGCAACCGCGACGGCGCCTTCCATACCGTGCATCACCTCTGGAAGAGCCACGCCTGGTCCAAGGCGATCTCGCAGTGCCTCCACCAGTTGATCCGCAGTCGCTGCGTCTTGCACGGACACCAGTTCGGGTCGGAACTCCGCCGTTTGCTCGACGAGCAAGGACACGTTCCTTCCCGCTCCCAAGGCCGTGATGGCGAAATCTTGGTTGTGTTCACGCACGATGTCCAGCGTTTGGGTGCCGATGGATCCCGTAGATCCCAAAAGCGAGAACTTCCGAGGTCCTTCCTGCATCTGCAGCCGTTCGGGTGCCACCGCACGTCCCGGCCATGCGGGTGGTGGGCCGTGGCGGGCGCGCACAGGCACGGTCGCCATGCTCCACACAGCACCGAATGACCCCCATCCATCCTTTTCCCCCACATGCACGTTCGTTCTCCCCATCCAGCTTCTCCTTCGATCGATCCTTTCGGGCCTCGGTTGAAGGGAGGAAGACACCGGAACGAAGACCCTCGAAAGAAGACCCGACCTCGTCGGATCCCAACCGAGGGGATGATAGGGGAGGTAAGCGGGAGGGGCGAGAAGGGAAAGGATCCAACACGGCAAGCGGGGAAGGACCAACCGCCATAAGGGTGGATGGTCCCGAACTACACGTCCACGAGGATACCAAGCATCCGATTCGTGGGCACGACGGCAAAGGAGACGAATCCGTCGGAACGCGACTCCCAGTAACCCACTCTCCATCGGGACGTGGAGGCTCTTCAAAAGGTTGTACTAACAATGATGCTTCCGCTCGACCTTTGCCTCGAAACAAGGGCATCCCGCACTCAAACATCTTCGAAAGGCGCTCCAACGAGATCGTTCGGACGGCCACCTTCCCGTCCTTGCATCGAATGGGAATGCACGATTCTATGCCAATGACTTGCACAACATGGAGCGTTCCTTGCACTTGGTGCTAGGAATTTACGATTGTTTGTTGTCTCGACTGGAAGATCGCCTTCATGGTCTACAATGTTCAATTAAAAGTGCACAAGATAAGCTCTTGGATGGTTTCGTACGCCACTTGATGTAGCCGATCACGCCATAGCTAGGAAAGTCGGGCATGCGGACACGAGGCCATCTCGAAGCTATTGCAAAAGTGGAATGGATTAGTGCATGTCAAGGCAGTGCCGAGCCATGGAGATTGAATCATTGCCAAGCTATCTAGGCGTGCCAAGCTTACAATCGATGTTGGAACCTTGGTAGATGAGCAACCATAGGACTGTTGACTTTTCAAGAGGAATCCAAGGCGGTCCAATGGACGATAGGAAAAGATGCGCTGAATTCTCGCGTGTGCCCACAAGAATTTCGCGCCTGTCAAACTAATTTTTCGTCCCACAAAAATTTTGGCTTACCGGAAACGATTCATCTTACACAATGGGTTTATGTTTAAATGTTCTCTCGTATTCAAGGTGGGATTTGCTTGTTTGAGGCACCAATTTGCTACCAAGTTTCTTCCTATGTACGTCTAGACCAATTCGTGGTCGTTGTAAAAATATGGCGAATGGGAGACATTGACTAGCAACAAAGGAAGCAAAGTACAAGGTGTACAACGAAGAAGTAGAGAAGAAGGGGACCTCACAATTGTGAAGTATCGAAGTCGTGTGATGTTCTTCATTGTACATGTGTGATCGGACAATGACTTTATGCAAGTTTGCATTTCCACAAGCATCTACGAGTGACTTGCAAGGATTGATAGGGCAAAATCACTCTTCATCAATTAAAATTCGTGCAATTTAATTTCCCTATGCGTTGTACGAAGAATGGCACGGAATGCTAGATCATCATCTAAGGCACCCTCCATTTGAACCCAGCAATGATCTACACTCGGTGAGCTAAAAAGCGGAAGACCTCGCTTTTCTTCCGCCCCTAGAGTGTATTGGTTGTCGACCTACAAGGCTATAGAGTGTGCAGAGCAACGGTGAGAGTCCCTCACGCTACTTTGCACACAAACACCCAAACGCACGCACCAATCCATTGGGGTTCCCAGCAACCCCAATGGCAACCCACATTCTCTTCTCTCTTCCGCATCGAATGACCTTGCCGACGACCTTCTGCAGTCGCATGTGCACCGCAACACGGCAAAGCTCTGCCAGGCGGTCCGTCAAAACCAAGCATCTACGAATGCTTTGAGCAACATTTGGGTCGTGGTTGACGAACTTGCCGTTGGCGGGGCCACACCCCATCAAAACCCTAATTGCTGCCTGCTTGCTCCTGCTCCAAACCTGCTTCATCGCTCTGCCGTCCTCTGCGTGCACCATGGTCGTCCTAAACTCGTCCACCAACACAATCCGGAAGCACTGGACGCACTCCCTGAATGCCCGCGATGTTGGCATTGTTCGTTGTCCGCGGCCACCCAGTGTGAACTTGGCCGCGTCGTAGGCGACCTCCCAAGGCTTGATTGAAAAGACGGTTCCACACCCAGGCTTCCTATCCCCCACGGTCTCCTAAGCATCCAACGGACGTGGTTGGATCCAATGGTAACACCTGTTGTTGGGGCGTAAAAGTAGTGTTTCATAATTCACTTGCAGGTGCATAACTAGCCTAAGGACAGGAATGCCGATGGTCATGAGAAAGATTATGTGTTCTTGCTGAGAGTTTGCTACGCAAGGTATTGGTTATGGTGGGGATTACGTTGATGACTTGTCTTACTCAGTTGCACATTTCACAATTCAAAGGATACCAAGCGTTTCATCGCCACTGGGACAGTAGATGGCTAGTACAAACGAGGGTGGTTCCAGGCGCAAAATCTGAGCGGTATTTTTTGTCTTAACGGGCAGAAGAAGTGGGAACAAAGTGCATGGTAGGAAACTCAGAGATATTCCTCATTCCGGAGAAAAAGCTGGCGATGTCCAACCCATCAACCACTCCTAGACGGGAGGATCCGCAAGCATGATGGAGCACTCCTTTAGCAATTCGGAAGTCGAATGGCCCACCGCCCTGGAATGCAATAACCATGCAGCCGGACACTCCTTTCCATCTGTGTGTGTGTCATCCGTTTGCTCACCGGTTCCGAAGGTACTCCTTTACCACATCGTTCATGTCTTGCACGGCACCCACGGGCAAGAACTGCGATAGCGGAAGTTGCTTTTTCCCTCCGATTTTGATGGGAACTTTGTCGACGACACATTGGACCGCTTCTTCGACGTCCAGCCCTGCAGAAACGCGGTCCGCGATGAGAGCGGAAAGGGCTACGTGCAGCTTTGTACCCGCTACACTGACGTCTCTCAGGTAGAGGTGCCATCCATTGATGTCAAGGTAGATTTCCTTTCCGATTTGCGACGCCAATTCGTCTCTCGCTTCGTCTTGCTGGGTGGGCGTGCTGACGATGGCAGACACGTCCAGCCACGCCTGCAACGCGTCTTGGGCTGGATTCCTTTCCGCCTTGGCTACCACACGACCACCGACCTTCCTCCTGTTCCCAGCCACGAACAATTTCTTCTCCTTCCTCCACTGGACCGCCGTCGCCTTCGAAAAGGAAATCCTGCGCATTGTCGCTCTGGTGCTTTCCAAGGCGTCGTCGTCGTCCGTCTCCTATCCACCAATGCCCTTCTTTTGCCCTTTCGACCGATCGGCTTTCGGTTGAACCACCGGTTGAACCAGGTCTTGCCTCGGTTAACCTCCCCAACAGTCGGGTGATTCCTTCCAGCCCCCGCGTGGACCCCACCGAAAGGGGGGCACTCCAGATCGGGAGAACGGCACTGTAAAAGAGGGGTATTCATGGTTAAGTGGGTGGGTCCCTCGCTGCCCCTCTGGGGCCTTGCAACTGTGGCTTTTAGGGTTTAGTGTGGCAAACCCTCGTGCTGCGGTCGAGTCGTGCGCGATGGACGCGGCGGCGATGGCTTCTTCCGAAGACATGGAAGCTGCCACGCGAGAAAAGGTGCGTGGTAAAGGTGGACAGGACGTAGGAAGGGGGGGTGGAGATGCTGACCGCGAGATACGCGAACAGGCGCGCAAGTGGCAGCAGGCACACGCCAGACGGTTCGGAGACAAGCAGCAGACGACATACGTGGACACACGAAAGGAAGACATGCCGCCCGAACACGTGAGAAAGGTCATGAAGGATCACGGAGACATGTCCTCCAAAAAATACAGGCAAGATAAGAGGGTTTACCTGGGGGCCCTCAAATTCGTGCCCCACGCGGTGCTCAAACTGCTGGAGAACATGCCCATGCCGTGGGAGCAGGTCAGGAACGTACGCGTACTGTACCATGTCACCGGAGCGATCACCTTCGTACACGAGACGCCGAAGGTGATTGAACCGGTGTTTATTGCGCAATGGGGGACCATGTGGATCATGATGAGGAGAGAGAAAAGAGATCGAAGGCACTTCAAACGAATGAGATTCCCTCCGTTCGACGACGAAGAACCACCAATCGACTACGAAGAAAACCTGATGGATATGGAGCCACTCGAGAGCATCCAGTTGGAACTCGATGAAGAAGAAGATGGACCGGTGTACGACTGGTTCTATGATCACAAACCCCTCATCGATTCCAAGTATGTGAACGGACCCTCCTACAAGAAGTGGAGGTTAGACTTGCCCATCATGTCCACGCTGTACCGCCTTGCAGGGCAGCTGCTGAGTGATCTGACAGACAAGAACTACTTTTACCTCTTCCAAGACAAGTACTTCTTCACTGCAAAGGCACTCAACCTAGCCATACCTGGAGGCCCCAAGTTTGAGCCCCTCTACCGAGACATGGATGCAGGTGACGAAGATTGGAACGAGTTCAACGACATATCCAAGCTCATCATCCGCACACCCATCAGGACCGAATATCGAGTGGCCTTCCCTCACCTATACAACAACCGCCCGCGCAAGGTAGCATTGGCCAATTATCATTCGCCCATGGTCTGTTTCATAAAGAACGATGACCCAGATCTGCCAGCGTTCTATTATGACCCACTGATACATCCCATCCCTGCGTACAAACGGGACCATAGGCGTGAGAATGGACTCATGAACGGAAACAAGAAAAAGCCAGGTGAAGCCATGGAAAGGGAGGAAGACTCAGAGGAGGATGGAGAGGAATTCCAACTTCCGCACGGAGCGCAGCCATTTCTTGCAGCGATGCCACTATACACAGAGAACACCAGCGACGGAATCGTTCTACTTTTTGCACCGCACCCCTTCAACAGGAGGTCAGGAAGAACCAGACGTGTCGTGGATGTGCCGTTGGTGAAGTCCTGGTACCAAGAACATTGCCCTCCCAATCAGCCAGTGAAGGTGCGAGTGAGTTACCAGAAGCTATTGAAATGTCACGTCCTCAACAGTTTACAGCATCGTCCACCAAAGAGTCTGAAGAAGAAGAATCTCTTCCGAAACTTGCATGCTACCAAGTTCTTTCAGACTACGGAACTGGACTGGGTGGAGGCTGGATTGCAGGTATGCAAGCAAGGCTACAATATGTTGAACTTGCTCATCCATAGGAAGAATTTGAAGTATCTCCATCTTGACTACAACTTCAATCTCAAACCTGTGAAGACGTTGACTACGAAGGAGCGCAAAAAATCACGCTTTGGCAATGCTTTCCATCTATGCAGGGAAATACTGCGACTTACAAAACTTGTAGTCGATGCCAATGTTCAATACCGTCTTGGAAATGTTGATGCTTTCCAACTTGCAGACGGTCTGCAGTATATCTTCTCTCACATTGGGCAATTGACGGGCATGTATCGTTACAAGTACCGGCTGATGAGGCAAATCCGTATGTGCAAGGACTTGAAGCACTTAATCTACTATCGCTTTAACACCGGTCCTGTGGGAAAAGGGCCAGGTGTGGGGTTCTGGGCACCCATGTGGAGGGTTTGGCTTTTTTTCATGCGAGGAATTGTTCCTTTACTTGAGCGGTGGCTTGGGAACCTCCTTGCTCGCCAATTTGAAGGTCGTAATAGCAAAGGAGTTGCAAAGACCGTGACAAAGCAGAGGATTGAATCGCATTTTGACCTGGAGCTACGAGCAGCGGTTATGCATGACATACTGGACATGATGCCAGAAGGCATAAAGCAAAATAAAGCGAGAACCATTCTACAGCATCTATCTGAAGCGTGGCGTTGTTGGAAGGCCAATATTCCATGGAAGGTACCCGGTTTGCCTGCTCCAGTTGAGAACATGATTCTCAGATATGTTAAATCGAAGGCGGACTGGTGGACCAACGTTGCTCACTACAACAGGGAGAGGATCAGAAGAGGGTCTACTGTGGACAAGACCGTGTGCCGCAAGAACCTGGGTAGGCTTACACGCCTCTATCTGAAAGCAGAACAGGAGAGACAGCACAACTATTTGAAAGATGGGCCTTATGTCACGCCTGAAGAAGCAGTTGCCATTTACACGACCACAGTTCATTGGTTGGAATCCAGAAGGTTTTCCCCCATACCGTTTCCACCTCTATCCTACAAACACGACACAAAGCTTCTCATCTTGGCATTAGAACGCTTGAAAGAACAATATACAGTCACTGTCCGTCTTAATCAACAGCAGCGTGAGGAGCTTGGTTTGATTGAGCAGGCCTATGATAATCCACATGAAGCACTGAGTAGGATCAAGAGGCATTTACTGACTCAAAGGGCCTTCAAGGAAATGGCCATCGAGTTCATGGATCACTACAGCCATCTGGTCCCGGTTAGCGAAATCGAGCCGCTTGAGAAAATAACGGATGCTTACTTGGACCAATATTTGTGGTATGAAGGGGACAAGAGGAATCTATTCCCAAACTGGATCAAGCCATCAGATACTGAGCCAGTTCCTCTTCTTGTCTACAAGTGGTGCCAGGGCATAAATAATTTGACAGATGTCTGGGAAACACAGGAGGGAGAGTGCGTGGTGATGATGCAAGCCCCGTTGGAGAAAATGTTTGAGAAGGTTGATCTAACAATGCTGAATCGGCTGTTGCGTTTGATTGTGGATCACAACATTGCCGACTACATGACAGCGAAGAACAACATAGTCGTGAGCTACAAGGACATGAGTCACACAAACTCGTATGGACTTATCCGTGGCCTTCAATTTGCATCGTTTGTTGGCCAATACTATGGACTTGTGCTAGACCTACTTTTACTTGGCCTTACTCGAGCAAGCGAAATAGCAGGGCCTCCGCAGCGCCCAAACGAGTTCCTCACGTATCAGAGTGTAGAGACCGAGACCAGACACCCCATTCGATTGTACTCAAGGTACATAGATCGAGTACATATCCTCTTTCGATTTACCTCTGAGGAGGCAAAGGACCTGATCCAAAGATACCTGACAGAGAACCCGGACCCGAACAATGAAAATATGATAGGTTACAACAATAAGAGATGCTGGCCCAGGGATGCACGGATGCGCTTGATGAAGCACGATGTGAACTTAGGGCGGGCTGTCTTTTGGGACATGAAGAATCGTCTTCCAAGGTCTTTGACGACACTGGAATGGTCTGGATCTTTTGTTTCTGTTTATAGTCGGCACAATCCCAACCTCTTGTTCAGTATGGGTGGTTTTGAGGTCCGCATTTTGCCAAAAATCAGATCTTCAGACGTTCTAGTAAGCAAGGATGGAGTCTGGAATTTGCAGAATGAAAACACAAAGGAACGCACAGCTCAGGCTTTCCTGAGGGTCTCTGATGAAGGGATGAAAGCATTTGAGAATCGCGTTCGCCAAATCTTGATGAGTAGTGGTAGCACAACGTTTACCAAGGTTGCCAACAAGTGGAATACTTGCCTAATTGGCCTCATGACGTATTACCGGGAGGCTGTCGTACACACTCAAGAGTTACTTGACTTGATAGTCAAGTCCGAGAACAAGATTCAGACTCGCATTAAGATAGGACTCAACTCCAAGATGCCATCAAGATTTCCACCCGTTGTCTTCTATACCCCCAAAGAGATAGGGGGGCTGGGAATGCTTAGTATGGGGCACATCCTCATTCCACAAAGTGATCTGAGGTACAGTGTGCAGACAGATACAGGGGTTACACACTTTCGCAGTGGCATGACACATGAGGAAGATCAACTGATTCCCAATCTTTATAGATACATCCAGCCATGGGAGAGTGAATTCATTGACTCTCAGCGTGTGTGGGCTGAGTATGCACTAAAGCGACAGGAAGCTCTGTCCCAAAACAGGCGCTTGACGCTGGAGGATTTAGAAGACAGTTGGGATCGCGGTATTCCCAGAATCAACACTTTGTTCCAGAAAGACAGGCACACACTAGCGTATGACAAAGGGTGGCGTGTTCGCACAGAGTTCAAGCAGTACACCGTCCTCCGCAATAACCCTTTCTGGTGGACTCATTGCTTGGAGAGGGGTACACTTGTGAAGATGGCAGACGGCAGGGATGTGAAGATTGAAGATGTCAAGATTGGTGACCATCTTATGGGCGACGACTGCTTTTTGCCGGACGGCATCACCATAAACCCAAGCTATCGCCCACGAAGGGTCTTGAGACTGCACTCTGGAGAGTTTGTGAAAGGGGGTAGTACACTCTTGAGGGTCGAGTTTGCAGACACAGGGCCCATCTTGCCCGAGGCTTTCGTCGTCACACCTGCACATGAACTTACGTGCAAGCTTTCTAGAATTTCCCCCAGAGTAACCAAGCCATTGGATACGCCGTTTGGTTGTTGGTCCGTAGTGTTTGTAGATCGAATGTTTATGTGTTGGACGTTCAACTTTACCGCAGATGAGTGCAACATGTTAGATGTACATGTACACTCAGCCTCTGGGGATTCAGACTTGGGTAGCCTTACAAAGGAAGCGGCATCTGTACACATATTCCACGATGGTGTAGAGGTGGCAGAATGCTTGAGAGGAGACGGGCCGCAAGTTTCTTTTGTGCATTTCGTTTCTCTCTTGCAGCCATTGAGGTCATCACCACCGGCCAGAGGAGCACAGGGACCTTTGAAGGCTCCGGACCAAATTTGCAAGGAGCATGCAAGAGCATTTGCCGCCCGGCTTCTGTCAGATCCAGAAGTCTTACATGATGGTGAATTCATTGATATCACAGTTGCCCGCTGGCGGGAGCTGAACAGATCACTCCAGCGTTGCATGGGTCTTGTGCGTGCACCTGTCTTGTATGCACGTGATCTGGAACCACTGCGTCAGGAGGATCCTCTACCACTTTCTCCGTATATGGCAGGTTTGTGTCTGTCGGCCGGAGCAATAATCGAGAAGGATTATGGCCGCGCGTGCATCTGCTGCGATGAGAAGCATGATTCACTACTAAACTGGCTCTTTCAGCACTGTCATTGCCATGGTTGGGCTGTCCAAGAAGAAAACCTGGTGTTGAGTACAGACATGACTTCCCAAACCACAGTCTCTGAGGTTCAAGGAAGTTCGTGGAATCCAAAATCCTGGAGCAAGCAAGAAGAAGGGGCAAATCAGATGCTGTCAGAACGTTTATCTGGTGATGTGCAATCAAGCGCTATTGTTGGGCCTGGGGAATCGCTTACCAAAGCTTCGCTCTGCCGCTGCAGCACACCTCACCTTGTCGTGTCATGGACCGTCGAGCAATGCCAGAAAGGAAGAATGATATTAAGGCTTATAGAGCAACACCGTATCCCGCATGTCTTTCTCACCGCCTCGTTGGTAGAGCGCCGTGAGTTGCTTGCTGGAATTCTTGATGGACAGGCATGTTTAATGGCTCGTGGAATAGAAATGGAGTACAAGATTTCCCTCCTGGAAGATCAGCAGGGTTTGTTGGAAGATACGCTCCAGCTTGCAAGATCGCTAGGTCTTGGAAACGCGCCTGTTGAAAAGAATCTGGTTGCAACCCTGCATGGGCCTTCCATGGCTTCTTTGGAGATTCTTCTAGATGGTCCAGGGGTTGAACTTTTGCCTACTCTCATTCCCAGAAAGTCGACCAGCATGTCAGAGAGTGTGCCAGGAAGGCCTTTCAAGGTCAGCCCTGTTGCGAACGGACCTTGGAACGGTGTTACCTTGGACGGGAACCAGCGCTTTTTGCTTGCTGATTTTACAGTGACCCACAATTCCAGGCATGACGGCAAGCTTTGGAATCTTAACAACTACAGAACTGATGTTATCCAAGCTCTCGGAGGAGTTGAAGGCATCTTGGAACACACACTCTTTAAAGGAACTTATTTTCCTACCTGGGAGGGGCTCTTCTGGGAAAAGGCTTCTGGCTTTGAGGAATCAATGAAGTTTAAGAAGCTAACAAATGCACAGCGTAGTGGGCTCAATCAAATTCCCAATCGTAGGTTTACATTATGGTGGTCCCCCACCATCAACAGGGCGAATGTTTATGTCGGTTTCCAAGTCCAACTGGATCTGACAGGTATCTTTATGCATGGAAAAATTCCAACACTGAAGATCAGTTTGATCCAAATTTTCAGAGCCCATTTATGGCAGAAAATTCACGAGTCCATCACAATGGATCTTTGCCAATGTTTTGATCAAGAGCTTGATGCGCTGGAGATAGAAACGGTCCAGAAGGAAACTATTCATCCTCGCAAGAGTTACAAGATGAATAGCTCCTGTGCTGACATCTTGCTTTTTGCAGTTCACAGGTGGGCCATGAGTAAACCCAGCCTATTTGGAGAGCCCAACGATGCATTCGATCAGAAGGCAGGTAACAAGTACTGGTTGGATGTACAATTGAGATGGGGTGACTTTGACTCACATGACATCGAGCGATACGTGAGAGCCAAGTTCTTGGACTACACCACGGACAACATGTCCATCTACCCTGCGCCGCACGGTGCAATGATCGGAATCGATCTGGCCTACAATTACCACTCAGCGTATGGAAACTGGTTCCCAGGAATGAAGCCTCTCATGGTGCAGGCCATGAAGAAGATCATGAAGGCAAACCCTGCTCTTTATGTTCTTAGGGAAAGGATTCGAAAGGGACTGCAACTGTACTCCTCGGAACCTACAGAGCCGTATTTGAGCAGCCAGAACTACGGTGATCTATTCAGCAACCAGATTATTTGGTTTGTGGACGATACCAATGTATATCGAGTTACCATCCACAAGACATTTGAAGGTAATCTGACAACAAAACCCATCAATGGAGCTATTTTTATTTTCAATCCAAGGACTGGGCAATTGTTTTTGAAGATCATCCACACAAGTGTTTGGGCAGGACAAAAGCGATTGGGACAGCTTGCCAAGTGGAAAACAGCAGAAGAGGTGGCAGCGCTGGTCAGGACCATGCCGATTGAAGAGCAACCAAAGCAAATCATTGTTTCGCGCAAAGGCATGCTTGACCCCCTGGAGGTCCATCTAATGGACTTCCCAAACATTGTGATCAAAGGAACAGAGCTGCAACTTCCGTTTCAGGCAGCTCTGAAGATTGAAAAGTTCGGAGATTTGGTCTTGAAAGCCACTGAACCGCAGATGATTCTGTTCAATATCTATGACGACTGGCTCAAGAGTATATCATCCTTCACTGCTTTCTCTAGGCTTGTTCTGATTCTCAGAGCACTTCATGTTCACCAAGACAAGGCCCGGATGCTGTTACGGCCCGACAAAAGTATCATCACAGAGCCCCACCACGTGTGGCCGACTCTGACAGATGAGCAGTGGATCAAGGTGGAAGTGGCGTTAAAGGACCTTATTCTTGCGGATTATTCCAAGAAGAACAACGTCAATGTAAGCGCGTTGACTCAGACAGAAATCAGGGACATCATTCTTGGGGCCGAGATCACCCCGCCCAGCGAGCAGAGGCAAGAAGCGGCGGAACTGGAGGGCTCAAAGGAGACGGCTCAAGTCACGGCCATTACGACCAAGACCACGAACGTTCATGGCGAAGAGATGATCGTAACCACTTCTACTCCGTACGAGCAGGCACAGTTCAAGTCTAAGACGGATTGGCGTGTCAGGGCTATCAGTGCCTCCAACTTGTACCTGCGAGTGAATCACATATATGTGAACAGCGAAGACATCAAGGAAAGCGGTTACACGTATGTGCTCCCGAAGAATGTGTTGAAGAAGTTTATATGCATATCAGATCTTCGGACCCAA
The DNA here is from genome assembly GCA_020975725.1 of Picocystis sp. L7. Classification (NCBI taxonomy): domain Eukaryota; kingdom Viridiplantae; phylum Chlorophyta; class Picocystophyceae; order Picocystales; family Picocystaceae; genus Picocystis; species Picocystis sp. L7. The sequence goes on from QXJR01000003.1 coordinate 169,616, forward strand.
GTGGCAGGCTACATGTATGGCATTTCACCCCCGGACAATCCCCAGGTAAAAGAGATCCGATGCATTGTCCTTCCTCCACAGTGGGGTGATCATCAACAGGTTCATTTACCGCATCAGCTTCCGCAGCATGATTATCTGGAAGACTTGGAGCCATTGGGGTGGCTTCACACTCAGCCAAATGAACTCCCACATTTGTCCTCTTATGATTTGGTGCAGCATACCAAACTCCTAGAATCTCACAAACAGTGGGATGGCGAAACAAGTATTGTGCTACCTGTGAGCTTTACACCTGGATCTTGCTCCCTCACAGCATACAAACTTACGCCTGCTGGGTATGAATGGGGGCGGAAAAATCGAGACAGTGCAGGAAATCCTGTTGGATACCTTCCCTCTTTCTACGAGAAAGTCCAGTTGCTGCTGTCAGACAGAATCCTGGGATTTTACATGGTTCCTGATGGAATGGTCTGGAATTACAACTTTATGGGAGTCAAGCACAGCGTTAACATGAAGTACAACATCAAGCTGTCCAACCCTAAAGAGTTCTTCCATGAGGAGCACAGACCAACGCACTTTCTCGAATTCACCTCACTTGAGGATATGGACGGGAATGAGGCAGACAGGGAGGATGTGTATGCTTGATCGTATCCTTGCAATCGGCATGCTTGTAAATTCGATTCACTTCCCATATCGTTGCTTAAACAAAGCGTGCCTAGGCTTCTTCTGCGGTGGCATTTCTTTCCTGCTTTGATACTCCATGTACAGCCCATCTGCACCAGTGAGCCTACCAACTTGTCCTCCTGTCCGAAGAGTGGCTCGTGGCACACCATCGTCGTCCAGCCCATCATCGTCATCCATCACCTCTTCTCCTGCCTCGGCCTCGCTGGCCACCAAGCATTTGCTCAAGAGCTCCCTCTGCTCCTCGATTGTTGAGAAACCCCATTCCCGACTTTTGTCTGCGTGCTCAAGGAGATTTCTGACCACCTTGAACGCGTAACCCTGGTCCACTAAAAACTGCTGTCGCTTTGCACTGTAATACATTTCCTGGGTGTCCCTACTCACCAACGTATAAAAGAAAGCATTGAACTGAGGTCGAGCTTTGCCCGGCGGTTCTCTCTTGGCACGTAGAATGCGGCCAAGCCGCTGGGCCTCTTGTCTTCGAGAACCAGCATGGGAGCTGATCTGGATCAAGACATTAGCTTCCGGTATGTCGATAGAGTTGTCACCCACTTTGGAGAGGAACACAGTGTTGACCTTGTCAGAGTGCTTGAAAACGTTTAGGATCTGCGTGCGTTCTGCATGTGGTGTTTTCCCGTAAATCATCGGCCGTTTCATCCTAGTAGCATACTCCTGGAGAGCAAAAATGTTGTCGCTAAACACAATGATCTTGTCCCCACGCTCACGCTCGTGGTAGTCTACAAGGAACTCACATGCACGGAACTTGTTCGGATTCATGACAAACAGGAGTCTCTGCCGGTTTGCTGAGTTGAGTACCTCCTGTTTCAAGTATTCCCGATAAAATTCCTTGGTCATCTCACACCACACCTCGATGCACTGTACGCGGGCAATATGGCCATCATTCGTCAGGTCCAGCCAGTTCGCTTCAAACAGCTTCGGTCCGATCAGGAAATTGAGATCGCCAATAAGCTCATCCTCACGGACCAAGGTGGCAGTGAGACCAAGCTTGCAGTGTGAGTTGGTAGTGGCCAACACCTTGCGAAACATCTGCGCGGGCACAACGTGGACTTCGTCCAGCAAACACAGCCCCCACTCCCGCCTCCTAATCTGAGACAATATACTCTCTGCCATGGCCGATCTCCTCCCTGAGAAACTGATCATGTTGTAGGTGCTGATGGTGACTCCAGCTCCTTCTGGCAAGTCCTCCTTGTGTACGGCCGTGAACCTCGAGATCTGGTTTTCTTTGATGTTGGTCCACAACCTGAACTGGAAACGCCACTGGTCAACGCTGACGCCGTTTGTGCAGAGAACCAAGCAGCTTTTTCCGCACCTGACAGCAGCAGCAATGCCGGTCAAACTCTTCCCAGCTCCACATGGTAGGACGATGATTCCACTCCTTGCCCTTCCATTGCCAAACATTTTGGAGAGGGACTTTTCCTGGTACGAACGCAGCGTGGCAGTGGGGTTGAGTTCCAGACCGGCAATATCCGGATTTCTGGAGTCGTGCTTGTAGTCGTACTCTTCCAGCAGCGGAAAGTTGAGCCCTCCAGGCAAGCACCTTTGTTTGACTTGTTCCACCATGGCAGGATTGACTTCGAATGAATACATGACCCTTTTGGCCTTGGACAGGATCAAGGCTTGCTCTTGTCGTTCCTTTTCACCTTCCACATCCATGTCTTCTTCCCCTTGTTCGTCGTTTTCACCGATTCCCACCACCTGTTGGACGTTATTCCTCGCTTCTGTGTGGAAGAAGCCGTCTGGATTGGTGTCGGCATCTGCAGGTGCTTGTATCCTGGCTTGTCCCACGGTTTCGTCCTGGGCCAGCACCCGGAGCACGTGCAGGTCGGCGCTTTCGACGAAGAATCGGTTCTGGTAGAGCACCAGCTTGGCTTTCCCGTAGTTTTCGGTGGACACTTTGACGAATTCCACCACCGAAGCGTCCAGTTCGGTCTTGGAGAATCGTTTGAGCACGGCAATGATGGCGTCGGTTTCGAGTCCCACCGACACGGCGGCGTACAGCGAGAAGGGCGTGAGCTTGTACTCGTGCACGTGCTGCGGCCTGCACACGGGTTCCGCGACGGACACCAGGAAGTCGTACGCTGGTTTGTACATGGACGAGAACGCTTCCAAGAAGATGTGTCCGTCCGGACACACGTACATGGGACGGCGTTCGTGATCTGGTTTCAGCACCAGATGGGTGAAATCGCGTTCTTTTTCCTTGTCTTCCGATCCCACGTCCCTTCCACGGGTCCCAGAGGCGTCCATCTTCGCTGTTGTTCCCGATGCAAGGCGCAGATTCGCTCCCGACGCACGTGCGAATGCCCACGTCCATGCCCACGTCCTCGTCGGTTAACTCGATGGTGAACATCGGGGGGAACGTAGGGGATCGAGACCCCCCTTCTGGCCCCGGAGGAGGGCAAGGGGAGGTTTCAGACGGATTCGTGGGGGAGCGGATGCGGGTGGGGGCGTGGAAGACGACGAGGAAGGCCATGGCCATGGCCAAAGAGGGATGGAAGGAACAGTTCGTAGAGAAGGTGAAACTGGTGGGAATCCCCGTGCCCGTCGCCCAATGCAACGCCCTGCAAAAGAGGCTGAAAAAACACCTCTACGATCGACCGAAGCGAAGGAGTGTGGTGCGAGGAACGGAACCGGAAGACGTGCGGCTGCTGCTGCTGCACGAAAGGTACGCCGAAGAGACAGAGATGCCGAAGGAAGTCGTCGAGGTCATGGAAGAACTCGGGATCGAAGGCAGGACCTACGAAGACGTCCTGGATTACGAACACTGCTCGACAGAACAGGTGCTGCAGAAACTCTTCCCTGGGGTACAGGAGCTGCCCACTTCCTTCGAAACCGTTGGTCACATCGCACACCTCAACCTCAAAGAAGGGTTCCGAGAGCACAAAGAAATCATCGGACAGGTCTTCCTCGACAAAAACCAGCCGCACATCCGAACCGTGGTCAACAAAGTGGGGAACATCGAGGATGAGTTCCGGATCTTCCCCATGGAAGTGCTTGCAGGAGAAAACAACACCGTCACAGAAGTGAGGCAGCACGGTAGCAGATTCAAACTAGACTACGCGAAAGTTTATTGGAACTCCAGGTTGGAGACCGAACACAAGCGCCTTGTGGAGCACTTTCGTGAAGGAGACGTCGTGTGTGACATGATGGCAGGAATTGGACCTTTTGCGGTACCTGCTGCCAGGAAAGGTTGCACAGTGTACGCCAACGATCTCAATCCTGCATCCACCCATTATCTCAGGCTCAATAGCAAGATCAACAAAGTGCAGGACAAAATCCATGCGTTCAACATGGATGCCAGGGAATTCGTGAGGCTCCTGGTGCATCCCACTGCAGAAAGGATGCAAGAAGCAAAGGCACGACAGGGGATGCATGAAGATGGAGAGCACCTCAGAGGGGTGCTGTCAGATACACCTGAATCTGGCGTCTCCTTGGATCACGTGGTGATGAATCTACCTGCTTCTGCCGTAGAATTTTTGGATGTCTTCCAGGATGTGGTCGATGGGCTGGAGCTGCTTGCAGGTCAGCAGCAGATGCCCAGGATTCACTGCTACTTGTTTGCGAAATCCCACGAGACAGAAGATGACATACGCAAGCGGGCAGAAGGGTTCCTTGGCGCGCGCATCAAGGATGCAACTCTCCACCTTGTCAGGAATGTCGCACCCAATAAGAACATGTTTTGCCTGAGCTTTTCTCTTCCTCGTGCTACGTGCTTCTGCGCAGGCGAGGTCAAGCGACAGAGATGCGAATGAACAGAAGGTGGTATTTGCTAGCCCACAATTTATTGCATCAGACAGGGTGGTCTTCAGTAGAACCTTCGCCTTTTGTTGCCTATCCTTCCGGGCCGGCTTTGTCGCCAGACCTTGAACAGAATGGTCGACAGGCGCCCAGCATCGAAGAGCTCGCGCTCCTCTGAGGTAAGTCGTGGCAAATACTTGATGCTTTCCTCTTCGGAGATGGTCAAGCACTCTGTGAGAATACGTTGGTATCTGTCCCGAAAGCTGGATAGGACCAACATGGCAACGTCTGTTTGGTTGGTCAGGAGGGACACCTTGAGTCCCAGCTCGAAGTAATATCGGCTCCTGTCTCGAAGGTCCACACATGTTGCATCTGCCAGCAGTTCCCGTCTCACTTTTTCCCCAAAGATCTTGGGCACGGATAGGCTGACCATATTCCGAGAGGCTAGGCTGTTCGCCATCCAGAACGGCACTTCCACTTGGGATCCATCTGGGAGATCGTTCTGGTCCGTGCTCGGATCAAGCACTTGTCCCAATCCTTTGGCTCCCACTGTGAATGTCACCGGGACTCTCTGTTGGCGGGAAGAACGTCAGCTTTCCTTCCAATTGACGTTCCAGGTGCACGCGATTCATTCCGCCGCTTGTCGCTCGGTTCTATTCCGCATCTTCTGGGTCTCGGCGTGGTTCGAACGGACGCCTCGCCGTTCTCCGGTTCGCGTCATGCGCCCATCCTTTCCACCGTTCGATCCTTCGCATAGCTTGACGCACCTCTTCGTCTTCCAGGATCGATTCTACGTCGTAGTAATTCCACATCGCTTGTCTTTCAATCGTTGGTACGCTTGGGCTCGTTTCTTGGCGGATCGAGCAGGTTTCGACGCCCTCTTTTTCGTCCTTCTTCTACGTCTAAAGTCCACTTTTGTGCCCGGAGGTGTTCTTGGACGATCTTCTTGTCGCTTTTTAGGATCGAAACCGCCTTTGGAAGCTTCGATGGCGGTGACCAACGCGCTTGATTCGACGAAATGCGATGCGACAGACACGGTTGTGCGCGCCAGATGCGATCCTTCGCCGTTTTTCGGATGCATGCATCCGTACCCGACGAGGAGCGTCGGGGACGGGTCGCTCCTCCTCTCACAGCAGATTCAATTTTCCTCTGCGGGGATAGGCACAGGTTCGAATGGTTCCGTCTGATCGATCTCCCTCCATTTGAACCCATCCCACATCGAGGATACCAGTTCGAAGTGGACGACCTTGTAAAAAGGGGACGATACAGACTTAACCTCGTAAAAGGAGTGCCAAGCGATCGCGTGCCACTTTCCTTACGAAAAAGCATCATACGCCGAGTTGCTCCTTCTGTTTTATCGAGAATGCAAGGAAACGGGGCGCCCTTCACCTCGCACCTTGCACATCGACCGTGCTTGACGGTCTCGTAGGTTGTTGACATCGCTCCTCCAACACATTTCGAATTCGTTGGAACAAGTGTGGACCACCTCATGGCACGGATGTAGCTTCCACCTTCCATCCGCATGTCCTCCGATTTTCTTGACGTTCTTGCATGGACCTCCGTAAAACGGACATACATGCGATCGGTGATCCACATCGATAAGAAATATTTGCAGTACATCTTCCTACCACGTGCACAAACTTTGCAATAGGATCAAGTGGATGCCGATTGCATACCTCAAACTACAACCGCCAAGGGGATTTGCCCGGCCTTGCACGCATCTATATCGAAGGAGATTGCCCAAAGGTGGGAGTTCCTCCGGGTGTTCTACATCGTTGGTTGATAATCGTTCACGCAAGAAAGGTAGAGCGGGGTTGAGTTGCCGGATATGGGTCACGAAGTGCGTTCGATAGGATCCACGAACATTCCACAACGGCGTCGAAAGAAGGCAAGAAACTCGAATCAACGGATACAAACGCGGACGCACGAGGAAAAGAGGGTGCTTGGTGAGGATGGAGACAGTACGATAGAAACGTCTATCGATGCGAGATTGCATGTCATTCATATTGCGAGATCCATTGTACTTGAGGACCATCCTGCCTTGTATAGTCGCGGCCATGGCAACCGGGCGCACCCCTCCCTCGGGGATGGAGCGCGGAGGCAATCGAGGCGGCCTGATCTTTCTTTACGATGGCCACCGTTCGGTTTCGCGGCCATGATCGAGGGAGCCCAACTAGTCGCTTGGATCGGCACGGGTTGGGACTCCCCTTCGTCCCACTGGTTCCGGACCTCTGATCGATATGATCTCGATGATCGGTGTAAACCATCGATCTTATTGTGGAAAGATATCGGATGGACCCGCCTCCATCGGGAACGGGCGAGTCGTCCCTCGATACGATCTCGATGCCAGGGGTAAAGATATCGATGAAGCAAGGGAGAGATATCGGTTGGAAGGGCGATCCGCCGCCTGGGCCTGGCAGGTCCATTCCGACGCGATCGTTTCCATCCGACATCGTCCCTTTTGACGCAGCTTCCACGCAAGTTTGGCGGAGGAATATGGCTGGATTCGACCTGCAGTCGTTCCTGAAGAACGTACCAAGTACCGAGAGTCGATCCATGGCGGTGTGTGAAGCGACGAAGACGACGGTGGAAGAGTTTTGAACGCGAACGGATGGGTGTCTGACGAAGGAAAGACGCACCTTGCGATCGACGTGAACGGTGCAAAAGGTCCAGGACACGGAATCTTCGGCCACGTCCAACGTGGTGGGCAAGAGGAGTGCAGCAGCCACGGCCATGGCCAAGGCCGTGCTGCGCCAGAGCGAGGCTGACAAAGCCAAGAAAGAGAAGCATGGACCGATTGGAAAGCGACTCGACGGAGACGAGGTGCGAGGAAGGAAGAGCGCAGACGAGTACGAAGCGAAACGTCGAACCTAATGGACCACAAGTCTGACCGTGCGGTGGCAACGACGACCGGGACCATGCGCAGGTTTTCGACGTGGACGAACCGAGGGATAAAAGCAACCAAGCACAACTCTCGGTGTCGCCCATCACCATGTACAACTCGGAAGGGAAACCCAGGGGACGCATCATCGCAGTGAACGAAAACTATATCTGCTACGGGCTCAAAGGAGGACCCATACGGGTGCTCAGCCAGAAGACAGGAATCAAAACACTGCTGCGAGGACATTCCGCCCCGGTGAGCGACATGGCATTCTTCTCACCAAAGATGGACGTTCTCGGGTCCATCAGTGACGATGGAAAGCTCTTCATACGAAGGCTGAAAGATAAGGAAGAGGGTGGGGAAGCGGCTGACATTGAGGACGAGGTGCTCATGTCGCTGCAGGTGAAGCTGACGCGCCAGCATGGCGACCCGCTTTTCTGTTGGCACCCTTCACTGCCCGATGGATTCGCATGTGCAATTGGCAATCAGGTTTTCATTTGCTCCATCTCCTCATGCATTGTTGGCAACGGGAAGTCCCGCGACATCGTGTGCAATCTAAACCACACCCCACCCAAAGGTGTGGCTGTCCTTCCGACCGTGGACGATGAAGTGTCCGCACTCCAGTTCTCTCCCAAGGGGCTGTTGCTTGCCATTGGTTCTGTCAGCGGTCAGGTCTACGTGTGGAGTATGCCTGGTGCAGGATCGGACTCTACATCAACGAAGCTCCAAAGTAAGTTCGAACCGTATGGGAAGGAAGCTATAGGCAGCATCCACTGGTTGCAGACGTCGTCGGACAAACCAACTCTGATGACAGGTAACAGCTTCAATTCGGATATCCGCCTCTGGGAACTAAAAGGCGATCATTACAAATGTCCACAGACCCTCAAGTTGGTCAGCAGCAGACATGGTATCGATGCGTTTTCGAATGTTGTTGTTGTTGTGGAAGATGCAGATATTGTCATACTGGCCAATAGTAAAAGTAACATTCTATACACCGTCCACTATGCCAGAGAGAAGGGCGGGGGAATATGTTTTGACTACCTTACCGAGCACTGTATAGCGCAACCCATTATCAGCTTTGTTGCGCATGCTGCAGATTCCTACGCCAAGGATGGTAGCAGTAGAAAGGTCAATGTTTTTGCCGTGCAGCCTAAAGCTATTCAGCAGTACTTTGTCGATGCAGAACTTTGTGTCCCTCCTGAGGAGGTTCCAAAGGAAGAGATGGGTGAAGTGGAAAGTGCCGTGGAAGAGAATGGTGCAGAGAACGCTGGTGGGTCTCCCATTGACAGAAAAGGATATGAATCTCCAGTGGAACATGGAGATGATAAACTGCCACGGCTGCTCACCCCGTCTCAAATTATGCAGTTGGCAGGATCAGCTGGGAAAAACTCGCAACAACGACAGTCTGGACAAGGGTACGAAGAATCCGCCAAAGGGGTTTCAGTGGCAAACAAGGAGAAGGAGCGGAACTTGTCGCAAATCAGCAATTCAGGCACTTTGCCAGAGCCTGCCCCCGCTTCCCCTTCAGAGACAGAGGAAGCTCCCAAGGTTCGTCTTTTGATGCGACCTTCGAATTCAGAGGCTCCCTCTCCAGATGCTAGGATCAAGCAGCTTGAGGAGGAGGTGCATAAACTAAAGACGGATACTACAGCCGCGGTTGCGAAAGAAGGTCGTCGTGTGGAAGCATCCATCATAAAGGCCATCAAAGCGAACTCTCAGGAGTCTCAGGGAATGGAGAAGAAGCGAATGGAAAAGCTGATCATGGCTATGTCACAAACCATACATCAGGACTTGCCCAGACAACTAGCAGAAACCATGAAGGCTGAAATGGTTGCATTGGAAGACAAGATCGCTGAATCAGTCACAGCGTCAGTCACAAGCTCCATGGAAGCATCGACCGCCAGGGCTATCCAAAACAAGCTACCAGGGGCAATCAAGGGCACTCTCACAGAAGCCCTCAAAAACAACTTTCAGGCATCCATAATCCCATCTTTTGAAGCTGCCGTGAGAGAAATGTTTTCGCAGATAAACGCTTCTCTTGATGCAGGGCTGCAGCAACAGTTGAGCTCAAGCTCTGAGGTAGCCAAGGTATCAGGTCTTCTGGAACAAGCATCGCAGCTTACGGAAACCCTGCGTGTGGAAATATCTGAAGGACAGCGCAAGCTAATGGCTATGGCAGCCGATGAGCGTAATCAAGCATTGAAGGCAGCAAGAGAGTCAGTCTGGCGAGAGTCTCATGCAGGAGCAAGGGATGGTTCAGGAATGATGGGCACATCGTTGGAGCAGCTTGAGGCCAGGCTTGACCCCACGATAGAACTCAAAGGCTTGGTAGAGGCAAGGAAGTATGAGGAGGCGTACAACAAAGTACTGAGTCTGGGAAACGTTGAGACCGTGGTGTGGCTATGCAAACAAGTGGATGCAACTGCAATCTTCAACTTTACGCCCCCTCTTCTGTCCCAGGGTGTTTTGTTGTCACTGATGCAGCAACTCAGCACAGATCTTCAAAAGGATACCACCCTTAAACTCAGTTGGATACAGAACACAGCCCTGGCCCTTGATCCCCAAGATCCAGTACTTTCTGTTCACATGAGACCTATCTTGCAGAGCACCTTTGTAGCCCTGAATAACCGCTTACGAACAGCCAGGTCAGGAGAAGCTGGGCAAATCAAATTGGTCATCCACCTGATGAATTCACTGCTGACCGCCTGCAAGTGAGCAGAGGCACCCTTTCGCATCAGGCTGCAACCTAGGTTCTCCCCTTTGGCATCAACGAGGTCGCTAGAACTATTCGCAACCCTTCCCTGAATGCTATCCTGAACGATAAGGATGCAGCAGTTGGGGAATCCCTAATTGCTGCTTCAAGTACCCCAAATTGATCCTCGTTTTTGTGTGGTGGGCCCTTCCCAAGGAACGCCTTGTTTGGACCACCCTCTGCACTGCATCAGTTTGCACCAGGGGGACTGTAGTGGGCCGCCCGTGTGCACAATGGAGAGATAGCTGGGTCCCTGCTAGCTTCTCGACAAGACACTTGCTCTGGTTCCTGCTTAGCTCGTCTCCGAACATGACTGCTCCTCTGCAGGCCTTCGACTTTAGCAGAGCGTTTATTTTGGAAGGTATGGCTTGGGCCCCGCACGTTTCGGATAGCTGGTGTAGGTATTCCCTGAGGAATTGCTCTCCCAACATCACGCCGCATATGCAGGGTGCTGAGAATACGTAGCATTTTGTTGGCATCGAAACGGTTATATCTCCATCGTCAGCGTGATGTTTCAGTTTCCAGCCCCACCTTTCGATCCGCTCCATATAAAGCTCAGCACATGTAAGTTCTTCGTAGGTTAGTTCCATTTCAATGGGTGGCGAAACCTCTTGAGCGAGAGAAGCCCCTGCACGAAGCCTGCTCCTCAATTCCTCTTGTAGATGCTCAAGACGCACCCTTTCATCTGCAGCGTGTTGATCGATGACAAAGATCATCCCTTGTGCCTTGGCAAGAATGAACTTTTTGTCAACTTGACAGTAAACATGTGCAACTCTCAAAGCGTCACGCGACATTGTGCTGGGAATTACCCCACCTTGAGGATCAAAGTGTTTGAATTGGGCCAATTCAAGAATGTCACTTTGAATTGGCAATCTCCACCTCATCGTTTTCTTGGATTGTCCATCAGCTCTGCAGCAATCGCACACCTCGGCAGCATTGCCTTTCGGTGGCTGGCTGTGCCCTCTCCATTTCACAAGTAACGAGTCTTCATCGCTATCAATGCCTTCGCATTCGACGGGCAAGCGAACGGATTCACCCGTAGTCAAGCGTTGCTTTTTCACCCTCCGGAATTGATTCGGAGTCGAATGTGGCCTCATTCTCGCGTGTGGACCTTGGCTACCCGTTCTTTCACAAGTGAACTGTGGCACATTTTCACTGTTAGTGTATACGACAGTTCTTCGTGCACAGGAGAACTTTTTCGTCGCCAGCATCGACACCCATGAGCTCTTTGTGCTCGAGAAACACCACGACGGCAATACTTCTGCCCATGCTACAAGCAGCCACTTGGCCAGGAGCCGTTCTACCAACTGCCCATCGAGGAATTCCATGGAAGATTTGTCTTGCTCTTGTAGCAGGTCAAAGGAACCGGGCGGGCAACGCATAAATAGTGCGTAGTATGGCAACGCTGCACCAATACTGGCCAGTGCCCCTGTCTCTACCTTTGCGCCACTTGTAGCCAGACTGGAGCAGAGAAACTGGAAGGCCTGCACAAGCATTTGGTGCACCGGGCTTCTCCGTACGACCTTGCGATTGACGAAAATATATTGCTGCGTCTTCGCCCTTCCACCATGTGGAGGAACGCTGATGATCCCATCCAACATCCAGTCGTTTTCGTGGATAGTAGCACGTTTGAAATGCTCTGTGTTCGTCTTGCCCAAACCAGAGTAGAACAACGTGAAAGGATCGACAGGGACATCTTGCCTGATCAGCTCGCCTTTGTGTTTTTCTTTGACTTGAAAGCGACACTCGTGGTGGCTCATGGCAAGGCAAAGGATCCTGTAGCGCATGGCATCTACTTCTTTGTGCAATGCACGTTCGTCCACCAGTTTCCTCCGCACTGGCTGGTTGAATTGGAAGTTTTCCACGTACACGCTCGTTCCAGGTTCTTGCCGTGTCACTTTTTCGATTCCGAATCGAAGGACGATGTTCCCTTGCACGGTTTTGGAGTACGTTTCGAAGCTCCCTTTTTTCCTGGAACAGATCGACAGGGTGGACAGCTCTGCCAAGGAAGCCATCGCTTCGCCGCGAAAGCCGAGCGTTTTGGGTCCTTCATGAAGCTCTTTCAGCGTCCTGATTTTCGAAGTGCAGTGCCTCGTTCCGCACTGGAGGAGATCCTCTCGTCCCATGCCATGTCCATCGTCGTGCACTTCCAGACGTCGATTTTGGACGTCGGCCCAGATCCGCACGCACCTCGCACCTGCGTCCAGTGCGTTGCAGGCGAGTTCTTCGGCCACCTGATCGAGTCCTTTAAGCACCGTCTGCGATCTCACGGCGTCCGCGACGTCCTTGGGAAGCGCGTGCAGCCTGGCCATGGCGGCGTCCTCGAAACGTCGCACTTGCGTTTCGGAGGAGACGATACGCCCACCTTTCCCTTTCCCGTTTCAAGCTCCCCTTTCAAGCGTCCCTTACTACCCGGGTCGAGGACGCGGGATGAACCCGTGGGAGAACGGGACAGGCTGGCGATGGAAGGGGGTTCGGGGTCCAGGCTGGCCTTGGACGGCGTACGCTTGCCGTGGCGCCAATCCGCGTCGACGTGGGGATGGATGGGAGAAGCAGTGGCAGGATGGTGGGACGGCACGATGGAGAACGGATGGAAAAGGTGCGGAGCGAGGGGTGGAAGAGCCACCACACGGCGTACCAGCCCGTGGAGACGCAAGGGTCGGCAACGCTATCCGTCCCGCGAGTCCCCATCGATCCTTTCCGCTCCAGCAGCACCTTGCTGATCGATCACCAAACGGGGGCAAATGCATCCTTGCATCCATGGACACACCGAATGCAATCTGCCAGTTGCCCACGTTCCTTGTGTCGGAAGGACCTGCCTTCCCACCCACCGGTCTGCTAGCCCCTCGAAAGGGGGGCATACAAACGGGATGAAGGATCGAAGAAGGGGGGCATTCGTGTCCGCCGCCGTTCGGCGGCGCGCCTGGCAAGGTGCGCACCACTTCGTCGCGTTCCGAGTCGGAAAGCATCCGTCGAACGATGATCCAATCGACCCACTTGGTAGCTGAATCTTCCTTGAGGACAACACACATGCACCACGATCTGACGACGCAAGGACGACGGGAGGATCCGCCGAAAGAAGCGAAGAAGCACGTCCTGACTGACGCAGAAACGATCGCTGTAGCCGAACGTGCGATGAAAATAGCTCGTTGTGGTGCCTGTTCCACACAGTGAGGTAGGTGCAGCACGAAGGACCACTCTCGGATAAACTATAGAGTGGACGCTCCATCCAAACAGGAGCTACGTCCGTTGTGCGACATGGTCAAGAATTCTGGGCGAAAGTCCCCGGGCTATGAGGCAGAAAGTGCCAGCCTTAGCAGGCAGGACCTTCACCGACCTTCCTTCGGGCAGGAAGTGGAGCAGCTAGCCATCGATACAGTTATGTGGTCAGTGGGAATACAACCCACCAACAGAACGGGGCTTACTCTCGTGCTGACGCCTACATCTCTCCAGCGTTCTCGTGCGTGACAGTTCCAGGAGGTCGCTTGTCTTGGAAGCTGCTATCCATTCAGGTACGGAGACATGCGGGCAAAACCCTCGACGGAGAAAATGATGACCAACATTCACCTACACAGACCTGATCCGATGCTCCTATGCACTGTGGAAAAACCTATGCACCACTCTGATTCTCCACGTGATCCCAATGACCCTCGTTCGCTAGAAGCATCTGCTCAGCGACCTTTCCACCTGGATTTGCACGACTTACTGACTTGCTGTTGCATGTTGCGGCTTCTGCAGGAGTGTGCAGGATCTATTTCGTAGGAAGGCGCGATATGGTCGATGCCAGTGCACGCTCCTTGTAAATAGCATTTGTACGATACGATGTTTACAACACAAGCCTTTTCAGGGCGTTGCAATAACCGAACGACGGAATAGAATTGCAGAGCGCCATTGGGAGGATGGACCGGCATTCAGACTTCCTGGAAGTCTTTCTCGTACTCTCCAAACTTGGGTTCTTTACGGCTCCGCGGTCTTTCGTGTTCTCCGCGGTTCCATCCTCCAAACATCCGATCGAAGAAACCGGACTCCTGACCTTCGCGTCTGCCTTCGAGGGTTCCGAAGAGTTCCTCTGGGACGGGAAGGCCGAGTCCTCGCTGCATTTCGAACATCCGCCGGAAGAGCTCTTCGACGGGGTTGTCCGTCGACCCGTCGAACGGCATGGCCGGCCTCTCTCCCCCTTCGGTTCCTTCGGCACCGCCGAGTGTGTTTCCCCATCCGCCGAAAGGCAGATGCATGCTCGTTCCCCCTTCGTCGGTGGTTTCTTCCGTCACCACTTCGACCTCCTCTCGCGGTCTACGTTCGCAGCAGAGGGACTCTTTCGTCAGCGCGTTCGTTCGCCCCGAAGATCCGCACCGCGCGTACGGCGCACGTACGCGGATCTGCGGCTTACCTTCCTGGACACTGCCTGAACTTCCTTTTTACGCGCTCGCACTTTTGCTTCAACCTTCCTTCTTCGTCGGGGACGCTCCGGCAGGTGATGCTTTCCGAGGTGGAGTATGTGCATCCATGCCTTTCGTTCGTCTGTCCTTCTTCTCCATGGAGGTTCCGCATGCCTCGCACAGCGAATCCACGTCCGTCCATCACGCACGAGCAGAAGCACGATGCGCGAATGGCCACGAAGTGGTTCGGTGCTCGTGCATCCTGGACCCCTGAGGGACCGTCCAAAGACCGTCCATGACCGCTGTCCACACACGGTCCATCCATCCCGTCGGATCGTTCGCCCCGGACAGAAGGCGAAGCCGACCCTTTCCTTCCTTTCGACGGATCGGGGTCAGACCCGAAAGGGATGAAGGGTAGAAAGGGAACAAAACCGCGCACCTGCGAAGATCGACGTCATCGATCCGACGCACACTGCACGAGCGAACGACGCGGAAGACAGCCTTCGAGAAAGGCCGGTGTGCACCAAAAGGAGGGAAATTGGAAACGAATGGCGTGGGAAGGATCCATGGCACTGCGTGGATGCGCCGTTGGGGTCGACGCCGTGCGTCCTGGAGGAAGAACGGGTCGACGTCCAGGCACCAGACACGGTCGTTTGGATGTGCTCAAGTGCAGAGCCACGTCAGAACCAAGGCGAAAGAACGGGAGGGAATCCATATGCGTGGTTGGCGGAGGCTTCGGTGGCCTCCTGACCGCTCTGAAGCTCGATTCCTTGCTCTGGCCAGACGGGAAACCAAACATCGTGCTGGTAAACCGAGAAGAGAGGTTCCTGTTCAAGCCATTGATGTACGATTATCTCACTGGGGAGTGTGATGTGGCCGAAGTGGCCCCGAGATTCGAAGACTTGCTGGAAGGCACTTCGATCGAGTTTTGCCAAGGTGGAGTCTCGGGCATGGAGCTGATGCAAGCGACCGGAGAGGGAGTGCTCTCTGTCGGCGAAGGCCAGTCCATCCCGTTCGATCACCTGGTGGTGGCAGTTGGCGCATCGACGAGGTTTCCATCGGGTGTGCCAGGTGCCCGCGATCTTGCTCTCCCGTTTAGCACCTTCGAAGATATGATGGAGGTTGAAAGTGCACTGAAAGAATTGGAAGGACGACCCGGACCATGCAACGTCACCGTAGCAGGCGGGGGGGTTGCCGGTGTAGAACTGGCATGCGCAGTGGCTTCTTGCCTCAAAAATCGCCCCAGTACAACGGTCACGCTGGTGTCAGGTTCAGCAGAAATTATGGAGAAGTGCCCTGCCGGACACAGGGAAGCGGCCAAGGTCGAGATGAAGGATCTGGGAGTGGAGGTATTGGACACTGCAAGGGTACTGTCCGTGGAAGAGGTTGAGGATCACAAGCAGGTGCACATCAGCATCGGAGGCCAAGAGCGGGTGATTGACACGGATTTGCTGCTCTGGACGGTAGGCCAGGCTCCGGCAACTGGCGACCTGGGTGGAAGCTATGTGTTCCCAGTGAACGAAAGAGGCTCCATCAAGACAGACCAATACCTTCAGGTGGAGGGCCAGTCCAATGTCTTCGCATTGGGCGATGCTTCTTTCCAAACACCCGAAGTTTCTCCTTACATCGCCACAGCCCAAGTTGCGCTTCAGCAGTCCGATTTCTGCGCTTACAATGTTTGGGCTTCCATGAACGGACGGAAGCTTGTTCCCTTCCGCTACACGCATCTGGGAGATATGATGACGCTTGGCCGCAGCACAGCTGCAATTACATTGCCGTTGGGGAGCGGCTTCACCTTGGATGGTATTCCAGCGTCCCTGGGTCGCAAAATTGCCTACGCCATCCGTCAGCCCACTCTTAAGCAGCAAGCAAGAGTGGGTCGCGGACTGTTGGAAAGGGAGGGTGGCGAAGTCGGCAAGGCATTGGGTCCCTTGCTGCAACTGTTTGCTACGGAGGCCAGCAATTTCGTCCAGCAGCGTAGGGCCTGAGGGCTCTTCTTTTCGTGCCTCAAATAAACCGCGTCGTTCGATATTTTCGGATCGCCTAGGGTCATTGATCGAGGCGTGCACGAGCCTATGTGTTTGCGACCTCCTCTTCCGCGACATCGACCGTTACGCCTTGGACGTTCCTGCGTTTCATCCGTCGCAGAGGAAGCATAGCGAGCAGCAGCAGACGCAGCATCCTCCGCATCCGCAGTCGTTCATTGCGTCCAAGCACCCGTTTTCTTCGAATCGATCGTCGAAGGGATCGTTCAGCAGCCTGGACATTTGTTTTGCGCCGATGGGTGGGTTTCCTTCTTCCATCTTCGGTCGGCTATGGCGACCTTCGTGGCGTGGGTCTTCGTCTCGTCCGTTTCGAAGGAGCACGTTGTGGCATCCACGTGTGCAGTCCGGTTGAATGGAAGGTTTGATGGAGGGGTTTGAAAGGGAAGAGGTGGGTTCGATCCTGGGGGACACGTTCACGTCCGACGAGGTGGGTGGTGAATCGTGGCCACCACCGCCTCAACCCACGAGGAGGCCAGTGGAAATGGAAAGGAATCCATGCCAGCAGGATCGACGGGATGGAACGTCAACAGGAATAAGAATGAATCGTTACTAGGCACAGGAATGGGAACGACGGAATATCATGGACATCCACGAACCGTCCTCCAGGGCGATTTATTCTCCATCACAGCTTCTTGCACATCTCCTTGATGCGCTTGCCCAATCCTGGGACCTGACTCTCAAAATCTTGTGCACACGTAGAAATGCATGCCTCCATCCTCTTCTGTGCCTCCTGAAGCTGCGAGTCACTGGGCTCCGCCGGGAGCTTCTCTCGTGAAACGTCCTGGCAACGCACAGCACAGCGCTGAAGCCTCTGCTGAAAATCTCCAAGTTCGTGGTTGACCACGGCTTCCATCCTCTGCACCTTCTCCGAACACGACTGCACGCACGACTGCAAATCCGTCTGGTTCTTCGCAGTGTCGCAACACGCTGCACTGCACTTGAAGGCTTCCTTCTGGAGTGGGCGGCTCACAGTACGATCGAGGTCCTCCGACAACGTCTCCAGCGCCTGAAGCATCCCGTACGTTCGCGTCGCGTCAGTCTCTCCTTCGATTTCCATTCAGCGCAGCAAGTACTCATTCAACGCTCCTACCTTGCGAATGGCTTCGGCTTTGGCCTCCATCGCGATTGTCCACTTGGAGGACTTTCCCACCACCACGAAATGAGGCAGGGCATAGGGGGTGAGGAACCAATGCCGACTGTATCAGATTCCCAAGGGCACCTGCGGCAGGACCATGGACGCTTCGATACTGTTACAGGCGCAGCGTACCACCTGCGTATGTCGATCCCACCAGGCACTGTGCGTGGTGAACGACGTGATGGACCGCGACCTTCCAAGCCTCGTCTTCGATCCCTGTGCGAAGAGCCCAACGGAGCAGAAGGCGGAGTTTCTCCAGGTTTTTCCCCACCAGTTGGTCGCAGACATCGCACATCACCTTCTGGAAGACGTCTACTTGGAACACGTACTCTTCCAATCTACCTTCTGATAGAAGAACGAAGATCGTCTCACATCTACTTTCCAATTCACTCTTGAGGGAAACCCATGGTTCCGTCACCACAGACTCTGACCAAAAGACAGATTGGGCCTTCACCAGTGAATCTTCGACAGAGCCGCTATCATTCCCCTCAAAAAGCCTCGTGCGAATGACGCGACGACTGTGCGTGTACGTTGCCTTGACTTCTTTCTGAATGTCTTTTGGTAGTTCCGCAAAAACTGTTGGATCCACCTGTGTGAATGTCATGGGATTCTCCATCCTGCTGGGAAGTTCACTTCTGGCAGTGTTGATAGGAGATTTAGCTTTTGATCGAGGTGACTTTCGCGCCTTTGGCGGGCTCTTTCTAGGGACTTTGTCTTTGGATTGCTGTGGGACTCTGTGCATTTGGTAGGCGCGCTCCAACTCCAACTTCACCTCGGATGGAAGTGCAAGCAGAACGTCTTTGTCCACCTGAGACAATGGAGGCAAAGGCGCTGGACTATCCGTTGCACAGGTTTTACCAAGCAATCTCTCGCAAGGACGTGATTGCTCTTGTTCCAAAAATCCGAGAGATCCACCTGCGCTTTGGTGCCCTTTGTTGGGTGCTGCGTGAAGCTCCATAGATACCTTCCCGCTCGGAAGTGGCCGATTCGCCTCTTCTGACATTGCCACCGCCCCTTCGACCAGGAATCTAGTTATGGGACCATTCTTGCATGGTGATGTACTAGTGCCCCGCATGTTGTCAAGGCGGGTGACTGAGACACCCACTCCCCGTAGCACATTGGCTGGGCAACATAAAGATCGCCAAAGGGACAAGCATGAATCCATCAGTTCCTTTGCATCGTCGATATAGCTTGCAAGGGTAAGAGACTTGCTAAGATTGTCACACTTTCCATGCCCGAGGAATTTGTATGGTTCACTTGCTCCCTCTTGCTTGCGTTTGAGCTTCAGAGTGACACAACGCCCCTTCAACCTTGCATGGCGAAGTCGCTTCTCTACTTCACCACACAGATCTTCGATGAACTTAATTGCTTCGGCCTCGTGGTTGAACCTTATCCCCCAATTGACCTCTGCTCCGACGCTCTTCCTCGTTTGCTGGGTTTCCACTTTTCTACCATCGATGCCCCTGCAATGAGAAAATAAGAGCTCCCCGGTTTTCTCTCCAAACTCTTTCTGGAGAACACTCTTAGGCATTTCTACCAAATCTGCACATGTGAAAATATTCATCAAATTCAGCTTCTGCCTTGTGCTCCATCCAACACCAGGGAGATCCGCTACATTCATTGACTCTATAAGCTTTGCTCCTTCTTCAAATGACACAAAGAGCTGTCCGTTGGGTTTAGCTCTTCCAGTTGCGATTTTGCTGAGTAGCATATTGCATGAAATGCCAGCACTGGCAGTGCAGCCAGTGCAGGAGAAAATTTCTGCTCTAACTCTTGACGCCCAGCTGATCGGATCTTCTAGGTTGGACACATCGATGAACGCCTCGTCACAGCTCACAGGCTGAACCCTTCCAGGAAACATCTCAAACATGATGCGGTAGACGGCTTCGCTCACCTCTTGATACAGATCGAATTGGTACGGCATAACAATAAGCTGGGGGCACAGTTTCTTGGCTTCCCCAACAAACATGTTGGCACGAATACCCAATCTCCTTGCTTCGTAGTTGGCAGAGGAAACCTCCGCCTTGCCTTGATTGCTATTCGAATGACAAACAACTAGAGGCTTACCACGTGCATGAGGATTCTTCAAAACGGCGACTGAAGCAAAGAAGCAGTCCATATCCACGTGCATGATCGCCCGAGCTAAGCGCTCGTCTTGCCGAACCGACGACTGCACCCGTTCCTGGGAGACCTTCACCATGAGATTCTCTATTCTTTCCTTCCACGTACCGATGAAGTGGAGCCGCGATGCTTTGAAGAAGGTGTCCATGAAGTTCGGATCATTCAGCGAGGATCTCGGTCGACCTCCTAAGACGACACAGGAGCGCCTGGCTTCTTCGGCCACTCGCAATGCTTCTTGCAAGCATTGGTCCTCGTTCGTGGTCTTTGGTATGCCACATCCTTCGCTCTGCAAATTCGGACCGTCATCTGCTCTTGCTTTAAGCTTTCGAAACCCATGGAGGGTCGTTTGTCCCGGTTGGAGTTGTAGGCGCGGCAGTCCGAAGTCTTCTTCTGGGAGTTGCTTTCCTTGCTTCAGGCATTCCGTGATCCATCCGGGTGTCACAATTGCGGGGGCGGGTTTCCTTTCGTTGAGGATTTGGATGATCTTCGATTCTGGAAGGTGCGTGCATACGATGTGTGTGACGCGTTCACGCGAGTAGTAGTTCTCGAATCGCCCACCGTGTTTGGCCATGATATCCTTGATTTCTTCCCAGGAGGGTTCCGTGTATCCATTCACGTGCACTGAAACACCTCGGAAGACCCCCCTTTCGCTCGTCTCGGCCACTTCTGCGCTACGTTCGAATTGCAAGCGCAGCTTCCGTTTCTTCTCGGCCATGTACTCCCGGTGGCTCCCACCGTGGTGCTTTCCCAGGCGCATGGGAGGTTCCATGGCGTCGTTTCGGCTCGTCCCTCCCACGAAGTCCTGTCCCAACGCCTCTTCACTTCGACGTATGCTCCTCCCGTGTTCGCTCCCACGCTGCTACCAAGGCATCCCTTCCTGCTGCGCGTGCTTTGCTACAGCCCCGTGCTGCGCGTGCTGCGCTCCTCCCCGGCCCTGTGCTCGCTTAAACCGGAGGTTAACTCGGGCCGGGAAGTTAAGCGTCGGGTTAAGTCGAAGGGCTTCGGACGACCTCGAGACGCGCGACGCGATGGCGGACCGCGAGGACGACGCTGCTGGCATGGAAGACGGAAGACGCGAGGTTTGGGAGGATGAGTTGGAGGAAACAGATACATTGAGCGAGGTGGAGCAAGAGGAAGAGGTGGAGCAAGGGGAAGAGACGGAAGGAGATTTGTCCGCCAGCTTGGAAGACTCGTATTCAGGGATCGAAAAAGAGAAACTGGACGACATACCCGAAAACAAACCCGGCTTCTGGACCAAGAAGCTGAAGAGGCAGAGACTGTTGAAGATTCGCTGGTGGCCTTGGCCCAGAGATCCGCGAGACGATCCGGACTCCGTCTTCTACGGTAGATCGTCCCGAGAGTACCGAGTGGACAGCTTGGAATTGACCGGTTCAGGGACCTTGGACAGCAAGCATTCGTTCTCCAGCCAAATGTCGCAACACGGACCGGCTCAGGCAACTGAAGAGGAGCAATTTGATCCCCTGGACAAGCCGGTGTTTTGGTGGTGGTTTCCCAAATGGGTTCTCACCGGGGAAGGGTACCATAGGTTTATCGATCAACGAGACAACTACCGCTTCCTGGCCGATCGATTCGGGTGGGAGCTACCACCTCCACCTTACAAGGATGGACCGGCCCTTGCCATAGCTTTTTACCGTCAAAAAATTATAGGTCAGGGTAAATGGGTCTACAAGCGACGGTTCAACATTCAAACCATGTTCCATTACCTGGGAGTTGCTTGGCTCCTGAAACAAGTTCAATTCTACGCGTACGAGACAGACAAGAAAGGCAGGAGAAAACATCCATACCTGGGCAACGTTTTGTATGGATTCATTGTATCGCTTATCGGCGTCCTATTTCCTAGCATCATCACGATTGTGCTGTACGGCTTGATCCCCCTACAAAGCGTGACGGACTGCACGTTCAAGGACCAGGCAGTCTTTCTCCTCTTTACAAACCCCGTCAGCTACGTGATTCTTGGGTTCACACAGATCACTATCTTCATCGGTTGCATCGACGAACGCCTTCCTTGGAGGCCCTTCCGGAAGTATGCCCCAATACTTTTGGCTGTGTATCTGATGCAAGTGGCAATTTCCATGCCCATTGTCCTAACAGTCGGGTACTATACCATGCAGGGTATTATTGCTCTTGCCATGAACACTATCGTTGTCTGCATTGGAATACGACTCAGGCTGAAAGCCCTAGTTGAGTATGGAACGAAACACTATCCAAACATCCGGGAACCGAAGCGCGAAATGGACATCAAGCATGGTGTGTTCAAAATGAGCGGGATCGTCAAGAAAGGAAAAGCTCGAGACGAAGATGCCATCTTCAAGGAGGTGCATAGGAAGGCCAGGGTATATTACAAAATCCTCGTCACCCAAACCATCACCTACTTTGTGTACTTTGCATGGATATTTGCATACAAAGAATCAAGTAGAGGCGGGCAGATCGCTCTTGCGGTTGCACAATTCATAGTGGAAACAGCATCAAGGAAGATCCTCCAGCACATGACCAGTCGCAAATGGACGGGAGGTGGGATGTATCAAGTAGACGTAAGCTTCTTGATATGCGCTGCATGGGTTTATAGTGCTCATGGTGTTTTTGTTGCGTTTGCAACACCTAATTTCAAGGCCAATGCTGGTGCGTTCATTGCCATCTTCGTGGAGCAGTTCGGGGCCAATGTGTTCATCGCCATGCTGCATCAGTCCCAGCTCTGGTTTCGCTTTCGATCTTGGATCAAAATTTGGCCTCGAACGTTTGTACGAGGCATACGAAGGCAGGATCCGGAAGTGATCCCCATATACGAGGACATGGATCTGGATGGCAGGGGCTGTACAAATGCTCATGGGGACTACAGAAGGGCCAAAATACGATTTGACATCTTTAAATTTCTTGGAATTGTCACTGGTTACACTTGTTATGTCGCTAATACCGTAGTGATGCGTTATGGCCCCAACAAGGAGTTCTTCCCTTTCAACTCAGATAGTGGCCCAAACATTCTTGATAACTCCAGCCTGCCGTTTTCGGACCACGATTACTTTGTATCACTGTTCTTCGCTGCAGGTATCGTTGGTTTTTCGTTGTTGGGTATAGTATGGACGTCCTTTTACATCAACAAACTGTATCCCTTCATCGGTATTTATTGGCAAGAAATGAACGAAACATTCAACAAGGTTCCGGAGTATATGGGCTTCTACTTGATGATAATCACCTCCAACGTGATGCTTGGGGTCATGGTCTTCTTAATCCATAATCGAGTATGGTACGCAGATATTGGCGATACCACTGGTAGCTGTAGATCTTAACGAATCAACCTGCTGCAAAGCTTTTTAGGATACCTTGTTGTCCTTTAGGCAAAGCGTGTCACTTGGCACAACTCGCTCAGAAGGATGAAGAAGCTGAACGGTGCAGCAAGTGCGTGACTTTTTCTTCTCCATCCTTTTAGTTGGAAGGTACTTGTCAGCATTTTGTGGAAAGATAAGACCTCCACGCACTCGATTTACGCATTGCTGGCACGCTTCTCGTTTAGCCCATTGTGGTTAAGGCTTTGTAGATGGATACGATTCTGGGTTGTTCTAGTGTGCAGTTGTTGATTGCTATTGTGGGATGGTTCCAATATTAGGTGAGGTGCGTGCTTGCAATAGGAACCCATGCTATCGAAGCCGCATCCCACAGTAAGCCAATCTTTCTTTAAAATTATCGCATGATGCCATTTTCAGAACCTCTTTTTACTACTCGTCTCGGTTCTGGCCACGCGGATTACCACTAGCATCAACTCGGGCACAATTGAAGGGGGCCAAACGTAGAGGCATTTGGTTGGTGCGAGGTCTGGAGAATCTTTCCAGTTGGCGCAAGATAGATTTGAAGCACTCTGCGGATGTTCTTGCAAATAGAACCACAGGAAACACAGGAATCGGACAGACCGCTGGAACCTCTCATCTAGATACCAGGATTCTGATGAAGTGCACCATGGAGCCTTGAATCGTCTAATCATTCGATCCATCCATGGCAAGTGGGTCGAAAGTATCCGCTGGTGTCAACTATGGCTGGCATGGTACAGAAAGGGGGTCTTCATCGGTGATTTACTGCATGCTGATGTCGTTTGTATTTTGTTGCTGGCGAAGGTCAGGACAAGTGGAGTTGGGACAGGAGACGGGTTGGTCACGTATCACTCGCTCCCCTTGCACTGGGGCTACCCTGGATGAAGCGTATCCGTCCCTCGATTCCTGCTTGATTGGCACGGCAAGTTCCAATCGGGCGACGTGGGGTTCTTTTTTTTCTTTCGTTTGGAAGACCACATGGAGAAGGATGGCTCGTCGTTTCGTCGAAGAACGAGGTGAGTGTGCATCCGTTCCTCGCACCACACACCTCCCTTTCCCATCCTCTCAGCATCCTTGCATCGTCGGATGCTGGACCTCCCATGGGGTCTCCCCGGGCACCTCCTCCAATGAACCCAGCGAGAACCCGGGGTAAAGCGTAACTTGGAAAGGCCGCGATTCGGGTTTCAAAAGGAATGGAGCGGTCATCGATCCCATTCCTTGGGGGCTCTCCTCCGACACTCCTTCCTCTTCGGGACGGGCACAATCCGGTCCCACGCGGTGGGATCCCTCCTATCCCCCATGCTCCTCCGCACCGGTGTGCTTCGAGGATCCTCTCCACCACCCGATCTTCGGGGCCTGGGAGGGTGTGTGATGGTGGAGTGAAACTCGTACTTACCACGGTTCGATCGGACGGTGGGTGTGGGCCCTGACAGAAAGGAAGGGAGATTAACCTTCGACTTAACCGAAAGGTGCAGAACGCGGAGAGAGATCCAAGGGAGGCGCACACACGCGGCCATGGAGGAAGGAGAAGAAGTGAACGCCAGACACCTGGACCTGGACGGGATCGCGACGGCGTCCGGGAACGATGTGGACGTTGAAGGAAACGAAACCGAAAGCTCCGAATGGAAAGAGGATCCGGATGAGACGGGATATCTGTCGGACACCAATTCATTGGACAGCTACGAAGGTGTGGAGAAAGAAGAGCTGGAAGACGTGCCAGAGAACAAACCCAACTTCTGGACGAGGAAAGTGAAAAAGCTCAACCTCAAGAAGATAGGCTGGTGGCCGTGGCCAAGGGACCCAAGAGATGACCCAGATTCTGTGTTTTATGGAAGAGATACCAAGGAATACCACAACGACGCTTCCAAGTTGGCAGAGTGCCGTGCAAACAGGTCTGGAAGTGTGTCCTCGGAGCAATCCCTTAATTGGGGACCCGCACAGGTGCCACCTGAAGAACAGTTCGACCCCCTCGAGAAACCCGTGTTCTTCTGGTGGTTCCCGAAGTGGGTCCTCACTGGAGAAGGGTACCATAGGTTTGTTGACCAGCAAGAGCACTATCGTATGATGGCAGACAGGTTCGGGTGGGAGCTCCCACCCCCTCCTTACCGAGATGGTCCTGCTCTTGCTATAGCTTTTTACCGTCAAAAGATCATAGGTCAGGGGAAATGGGTCTACAAGCGACGGTTCAACATTCAAACCATGTTCCACTACCTGGGCGTGGCCTGGCTTCTTAAGCAAGTACGTGCCTTTGCGTATGGTCTGGACAGTAATGGAAATATGAAGCGCCCCTACACTGGGAATGTTCTTCATGGCTTCATCATTGCACTGATCGGGGTGGTGTTCCCCAGCGCTATTGTGGTGATTCTGTATGGGTTGATACCTCTGCAAAGTGTTGAAGAATGCACTTTTACTCAACAGGCAGTATTCCTGATGTTTACTAATCCCATCAGCTACGTGATTATTGCATTCACTCAAATCACAATGTTTATTGGGTGTGTTGACCAGCGACTCCCTTGGAGACCTCTCCAAAAATACGCGCCTATTCTGATTGCTGTGTACGTCATTCAGATTGCGATCGCGGCACCTGTAGTGCTCACAGTTGGGTACTATGCAATGCAAGGTCTTGTTGCATTAGCATTGAACACCGTAGTTGTGTGCATCGGAATAAGGCTTCGACTGGATGCCTTAGTGGAGTATGGCAGGAAACATTTCCCGAACATAGTGGACCCTGCACAAGAAGCTGAAATCTGGGACAAGGCTCCAAGACACTTGAACGAGGAAGCTCTGGGTGGGAAAGCAAGGAGGCATGGTCTGTACAAAGAAATTCACAGAAAAGCAAGGGTTTACTATTGGATCCTTGCTACACAAACCTTCACATACTTTGTTTATTTTGCCTGGATTTATGCATACAAGGAAGCATCCCGAGGTGGTCTGATTGCTTTGGCCATCATGCAGTTTATTGTGGGGACAGGATCTAGGAAATCGCTCCAGCACTTGACAAGTAGAAAATGGACTGGAGGTGGCATGTACCAGATAGACGTGAGCTTTCTTATTTGCTCAGCCTGGGTATTCAGCGCCAAGGGTGTTTTCGTGGCTTTTGCAACACCTAACTTCGATGCAAGCGTGGGGGCCTTTCTCATCATTTTCTTTGAAGAGTTTGTTGGGGGCATACTTGTAGCTATGTTGCATCATTCCCAGTTGTGGTTTAGATTCAGATCATGGATAAAGGTCTGGCCTAGGACCTTTGTTCGTTGCATAAGAAGGCAAGACCCTGAAGTCATACCTATCTATGAGGAGATGGACCTTGACGGAAGGGGCGTCACCAATGCTCATGGGGACTACCGGCGAACCAAGATACGTTTTGATTACTTCAATTTCCTTGGAAACATAACTGGATATACATGCTACGTCATTGTTTCGGTGATACTGAGATATGGGCCGAACAACGAATTCTTTCCTTTCAACGACGCGACTGGTCCCAGCATCAAAAATGACTCAAGCATGCCTTTCTCAGATGAGGATTACTTTGTTTCTCTCTACTTTGCAGCCATTATCGTAGGCTGCTCGTTGCTGGGCATTGTCTGGACATCTTTCTACATCAATAAGTACTACCCTTTTATTGGGGTTTATTGGCAGGAGATGAACGAAACCTTTTCAAAGGTACCAGAATACATGGGCTTTTACCTAATGATCATCACCTCAAACGTCATGATGGGTGTGATGGGATTCTTATTTCACAATCGGGTGTGGTACGCGGGAATTGGAGGAACGGCGGGTTCATGCAAGGCCTGAGCATGCAACACGCTAGAGTTGAGATTTTTGACAGAAATTGTCCTCCCTGGGAACTTTTCCTCTCACATATGGATGCAGCCTTCAGGCTTATGCGAATACTTTCCAAGCGCCACAATGTTAAGATGTGCGACGGTGAGATAATTTTGAGGGACGCAATCTCTATTGTTTGTCTTTTTTCTGGTCAATATAAAGCCTTTATACGACAACCTGTCCTTGGTAAATCAATGTCCAGTCTAAACACTTTTGCTGCGTTCGTTCATTGTTTGACATCTTGGCCCACAAACAAGAAAACGAGTCGGCAAACTTTAGCGTCTGCTGTTGCCAAAGTTGAACAATAGGTCAGCCTGTTGTTGCAACCCGATACTGAAGGTGGACTTTGCATTTGAACCCATCAATCAATTCGGTTGTTGTAGGTCAACTGCAGAATTCAATTTACTCGTGAGGAATACCATTTCTACGTTGTTTTGGATTTTGGTGTCTTACAATCCAGGCATAGGAATTGTGGCTTCCTTCCTTCTTCGTTGGAATCGCCACACATAGCTACTCCTTGTGGAAGCAACCGTACATCTTGGACGTCCAAAAGGTGTTTGCCATTGTGACCATAGGCAATTCACGATCACATTCGGCATACTTGCACTTGCAGTTGGCACAAAACGCTTCCTCCTCGTCAGCCACATCGGATCGCTGCATTCGCAACCTGTGAAGCCAAGGCTCTCGTGTCTCTTCCCGATATGCAGAACCTGTCTCCGCTCGATCGAGGGTCAACCAACCTCTGCACTTTCCGTCGCTTCGCAAGCTCATCTTCTTGAATTCCTCGAGGTATGCATTCGATTTTTCTTCTTCCTTGCGCCGTCCGCGAACTTTTGGCAACCCACAGTTCCCTTATCTATGCCGTGCAAATTGCACTCCTTCAGAACTTGGCGTCCTCCTCGTTTAAGACAAAGTTGGTTCTTTTGTCGGCCATAGATAGTTATTCTTTCTAGAATGTATCAACGAAGCTAGTCTCCTTTCAAACTCGCGAGATTCAAATGTGCATCTTCCCATGGATTTGCTCGTACGAGATGGCCACCTTCAACGTTGGCCATCAAGGTTGTAGGTAGATCTCTAATGCCTAGGAGGTCAAATTGCCACCCGCAAAGTGATTTGGGCATGCGGCTGCATAGTCGTCCATATCAGTCACGGAGAGGGGCGAGGCTTTCCAGTTGTTTGAAATGTGCAATCGAAAGACGACTTACTACAACTTCAAAGTTGATGAATTACGATCGAAGATCTAATTCCACGTGCGTTCGTAAGTCTTCCGCACTTCTTAAACCAAATCGTGGGCGTTGCTTTTCGTTTAGCTCAAGCGTAATGGCAAAACAAAGATGAGTTCATCATGCAATGCCATGGTGCAGCAGAGTTGAACGTTTGGGCGAGTTAAAGTTCCTGCCCGAATGTCACTTTCTTACGAAAACCGCATACCATGCACTTGCAAATGTAGGTCTTTAAACCTTATACTCGGATCATCTCCAATGGCACAAGCATCCTCTTTGAACGATTTACGGTGCTCGATTTAATATAAGAGTTCAACGTTTTTGCCTTGTTTAAGCAACCTCCTTCGAGTTGTGCCTCTCTACCATTGCTAATTCCTGATCAATTAAGTGTACACGTTAGTGCATTGCCCAATTCATGCAACGGTAGAACTCTTTATGACATTGTATCTTAAAGGAAGCGTCTGCTGCTTTGCATGATGGGTTGTCCTATTTCTGCGCGACAACCCCGCCCCCTCGTTTTTTTATCGAAGACGAAATGCAGGTTACGCATGAAGTGGAGTACCACACGATCGCACGCTCTAATTGCATTGAGCGTGCGTTCTCGCACGTCAGCATTGGCAAATCGACATCGGTTGCAATGCTCAAGCAATTGGCGACTGTCAAGGCAGTCATCGAAACTCTGGGACACAACGACGCATATAGACAACAAACATTACTATCGGCCCTTCCCCTTGATCCACGCGGGATGGCGTTCCATGTGACATCCAATGAGGGCAAGCCCACGCATTGTTCCTTGTGGTGGCTTTTCTCTTCATCTTTGTTCTAGAGCCGTCGGTTTCTGTCTTGCCGTGACCAAGCTTGGTGTAGGACACACGATTGGGAGGTTCCATGCGCGTATCCGACCCAGGCACGAACGGAAGCCAGGCCTGAAGGACTCCTGGACCGTGTGCCATGGATTGCCGTACTCGACGTCCTTGGCTCTTCCACTCCCCACTTCCTCTCGTCTTTCTTCGTCTCATTCCGCCACGTCCAGCGTTTCCTTCTCGCTTGGGTGAGGTGCCATGGAGGAGATAGGGTGGTCTGGAGAGGAGGAAAAGGAACACGTTCGAAACGTCGGCGACACGCGATGGCGTCGGAAGGGGAGGAGCGGGAGGCGCGCCTCCGGGAGAAGCGGGAGAAGCGGAAGAGGAGGAGGGAGGGGTGCTTGGGCGATGCAGGAGAGATGGATCGGGAGGAAGTGGAAGCGCCGAAAGGTGGACGTCCTTGGACGGTGTCCATCGCCGTGGCCGGTTCCATCGTGGAGAACGCGCAGAAGTTCGACCTCAAGACCGCTCTGGCCGGACAAATCGCACGTGCAGCGACCATCTTCAACGTGGACGAGGTGGTGGTGTACGACGATCTCTACCAAGCATCGACGGGCCATTCCCATGCGTCCACCTTCCTCGCACGGGTGCTGCAGTACTTGGAGATGCCGCAGTACCTCCGACGCGCACTGGTTCCCGTCCATCCTGATCTGAAGCTGTGCGGCACGCTTCCGCCCTTGGATGCACCGCACCATCCACGGGCCCACGAATGGAAAGAGTATCGCGAAGGCGTGGTGCTGCCACCGCGCAACCAACCCGACGCGCCGCCAGGAACCTTGTCCAAATTCGTCAACGTGGGATTGCCGCAGGAAGTCAAAGTGTACCCACCGCTTCCATCGGAGTGCAGAGTGACCATACACATGGGCTTGGAACGTCCCAAAGGTGCAGGTGGCAAGGAACCGTTGAAAGGGAAGGCGGTGGCACCCGAAGAGCCACGCACCCATCGAGGCACGTATTGGGGATACACCACCAGGCTGTGTCAAGGCATCAGCGGCGTGTTTCAAGAGTGTCCTTACGAAGGAGGGTGCGTGCCGTGCATCGCAGACGAGAGGCCCCACGCATCCGAAACGACGGGATTTCGAGGCTGACCCTGGAGTGCACCGTCCCGCGTGTACGTGGATCAGGTATGATTTGAAGGTGGGAACGTCCGAGCGCGGCGAGGTGGTGGACGTCCATTGGAATCCCAAGCCATTCCGTCACGCCCTGGTGGTGTTGGGCGGCGTGGCAGGCATAGAGGATGCTTTGGAGAAGGACCTTCATCTCCATGGCAAGGAGGCAGTGGAGGTGTTCGATCACTACGTCAACATCTGTCCCTTCCAAGGCAGCCGCACCATCCGCACGGAGGAAGCCTTACTGATCACCATGACCGCCTTGCGTCCACGTTTGGCGTTCGCTGCGATGGGTGCGGGGTCTCCTCTCCATCCCACGACCGGTGCCTGACCTTGTCCAGATCCCCTGCAAGGCCACACCACACGTGCACTCTCCCCCTCTTGTACATCCATTTGTACCTCCCCATGGATCCTGGGGACATCCACGTGCACCCTTCCCACCATCCCACACGTCCTCGCACCTGCATGGACGTGGTGGCGCATCCGCCACCATGTACAAGCGGGACGTGGGCGTGCTGCTGGTGTCGGTGATCGGCATCTACTTCGCCTTGTCGCAAGAAGGTGCGCTGGAGATGCGTCCGGCGTGGTACCATCCAGCCACGCGCGAAGAATCGCAGGTGGACGTCGCCGAGGAGAGGCCGAGGCCGCGCGTGTCGGACCTCAACGGCGACGGCGCAGCCGAGGTGATCGTCGCCGCCTGGGACGGATCGCTGCAGCTGCTGGACGTGCGTGTGCGTCCTCCTGCGTCGCGCAGCTTCGCCGCGGCGCGCCTGCTGGCCGAGGTGTCCGCGCCGAAGCACCGCCATGCCGACGGAACCGCGTCGGAAGCGACTCCTGTGGCCTTCAGCGTGGGCTATTTGGATCCGATGCCGATGGAAAAGGTGTGGAAGAAGCGCAAGCAAGTCGTGGCGGTGGTGGGAAGCGACGGGAAGCTGCGCACCTACGATCACAACCTCCGCCTGCGTTGGGAAATCGCGCTGGAAAGGGAGATGCCGCGACACACGCGCATCGAACAGGCGGCGCTTCGCATCACCAGGCACGCCAATGAAGCAGGAGACCGCGGAACCGTGATCGTGGGTTGGAGCCTGGAGCTCGGCGACGTCGATGCCGACGATCCCGTCCGATCCGAGCGTCGGTTCCAGGAGGAATGGGAACGAAGGAAACAATCCGCAGACGGCCAAGACGAGCTGGAAGAGAACGACGCCCTCATGAGGAGCAGCAGGGTGGACTTGAGCCGACACTTCAATTACATGGCCTTGGAAGGCGACACGGGTGAAAAGAGATGGGAACACCGTGGATCAGACTTCCATCGAAGGATCGAACAAGGGGAAGGAAACACCGTCCCATTGCACAATTACAGGCTGGACGCACACCTGCTGCAAGGGAGGCACTACGGAGAAGCATCCTGCCGGGAATACAAGGAATCCGTGCTGAAGAGCTTGCCGCACAGGTGGATCAGCCGCAGGGACACCAACTTGGGATTGGCCCGATTCGAGAAACAACGCATGTCCTCCAAGCGAAGCGCCAGCACACGATCATCCCGAAGCAGCGGCGCGCAGGAAGCAGACCCCAACCTGGTCACCAAAGCCATCGGCAAAGCAGCGGACACGGTGGCGCAGGGGAAGCGTGGCACAAGCAGGCAAAACAAACGTCCTGCACCGAACACATTGGTCGCCCATGTGAGGGATGGGCTGGAGGCAATACACCTCTATTCCGGACGACCGATCTGCATGTTGCACCTACCTTCCCCGGGGCTGCATCTTGATTTGGATGGGGATGGCGTGCTGGACCACGTGCAGGTGTACGATTACAGAGGAGGGGTGACCAACGCGGGTGGCAATCACGCACGGGGGGAGAAGTGCTCGATGGTGGTGACCAGCGGGGTCGGCGTGAAGGAGTTGCTCTTTAATGGCACCATCTGTAGGCGCGGAGGTTTCCAGCCAGAAATGCTGTCGTCCAAGTACATCGGGAGCCCAAAGAATGTCGCGGAGGTGTTGGTGGCACCACCAGCCGCGATTCCGCACCGGAATCCAATGGGCCAACACATTGACGGAACGTGGTACAAGGTGTACGATCTCGTCTTTCTCAACTCCAGGGGGGACGTCACCATGTATGGCCCCTCTGGCCAAAGAAAGTGGTTCAGACAAGCCTATGTGACCTGGAAAGAAAGCCTGGACATTGGTGGGAAGCCAGAGGAGGTTCCCACGCTGCGACCCATGGCGCTGCGCAGGGGCCACCTTGCCGAAACCATCGTGGTAGCCGGATCTCAATCGGGCTCCATCATGAGCCGTGCCGGAGACAAGATGGCCTCCTTCAATTTTCCCTCGCCGCCTGTCCAGCCATTGGAGGTACTGGACTTCAATGCAGATGGCTTGAATGACATCATTCTCTGCACGGCCGACGGATACTACGGTTTCGTACAGGTTCGCCATTCTGGGGGCGTGCCTTTCGGGGCTTTGATTGGCATGATGATTGTGGCCATCGTGGTCATCTGGATGGTGCAGGTTTCTCAAGAAGAGGATGTCAAGATGCGCAGTACGGAGGCCTTGTAGGTCTGCACTGCTTCTTCTCCCTGGGGCAATCGATGAATAAATACCAGCTTGGATCGTCCACCATCCCCCGCTGCATTCCATCCGTTCTGGTCATCTCTCTTCCGAAATTCGTGGGTATTGATCCACTTTAAGATCTTTCGACCTGGCCATGATCATTTGGTTGTTTTTGATCATCTGGGCCCTCCTGGCATTCTCTCTTTTCCTACGCAAGCGGTTCTTCTTCTTGTTGTTGTTTTCAAGGAGGCTCATGATGGCAGCCCCTCCAGCCGAGAGGAGGGTGAACTTTACCATCCTCCGCCACACTTTTTTCACCTTTTTCTTCTCTTCCTCCTTCCTGTCTTGCGCTCTGCTTTCGGCCTCGTCTCGGCATCGCAGCACGCGCGAGAGCACCTCGAGGAGGTCGATGGTCTCTTCGACCCGTTCCTGGACGGTGGATCCTGCTTGTGCCGCTGGACGTCCGTCCATTCCGGCTTCGAGGCATATCTTTCTCACGTATCCGTCCTGCGACTTGAGCTGTCTCAGCACCTCGTCCACGCCGTCGCAGAGTTGCACGCACTGCGTTTCTGCGACTTGGTCCACGCGTTCTGGTGCGCTCTCCACCGGTCCGTGGTCCACCTCTACGTCGCTGGACGGTTCCTGGGTGTCTGGAACGTCTTGCACGGTGGGCACACGAGCGGGAGAGTGCGGCAGGAACGCACGTTCCACGATCTGTTTCACGATTTCGTCTTCCATCGCCATGCCGACGCCGTCCGCGACATCGTCGGTGGGAGTCGCCATCCTCGTCTCTTCCTGGATCCATCCCGAACACCGGTCCTTTCGAAAGGGCGTTTCCATTCCCATCGAACCCGGACGTCCCCGAAGGGAGACTTCCCAACGGTTCGAGGTCCAATCGAACCCCGTTTTCTTCGGGTCTATCCGAGGGATTGAAACCGGTCCATCGGAGGGGAGGGAAAGGAGCCGATGGCCGAAGCCATTCGACGTGTCCATCGACCTTGCGCATCACCTCGTGTCGGCGCGCTTCTGAGCGGCGCATGGCGCGTCCACGAAGCGTGTCCAACGCCAGTTCGAACCCAAAGGCATCCATCTCCCTTTCGGCGAAGAAAGAAGCGGCGGACGAGGTGCGGAGGGTGCAAGAGCAGCTCGCCAAGGAGGCCGAAGAGCTGCGCAAAACCGACTGGATGTACTCGCAGCCTAGGTTCGGTGGGCTCTGAACTGGAACCAAGGATACGTTCAGAGGGGATCCAGGCTCATTGCTAGGACTGCAAAGAGATTGCCTGTGCGCAACAGATCGAATCGATCGCACGAGAAGAGACGTCGACGAGACGAAGGGAGTCGCCGAACGGATCCGCCGGCGTGCCCTTTCCGCGATCTCTCCGAATCGCAGACATGTCGCGTCGCTCAAAGGTCGACTATTCGAAGCGTTCAGAATGGAAGGATGTGGTCCCGAAGATCCAGGACAACGGTCCTCATGGCGTGGTCGCCATCGCGTACGGGAAGACCCACGCGGAACTCAAGGGATACTTGCACGCCGTGCTTGACACCGGCGAAATCAGCGCTCGCGCTTTTCGGCTGACCGGAGACATTCTTCCGTACAACTACGCCTGTTACACGGTCTGGCGACTTCGACGAAAATGCCTGTTCGAGCTCGGCATGGATGTCCAGCTTGAACTCGACGAGTGGGAAGAAACCACCCTGGAAAACCACAAAAATTACCAGGTGTGGTGGCATCGGAGAGAGTGCCTCCGACGCTCGCCCCGCGAACAAAAGGAGAGGGAACTTGTATTTCTGGAGAGGGTCTTTGCATTGGACCCCAAAAACTATCACGCCTGGGAGCATCGACAGTGGGTGGTCAGGGAGCTGGACGTTTGGGAGAAGGAAATGGGCACGACCGAAACCATGATCAAAGAAGATCCGAGGAACAATTCGGCTTGGAGTCAAAGGCACTGGGCAGCGAACCGAGGATCGACGCCGAGCGCACCCGATGCCCCGCTCGCAACGTGCGAGTCCTTGCTGGAGGCAGAGATCCAGTTCACCACGTCGATCCTCCGGCTTGTCCCGCACTCGGAGTCTCCATGGAACTACCTGCGGGGGCTGTTGCAGATTGGCTGGGGAAAGCAGACCATCGATCGTGAGCTGAAGAGCAGGGTGGTCAGCACCGCCCGCTCTTTCTGCGAGAAGATTCGCGCAGAAGTGCCGGACTGTCGATACTGCATTGCCCTCCTAGCGGACATCCTGGCGGAGGCATGCTTCGACATCGATTCGGAGGCCTCCCTTTCGGTGGCGCGGCGACTGGATGTCGTCGGGGCGTCCGAACTGTGTCGTCAGCTTCGTGCACTGGATCCCATCCGAGCGAATTACTGGCACTTGCGGGAATCTCAGGTTCTCTCCGTCTGTTCCGGATTCTCGCCGATCCAGGCTCAGAATAGAGGAGGGGTTGGTGGCACCAGCACATGACATTACGATCACGAAATGCAAGCCGCAGCAAAACTTCCGTCATTACAAGCGAAGGTTGATCGATGACCTTTTTCAGATCGCACCGGTGAAGTAGCTCAGCAAGACGAGGACGGTCACGAAGATGATGATGTTGAGGAAGTAGTTGGACGACAGGGGGGTGCCTGCGCTTCCCCCGAGTCCGATGTACTCCTTCTTCAGCCTGTCTTTTTGGTCCTTGGGCATCTCTTTTCGAATGAAGAACCCTTCTGAGTCGTCGTCGGACGCGTACAGCGCGCCGCTCTCTTTCTTCGTCTCCTCTTTCTTGTCTTCTCCGACGACCTTATCCAGGTTCCGGAGCGGGTCCTCCGGTCCCCCTGCGCGCGTCACCGCCGCGGCGTTCGTCTTCCTTCCCACCTTCCACGTTCCACCTGTCTTTCCAAACGTCGCTCTTCCCCTCGAAGGGCGCCTCGTCGTCGCTCCCACGCGCTGCGCCATCGACGTCGCCATCGCCATCGTCGATCCCACGTGTGTCCTCCTTCTTCTTAACTCTTCCCATGTTAACCTCCCCGGTGCCCTGGGCTCCACCCCGAAGTTTACGCACGTGTTTATCGAACCGACAAGGATGGGAGTCGGCGCGGCGTCCTGGCGAGCAGATGATGCGGCGAGGCGGGACGCCAAGCACGTCGATGCGCGTGGGAGCGGATCCGAGGAAGGAGGGAAGGACGCGGTGGCACGTTTCGGGATCGGTTTCATTGGAAGGGATCGATGCGCGGACGCAACGAGAGACCCTTGTAGTAACCGGAAGGCGTGCGGTCGGCTTGAGGTGCCCAGTTGGCGATGAGATTGCGCAGCTCCGTGTCCGTGCAGCTCTCCTTGGATCGGTACTTCGCAGACGACGTACGAAAACGCTTCTCCACCTCCGAAACGTGGCAACGGCCTGAATCCTGCAGGTTCTCGTCGGCGAACACCCGAAAGTCCTGCCACATCCGTTCGAGCCGTTCTGCATCCACGCGCGACAACCTGGCCGGACGTCCGAGTTCGTACACACCGGCCACCATGGCGAATCCAATGGCCACAGACACGGCCCACGTGGTGTCGCCTTCCGTCAACGCACGCAGCGACGCCGTGACTCCGGTGCCCGCCGCGAGGAACACCGAGGCGGTGGCGACGCGCACGATCCCTGGTGCTTCGTATTCGACGCGTGTCACGTCGTATCCCATCCACTTTCCCAGGATTTGCTGCACACCGTCGGACGGTCGGCTCTGGTCGATTTTGCCGAGGAAGAGCAGCACCGCTTGGAGTGGCGAAGCGTAGTACAAGGACACCGTCCACAGCAAGCTGCTGGCCACGGCACCCGCAGTGAACATCCCGTCGTCCTGCACGCTGTACACGTCTCCGTAGACGATGTCTTCGATCCATTCGCTGGGCAGGTTGGTCGCCGCAACCACGAGTGCCGTGACGGTTGCCGCCGCGCCCACGAGCTTGGCCGACGTGGACGTCCCGCCGCCTCGCGTGTCCCCTCCCTGCGCCTTCACCGTCCCACCACGAGTTCGTGCGTCCCTCCTCCTCGCCTTCCCAATCCTCCATGTCGCGCCCAGTCGCGCTCGAAACGCGCGCGACGCTTCCATCGTCGGCATCCCACCTCCCGCTCTCCTTAACTCCGGCCTAAACTTCTCGACCTCGGGATGCCTCCTACGTGGAACAGGGAGGATCGGACCCCCTCCGGGTGGGTTAACTCCTTCGTTAACCGACCAGGGGAGTGCAGGTTGGGCCATTGTCGTCCATCGTCGGCGACGATGGCGTCGGACGCGTCCTCGTCGCGGAAATTCGTGCGTGTTGCGAGGCAGGAAAGCGGATGCGAGGTGCGTGCGGTGCTCTCCCCCGTCCAAGGAGGACCTCTGCGGTACCAGCCGCCGCCAGAGGCCCGAAGGACGGCGCAAGGTGGGTGTCCCGTCGTGCATCGAGGTGGCGCCCAACCGACGGATCCGAAAGGGGACGGCGAACGAAAGCGAGAGGAAACAGGCGCATCTGGATGTCCAGTGCAGGGGAATGAAAACCTGGATTCCAGGAACATGATGCCGCCGCCGAATCAAACCATGGATGAGTCGCAAAGCACCAATCTGCCCACCGAGCGAGTGGTTTCTTCCATCCCGATGGGCAGCGAGAAACCGCACCATCAAGAAGGAGGAGGGCTTTGGCAGTATCCATCCCAGCAGATGTTCTACAACGCAATGAAGAGAAAAGGATGGGATCCCAAAGAAAAAGACATGCCGGCCGTGGTGGCCATCCACAATACAGTGAACGAACGCGTGTGGAAAGAAATCCAACGCTGGGAAAAACTGCACGAATGCGAATGCGACTGTCCGAAGCTGCTCCGATTCAGAGGAAGACCGAAGGAATATTCGCCGAAGGCGCGGCTCCTGAACTTCCTGGGATACAAACTCCCTTTCGACCGACACGATTGGATCGTCGATCGGTGCGGGAAGGAGGTGCGGTACGTGATCGACTTTTACAACTCCAAGCCCTCCTATGGGATCCCCATTGCCATGTACATGGATGTGAGGCCCGCGCTTGATGACCCTCAAAACGTTTGGGACAGGCTGTGCATGCAAGCAAGCTGGATGTTCAGCTTCCGGTGGTTTAGCGAGTCCCCGAAAGGGAGCACAGAAGCGAGCAAGCCAACGGAGACATGACCTTCAGTCCCCACAAAGCTTGCTTGAAGGGTGAGCGTTCTTAGGATTTCTACAGCCTTCCCCATTTTTATGATCATAGATGAAGATGCCCACCTCCTCTAGCTTGCCGATTGCATCCACTGCAGGGTGTTTCCGCACTGAATTATGGCCAAGCATCTTGTCGTGCATGCTGTCGATAATCTGCACGATTTCCTCCTTTTGTGCGAGTTGTTCTCCGGGAACATCGCTAGCAAGCTTGGACATTTGGGTCGAGGCGGTCTGGGTGGATTGCTGCTCGCGCAACGATGCTTTGAGCTCCAACAATGTATGTCGCATTGCCAGCACCTCGTCCATTCTGCCTGCAGGTGCCTGTGCGGGAATCGTGGTGATTGCTGTAGAAGAGGATGGAGAGGCCTGTCCTCTATCCATTATCTCGCGGTCTAGATTACGCAAGACCCTGTATCGTTGGAGGAGATCGGGGACGCTGTCCAGCTTGGAGGAGCCTCGAACTGCTTGACCCAACAGTTCTTCGTGCTCATGGTGTTGGGAGAGGAGCTTCGAGAGGCGCATCTTCTCGTCCTTGAGGTGGTTTAGCTCGTGTTGGAATCGTTTCAATTCACTTTCCCTGGCGCTCCGAGTCTTTTTCTCTGATGCAATCGACTTCTCGAGTTCTGCAACCAGTCGTTCGTTTTCTTCCACCCAGACAACGTGGTCCAGCATTTTCGATTGGAATTCCTCGTCTCTAGTTTTGAGTGCCTCTTCCATGGTTCGAAACTGTTCTTCCTTCTCGTTGAATATCTCCTTCTGGCGAATCAACGCCTCCTGGACTTCGAAGACCTGCTTCCTTTTCTGCATGAGTTGAGCGGACGGCGAGATTTTCTTCTGCTCTTCGTCTTGACCGTCCATGATGACAGATCCAAGGCCGTGCACGCTACCATCTCTGGCCTCCTCCACCGCGATGTCCGCATGTGCCGCTTCGTCTCCGCTCTCGCCATGTTCCATTCCCGATGGTTGACTGCGTGGTCCGTTCCTCTCCAACGGTCGATCGCCTCCTCGGGAGCGCTTGCGAAGCGCGGATGCCCCCAGATCGCGTTCTTTCTCCAAGATGCGGCTGTTTGTACGCCTTGGGATGTGTCGCCAAACCTCTCTTCGAGTCCGAAGCGCTTGTCTGTTCGCTAGTCGATCGTTTCAGGGTCCCCTTCGGACATGTTGGGGTCGCCCCGATCTCTGGGCCTTCCATGCAAAACACCCCATGGGACACGAGCCATGAACCCGGGTGGGATGGAACGGGAGAGAGAAGGGACATGCAAAGCGAAACGACAGGGTGACAAGTGTACATTACACGTTATTCGTCGCCAACGAGGCGGGCGAGAGATCAGTGGCTGCGATAGACCACACGGCGCTCCCGGCGAAAGTCAACGTCTCCCTGCTGGGACAAGAAGATGAGACATCGGCGCACGGAAGGCTCACTTAGGCCCAGCCTGCCCATCTCCCTCAAGATGTTCTTTGTGGACATGTAGGAGCCTACGGGAAGCCTGCGCTTGATTTGAGCTTCGACATTGATCATCTCCTGCCTCTGCTCAGGTGTGAAAACAAGACCTTCGGTCACCCCACTCCGTGCAGCATCCATTGTGGAGACCCTGAACATTCTCAATGCTTCACGTACATGTGCTTCATTGGCAACAGACTTGAGGCTCATCCTTGCCAGTGATTCGCTGATCCGCACGATAGCCTCCAGCTGTCGCACAGTGATGGGAACCGGAGGTTGACCGCCACTCTGTTCTGCAGATTTTCTAATCTCTTGCCGGATCCGCACATACTCATCTTGCAAGATGCGCGCGGCTGCCTCAGATAAACGCGGAGTGCAACGAGAGCGTGCATATTCGATGAATCTCTTCAGGAAGCTCTCTTCAGCTGCCCTTCGTTTGTCGAAAGCTCCGTGCTCCTCGGTGGCTTTCTGGTGCACGCCAACAACATGCCGTGCAATCTGTACATCTCGGTCAAAGTTCCTTTCGTCTTTCACGATGAATATCAAGTCAAAGCGTGACAGAATGGTGCTCTGCAGGTCGATATTCTCTTTCGCTGTTTGCAGATCATCGTATCGCCCAGACGGAGGGTTTGCAGCAGCCAGTACTGCTGCGCGCGAGTTCAATACGGTGGTAATGCCAGCCTTTGCAATGGAAATCGTTTGCTGTTCCATTGCCTCATGAATGGCCACTCGGTCCTCTGAGCGCATCTTGTCAAATTCGTCAATGCAAACGACACCACCATCGGCAAGAACCATTGCGCCACCTTCCAAGTAAAACTCACCGTTCTGGGGATCCTTGATGACACTTGCTGTGAGACCTGCGGCACTGCTTCCTTTCCCTGAAGTGTAAACCGCGATGGGAGCTGTTTTCTCCACGAACTTCAAGAACTGCGACTTTGCGGTAGACGGATCTCCCAGTAGAAGGACATTGATATCTCCTCTCAATCTCACACCGTCGGGGAGGATCTTCCTTGAGCCTCCAAACAACAAGCAAGCAACCGCTCTCTTGACATCTGGATGCCCATAAATGGAAGGAGCCACCTTCGAGAAGACCTTCTCGAGCACGTCTGGAGAGTCTGCAAACTCTCTGAATTCTTGCTCCTCCTCATAGGTAAAGGTGGGCGCCGCCCTGGCATTCCCTTCTACGTGCTCCTCCAAGCCTACCACTCGAATGTATGGTTGGCGAATAGCTACAGCACCTCCACCTCTCTTGTTGTTCTGCTGGAATATGCTGAAGATACCCACCAAAGTCACACGCGTGCCTGGAACGATACGTTGCACCATGTGCCGGTCAATGCTCAACATCATGGACCTTGGCATTTCTCCGGTCGGTACGTCCTCCGGGTTCTCCTGTAGTTTGAGAGTCTGCATATCCACGTACTTGCTCCTGTCTGGGAGCACGACAAAGGGATCCAACGGACAGCGTTCCGACTGATTTTCCGTATGAAGCAAGTCGCATCGGCGTGGAAGCTGAGTGGTTCCGAATCCCGCTGAGCAGGGGATGACCTTGGTGTTGTTGCAGTTTCGGCACATGATCGTCATGTGGGTGGCCTTGGACTTGGTCTTGGACGCAGCGATGACGATTCCCGAGATACGCACCAAACGCGCAATGTGTTCGGACGACAGCTCCCTCAGACTTGCCGGACCGAATTGCGTTTGGCTCTCCAGGAAAACCTGCACTTCTTGGGTCGCTGGTTCTTCACCTTCCGCGTTCTTGTTTTGGAACGATGCATACACTTCCGACGCGGCGGCTTCGAAGAGTGGCAGGTAGATGACCGGGCTTCGCTTGAGCAGTTCGCACAGGTCCTCGTCGAATGCCTTGACGTCCTCCAGATCCACGTGCAACTTGTTTTTCTGCCTGGACAGCTGATCGCGGTATATGTACACGTCGACGGCATCCGAACCCTCGCCGTGGTCCTGGTAGCTGCGGATGAACTCGACGAACTTGCGCTTGGCTTGATTGCGGGTGTACGTTTCTTCTTCTTCCTCTTCTGCGAGGTACCTCTGATCGGAGTAGAAGACGTTTCCTTCGTCCCAGCCCGCCATCGCGACGCAATCGATGCGCACTTGGATGCGTGTGGCGTTTCTTTTTGGCGGGAGCGACGGGAGAGGCTCGGCGACAAAAAACGCGGGAACAGCGCGGGAAACCGAACGGACCCCCCCCCCCCGGAAGCGACTGAAAAATGACCCCACCGAGGGCTGAAACTCGACCCCCCCTGGTTTCACACCCCATTCGGAAGATACACCCTGGTTCGGACCCAACCCAATCGAAGAGGGATGAAGACCCGGTCGAAAGGGAATTTGCTTCTGGCTCATCGGGAAAAGGTCTCCGATGAGATCCATCAAGAACCGGACTCGAACCCAACGGAAAGGGAACCCATCGACAACAAATCCAAGGCCTCCGAAGGACCAGAAAACCCAGCCTGCACGGGAGCGACGGACGACGCGACGCACGGAAGATGGTGTGGCAGCTGGGATGGCGCGCGCATGAAACGGAGGTGCGACGGGCACGGGGAGCTCAGGGACGAAGGCAAGGATGGAGCGATACTGTCCACGAGGACGACGGAAGGAACACGGGCGCACCTGTGCCTGCAGGACGATCAAGCTGGCGTGGAGATGCTCGTCCTGCAGGTGCACGTTCGAGGGATGTGCAAGCGGTTGTCTAGCTTCCTCGAGCATGACAATGAGCTGGAAGAAACGCAAATGGGGGCACTAGCCGAGCGTCGATGGGATGGGGAACTTGCGGCATGCGTATGGGAACGGGAGAAACTGCCACGTGCAAACAACCAGGTGCATCAATTCAAACTGGTAGGGAGGTTGGCTTGGTCTCGATGCAGAAACAACCTTTCTTTGAAGTTGTCTCATTCTACCATGCTCCTCACATGTCATGAGTAGCAGGGTTGACTATTCGTGGGCATTGCCCAAAGGTACATTGTTAATTTTGCTATTGTTCGCAGATTTGGAGGACTGGGGCAAGCTTTTCCCGCCGAAACAGAGGCTGCAGGATCAAAAACACGTGTCACCTCGTGCAACCATCACCCATATACGGAGGGCAGACTAAAAGCAAAACAAGTGGGCATTGGCCACAACGTGGGATCGTGCATTGGATGTCTGTGAAGGACGACGATTGCGTGAGCCAAATGGACGGAAATCTGGATGTGCAAGCTTGCCAAAGTGTGAAATGTCAACCACCTGTGCTTAAAGGGTGGGTACCATCAGTTGCATGTGATTTGAAACCGAGGAAAGGAACCGCCCATCTCAATGCTGAAGAAGAAGCATGGTGTCAATCATGTGCAGCTAGTCTCCAAGTCGACAAACTTGCAAGGTGGAGGAAGAAAACTTCGAAAGGTCAAAACAGACTAAAGTATCCTCAAGTACTTGTTGATGGTACAGTTTTACTTGATCGTTGGGAATGCAATGCTTTGAATCAATGCGGATGTCGAGCGCAAATCATGTTGATGAGAGGAATCGATGGGGTTCTTACTTTGTTGGAAAAGGGAAGGCACATCCACCAACCTGCATCTATTGCTAGAAGACCAAGGGGTGTGGCAAGAAATTTGAAGGTTGAGCTGCTACAGTACGTTGGGAGCGACATGACGGTGCCAAAAATCATGCATGAGCTCGAGAACAAGGGTTGGAATCTAGAAGGGGTCACAAAGACACAAGTGAAGAACTTTCTTGCTCACGAGCGAAAGAAAATCTCTTTGAAAGGCACAATGTTGGATTTCCAAGAGTTCATAAGCACATTCAAGTTTGATGTATGCAAAGCATACAATGGTGATGAGTGCTTTATCGTGAATTCAGAACTGCAAGTTGATGAGCAAAAGGAAGAGGAGACATACAAGTTGAAATTGAGCATGAGTTGTCCGACAATGGTGAAGTGGGCACAGGCAGTCGCAAACGTAGATCAAGTTACACAATTGACTTTGGACGCCACTTTCGGAATAGTCACCAACGATTCGCATATCTTAATGGCATCAGGTATAACTGATTGTGCTGGTCACTGGTTCCCGTTGTTGTACTCCATCGTTCCTACGGAGAGCACGCACACCACCGTGTTCCATTTGGACTCC
Organism: Picocystis sp. L7; assembly: GCA_020975725.1. Taxonomy (NCBI): domain Eukaryota; kingdom Viridiplantae; phylum Chlorophyta; class Picocystophyceae; order Picocystales; family Picocystaceae; genus Picocystis; species Picocystis sp. L7. The sequence continues at coordinate 212,955 of QXJR01000003.1, forward strand.
TTATGGCAAGTGTTGGGGTCTAATGCAATGGCATTTTTTGACAATGCCTACATACTCAAGGATGCGGGGGCTGGGTTGCACGCCGGGGTGCGTGCTTTCATGGAGAAAAAAGAGTGCACCTGGCACCAACAAGATTGTTATGCTCACTTGAGTAGAGTAGACGGTAATCTTCAACAAGCTTGCAAGAAGTACCAAATTCCTACTCATGTTGGCCAGCTCATTGGAAAAGTGATCAAAAACATTTCATATTCAGCATCCAAGAAGGTAAGGGACAAGTTGCTTCAAAAGTTTGAACAAGAGTTTGCACCGTTTCAAAATTTCATGGTATGGTGGAAGCAAACATATGGTGGTCCATTCAAATATTGGGCAAGATGTGATGCTCCACCAGGATATCCCGTTAGTAACCAAGGACATGAGAGTCACAACAATACATTCAAAAGGGTTCACATGCCAAGTAGATCAACGCAAAGAAGAGTCGATCTACTCAAAGCATTAGCACCCTTGAAGCTTGGAGTATCATCCTTTGTAAGAGAGAAAACAAGGGAGTATGAATTTCAACGTGTACCTCGATTGGACTTGGACGCCAAGCTTTGGCAAGATGTTAATTCCCTCATGATGTGTTCTGATTGGGCCTTGAGACAATGTGTCGAGCAATACACGCTCTTTCCCTCAAAGAGCGTGATAGAGGCATCTTGGTGCGAGGCTTTGAAGTCAGCAGAACAGGAACTACTTGAACTGAAAGTCCATTCTACAGCAAAACACTCTGACATTATGGAGGTGGTTGATCAGAAAATGCAAAAACTTCTCCATGCAAAGGCCACCCAACATGTCGAGCAAGGCTGCATGCCGCTTGACGATGAATGCCTCGCTGACTTTTTCCATCGCAAACACCAATGGGACACCCTCCATCAGCAGTGCTCATGCTGGCGATTCTTAGACAAGGAAGTATGCAAACACATCTGTGCAAAAAAAGTTGCGGATGGTTTGCTGAATATACCAAGCGCCTTCAAGATATTCCAGTTTTCAAAATTTCAGCAACTCAAGATCCAGTCCATGCGATCAAAAACCTACAAACAAAGGGCACGGGATGCAGTTAACGATGCCCGCATCAAGCGGATGAAGCTGGGTGAACAAGAGCTCCGGGAGCTTGTACTAACAAGTCAAGACCAAGCCAACCTCCCTACCAGTTTGAATTGATGCACCTGGTTGTTTGCACGTGGCAGTTTCTCCCGTTCCCATACGCATGCCGCAAGTTCCCCATCCCATCGACGCTCGGCTAGTGCCCCCATTTGCGTTTCTTCCAGCTCATTGTCATGCTCGAGGAAGCTAGACAACCGCTTGCACATCCCTCGAACGTGCACCTGCAGGACGAGCATCTCCACGCCAGCTTGATCGTCCTGCAGGCACAGGTGCGCCCGTGTTCCTTCCGTCGTCCTCGTGGACAGTATCGCTCCATCCTTGCCTTCGTCCCTGAGCTCCCCGTGCCCGTCGCACCTCCGTTTCATGCGCGCGCCATCCCAGCTGCCACACCATCTTCCGTGCGTCGCGTCGTCCGTCGCTCCCGTGCAGGCTGGGTTTTCTGGTCCTTCGGAGGCCTTGGATTTGTTGTCGATGGGTTCCCTTTCCGTTGGGTTCGAGTCCGGTTCTTGATGGATCTCATCGGAGACCTTTTCCCGATGAGCCAGAAGCAAATTCCCTTTCGACCGGGTCTTCATCCCTCTTCGATTGGGTTGGGTCCGAACCAGGGTGTATCTTCCGAATGGGGTGTGAAACCAGGGGGGGTCGAGTTTCAGCCCTCGGTGGGGTCATTTTTCAGTCGCTTCCCCCCCCCCCCCGGCCCGGAAGAAAGGCGGGAAATGACTCGACGGTCGACGTGCCCGGAGCGATGGTCCCCACCGTCTTCCACCGAGGAAACGTGGCCCAGGGGCGCCAATTGCGCCGAGGAGGCGTAGATCCTCGACGGCTCATCGTCCGGGAAGGGATCCACGTTCGGGTCCAATCCTATCCTTGTAGCCCGCTTGTGACTATACCGCAGAGGATTGGGTCGTTCCCCTCCCTTCCGATGGCTCCCAGCAGGACCTGGGTCCTCCACTGATGGGGACAGGTTTCCAATCCACCTTCTCGCTTCGGTCGGAGTTTTCGAGGTTGGTTTCCCAGTTCCCCACAGCGGGTTGGGTCTGTCCGAGTGGATTCTCCGCCGTTGCTACAGGGGGGGTAGTTGTGGGCCTGGAATGGGTGGTGGTGTGGGAGACACGACCCTGTGACCGGACAACACAGGGTCGCGAGCGTGGAGGGGCATCCCACCCGCGGATGGAACGGGATCCACATGCCGGGGACGGAGCGCAGGGAGGTCCTTCTCGATTTGCAAGGAAGGGGAACGCCCTTCCCCACGTCGAACGTCCACGTCGAGTGGGAAGGTCGGGGGTGGCAAGCATGGACGGTTGCAGGACACAGAACCCGTGGGCTTTCCCTTCCACCCCTCCTGTTGATCCTACAGAAGGTTTTGGCTGGGTTGGATGTGCAACATCCATGGATTCTTCCTGCAGACGCGGTGGTGTACGTACCCACACGGTTTCCATCCTGCTCCTCCCCTCCCTTCCAATCGTTCCTTTCTCCCCCGGTTCAACTTCGCCGATAGAAGGAACTTCGTCCTCCTTGTCTTCGGTTCTATCCCGAAATACCCCGGGATGGACGTCGGGGTGCCCATTCCCGCAGAGGACAATCCTCCGTCCTCCTTAGACCTTCCGCACGAGCACGCGGCATTCCTCTGCGGACCACGTCGGTTCGATCGCGTCCTCCGCGTCCATTGGGGTTGTGAAGGTGTGGCAGTGGCAGTTCCTGGTGGCGCGTGCTGCGCGTGCTGCGCTCGAACTTCGCGCATCGCGCATCTGCAAGGCGCCATGGCTGCGCCTGCACAGGCGCCCATCGTCATGAAGGAGGCCATGCTGGTGCGTGCGAAGCGAAGGAAGGAAAAAAGCGAGTATGGGGAAGGAAAGAAGGACGAACGAACGGGAAACAACGCGAGGGATGTCCACGCGTAGAGCTGGAGAAAAAGAAAAACGCGACCAGACGAAACGAAACGGGCCCGTCGAACATGTGCGATTCGGATGTCCGAGGACAGCATCCGTGAATGAAGCACAAGGAAACGAAACGTGGAAGAAAACGGGCGGAACGGAGCCGAGCGTGAACGACGTAAAGACGCCGATCGGCTCCCATGGAACGACACGAGCCGAAGGAACGAAACGGATCACGACCTGCAGGCAGTGCCGAATGGCGTGGAAAGGCGGTCTGCGGAAAGGGAAAAGACGAGGGGAGGGAGCGCAAGGCTTGATGTCGGATTTGCCGTGAAGGTGTCGGGAGTTCCGACGAGACCGCCCGCGTGGGAACCAAGAGCTGACGCGCCCGCCATCACACCTTGCCTGCGTACAAAACAGCTTCCTACCATTGGTGTGCAGCAGCAGTTCATCTCCTTCACCAATGTGACCATGGAATCCGAAAAATTCATCTGCGTCCGAGAAACGGCCAGCCAAGGGGCCAGCCAGAACAGTTTGGTGATCGTGGACATGGATACACCCATGCAACCCTTGCGTCGCCCCATCTCAGCAGACTCGGCACTTATGAATCCAACAAGCAAAATCATCGCATTAAAAGCGAGCGTTCAGGGAACAAGCCAGGAACATCTCCAAGTGTTCAATATCGAGCTGAAGGCAAAGGTGAAGTCGTACCAGATGAATGAGCAGGTGGTCTTCTGGAAATGGATTTCACAACACACGCTTGGCATTGTGACGGCTACAGCTGTGTATCACTGGTCGATCGAAGGTTCCTCGGAGCCCACAAAAATCTTTGAAAGGACAGCGAACTTGAATGGCACGCAGATCATCAGCTACAAAACCGACCCCACAATGAAATGGTGCGTGTTGATTGGCATTGCCCCGGGAGCGCCAGAACGCCCTCAACTTGTCAAGGGTTTCATGCAGTTGTACTCAGTCGACCAACAGCGTAGCCAAGCATTGGAGGCCCATGCCGCTTCCTTCGCAACTGTCCGAGTGCCAGGGAATGTAGAGGCAAGTACGGTCATTGCCTTTGCTTCAAAGACAATCGCCGATGGCCAAATCGTTTCAAAAATCCATGTCATCGAACTTGGTGCACAACAAGGTCGTGCTCCTTTCCAGAAGCAACAGAAAGACCTTTTCTTTCCTCCAGATTTTCAGGATGATTTCCCGGTTTCCATGCTAGTCAGTGACAAGTACGGCCTTATCTACGTGGTGACAAAACTGGGCCTCCTCTTCGTGTATGATCTGGCCACGGCCACTGCTATATATCGCAGCAGGATCAGTCCTGATCCAGTCTTTTTGGCAGTCGATGCTCCTTCCAACGGCGGTTTTTATGCCATCAATCGGAGGGGGCAGGTACTCCTGGCCACGGTAAACGAGCAGACCATGGTTCCCTTCATTGCTCAGCAGCTGCAAAATCTCGAGCTTGCATTAGCAGTGGCGAGGAGGGGCAACTTGCCAGGTGCCGAATCGCTCACCACCCAAAACTTTGAGAGACTTTTCTCTATGGGCAGGTTCAAGGAAGCAGCGGAACTTGCTGCAGAGTCTCCCCAAGCTGCCCTTCGCACCAAGGCGACAATTGAACGCTTCAAGTCTGTACCCCCCCAGCCGGGCCAAACCAGCCCACTGCTGCAATACTTTGGCATCCTGCTCACAAAGGGACGTTTGAACGAATTTGAGACTGTGGAGCTAGGAAAGTTGGTCCTGCAGCAAAACAAGAAGCAACTCTTAGACAACTGGTTTAAGGAGGAGAAGCTTACGTCAAGCGAGGAGCTGGGTGATATGGTGAGCAGGGCAGGCGACAATGATATGGCACTGAAGATCTACGAAAAGGCCCAAGCTACGCCCAAAGTCATTGCGGCGTATGCAAGCATTGGTGACTTGGAAAAGGTCGTTGAATACAGCGGACGCGTGGGTTATACACCAGACTACCTTTACCTGATGCAGACCTTGCTGATGAACAACCCTGATGGTGCACTGAAACTTGCCCAAATGCTTGTGAAGCAGCCGGACCCCCCTCTTGAGATCAATGCGATAGCAGATTTGTTTCTGCAGAGAAACATGGTGAGGGAGGCCACCACGTTCTTGTTGGAGGTTCTCAAGCCAGATCTTGAAGAGCATGCAATGCTCCAAACAAAGGTCCTTGAGATTAATCTGGTTGCTTTCCCGAATGTGGCGGATGCGATTCTCGCAAATGGAATGTTCTCTCACTATGATAAGCCGAGGGTGGCGCAGCTTGCGGAGAAGGCTGGCCTTTACATGCGGGCTCTCCAGCATTACACGGAGCTGCCTGACATCAAACGTGTGGTAGTCAACACCCATGCCATTGAACCTCAACAGTTTGTGGAGTACTTCGGTACCCTCAGCCCTGAATGGGCCCTCGAGTGTTTGAAAGAGCTGATGCTCACCAACGCCCGTCAGAATCTCCAGCTGGTTGTTCAAGTGTGCAAAGAGTATTCAGATCAACTTGGGAACGACAACATCATCAAGCTATTCGAAGAATTCAAATCTTATGAAGGTTTGTTTTATTTCATTGGAGGTATCATTGCCTTTAGCCAGGATAGTAATGTGCACTTCAAGTATATTGAAGCTGCAACGAAGATCAATCAGCTGAAAGAAGTGGAAAGAATCACCAGAGAAAGCAGTGTGTATGACCCAGAGAAAGTCAAGCGATTTTTGATGGACGTGAAGCTCCCAGACGCCCGCCCCCTTATCAATGTTTGTGACAGGCACGGGTTCGTGTCGGACTTGACGCATTATCTATATGCAAACAACATGCTGCGTTACATTGAAGGGTACGTACAAAAGGTGAATCCCTCCAGCACGCCTGATGTTGTCGGCCAGCTGCTTGACGATGAAGCAGACACCACGTTTATCACAAATTTGATCCTTTCGGTCAGATCCTTGCTGCCTGTTGAGCAGCTTGTAGACGTTGTGGAGAAGAGGAACCGTTTGAAGCTACTCACCCAATTCTTGGAGCATCTGGTTGGTGAGGGCAGCAAAGACACGCATGTGCACAATGCTCTTGGCAAGATTATTGTGGACGCAAACAACAATCCCGAGCACTTCCTAACCACGAACCCATACTACGACAGTAGAGTGGTAGGCAAGTTCTGCGAGAAGCGGGACCCAAATCTGGCTTGCATTGCGTACAAGAGAGGAGAGTGTGACATGGAGCTGATCGAGGTCACAAACAAGAACAGCATGTTCAAGGCTCAGTCCAGGTACATCGTGGAGAGGATGGACCCGGCGCTTTGGGAGACTGTGCTGGACGAGTCCAATCCCTACCGTAGGCAGCTCATCGACCAGACAGTTTCAACGGCTCTCCCTGAGTCAAGAAATCCAGAGCAGGTCAGTGTGACTGTGAAAGCTTTCATGACCGCTGAACTTCCACATGAGCTCATTGAGCTCCTGGAAAAGATTGTTCTTCAGTCCAGTGCCTTCAGTGGGAATCCCAATCTGCAGAATCTGCTCATTCTCACTGCAATCAAGGCTGACCAGACGAGGGTGATGGACTATGTGAACCGCTTGGACTCTTTTGACGGTCCAGCTGTCGGGGAGATAGCCGTAAATGCAGAGCTTTATGAAGAAGCATTTGTGATCTACAAGAAGTTCAATCTCAATGTTCAGGCCATTAGGGTTCTTTTGGACAACGTGGAGAGCTTGGAGCGTGCCCATGAGTTTGCTACCAAAGTCGAGGAGGCAGGTGTTTGGAGCGAGTTGGCAAGAGCACAGCTTGAGCAAGGCTTCATCACAGAAAGCATTACCAGCTACATTAGAGCAGGCGACCCTGATAACTGGGCAGAGGTTATATCGGCTGCACGTGGAGCAGAGTGCTACGAGCAGCTGGTCAAGTTCTTGCTCATGGCTAGGAAGAAAATCAAGGAGGAGAAGGTAGACGAAGAATTGATCTATTCTTATGCGAAGATTGGACAGATTGGGGCTATTGAAGAGTTTATCGCTGGGAGTCACTTGGCAAACATCAACACCGTGGGCGACCGATGCTTTTTCGAGGAGATGTATGAAGCAGCCAAGCTGTTGTATACCTCCATTTCTGCGTGGGGGAGCTTAGCATCTACACTTGTCAAGCTGCACCAATTCCAGCAGGCTGTAGATGCAGCGCGCAAGGCAAACAGTGGCAAGACCTGGAAGGAGGTTTGCTTTGCTTGCGTGGACGAGGGAGAATTTAGGCTGGCACAGGTCTGTGGGTTGAACATCATCATTAACTCCGATGACTTGGAACAAGTGAGTGAATACTACCAGAAGAAGGGTAAGTTCGAGGAGCTCATTGCCTTGCTGGAGAGTGGCATTGGCTTGGACCGTGCGCACATGGGCATTTTCACGGAGCTCGGAATTATTTATGCCAAGTACATGCCAATCAAGCTGATGGAGCACTTGAAGCTGTTCAGTTCCAAGTTGAACATTCCGAAGCTGATTCGTGTTTGCGAGGAACAGCAGCACTGGAAGGAACTTGCTTACCTGTATGTACAGTACGACGAGTATGACAACGCCCTTATGGTAATGATCAATCATTCTCCAGAGGCCTGGGATCACTTGCAATTCAAGGATGTGGCTGTCAAGGTTGCAAACATGGAGCTGTACTACAAGGCGGTGAACTTCTACCTGGAGGAACAACCGCAGCTGCTCAATGACATGCTCAATGTCCTTTCTTCGCGGATCGACCATGCACGTGTGGTAGATATAGTGAGGAAAGCAGGCCACCTACCCTTGATCCGCACGTATCTCAACGCCGTGCAAGACAACAACTTGGTTTCTGTAAACGAGGCCATCAATGAACTCTGCATTGAAGAAGAGGACTTTGATGCACTGAGGGAGAGCATCAACACGTACGACAACTTCGATCAGATCCAACTTGCGTTGAAGATCGAAAACCACGAACTGATCGAGTTCCGCAGGATCGCAAGCCACATATACAAGAAGAATTTGAGATGGAGGCAGAGTGTGGACTTGTCGAAGAAGGACAAGCTCTACAAGGATGCGATGGAGACCGTAGCGGAGAGCGGCGAGTCCGAACTTTCAGAGGAGCTTCTCACGTTCTTTATTGAGGAGGACAATAAGGAATGTTTCGCAGCTTGCCTGTTCACTTGTTACGACCTGGTAAAACCGGACGTAGCCCTCGAGCTGGCGTGGTTGAATGGTTACATGGAGTACGCCATGCCGTATCTCATTCAGTTTGTGCGGGAGTACAGTAGCAAGGTGGACATGCTTGTTGCAGACAAGGCCGATCGACGAAAGGCAGAGGAGGCGGAGAGCGCGAAATCCAAGGCAGCAGAGGTTCAAGCCAACATGCACGCCCCACTTCTTCCACCTGGTCTCCCAGCGCCCAACATGCCGATGGAGCAGCATGGCCAGCCCACCAGCTATGGGCAGTACACACCGATGCTACCTCAATTTGCCCACAATGGCATGATGGCTCAGCAGGACGCCATGGGTGGACCGCCCATGTATTAGATCAGCCATTTTGGGCCATGCTCTCAGCCGGATGGATCCATTGACCCGCCGTTCTGCTCGTTTTTGCCTCCTGGGCTGCTGGTGATCGCACGAGCCCAGCGTATTCGCATGCATTTGTCATGAATTTGTGTAGTATCAGGCCTCTTTCACCCACCTGTTGTTCTGGTCCACAGTTGGGAGGACGTTCACGTGGGTTCGAGTTGGGTCCCCGTCAACCCGTGCATGAGGATGCCACCAGCGACAGCGACGTTGAGCGACTCTTCCAACCCCGGCATGGGGATGCGCACCGGTGAGAAGCGACGCCATGCTTCCTCGCGCAAACCATCCCCTTCGCTGCCCAGCAACAAGCACAGTGGTCGTGAAGTGCGGCTCGAACGCCAACGCGAAAGCCTGGCCTCGGCATCCGCGTCGGGCGCGGCTTCGGCGGCAAAGGCGTCCATGTCCAGCGCTTCGACCAGCTCCAACAGCTCCTCGAATTTCCCTCTGCGCGTGGGCAGGCGCAGGGATGCACCTCGCGAAGCACGCATGGCCTTGTCGCCGAACACGTCCGCGCAACCGTCCACGAGGAAAGCGCCGTCCCAGCCCATCGCCGACGCCGTGCGCACCAGCGTCCCGACGTTTCCTGGATCCTGCACGCGGTCCAGTGCCAGGATTCGCTTCGTCGCGTTCGTCTCCCATCGATCCAGCTTCGGCACGTCCACCTCGGCCAACGCCAACACGCCATTCGAGCTCACCACGCCGGCCATGCGGTCCATGACTGCCGCCGACACCATCACGACGCGCTCGGCGAGGACACGTGCGTGTGCATGGATCCCATCTGGCGCGTTCTCCAGGCAGAACAAGGTGCGTATGGATCCAGGGAAACCACGTGCTTCGAATTCGCGGTCCGAACGCGCCAAGTGAGACGCGAATTCTTCCACTGGTGCGCTTCCCACCAACACCGTCGCACCCAACGCTTCGCGATGGCTGCGTTGGACGCGCAGCTTCGCCACGTGTCGCACGTAGGGATTGGAAGCGCTCGTCAGGCGGTCCACGTGGATCGGAAGAGGCGGACGAAGGGACTCCTCGCTCGCACGTGCAAACGTGCGAAAGGAAGTGCGCGAGCCAGGCGGAGACCACCACAAACGCATGCTGCAAGCGGATGGGGAATGGTGGGCCCACCTTGAAAAAGTGAGGTCCACATGCATCCCATCCTTCTGCACAAGGTCATCCCACCGTTTATTATCCATGTACGACAGCCACACACAAGGAAAGCAGGATGCAACGTCCGCAAGCCCGTACAATAGGGTGCGAGTGGGACAACACACCAGCGCTCCCAACCCAACTCAAGAACGCTTGGCCGCAAAGGTCTCCAATGCGTGGATGTTGCCCACCCAACGCCAGTGCCAAGGCTCGTACATGATGCCCTCCGGATTGTCTCGTGGAAAGGAAAGCTCAAAGTGCCAGCGCATGGCGTTGTCCTTCAACCATGCAAACGCAGCGGTGTACTCGAAATCTTCGGTCAATCCAGCGAAAGGCTTCGTCCCAATGTCCAATGCGTAACCCGTGTGGTGCTCACTGTATCCTGGAGGTGCAGAAACGAGGGCACGTTCCGATGCGGTCTGACGGCGTTCCCCTTTGATGTCAAAGAAGACACCTTCCTGGTCCTTGATGGACCTGAACCCTGAAATCGGGACGAGATGGATCCCTTCTCGCCTGGCAGCTGCCTGCATGTCCAGGAAAGATTGAGCGGCGTCCGTCCGAAGCTCTTGTATCGTTCCCCATGGGGTTTTGCCGACCGAGACCAGGTCCCATTCTGGTGCTTCTTCCACCTTCATGTGTCCGAGGATCCGCAAGTCGTTCAGCTTGTCCACGGCTTCGGTGATGGCCAACGACACGTTGTGCTCCACCCCTCCGTTGACGACGGCCGTTCTCCAGGCCACCGCACACATGACGGCGCCCAAGGCCAACCCTGTCTTGGTGGTGAATTTGCGCAGAGCTCCGCCTTTGCGACGTCTCCGGGTCGCCTTCGGCGCGCTCTGCACCACACGAACCGCTTCGTGGACGTCGGAGGAGGTCCTTTCCGGGACCTGCTCTTCCTCATCTTCGATGAAGGGCAGGTGCTGTCCTTGCGGCGGCTCGTGGAGGAATTCTTCGACCTCCTCTTCCCTGGACGTGCGTACATGTTGCCTCCATCGCACCTCAGGTGCCAGGTATCCCAGCTCGGCCTCGCCCGTCCGACCTTGCCAGCTCCCTTCGGTCCCGTTGGCGCGTGCATGGACCTTCCACGACCTCCTGGAGAGATCCTGGAACCCACGGACGAGCACCATCCCTCGCGAGTGCCTCGTTTGCACGTGCATCGTGATGGTGAGAATGGACATCAACGTCGGTCGGATGCGACTCCACCGCCGAGCTCTCGCCTGGATCGAGAGGGAGATCGTCCTCTGCGAGGAACGGATCGTTTGGGCGGGGTGAAAGGGAAAAGACATCGGGAGAGGGCGGAAGGATGGACGGAAGGTGCAGAGGAGAAAGATCCTCCGCGCCACACGGACGGAACGGGCGCGGAAACCGAAGCGGAACCCGATCCAAGGGGGGGAAGGGAGCGGAGAGCGTGGAGGACCACTCGAACGGGTCTGTGGCGCCTCTTTTCCCTTCGACCTGGGAGGGATCCGCATCCATGGACCGTGAAAGGACCGTATTTGGATCGCGTAGACCGTCGGGAATCCAGAGGAGTGTGGTGCAGGCACATCCACGTGAACGACGAAGGAACGCATCCGACGCATTTCGGAACCGAATCTCGGATCGAACGAAGAGGCAGCGCGCTTCAGAACGTCGAATTGAGTCGAGGAAAGGGTGAAACAAGGAGAGACGGGGAACATTGGGCCATGGAGCGGCTCTCGGAGCTGCAATCGAGGAAACCCGGACGGCGATGGGACGGCAAGGCGGGCAAAGGAAGACGAACGAACGCAACGCAATGCACCGTACGGAGAGCGTCCGAACGCACCACCGATGTGGAAACCGAGCAAACATCCGCAATTCGATGTTTCGACGCTGCGAGGAAGGGAAGATGGACGCGCTTGGCCGCCTGCAGCGCAGCCGCCCTAGGCGCGCTCTCCTTCGACCAGCAAACGGCACAGCTGCTCCATCGTGTGGTGGAGGTGCCGCTACACGACGTCTTGCACGAACACACCACTGCAGCATGGCGCACCTTTTGGGCGGGGGAAGTGCTGTCCAACTATCCGATCATGGCGATGCTTCCCGTTTTTCTGTTTCAGACAGGAACGAGGCTGATTGGCCCAGCCTCGTGGTCGGAGAAGTGCCTCGTTGGGTTGGGACTTGCCTTTTATTTGATCGTGGCGGGTTACATTCCTCACCACGATGTGTTCGTGGTCCAAGCGTTGAAGGAGTACTTCATGAAGGAGCGTCCTATCTCCTCTCCTTCGTTCGCTTTCCCCTCCGGTCATGCCACTGCAGCGGCATACTTGTCGGGGATGTTGACCTTCGGAACGCCCATCATGTCTCCCGCTTCCCGTTCCACTCCTGAGGTGCCCGGGAAGTTTCCAGCATGGTCTATGGAAGGTTTGGTGCAGTTGTCCTTGCATCAAGGCCTTTGGTTGGTTCCCGTCGCAGCAGTGGCCAGCGGGAGGGTGCTGTCTGAGCGGCATTGGTTGGGCGACACGGTGGCAGGTGCTTGTCTTGGTAGTTGGGCAGTGTTCACCCTCCTGTCCATCCACGAGCATTTGTTGCGGCACTATCCACGCGATGCGTGAATCCACAAAGAGCCTTTGAAAAGCAATGGTCCAACCATCGCACACAGGCACTCGTCCCCGGTTCGCGTCCTTCCTGATCAGGCCATGGAAAACCTTCTCCTGCAGTGCGGTCCTCTATGTTTGTGAAGGAGATTGGCAGACCGATCGAGGCTGGAAGAGAAGAGAGAGAGAGGGAGAGAGAGAGGGATGGAAGAGAAGAGGGAGAGGGAGAGAAGAGGGAGAGGGAGAGAAGAGGGAGAGGGAGAGAAGAGGGAGAGGGAGGGAGGAGAGGAGGGAGAGAGGGAGGGAGGAGAGGAGGGAGAGAGTGTAGGGAGAGAGAGTAGGGAGAGTGGGAGAGGGATGGAAGAGAAGAGGGAGAGAGAGAGGGAGAGAGTGGAGGGCGGAGTCACGTGAACAACGAACTTCCGCCATTGAAGGTGTGCGCAGCCGCCACTTGTGCGCCACGATGCGCTCCTGCGGGACGTCCAAGCGCGTCCAAGCGACGTTGGGGAGATGCCAAGGGGCTCGAACGAGACACAGGGGATGCAGCACGCGAACGAGAGCGCAGGTGCGAGCGGTCGCGGACACGGAAAAACGCGTGTCCGAGTTCGACCGCGTGTCGATCCTCTCGGAAGCGCTGCCGTACCTGCAGAAGTTCGCAGGAAAGACCGTGGTGGTCAAGTATGGCGGTGCAGCCATGAAAGATCCCACGCTCAAGGCAGGAGTCATCTCGGACGTGGTGCTGCTCGCCCTCGTCGGGCTGCGTGTGGTCCTGGTGCACGGCGGCGGACCGGAGATCAACACGTGGCTCTCGCGTGTTGGGATCGAACCCAACTTCAAGAACGGCCTGCGTGTGACGGATGGACCCACCATGGAAGTCGTGGAAATGGTCCTGGTCGGAAAAGTGAACAAGTCCATCGTCTCCCTCATCAATAAAGCAGGAGGGAAGGCGGTAGGCCTCTGTGGGAAGGATGGAAAGCTCATTCGGGCGAGAAAAGTCACCAAGCCGGACATTGGCTTCGTAGGAGAGGTAAGCTCTGTAGATGCAAGCATTCTAGACAATCTGGCGGGCTCGGGGTGCATTCCAGTGATCGCCAGCGTAGCAGAAGACGACCAAGGACAGTCCCTGAACATCAACGCAGACACGGCCGCAGGAGAAATCGCAGCAGCACTGGCTGCGGAGAAACTGATTCTCATGACCGATGTCCCCGGGGTGATGTTGGATAAGGACGATATATCCACCTTGCAGCGCTCTTTGGCTATATCGGATACTAGGAGGATGGTTGGTGACGGCATCATCGCCGGTGGCATGATCCCGAAAGTGGAGTGTTGCGTCCGCTCCATAGCCCAAGGAGTCAGTGCTGCTCACATCATCGATGGTAGGCAAAAGCACTCACTCCTCCAAGAAATCCTTACGGATGAGGGAGTAGGAACCATGATTACGGGTTGAGTTGAAACAGTCGATCCTGTGCAGAGATAAATTTCCATTGTAAAAAGATTCATCGTCCCATTATCTGAACCACTTGTTCCATTTTTATTCCCCCTTTCCTTTCCTACGAATGAGCACAAAGGGCGTCTGCTGATCAGCGTTTCCAGCCGGGTTGTCAAGCAACGACTCCTTCAAAAATGCATTGTCCACTCCACTGCTGGCACCGAGTATGCGAACTGCACCCGTGTATTTGCTCAGATCATTGACGTCTACAACTGCCACTTCGCAGCCAGTTCTTCCTTGCATTTCGTCAACCGTACTTTGAACATCTACCGGCCCATAGGATATGAATTGATCATATGGCGGAAGCGTTCCAGTTACATCATCGATCAGTGCGGCCTGATCTCCAGCTACGCGGTAAAAATATCCCCCGCGACCAAGAATCTTAAGCAGGGCTCCGACGAACACGGCCAAAACGATCCTCATCTTTCCAACAGAATCGATCAGTGCTTGCATTCCACATGCCGTCGCTAAGCTCGATGTAGGGTGGAACAGCAGGCATGCCATGCGTGCCAGGATGCCTGGCCTGACCGACGCTGGATGGCGAGTCCGACCTTGCATGATAGCCAACGGCGTCTCACCGATTGCTAAGATGTCACCGGGCTGATAGTGGTGCTTTACATACTTATCAAATATCGCCTTTGGGTTGTCCATGTGTGTCAGGAGGTGCGTCTTGATGGGCAAGACTGTGCACCTGCTCCTATCTGACCAAGAGAGCCCTCCTTCATCCTCATCCACTGGGAATCGAAGTGGCAGCACGACGTGCTGTTGCTTCGGAATGCGACCGTGAGGTCCGTAGCTGATGTACTCCAATCGAAGCCATGCGGACTCCAGATTCTTGAGACTCTCCCCATTGGTGGTAATTCGGAGTTCCACTTCCATGGACGTCTTGGAATCGGCCACCAGGATGAAGGCAGGCCAGTAACCGTCCTTCCTAGCATTGGTGACTTGATCGTATCCACTGGTGTGCTTCGGTATCAACTTGACGTGGGTGCAGTAACCTTGGGTGCTGGTGTCTGCCAAGAGCTTCACCCGCGCATCCACTTCGGGCACGAATATTTCTCGCTTGTGGGAGAGGTTGTGGAACTCCAACGATCCCCTGAGTAGGTATTCTTGATCCTCCCTGACCTCCCAGGTCCATTTTCCGCGCGTGAGCATCAACCAGTCCCAGGTGCGTTCGGGACGCTTGGTGACACCTGCGAGTCGTTGCGCCTCCCCTTCCAGCCACTGTTCGTCACCTTCGTAAGCGCATCTGGTCTTCCACGATCTCATCTTCCATCGCAGGCCGTCCCTTCGCATCTTCCAGGCCGAGAAGTGCGAATGCGACGCGTGCAACTTCGCCATCTCGACGGTGGTTCGAATGGGAGTTCCCGCGATCTCGGTTCCCCATCTCCCCAAGGGACCCGATCCGATCCACTTTCGGTTCAAAGGACCCGACGAACCCGACCCTCTCCGGTTCAAGCTTCCTTTTACCCTCGATGCCGAGGTATCGATACGTCCAACCCCAACATCGATCCGTTCGCCCCACCGCGGAGACGATCCAAACGGATCCGAATGTAGCGTAGTCACATAGGGGACGGGATCCGGATGGATCCGGTCGGGGAAAGGAACGTACTGAACTGCTGAGCAAGGGTCATTTGTCCAAGGACACCGACACCGATGCGCCGCGTCTGCGCAGCTCCGCGCCGCACTGCGGCGCAAACGCCGCGAAGAAGAGCACCCGTGGCCCGTGTGTCGTTCGCAGGGCTCGCAGCCGCGCTCTTCGGACGCCAGGCGCAGCCGGGAGAAGCCATGCCGGTCACCGAAGCACCCAAGGAAGGCAATGTGGTGGTGCAAATTGACGAACTCAAAGATATCACCAGGCGCGCCATCCAGACCTACGGGTACCGGGGAAACGAGGTGGAAGACATCCTGGACGTTTTGATGTACGCACAGCTCCGTGGCAACAACCAAGGGATAATCAAAGTGACCACAAACGCCATCGCCAGACCGGAAGACGCAAAGCCCATGGAAGTCGAGCACGAGACGCAAATCTCCGCCCGAATCAATGGAAACCAGCAGCCAGGAATGGTCGTGTTGAAGCGTGCCACTGAGATGGCCATCAAAAAGGCCCAACGGCATGGCGTGGGAGTTGTTGGTACCAACCACACCTTCACTAGTACTGGCGCTCTGGGATACTATGCAGAGAGAATTGCGAATGATGGGTTCATCGCCCTCGTCTTTGCACAATCACCCGAATACGTGGCTCCGTACGGAAGCAAAGAACCAATTTTCGGAACCAATCCCATTGGTATGGCCGTACCTACGGCAGAGGGTCCAATCGTTATGGACATGGCCACTTCAGCATACGCATACTTTGGACTGCTGGAGGCCAAAACAGCCGGCAGAAGCATTCCAGACAATGTCGCCTACGACTCTAAAGGTAATCCCACGACCGACCCAGTCAAAGCGCTTGAAGGTGCCATCCGCGTTTTTGATCGATCCTACAAGGGAAGCAACCTGGCCCTCATGGTGGAGATGCTTGCTGGGCCCTTAGTCGGCGCAGCCGTCCAAGACAAGGCCACATCTAAAAATTGGGGAAATCTGGTTTGTGTCATTGATCCGAAGCTGCTCGGAACTGAAGACTTCGAGCTGAAGGTGAGGCAAGTGGCCGATCGTGTCAAGAATGCAGAAAGACTTCCAGGGGTAGATGAGATACTCCTGCCTGGCGAGAGAGGTTCAAGATCTGCCCAGAAGCACGTAAATTCCGGGGTTTTGTCGGTGGAGAAAAAGCTTTTTGATGATCTGACAAAACTGGCAGCAAAATTTGTGCCAGAGGAGGCAGGCAACGGCGCATCTCCCCCTGAAGACAAGGGAGAAAAGAAGTCCCACTACAAGGCTGCCACTGTGCTCCTCCATCCAACTTTCAAGACAGAAGATCCATTCAATGCTTCGTCTCCCCCTCTGTATCAGACCGCGACATTTGGGCAGCCAAGCTCAACAACATTTTTGAAGTATGACTACACGCGCAGTGGCAATCCCACCCGAGATGTGCTCGAAATGCACATGGCAGAGTTAGAGGGCGCAGACCGTGCTTTTGCGTTCACAAGTGGGATGGCAGCAATCACCGCCATTGCCAGGCTGGCAGGCGTGGGAGAAAAGATTGTCACTGGCAATGACATCTACGGTGGCACAAGCCGTCTGCTCTCCCAAGTGGTACCAAGGCAAGGTGTAGTGGTTGAGAACGTGGACATGACCGATCTAGCTGCTGTGGAGAAGGCCATCACAGAGGAGACGCGTGTGGTTTTGATTGAGAGCCCAACCAATCCAAGGATGGAAATTACCGACATCAGAAAAGTGTGCGAGATCGCACATCGCGTTGGAGCGATCGTGGCTGTAGACAACAGCATCATGACTCCTGTCTTTCAAATGCCCATCAAGTTGGGAGCAGATATAAGCATGATAAGTGCAACGAAGTTCATAGGAGGTCATAGCGATATCACTGGCGGCATCCTCTCTGTCAAAGGTGAAAAGTTGGCTAGCAAAATTTACTTTCACCAGAATTCAGAAGGAACAGGCTTGGCACCGTTTGATTGTTGGCTTTCGGCGCGAGGTATTAAGACGATGAGCGTGCGGATGGACAGGCAGAATTACAACGCGATGCGCATTGCTGAGTACTTGGAGCGGCATCCACTTGTGAAGCAAGTAAATTTTCCAGGCTTGAGTTCGCACCCACAGCACAAACTCCACTGTTCGCAAGCCACAGGTTGTGGAAGTGTACTTTCCTTCATCACGGGGGACGTGGATGTGTCGAGATACCTAGTTGACAACACGAGGCTCTTTAAGATTACCGTGAGTTTCGGAAACGTGAACAGCCTGATCAGCATGCCCTGTTTCATGTCACACGCGAGCATCCCCGCCGAAGTGCGAGCAGCCAGGGGTCTGCCGGACGATCTTGTGCGGATTGCTGCAGGCATCGAAGACGTGGACGATCTGTTGGACGACTTGGACGCAGCGTTTCAGGGTGCTGCGAAAATGAAAGGAATGTCTTTGGACACTATGAGCAGCAATGGGCGTGTCAGTGCCAGGGAGCAGGAGTTGATGCGGCGCATAATGGAGCTGGAGCAGAAAATTGCCAACCTCAGCTCATCGTCAAATTGATTCTGGTTTCCTTGTAAAATATTATTGAAAGTCTTACTTTAGCCGGTCCAAATTATCTTCAACCCTGGTTGAGCGTGGATCCTTTCGCCTTTGTTGCAAGAGCACGCTTGTTTGCATCTTCATCCTCATGGAGCACGAACGTGCCGCTTTCAACAGACGCAGCACCTTACCGCCCCTCCCCAAACCCACTACCACTTTCTGCCGAATCCTCGTCCTCTTCGTCAAAATTGAGCATGCACAAGGACTCGCTGCAGTCTCCCTTCATATCCTCCTCAGGAAAGGTTGCGCTTGAGGAATCCGCTGCACCTCCGTTTGAACCAGGAGATTCCTCTGTGGACAGGTGTTGTCCTGCATCCGTCTCACAAGAGGTGCATGTCTTTTTATCTGGACCACCTGATGGCTCTGTCACCGTCTCACTGGCATCTTCGGCCCCTGCTTGGTGATCGTCGACATCGTCCGGATGTCGGCCCTTTCCCAGTTCCAGTACATCGGCATCGTCCTCTGGTACTCCTTTGGGCCGGTCCTGCTCCTCCCCCTGCTCCTGTATGCCTTGCGAAGTGTACACTTCCTCCACCACCAGTGCATCTTCATCTCTTTCACGGGGATACTCTCGCCGTGGTTCGGCATGGAGGGCTCCTGTTCCTTCTACCCGGGCATCTTCGTGTGTTGGAGGATCCTTTCCCCATCCCTCTCGGAGGTCCGTCTTCCCTTTTCCTCGGTGCAAGTCCTTTCGTTCCAGGTTCTCTGATGGGATATCCATTCCCTCTTTTCTTGGTAGCGTGGTTTCTGTGCGCCACAAGGTCGATGGATGCCATCCATCGATGCCCACCAATCTTTTGGCCAGGATGTAAGCCACCACGGCCATGAAGAGGGAGAATCCCAGGTAGAGGGACGCGCGCTCGGACACGTCGTTGCGATAGATGATCTTCATGAGTTTCCTGGACGTTTTCAACAGCGGATGTGTATCTTTCACTTTTCGATTGGCGTGCTGCAGCTTCTCGTCCGACACCTGAAGTGCTTCGACGGCTGCGCTCCCACGTCCAAGCTCCTGTTGCATGAGCGCTCTTGTGGCCTGCAAAGTATCGGTGGTGCTTCGAGAGACGTCTTGGACTTCTTCCTTGGCACCTTCCAGCAGCGACGCTCGCACGTCTTGCTCGTCTTGGGCCGCTCGTTTACGCGCTTGGACCTGCGCTCGTTTCCATTCCCGTCGGAGCGCGTCGTGCGTCTTCTTCCTCGCTTCCAGTTCCTCCAGGAGTCGTCTTTCCTCTTCTGGCGTGTTTGCCATCTCCGCTGCTGCTTCGATCTCTTCCCATTTGGTCGGCATGGATCGCAGCATGTCGGCCACGTTGGCGAGCATCCTTCTCCTCCGCCAGTTCCCTTCGTCGCCGTCCCGACGCCTTTCCACGTCCTTCCACGACTTCAATTCTGCAGCTGCTGCGGCTTCCAGGGAAGACAGGGACCTCCTGGTCTCGTCCAACGCATCCATGGATCCTTCCATTCGATGTCGAGCGCACGTGTGTGCGAACCAATCCCAATCGTTCGTCGCGAAAGATGGGAAAATGCCGACGAACGAATCCCCCAAAGGATGGCCAACCCCACGAAAGGGGAGTTTCTTCTCCGAAACGTAGCGGGTGTTGCCACGTGGATCGGGGGAACCGTACCCGACCCCGGGACGTCCGAGGTGGGGGGCGCGGAGTGGCCCTAGGCGAATGGGCGAGGGATGGATGGACACAAGGGACACGAGAAAAACGTTTCAATGCACCGTCCTCGTGTCTCTAGAAAGGCGAAACATCGTTCGGAATAGGGCAGCGCAAAGGATGCCGCGCCCAACGAGGAAGGCGTGCCGTGAATCGGGACCCATGCACGTGCTCGGACGGATGGACGGTGGGGATGCGAAAACGCTACCACACAAGCATGACCCCGATAACCGCATTTCCGTCTTGAACTTGGATGCAAACAACCAAGCAAGGAATCCTCACAAGTGCGTGGCGTACAATCTGTCAATAATAGGGGAGGATACGAACGGCCTGGATGGGTGGTGGCGTAATGGTCGTTGAGTGTCAGACGCAATACGCAAAGGTGTTCGAGGAAACCAGAGGAATGGGCAGGACCACACGACGGCCCGTTGAAAATCCATCACAAATTGTGCAGCTGCAAGCTTGGAAACCATGGCAACCGAGGATATTCTCACACACCAAGGGCAGGAAAGATGCGAGCTGGAAGCCGGTCAATGCCAAACCAGACCACTACCACCACCGGACTTGCCATATGCATCATCTGCTCCTGCCTTTCCCTTGCCGTGACCAGTGCCCGCATCCTTCGACGGCGTGTCTTTCCGACCGAAAAGGGGCAGGCGGCGACGAGGCGCTTCCTGGGCCTTTGGTTTGCTGCTCTCGAACAGGGCTGCAGAGGGACCAGCAGCATTGTTCTGGCCCGTCCGCGAATCTTTGAGGGTGCCCTGTCCCGTTGTGTGCATGCTCTGACCCGAAGGGCCCTCTTCCGCTGCATTTCCTTGCTCCCCTTCTGCCTCCTCCTGTATCAGAGTCCAGTCATACACGTAATCGTACACGAAGCCACATTTTTGGAAGACCTCCCGAAAGAGCTTCCTGAGGTGCCCGTAGTCGGGCCTTTCATCGAACCTAAGTGATCTGCAGTACTCAAAGTAGGTGACAAAAGCCTTGGGAAACCCCTTGCAAAGCACTTCCATGGGAGTGCACAGCTTCTTCTCGCATATCTTCTCGTACTTGTGCTTCTTTGTCGCCGCCTTGAGCCCTTGCCAAGGCAGGCTGCCTCGCAGGAAGTACATGAGTACGTAGCCGAGGGACTCCAAATCGTCCCTCCGTCCCTGCTCGATGCCTATGTGCGTGTTGAGGCTTGCGTAACGAGCGGTGCCTGTGAGGTTCTTGTTCTCTCGGTAGGGAATGTGCTGGTGGGTTTTATGATCGCGGTATTTCTTGGCCAGTCCGAAATCGATGATGTATACCTGATTGGCGCGTTTCCCCACGCCCATCAAGAAGTTGTCCGGCTTTATATCTCGATGAATGAAGCTTTTTGAGTGCACATATTCTATCCTGCTAATCAGTTGATCCGCGAGCATGAGGACGGTCTTCAGGCTGAATTTCCTCTTGCAGAAATTGAAGAGATCCTCCAGGCTTGGACCCAGGAGGTCCATCACCATGACGTTGTAATCTCCCTCGCTTCCGTACCAAAGCACACATGGGATTCCCGCTGTGTTTCGGATGCACACGTGCCGCGAATGGACGCGTTCGCGGTCAGCGTTCCGTCTCAATTTTTGCTACGGCCTTGCTCCCGTCGCCAGGGTTCCAGCCTCTTTTCTTTATTCGCGCACGTGAGGTATCCGCGCATCGCTTTCGTTCCGGACGTACTTCCGCCTTCCAGGATCTTGTAGATCTTCGCCTCGTACAGAAGCTGCGGATGCTTCGTGCGCGCGGATTCCTGTTCGTGGGCGTCGTCGTTCCTTTCGTCAGGGTGGGTTCGACCTCTTCAACTTCGTCTTTTCCTCGTCCTTCGCACGTAGGCACATCCGTCTCTTGGTGTTTCGACCTGCATTTCCACCTCTTCGCGTCCTCTGTACCGCGTTTTCTTCGTCGCGTGCTTCGCATCGCGTTCGAACGCACCAGTTTGATGCCCACATCTTCCTTGGTGGCCACGTTCGTGCCTGCAGGTCGCGTCGCGTCACGTCCAACTGCGTCAGACCGCCTCCATCCTCCCTTGGATCCGTTCCTGACGCCTTTCGCGGCCTCCAGCACGTGTTCCATGGACTTTCATCCATCCTTTCTGTTCCATTCGTCCACATCCCTTTTTTTCTTCGCCTTCCCTTCGTGTCTTCGTTTCGTCTTTCGCGAGTCCGTGCTGGACCGCCTCTCCCGTCCCATTCGTCGTCTTTTACGCACCCAGGTAGAAGTCCCCGAAGGAACCCTTCCCGATCTTCTTTCCCAGGCGATACTTGTCGCCTACGCGAAGCTCCATCGCGTGTTCCTGGACCGATGCGCTTCAATGGCTCGGATCCATCCCTTCCCCTGCTTCCCCCCTGCGAAGTTAAGTCGAAGTTAAGCGAGGTCGGGGCTTCCCTGTCCACCGGTGCTGGACGAAACACGATCGCGTGTTCACCAAAAAGTTCAGGGAAGGAGGGGAGAAAAGACCGTGAATGGATCGTCCAAGGATCGCAAAAACAGCGGTCTTCCAAGAATCGATGGAGATCTCGATACGTGGTCGAGACCTTCCCCTCGAGATCTCGATCGGAGGTGCGGGGGGAATCCATCGAGATCTACCCCCACGAGATCTCGATCGCGTATCGAGACGAGGGGGGGAGATCTCGATGGGAAGGGAGCAGGCGGGACGAGGCGGCGTGAGGCGGCGCACACCAAGGGAGGATTGGCGAGGCGCGAGCACGTGCACGTGCGCGTCGGGATCGCGATGGGAGCCAAGGACAAGCGTGGGAAGAAGGGAAATGCAGCCGTGTACACCACCCGGAACCAAGCGGTGCGGATGCTGCAGGTGAGGCTGCCGGAATTCCGTCGGCTGTGCATCCTCAAAGGGATCCACCCAAGAGAACCGAAGAAGAAGAAACACGGACAAAACAAGACCTATTACCACGTCAAAGACATCAAGTGGCTGCTTCACGAACCCCTCCTGGCCAAATTCAGGGACATCAAAGCTTACGACAAAAAAATCGTCAAAGCCAAGGCCAAGAAGACCTACGAACTCGCCAAGAAACTGCTCGACAGAAGACCAGGATACACCTTGGACCACATCGTCAAAGAGAGGTATCCGGCCTTCATCGACGCACTGCGCGATCTGGACGATCCACTCACCATGGTCAACCTCTTCGCCGTGCTGCCTGGAGAGACCAAACACGGGATCGACAGCAAAGTCGTGCAGAAATCCAAGCAGCTCGCGCTCGAATTCCAAGCATATGTCGTCCGATCCCATGCACTGCGAAAAGTGTTTGCTTCCGTCAAAGGGTTGTACTATCAAGCAGAGGTGATGGGACAAACGGTCACGTGGCTCATTCCTCACGAAAGGAGTCAGACCATGCCGGACGACGTTGATTACAAGGTGATGTTGACCTTCTTGGAGTTCTACCAGACCATGCTGGAATTCATCAACTTCAAGCTGTACCATGACCTTGGCTTGAAGTATCCGCCGCTGGGAGAAGGAAAGATCCAGAACCTTGCAAACGCCTTGCCTGAAATCATGGATGCTATGAGCGGAGCTCGGACGCTTGCCTACCCCAACGAGAAGCCTGATGGACGGGATGGCGAGGGTGCGAGCACAGCGCAGGCGAATGATCCAGAGCAGGAAGGGAACGAACTCGACGGCGATGCGAAAGAATGCGCCAATGTGTTTAAGGGGCTTGTGTTCTTCGTGGGGCGAGAGAATCCGCTGGAAGCACTCGTGTTTTTGGTTAAAGCGTTCGGGGGGGCGGTGGGATGGGACGGCGAGGGGTCTCCCTTCACGGTGGATTGTCCGGACATTACGCACCAAGTGGTTGATCGCCCCAAGGTTGTGGATCCCATTGCAAGCAGGGAATACATTCAGCCTCAGTGGGTTCTTGACTGTGTCAATAACAGGTTTCTCATCCCCACCACGGATTACGAGCCCGGAAAGAAGCCTCCTCCACACCTGTCGCCATTTGTGGACAACGAAGCTGAGGGGTACACTCCGGAATACGCAGAGATGTTGAAACAGCTGAAAGCTGCAACTACGCCTTCTGAACACAGGGCAGAAGAGATTCCAGAGGAGGGAACCATGCCCGAGCTCGGACCAAGGCCGGCTGCATCCAAGGCCGAATTGGAGGAGGAATACCTCAGGGAAGTGGAGTTGGAAGCTGCTGGGGTCACACATTCGGACGTTCTAAAGAGAGGAGGAATCGAAAAAGCTCTTGAAGCGGTGCAGCAGAAAAAGCTTCAAAAGATGCCCCAGAACAAGAGAAAAGCTGCTGCTGCAGAGGACAAGCCTGTCGACCTGACAGAGATCATGATGTCACGCAAGTCGCAACGTTTGTATGGCGCCATTCAGAAAGGAAAGCGGGCAAAGGAAGCCAAGGTGGAAGGTCTGAAGCAGAAGCGGGAGAAGCTGAGGGGCCAAAAATAGTGGTGTGCCTATCGATTAGAAGGAAATAAGGTCTCGTGCGGTGGCAACCATGGCAGGAGGGTGCATGCGATCCCATACCTGTTATGCAGCCGGGGTGCCAGCGGCAGATGCTGCGGAGCTTTCGGCAGCAGAAAAGCTTCGTACCTTTTCCCCTTTGATCATTCCATACGTCATCAGACCATTTGCAAAGGCCCGATGCATCCGTTCAAGCGTGACAATTTCTCTCACTGTTTTGTACCAGATGTAAGGACCTTTCGAAACCACGACCCAGGGATCCCACACGCCCACCCAGATGGAGTGCCTCCAACTGGGCAGTGTCTCATCCACCCAATCTTCCGTGACCACTTCATCCACTTGCCCAGTGCCTTGAAGCAGCCTACCGTACTCCTGGTAGGAGATGAAGTACGGATGCGCCCATTCCTTGTACAGGAATTCGAGACGTTCCAGCTCCTCCTTGGTATACTCAGGAGGCGTCTCCCTCTGACACCATGTGGCGATGGCAATCTTACCATTTGGTTTGAGCACCCGCGTCATGGATTCTACGTATTTTCTCTTGTCTGGCATGTGTTCCCCCGATTCACACGCCCACACCAAGTCGAAGGTATCAGGTTCGAATTCCATGTTGAGCGCATCCATCACTCTGAACTGCACGTTCTTCAATCCTGCTTGTTCCGCCAATTCAGTGGCACGCCTCACTTGGCTGCTGGAAAGGGTGATGCCCAGGACCTCCGCTTCCGGAAAGAGCTTCGCCAGGTGTCGGGTGGTACCTCCGATGCCGCATCCCACATCCAATATTTTCTGCGGTCCATCTGCACCGGACCAACGGAGCATTTCGTCCACGAAGTCCAGCTTGGCTTTCTTGAAGTCTTTGACGTGGCATCCAAACAAGGTCCCAGCGCCTCTCTCCCTCTCTTCACGAGAGTAGTGTCCGAGATGGATGTGTTCTCCCCAGTAATACTCGAGCACTCCTTCGTCGGTCCAGGCGTTGTACTCGTCTCCCACGGTGTTGGCACCGTCCTTGTACTCGCGGCTCGGCGTGTCCAGCACACGCTTGGCCAGTGCTGCGGCGGCCACGGCGGCAGCGGCCAGTCCCATGGCGACGGCTGGCACCTCCACCTTGGCCAGTGGAGGTCGGTGCACCACTTCCACGCTTCGGTGCAGGGTTTCTCGACCCTCCACGCGCCTTGCAAGCATCGACGGTCCCATCGAAGTCCCTCGTGCGGTGCGCATCGTCGCGATTTCGACGTGCGAATTCCATCGTCGACGCGGAACCGTGCAGGCCAGGCACGCCATCCTCGAACGCACGTGCCCCCTCGGGCGAAGAAACGAGGGGGGCCTCTATGACAGGGAGGGGATCGGGAACGTGGCGCGCCGAGGGACTCGTCGGGGGCACCGGTTTCTCGATCGGGCGTGCGTTTCGATCGAGGGATGGAGGACTCGCGTGCGTCCCTGGATGGGTGGGGGATGGAATGTGGAGTGGCTTCGACGACACGAACGAGAAGGTCGGGAAGCACCGCATCGAAGCACGAGATAAAACGCAGGGAATCTTCGGCACGGAACGTGGATGCGAAAGAGGAACACGTGTGTAGGAAGGAAGGAAGGCGTGGCGAACGCGTCCCGCCGGGGTGCGTCCTTGGCTCCGACGGTCCGTGCGCGTGGGACAACGTCGTTCTGCTCTTCGATCCGGATGGCTACCGTTTCCTCGTATCTTCCTTTCCATCGAACTGGACGGCCTCCTGCATGGACGTGGCGTCGTCCTTCGTCCACTTGCCACGCCTTCCTTCGCTGCCTGAACCTTCGACGGCCCAGCGCACTCGGCTGTCCTCCTTCCCTTCGGATGGGTCTCCTTTCTCCCACCCGAAGATCCGACGTCAGACCCGACGAGAACCGGGTTCGATCCGAAGGTCGGTTCCAATCGAACCCGAACCCGAACCCGAACCGAAGGCAGTGGACACTACGAACGTCGACGAGGAATGATGGCGACGATGCGCTTGGACGCGACGGGCCGTGCGTCCTTTCCTACGCGTCGCACGCCGGTTCGTAGCCGCGTGCGACGCAGGAGGGAGGTCTTGACATGCTCTGCATCCGCCTCTGCGTCCTCGGAGCGTCCGATGCACCAGCAGCGCCTGATCCAACACAAGGAGGAGGCGTACTGGTTCTATCGCTTCCTTTCCATCGTGTACGATCACATCGTGAATCCTGGACATTGGACCGAAGACATGCGAAAGGAAGCACTGGAACCGGCGCAGCTGGACCGCAGGGACTTGAAGGTGTACGACGTGGGCGGTGGGACGGGATTCTGCACGCTGGGCATCGTGGAACACGTGGACGGCAAGCACGTGACGTTGCTGGACCAATCGCCACACCAGCTTGCCAAAGCAAAGGCGAAGCCGGCGCTACAGGATGTCACCATCCTTGAAGGGGACGCCGAAGACCTCCCTTTCGAGAACGACTCGACCGATCGTTACGTCTCAGCAGGAAGCATTGAATACTGGCCTGAACCACAACGTGGGATCTGCGAAGCCTACCGCGTCCTCAAACCAGGTGGTGTCGCGTGCATGATTGGTCCTGTACATCCCACCCATCCTGTGTCCAGATTCTTCGCCGACGCGTGGATGCTCTTCCCATCTGAAGAAGAGTACATGGAATGGTTCACCAAGGCAGGCTTTGTAAACGTCCAGATCAAACGCATCGGTCCCAAGTGGTACAGAGGAGTGAGGAGACATGGTCTCATCATGGGATGCTCCGTCACTGGAGTGAAACCCACTGCTGGACCCTCTCCCCTTGATCTAGGACCCAAGATGGAGTCCAGACAAGCCGAGTTCAACCCCATGGTGTTCCTTCCGCGTCTGGTGCTTGGCACAGCCGCTGGATTCTACTACTTTGTCCTGCCAATCTACATGTTCCTGAAAAACATCCTCATTGGCGGGTTGGAAAAGATTTACCCCAAAGCGGCTTCCTGGATGTGATGTGTGGAAATGCCCCGGGAAGGAAGCAACAGGTAACGGGCTGGGGGCGTGGTTCGACAAGGCACACGAGGAAAATGGACGTTTGTTCTGAAAAAAATGATATTCGTAATCTCACAGCTTTCTCTGCCTCTCTTGTTCCTGTCGTGCTTCCATGATGGCCATCTCTCTGGAGTGTTTTGCAGCCTCTTTCTCCTGGTCAATCTGTCGTAGAACCTCCTCCCTCCTCAACTTTTGCAACATCTTCATCCTTTCCTGGAGATACTTTCTGCGCTCTTCTGCAGTCATTTCTGGAGGATCCTCCTCCTTCGTCTCCGGTTCCTCGTCTTTGGGCTGCTGAAGTCTTGATAGAACCTTTGCTTTGACATCATTCCAGGTGATGTTCCTCCATCCTGACCAAGTGTCCACATCATTGACCGGAGAATCTGGGGGGACAGGTTCTAGCGGCTCTTCTAGTTTGGACTGTAGAGGGGCCTCTTTCGGCCCAGCCTCTGGCAATCGAAATTGTGCTGCCTCCTCTTGCAAGAAGGTAAAGATAACCTCTTTATTGGCCATCATTCTTTTACTTCTTTGTTCAATCTGATGTTGTATGGACAGATCATTTCTCCTACGGACGTCCCAGAGCGCGAAAAGCTCCCTACCCTTGAGTTTTTTCCTCACTTTCAGATCGTTCAGAATATGCCGTGCAGAAGTGTCTGCTGAGGTGACAATGGCTCCGAGATTTTGCTCGTGCAGGTAATCCCCAGCAAAGTAGAGGCCAGGGAGCAAGTCTTCCAACTTTCTCAGGGCTCGCTGCGTGTTGGAGTAGCCTTCAGGAAACATAGGCACCGCGTTCTGCCAGAAGAAAGAGCGAACAAAAACAGGTGTAGGAGTTACCCCCAGGATGTTCTTGATGTCCTTCAAGAGCTTCTGGGGCAATGTCGGGTCTTCCCTTCTTGCAAGCTTTGGATTGTCCGGTCCTCCAATATAACCGGTGACGAGAATATACTTCTCAGGTGCCGTCCTTGCTGAGACATCCCCGGAAAAGGCAACCTCAAAGCAGTTCATGTAGTCCTGAGAAGCTGGAACCTTTATAGATCGGACAGGTGGCAGATCAGGCAGTCCCTCCCTCTTTATCCCAACTGATATCACGGATACCGGCGCATATTCAACCTTTGGCATCCAGCTTACTGGAACTTTCTTGTTGTGATCGAACACTTCAAGACTACCATCAGCTATACAGGAGAGAGGACCGGCTAGCACAATGGCATCAAATGACTCCGACGATCTCTTCCAGCCCCCACTACTGCACGAGACCTGCCACACAGGTCGATGGAACTCCCCTAGCTCGGTCTTGTCAAGTGCTACAACGGGGCACTTAGGTTTGATGTGTTTCTCACCCACAGAGGCCACTAGTGCATCTGTTAGCTCTTGCATTCCATCAGGAAAAGTGAAAGGTGTTGGTTTTATAATGTGCTCTACATGCGGCTTCCTAAGCAGCAAGTCACGGACGATGTCTGAAGTGTCCAATTTGTATTCTCCCTGTCGAGTCAGGAGTGTTTCGGACACCAGGGGCAACGGCTCCGCAATGTCTACAGGGTCAGCGTTAGTCTTCGACCACCATGCTTTACCAGATTTAGGAACCTGGAATGCTTGCCCTGTCCCTGGTTCTCCAGATCCTAACAATTGTGCCGCCCTCTCTAATCCCAAGTGTAGCGAGATAGTCCCAACAAGAAGGGAGCCATACTTTTGTTCCATGTCCCATGCTATAGACGCATGAAACTTCGCTGGCACCACAGTCGGGTTGCATCCAACATAGCCTGAGTAGAACGGCTCTGCTACCTTCAATATCGCATCTGTTCGGAAGTGGCGTTTCAAAAATTGATCTAGTGTTTCCTCGTAGTCCTCCTGATAAATGCTATGTTTGTCTCTACCTGCGCTGGGCCGTGTGGTGGTCTTCCGTCTCTTGCGGCGCGCTTTGTGTTGGCTCCGTCTCCAGAAAAAAGGTTCCAACATCACCTCCTTCTTTTCCCAACTCTCTAGCAGTTTGCTAGTCATCAGCTCCAGTAGATTACTTGGCACAGGGTGTACCTGTCGATCCTTCAACACGCCAACTTTCGGTTCTGCCACAGGGGTTCGTCGGACATCGAGGCCGAGTTCTTCGAGGACCTCTTCGACGACATTGGAAGAGGATTCCATCTCTCTGGCTCCTCTTTCCATGCGAAATCCTCGTTCCTTGACGGTCCGTGTTGCGCCACCTGCTTCTCCAGCGTCGAAGACTGTCACGCGACAGCCAGAGCGCACCAGCCGATGGGCCACGGCCAAGCCACGAACGCCCGCTCCTACGACGGCTACGTGTCCGACAGCCTCTTTCCCTACGTGGGCAGTTTCGTTTCTGGCTTCTTTGATCGCGCTTCGTGCAGCTTCTGGCCACGCTTCCGGCCGACGGAGGAGATTCCATCGCTCTTTCCACACCTCCCGACGGCGTGCACGCGCCGCCTCGGCCTTTTCACGTGCCCTTACGGATGCCTCATGCGCCAGGACGGACCAACGATCGTTTCCACGTGGCGCCATCGATCCAATGCCGCTTGAAGCGCGCGCGAAGTGGTGCGCTTCGCGGCGTTCGTCGTCGCGACGACGGGTTCTCCCACACGTTCGGAAAGGGAACCCGGTTCGGTTTCAAACCCGAAACGAATTGGGTTCAGACCCGGAGGGATCCGGGTTCGACGGGTTCGGAGAAACCGAGTCGATCCGTTCGGAAAGCGAGAACGAAACTCCAACAACTGGATGGAGGTGGCACAACACAGCAAGACACCGACATACGATGGAAGACTGATGCACTGGCCCAAGAAAGATGAAGTGCATTGACAAAAACGGGATTGGCATCGGAGCCACGGACTGTGCCATGGTGACGGAGAAATGCACGGTGGATACACACAACAATCACATGGTTCCTTAGGGGCATGCCGACTGGACTACCCCCATCCAATGTCACCTGTCCAGCCCATATGGAGCAAATTGTTGTATATTCTGAAGCGGGAGGGAAGATTAACTGCTCCTGAGATGGACCGGTTGCTGATGTGGCCTGTTCCCGTGAAGAGATACCCACACCTTGAGCAAAGACAGAACTGAATTGACCATTGATGCTACAGACCAAGGGATGGATCACGAACGATCTGTGGTACAAAATCTTCCCGTACATAGCGCGCCAGTAAAGAGCTGTACAAATCATACCGTGCGGTCATTCGGAATGCCCACTTATCCTGCAACTGTTGACAAAGATTCAAATCGCAATCGGCAAGCATCAACCCATCCCTGCAACGTGAAAGTGACGGGGTACGCGATGCATCCGGAGCAGAAACATAGCTACTCCCGTAAAAGTGCCCAAAATCATGATGACTGGGCTTGCCATCTCCAGAGGTGAAAGCGTTGGGAAAGGTCTCTGTCCCCACTCTGTTGATAGCAGCCACATAGTAAGAATTAGCTATCGCAGCATTTCGTGCCTCGATTGCCCACATGGGTTCACTCAATTCGCCAACTGTGGCCGAGGGATTAAAAACAATCTCTGCACCATTGAGGCCAAACGCCATCCAATTCAACGGGTGATGCCTGCCATAGCAAATATTCACTCCAATCTTCCCGTAAATTGTTTCAAATACAGGGTGTCCAGTGTTCCCTTCCATGTAGTAGGTTGATTCATTGAAATCACCCACTCTAGGTATGTGGTTTTTGCGATGCTTTCCAATGATGTTCCCTGCGTGAGAAATTACAACTGCCGTGTTCCAGATAGTGTTGCCATGCATTTCGTCTCTTTCTAGGATGGGACAAACAATGACCATGTTCCATTTTTCAGCCAGCCCTCTGCACATGCTAACCGAAGGACCCAACAAATTCTCTGCCAACTCGCACCAACTTTTTTCCCGAGTACAGAAAGCGAATGGTATGTGCCAGGTTTCTTGCAGGCACAAAACATTCACATGTGCTTCACCGGCTGCGTCGATGAGTTCGCTCACGCGGGAATGAATTGCATCCCTCTGTTCCGTAAACGGTGCAGTGGTTTCTTTCTGGATGCTGTGCTGGATGAGACCTATCCTGACCACACGAGGCGCTCGAAGTTGCTCTTTGGCCGCATCAAACGCGTATCCCTGTAGATCGAAGTTCTTCTCCTTCGAAAGCGTGGTCAGGTGCTTGCACAATGCGATTTTTGGGACAGGCTGTCCTCGATTATGGCCGTAAAGCACTCGCTTGACTTGTTCGAGCTGTGGCTGAGGCACGAACTCCTCCAGGATGTCTTCGACGCGGTCGTAACTTGCGAGGGTGCCGTCGGCAGCACCGTTGTCCTTGCTCACCGCTTCGTCCATGGCAGCTCGTCCACTCGACGGTCGTCAAGACCGTACGGCACTTGCGTTGCGCGGAAATTCGATCTTGAGGCCGTGCTCGTCTTCCTCCTTCCGACGCACGTGTCGACTGCTCCACCAGTGGCGGTGGACGAGGACCTCACCAATCCTTGGTTGGTCGGCACCTTTGTGATGGAACAAGAACAATGGCAACGAAGGTAGGTGTTGGACGAAGCGATGGGTTCGTGTCGTGTCTAATTCAGCCTGGGAAACGACCATTGGAGCGTTGTCTTGCGATGGCAGGTCGAGCAATTGAACCTGGGAGGACTGGAAGGCCTGAAGATCGTGCAGCATCGACGGTTAAGACACGACATGGAATGGATGAAGGCTTCGTTGCTGGACAATGCGATGGCATCCTTTCTCCTCGAATCTAGCCAAATGTCATGGTTGTATCCGCTTGTGTCCGGGCTTGCTCCGCGCATCGTTGTGCAAGTATGACGGATCTTCCCTCCCTTCCTTAACTTGGGATCTCTTGGACACCACACAACCACCTGGATTTCCCACCAGCTTGGCTCCACCACAAAGACGAGGAGCAGGACACACGTGTCTTCTTCGTGCAACCCAGCTGGAACCCACACGTACAACCGGAGGACATGGGGATTCCCCACCCGGACTTCGACCCCAGGACGTCTTTTTGAAAGGGGAGACGGGGCGGGGGCGTCGCGCACTCCACCCGATCCAATCGGATCCGATTGGTAGCAGAAATGCCCGTGCAGATGATCCGATCGGATCGGGGAAGGAATGGGGCGACCCCAGTCGGACGTCTGCAAGACGTACGTCCATCGAAGGATTGCCGTTTGCTGCACCATCCTTCCCCGGAAAACACGTGTGCTTCTGCACACTTCAACCTACGTCCAGAGCAACCGTTCCAGGCCTGGAATCGATCTTCGAGACGAGGAGAGAGAGGCAGGACCACCTGGTCTCCTCGCCGTGGGAAAGCAAAGTGACGCATAAGGAACACCTAGGCCGGCCGAGCTTGCCGCAGATTCGGTAAGGATAGGCTTTCCGCACGAGCCAACAGACAAACGGCGCACTCGTTCCATTCGTGCACTTGCTTCTAAATGGCAAATTTGATGGTTTTATCCGCGATTTGGGATCTGGCCGTGATCTTTTCCTTCCTTGTGGCCATGTTCTCCAACCACTGGCTGGTCCCAGAATACCAGCTGGCCGAGTACTACCCAGGAGAAACAGTCAACAAAACTGTAGAACTCGCGGGAATGTGGCAGATATGCATTCCACAGGTGCTGGAGACCGACGAGGAGGGCCAGACACAAGTCAAGAGCATCACAGGTACAGGTGAATGTGCTTTTGTGTTCAATGGAAAGAGCTGTGGTTGCACCACTGATACAAGTAAATTTTACAGCGATATTTACGGTCACGATCAAACCTCGACTCTGGATGCAGCTCGGGCTTTTGCCATCATATTTGGTGGGATTGCTGCAGCAAAAGTAGCATCGAAAATATTTGCAGCTTGCTGCGGGCAGGGTTTCCAGCTGTTTTATTTTGCAATCTTGGACTTTGCACAGGCAGCTGCTGGGAGCATAGGGGGAGGGCTTTTCTTCGGAATCATTAGAAAGACCCACTCGGATCAACCCAGTGACGTCGAGCGATCTCTGAGTAAAAACATTGGCTGGGGATGGCTCATATTCGCTTGCTTTGCACTTGTGGCCATGATCTGGTCCATCATTTCGTTTGTGCAGTGCATGTTTTACGTTGGATGCAAGAAGAAGGAAGGACGGGGGAGAAGCCAGGAGCGGAGCAAAAGGCGCTTCTCATACTATTCTCGCTCCCCCGATAATGAAGAGAGAAATCGGGGAGGCTTTACTGTCGACTGATGGAACCCCGCACTCTGGAGCGCCAGGTCAGGTAGTCCACTCGTCGTGCACGGCAGACTTTGCTTCCTTCTACGCGAGATCGACTCGTCTGTTTGGTATTACAACCTTCTTCTCCTTCCATGACCCACCTGCCTGTTTCCATTGATGGTGTTTTCCTCCATGTGGAGGATGTCCTCGGCTGCCCTCCATGCCTTTTCCCTGGGCATCCCACCCTTGTAGACCTCCATTCGAAGGGGAAATCCTGTTGAATGAGGGTCTTCTTCCCTCTGGTAAATTTCTGCAGTGTTCACTGTTGTGAACCTGTTGTGAACTAGTTGGTGGGGTTTCTTTCTCTCCCTCCGTACGTTCACTTTCTGATCCGGTGTGGCGTTACGTCGACGATGTTGTCCGTCACGTGTTCGAGAGCTGCTCGTGGAGCTCGATGGAGGAAGAAGGCACGTTGTTGATCTCGTGTCAGGTTCAAAGTTCTATTACAGGTAAGGTGTCGCGCTCCTTATATAGTCGCGTAGGTTTGTTTGTCCAATGGTTTATCATTGGTCTATTTTGCTGTGATTGACACGAGTTTGTTGGGCTCAGTTGTTTGTTCCTCGGACGCACAGTTTGTTCCGTTCCACGAAACGTTCGTCGGCCCACATGTCGATCTGTCGGTCGATACTTTGGTTGGGGCCACCAGAGAGTAAATCCCCTTTGGTTGGGGCTGTCCAGCCTCTAGTACTTTGGGTACTTCAACAAATCCCACTCAGCTTCAAACAAGTTGGATTCTTCATGCCAAGTCTCTTGATGCATGTTCGGAATTTCTCTGTTGGTAATCGTTTTGTCAGATAGTCAGCCCACATTTGGTCAGTTGAGCAGTAGACGAAGTTTACTTCTGCACGGATTGCTCGCTCCCGCAGAAAATGATGTTGTACGTCTATATGTTTCGCACGTGTTACGGATTGTGGATTCTTGATCAATCTTAGCGCTGACTGATTATCCATGTGTATGGTTGCAGTTATATGTTTAGGTTTCAAGAGTTGCATCAGGTAATTTTTGATCCACAGTACTTCCTTCACTGCTGCTGTTGCAGCCTGATACTCGGCTTCAGTTGTGGATATTGCAATGGTAGGTTGCAATTTGCTTTGCCAAGCTACTAGCCCCCCCATTACTTGGACAGTGTATCCTGTTCTGGATCTTCTGGTTTCATGTTCTCCAGCATAGTCAGCATCACTGTAAGCCACGATATTGATTGATTCAGCCACGTTTTCGCTCGTGGCTTCATAGACTAACATGAGTTTTGTTGATCCATTTAGATACTTGAGAGTTCCTCTCATTGCGTTCCAGTGTGGTTTCTTTGGGTTGTTGTTGTGTCTGGCCAATGCAGAAGCAGCATAGCTGATGTCAGGTCTTGTGGTTCCTCCTAGGTACTGTAATTGTCCACAGATTTTCTGATATTGAAGGTGATCTATGCCTTCCGACTCCTGGTCCTCCTTCAGTGGTACGTTCAAGGGTGTTGATTGGCTGCGACTTTCTTCGATTCTGTGTTCCTTGATATAATTGCTGATTTTGTTTTCTTGATGCATGGTCAGTAATTTTGCAGCTCTATCTCTTTGAATGGTCATTCCCAGAAAATGTTGTGCCTCTCCCATGTCAGTGATTTTGTATTTGCTCTTGATCAGTTCTTTTATGGTTTGGATGGTTGTCAGATCACTGCTGGCTATTAGGATGTCATCGACGTAAAAGCAGATCAGGCAGGTTATCTCATCTGTGTTACATTTGAGCACACTTTGGTCTAGTTGGTTGCAGATGAAGTTTAGATCAGTCAGAGTTTTGGTGAGTTCGTGGTTCCAAGCCCTTGGTGCTTGTTTGAGTCCGTAGAGACTTCTGTTCAGTTTTAGAACTTGTGCTGACTCATTGTTTGTTTCCAGTCCATTGGGTATTCGCAGATAGACCTCTTCTTCGAGTTCTGCATTTAAGAAGGCTGTCTCTACATCTAATTGATGTAAGTGTAAATCTAGTTGATTCACTACGGCGAGAAATAAACGTAGTCCTGTTTTGCTGACCACTGATGCATAGATTTCATCATAATCTACTCCAGGTCGTTGATGGCAACCAAGAGCTACTAGTCTGGCTTTATATTTGATGATGTTGTTGCAGCCATCTCTTTTGATGTTGAATATCCACTTGGTTCCCAGTGCCTTCTTTTCTTTTGGTAGTTCTGAGAATTCCCATGTTCTCATCTGGTTCAGCGAGTTCAGTTCAGTTTGTACAGCTTGGTCCCACATTTCTTTGTCTGGTCTTCTCATTGCTTGGTGGTACCCATCAAATTTGTCAGGTAAATCTTTTGCATTGAATGCAGTGTAGTTGGTCCTCCTGTTTGGTCTCAAATTATATCGCTGACCATTTTCTGCTTGTTCTTCACCAGAGTTTCCTTGTAGAGTCAGATCAGATCCAGTTTCTTCCTGTGGAGCACTGAGCAAATTCTCAGTGATATTGTCTGGTTCTGGTGGGGTAGTTGTCCCCAGGTCAGTTAATTCTGTACCGTTTTCCTCCCACTGTATGCTTTGATTTAGGTAATTTGTCAGATCTCCGTAGGTACGTTTCTCGTATGTTGTGGGGTTGTATGTTCCCATGCGATCTTCATTGAATCTGACATTTCTGCTTATTGCCAGGTTGTTACCCACAAGAACTCTGTAAGTGGATGAGTTTTCGTATCCCAGCATGATTCCTTTCTCACTTCTTGGGTCAAACTTTCCAGTGATTCTTGGTTTTGGCTTCAGTACCCAGCATTCACATCCAAATACACGCAGGTTTTGAATGTTTGCTGGTTTCTTCGTCAGTTTTTCGTATGGAGTGATCCTATCGTTTCCAGTTGATGGTGGCAGCTTGTTTCTGGTGTAGGCATAGTTTCTTATTGCCTCACCCCAATATTTTGTTGGTAGGTTGCAGTTTTCAAGCATGGTGCTTGCATGGTCTCTTAGATCTCTGTGGTATCGTTCAGCATCATTTTGCTCAGGTGCATAACCTGCTGTCAGTTCATGTTGGATACCTCTCTCATTGAGGAATTGTTTGAGATCTGTTCCCAGAAATTCTTGTCCTCTGTCAGTTCGAATGGCTCTGGTTTTCTTGCCACCTGCTAGTCTTTCCAGACTGTTGATTGCCTTTTTGGCATAGGTTGATGCTTGTCCTTTGCTTGTCATCAGGTAAGTCATCCCAAACTTCGTTGAGTGATCCAGTACTGACAAATAGTGTGAGTATCCTGCAGGTGTTTCTGGCGAGATTGGTCCTACCACATCCATGTATACCAAGTCCAGTGGCTGGTACTCATAAGTTTTTGGATGATGGCGAGCAGATACTTGTTTGCATGTGATGCATGCTTCACATGGAGCATCAGTCTTATGTGGTAGGTTTAGCTTGCGTATTCGATCTGAGTGTATATGTCCCAGTCGCTGATGCCATATTTTCGCTGTTGCTTTGAGGCAGTAGTTGTGTCCAGTTTTGGTACTGATCTCCAGTTTTTGGTTTCCCTTTCTGATTATGCACTTCTGTAGTTCAAAGGTGACAGTGGCATCTGTGTGTATCATACTTGATACTGACATTAGATTGGCTTTTAGACCAGGTACATACAGAACGTTTTCCAGTATCATTTTGGTTTTGTGGGAGTCATTTAGTTCCAATTCTGCAGTTCCTCTGAGCTCGGAGGTAAGGTAGCTTCCGTCTGCAATTTCGATCTGTATTATCTTTTCTGATCTGGTACTGACCTTGAGAATGTCTTTCTGTCCTGTCATGTGCCAGGAGGCTCCCGAATCTATGATCCAGTTTTGTTTGTTGGTGGTTTCTAGTTCTGCAGCTAGTGCCATAAGACTGATGGTGTTCAAAGGCTTGTTTCCTTTGTACTTACTTTTACTCTTGGGCATGTTTCTTTTGGTATCTTGTTTGCCGTAGTCTTTCTGGAATTGCCAGCAGTCATCGAGAATGTGGCCAAGTTTCTTGCATTACTGACATTGTACCTTGTTTTTGTCTGCAGGTTTTACAGGTGAAACTTCTTTGAGCATATAGCTCACGTTCAAGTTCAGTTTGGCTTCCTCATGTACAAGTGATCTTCTAATCTCAGCCAATGTCAAACTCACTGTCATGTGGTCCAGGACAGTGGTCAGATTATTGTAATCTGCAGGTAAGCCATTGAGTGCTATTGTGATCACATCCTTTTCAGGAGTGTTCACACCAATCTGTTTGAGCTCATTGACTATTTGTACTAACTTGTTCATGTAATGCTCGATGCTTTGATCAGGATATTTTTTGAATCTGCTGAGTGCAGCTTTCAGCGATCGTTCTCGCAGGTATCCAGTTTCTTGATATATGGCTTTTATAGCCATCCATAATTCATGTGGTGTGGTACAGTGCATCACATTATCCACGTAATCCATTGAAATTGAGTTCAGAATTCTGATCTTTGCTGAATTCATTTTTTGTTTTGTTTTCTCTTCCTTCTTTTCCTCTTCTGTGGGATTGACCATTGTCACCTCCCACAGCCCATTGAGAACCAGGTGGTTTTCCATCCTGAAAAACCACTCCTTCCAATTTTCTCCATTTAGATTTGGTACACCATTGATATGTGCTGGATCAGTCATATCTTTACTCGATTCCAAGGCTCTTAACCTGTTGAATGAGGGTCTTCTTCCCTCTGGTAAATTTCTGCAGTGTTCACTGTTGTGAACCTGTTGTGAACTAGTTGGTGGGGTTTCTTTCTCTCCCTCCGTACGTTCACTTTCTGATCCGGTGTGGCGTTACGTCGACGATGTTGTCCGTCACGTGTTCGAGAGCTGCTCGTGGAGCTCGATGGAGGAAGAAGGCACGTTGTTGATCTCGTGTCAGGTTCAAAGTTCTATTACAGGTAAGGTGTCGCGCTCCTTATATAGTCGCGTAGGTTTGTTTGTCCAATGGTTTATCATTGGTCTATTTTGCTGTGATTGACACGAGTTTGTTGGGCTCAGTTGTTTGTTCCTCGGACGCACAGTTTGTTCCGTTCCACGAAACGTTCGTCGGCCCACATGTCGATCTGTCGGTCGATACTTTGGTTGGGGCCACCAGAGAGTAAATCCCCTTTGGTTGGGGCTGTCCAGCCTCTAGTACTTTGGGTACTTCAACAAATCCCACCCAATCAAAGGAATCTTCGACGGGGGACGTTCCCCGATCAAATCGAACACGAATCTACCACACGTCGACGAGGACCTCAATAAACCAGAGGTTCCTCGACGGGGAGTGAAAGAGAATCCTGCACAGGATGGATTCCATGGGCCGAGGAGCATCGCTTCAGAAGTTCGAATGCGCTCAATGAAGATGCGTACTGCGCGCATTCGCGTGCATCCCACGCGCCCATGCGCGTCCAAGAAGGATTCTTCGCCTCGACCACGCTCCCGAACGCCCCGCGCAAAAGAGCTACGATCGCTTTGCGAGCTCCTCATGCAGGTGGAAGGCATCGCTGCACGGAAGAAGGTGTTGGAGAAGCACAGCAAATCCTTGCAGGAGTATTTGCAGACTTGGAGAGGATCAAGGATGCTGGAATGGATGGATTCGAAGCTTCTGGACGAGGAAAAGACCTATCTGTTGTGCTCGGTAGGTGCTGCTGGACAGCATCACGTGCTCGACGTACTCGTCGACGTCGTCGACACCATCTCGGCAGACGACTGGGAAGAGGTGGAGCGACGCTGGGAACCGTGCCTGCATATGCTGAGAGGCGTGGAGAAGTTCTACGATTGCTTTGGGGGAATCGTAGGATACCAGTGGAAGGTGATGCACATACTCGATGAAGGAGAAGAGGGCACAACACCTTCGATGCAGAACTCTGCCCGCGGTCCAGTGAGCAGCGAATACGCTGTGCCAGAAGGTTTGGACCTTGAATGCGACTTGGAGGCTGCAAGAGAAGCAGCAGCGGATGGAATAAGGGCCCTGCATGCAATGGCAGAACTCTATCCATTGGGAGGTGCTGGAGACAGATTGGGATTGAGGGATGAAGTTGGCGGAGAACCGTTACCAGTGGCATGTCTGCCGTATCTGGGCCGAAGCTTGCTTGCCTGTTTAATGAGAGATGTGCAGGCGCGGGACTACCTGCACTACTGTGTGTTTGGAACCCCTGCAAGACCGCCTGTCGCGGTGATGACGAGTGAAGCCAAAGGCAATGCTACACGCATCAAGGCGATGTTTGAAGCCAATGCATGGTTTGGTCTAGGAGAGGAGAATGTGATGCTGTTCAAGCAACCTATGGTGCCCATGGTTGAGGATGGTACTGGACTCTGGATTCATGAGGACATGCGAAAAGGAGCAGCAGTCACTCCAATGTCGCGACCTGGAGGGCATGGTGCAATCTGGAAGCTGTTACTTGACCAAGGAGTGGCGCAGTGGCTCAAGCTGAAAGGAAGAAAGGCAGTCATTACGAGGCAAATTAGCAACCCTCTTGCAGGAGTAGATACAACACTCTTGGCTTTGGCTGGACGTGGTTACTTTCGAGGCAAAGCTTTTGGTTTTATGTCTTGCGAGCGCAGGGTTGGCAGTGCAGAGGGCGTGAATGTGGTGGCAACGCACAGGATGGAGGATGGTAGAGTGAAGATGGGCATCAGTAACATTGAGTACACTGAATTCTCAAGACTTGGAATCATGGATGCTCCACGACATCCAGAGACTTCCATTTCTCTCTTCCCTTGCAACACGAATGTTTTGTATGTGGACTTGGAAGCAGCAGAATCTGCCGTGAGATCAGGGGAAGGTGCATTGCCCGGCATGATACTGAATTTGAAAAAGAAGGTACCCGTATTCGCAGAAGATGGTAGAGAGAGATACGTTCGAGCTGGTCGATTGGAATGTACCATGCAGAATTTGGCAGATTCACTCGCAAACACCTACGTTTCTGAAGACGATGTCCCAGAGCAAGCTGACTTGGATTCGTTTTTAATGTTCAATGCAAGGCGGCGTGTCACAAGTTCTGCAAAGAAGCGAAGGAAACCTGCTGCAGTGGTGAACGGCGAAGATCTACATCAGACTCCTGATGGCTCATTCTTGGATCTCCAGAGGAACGCAGCTGAACTGCTTCAGAGCTGTGAAGTAAGCGTGCCTGATGTGGTACCGGAGGGAGGGGTGGTAGAATATCTGAAGAAGGGACCGCAGTTTTCTTTTGTGTACCACCCTGCCCTTGGACCCATGTGGGATGTGATTCAGCAGAAGATTCATGGAGGTAGCCTCGCAACAGGCTCTGAAGTGGAGCTGGAGATATCTGAGCTGCAATGGGAGCATGTGAATGTCAATGGAAGCTTGCTGATAGAAGCAAGATACCCTGTTGGCTCACCGCGAAAGGAGTCAAGCCTTGAGGGCGTGACACGTTTTGCTGCTGGGTACCTTTCTTCCTCTATACAATCAGGAGAGGAGGAGCCAGTTCCTCCGATCGAGTTTGGCAAGGACATGGGAAGGGTGAGGCTTCAAAATGTTGTTGTCCAGAACCGAGGTGTAGACCGTGAAGATCCAGGAAACATTCAATGGCAGCGGAAGGTCAACAGAAAGGAAGCTTGCCGTATACTGCTTGGAGCAGGTGCTGAGTTCGCTGCAAAAGACGTTTGCATAAAGGGTGACCAAGAATTTTTGGTACCCGATTATTGCCGGATGGTGGTTGCACCTGATGGAGAGGGAGGGGTCACTGTGGATGTGCACAAACTTCAAGGAAGGAAGGCAACCTGGAAATGGAATTACATGTTGAGGGAAAAGGGTTTCATTGAACTTGAAATGGTCGAAGCTGGACTTCAGACACATTTCACAGATGCATTTCTGTAGAAATGGGTGCATCAACAAAGCTTCAGGTCATGCAATGCAATCATCCCACATGAAATAAACAAAAACACGGCTTCTTATTGCTACCCCAAACCTGGAAGCTTCTGGTTTGCACATGCTTGCGCGGCTAGCTGCAGTAGAGCGGTAAGATTGCACCGTGCATTTTCGGCTTGAATCGCATTCCTCACCCAGTACTCTCCTTCGATAGGTAGTGCCCTTTGTTCCATGAATGCGGTTGTCACATCATTGATCTGTTCTTGTTGACCCCTCCTCTCTTCGAAACACAACCACTGGGCCCAAATGTCTCCATTCCTTGGATTAGCCGCGGCTGCTCGCTTGAACCAAGTGCGGGCTTTTTCGTCTTTTCTCTCCAGAGCAAAAAAGCATGCCACGGCAGCAATGATGTTTCCATCATCTGGGCACCTCCCAAGGGCGTCTGCTGCTTTGGACTTGCGCTGGACCCTCGGGGTGTTGTTTAATGCTTCAGCCCAAAGCAACCCAGACTTCGGCATTGCTTTGAGGGCCAAAGCCATCAACGCTTCTGCATTCGCTGCCTCCCCTTGCCTGTGCTCCAACCGTAC
Source organism: Picocystis sp. L7 (assembly GCA_020975725.1). Classification (NCBI taxonomy): domain Eukaryota; kingdom Viridiplantae; phylum Chlorophyta; class Picocystophyceae; order Picocystales; family Picocystaceae; genus Picocystis; species Picocystis sp. L7. The sequence goes on from QXJR01000003.1 coordinate 254,503, forward strand.
TGCTGCGATCCAGAGCTCTGGGCAGTGAGGTCTAACCTTTCTCCCTTGTTCCAGACTAGCACGTGCCCTTGTCAGCAAGCCAGCATCCCTTTCCAGATCAGCCAGAAAAATCCATAGAGGAGCACTGGAAGCCCAATATCCATAGCAGGTGAGGACAAAGTGATGCGGAAGGTGGAGATCCGTCTTATCGCCCTCGAAATACTGTTCTTTGAAGTGTCCATCGGTGTCTTGCGCACCAAGCTCTTCTTGTGCTGCAACTTTCGCACATTGCCTGATTCCTACACGAAGAGCCTCTTTAGCATCAACAACCCGTGACAAACGCACCAAAAGTTCTGCCTTCATACGATGGAGCAGTGGACTCGAAGGATACTTTCGAAGACCTTCATGGAGCATCGCTAATTCTGACTCCTGGGCAACACCAACAGATTCCTCATCGCCTTTCGACATCAGACTCGACGACTTTATCCTCTCAAAAGTGGCCGATACCTCCCAGATTATTCTAGCATCTTCCAAAGACTCCCTTGCCTTTGCAAGAATTGCACTTGCTTTCTCATCTCTACCCTGATCAAACTCAAGTGAAAACGCAGCCAGGAAAATATCCTGGCTCTTGGGGTTGGCAGACATTGCAGATTCAAGAACTTGCCCAGCCCCAACCATGTCTCCTTCTCGCTTTTTCGCTGTAGCCGCAAGCAACCAAAGCGCGGTGGATTGCGGGCAGGTTTTCACTGCTTGGTCCAAAAATGCATTTGCTTCCATCCAATTTCTATTGGCTGCAAAGAGCATGTCCTCCCTGCCGGCAGCATTTGGGAGCAGCCTCTGGATATCTTCAGCTCGTGCGAGTCTCAGATGCGCGGCCCTCTCCCACAGCTCACTGTCTGTGGGGAAGAGTTTTAAGGAATGATCAAAGATAGCCATTGCCGTCAAATGGGATCCGTTCTTGGCTTGATCCTCGGCGTCTGCAAGGAATGTTCGCCGCGCGTCTGCCTGATCCACGCCCACGCCAATGGAAGCATCGACAAGTGCCCTACAGGTCGAAGGAGACGGTGTTTGAGCTTTCTCGCAACTCACTGCCTCCCGCAACCAACGCTCCCGATCCACTTCCACCCCATGCTTTGCCAGAGAAGAGACTGCCCTGTTGATAATCTTAGAAGCAGATGCATCCGCTTGAGCTTCTATCTTCTCATGCAGCTGCCCTTCACCCCCCGTCCCTGCTTCTTCCACCACCCCAACCTCCTTGCTGCTTTGAAGTGCGGATCTTATCTTTGCCTCTTCCAGTCTAGCAGCTGCAAACCAAACGCTGGGCTCGGTAGGAATCGCTGCACGTGCTCGATTGAGCGTTCTCCTGGCATCGTCGTAACCCTGCAATCTAGCAAGCGCCAGCCACATATCCACGTGGCGTGGGCAGCATTCGACTGCGCGAGACAGTAGCACCCTTGCATCATCCTGATCGGCCAGCTCGATGAGGCTCTTCCACAGGGTGACACTCTCGGGTATGTGCTCCAATGCCTTGCGCAGCACCCGGGCTTTGGCCGTATCCTCCTTTTCTAAGGAAGCAGCCCTCATCCAAAGGTGCACGCTACGAGGAATGGTGGTGACCCCTCTAGCGAGGATGAGTGCAGCATCGGCAGGTTGTGAGAGCCTAGCAGCTTCCAGCCAGACGTCCTCGTTTTGCGGACAGGCTTCGCATCCTTTTTTGATGAGATGCCTGGCTGCAGACACTTTTCCTGCCACTTCTTCCAGCCTGGCTGCAGCAATCCATCCGGGCCCGTGTCCTGGGTTGGTGGCCACAATGCTCTTCAGCAGCAGCCTTGCTTTCTTGAGATCGGCCACGTCTGCATCCGATCTCAGCTTGATTCCTTGCAGATCGGTGAGGTATCCTTTGGGATCTACCACGGTTTGTCCGGAAATGCTGTCCGATGCACGATCCAGCTGCAGGGACAGCACTGTCCCTCTCCCTTCGGCCACTGAGGTCAAGTCTGCAGAGGCCGACGGGGCTCCGCTCTCGTTCCTTCCGCTGCCTGTGGCTCTCAGGACATCCGGGTCCAGCTGCGCAAGGGAAGCCTTCTCAGCTGCTGCTCTGGCCAGCAGGGTGTCTGGTGGTGGTGCGAACTTCTCCAGCTTCTGTTTCTTGACGGTGTAATCTCCCACGTCTGGGATGGCATCCCACGCCTCCGGAGGGACGTCCGCCAGCTGTCGCTTGAGATCTCGGAACATGGTGGCAATCTGCGGCTGTTCTATCTTCTGCTTTTTCATTTCTTCCTCCATCTTGGCTTCGCGGCGGGATCTCCTCCGTTCGTCCATCTTCTCGTCGATGTGTTTCCAGACCGCGTCGGCCTCGCGATCGTCTTCGTCGAACTCGCCTGGTCTTCCAGCCAGGGCACCGGTGTCATTGCCCATGAACCGATCGAACACGCCTGGTCCTTCTGGCGCTTCTTCTTCTTCCACTTCTTCCTTCCGACGGTTTGTTTGGTTGGCTTGCAGTGCGTTCAAGTCCATGGCTTGCGGCACCGCCGGTCCCAGGTCCGAACGCGTCATGAAACCGGCTGCACCTCTTCCCAGTCCAGGCACGTATCCCGGAGGCGCTTTCATGGCGTTGAAGTCTGGACGTGCGACGCTTCCAGGCGTCGTTGCGCCACGTCCAGGTGCGCTGCGACGCGACCTACCGGTGGGATCCATGCCTCAGCACGTGTTTCGGTGTCTCGGTTCCTGATTCCTGCTTCTACCTGAACCAAGAGAGATTCGGGGATTCGAACGCGCGGCAAACGCTTCTTTCGACGTGGTAGACGCGATGGGACGTGCTTCGAGGTCCAGGCGCGCCTGCACCTCTTCTTCTCCACGTCGAGCCGCGTTTCGGCGTCGCTTCTCCGATTTCGGCAGTTCCGAGGCCGTCTCCTGTCTTCCTACGACTTCCTTCCTCCCAGATCACGTGTTTCGGTGCGTTCGATCGACAGCAACGCCTCCCAATGCGCCGCGAAGTGCGCCTCCTCCATGTGCGAAATGCCGCATCCATCCTGCGACGTCCTCCATCCCTCCCTTCCGAGAGAATATTCTCTACTGCCGGGGTGGGGGGAACCCGGACGCAATCCCGGAGGGCTTCGGGTTCGAACCCGTGGACGGGTCGGTTGGGAAAGGGAAGGAGGGACGGGATGGAAGGAATCGAGAGACAGACGTCGTGGTCCATGGCCGGCGCAGGTGCGAAGCGTCGGCTGGCGGAGAACGCCAAGCGACTGAAGGCGCTTCGCGTGGCCCTGGCGGCCTCCTCGGTGCGTGGGAGAGGATAAAAGGACGCAGGAGGACGGAAGAAACCGCACGTGAGAGGAAGAAGGAAGCTGACCGACGCCGAGACCGCGTAGGGTGCGTATGTGGGGCTGCGTTTGGGTTGGTTCTACAACACCGCAGGATGGAAACATTACTTGGCCTATCTGCTCACGTCGACCGTCAGTGCGTTTTGCTACCGTAGCATCGCATCCATGGCCAAGCCGACCTACGGACCGAACGGAGACCTGGTGGACGGCGGCGCAGACTTGAGCTTGGGAGGAACGCTGGAGTACCTGCACGACGTCCTATACATCACAGTGTTCGTCCATGCGGCGACCATCGTCTCCGATTGGTTTTGGCTGGCGTACTTGATCATTCCTGGTTATGCCGGGTACATGCTGTGGATCTACGTCATCCATCCATACGTGTTTGCAGCGAGACCGGAAGAGGAACGGGACAGCCAGGTGGACGCCAAGAAAAAGGCCAAGATGGAGAAGAAAGCAACGCGCACAAAATACCTCCACGGAAGGAAGTGACGTCTCTCTCGTCCATCCATCCCCTCGAACTCTTTTTTCGTTCAGAGGGAACGGCTCTGTTTTTCGCTTCTTACAGCGCTTCAATAAAGGCAACGGTCCACACCCCCACTGCTCGTGCGACCCCTCGACGAAGGGCGTAAGAACCTTCCACGACGGCATCGATCTCCATGCACGGCCTCTTTCTCTCTTCGTTTGGAATCCTTCGCCGTGACGTGCCAAGCTCCCTTCCTTCAGAGTCCAAACACGCACTCGGTGATTTTGTCCCAGGTCGAATGCTTTGGTCGCGGCAGTCCGTCGGCCTGTGCGTCGGCGTCGACCCGATACGGCCTGGACCAACCGGTGGGTGCCGTAGGTGAAAATCTCACGCGCCCAGCGTTGTCCTCGCGAGCTTCTGCGATCCTTTGCGCGTCTTCTTCCCCGATCGGTTTCACGCCGACGATGAGTCCGTCGGCGACGCGTCGTCCGTCGTGTCCCAGCGCTCGCTGTGCACCGTGTCGGGTCCGGAAGCGGATGTGCATCCAGTTGGCTTGGGCAGGTCCATAGCTTCCGAAGTCCACGACCTCTCCCATGGCTTGAAACGTGCGCAAGACCGTCGCGGCGTCTCCAGGCTGGAATCCATACACCGTCACCCAGGTGTCCATGCCGTCCGAGGACGCAGGACGATCGCTGTCTCCTCCATCCGTCGCACCAGGGACGCGTGCGGGCGTCTCTGGAGGACGTCGGAGGTTCTCGGCGAGGGTCTGCGTGGGCGGCGGACTGGCCACGTCCGCAGGTGCGACGCGTCGCCAGGCCGTGTCTCGCGTGGGCGACGCACCAGCGGCGCGGGCCGCGTACCTCGGGCTTCGCAGCCGCGTCGAGGGGTCCTCCGTCCGTCTCTCTCGCGTGGGAGACGCGAACAGGAGGGATCCGAACTCCCCTGGAGACGCCATCGTCTGCGTGGAGGCGCTGGCGAAGCGCACCAATCCGACGCGCCAATGGCGATTCGGCTTCGAAACCAGGGAACGAAGGTGCCACAGGGGCGGTAGATTGAGGGGAGGGGGGATCATCGGGCCGGTTCCAAGGAGGCCAACCAATGGGACAGCGAAGCATGTCCCATGGCCTGGGCGATGGCACTGGGGGTGCGACCCCCGTGGTCCACGTGCAGACACGTGCGGAACTCTTCCTCGGTGAGGGTGCAGCCGGGACCCAACAACCACTCCAAGACCATGCGGTTGTCGCGCTGCGCTGCCTTGTGCGCCGGGGTGTGTCCTTCCCTCTGCGGCCGGTGGAACGTGCAACCGAGGTCGCGTCTCAGCCACTGGCACAGCTGTACGGTCTCCTGGGGGTCGCGAGTCGACATGCAGGCCCAATGTGTGGCATCGCAGCCCCATGCATTCGTCCTGCTTGCATCTGCCCCCTTGTTCACCAGAAACTTGCAAGCCGACAAATGGCCACCAAAACAGGCCAAATGAAGTGGGGTCGTTCCATCCCCACTGGTAACGTCCACGTCCATGTCCACGTCTATCAAGTAAGCCATGCACGAGACGTGTCCGTTTCGCGCTGCCCAGTGCAACGAAGTCTTCCCGTCTCGCCGACGTGCGCATTTGGGCCCTGTATTGGGCCGCGTCAATCCCTTCCCTTTCCATCCGTGCAAAAGCTGAAGACAGTCCAAATGCCCGCTCCCAGCCGCCCAGTGCTCAGCAGTGGCGCCGTTTCGGTCCACTTGTGTGGATGGATCCCAACCCTTCTCCAGGAGACGTCTGAGCTTCTCGAGGTCGCCCACCTTTGCTGCCAAGAGTCCTTCCGGCAGACTGTCGCCGTACTTGGTAGCCGCTTTCCCAACACGTGTTTTCCCCTCTCCGAATTCCAAGTGGTTTTCCTCGGCTTCTCTGACGATCTGGGCTGCTCGTTGCATCCATGCTTGGGCTTCTTCGTGCGTACAGTTGTTCGGGTCGGGTGCGTGGATGCTTCGAAGATGCGCAGCGAATCCTCTTCCCCGGGCGAACCTCTTCTTGGAGGATGGAGGACAGATGGGACATTTCAACCATCCGGAGGTCGCTCCTCTTCCTCCTTGACGCGTCCCTGTTGCACTGGAACGCATGTCGGCGTATGCATCATACCTCTTCTCTTTGTCGTCAATCATGCCATCCGATTTCCACCAAGGCGCTCGATCCTGGTCCAAGCAGTACTTCGCCTCATCCGTCAATCGGGCAAACGATTCTTGCAGTGAGGAATGGCGAGTGTCGACGCGCCTGGTTGAAAAGCCGACGCAGACACAGCTTCGAAATGGCTCGGATGGACATCCGATACGTATATATACATAACGAATGCAGAGCTCTGGCACTCAATCCGGGTAGCCACCCCGGATCAACCCGAGCATCTCGGGGTCAATAGCTCAGTGGGAGAGCAATCGATTGCAGCTCGATAGGTCGCTGGTTCAATCCCGGCTTGGCCCTACCTGTCCGAATCGACAGCCAAGGTGGATTTGAAACACATCCTTTCATTTTGCTCCGTTCTTGGCGACACAACCGACGGATGCGGTCTCTGAACGCGAAGTAGCGACCTGGCGGATCGCTTGTTTTTGGTGGACCGCAGACGGGTGCACCACCAGTGGAAATGCTGGGGTGCATTGGATAAGAAGGAACGTTGAAATGCGAGGGTTCTTTTGTTGATGAAGGCGAAATATGGTAAAAAAGAGGATGTTTGTCAAGAATGAGTCCTCGAAACAATGCTTCGTTCAGCCTGCACGAATGTTTGCGGTCAGCTCGTCTTAAACGAGTGAGGATGGCCTTCATGCAGAGGTCCTTTTCCTCCATTCAGCAATCCACTTCTTGCGGTCCTCCACACGGACAGGAATGGGCGCATCATCCCCAGGAATCTCTGCCGGTGCGGAGCTTGGGCTTGACACTGGAGCTGCTGGTGCTGCTGCACTTCCTCCCTCCATGGCACTTTTACTGACGTAATAGGCACCACCTGCAACCCCCAGAGTCAACGCCAAGAGGGCGCCTGTGGGGGCTTTTCTAGATGCATTGGCCTCCTTCTTTGCTGCCTTTCGTGCCGATGCCTCCTCTGCAGTCAATTTGGACGAGGAAGACTGTGATGGAGCAACGGCCGCAGTTTTCCTTGCCGGTTCAACGAACTTCCTCACATTGGCCTTCGGAGCAGCCTGCTTCTCAGGCTCTGCAACTTTGACGGCTGCTTCGGTCTTTTTCTCCACCTCCTTCGCCACCTCCTTTGCAGCCTTCTCTGCTTCTGCCTTTGCTGGCTTCACGGCCTCCTCTACTTTCTTGGGGATTTCCACTTCTGGTACAGGCGGTGCTGCTGCCACTGGAGGAGCTTGCTCCGCCTTCTTCGTAGGAGTGGCTTCAACTTTCGGCTTAGATGGCGTTTCTGGTTTGGGAGCGGGGGGAGCTGGAGCTTGAATGGAAGGCACGCTCGTGCCCGAAGCCAGCTTGGTGCCCACGACGATTGCAGCCAAGACAGCTGTACCCACTCCGGCTTGCGAAAGGAAAAACTCCACGAACTTATTTTTCCCGTCTTCTCTCGCAGCTGGTTGCGCCTTGGGAGCTGGGGGGCGAAAAGCAGCTTTAGAAGGACCTTTGCTCTTCGAAGGGGATGCAGGCACTGGCTTGACTGTCTTCTTGACAGTGCCCGGCAAGCTAGCGGGAAGGCTTGGCATCGTAATCTTTGTCTTCGGGGACGATTTGTCCTTGGGCTTGGACACCGGTGCATTCGCACGGGCACGGATCTTCTGCGTTCCCTTGGTCTCTGGTGCCCTCCGGTTCAGGAAACCTCCGGCCACCAGCGCGGCAATCGGTGCACCCGCTACGACCGTAGCTCCGGCAGCCAGAATAGGGAAGGAAGCCGACGTTTCTTCTGCCGTCTTTGTGGTTGGTTTCTTCTCGTACTTGATTCCGGCTTCGGCGCTCGTGGGGGCCAACGTCAAGGCGACGGCTGCCAACGCCGCCCAACCGACGGTCTGCATCTTCCTCTCTGCGATTTCTCCGGATTGGTTACCACCTGCAGCGCACACGGTGACCTTCGCCTTGGCTCGGAACCTTCGTTTCGGGGTTCGAACCGCGCTCGTTCGGTCAGCTCTTTCCACCGCGTCTTCGTTATCCGCACGCGTCGGCTCGCGTCTTGGACGCCGTCGGACGCACCTCTGGCCTGTCTGCTTCGGGAGGGGTTTTCCCACGGCCGTTTCGCCCACTTTGGCGTTCCATCTCGCTGCCGCCATCCTGCTTCGCACGTTTAGTTTCCCAAGGAAGCACTTGCACGACGTTTCGTTCGACCTGTGGTGGAGATCCGCTCGCGCACGCGCCCAGGCGTTCGGCTAGGGTCCACCCCCACGCGCTTCCTCGACGAGGCGTGTCGATTCACGGGGAACTGCAAACCGAAAAGGATCGAATCGGGGTGGGAAGGGGGACGTGTGTTGGCGAGGAAGGAGGATGCTTTGGACCAATCAGAAGGCCGCATGGCCGATCCGATGGCCCCAGTGGAAGGGAGATCTGAGGGTCACCAGGAGCCCGGGAAAGGCGAAACAAAAAAAAAAACAAGAAAAAGGGCGAACGAAACGAAAAGAAAAAGAATTCAGGGCTTGCCCAAGAGATGGCTCCAACGCCGCAGACTGGAGGCGCCGAAGTTATTCAGAGGGTGGTTCTCCTTGGAAACCGCTGGCGCAGGAGATTCGCGCCTCTCCAGCTTGGACAGGTCCCGCTCGAAATTCATCTCGGCCAGCTGTAGCTTGGTCTTGATCAGCTGCGTGCGAAGGTCGTCCGCCGTCGAAACCATGGACGTGTAGTCCGACTTCCAGTGCTCCACTTCTTTCTCCAGGTCGACAGAACGATCCCACGACTGACGGACAGTCTCGCGAAGCTCGTCCATTTCGCGCTTGCACCCTTCTCCACCTATAACAATCTGCATGCGCACATCCGAGTTATCGGCTCTCGCCCCTGGTGCAGGATCCCCACCCTCCGGCTGGAGACTTGCCAAGCTGCTCTGCCTGCTGGTGATCTGCTCTAGTGTAGAAGCAGACAACCTCATGACCAATGATTCGTGCACTTTGGTGGGATACAACGGGTCCAATTGCCGAAGATAGTTCTCTAAGGACACGTAAGCATCTGCGAGAGACGCAACTTCTCGGCATGACATCTCCATCTCCTTATGGACGGTAGACAATTCCCCCTCAAAATGCTCCCGCATCCCTTGCAACACATGTTCAAGGTGATCTATATACACTGCTCTCTCCTCAGCAACAGATTCCACTTGAGACTTTTGCTCCTCTAACTCTGTGGCCCTCCTTCTGGCTAGCTCAAGCTCCGTGCCCAAAGTATCCTTGACCTCCTTTGCTGCCTCCTTCTCGCGTTTCAAATCCAGTATGTTACGATGCAGCACACTTACCTCCGCTTTAAGACCGACAAGATCGGTCTGAATTTGCTCCTTCCGCGCTTTGACATCATCATCATCAAAGTCGTTAGCCTGAAAGATAAAATCTTCCTCCGCATCAATAAATTCTGTGGCACCCTCTTCCTCTGTAGCTCGGAGCTGCTCTGACAGATCATCTTGCACAGAAACTCCGTTGTCACCAAAGAGCTTCCGTCGAGCAGGTGGAACATGATCGTTAGGATCACTATCACTATCTGCATCCCCGTTGTGCAACCCGTTTTCCCCATTCCTTGCGCGCAATGGGTCAACCATAACGTTGGTTTTGCTTGCTCTCAAAACAACGTGCAAGTGCGTGGGCAATGACTTGGAACCGTGGACGAGCGGGTACCGCACTTCTTTCGGTTTTCCGTCTTGCACAACGTCAGCTAAGTTAAACGTCACCTTGCCGTACACGTCCTCTTCCATAGCAGTTTTGGAATTTTCTCTCACAATGAACGTGCACTCTTTGTCATCGAACTGGCTGTTCCGTGGATCCTGGAAGAGGGTGGCGTGCAATTGCAGTTTCTCATTCCACAACGCCTCTCCTCCTTTCACATCCGCAACCTTCGTCGACGCAGCTTTCGACCCTCGTTTCCAGGTAACACTGAGACGGCTCGTTCCTGGCAGCACATTGTACACACCGAGAACATCTGCTTCGAAGATGAAGAGAGATTTCACGGAGCGCGCACGCAGCAGTCGCTTCACGGCAGACATTTCACACGGTAAATCTTCCGATCAATTCCACTCTTGGGTTCTCGGGCTCATGTCCCGATTCACTCCGTCTTCGACTGTTTGTTTCCGAAGCTTGTCTGCTTCCGGGATTCGAACTCGGACGTCTCTTCTTGTTCGCGTTCTTGCCTTTGGTCTGTGCCTTCGCCCTGCCCACGAAGGTGCGTCCGTTCCCTCGATCTGTCGTTTCGGCCGACACTCGACCCTTCCTTCGCAGCTTGCAGCTCCTCTCGCGAACCAACGTGCGTCTGTGCGCTTCACGGCAATTCGCTTCTCCACTCGCTCGTCGGCACCCGCCCTCAAAATCTCCCTCGAATCGAGGTGAGATCTCGATATCTCATCGAAACGATTTCGGAAGATATCGATCCCCGACCGTTCGATCGGCCAACCTGGGGACATGACCGTTCTTTCCAGCCACGAACTTCTCGGGACCGTCGACGTCCCGTGTGGACCGTTCAAATACAGGGTATATTCGGGTCTGTTCAGCGATCCCCCGATCAAATCCTTCGGTCTGTTCCCTTTCGAAGCGGTGGGGAAGACCGGAGAGTAGCCCTTTCGAACGGGGAAGGGACGTTCAGGTGCAGAACACGTGCCTTCGTGGCCTGCCTGCGCAGCAAGAGCGCACTGAGAGCCGCGAAAGTCACCATGTCCGAGCGCCTGTCCCAATCGAAGCTCGTGATATCGGCCTATCGGGAACTCTTGCGGTTCATACGACGTCTTCCTGCGTCCGAACAGCCGGGAAAGCTCGCCGAGGCGGGCGAGACCATGCGGAAGCACCAGTCAGAGACGAACGCGCAAAAGGTGTCTGATCTGCACAAGGAACTCGTCGCCAAAATCGGATGGCTGAGAGTCGTCACTCCGAGGAGACAAGGGGATTCTCAGAGGATCGGTGCAGGCAATTTCGTGATTCGAGACGGGAAGCTTGTCGAGGGACAAGCGGGCAGCAAGGGCAATCGCGTCGCAGACGGGAAAGTCAGCATGAACGAAGCAAGAGAAATTCACCATAGGCTATTGCGTAGGCAATACTACGGCAGGGACCCTCCGAAATCGATCGGACCCTTTTGAAAGCATGTCGGAGGGATGAGCCATACACACGAAAGTAGTGGAACGAAATCGCGTCCACGAGAGCACCATCCCTAGAGGGGAGCCGTACCTCGCGGGTGCAGACGGGCGCCCGGGGATCCGTGAAAGTCACCCGATGACCGCAAACTTAAGGACCAAATATTACAGAAAACAATCCATTTCCATTGACATTTATCTATCAACTGGGGCTGTTATTGGATGCCCCAGAGCAAACACATGCCCCTTAGGCATGAGCTGCATACTTCAACACAAAACAAACAGCAAAAAATACGAAACGCAAGCATCCACACCAGGCTATTAGTAACACACAGACTCCAACGGGACGGAAGATTAGGGAGGCACAATGCCGAGGTGTAGCATTCAGCTGTGCGGAGGACTGGATGCCACTTTTTTGAAGCCCTCCCGTAAAAGCCACTAATAAACTGAGGAGGCAGTGACAAAAGAAGTGAAAGGCTCTATGAAGCCCAAGGGGATGTCCATCAACGTCCCAGGCGTGATGCTTTCTTCTGTGCACTCTATGACTGTGTCATCACTAGCAGATGATATCTCCGTGCTCGTGTTTGCTCCAGGTGCATAGCCCATTTCTACGGTGCTTGGGGGGGGACTACGCGTAGCAAACCTCCTTGCAGCATCTGAATCTGCTGGAAAATTTGTCTTTGCAGCCTGCCCTCTAATTGATCTAGCAGCCATGTCATAGGACAGCGCAGCCTCGATTGCCGAATCGTACGTACCCAACCAGACTCTGACCCCTTTCTTTGGATCACGGATTTCAGCTGCCCATTTGCCCCAAGGCCTCTGTCTTACCCCTCTAAATTTGTTGGGAGATGCTTGATCGACATAGCTAAAATCTGTTCAGCAATTTCATCGGCACATGAGAAACGTCAGCAGAGGAACATCACTGGCATGGATGGTGCAATCAACTCGAGTCGCGTAGCTTACTATTCACGGTTGCAGGCTTGGTAGGGCTCCTCGGAGGTGCCCTCGGTCGAGACTCACGTTCCACATGCGAATCATGCACCTGTTCGGATTTGCAGTCGCTTGATTGCTCAATGCGCACGGATGGTCGCCTGGCCCGTTTGCAAACTCTTTCTTCCGATTCCAGAAGAGAAGGGGATTTGGAGCGTACTACCGGTATGACTTGCAGTTCCACGAGGCACATCTCCAGTGCATCTCCGGACGGTCCAATTTCGAGGTCTCCATTCGAAAAGCTCAAAGCGTTGTGCAGCGCAGCGTCTCCCATTCCAGTCGTGAGGGATCGGAGGGATGGTCTACTCGGAGCTCGGTTCCAAGCGTGTCAATACCAATCGAGCCGGTATGCGAGAAACGAGGTTCCCACGTCCACGGATGCACTGTTTTGTCGGATCGAACGCAGTTTGCGCGTCTCGAATTCTCAACGGTACACGGGCGTAGCCTGTGCTGTTCTGACGACGGTTGTGGACAGCTTCTTCGCACCCTTCCAGTCCTCGCCAACGCCTTCCGCGGCTGCCCTTCGGACCCCCGCCTGGAACAATTCCACCACGTAGGCTTTCGCTGTTCTTCTCCCACCGTTGTCTGCTTGTTTCCTGTTCGATCCAAACGAAGAATGAGATAACCTGTTGCTCCAGCGCCACAAAACCACCCACGCCCGAAGGGTCTGGGCATGGCGCACGATAGAACGTCTGAAAACCCTCTTGGGTTCGGCACGCTTGGAGGGGTGAGGTACGATCAACGACCCGCCCCAAAGAGGGATTTGAGACGGGGGAAAGGGGGAGGCGGCTGTTCCTCTTCGCCGATCGCAGGTATTTCCACCTCGTCCCCCGATCTTTCTTAGGCGTGGAAGGCCGCCCTTCCCATGGAACGTGGAGGAGGGCGCCGCCGGATGGATGACGTTGGTCCTTCGGTTTCGATTCCGGATGTCCTTTCGATCGGACCCTCCTGTCCCGACACGTGAAACCGTATCGAACGCCAAAGACGCCCTGGTCCGTTGGATGGCCCAGGTTCGCGCCTTTCGACCGTCCGATCGGGTTCCCCCCGCTCTCCGATTGGATGGGCGAGCCAGCCTGTCGGTCCAACGGTCTCGTAGGGAGACAGGGATGACCCGTACGGATGACGTGGGCAACCCCAGGTCTCGCCCGGTCACTGACCGGAACGATCGGGTTCAATTTTTCGGGATCGAAAGGGAACGGCCATGGGTTGGTGCGATTGCCAACGCACCACGTCCCCCAACCGACCGATCGACCTGTCCAACCTCGGACCCAACGAAGATGGCTCCACGCGCGATCCAATTCGAACACGTCCCTTGCTGGAGTTGTCCCTGGATCCAACTTTCGCGCTTCCATCTTCGCCAGAGAGAGTCGATTGGATCGACCATCGACCTGTCGCTTCCGATCCTTACCATCGCCAAAGTCTGCACCGTCTTCGCACGCGTCTTCGCGCCCGCGATGTCGGCCACTCACGTCCGTCCTTTCACGGCCGTTTCTTGAGCGCAGCACCCGTCGAAAGGTTCCTGAAACTTGCTGCGAGTCGGGAAGGGCTTCCTCCGAGCCCTTCCGCGAACGTCTCACCTTCTTCTCCGAGCCAGCACTCCGATGAAGAAAAGTTTCCAAGCACACGCCCAACTCGGTAGCAAGTGAATTGCGCCGAACGGTCCGAGCGGTTGGGAGAAAGCGACTCGTTTGGAAGGGGAGTGAACTTGTCACAGACCGTGCAGCCACCATCGGCATTCTTGGTCCGGGCCTCAAGGAAAGGTTCGATCACGCGAGACAGGGCATGCAATTCACGAAAGACGAGCCACCTCGTCATCAAAATTCGATGATGGCATACCTGGCCGACCACCCGCAGCAAACGACCACAAAAAACTGGAGGAAAGATTTATTCTTACAGGGTTTCGTCCCCGAGGAAGGAACAAACAACATGCTTGCCGGACCACAACAGCATCTGTGAGTTGCACCTTGACATCCAGCCTTGCCGCAACTCTTGACCCTGGCTGGGCCGTGCAGTACCTCCGTGACGACCTCAAGCGGATAGTTCTAGGATTGCATCTGATGACTGTCAACACACCAAGATTCATTCTGAACTTTCTACAGCACAGAATCCACAGCTCGTAACTTCGTAGAAATAAGAGGACACTATTCCTTGACGATTTTGAGGTCGGGTTCAAATCAAGACCCAAACATCCTCAATTTTTGCTAGAAGCGCCAATTCAACTCCGTGGGGTGATGCATGTGTTGCTGTTTCAAGACATGGACCGAGCTCACTCGGGGCTGTCCCCACCAGAAGACCGGCCGCCTCCTTCTTCTTGCTTTGCTGCTGGTTCTGTTCCCTCCGGCCTTGCTTCATCTTTTTCTTGGGCAAGTTCTGCCAGTCGCTGGAGGTTGTATTTGCCAAGCTCTTTGTATTCTTTTACCCACCCCAGACAGCATGCATTCTTCATGACTTGGACGGTGATGGTGATGTCAGGATTGCTCAGATCCACGGAGTGGGGTGCAGGCACGTTTTTAGCGAGCGCCTCAATTACGGCCATGCGGTCCATTTTCTTGCTGGCTCGATGTTCGTAATCAATGGCGTACTTCAGGGGTTTGACCCCCTCTCCTTCGGGGAAGAAGTTGCTCACGTGGCTGCGAAACGCTTTCTCGATTTCTTCCAATGTGGCAAAGCAGGTAACCTCGATCGGCAGGAGGCGCATGGTGTGCCTTGTCTTGCTCTGTCCGGTCCGTTTGGCTTCGGCGACAATTTTGTGCACGAAATCCATGACGGATGGCGGGGCGTTGTCACGAAAGGACACAAACACTGCCCCTTGGATGCCGATGTCGTGCCACCAGAACTTCGCCTGAGTGGGGTTTTTCAGCTCGCCCACCTCGGCCTTGAGCATTTCGTCGACGGTGCGTTCCTTCGAACCGTCGTGTGTTGGTTTCTCTTGGACGTCCTTGGATCCTTCTCCTTCGGCGTACTCGTGTAGCACGTTGAGTATTTCCGACCTGCATTTCCCTTCCCATCCTCCTGGACACGTCACAAGGCACCCTCGAGCTCCAAGCGGCACTTGTCCACCGCCACTGGGTTTTTGCTGCGTTTCGTTCCCGTCCGCCGCCTCGGGTCAGCCTTTGTCTTCGGTGCATCCTTCTCCTGTCTCCCTCGCTTCGCTTCCTTACGAAATACTTGGCTCTTTTGCTCTTCCTGGATCCCCTACCGTCTCCAGACGGTCTTTTCTCTCCGCCTGACATCCTCGCCGAGTGCAAAACGCAAGTCGATGCGAGCTTCCTGTCGGTCGAATCGGTCGTCCAGGTCGACCACCACCTCGTCCCCCCCCCCCTTTGGGAGTTTATTCTCGCCCAGGGGGATCGGACCTTCCCTCCCCCTTCGCGGGAGGCTGGAAGTGGGGAAAGGTCCGTGTGGGGAGAGGCAGGTGGATGGGGTTAACAAGGACGTAAACACGAGGCGGAGGCAGAGGTCGATGGACGTGCGAACGGCGGCGTTCGGCGCCGAAAAGGCGCAGGCGAGACCTTCCAAGGATGGGAGGAGATGCGTTGGAAGGGGTGGAAAGGGACAGGAACAAGCACGACCGGGAAGGAGGGTGGCGCTGGCGGGATGGGCCGTCGCGACGACCTGGACGCGACACCGAGGAACACGAGCCGAAGAACTAGGACAAGCAGGAGCCGTCCGCGTGCCGAAAGGATACAAAAAAGACACGCTGAAGCTGGTGGAAACGCTACGTGAGAGCATCGTGCTGGAAGCCGACGGAGGCCTGGAGCGGGAGGTTCGAAAGAAGGCCGAACCCGTGCAAGGCTTGGTCCGGGAGTTCCTCACCTCGTGGTCGGACGACAAGGCGGTGCTGTCGGACGCGTCCTATCAGGAGGTCTCTTCCGCCTTGGAGACGTTGGGACGTTTCTACCGCGCTCGTGGATCTCGCACGCCGTTGGATCGCACCACGCGACACGAGGTGCTGGCGAAGCTCTCCTCGGCCGAGGAGTCCTTGTCTCGCCTGGAAGAAGCTCCTGCGTCTGGGTTGGGAAACCTGTTTCCATTCTGATCCTTCCTGTTCGTACACCGTCTCTTTCCCTCATCCATTTCGCCTCTGGAAAGGCAAAGAGCCTTCCTTTTTCGTCCCCTCCCACACGAGCGAATGGGAAAGTCCCACGAGAGCACACGTGTCGGATGAGACCCACCCACTTGCTCCAGGGGCGGAAGCATCTCCCTCCCCTCGGTCGAACGGTCGTCCCCCCGGGGATCCGGATCTGGGAGGGGATCGACCGCGTCCCGTCGAGGAGGGTGCCATCGAGGACAGGGATTCCTCTGCGGGACAGGGTCGATGGAGGCCTCGAAACGAGGGGCTGGCGGCGGATCAGGCAGGGTCCATTCCGAGCGAGCGCAGCACGCGCAGCACGCGCTTGTGGGAAAGAATGGCGCATGCGCGCGTCTTGGGGGGTCCCTCGTCGGGTTTCGGGACCGCCAAAAGGCAGTGCAAGCCTCGAAAGGGACGGACGAAGGCGTCGGAGGACGGACGGTGCGCTTCGGCAGACAACGGACGTGTGGTCCTTCCCTTCGCACTGCCGTTCAAGAACACGGCCAAAGGCGCAGCTGGGACGCGTGGGGACGCCAACGGGACGCCGAAGAACGAGACGCAACAGGAAAAACGAGAGAGGAGATGGAAAGCCTGGGAACAATGGTTCGACCAAGTCCTCGAAGAGGAAAACCGTCTCCATGGACTGCAAGAAGAAGTCGACGCGGCCGTGGAAGAAGAGAATTACGCACTTGCAGCCAAGATTCAAGAGGAAATCCAAGCCATCAAAGGGAAGGATCCGGTCGGGCAGATCCTGGAAGACATGAAGAACGCGCTTCAACAAGAAAGGTATGAAGAGGCGGCCAGGCTCCGAGATCACGCCTGTCTAGGACTCCTCGGCTGGTGGGTTGGCAAAAGCGGCAACGACGATCCCCAAGGGCTGCTGCTAAAAATCTCGGCCGAGTATGGCAGGCTGGTGGGTAGTGCATACACCGGGAAGGATCTTTCAGAAATACAGGAAGCAAAGGACTCGGGGGTGACTTTCATGGAAGAGCCCAGCCAACCCGTCCTGGAGATTTTTATCAAGAAGGATTCCCGTACACGCACAGGTTTTGCAACACAAGTGGTGGGTCTTGTATCGGATGGAAAAGTGGAGGAAGAGGACGATGAGGAAGAAGAGGAAGAGTGGGTTTTCACAGGCACAGGAGGCGAGATGACGGGAACGTTCATGCAAGGAAACCATAAGAGTGTGTACAATGTGAAACTGGACCTTTCTTCAGAAGACGCGGTGGAAGCTTCCGATTTCGACCTGGATGCCCTTGATCTGGAGCAAGCACTTTCCCCTGTCAGTGCTTTTACAACGCAAAGGAAACCTGCGAGCCTGTCGCAACCAGGAAGGGATGAGTTTAGACTCTGTATCGAAGGCGTCCCAGAAAAACAGTCGGGTTTGTTAGGAATCCAAGAGACGTTTGAGTTCCCAACAGCAAAGGAGATTCACAGGGCTTCGGCCCAATTCACTGTGGAGAAAGAGAAGGCAGCAGAAAAGCCTTCATTGTCCACCTCGAAGGATGCCAAGCAGTGGGCTTGGGTTGCGGAGCAGATTCGAAAGCTGAGCGAGCAAGCAGACAACAGGGGAGAAAACGATTTGGCTGAAGCACTTCAAGATGTTGCTGACAAGATGCTATCGGAGGGACTTCCAGAGAGCAGCCAGGTGAAAGACTTTTCGAACTTTTCCTTTTCTCCTGAACTTGGCTCTAGGACCATGTTTCGCCGGCTGAATACAAGTTACCCAAGCACCGACCCGTTCAGTGGTCTTTACGTGGGCACATATGGACCCCACGGCCCTGAAGTGGTGCAGATTCGAAGAGGGAAGTGCCAGGAGCGCGGGGATGAGTGTATCTTTGCAACGAAATTGACTGGGGACACCAATATCCCTTCTGGTAGCCTGACGTTTAAGGCAAGGATTGATCGGAACCTTAGGCTTGATCATCACGGGATTTACCCAGAAGAGCTAGGTATCGTTGCACGTTACAAGGGAGAGGGCAGGGTTGCACGATCTGGTCACACGGATCCGCGGTGGGTGGAAGGAGAGCTTCTTCTCTTGGATGGGAAGGGGGGGCCACTGACTGGCGATGCGGAATTGGGATTTGTGTGGTCTGTTCCAGGTGAACGCAAGTTCTTGATCCTGTTCAATCGTCTACATTTGGATTAATTCGCAGAAAAACGAGTCTCGATGCACATTTTGAAGTCTTTTTTGTAAATTGTTCCCGTGCACAGTGACTTTCTGGGCACCATGCCCTTATTCAGGCTGAGATGTGGACATCTTGGCGTGCCCCTTTCTCCCATGGCCGCCTGGTGCCGTCTTTTTCATCTACTTGGCATTTGGGTGCGAAGAGATGTACTGGATGGCATCCGTGCAGGTCAAGATTTTGTCTGCATCGTTGTCTGGAATCTCCAGCCCGAACTCTTCCTCGAACGCCATCACCACCTCCACAGTGTCCAAGCTGTCAAGGCCCAAATCGTTGACAAAATGGGAGCTTTCGTTCACCTGCGAGGTGCAAACAAAGCAAGAAGGTCAGTACAATATCTATCGTAGGTTTGGATCAACGAACGACACCCATCGACTCGTGGTATGGATCGAGTGCTTTCCGCTCGACGTAGGGTTTCGCTGGAACCGCCCACCGTACGGTCGGCAGCAAAGTGGACGAATCCGACCAAACTCGGCTGCGTTCGTCGCAGCATCGATCCTCCCAGTTCCCTCTCGATCCGTCCCTTCGTCTACGCCCTTGTTTCACGGCGTGCGCGCGAAGCTTTCCGTTCTCCGGCAAGCGAACGCACGCGTGATTGGACAGGACGTGGAAACGACCGCTCTTGTCCGAGGTAAGGCCGGTGCTCTTGGAAGGCAATTCGCGGCAGCGCATTTCTCGTGGTTTTCTGTTCCGTGGTTCCCTCTCCTCGCGTTTCGTACACGCACCTTGGACGGATCGACCTTCTGGAAGTTCTTCACGACGCCGAGGACACGTTCAGCGACCTGTTGCTTGTCGAGGAACGAGCCGCCTGCTTCGGCCGCGAAGCCGCGTTCGGCTGCGAAGCTCCACGCCGGTGCCGCCTGAAGTTTCACGTGAGCGAGCACGGACGCTCGGAGGGTGGCAAATGCACGCGCCATCGCCATCGCGGTCCGGTTCGTGCGCTGCGCGACGTGGTCGTTGCACGTGAACGTGCTCTGGTCCACTTCGATCGGAAGGCATGGGCCATTCCCACCCGTCCATCTCCCGGATCGAAAGGGAGTGGATGTCGGGACAGACCCGGAGGGCACGTCCCATCGATTGGAAGCCTCCTTCGGGTCTGATCAGGGGGGGAAGGGACAGGCTGGGGCGACCCTGGTGTCCTGGAATCGAGAATCCAACCCTCCGTCCTCCCAAAAGGTGGGCGTGAAACATGGCGCCACGGAGATGGATGGCAGTGACGCTGCTTCTGACACTCGCCGCCGTCGGAAGGATACAAGGGGAGAAGTCGTGCCAGTCCTACGTGAGCGATTGGATCCAAGGACAGAAGAAGGAGGATGCAGGGAGGAAGCAGAACATCGAGAAAATGCTGTTCTTCCTGCATGTGCCAAGGACAGCGGGCCGGTCCTTCCGAAAATGCTTCTTGGGCAAAGCGTTCCCACCGTCGAAGAGGTGCGAGAACTCCTACCAAGAAGTCTCCATCAACCGGACCGATCCCAAGTGTCACCTGCTGTCGAGCCACGACGACTTCAGCCTCTTGCAGAGACTGCCACACGAAACAGCGCTGTTGACACAGTTGCGCAATCCCATACAGAGAGTGCTCAGCGCGTATGGATTTACCTTGGAAGTAGCCTCTCGAGCACTTCTGCGCTCGAAACTCCAAAAAGTTGGCAGTGTACCCAAAGGCTCTTTCATGGAAAAACTGGGACGGGTCCAGACCGATCGTGTATGGCCATGGAGCGTACTGCTGCCTTGGATGAGGGAGACGTTGTGGACCAGAACGAATGGACCAGGAACTGAAATGGAAGAGGGTAGGTCAGTGAAGGAAAGAACCAGCCAAAATTTCACTGTGAGCCTTGAGGAGTTCCTCGATCACGACCTCGTCCATTCCTCCATCCACAACAACATGATGTTCCAGATACTGGGAATCACACCGTACTCCACGCTTCCTAATGCCGGTCTGCTCCGTGAATGCGTTGCAAAAGATCCTGTAGCAGGTCAAATGATGTACAATCTTGCAGAGGAGCGGCTTCGGAAGCAATTCATATTGAGCATCACCGAGAATTTACGCGAGTCAGCAGAGCTCATTGCATTCAAGCTTGGAAGAAGCCTCAAGGGACGGGCATGGAAAGCAGGATTGGGAGGACGTAAATCTTCACACTCTGCTCATGAGCATGACAAACTGAGTGGCAAGAGTGAGGAGATTCAACAAGCTATTCAGCAGGGCAGACAAGTGGGCAAGCTGGTCGATCAGCTGCTCCAAGCTCAAGCGAAGAACGAGCCAGCAGCTCATGAGCAATTGCTCCAATTGGGAGCGCGAATGGAGAAGGAAAGGCACAGTGTGGCTGAAATAAACAGGCACCTTACAGACAGTGTGAAGCTGCTGGCTGGCACCGTCGACAAACTGAAGAAGAAGAAGGATGTTCCCATTGACGAACTGGGCTTGAGAGATCCGCTGATGTTGGAGCGAAGAAGCTTTGGGCGATCTTTCCTAGATTGCATGGACTACCAACGCAACAAAGCAGTGGACGTCTCTACCAAACTGTTCGAAAAGTTGCAAAAGAAGTATGGCCCAGCCTTGGCTGAGAAGCTTCGGCTCTCTACCACCGCGAGAGCAAACATCCAGTTGAGTACTTTGGAACACATCAAAACGCTCAATTCATGGGACATGCGCTTGTATGACGTAGCCAAGAAGTTGTTCGGTGAACAAGTCCAAAGGGCAAAGGAAAGTCCTCTGTACGAAGTGCTACCGGACATCAGTTCGACGAGCTCCAACTCTCTGGCGGGTTGGAAGCCAAGTCAGGTCAGGAGGAGCCGTGTGCCACCGCGATCAACGGGGAGGCGCTTACGTAGGACTCAGCAACATGGACGGAAGGAACCGCGACCGGCAGAATAAAGGACCATTGTTTGTTCTCTCGATCCATCCACTCTCGATGATGTCCTCCTAGCGCATGGGAAGAAGCTTCAAACCGTCGATCCTATCCTTCCGTCTTGTGCCATTTTCCAGCAGCACACCTTCCCACTTGTAGTACAAGCACCTCTTCCTGTCGTCCTGTTCACACCCCGGTCTCCATACTTGCTCTTGTACAACACCAGGTCGGAAAGGTGTTGTATAGAGCCCAGTTGTGTCGGCTTCCTTGGCCATACTCCGACCCCATTCCACCTCTATCTTTTCGCATTCGTGGATCTACGGCGCGTGTTGGAGCAACCGCCGAAGCAACAGAACGCTGCAGGTATCATGTCGACCCTGCGACACTTCCTGGCCGCTGTGAAGTACCCACACATCGAGTCCTTCCGTTTCGAAGACGTGCGATCGGTGCAGGCGCTGGTGCTCTGGCTGGAAAACTACAAAATACGTGCACTTGAAGTCGAAGAGCGACGCGGTCTGAAGCAAGTGAACGATGTGGAGGTCTGGAGGAATGCCTTCGACGAGTATTTGGCCGTGCAAGACTGTCCAGTGAAGGAAGGGAGCAAAAACTTGCACGAGTCCGTGAGATGGCTTGTGGATCAAGCCATCCTGTTGGAGTACAAGGACAGCCGCGAAGAGCTACGCAACGTTCGACCACCGGAGTTGCAACGACAAGACTGGGCTGGCACTTCGGAAGGAACGTACCAGGACGTGTCCTCTGACGCGTTCAAGCTTGCGGTTTCGAAGCTCGCACAGGCGCTGGGGATCGTGGACGAGGAGAGAGACCTGGGACAAATTCTGCATGAGGCGAACGAAAAGCTCTCCAACTTGCAAAGCCCTGCCTTTCAGCTAGCAGCCAAGGAACATGCGCGGCTGCACAGCTGCATTGCTGACACGTCGGTTTCTGCTGAAGAAATGGAAAGATTGCCTCTTGGTTTTGACTCGGGAGATCCCGTTCTGGATTATGCAGCGACCGTCTTGCGCCTACTCTACGTGCAAGATCTGCGTGTGCTGCAGACCTTCATTGATGAGACGATCGTGCAGGTGCAAGAGTGGACAGCTAATCCAAAGACGGATGCGAAGCTGGGTAAAGTAGGTCGGTAGGCAAGGATGTATGTTTGCAATAAAGGAGGTGCATAGATTGAATACTTTCCTAGGCCACGCCACACGATCGCGATCAGTCCATAGACTCCATTCTTAGGGTGACTGCTTTCCGATGTGCATCCAGTCCTTCAACCTCGGCCATCTTGGCTACGTGAGGCCCCAATCTTCTCAACCCATCCCGCGTCAAGCTCTGAACCGTGATCTTTTTTTGGAAAGAGTCCAGGTTAACCCCGCTGTACATCCTTGCATATCCATAGGTCGGTAACACGTGATTCGTGCCACTTGCATAGTCCCCCACGCTTTCTGGTGTCCACCTCCCCAAGAAAATGCTCCCTGCATTTGTCAACTTGGGAAGCCAGGATTCTGCATCTTCCACATTGACAATCAAATGTTCTGGAGCATAACTGTTGGAGAATTCAATGGCTTCGTCTACGCTATCCACTTGCACGGCATAAGAGTGCTCGATGGCTTTGGCCGCAACTTCACCTCGTGGTAGTTCTGCCAGCTGTTTTTCTACCTCCCTCTCAATGGCATCAACATCCACTCCTGGAAGTGCCACTAGGACCACTTGACTGTCTGGTCCATGCTCTGCTTGTGACAGCAAATCAGCGGCCACGTGGACTGGATCTGCCCCCACATCCGCCACAACCAGCACCTCGCTGGGTCCTGCAGGCATATCAATTGCCACCATTGCTTCACTGTTTTGCAGCAGCATCTTTGCGGCGGTGACGTACTGATTCCCGGGTCCGAAAATTTTATCCACCTTCGGGCAGGTGGCGGTCCCATGTGCCATGGCAGCCACAGCCTGTGCACCACCTGCCTTCAACAGGTGGGTGACCCCCGCCTTTTGGGCGCAGTACAGCACTTCCGGGGTAATGCTTCCGTCTGGCCTTGGCGGCGTGGCCATGACCACCACCTTGCAACCAGCAATGGCCGCAGGGACAGACAGCATCAATGCAGTGGACGGCAGCACGGCCGTCCCACCTGGTACGTACAGCCCTACAGATTCGATGGCCCTCGACACGCGCGAGCACTTGACGCCAGGCATGGTTTCTACCGCAGCAGCTGGTTCTGGCGTTCTTTGTGCTTCGTGGAACGCGGCGATGTTGTCGAAGGCCACGTCGAAGGCTACGCGCAATTCTTCCGGCAGTTGTGGCGTCGGCATCGCCTTGGGATCGACGACGAGGTCTTCCAACGACAGTTTGGCTTTGTCGAATTTCTCTGTGAGTTCGACGAGCGCCTGGTCGCCACGCACGCGCACGTCGTCCACGATGGGTGCGACGGTGGCGAGGATGGCGCCGAAATCGACCCTTGGACGCGCCAGCAGTTCTTTTTTCCGCGCCTCGTCGACGTCCGCCAGCTTGTGCGTCCTCAGCCTTCTCTTCGCCGGGGTTGCAGCGGCCATGGCGACCGTTCTGCTGCGCATGCGACACGCACGTGCGCCGCCTTGCATCGTGCTCTTCCCACGTCTTCGTGGTCTCCCCTTTTCCCTTCACTTCGCCCTTACCCTCGTCCCTCCTCCCAGCCAGGTGCACCCCCCTGGTCCTGGTCTGGGGGGAAAGGGGAAGGGGTGCGGGTTCGTGTCCCCGATTGAAAGGGTAGAACCATGGGGTCGGGGTCGGATCGATCGAAAGGGTAGAACCGTGGGGTCGGGGTCGGATCGATTGAAAGGGTAGAACCGTGGGGTCGGGGTTGGTGAAAGGGGAAGAGGGAGGGGAGTCGAAAGGGACAGACCGGAACGAATCGATCCAAGGAGAGACGCGAAACGTCGGCACCGCGTCGCACGGCGAAACGAGGCACACATCAAGGCGTGCGAGGAGGTGCTGGAGAGGATGGAGGGAATCAGGGGGAAGGAGAAGAAAGGAAGGGAACCCCGAGCGGCCGTGGTGGGTGGAGGACCGACGGGAACACTCGCCAGCCTCGTCCTTCGAAAACATGGATTCCAAGTGGAATTGATCGAAAAGAGCGCAGATCCACGCCACCAAAACCCTTCGGGTTGGTCCGAAACGCCTCTCCTGCTGAACGAAAGAGGAATGAACGCCTTGCAGCGCGTGGGAGCGAAGGAGGCAGTGCGAAGGTCGGCCATCGAAATCAACGGACAAACGGTCCACCTCGGCTCGATGGAGGTGAAACGAGAACCGTTGGGAGACGAGGGAGAAAAGTTGCACTGCTTGTCTGGAAAAGCTATTCTGAAGGTGCTCCTTGACCTGGCGGATTCCGCAGGGGTCAAACTCAACTTCGAAAGCAGACTCGTGGACCTGGACGTCGAACAAGGGCTGCTGCACCTGGAACGTAAAGGAGAACACCGCCAAATGAGAGTGGTGGGGGGAAGGGAACCACAGATGCAAGTAGAACTGATTGTGGGGGCAGATGGGAGTCAATCCATGGTGAGAGAGGAGATGCAGAGAGTTTCCAGGATGAACTTCAGCAGATCCTTCAGAGGACACGGGTGCAGAACATTCGTCATTCCTCCGCACAATGGAATGTTTGCTTTCGATCCAACCACCTTGCATGTGTGGCCTCGACATAACTATGGGCTTCTCGCGCTTCCGAACCCCGACCAATCCTTTACTTGCATCGTTTGTTTGCCCTTTCAAGGGAAGAACAGCTTCGAGAGCATGCAGAACGATGAAGAAGTGATTGCTTTTTTGAAGCGGGAGTTTCCTGATGTTGCTGTTTGCATCATGTCTAAACCACTGCAATTTCTGGAGCAACCAATCGTTCCCATGTCCTTTTCTGAAGCGTTTCCAGCCCATACTGGTTTCAAGGCACTTCTTGTTGGCAGAGCTGCATGCGAAGTCCTCCCTGTGGGCGAATATCAAGGCAATATTGGTTTGGAGGACTGTCAGCTGCTGGATGAGCTTCTAGGGGAGCATGGGGCTGAACGGAAGTGCTTGGAGACGGTATTCAGGCAGTACTCCATCATCAGCCTGGATCGCTTCGAGCTTTTGAGACCGTTGAGCTCTGACATGCTCGAGCGCGTTGTCGGTTTGTCTCCCAGTAGGCTTTCACAATTCAAGCAAATGATGGAAGGTGCGATCCTTCGAATCCTCCCTAAAGGGACTGGTTTCTCGACCTTGAGATCAGCAGTGTCGTTCACAAGCTTGCCTTATTGGCAAGTGAAGAACATGTCCAGGAAGAAAGACATTGGCATGGGACTTGTAGGCATCTGTATAGTAGCAAGCATCACCGCAGGGGCTTCCTACGCCTTTCATCGTAGGTGGAGGTATCACGAGCCCACCACTCATTTTCAATCAACACAGGGATTGACCTGAGGAAAATCTTGCCTGCTGCACCCCGATGCAGCATTCGGGGACATGACATTCGTTGTTTCCGCGTATTGTACGAGCCCATTTGTTGAAGGGGAAGCCTGGTGCGACTAGATGGGCGATTACCTTTGGATCCTGCTGTTGTCTTTGTGAAATATCAACAGATGCACGGCGAAGGTACAGCGGGACGATGGACTTAATAAATTCCAGCGATGGGACATACGTAGACCGTCCTTTTGCTCTTTCCCATGAACGTGGCTGCGTGCTTCCTCTCTGTTCCCTTGTCTTTCCATTTCGTTTTACCATCGGCAGCTGTGCATGTCGTCTTGGGCATGGATGGTCCATGCAGCAGCCTTGGGACCCTCTGCGTTGTACTTTACATCATTTGAAAGCATCCATTTCGCGGTCAGGACACGGCAGGGGGGAGTTGGCCTGTCCTGCATCTGTTGTATGGGCGTCCCCCCCGACCACAACCCCCTTGAGAGACCGCCTGGATCTGTGTCCCCTTGTGTCCGAGGTCGGTGTTCCCACCCTGGGCACCCCTTCACAACCCCGGCGTCGAGAGAAGAAACTCCCATCGGGGATGGGGATGGGGTTAACTCCCCATGGTGAACTCGGTGGGGTGATTTGAACCGAAGCTTCCAAGGAGAAAAAAGCGCGGGATGGAGGACGAGGCGATGGAAGGAAGCCTTGCGCACACCAACGCGTATCTCGAAGGGTTCGTGGCCCAGGCGGAGAAAGGATGCGCCAGGATGGACGCAGAAGCCATGGGAGGAGCCGCTCGAGCCGTGCGAAGGGCGTGTCGGAGGAATCCGGAAGGGAAGGACGAAGAGAAGGACGAAAGGGAGGTGCTTCGACACACCGTCCGACTCTTGACGCGCGTCATGGAGCTCGTGGGCATGAAAGAGCAGCCGGAGATGATCAAGGTGGTCGTGGAAGCGCTGGTCGAACTCACGGCCGCAGAAGACGCCTGCCCGAAACGGGAGCGACCCGGTCCGGATCGTGTCGTGTCCGAACGGGCCTACGAAGCGCTGATGCGAGTGGTACACCGCCGACATGGAGACACGAGGGAACTCGCAGCTATGGTGCTGAGAGCGCTGTCTCCAAACGTGCTGCTCGGATTGGGAGGGAGTGGAAGACAAGGAAAGGCCCCGCCTGCACCACCCAAATGGAGATGGACGGTGCAACAGGACACGCTGGCGTTCGTTCGCAAGCTCGGTCAGTCCACGCCCGAGGCCATGGATGCTGTGGCTGGGCTTGCTAGACACGTGGCCATCAGATGTCCGGACAAAGCAGAGTACAGATCAAGCGCCGTTCAAGCCATTGGCCAGATGGCCATGCAGATGACTCCCGGTGAACAAAGGAGGCTGATGGGATTCATGCAGCGCCTCTCAAAGGCACCCAAACCTGCACAAAGACTGGTTGCCGTAGAAAGCACCGGCTCGCTCCTTAACATGCTGGAGGGAGCCCTCGATCCGCAAGCAGACATCAACCAAAGAGAAGCCAACAGCCCAGGGTCAGGGTCGAAAGAATGTGACTTGACGTGTGGACAGCTGTGCTTGTTGACCCTTGTGCAACGTAGCTCCGACAAGATACCTGCCGTACGGAGTCGTGCACTTGCTTGTTTGGTTGTCAGCTTGGAAGAATTCGAGGCGGGAGATGGGCTTGGCGCTGTGGTGGAGATCATGAAAATGACAGAACACTCGCCAATCATGAAGTTCTCTCCAGGCAAGGAAGGATGCATGAGCGGGGTAGATGCAGGCACTGGTTGCCTACCAGAATCTAGCGAGCATAAAGGGAGCCTGTACCAAACCCTTCTGAAGCTTGTCCATCGCCGTTGTATGGACGAAAAAGCAGCAGTACGCAAGTCTGCTGTTCTTCTGCTGAGCCTTCTCTTGGTGTCGAAACAAAAAGCTCTCTGTAGAGACGACGTGCAAGCCTTGGAATCGTCGTGCTTGGATCCTCTAGTGAGCATCCGCAAGGTTGCACTCGCCGCAGTCTTGCAGATAGCGGATGCGATTCCTTCGCATCATGGGGTGGCCACTTTGTGGCTCGAATACGGGCTGCCGCTTGTTAGAGATCCGGAAGTCAGTGTGCAAGAGAGAGCAATAGATATGGTGGATAAACAGCTCTTGCAACCCTTACTTGCAAAGCAGCTGCTACTCGATATACAATCTGGTGCACTGACATTGACCGATCCCCCGCGTTCCTTGCACCTTCTAGCAGGACTGGGTAGCTCTGCAACCAGTGCAGCTAACATCCAGCAAGCCTTCCTCCTGCTTGCAAAGCAGAAGAGGCTGGATGGAAAGCGGCTGGGCAATGCTTTGCAACGACTCGCTGAGCAAGTGCAATCACAGGACGAGGCAAAGAAAGTTGATTCTGCCGTGGCTCCTTCTGATGCAGTCCTCACTGGTATTTGGGTACTGTTGGCCGAAATTACTGTACACTTCCCTAGCGCCATCCGCTGGAGATTTTTGGCGGACACATGGGTGGGTCTGAAGACAGACAATTCTGGAAATAGCAGCCGAAGACTTGCCTTGGTCCTGATGGCAATTGCTCATGCAGCTGCAACTTTCCCACCGGAACACGCAGAAAAACTCAAGAGTGAATTTGCCACATCCTTAGCCAGCTTTGACATGGAACCCAGCCTTATTGCCGCTCATGTTTCTACCATTGCAAGCCTAAGCTTGAAAGACCAACATTGGGGTGAAACATTGGCAATGACAGCCGAAACCACGCTTCAGCAGTTTGTGTTCTCTCCGGATGGAATCAACATACCATCGGCAAGAAAAGTGGCATCAGCTCTATTCACTTATGGAGAGGTTGCCCTTGTATGCGAGTCCACTTTCAACCAAGATGCAGTCACACTCGTTCAGGCATTGCTTGGCCCCACTCTTGCAAGTGGCAGGATTGTGCCACCTGCCCTGCAGGCACATGCATGGACAGCACTTGGAAAACTCTGCTTGATTGATGAGCAACTGGCCAAAAAATGCATGCCCATCTTCATCCAAGAGCTAGACAAAGCTAGCACTGCCGTTGTGAGGAACAATGTTCTTGTGGCACTTTCTGACCTTATGGTGAAGTATACAGCTCTGGTGGATGCACACGTCATGCGCTTGGCCGCTCTCATTCAAGATCCTTGCGAGGTCATAAGGAGGCAGTCTCTCGTGCTTCTGGCCAATCTCCTTCAGCGTGACTATCTCAAGTGGCGTGCGTCTCTTCTGCAGCATGTGTTACTTGCTGTCGTGGATGAGTCAATCATCATCCGCACCATGGCAGAGCATCTGATGAGACAGTTCCTGCCAACCAAAGCCCCCCTACTAGTGTACAACTCATTCATTGAAATCATGTGCACTTTGAATGGCTGTGCTCCAATCTCTTCTACGGGTGCCAAGGTTGAAAGGGATCATAGCATTTCTGTCCCTGCGTTGCAAGGACTGGAACCCGGAGCCTGTCTGAAACGTGCAGCTATCTACAAGGCAATGGTAGTACTAATGCTCCCCGAGCACCGCCTTGCAACTGCTGCACGGCTAGCAACAGAGGTTTTGGCCACTGCAGCAGATGGGAACATTACCCTTGACGAAGCCGCTCCCGTTATTGCAGATGCGTTAGAAGTGCTATCATGGAAGGAGCTTAGAAGCATGTCACGTTCTATAAGCGAAGATGATGATGCGGGCACTGAAGCAATTGCACAGGCTCAAGGTAAGCTCGTAGCGCAGGTGGTGAAGAAAAATCTTGTTGAGAACATCATTCCTGTGCTTATCCAACTCAAACACACCATGGAAAACCAGAAGTCGCCACTGCTTGCAGCATTGATGGGCTGCTTGCGTGAGCTCATGAAGCAGCATAAGAATGAACTGCAAGTTCTACTTGCTGCAGATCCCCAGTTAGCAAAAGAGGTGCACTATGACATCAGACAAGCTGAGGAGGCGTCAACAAAGACAAAGGTGTGCAATGTTTCTCCCCCTGCTGCCCAGCCATCACCTGCAGAGACTTTGAGTAAGCCTAACACCCCAAGACCTACACGTCGCTCGTCGCTTGTAGGGGTGACGGACTCCTCACCGCTCGCAGCAGAGGTCTTACAATCAGCAGCAACAGATGGATTGGCTTCACCAACACCAAATCCTGCACTCATCGATGCACCACCCTCTAGGCGGCGCTCCATGCTCTCCAAAACACCATGCTCGTCGCCGGGTTCTGAGCACTACAAGAGTATGTCCGTACCACGTTTAAGGAGTAGATCTAGGCTTGGTATGGCCTTGTCTATGGATGGCAAGGGTAGGCGGGAATCATTTGGCTTTGTTCAACACCCAGATTCAAGCCCTGACGAAAATCTTGACAAAAGCAACAAGCCTCTCATTCCCACGCCACTCCCTATTCGAGCATATGCAGACAAGGGATTGCAACAGATTCACAAGCCAGGGGATGCAGCAGCTGACGTTATCCTCCCTAGCCCCGACAAGCCAGCACAACCCATACCAAAATGGAACCTAGACTTAGCAACTGAAGATCAAGGAGGGATTCGAGGAAGTAAGCGTCGAGCAAGCAAAAGCCCATGAAGCTTCGCGGTTATACACAGTGCGTGCACTGCACAGCTCATCCATGGCTGAAGCAAAATACTATTTGCTTACAGATCACGCTGTAAGAATCACGGTTACATGTGAGTGCTTTCTGGCGCCAAATTCTCTGACTTCAGATTCCGCCGTCATCTCGCACGGTCTCCAAAAGACTCCAGCGACAAATAAACATATGGACACCGATCCGGACCTGCGTGCGTCGGAGTGAACAGGTACAAAACGAAAGAGACCCAATGGGACTCCAAAAATTGGAAACCGGAAGTCATCACGAGAAACGGTGGCGCAACGTGTTTTGAACAAGTTTTCGGAAATCTAAGGTCCATATAAATGAGCGACTTAAAACGGGATTCTTGAGAGCATGCTCTCGTGTTTTAAACGATCTCGATTGAATAGCGTAAGCTTGAATCTCTTGATTCACGAGATATTTCATGGCTTGGAAACAAATGATTTGTTCAAAGTGAAGATCTGGACCATCTTCCATTAGACGTGCCTACGAGAGTTGACATTAAATCGCACATGGCCTAAAAGCAATCTTGGGATACCATTTCCTTTCGTTGTGGTACTTTGGACTCATTCAACACGAAAGATAGGCGGAGCCACAACGAAGGCAAAAGCAACGAACTCTCTTTCAGGGCGATCGAGAATTTGACCAACTTAAAGATCCGCTACACGACGCGATTCAATATTTGGATCTAATAATGGCTGTACTCTCCTTTTGTGAAGCAAAGAGAAAGCCGTATGCTCTAGTCCGGAGTACAATGAGGCCGCATGAGTGGTGTTAAACTACATGCACAACTTGGCACTCCTTGATAGTTGAGGACCCATCCTTCACGATTTACCTTCTTAAATTGCCTCGGGCAATCGTATCCCGTACCAAAACTTGGGCGGTATAAGTCCATCGGACATCAAATGGTTCAAGGTCCAAAGTTTTGCGAGATGATGGTGAGTTAAGTTGTCTTCGTCAATCGCTTTGTAACGCAACATCAAAGGGGGAGGCGATAAGTCTAGTACTTGTGTCTTGTGACAACAACCAAATTATGGCTAGTGATACAGCTAGCTTGTTCGGGATCATAAAATGGTCGCGTTGAACGGTTATTTATCGAAAACCCTTTGCAAAGATATGTTTGGAGCACAGCACTTCCGGTTTGGACGTGGACAAGGTGCATGGCAAAGGCACAGCTTCCATGGGGAAGGTGGGAATGGACGGCATGTTCGTCGGGATACACTTCAAGCATCCCGAGAGACTTGTAGGCGTCTCCACCAAAGGCTGCTACGCCGCTACAAATGACACAAGAAGGCCTGGGCATGGATATCCAGCCCGCAAGGATGAGCACATGTGTTGCGTAGTAGACAGAGAAGTGTATCCACAACGATAGTCCTATGGGGGAAGCAATACAACTTAGAACCCCGAAGTGTGTTGGCCAATCGTAACACCACCCACTAGCAAAATCGAGAAGACATCAAGTTCGCCCTTGGCACCTAATCCTGTTGTTTGTTAGAAGGCTCCAATCTTGCGAAGTGTCTCCAATATGTGGTGGCCACGAAAGGCATACACTTGTACATGTGATGTACATACATTCGAACAGAGTGGGTCGATCAATCTTTGCGATCGTACGGAGGAAGGGAATATATCTTTGCCAAGAAAAATAATTGTTTGCAAACGGTGGTGGGCAAGGACAAGACCTTGAAGGTATTCTAAGGTTTTTGCCAAATTTGCTATCGATGGAAAAGGATGAAATCCGTGTTGCTGTGTCTAGTATTAAATTCATGTTCTTCTAGTTTCTCCATAGGAGTTACGGATGAGTACGCTACGATTGCCGTGCACCATAAAGCTTTCAAAGTCAGATGAGGGGTGGTAAGGCGATATACGAAGAAGGCAGCCCGAAGCTTGCAATGGTGCAATTCCACCTTTGAAACAAAATACACGTTTGTTCGCAGACACCGCGATGTTCCAATCGATACCTTTAGTTGTTGGGTTCCAACGCATCCAGGATCGTGTGTCACTCGAACAAGGAAATCGTCA
Organism: Picocystis sp. L7; assembly: GCA_020975725.1. Taxonomy (NCBI): domain Eukaryota; kingdom Viridiplantae; phylum Chlorophyta; class Picocystophyceae; order Picocystales; family Picocystaceae; genus Picocystis; species Picocystis sp. L7. Next base: position 286,593 of record QXJR01000003.1, read on the forward strand.
AGAAACGGATCGGAAGTTGGATTTGCAAACGAAACAAACGTCATGGGGCCTAAAGTAGAGCCAAGGAGGCCTTTCTTTGTGCGGAAACCATGTTGTAGAAGTGTCAGGGCCTGGGAAAGAGAGATTTTGAGGCATGATATGTTGTGTCCTGTTCATTCCATACATCGTTGACCATTGGAGGGAAGGTACCATAATCCAGTGGGTTGAGTGCACATGGCAGTTGCTACAGGAGTGCCTTGGTCTTCTTGATGCCATCTTGACAGTTATATCCACGCATCAAGTGTGCAGCAAGTGAGTGCAGGATGGGCCAATGCAAGGTTGAAAGAAGATAAGAGAGGAAAGGCAAAGAAAGCTCATTGGCTTACTTCAACGAACAGGTTTCCAGTTGCATGCATGTGCCAATGTGCTTACTTGTCCTTCTTGGTTTCTGCGATGTCAGCTGCTGCCTGACACGCAGTTGTAGCCTCTTGTTTAGGAACAATGCCTTCTGCAGTGACACCGCGTTTGTCATCTCCTGCCACTTGGTTCTCACCACTCTCTTCCTCCGGCTTTTCCGCGGAGTATCCGAACTCATTGACACGCTTGCTGTCAACTGGATAGATCCAGCGTTGGTACAAGTATATCAAGAAAATGAGATCATCCCTGAACACGCTCAGCCTGTGCATCAACGGCATGTGAATAACAAATGCAAACAGGTCGTCGATGATGGTATTCAAAAACTTGTACGACATCTGCCTCCAGGGAAGATGCGCCACTGACTTGAGCCTGTAGTTAATGTAAAGCTGAGGGCACATCAAGATAAAGCCAAAGGTGTAAACGCATCCTACCAGAGTGTTGAGTATGAAGGAGTACCAGCTTTTGTGTTCCTGGTACAGAAGGCTGTAGATTGTGTAGCAGAAGATGAGGGGGTACAAAGCGTAGGAAAGGTAACGAGTTGCTATCTCATCATACTCCTTGGTTTTACTGGTTCTGTAACTTTCCCTGTCTTGAACTTTAAATGCCCATTTGCCCTCTGACCGGAAGGTCACATCCATAGCTTTCGTCACCTTCCAAACTTCAATAAGTAACCCCATACCAGAAGACAACAGGACGACGAAAGATGTGTCGTTATCAAGCAGGTATAGCAGTATGACAAGCTGACAGAAGACATTGATCAGTATGGTCCGTGCAGATAATCCTTCCATGGACTTGTTAGACTTCCAGAAGCCAATGTCGTTCTTGAAAGCAAAGACGTCGAAGATTGTATGTAAGAAAGATACAACCATGGTCAAGGCCAGCATGTATGGATTGCCTTCGAGGAAGATTTTTTTGATGTGATCGGATTCTCCTGTGGCCATGGTTCCAAATTGTTCTTGCATTGCAAAGGACTGTTCCATTTGGGTGAGCAATTGCCACTTCCAGACTGGCTGTGCCCCCCATGTGATCTCCATTTTGACTCTGTCCAAAGTATTGTTCAGGACGATGCATCGATCTTTCAGCACCCAGAAATCATTCATCCACAGGATCGGACGATAGGTTCCTTTTTCATGGTTCACGCGCATAAGCGCTCGCACCTGCGGGTGTGTTTTGCTCAGCACCACCTTCCCAAGCAGATCCAGCACATTGATGGTGAGGTTCGGTCTTAGGTACATGGCCCACGGTCGATCCATCAGAATTTCCGGTTGTTTTTCTCTTTCGTCGTTGCGTTCCAAAAGCTTCCCTTGGGTTTTCTCTTTGGGAAGAGGTGCATAGAAGGCCAGCGGGTGCACAGCATGGACCGTTGCTGTGGGATCGTAGGTGTCATCCCAAGGGTTCGGGGACGCTCCGTTTGGTGTCACATAGACGAAGGCATGCGGCATCGTCTTGTTTTCTTGCCATCGGCGTGTCAAGGGCAGATCCACCACCTCCGTTCTCGAGGGTCCTCCAAGCGTGGTTCCCAGCAGCGTCCAGATCGGTTGAGCGTTCCCTTCTGCTGCCATTGGAAAAGGGGATGCATCTCCCACATACACGTGCACGTCCACGATCGCTCCTCTCTCCGGATACGCATGCACGACTCCGGTTTGTCCATCTTGTGCGTCGACGGGTCCGCTTCCTTGGGCGGGTCCACCGGTGGTGCGCTGCAGCACCCACTTGATTCCTGTGAAGAGCAGCCAGGATCGCACCACGTTACCCAGGAGATGTTTCCATCCCGTCTGTGGCGCCTCTTCCCTCCTTGCGCCTCCAGGTGACGCGTCGGATGGTTGCACATTCGTCGCCATCGTCGATGGGTTCACGTCCTCTCCTCGCTCTCCCTCTGTCCCTGTCTCTCCCTGCCTCTCTCAGCCTGTCCCAACCAGAACCACACGTGCCCGGGACCAGGCAGGGGGAGTTTCTTCTCTCTGATCGAAGGGGGGCGTGGGGGTGCTTGGGTTCGCTGGGGGAGGGGAGTTTCTTCTCCGAGGGATTGGAGGGAAGGCGAGCCAAGGCATGGCGTCGGACGATGAGGCCGAGATGGAGGCCATTCGAAGGCTTCGAGAGCAGCTTCCTGCGTCCTTCGGAGCAGAAAGAAGGATGGAGAAACAGGAACAAGTAGGGATGGAACCAAAAGCGAAGGAAAAACGGACGTCGCGCATCGGACCGCCTCGACCGACGGCTGAACCGACCGACGAGGAAGAGCCACCGGAAAGAAGCGAAAGCACAAACAACCTAGGATTGCCAATCAGCAGCGAAACGTCGCTGGTTGGACACAAAAAGATCGTCACGGCTATTGCCGTGGACCGCTCGGGTGCGCGCGTGGCCACGGGAGGTAGGGATTGTCAAGTGCTGCTCTACGATTTCGGAGGCATGAACAGCAACATGTCACCCTTTCGACATTTGCAACCGTGTGGTGCACATCCGGTGAGATCACTTGAATACGAACCGTGCGGAGATTCCTTGCTTGTGGTTAGCGGTGCTCCGACAGCTGCCCTGTTGGCGCGTGATGGGACCGAGCTGGGACAAACGTCGAGAGGAGACATGTATGTGCGAGATCTGAAGAATACCCGCGGCCACATCATGGCGTTGACCGAAGGACACTGGCACCCTTCAGATAAGAATAATTTTGTCACTAGCTCCGAGGATGGCACTCTTCGTCTTTGGGATCCAGAACGGCTACAGAACCAGAAAGTTGTGATCAAGCCTACCCAAGTCCGACCAGGGCGCGTTGGAGCTTCTACCTGCTGCTTTCATCCCAATGGCAGGCTTGTTGCCGCTGGTCTCACGGATGGATCCATCCAGGTGTGGGATGTGGGTGCAAAGACTGGGCAAAATGCAGCAGTAGGCCTGGTTGCTCCTCCCAAGGAGCAGATGGTCAGCAAACAAGATTGGAAATACGTTCTGCAAACAAAGCGGATGATGCGAGGGGCGCATCAAGAAAGGGAAACAATAAGCTGCGTCCGTATCACTCCAGATGGCAACCAGATAGTCTCACGGTGTACTGACCAAACCCTGAAAGTGTGGGACTTAAGAAATCCCGGCAAACCTCTTGCCCTTTTTTCAGGCTTGCCGGCCAATTATGAGCAGACCGATCTTTGCTTTTCTCCCGATGGACAGCATGTTTTGACTTGCACATCTGCAGAAGAAAATTTGCCGGGAAGCTTGGTGTTCTTGAATCGGCAAACAATGCAATTAGAGAAGACCTTGCGCATGCCTGGTCATGCAGTGCGTGTTCAATGGCATCCTCAACTGAACCAGATTTTTGTGGGATGTGGTGACAAGGATGAAGGGTCCACACAAATCCTGTATGACAATACTCTGTCCGTCCGCGGAGCACTCCTTGCAGTGAAACGGAAGGTCCGCAAAATAGCAGATTCCTACGTGGAGGAAAGGCCCGTCATCTACACACCCCACGCCCTTCCGCTATTTAGAGAAGAGCCCCCTCTCAAAAGGAGGAAAGAAAAAGGATCGATTCCAATGCCGCAGCAGCATTTAGATTCTTCGGAGGTGAAGGATCCACGCAGCATGCCCCAGGGCAAGTTGCTGACACAGTACCTATTGAAGCAACGCGGGATGGTCAAGCAGAACGACCCATCCGAGGACCCCAGGAACGTCCTGCTGGCCAGGCAAGAAGAAATTGACAGAAGCGAACCAACTTTCACAAAGGCGTACGCCAAGACTCAGCCGAATCCAGTTTTTGCCGAGTCTTCTGATGAAGACTAATGACACCAGGAGTTCCCATCGTCCAATTTTCTTTCACGTCTTCTTTGGTGTATCTGTTTTTTGTATGAGCTCCTCCAAATAAATATCTGCAACCATGTCTGAGACCGTAGTAGATAGCAGCTTTCACTTTTTGTTCTACGTTTGCTTGGAGCAGTAGAAGAAACTTGTACTGTGGAGGGTGTCAAAGACGCATGCAAGTTGCCGATAGGTTCTTTCTTAAAGATTTGCAAGAATACGCTGTTGAATGCTCCTGCATAAGGGCTCACGAGTCCCGAAGAAGGATTGCAATCTGGTACACTCGGCCCGTGATTCACATTTACTGGGTGAGGTGTCTGATACACATGATAGCTTTAATGTGCTTCCATCGCACCCTTCACGTGCATGCTTGTGGCCTTGTGAGTCTTCTGCAGCCAGATGAAGGTCAAATGGCCATTGCCCCAATTGAGTTCTCTTCCAGATGCTAGTTTCTTCCTCCACACTCTACCTCTTGCCTTCGACGACTCTCAGAGATGCTCGTTTCATTCCTTTCAGCTTTTTGTCAGTGCTACCTTTGAGTAGGAACATTCTTTTCTGCAATGAAGCTACACACTGCTGTTTGCCATGAGTATTCCCGAAATTGAACAATGTATGGCAGAACCATAGTCTGCATTTATGATCCTCTGTCTCTTCCGTTAGCTTTTTCTTCACCAAGAGAATAGTTTACCTTTTTCCGAAAAAATCCTACTGAAGATATGTTTTCATCTGCTGATCCATTGAGCATGTTCAGCCCAACGTTGGATGGTCCATACACCTCCCATACCAGCCTCAGGGTCGTTAAGAAGCATCAAGTGAATTTGAAAACACTTCGTTTACCCCGAACAACAGAAGGTGTTCCCATGCACCCCGTCGACCGCCGTAGACTTGCCTGCCACATGTACCCATTGTTGACAACATGTGTAGCACACGCACGACCACGTGTCGAATCGCGATCGGCCGCGGATTGGGTTGTGGGAAAATTTCATGGAATATTCACTTGTCCCGGGGGCTCGTCACTATTCCGTAGCAGTTCTCTGTATTCCGAACCGTCGCGTCCGACACAAGCATGGGCGCGTCTAGGAACTTTCTAGGACCGTCCGACAAGCAGGCGGCGCTTGGTATTTTGGCTCCCTTCCACACAAAGGGTGCCTTTAGGAACTCCTTCGGCAGCAACAGCTTCCCGACCTAGTGATCAACATGGAGTAGGAAGTCAACAAGACAAGTAGGCGCGCAGGTTGCTCGGAGAAGCTAAAGCGACGCAAGGCGACCGTGGCGATTGTTATCAAGGCAAGCCTATTGAAGCAGTTGCGCGGCAGTGGTCGACGAGGGTTGCGCAAAGCCATTCGAGTGCGTGTGTCGGTCTTTTTGCAACGCTACCATCTCGCGAGCGTTGCGTTGTCGGGCATGCTCAAACAGTGCCTTGGTAGAGCCAAGGACGTTGCAACAGTCGCGTTGCCCGACCAGACGTGCCCATCCTTTCATAGATAGCTCATGCTCGGTGTGGAAGGCGATCAAAAGCCGGACCCCTATGTCACGATGTGCTACCGGTCTCGTCCTCTTCTGATGACCAAGCTGCCGACGCAACGCCACCGGGGTGAATAGAACATTTATAGTGCAAGTGCCCAAGAGTACATGACCAGCCTGCGCAACCACTATGTCGTGGGCTTCAAGGGGCGGTTGGGCAAGTTTCTTAGCGCCTTCCAAGATGTCAAGGGCTTGATAGACGTGCAACGCATGCTGATGCTGTTCAAGGTATGTGGATGGCTCGTCTTAGCAGATCTCGGATCCGTGCCGCGGCTGGCCGCGATCCAATTGGAGGTGGAGGAGCACCGCCGCATCCTTGGCTTGGCAGCGGGCAAAGACGTCTCGCAATAGTGGACAAACAACAAGGACAATTTGTACCACCTAGTACATCACGCAATCCACGTATCTCGATTCCTAGAGCAGGGCCGAGCAACCGACCTTTGACTCCGTGTCGAAGGCAAGGAGGGCTAAGCTCTTCATCCCGGTAGACACCTCCGTGCTCTACGGCCCGCCAAAGGAGAAAAGGGTGCTGCAATGCAACGAGAAGGCCTTTGTCGTCTTGCCGCCGAGCATTGGGCAACGTCCTTCACGATTTGCAAGGTGCAAGGCGAGGGAAGCAAGGAGTTCACCCGCACCGTGGAGAGCGACAGTGTCAACGTTTGCGTACACTTCCAGCGGACCAAGCAGGGTTGGGACGATGTGCTTGTAGTGTTGGCTGTTTCAAGAACCAGGAGCCCGTTGGTTCGCAGTGCGGCTGACCAGCACGTCCCCGGGAACGGCCCTAGGCGCTCCAACATCGATTGCATCGCCAATCAGGAGTCTAGCGGGAGGACCAAGAGCTAGAAGCAGAAGATGATGCAATACTACATGGAAAGCGGCGCCACGGCATCACCGTAGCAAGCGGAGGGATGGCAGCACCCGGCGCTGCAACGCGCGTTGTAGAGGCCATCCGATATCACCTTAAAGGGTGTGGGCATGGCGGCGCAGTCGAAGTTTCTATACGGGATGCTAGAGACGTACGACGAGCTAAGGGCCGAGTGCTTGAAGCCGCCTTGGGCAAACTAGCGGCTGAGGCTGAACGGGGGCTAGAGGAGTGTGTTCGCCGCCTTCCTAAGCCGCGTGGCGAGGGAGGCCGTTGGCGCGGCAAGCAAGCTCTTGGCGGTTGTCTACGGCGCGGCTAACTTCGCTCCGGGCGGCCGCGGAGAGCGGGCAATGCCGACGTCGCGGGCGTTCAAGGAGTGTGTCCAACCCTATAAGACCGTGCTGGTGGACGAGTTCAAGACGGCCGTGGTGCACGTAGGGGACGGCTTGGTGATGAAGTAGGTTTGGAGTAGGCGCAAGCAAGCAACGGGTAGGGGCTTCATGTGGTGTGGTCCCACCAATGGCAAGTTCCTCAACCGCGACCTGAACGATGCTCTGAACATTCGGAGGTGCCTAGCTTTGTCGGTCTGGCAGGTAGCGTTGTGCCGTGTGGTAATGCAAGGGCGGTCGCGGGAGGTCGTCGGCAAGGTCATTCGATGCGGAAGGGAGAAGAGAATGCCGGCTGCCATTGTGGTTGCCGGGCAACCCAATGGATTGGTGCCCGCATTGGGTTGTTTGTGTGCAAAGCAGCGCAAGGGACGCTCACCGTCGCTTTGCACACCCTATAGCCTTGTAGGTCGACGGCCTACACAGTCTGGGGGGCTGGCGAAAAGCGAGCTGTTTTACTTTACTGGTGGCCGAGCATAAGAACTTTCCTTGAACCGACACCTCCAAGGTTAAGCGAGACAACCTCGCTTAACACACCGCGAAGGGGTAGTCTAGCCTCGACGCACTTGAACGTCGACCACGCAATTCCTCCGGAAATCTTTCGGCTATTCGAGGAATCGGACTGGTATCGCAGAGGAATGGATGCGTCCATTCTTTTTCCCCCACCACCGGGCTTTTCTTTTTTCCGATCGGGTCGAAACCCGGGCGATTCTGGCTTCGAACCGCGAGAACCTCCCTTTCGATCTGTTTCGAAAGGGAATGGGTTTCCCAATGGACCTCCTCCCAGGATCGCATTTGTAGGTGGCGGCTTGCATCGCTTGGCCACGCCATGCCGCAAGGCGAGCACATCGAGCTTCATCGCAAGCGTTACGGACGTCGTTTGGACCATTTCGAGAAGAAAAGGAAGAAAGATGCCAGGCAGGTGCATCTGCGGTCAAAGCAGGCCCAGAAGGCGCTGGGCATCAAGGGAAAGATGCTGGCCAAGGAACGGTACAAGGAGAAGGTCACGCTGAAAAAGACGCTCGCCATGGCCAAAGAAAGAGACACCGAGAAAAAGGTGCCTGGCCAGGATCCTGCAGGTGCCGTTCCTGCTTACCTGCTGGACCGCGAACAGGTGCAGCGGGCCAAAGTGCTGAGCAACACCATCAAGCAGAAACGAAAGGAAAAAGCAGGCAAGTGGGAAGTCCCGTTGCCTAAGGTTCGACCCATGGCAGAAGACGAAATGTTCAAGGTGCTGCATTCCGGCAAGAGAAGGAAGAAGTCGTGGAAACGCATGATCACCAAAGCCACCTTTGTGGGGGAAAACTTCACCCGGAAGCCCCCCAAGTTCGAGAGGTTCATTCGACCCAGTGGCTTGCGTTTCAAAAAAGCAAATGTCACGCATCCCGAACTCAACTGCACGTTTCAGCTGGATATACTTGGGGTCAAAAAGAATCCTAATGGACAAATGTACACATCACTGGGAGTCATTACCAAGGGTACTATCATAGAAACGGACGTATCCGAGCTGGGTTTGGTAACACCGGGGGGTAAAGTTGTGTGGGGAAAATATGCGCAGGTCACCAACAATCCAGAAAACGATGGGTGCATCAATGCCGTCCTTTTGGTTTAAAAAGATGTACTCACCAACTTTGTGTGGAGAAGGCAGAAACCGGATTGGTCGAGCATGTGGATGTTTCCCCAATGCTACCGAACTGCATGCGGCCATGCTTCGCTGGGAAAACAAAAGATCTCGTAGGTGGGCCGCGTTTGGTTATTCGTTGCAAGTTCAGGGCACCACTGCATACTGGCTTTTTGTATTCCCATGAGTAGTATATCGATTGCAACTCGTGAACTGTTGGTCCAGGAGACGTGATAAACCACATCCACACAGAATCCCCTTTATGTCAGCTTCTTGAAACAGGTTTGGTGATTGCCACGGTTAGTGAAGCTAGAAGTTCTCAAACTTGTACAGTCTGCTTTGTTGGGCAGCAAGTGCTGCAGACATGACCTGGCCTATTTTTGTTGGAGAGGCCACGACTTCCTGGCTTGAGTCTGCAAGAGGACAATCCTTTGTAGGCTGGTCTTGTAGCAACAGCTCAGAAGGAGGTGTTTGGAATCCTGCGCGTGATTAGCACTGCTGGATTTGCAAGCAAGAAAGAAAGCCCTATAACCATCAGTCTCTCCTAGAAAGACTGCTGCAATACCCGGCTGTAGAACTCTCTCAGGCTCTCGGCCTTTTGATTTGTACGGGATGGAGCACAAATGTAAATCGATTCCATGGCACTTCGTTCATTGGAGTGTACAAATTGCAAGGGCTACTTCTTCAACCACGTCTTTGCGCTTGAACCTGGTCAACTCTCCCACACATACACTAACGTGGTTGCCATTGGCACCAGGCAGAAGACAGAACAAACTGAAGCGGCGAACGTCTTGTGACAGCGGGCTGCGTTGTCCCGCTGAGGATGCTAGAATCTGTGGACCTCTTCCGCGGGATTCCTGTGCTGCATGTGTATGTATTTGTTGCAGAACCAAAGCTGCACCTTGTTTGGCATGGTAATGCATATTTTAGGCCTTATTGAAAACGCGTCCTTCCCAAACTGCATCTGTTGAAAACCATACACGAGCAACAACCGTGGAGGATTCGGTCTTTGCAATGTCTCCATCGCTATTTTCTCGCGCGTCCAATGCACCTGCTTAGCACCATCCATCGTCCTCCTGGCACCTTGCTGAAAGGCTGACATCACCCGCCGGAATTCCACCATGGAGTTGGCTTTTCAATTGTTTCAGGGGTGGGGATGACTCCGTCCTAGCCCTGCCATTGGGCTTGCACATCCGACAAGGTCCCCAGTCGGTGTGGGAAAGCTTGTTGCGTGCATCGTGCGATTTGGATGGCCAGCACAGCCGTCGCAAGAGGACTCCGAACCATGGCCGGGATGGACAAAAGTGCCGTGCGAAAGATGGTGAGGGAGAGGTTGCGCGCCATGTCTGCAGAGGCGTTGGCCGGTAGCAGCGCCATGGCGTGCAAGAACCTCCTCCAATCGTCGTCGTTTGCCCGCTCCAAAACGGTGGGTATCTACGTGTTCTGTGAAAGGCTACGAGAGGTGGACACCTGGCCTGTCCTTGAACACTGCTTCCGTTCCGAGGTGGAAAAGCATTGCTTCGTTCCCAAAATCGATCCATCCAGGGGAACGGCTGCACTTTTGGAAATATGCGCCAGGCGCGATCTGGAGGAAGGTGCGAAAGGCATCCTGGAACCTTCGGATTCGATGCCTTCCGGTGCCCCAAGGAAAAATGCATTGGATAGCGATACACCGTTGGACATTGTGGTTGTTCCCGGACTGGCCTTTGATCGGGAAGGGAATCGGCTGGGAAGAGGAGGAGGATATTACGATCGACTGCTACAAGGAGTGTTTCAGAGATGTGCAGAGAAGCAATGGCCAAGACCTCTCTTGATTGCTCTGGCTTTTGAGGAGCAGATTCTAGATGAAATACCCATGGATGCACATGATATGCCAGTGGACGTGGTGGTCACGCCAAGTCAATGGATTGACTGTCAAACAAGATGCCGATAGCAACAGATTGCAGTGAGTTGCCTCTGGTCGGAAGATTTGTCAGGTTGTGCAATCGAATGCATTGGTGCGCATCTTTATCCTGTGACTCTGATCCTTACATTTTTGGGCATGTGCAAACGAAATCTGCTGGCATACATTCTTGCTGAAGGAACTTCAAGAAACGAGGGCGTTTCGAACACTTCTGGAATTTCGGTGAGCCAGGAAACAGAGGTAGCTTTAGATAGCGAAATTAATTTTTTCAAGTAACAATCAAGCGTGAGTAGTTGTGATTGGGCTTCCAGCCTCTTTCCTAAACGTATGGAACGTGCTGGGTGGTCAACCAAGAGCACACAATTGTTGCTTTGTGAGTGCTGCTTGGGTGGTTGAACGGCAATACGGGCGTTGCTGGCATCATACTTTGCCACGCACTACTTTCCCCGATGTATGAATGGGCTTCTTGACAATATTTTTTGCAGACTTGAAGAGGTGATAGCAGGCAGACACGGGACCCTCTTGTACAGTCCATGCCACCTGTGTTGAAGATGTTTGTGAACGACAATCTTGGTTTGCCTTTGATCGCATGTTGCACAGGTAGACGAATTTGAATACTTGATGCTTGAGGCCATCTCCTTGCAAAACGGCGAGCAAATTCATCTTTCCTTCCCTGGCTCGAATTGAACGGGTGTGACGTTGAAACGAGGATCCCTCCTCTCTACTGCTCTCTTTCATCTCGGATGTATCTCTGCAAGGACCCCATGAAGTTCCTCTTGCTTCTGACATTCCAACCCCTTTTATCCTTTCCCTCTTCTACGCTCCTGTGAACCACCTACTTTACAACAGGGACAGCTTCGACCCCGTTGCGACAAGCATGCTCTCACGTTTGTGCTTGGATCCTCTTTGGAAGGCTCTTGCTCTCGGTGCAATTGATTGGACGCCATTCGCCTTTGAAAGGGTCTTCGAAACGTCCATGGAGGGGCGAGACCCAGGGTCGGAAACCGACGAAGTTAACTTCATGGGTTCGGGTTAACTGAATGGCCTGGGAGGAGAAACGTCGGTAAAACCGTGTTGGAGTGTCGGCGGCGCCATGCTGAAGTACCGCGGCAGCCGGAGCATGCGTGCGCGTTTGGTGATGGCGACCCTCTCCAGACGTGCTGTACGCATCGACGAGATCAGGAGCAGGGACGAGGATCCGGGTGTGCGGGATTTCGAAGCTTCCCTGCTGCGCCTGTTGGAGAAAATTAGCAATGGATGCAAGGTCGAAATCAACGAAACGGGAACGTCGCTTTACTATAGACCAGGCATACTCGTGGGAGGACATGTTACTCATGATTGTGGAACCTCGAGATCGATCAATTACTATGTCGAAGCGCTTGTTGTTCTTGGGCTTTTTGGGAAGAAGCCTGTAAGAGCCGTGCTCAGGGGAGTGACGAATGACAACCTGGACATGAATTACGATAGCTGGAAGAGTTGTGCTATTCCATTACTCAAGAGGATGACAGGAGAGGCAGAATTCGACGTGAAGCTGACCAGAAGGGGTGCACGCCCTCTTGGGGGTGGTGAGATCCACCTTTCCGTGCCATTGGTCAAGGCACTCCTACCGGCCAATATAACCGATGAAGGGCTCATCAAAAGGGTGAGAGGAATAGCTTGGTCCGCCAAGGTCAGCCCCACCATGTTGAGTCGAGCCATTGACACATGCAGAGGGGTCCTGAACGACTTCTTGCCTGATGTATACGTGTTCACAGATCATCGATCAGGGCCTGATGCAGGGAAATCTCCTGGGTATGGACTGTCCTTGGTAGCAGAAACCACGACAGAGTGCACCTTGTCTGCGGATTTGGTGACTGAGCTAGAAGGAGAAGGTGCTGAGAAGCATGTAAATATCCCTGAGGATCTAGGCTCGAATGCAGCCATGATTCTTCTTGAAGAAATAAGGCGAGGGGGGTGCATTGATAGTTCATTTCAGAGCTTGGCGTTGTTGCTCACTGCCTTGGGCCCAGAAGAATCCTGCAAAGTGAGGATTGGCCCCTTGACCGATGCAGGCATTGAGACTTTGCGGTTAGTGCGAGACTTTTTTGGGGTCACCTTCAGTTTGAAGCCAGACGTTAGCTCTGGCACTGTGCTTGCATCTTGCATTGGCTCAGGTATGAAGAACATGGCAAGAAGAGTAACATAAATACAACGCAGAATATGCAGTTATGTACACCCAGTTCCGTACTTACTGTGAAAGTTGCAGGATCATTTGCTCTGTTTTCACTAGCATTACTTTTGGCATGGCTTCGTCGTCCTTCTCATTGCCAATGTTTGCCTTGAAATATGCCGCCCGTGAAGTGCGTTGTATGGATCAGATCTTCCCCACGGCAATGTGCAGGGTGCATGCCGAAAATTTAAGAGGTTAAACGTGTGCCCTGGGTTTGGCAGTGGCCCCGCATAAGGTGCTGCGCTAGTTGCATGCACTGCACCACCAAGCTTCTCAGCACACTTGTAAAGCAATTCGAATACATCCAAGCTTTCCATGCCCTGTTGAAGCGCAAGAGCGTTTCAAGCCCTATCGAGATCACTTCATTCTCCTCCTTGCTCTGGGGACATCCGTCTCAAGGGTTTCACAGAGGAGAGTTTGCAAAGCAAACATTATTTCTCCATTGCATGCGCCAGCAGTACCCTTGTGCAAGAAATGTAAAACTCTGCAAGGTGATAGAATGAGCTTAACATGACTTTTACTTCATTGTGACAGGAGAATTCAAGCACAGATTGGGCAATCAAGGCTCAACTTGCGTAACATATGATACCTGGTACATTGGCGATCCCCAGAACCGCTGCAGCAAGGTGCGAGAAATCTTTTGTAGACGTACCTGATTGTCACCATGTCAATCATGTGACAAACCGGAGAGGAACTTGACTGCAGTCTAAAACATTATCCTTGCCTCATCTTCGTCTTTTGCATGGCACAGACCTGGCGTTGGTCAGGCTAGAAACCTGCTTCTCCACCTCATAGGGCAACTACATCCATATGCATGTAGACAGCTATCGCATTGGTACAGCTTAAGGCTTACAATGTTTTAACACTAGTTTATTTCGTCACGCAGCGTTTGCATTGAATGCATATCAGAATCGTAGAGTCCAACTCATCAGTTTCTTTTCCCTTTCCATTGTCATGCATTGCGTTGGCTTGTAAGCAGCTCCTATTTTCCAAAACAAAGCAATAGTACCACTAACAGAGCCCTCGGGAGACTCCGCCCACGCTTGAATTTCGTTCCACTTCAACTGCATCTGAGAATTGATCAGGACAGGGAAGGTTGTTTGGGCTGGTAGAAGACACCGCTTCCGTGCAGATATGAAGATGACACTGACAGTACCATCTGGATGACTGGCAAGCAACTCGGCGCACAAGTCCCTTCAAGCCTTGCTGTGTGTTGTGGATGGTGCAGCAACATTCAAAATGCTATCTCATCATAATCCCTTGGGGAGATATCTCAAAACCATCTGGCAGAGGTTCCTGTGCATCTACATCACTGGGCACCAGGCCGGAAAGTTGACTCTCTGGCATAGAAGCACACCAGATTTCCCGAAAGTTTCTTGCGCATCCCCTGTCGTAGGGGTTGTGGTTCCCATAAGGTCGCTTTGTGTTCTCGTTGGTTGTCCTGCCCTTGCATTGAAGGTAGACATGGAAAAGAGTCAGACCTCCAAGAAACCAGAGAAAAATGAAAGAGATCAAAATCAACATGATCGCTGCAATCTGATCGCCTAGGCTGTCCCAATATGAGTTACCCTCTTCCTTGGCTTTCTTAATGATCCGGATGATCACTACCAAGGAAGAAACAAAAACCAGTATGCACAGCATGGAGGTCAGAGAAATAAACAACAAGAAGAACTTGTAATTTCTCATCCCAATGCACTGTCCGATGTACGGACAATGATGGTCAAACTTCTCTATACAGTTGTTGCAGATTCTACAATGAGAGCATCTTGGGGGTCGGAATATCTTGCAGGTGTGACACCACTTTACCCTCACGATTGTGCCGTCTTCCAGTCCGTGGTCTCTAACCGTGGTCATGGGATCGATTGAGTTGGAACCGTTTTCTTTCAAGATGACCCCTGGATCCATTAGTGCAGTCGCGTACATGGAAGAAAAACTTGCGGCCCCCAAAACGGACCCCAGCACGATGGTCGCTGCTCCAAGCACCGATGCCACCGTCGTGCAGTAAACGAGGACCGGAATCACGATGAGTAGCGTCGAGAACAGCAGATTCTTTCTGTCAGGTCCGAGAAGGCAGCGTCCCCCGCAACAGACCACGCTGTTTCCCACCAAGATCTTGTTCCCACGCAGTCGAGGCATGCTGCCTCGGCTTTTCCACCGGTCGCTTTCGAAACACTGGCGGTTACTCCGCCCTCACAGGAACGCGCACATGGACCTGCCAATTCTCCGCGCGGTTCTCGTGTGCTGCGATGGACGTGTGGGTTCGTTTTTTTTTGCCTTGTGATGTTTCGTCCTGCCCCCCTTCGGCCAGAGACCCCGCGTCCTTCGGACGTGATAGGGTCGCCCCGTTTGGGAGTGATGGGTACGGCCCAGGGTCCCTGTCAAATCCACACAGATACGCCCCCGTTGAAAATCTGTCACGTGACTTACCGGGGCGGATCCTGGAGCACGGAAATACAATTGATGAAGCCTGGACACACGGGTGTGGAACCGATTGGGGGCAAGGGAGAAACCCAATCACCAGACCCTGGATTGGAAACAGTCGAACAGGGGATAGAAACGGGGGCTTTTGGAAAAGGAACTTACGTGAAATCGGAGCGAAGCTGCAATACGCGGCGCCATCTACGGCTTCCAATGTGGGTGCGAGTGCCGTGGATGGAAGGGACCGAAGGTTGAAGTGGAAAAACATGGGTGCAAGGCAGGAGCGCTTGTTCCTTCAGCGTCCAACTAGGATTGGGAACTGAAGATCAAAATGCAGTGGCAGGGCCAACAGAACAGGCCAAAGAACACTGGGTCCCCTGTGCGGCTTCAAGATGTTAGGTACAAGCAAAGTCCAAAGCACAAGAGTTACGCCTGTGAAGGCAAGAGCTTGTGTGTGCCATGCCGAGTATGCCATTTGACACCACCACGGCGCGGATCCTTTTGACAAATGCCACAGGCCACCTGGGCTGACAACGTTCTGGAGCTTGCCATTGCATCATTGTCCTGGCTACCGAATATGTTACTATCAATGACCACTTCAGAGATTGGTGCCAGTGCACACTCCAGTATCTTCCTTTGTCAAAGATCATCAGCAATCACGCAGTCAAAAATTTGCCATGCTATGGATTCGCCTCAGAGGCAGCAAAATGATGCCACTAGACGCAAGGGAAAAACGGTCAATGCATTGCAAAAGGGGTGCGTCTTCATGCTAAGGCATGCAATTGCTTCACGAAAGTCACCGTGATCAAAACTGTGATAGAGAATATGACAGCTCGTGTGGCAACAGCACTTTCCTTGGGCAAGTCGCCAGGAAAAGATCTGAGTTCTGTACCGCATCGCAGCTGACAAAACGGAGTGCCTTGTCGATGCAGTACCGTACCTCGTACAGCTTGTTACCATCACAAACGATGACAGGAGAGGCCTGTACAGGTGGCGAAATTTTGAGAGCCTTCAGAATGTCCCCTCTTTCATAGATGCCACCACCGAGCGGCGAAATCTGGCTTTTTCGGAACCCTTCGATAAAGTCCATACTCTTGTAGAGCGACAGAGTGCTTGCGAAGAACTTCTGCATACTTGGAAGGATACTCATAGCACAGGTGCCATGCCTACTCCACTCGTGCTTCCACAGTGCATCCCTGTTCATTCCCTCCAGGGATTCTGGCCAATACTTCTGCAGCTCTGTCTCCAAATCTTTGATGTTGTCTAGCCTAAAAGGCGGACCTGGACAGAACTGGGGCCAGGAACCGTTCCGGAAGGTTGGCCAGAGCCCGTGGATGAGAAATCCTTTGTTGTTTGCCTTGAAGCTGCAATGTGGCTTGTCCTGTCCCTGGATCATGCAAAAGCTTGGAATCCAGGAGCTATAGTGTGATAATGAGACGAGCGGGAATCCCTATCAGTCGTCTTTCTTTCGCGTAGGTACATTCGGATGTGCCAAGCACGTACAGTGACAAGTAAAAGTAATCGAAGTCCACTCCTCGTCCAACGACCTGCGTTTGTTCAAGGTGGATACCAGCGACAAACGTTGCAGAAGCCACGAGGCACACCGCCAATGCCAGGTGATACACACCCATTATGCTTCGTCGGATCCAGCTCCTGCTCTGAGATGTGGATTCGGATGCGAGGAAGGGACACGTGCAGCTCGGATATTGTTTGACCAACAGCCGCTTCGCTCGCCGCGTTCAACGAAGCAGACCGACGAAAGCTCCGATCCTATTTCGCACGCCGAGCTTGAAGTGGTGGTTCGTGCCCAGGTCTGGGCAAGGACCGTCACGCATGAACGCGCAAAAACTCGTCCAAGTCCAAATGTGGTAGCCGCGCAGCAAGTAAGGTGGTCGGCTGAACGAATGGTTCGTGTCGGAACGAAATATTCGTGTCGGAAAATCGCCCCGATAAACGAGGAAACCCACCTGCAAGCGATGAACCAGGCCATGTATGGTCAAAAGGAGAATGAATGCATCGAGAAAATTCACCTCAGCGTGTGGAAGTGGCGAATTGCACCATGCAAAAGGGGCTAGAGTCACATGTAATGGAAGTCGACTAGTGAAGCAAGGCGTGCGAGTGCGGCCAAGCAAACACCAAGGCCTGTTTTGTGGAGTTGGCACTGGTCCATTGAGAGAAGTAGAAAAACATTCACTTGGGACGACTCCACAGATTGATTAGCATGGCATGCAAACGAACATGTTGAGACACTTTGTCGATCCGATCTTCACGGCAATAACATTCCCCTCCCTTGCCATTTCTGAAATTTCCATTCGCTGTACTCATTTGCCGAAGCAAAAATCGAAGACAAACAACAATAATACGCATTAGCGTGGTTGCATGTCACATGAGAGCAAGAACGTGGAGTGAGGGAGCTCTTGTTCCTTTGGCACATGGGTCATACATCTTGGAGAAGTATTTGTCACATGTTTGTAATGGGATGGAAAGTTGAAATCGAAAACGAGTGCCACTCGTTAAGAAGAGATTAGTATATGGACCGCAAATGCACTATGATCGTGTACGTGGGCAATATCATGAAGCAGAGTGCGAATTGACTTTGTCATGACGATGTCCAACCAAGCAATGCATCTCACAACGACGTGCTTTCGTTTCATGATCCCGTGACGGAGCAAGCAAGTCGCGTTTGATTGAAAAACCTTTCGATTCGGTGATTCTTTTGTGGCGAGGTTGGACAAGACCATTACTTTACTTTGTTTTTAATCGGTCACCATCGGTGTTGGTTTCTTGTTCGAGCCAATGCACACATCCATTCCAATCTCAAACACGAACCGATCGATGTGATGGCCCGATCTAGAGCCACGTGCACTCGCACATGAACGTGTGGCTAGCGATTTTTTGCATTCCACCAGAGCTTGCAAACGGCTACTGGATCTTCCATGTGCCCGAATGGTATCCAGAGTTTGAGACCAAAGTACAACACTCCCATCTATGGTCATGCCACACCTTGACAGCTGTTGGCCCGCTGTGGGAGGGGCAAGAACCTGCCACTTGCACGCCTTCCTTGAACGGATTGGCTTTGATTGTGACTTCTCATCCTATATGCTTTTTGGGGGGTGTAGTTTCGATTGAATGATCACTTGGTGGGAGTTTGACAGCATGGATGCAAGATGTGCGACAGGGAGAGGCGGGCATCGATCTGGAACGTTGCCGAGCGGTGGTCTGCTCGCATCCTTTGCTCGTGCGAGGGTCTCATGCGAATCCAAGGCACGTGTGCAGCGCATGAATGTCGGCGCTTCGGGGAGGACAACCCCGGCTGTGATCTGGCCAGGTCGAGGTTGGCGTCGCAATCACGAACGAGCACACCGGCGGGCCGATTCGGGTGTGTGCGCTGCCACTCAAAGTAGGAAGGGCGCGAACAAGGACGTGTGCAGGAACAGAAAGGCGAGGTTCAATTACGAGGTGCTGGAGATCTTTGAAGCTGGTATCGAACTGAAAGGTTCGGAGGTCAAGTCAGCGCGGGCCGGCAAGATCAGTCTAGTCGAATCATTCGCGAGAGTGACCAATGGTGAGCTCATATTGCTTCAATGCAATATATCTCCGCACGGGAACACGGGGAATTACGATCAGCACGAGCCCACGAGGAAGCGAAGGCTCCTGGTCCACAAGAAGGAGATCCGGAAGCTGAAAGAGAAGCAAGAACAGCAAGGACTCACGCTGGTTCCATTGAGGATGTACTTTGCGGGCAGCTGGTTGAAAGTGGAGTTGGGATTGTGCCGAGGCAAGAAGACTTATGACAAACGAGAAACAATGAAAAAGCGGGACACGGACAGGAAAATAAACCAGGCTTTGAAGACAGGAATGTGACCGCTGGGCGACTGGAATCAGGCAATAAAGGATGAGACTCATCGTTCGTAACACTCCATAATGCGTCGCAACACATTTATTGCTCTCTGTGCCAGGCCTGGTCTTAGTTGACCTTGAGGTCCATGATGCTCAACTGTGCTGGCGCGTACAACTGGTAGACGGCCACCTGGCGTTTGGCCACTTCCAGCTGCTCCTTTCCTTTCTTCAGTGCTCTTTCCACTTCCTCTCCGACGTCGTTCCTGTGTTTCCTGAATTCCTCTTTCACTTTTCTCAAGGTGTACCTGGGTGGTGGTTTCCACCGTCGAGCACGGTCAGCCCCTTTTCCTCTCTCGGTTCCCCTTTCGATCCATGCGCTTCGCTTCTGTCGCGTTTTCACTTACTCCCTGACGTTGTAGTTCTTGAACTTGGTCCCTTCACGCAGCAGGGCACGATACAGCCGCAGCGCTTCTCCTGCAGCGGCC
Organism: Picocystis sp. L7; assembly: GCA_020975725.1. Lineage (NCBI taxonomy): Eukaryota > Viridiplantae > Chlorophyta > Picocystophyceae > Picocystales > Picocystaceae > Picocystis > Picocystis sp. L7. Next base: position 306,011 of record QXJR01000003.1, read on the forward strand.
ATGGTGTGGCCACGGCTGGTGCGCTCTGAATCGCACTGTCGAAGCATCGGTGCTGTACGAACAGGCCCTCCCGAAGTTCACGAACGAGTTAACCTTTGGTGGGGATCCAGGGCGTCGTCCCGTCCGGGAGGAAAGGGACGCTTGTTCGAGCCTCTTCCGGGTTCGAAAGGGAAAGACGAGCCGAACGAGAACCGGATCGATCCTCCCTTCGAAACGGGAGAGGGAGGAGAAACGGAACCTGCCCCGTACGGGTACGCGTCGGATACGGGGGAGGGAGCCCGGAGGGGAGGGGGAACAACCGACGTCCTGGCGACGGTTCCGCCCAAGGCGATGGCGGAAACGAGCACCTTACTGCCGCTGAGCGTGCTGAGGAACCTCAGCGACAAGGTGTACGAGAAACGAAAGGCGGCTGCACTGGAACTCGAGCAAGTCGTCAAGCAGTTCGTCCTTGCGGAAGACGTCAGAAGGCTGGAAGCACTCATCCGACTGCTCGTGGACAAGTACGCCTCCTCGCCACACGCCAACTACAGGAAAGGCGGATTGATCGGGCTGGCGGCGGCCGTGGTCGGACTCTCCGTTTACACGGACGTCTTCCTCCCCGAAATCGTACCACCGGTATTGAAATGCTTCGACGATCAGGAAAGCGGAGTACGATATTATGCCTGTGAATCACTCTACAACATCGCCAAGATCGCTCGAGAGGGGTTCATCTCCTTCTTCAACGAAGTGTTCGATTCGCTGTGCATGCTTTCTGCAGACACGGACTCGAAAGTACAAAATGCAGCACTGCTTTTGGACAGACTAATGAAGGACATAGTAACGGAAAGTGCAGCATTCTCGGTCGAGACCTTCATACCCCTCTTGAAAGAAAGGCTTGCCCTACAGAACCCGTATGTGCGACAGTTCCTGATTGGATGGGTTACAGTCCTGGACGGAGTGCCGGATATTGATATGCTGGAATACCTTCCAGATGTGTTAGATGGCCTTTTCAACATGCTGTCAGATCCGAACAACGAGATAAGACAGCAGGCAGAGCTTTCCATTCTAGAATTTCTTGAAGATGCCTCTAACGCCCCTGATAAGGTGAACTTTCATCAGTTGAGTACTATTCTTGCTGTGAGATCTGACACAGAAGATGAACTTACCAAGCTGACAGCCATGAAATGGTTGGACAAGTTCACTGAACTCGCACCAGAAGTGCTTGAGCCGCACTTTGCCAAACTCCTCTCTGTCATCCTTCCAAACATTGCACATAGTAACACCGAAATACAAGCAGTTGCTGGCAAACTGAACCTGCACATCCACGCCGCGCACCAGTCCGGAACTTACGGAAAGTTGGACGCGAAAGGATCCTTGGAAACGCTCCAGGCACAGTTGAAAAATACAGCAGAGCCCACCAGGCTGGAATCTCTCCAGTGGATAAGATCGCTCCTGGTGTATTCTCGCGATCTGGTGAAACCTGAAATCGACACGCTTACTCCAGATTTGTTTCTAGCAGTGGAAGATCACTCCGAGCATGTGGTCCTCGAGTCGCTCGAGGTATTGGGCAAGCTTGCAACCCTAGAAAGCCACTACTTTCGGACACTGGTAGCCGAACTTCTTAGGCTGTTCAAAAAGGAGCAAAGCCCGAATTTGCTCAGCAATCGGGGCGAGCTCATACTGAGGAAGCTTTGTTCTGTACTGGGCTCTGAGAAGTTTTACGGCGAACTTGCTCGGGATCTACAGAACGATGATCCAGCATTTGTTTCGATGATGGTGCAAGTGATGAACCTGATCCTTCTCACTGCCCCAGAGCTCCAGGACTTGCGTGGGAAGTTGAAGCGATCGATTATCAATTCTGACAAGGAATATTGCAACCTGCTGCTTCAGCTATATTACGCATGGCGCTTCAGCCCTGGCGCAACCATCAGCCTTTGCTTCTTGGCCCAGGCATATTCTCATGCGTCGAGCATCATAAGTGTGCTGGCTGATTCTTATGTAGATGTGGACTTGCTGGTGCAGGTACACAAACTTGTCCTGCTTCTGGAGAGCCCTATATTTGCTTACTTGAGATTGCAGCTTTTGGAACCTCAGAGGTACCCTCATTTGCTGAAGAGCTTGTACGGTTTACTGATGATTCTGCCACAGAGCAAAGCATGGGAGACCTTGATGTCCAGGCTGAGGAGCGTGCCCACCTTGGAGATGTTGCAAATGTCCCAAGGTACCAAAGCCGCCAAGCCACTGGACGAAGGAAGCGCGTCCGGTCTCAACTTTGAGAAGATGTTGGACGCTTTTGTCGACGCACAAAAATTGCACGCGGGTCGGAAGGAGGACTAGAACAATGCACGGCACTTTGAACGCACACATCACACTTGTCACATGTAACCATTTTTTCTTACACTTCTTTCATCTAACCGGGACCTACCTTCGGTATGTCATGGTGTTCGGAGAGAGTAGAGAGGTACTTGTTGTATTCTTCCACCCGTTGTCGATACGATTTTTCAGCCAGCTTCTTCACGCCTTCCTCCTTCCTCGTGGCCAGTGCCTTGTCACGTCTCTTTTCCGCCTCTGTCCGAAATTCGACAATTTTCTTGGTCTTGTTTGTCTCCGGGTCTCTGTTCTGTTTCTCGTTGTGCAGTGAAGGACCTGAGAGTCCGGCTTCAATGCCTTCCATCTCGTCTTCCTTTTTCTTCTTCTTCTCCACTCCCCCGTTTGCCTTGAGCGGTTTTCCTTTCAGTTTCAGCTTCCCACCGACGTACGACATCTTCTGTACCCTTAAGCTTTTTTCTCCTCCTTGATCTTGTGCCCGGCCTCGAGGAAGTGGTAGAGCAGCACCAGCACCACTGTGGCGAATCCGAGCGTGTACTGTCGTTGGTGGGCCGCCGTCTCCTGTTTCGTCAGCCTCCGTTCCCACCTCTCTCTCTCTTACCCGTCCACGCGCCTTCTATTTCCTCCCGTACACGCACCAGTACGTTCCTGAGCTGGTACTCGTCGATCATGACGCGTCGATGGATGGAAGCTGCGCCTGCTGCTTCGCAAAGCGCGCGTCGTCGACCTCGTCTCCACGGATTCTGTCGAGTGGGAACCGACCTCCCCTCCCCCTTCGATAAACCCTACGCTTAACATCGGAGCTGGCCTTTCGGGGACCAGACCGAGTAGGACGGGAACCGAAGGGAAATGGTGTGGGCCGAACAGTTTGTCCAGTTGGTCGTGGACGAGAGAGATGGATCGTGATCACCAGCAATTTTAATGCCCAGGATTGCCCTTCCATACTCACCCGCAGGCAAGTCACCAAAGCAGGTTCAGAGTGCGACTGCGTGCGTTCCAACGGTTGCTGTGCACTTTTGATCCCTCGTTGGCCGATGCTTCCAACACACCAACGAGCGTCCACACTTGTCTCTCCCACTCCCTTCTGACCCTCCGCAGGAGCACATCCATCCGGTTGAGGCAGTGCTACCGTGTCCCATGCGCTTCGCGCTACCTACCGCTCCTCTCTTCTCCACCGAGGTCACCCCGACCCCTTCCCAGACGGCCGACCTCCCCCCTCACATCATGGTTGGGAGTATCTTCTCCAAACCGGGTGGCCCGAGTGAACCACCCGGACTGGACCGAGGCAAAGCCAATGGAGGAACAGGTGGGCGTGGCGTCGAAACAGGCGCAGGTGGGAGGTTCGGCGGCGGCAATGGACGGGATGGAACGAGATGCCTGGACGGACGGGTCGCACCAGGAGAAAGAAGTGAGGTGTGCGAAGCTCAGGGAAGCCGTGTGGTGGGAAACCAGGCGGCTGCCGAGGTGCCTGCAGCCGAGAGCTGCGCGTGGACCCGAGTTCATGGCCGTGTTGCGAGACGTCGCACAGGCGGGAAACATGCGTGTGGAGCAGGTGGCGGACATCGGAGAGGTCGTGCGGGAATTGCACGCCAAATTCAAGGCCTTGGACCAGCTCGAACCCACGCGAGACGCCAAGGACGTCCTCGACAAGGCACAGGTGGTCGTGGACGGGGCCGTCGAGCTCCACACCCAACCGTCGTACGATCTCGAAGCCGAAGACTTGCTCGCTTTGAAGGACGAGTCGGAAGAATCGGAACGCATGGACCTCAGGACGTGCAACTTGTGCGGAAGACCCGTGCTCGCCGCTTACATGCTGAAACACGCCGAAAGGTGTCGGAGGTTACTCCAAGGAGACAGCGAATTGCCGCAGGAAACTCCGGCTGAAGAGGAACCTTCCACCGGCGAGCGGCACTGGCTGGTTCCACCCGTACGCAGGAAGAGATCGAAGGATCGCACTCGACCCGCGAGTGCGTTGAAGCTCACACGGAAGATGATGGTACTGCGCACCACCATAACCTATCGGAACAGTTTGAAGACAGGGTGCAAGTCCTTTGGTCTACGAACGGAGGATTGAACAGCGTTCACGAATAAGATGCACAGATGATGTCACACAGTGGAAGAAACGGGCACAGAAGACGACGATTGAACGGGTCAACGGAACAGGGTCTGGACCCGTGCCTCGCTGGTTTCATCCAATGGCTTCCTTGGGAGCATCCGTTCGTTTCTTGCGTCTTTCCGTCGTCTCCATCCATGCGTCGGCAAGCACTCCACCCCTAACACGCCATCCTTTCGATCTGCACGTCTCCATTCGATCAGTCCAGCACCTGGTCTCCTTCCTTGGAGTGAAATCCGTGACTCGGGTGCCCTTCCCCATCGAGGCAGGGTCGACCCACGTCAGTTTCGAAACGAATCGGAACACAAGCGTCGACGATGCGACGTGCGTTGACGCACGCGCGTGCGGCCGGTGGGGTGCTCGGACGGGCCAAGGAGGCCCTGGCGACGGATGCGGTGCAGGGGAGCGCCGCCTCGTACCATGCGGACGCTCCCTCGAACGAGCACGTGGGCATGCGTGGGACGACGGTCTTGTGTGTGCGGAAAGACGACCAAGTGGTCATGATGGCGGACGGACAAGTCACCCTGGGATCGGAAATCTTGAAACCGAACGTGAGAAAGGTCAGGAGGATCGGGGACGGCGTGATCGGAGGGTTTGCAGGGGCCACGGCCGACGCCTTCACCCTCTTCGAGCGCTTGGAACACAAGTTGGAAGAGCACCCTGGACAGTTGACGCGTGCAGCCGTGGAACTCGCCAAATTGTGGAGGACCGATAAGTTCTTGCGCAGGCTAGATGCGGTCATGGTCGTGGCCGACAAGCAGCAGTCCTTGCAGATCACGGGGAACGGAGACGTCTTGGAGCCGCACGACGGCGTCATCGGGATCGGTTCGGGTGGGTCGTACGCCGTGTCTGCTGCAAGAGCGCTCATCGACGTACCGAACATGGATGCCTTGCAGATCGCAAAGAAGGCCATGAAGGTCGCGGCAGACATCTGCATCTACACCAACCACAATTTCGTGACGGAAACCATCGGCGTGGCACCAGAAGGTGAGAAGATGTGAAGCCGAGCCATTGCCGGACCGAAGGTCACGAGTGCGAGCTCCGCCCGTGGTTGGTAGAGATGTCTCAACCACTCCATGAGTCTTGTTGGGATCCAGAAGCCACGGGTTGAGAATTCGATGGTCCTGCGCGGCCACGGAATCCGTTGGTATCCGGACGGTCCGTTTCGCGACGGTGGTCTTTTCGTGCTTGCGGTTCCATCGGCACGACCGTCGAAGCCCATTCGTGGGTCCACACCTCGGAGTCGACCGCGAACCGTTCCTCCAACCCGCCGTGTTCGTTTGTATCTGGCGTAAGAACAATATTGTGTTCTCTTCCCGGCTTTCTCGATGCGCCTTCGATCTGTGCGAAGCCCTCCGACGCGTCCTCGGGACTCGCCTAGGACGCCATCTCCATCAAGGACCGATAAATATCGCAGTCTTTTGCTGTCCACGAACGGTCCATGGCATCGAAGCCTTCGCCCACGTCCCTTCGGGTGAACCGGACACCCCTTCTCTGGCCTCTCCATACAGGGGAGCATCGATGCCCGTGGGCCATTGGTCCATCGGCTCGTCCCGAGCATTGGGAGGAGTGGCGCGCGTCGTTTTGCACCGCAACGTACCGGAAGCGGACGCCACGTGAGCAGAAGGAGGCCGAAAGGCGCCAGAAGGAAGACAGGTGCCGCGAGAAGGAGGTGGAGGAGGTCCCATGGCCGTGGGTAAAAGCGCCTTCAAGCAGGAGAACCCCCTAGGTGCGTGCCGGAAGGGACGCATGTGGAACGAACAAGGCGGAATTCGCGACTTCTTCTCATGGAAACGGATCTCGATTGTTTGGAATGATGAAAAAGGGAAAAGGAGGCACGTCTGCTGCCGCTCGTGGCGGAGCTGAGGGTGGAAACGGTGAAGTTCCTCGAACGAAGCGCTCCTGCGAAGAAGGGGCTGGGTGCTTCGAGGCCGGCGAATCAAGCACTGACGACGAACCCGCAAACGATCGTTCGATTGAGCGCAGAGAAACGCATTGAAGAATCGACGAGGATACGGGAGAAGTATCCGGATAGGATTCCGGTACGAAACGTTCCACGGATTCGCTCCACCGCTGCTGGCCGAAGCATCCTGCAACATTCGCCTTTTTCAGCAGCCTACTCGAGGGCGGGGCTGACGTGAACGACATGCATTCCGTAGGTAATCGTCGAGAAGGCGGACAAGAGCGATATCCCTGACATCGACAAGAAGAAATACCTCGTACCTGCCGACCTCACGATCGGACAGTTTGTCTATGTCATCCGCAAGCGGATCAAGTTGACCTCGGAACAAGCCATCTTCATCTTCGTGAACAACGTGCTCCCCCCGACTGCTGCACTGATCTCGTCCGTATACAAAGAACACAAGGATCAGGATGGCTTCTTGTACATTACTTACACAGGCGAGAACACATTCGGGTGAAGGCTTGGCTTGTTGTAGGTGCCAACATCCTGTTCCCAGCAAGGACAAGACAGTCATACCAAGCAAAACTTGCGTCGTGTAATCAAATGATGCGGGCTGCCATCTTTTATTCCGAATTTACTCATTGCGTCTATCGAGCTCCACGCAGCTGAGCTTGCAACTCGAGGACCTGCTGCTGTTGCTGGGGGGGGAGTTGCTGAATCTGTTCGGGGGTGAGATTGGCAAGCTGCTGGAGGAGCTGATTCTGTTGATTGGGATCAAACTGCATGTTACCCTGATGCTGTCCCCCAGGCATGCCATGCATGGATTGTGGCGGTCCAGGAGGCATTGGCGGCCTCATCATGCCAGGCATCCCTCCCATTGGTCCCGACATGCCCATCCCTTGCCGCATGGGGGGCATGCCTCCCATACCTGGTGGCTGCATTCCCTGAACAGGTGGCACAGGTGCACTCATCGGCGGCGGTGGCGGTGCTTGGGTTGGAGCCGGAGCCGGGGCCTGCATTCCAGGAACCGTACTTTCGTTGGGGTTTTGAACCATCCCCAGTAACAGCTGTGCCTGGAAGAGGGCCTTGGTTAGCTGTGGATTCTGGATGAGGATCTGACGGGCCTGCTGCGGGTTGTGCTGAATAAGTGTCTTCATTTGATTGAGTACATCGTACAGTTGCTGATGGGACATTCCAGAAAGCATGTGGGTGAGTTGATCGGGTTGGCTACCCATGGGATTGCCAGCTCCAAGCTTCGTCTCGAGGGCCTGCTGAGACGCTGCAGCTTGCTGGAGCCCCACTGGTGCTGCAGCAACGGGCGCTTTCTTTGCTGTTGACGTCCCTTTGCTATCCTCTGCGAAGTCCACACGCAAGTGCCGTCCCGAAAGCTCATAGCCGTTGAGGTTTCGGATGGCACTGCTGGCCGTTTCTTCATCGTGAAATTCGCAGAAACCGTATCCCTTGGCCTTCCCGGTATCGCGATCGTACACAATCCTACGTTTTCGTTCCTGCATGTCAGCCATCTATTCCCTTGATGTGCAGGCTAGACGCGGCGTTCCTTCATCGAGCGTATTGCGCACCTGAAGCTTTCCACCGGTCCCACTTGTTCGAACAGCTTCTTCATCGACTCTTCGGTCTGGTCATAGGCAATGTTGCCAACGAAGACGGAGCTGGAGGGCGGCCTGGTGCTTTCCTTGGACATCTTTCTATCTCCTGCGACGCTCCTCTGGCCTCGAAACTCGCGTGTTTCGCCTCGTCCTTCTCCGACTCTCGCGGCCTGCTGCCCAGCCTCTTCGCCTAGGGTTTGGACCAGGTCCCTCTCCCTGTCCCTCCTCTCTCGGTGTCTGTGTCCCTGTCTCACCCACTCCCTGTGGGGGAATGGATCTGCCCATGCCCGTCTCTCCCTGCCGGTCTGGGCTTGGAGGTGTCCCTCGGCCTCTGCCTTTGTTCAAGTGTCTCTGCCCCTCTCCAATTGCACGTGTTGGGCTGTCTTTGTCTCTCCCTGTCCGTCTGCCTGCCGGTGTTGGGCTGTCTCCGTCCTCCTCTGTGTCTGTGGACGTTGTTGGGTGTCTGGGGGGGCTGAGAGTGGGAAGGCAGAGGAAATGGACGTGGACGGGGCTGGGACTGGACCAAGCGGACGTGAGAGGAAAAGCTGGGACAAAGGCGAACGCGTAGATGCGCGGATGGGGTCCTGTCGAATGGGAGACAACAGGCGGAAAATTTACATGTCGCCCAGGTCGTCGTCGCCTAGGATGAAATCGTCAGAATCGGATCCGTCGTCCAATTCGGGAATGGCACCCTTCTCGCGGAGATACCCGAAAGCTGTGGCCAGAGCGTCGTCCTTCAGCTTGATCGAGAACCTATTCTTCGAAGAGTCGGCGAACGCGATGGCCCACCCCCTCATGTCACGTGCCATGACGACGGTCCCGTCGACAGCCTTGCAGACCGCCTCGAGCCACTCCTTGCAGTTGACCTTCTCCAGCTGTGCTTCGGGAACGTCGCAACAGATGGCCAAGGTGTCCTTTCCGGCCGAGAAAATCATCTTCCCAATGGGTGCAGCTCCTCCCCTTCGCTCCTCAGCCGTCTCGTCTGGTTCCTCGTTCATCGCATCTTGCGCGGCCACGAGCAGCTCCAGGCTTCCGTCCGCTTCTTCGATGGTGGTGCAGAAGAAGTCGAGGCCGCCCATGTCCCTGGCTCCTTCCAGCTCCACACCGCGCTTCCCTCCGGCCTTGGCCGCAGCCTTGAGCTGCTTCTCGAACGTCTTGCTCGCCATGATGCCTCCTTCTTCGATCCGAAGCTGCGATTGACGTGCAACCGTCGAGCGAGTTCGTCTTGTTCTGCTCCGTCGGCGCCGCCTCGTGACCTCTGCACCCCAGCGCCGCCGAGCTCCTCGACGACACGTGTCCCGAACGTCCAACTGACCGGTCCTCTACCCCTACAATCCGCCCCAAGCGATCATGTGCCGAAGCCCCTCCTCCATCCGCCCCTTCCGAACCCGGAGACAGAACCCGTACAGTTGGGAGGATGTCCCTTACTGCACCATGGTTCGGCTTCCTTTCCGAAAGGGGAAGTCGATCGGTTTCGTTCCCTTCAGGGCTGGGACGTGGAGCCGAGGAGGACTGGGTGCATTTCAGACGGAACACACCATGACGTCGGCATGTCGCATCCAAGACGTGCGCGTTTTCTCAAGCACCGCCGCAAAAAGGAGGGTATGCCGGGTGCGTGGAGGGACACGATGGACGGATGAGATTGGAAAATCACGTCTTGGGGCGTTCAAAGGACGTAAAAAGACCGCAGCGACGTGTCGGACGATCACGTTGGCCTTCCGAAAGGACGTGTCGGAAGCGCCCACCGGAACTTTTGGAAATGCACGAGGAGGGGTTTGGAAGCGGAAATATGGGCACAGGCTTCGAAGGGTGGAGGCGAGAAGCATGTCAAACCTTCTCGAATCGCTGCGCTTCGACCTACTGCTGTATCTGTCAACGACGGTTGTGATGGTGCCAGTCTGCAAGTCACTGAAGGTCAGCCCCATTCTAGGATTTCTGCTGAGCGGGTTTGTGTTTTCGGAATTAGGCATCATACAGGATTACAAAGATATAGAATCGCTTGCAGAGTTGGGAGTGCTCTTCCTTCTCTTCGAGATGGGACTTGAACTCACCTTCGACAGACTCAAGACCTTGGCTAAATATGCTTTTGGCTTGGGTACAGTTCAGGTGGCTCTAAGCACACTTGCATTCATGTCGTTTGAACTACCTGCAGGAAACGGACTGGGTACATGCATACTCACAACACTGACCAGTGCCCCTGCAAGCTTGGTCAACATCCGGAGCATAGATGAGGCGTTCGTGATTGGTGCTGCACTGTCTCTATCGTCGTCCGCCTTTGTCTTGCAGCTATTGTCTGAGAAAGGGGAGTTGCCCACCAAAGTAGGTTCAGCAACGCTAGGAATCCTCCTGTTGCAAGACATTGCTGTTGTTCCTCTTCTAGTATTGCTGCCACTAATCGATGGGTCAGGCAGCGGTGATCAATCAGTAGCTGCAGTACTAGGAGTGGTGCTTCTAAAGGCAGTGTTTGGGCTTGGGGCACTCTCCATTGGAGGACGTGTTGTCTTGCGAAGGATATTTGAGTTTGTTGCCGATGCTCGGAGTCCAGAGACTTTTGTGGGACTTTGTCTCTTGACAGTTTCGTTAACATCCATTCTGACCTCGTCCATTGGGTTTTCAGATACCCTGGGAGCTTTCCTGGCAGGAGTGTTACTAGCCGAGACTAACTTTCGGACCCAGATAGAAGCTGACATCAAGCCATTCAAGGGCCTGCTGCTCGGCCTTTTTTTCCTCACGACTGGTGCAGCCATAGATCTAGACTTGCTGATACAACAATGGCCTGCAGCACTTGTGCTTTTGACCGGGCTTATTGCTGTCAAAACGGCGACTGTGGCTTTATTCGGGCCATTGGTTGGCCTTACTAGAAAGGAAAGTATCAGAGTTGGGTTTCTGCTCTCTCAAGGTGGGGAATTTGCGTTTGTACTGCTCAGCCTTGCCAACCAGCTAGAAATTTTACCCTCTGAGCTTAATAAGTTGCTTATTATTGTAGTGGTGCTTTCCATGGCACTGACTCCAGCTTTGGCTGAAGCAGGAAATGTTGTGGCGGAGAAGTACGACGAGTGGACCTCAGGTGATGGAGGCATCCCATCCAATGTTCCGCAAGAATCTCGAACTTCAGAGCTTGGTCTGGATTCCCCTGTTGTCTTGTGTGGCTTTGGACCAGTTGGCCAAGTACTTGCGAACCTCTTATCCTCTCCTTTGTCGCCTAGTGCTGGGCAGGGTGGAAAGACTGAGCAACAAGGTGTCACGAGATATGTGGCATTTGACATGAACATTCCACGTGTGAAGAATGCGAGGAAAATGGGCTTTGCAGTGTACTTTGGGGATGGCTCCAGGTTGGACGTGCTGGAAGCAGCAGGTGTGCTTAATCCTCGTGCTTTTGTTGTGCTACATTCAAATCGTGAGGTAACAACAAGAGCTGTGGAGTCTATTCGTGCAGCTTTCACCCAGGTTCCCATTTATGCACGCGCTGCAGACCTTGCACATTCTGTGGAGCTACAAGACATTGGAGCGACGCACACAGTTGCTCAAACCACGGAAATCGCTATATCCATTGGTGCATTCATTTTGGAAGATTTAGGTGTCCGAACAGACGATGTTAAATATGTTGCAGAAGCGATGCGAGGGTGCATCCTGGCCAATGCTAGGGCACTTAATGAAGGTAGTCTTAGCCTCGTTACGATTCAACAGTCTAATGTGAAGGCTGTGCAGCTAAAGGACAACGAGAATAGTTTCTCAAAGGTCAACTTAGTTCCAAGTGCGTTGGATGAAACCCCTGCTGCTAGCCGGGCGGATGAAAGTGCTGTCATTGCTTGCCCTCTTGACTCCACGAGCGATCTTGCTCAGCAGGAGGAGGCCTTGTCAACTTTGGCACTAGATGGTGAAGTTTTGGAGGAGGTTGATGCAGATGCTCTGGAGACTGGACAGTCTGAGGACTTGGAGGAAAGTATAGTTGCCATGACGGAGCAATAGCCCATTTTGACTTTCTTTGCGGGATCCATAGTAGAGATACTTCAGGCTGTGTGACATGCATGCCGGCCAATTCTGCCTTCAGTGTGTGGACTTTGACAACAAACACTTTGTTATGAGGAAATTTTCACACAACAACAATCACAAACTCAAAGAGAATGTGCGGGCCTTGGCTATTTTGGGCTTATCTGGGGCAATGAAGTCCCGTTAGACCTGAGAAGAGCCCATTGATCTGGATTAAGCTGTCAGTCCAATTTCGTAGAGCAAGAAGAGCAGGAAAATGCGGAGAACTGTTCCTCCATCGGGGACTGAGTCCAGAAAGCTACCGAGGAACTCTATGCCGTCAAAGAAGACGAGAGCGTTCATGCAAGCTGCAGTAGTTCCTGGCACAGTTTGCAGTGGCCTGGTCAGAACTGGAGATTCCATGTGCGTCCCAAGCGTTGCCTCCCATTCAAACCCACCAATGCATTGACGAGGCACTTTTTATAGAGCGCAGCTCAATCTCACCCACGGAAAATGCAACGAAAACCACAGGTTCTACCAGTGGCTGTGAATCTTTTGCAGAGAGCTTCTTCTTCCATTGACTGATTCTATCACTGTGTTCCATGGCAACTGCTAGGGTATCTATCCGCTCTTCACAAAGTATAGCAAGTAGATAGTCCTCAAGGATGAATAATAAGGATGTAATGGGCAATTTTAGGGGTATGGGGGGCTTTGAGATGCGCACAGAGACAAGTGTTGGCCTTGCTATCCCACCACTGGCACTTAATTTCGAACTTGGACCGTCCGCCTTCCAAAGTTAGTAGCCTTCTTCTACCGCGCTGATCCGCCCCTGTTCCGCGGATGGGCTCAGAGTCTTACTGTGCCAACAAGGTACGTCTTCATGCATCCATTCTACCATTCCCTTTGCTTCTTCATGCACTAATCTATCTTCAATCCTGCACCTTTCCCCTTGTCATCCGACACGTGGATGGAAAACAAGGGGAACGAAGCCCCCTCTCCCCGAACCCTCCCTGCAGCTGCAGAGGATTCGTCATAGTCTTCTATGGATCCTCGTCGGTAGACGTCCTCGGATACCGCGCTGGGGGTCGGTGTCGGTCGACGCGTGTCGGCATTCGTCGTCGCGGCGAAGAATGACGGCGCAAAACGGCGCATTCGCGGAGGAAGACAGCGCTTCGGCGCTCCGAAAGAAACGTCAGGAAGCCTACCGTCTATCCCTAGAAGCGCAGCAAAAAGCGCAGGACCGCAGAGCCGAGGTCCGTCGCGGAAACACCGAGGAAGCGCAAAGCCTTTGGCCTGGTGATGGCGACGAAGGCGAAGTGCGTCGCCAAAGGCAGGATAGATACCGCGAGAGCGTGTCCCGGCAGGCTAGGAGGCAGGGTGAGGTGATGGAGATTCCGAAGGATCGCATGCTTCCCGTCATCGACGAGGAAAGGAAGCTGCAAGCTACCAAGTCCGGACGTCTGGTGTTGGCGACCGACATTCGACGCGCCAAACAGAAGCAGTACTTGCAAGAACTGTCGCGAACGCAACCGAGGAACACCAGGAATGACGATGGGTTCTACTTGCCTCCTCCTGGACCGATCCTGGAGGATCCCGGCGAGCAATGGGCAGCGAACGGCAAGACGAGCAAGAACAGGCGTGGTTTGGACCATGGATGGGACAGGAAACAGCGATACCTCACAGAGTTGCAGAAGGATGCACATGCACCGAGGAGACGCTTCGGGGACGACAAAGCATCAACCAAGATGGAATCGTTTGATTGGGGGACAAATTCTACGACAGGCATGTCCTTCGGCTCGCCCATGTCTCGACACCTCACTGCCACCCAAGGTCTGCCTGAACCCACGACGCTTGCAAACATTGAAGTGTACCGCAGGGAAGACCAGGAGGCAGTGCAAGAAGTGAGAAGGGCGACCCAGTCTTACCTCAGAATGCTGCGAGACACGTTGAGTCTTATGAGCCGCGCCCAGGAAAGAGGGAGTGCAGGTCAACAAGATGTGATGGTTACAATTGCAGGTACCAGCAAACTGTTGGAAGACACTGAAGCAGAGATAGATGGGGTCCTTAAGCCTCTTCAGCTGAGAGTGGTTGAAGCGGAAAAACTCATTTTCGAAGTAGAGAGCAAAGAATTAGCTGTAATGCCTCAGCACAATCTGCAACGGCGAGGTGCACGTGAAGATCTGGGTGATCCCTTCATGCAGCAGCTCCATGGGAAGTTTGGAACATTAATCTCGCAGCTTGAGCAAGCAACAGAGCAAAAGCAGCTGCAAGTCTTGAAAGACCAAGAGCACAAAATGACTGAAGAATTTAAGGAGTGGCAACAAAGAGCAGACGAGACTTTGGATGGACTCTTGCAGGAGGCTTTTGATGCGCGGGTCATAGAGGACAAAGAGCTAGATTTGCTTGAGCGCAGCATCCGTGATGTTGAAGATCTTGAAGCCCACGATATCCATGAACAACTACAAGAGGAGGTGAACTTATCTCTTGAGCGTGAACGAACGAAAATACAAGAGCATTTTCAACAAGATACCGATCCTAATTTTTCACATGCAGTTGAACATGCCCAAGCCAAAATCTGCGGAGAAATGGAGCACATCAACCAAACGTTCATGATCACTCAAAAGAAAGGCTTCAGCAGTATTGTTGACCTAGCAGAGGACCTGGAAGGACTTACCACGTCCCTAGGCGCGCTTGAATCTGCGCTTGACCCTTTGATGACGGATTTGGGCTCACATGTTCGGATTTACGATGCTGCTGAAGATGCCCTTCCAGGCGATAAGTTTGATCCCTCCTGCATGACCAGAGATTCAGCCAACCAGTTTGTTCTCGGCTTGATCGCAAAGAGCCATCGCCCAAGATCAGGGAGGAGGAACGCTGCCTTATTGGCCACAGTGCTGGGCTATGAGATTCAGGAATTGACGGATAAGACAGCACTTGAAAGTCGAATTGGCATGCTTAGGTTGTATCAAGATGGAGCACAACTCTCCTGTGGCAATATGTTCTTAGAATCGGCTGAGCTAGCAATAGGAGGCCCGAGGCTTGGAGGTCTCGGCCCACCGGAAGTTCTTTCCCACCCTCTGCCTAAGGCAAGCTACGCCATAGGTTCGGGACTTGAAAACTCAGTGGCAGGCCTTCCCTGCACTTTTACTATCTGCACAGCCTCACAAGATGGACTGCCACTTTTGCACTGTGCAGCCAGTATCTGTGTTGAAGTATTTCGAGAAGATTCAGGTGGGCAAGAAGCCATAGCCCAGCTCCCAGCAAGAGAAAAAGAAGACGGCACATACATGGTACAGAGCATCTATGAGAGCCCAGGAAAGTATGAAATATCAGTTTCAATCGGTCAGATAGAGATTCCTGGTAGTCCCTTCCGACATGAAGTACATAAGACGTTTGAAGGTGTCCACCTGTTCACCGAGGGGGGAATGAAAACTAAGGCATGGCCTCACAAATACTACGATAATGAGCTTCTTTCACGCGCAAGCAAGTATCCAACTGTTGGAACTGTGGACTTGCAATTGATTGTGGACTGCACCGCCTCAATGGGGAGGGACCTAGAGAGTTTGGTCGAGTACAGCAGGGAAATTATTGCAGTGGTGAAGTCTTCTCCGTTGTGCTTGAACCTTCAAGTCGGCGTCATTCTTTACAGGGATCACTGGCCAGAAGACGATTCACCAGAAGCCCTCAGCGTCCTTCCTCTAACCAGCCAGTACGACAAAGTGATCGACTTCATTAAAGATGCACGTCCTGGTGGGGGTGGAGATTATCCAGAAGCACTTGGAGAGGCATTGGCACTGGTTGCCAGGTCTTCCAGCTGGCGGCCTTTCAGTAGTCGCGTAGCCCTTGTTGTTGGGGATGCACCACCCCATGGATTTGAGGCACTCAGCGATGCAGAAGTGGCTAAACGGTCAGAACTTCTTGAATCTCTCAGGCATGGAGCCCAAGCTGCCGCCAAGCTTTTGGAAACCTCTACTTCAGAGGCAGTACTTTCTCAAGCAGAATCCGACTTGAGAGCCTTCCTACACGAGATCGATGAACGGATGAGTTATTATGACTCTTTTCCGAAAGGAGACCCCACTGGTTCTAAATGGTTTGAGCAGTGTGAACTTTTAAGGGCTTCTGGGATTCCTCTTATCTGTGTTGCGCTGCGAGACGCAGTTACTCATCTTCCCACTCGCAATTGTTTCCTAGCCATGGCCCAGGCTACAGGGGGCTGTTACTATCCAATGCATGCCGATGGAAACTTCTCATTTCTGCCTGCCCTTGTAGCAATGTTTGTAGATGAAGGGCTTGACAAGCGGCTTTTGGAAGAAGAAGTAGCTGACTGTGCGATAACGCAACTGGGTGCCGTTGGCAGCCTCTCCACTGCCGATAGGACGATGCAGTTACTCAAGATACTTCGCCAGCAACAACGTCCAGTGTTCCGGATGTCAGGCACCCCAGATGATGCTATCATTACTTTTGGCGAGAGGGATGTTAGCAAAGAAGATGTTGTTCAAGCTATTATAGGCATTGCAAGACTTGCCAGGATTCTAGTGGCAGAGTTCCGTACAACCTTTACGGGTGTTACCCAATGGTTGGAAGCTGTGTATGCTCGATCGACCAGCAGAAGCACTGCTGAACTGGACTTCGAAGAAAGGATGGTCTGCAGTGCTAACGACCTTCGCTACTTGGTAGCAAGTCGCGTTGTTTTCGGAAGCGCAGGGATTCAGGACCGGTGATTCCTTTTTTACCTGTTTGAGTAAAACCATCCCTCATCTGCACGTTTACTTACACTCGATAGAAAGCAAAACTTGGTGTGGAATATACCAAGACCTCCATCAGACGACAAAAGAATATTGGTCGAGCCCGCTTCTGCCAAGTTGTCTTTTGTAGCACGTGTGGACGAAGTTATCAGAAGGAAAAACTCCCTAACCATCTACATGGGGTAGGTGGACTGGATGTTTATCGTCATCAGGGTGTCGGACTGCTCTGGAGCTCTAAGGCATACTCGCATTGAGTGAGAGTTTTACCAAGCGTATGCTTGTTAAGATTGCAGGTATTTTCGATAAGGTCCCATTGGAAAGGGACAAACGTTATGGACTACTCAACTTCATTGCATCGAACCTGTTCTCGAACGATGGACGATGGACAACGCAGCAGTACTAAGAGCAGCATAGAACATAAATTACAATGGATCTAAGTCAGACCACATTGAGCCCCGTACTGGGACCGTGTATTGCCCAGTGCTTTGACAAGCCATTTATCTTCCATTGAGTTCTTTATTACAGTACTCATTTATGATTGCAGTGTATGTACATCTTGTTCAGGGCAACTCGTCCCCGATGCAGCCAAACAAATGCGAATGCGATCTAAGATGCTCTAGCCCAGAGTAAAGGTAGCATCGACAGACCTCTGGTCTAATGTCCAGTTCACGTGCTATTGCTTGGAAACGCATACCTTTCCCATCTGTCACCCCAATACCGAAGTGCAATTTAATGATGGCAGACACCAAGCTGTGCCCGAGTTGAACGTCCAGCACGTTGCTCAACATTTCGTTCGCTTCTCTGACTTGTGCTAGCTTGAATGCATCTTCCTCATCACTCGCAAGCATGCTTAGTAGAGATGCTTCTCCTTCACCTTGAAACGAGACCGAACTGTCCAACGATGCATGGGAATTGCTAGCATTTAGAATGTACTGGACCTTGGCAGGCTTCAGACCCAGTTCCTGAGCGATCTCTCCCACAGTTGGCTGTCGGTGAAGCTGGATCTCAAGTTCTGCAGCCATGCTTTTGATCCTCGGCATGAGTAGCCAAAACTCGCTGCTCACTTTCATGACTTTTGATTCCTTTTCAGCGGTTTTTCTCATCTTCATACGAATGCACCAGAATGCAAACGTGGAAAATCGTGTGCCTTTGGTCGGCTGATACCTATCTGCAGCTAAACAGAGCCCGGAGATCCCAGCCAGGACAATGTCTGCTGGTTCCATATGGAACCCTTCAAAGCGCCTGGCTATTTTCCTGACCAGCCCAATATTGGACAGGATGAGCTTTCTCCTTGCATTTGCGCCTTCTTTCTCAACGGCTTCCATTTCTTCAACTGCCATGCCCATGGTATTTGCAAGCGTGTTCCTGTCCGGCCAGACTCCGTTGTCCTCCTTGAATTTGCTCCTTGCCCTTTCTACTTTCAACCAGGCCTGTATCTTTTCTGCGAGTTGCACTTCATCTTCTCTGTTCAGCAGAGGGTGATCCATACCAATTTTCCACAAGCCTCTTTCGGGATCTGCAACACCGGGGTCTTCTCCTTGGGCCCACGCGTGCAATTGAACGTCTGTGCTCGGTTCGTGCTTGTTCTTCGTGGACTTCCTACTCCTCCATCGCATTTCTCTCGCTTTCTGCATGGCGAGTGCCGGTCCTGCATGCTCTCGCACCCTTCTGCTATCCCTCTTGGTCACCACGATCACGTTCGCTGCACCATCTCGCTCGCTCGCTTCGTGCTTCCCTTCCTGGTCCACGTACGGATCCCTCCAGGCTTCCTCGCGCTCTTCCTCGCGCGGGAGCTCCGTCTGCATCGCCTGTCGCCCCCAGGTGCGTCTGGCACCTCTCACCCTCGCCTTGGCGTCCCGTTCTGCGCCTTTGATCGCGCGCGTGCACGCGCAGCACGCGCGCATGGACGTTCCTTCCATCGTCGGTTTGGTTCGCTCTCCTGGGGGAGAGATCTCCTTTCTTGGGAGAAAGATCCCCGATCAGACCGGTGCTGGAGAAGGACCTCGAAGGACCCACGTGGATTCGAAAAAGTGCACCTGAGTTGGGAACGGGTGTCGCAGAGGATCCGACGGTTGGCGGAGGGGAAAAGGGCGAAGAGGGAAAGGCGCGCATCCAAGCACGGATACGAAGAACGAAACAGGCGAGGAAGAGGGACACGACATGTGCAATTCCCCGGGGAATCGTCCATGGATGGCCGTGAAGACATGCACATGCACCACCGATGCCTCGTCGAGGGATGCAAGGGACTCGGTGCTATTCTCTCTTTCTCCAGCCGGTTCCGAAGCGATGGAGATGAACGCATCGAACGGTCCAACAGCAATCGAAGCCAGTGATCGAGGGAAAGGAAACGGAAACCGTCTCGCGATGGAGAGAGGAAGGGATCCTACGTGCAACGGCATCGATGGCGTCGCCGGGTCCATCGATCATGTAGGCTCGATCAGCGTCACCGTCGGATCCTTCCAGCGATGGAATCGGTTGCCAACAGCACCACTGCGACTCAAACAAGAGTGACGTCACCAGAAATGGCTGACCTGTCCACTCCCCATGCTTGACTGGACATTTCAACCTGCCCCATCTCCATGAGCTAACAAGGAGGCGAAAACCCAGCAAATCTCCCTCTCGTTCAAACAAGGCAAGCCCGACTCTTGATCTCTGCCATCGTCAGCCTGTGATGATTTCCTTGCTGGCGGCCATGCCAGGTTTCTCCAGCCAAGTCCGCGTCCCAGGTCTCGAGATCCGAGTCGGTCCCGAAAGGACGGTACGGGAAGCTTCTGAACCGGGCGAATCCCAGCTTGAACCCGGACTCGATCCGGTTCGAGCCCCGACTGCGGATCCACGCCGTCGACCTCCTGCCGTTGCTGGTGAACCCGAGCTTGTTAACTCCTCGAAGGTGTTGGCTCCCTCGTGTAAACCCTACACCATTTCCTCGACATTTGGCGCGTGCAACGGCCCTTGCCGCGGGATCCGCACCGCATCCGCAGCAAGTGCTGGAGGAAGCGTGCTTGCCAGTGCGTGACCTGATGGAAGAAGCGATGCAGGAGGCCTTGAAGGGATGCAGGGAATGGGCTCTGGTGGACGAGGCGGGCGAGGTGCGGTGTGGAAACCTCCACGCCAGTCGACAGGAGCTCAAGGATGCTCACGAAGCCTTTTCTTCGCGGGAGAAAGCGATCGCCAAAGGGCTGATGCTTGGCACGATGCGTTATGAGGTGCATAGACACCACCCACCGCTCATTTATGGCCGGGAGCACCGCAACGTACCCGAGCAAAGTGACGGATTCGCGTTGGTTAGGATAAAGGAGAGAGGGACCGGGAAGAAAGTCTGCGCCATGGTCGTCTACCCCATGCCAATTCTCTCCGCCTACATCGTGCCTCGATTGGTTGACGTATGCAAGCAGCACGTGGGAGAAGTTCAATGACGGAAACCGCGGGTTCCTTGCAACGGCACTCTTCCTTCCGGGAAACAGGTGGCCTGGGACAGCGAAGGTTCATTGTCAATAATTGCTGCTCGAGGTCCACAAGGTGAAAGAAGAGCCAGAGTCCCCGGACTTCTGCAGATTGGGATAAGACACAAGAAGTTTTTGCGTAGTCCCATCTAGCAAGATGAGTACATCGTATTAACATGCTTTGCACGCAACTGTAGCAGGCACTGAAGCTCGTGTTGAGGCTGATGATGCCCAAGATCTGCCTGGGATTATGACATCCAATTTTCATCGTATCAAGTGTGATGAAGGCCGTATCGAGGGCTGCCGAGGTGGCCTGGCCCAAAGCTCCCAGTAAGGCTGTGAGCCATGTAGGAAGAACTGATGGCTGGTGACTTACTGTAGCTTGCAATGTTCATTGTAGGCTTGACCGTGTACGGCGAGAACATAGGAACTGCCTCCGTGTGTTCAACATGCTCTTCTGCCTGCTCACCGGCTGGTAGTGCTGCCTCTTCTTCGCTTTCCAGTGCCAAGTACTTCTCCATCTCCTCTAGTGCAGCTTTGTCATCTCCCTTTCCATACACGAGCATCCCAACCACGAGGACCACAAAACCCAGGAGTTGAATGGTGGAGTATTTATCAATTGGTTCTCCCACCCCTGTGCCTGAATAGTACAATACAACATCAACACCCCAAACTGCCAATGTCCTCATTGTTTCCAGAAGCGTACGGAAAACGGCGCCCAGGTGGTCTGTCACTGACATCCCGGCAAAGTTGTACATCATTAGTGCAAACATGTCGCCAATAATGATGGTGGACAGCGCTGGAGTTTTCCATATCATCATCAGCGTATCCAAAGTGTTTTCTTGTCGACCCCCAATGTCATAACCGGGAATAAAATAAACAGCAGGGAGCATGATGAACACCATCATCATGGTGCCAAATAGGCCTTCGTACCCGACAATTTTCAACGGTTCGATGTTCAAGTCTGCCATGAAATAGTCCTCGAACGTAAGCTGAGCCGCTTGTACCGCTTGAGACAAGATGATTAGCCCCATACCCAAAAGCATGAGGCCGGACGTTTCTCCATGGACAGGGGCAGCTTTACTCTCCTTTCCAGACTGAAGTTCGGCGGATAGCAAGCTTGACACACCAACCAGAACAATTCCGCACACACTGCAGCATATTCCTGCAAAATGGAGGCTGTTGAGCTGTCGCTTGAGGAAGACAATGGCGAAAAGAGCTGCGAATACAAGTTCTGCTCCACGCATCATCTGGTAAACTGACACAGTTGTGTACAAGAGCCCGATGTTCATGAGAACTGTTGCTATCAGGTCTGCCAATGTGGGAAAAAGCAGCAGCAGGACCCTCCACCTGCTTTTCGGTTGGTGCATGGGATCGTCTTGCACGAGCAAAGGCCGACTTTCCGCCTCGAGAGCCTTCCGTTTACGTTTCTCGGCCTTGTGCATGGGTAAACAGAACGTCATCCCGATGAACATGACGGTGGTCATCGCCCACGGTTTGCGAAAGTAGTGCTTTCCAGATTTCCCACCCGTTGCGATGCCTTGTCCTTTGATTTGATACACCACTTTGGCCTGCGTCGATCGTTGGTTCGGTCAGTTCCTCTTCCTACTCCTGCCCTTGCGCCTGCTTTCCTGCCACGTACACACATGGACGTGATGGTTCCGAAGAACACCAGTCCCACCACGCTCGCTTGCTTCCCGAGCGAGAGCATCGTGCCTTCTACCAATCGAAGGTCACGCGCTTTTCGTCCTGGTGAATTGCACGTGCTCCGAAAAGGGAGACTGCACCCCCGCTTGTGACGGGCCAAACGGACCCCCTTCGACACGTGCTTCAGCCTGCCCCCGAGCCAGGTGCACTTCGTGGCAGATGCACCCTCGGCGCGTCCAACGGCACGTGTGGGGTTGTCCCCGAGGAGACAACGAAAAGGAACCGTCGAGAACGATTCCATGCATCGCCTAGGCGAACGAGGAGACCGCGTGGATGGGACGAACATTGGTGGAAGGAAGGGAGGATTCGAAGTTGACCGACCGTGGCGTTTGGCCATGAACCTTGGATGTTGCGCTCGCTTGTGTGGTGGTGGAACATGAATGTACAGACACAACTCTCTCCATGGTACTGCCAAGGCTGCAGGTGGTTCCTTTTGCAATCGCAAAGGATTCGCCTCGAATGTGTGCGGTGACCTCACGTGGCACGCGCACTTCCAAACAAAGGGTGGTTCTATTCGTCGCTTTTGCAAGTGGCATGTTGCGTTCCTATTGCATGATTGCTTTTGCACTTCGGCATGGGCAAGCCAGAGCGCTTTCCGAGGTGGGGAGCCATCTTCTAGATTGCGCCAACCTTGGTGGTCGACTCGCACGTGAATGTTGCTGCTTGGTCCTTGTCGTTTCCTCCAGGTCAACCGACGGGTGGAGTTCCCGCCACATAGGGTGCATCTGCTACAAGGTGCATCTGATGGTGCAGGGACCGAGACACAGCCCCCCCAGGACCCTGAGGGGGCTATTTTTCACTCCCTACCCGTCCTGCCCCAACTTTCCTTCAGCCCCATTGGCGGCGCCCCAAGGGAGGGGAAATCGACTCCCTTCTGTTTTGAAAGGGTCGGAAAGGAGGATCCAATCGGGATCGAGACCGGACCCCGGACCGATGGGATCCGAAGAAACCCCAAGAGGGGGGGCTCGATCCCTCCCGTTTCGCGGAGACCGTGTCTCGAAAGGAAAAGGACCGTGTATGGACCGCGTATGGACCGTGTATGGATCGGTCCTCGAAAGGTCGAAGGGAGGTGGGACCACAACCGACGAATGGCGGCGGTGGCGATGGCGAAGGACGCGCCACAGGCAGCTGCCATGCGTCCTTCCCGCGAACAGCTGGGACTGAAGGTAGAAGAGGACGAGACGTTGCTGTCCCCTGCGCTGGAAGTGGACGCAGGACACCTGTGTGCGTTCGATCCCAGTCCCGAAGACTTCGAACGCAAGGCGGCGAAGGATGCCGAAGCTGCGACCCTCGAAGTGGGACAAGCGCTCGTCCAAGCCGTCATCAAGGCCGTCTTCGCACTGCCCGCTTCGCGTGCAGAGGACGGTGGTAGGATGGTGGAACTCCCGGTCCCGCTGACGCAGCTGCCGAGAGCCAAACCTCCTCCGAAACCGAGGGAGAAGACGAGGTGGGAGAAATTCGCCGAAGCCAAAGGCATCCAGAAACGAAAGAGGAGCAAGTACGAGTACGACGAAAACGTCGGAGAGATGAGGAGGAGATACGGATACAAACGCCTCAACGACATCAACGATGTCCCGATCATCGACGCCGGACCCGACGACGTGGTGGGCGAGGACCCCTTCAGCAGCAAAATGAAAGAGAAGAAGGCCAAGGTCCAGTCCAACCAAGAGAGACGCGTGAGTAACCTCAAGAAGAATCTCAAGTCTGGTGGTGAGCTCCCTCCAACACTGAAACTCAACACCTCAAGGCCGGGAGAGAAGAAGATGTACGAGAAACTGGACGTGGAATTGACCAATGATGTAGCACGTTTCAGCACGGGGAGTATGGGAAAGTTCGACAAGAAATTGGAAGGGGAGAAAGAAGGGAAACCAAAAGGGAAACGCAGACACTTTGATCCAATTGTGAACAAGCAGGAGAAGGAGAAAAGTTCCAAGCTTGTGAATAAGTTGCTGGCCCAACATGCGGATGATATACTGGACGAGAGGAAGGCTGCCAGTATGGAACAGGTGAGGCAAGAGAAAGCTGCATCTTTGAAAGGAAAAGATCAGCCCCTGAAAGGCAAGAAAGGTGGAAGAAAACGATCAAAATAAAGAATGCAGAGCAAGCGCGCAAGAGTTCAACGTTTGCCTTTATTGCTAGTCAAAGTAAATCTGCTCAATCCATGCTACTTCTCCTACGCTTGCCTTCTGTGCTCTCGCCAGCTTGTTGCTCCATCGAGCTTCTGGCATTATTATCCTGTGTGCGTTCCATATGCTTCTTCCGCTTCCGCTCAGCCTTCTGCTGCTCTTCCTCTCGTTTCATTTTTTTGTACACTTCGCTCGTCTTGTCGAACAGTGGATTCCTACAGCGCTTCAGTTTTAAATCAATCTTTCTCAGACGATCTTCGGATGGGACCTTTGCATCCGAAGACAGTTTTTGGATGTGAGTGAGATGGGCATCAACGTCAGCGGCGCTTCCCCCCGCGTGTTTGCATGTCTTCTCAATGAAGTCCACAGCATCAAGACCTTCTCTCTCAAGTGCCACCTTCATCATGGCAAGTGCACATTGTGAGGGTGGATACAGAAACACAGCATCCGAAAGGAGCAATCTATCAGCAAGTTGGTATGCCTCAGTCTTCATTTTAGAAGACAACTGCCCTGACTTCTCTGAGCCATACGATTGTTCCTGAAGCCAGTCTCCAAGGAAAAGGCAGAACCCTTCCAATGAACGGTACGGGTTAAAGACAATGAGCTGAAAATCTAGGTCCTGAATGATTTGTGTCTCAAATTTCAGTATGGCCTTTTCCAGTGAAGGTTCCCCGACAACCTCTGCTATCCTCTCCGCGGAGATGTAGGACTCCTCCGTCTTTCCTGCCAAGTAAAGCGAGGTCAGCATAACCAAGCGTGGGCTGTGATCCATCACACTGTATTTCAAGTACATGCGTTTGATGTAGGCAATGCTGGTGGCCTGCACCTTCCTTGGCAGGCCCAATTTCCTGCACAGCTCTTGACACTTTCCTTGGTAGAAGAGTTGCAGTGCACTTTCTTCTTCGAGCGTCATCAGCTGGGTTTGTTCCACATCGGATTTAGAATACTGCAACATCAAGGAACGTGGTCAGTGCATCAAATCCCAGGCGAGACTCCTCTTCCAGAGTCTTTGATCGACACCTTATCCTACGTCCTTTTTTCCCTCACCTTGCGGATGGATTCTACGCTCCTCTGGTTGGCTTCTTGTCTCCTGCACCGCTTCGGAAGGAAGCGCATCGCGAAACGCGCAAGACACCGCCCAGTCCGTCCGTTTCGTCGTCGGTTCGCGTCAGTCTTCCTGCGTCGCACGTGGCGCTCCACCTGCGCACCCACGTCCTATACGCTCACCAGCTGCTCTTCATCCATCATCCATCGCGTGCGCTGCGTGGAGTTGCGGAACAGCATCGCCATCTCCAGCGGTGCGCAAGGATCAGGACGTGAGATCGCCACTCGGTTCGTAAATCAGGATCGACAGGTTCAAGGGAGAAAGGACCATGCTGTGGAAAGGAAGGGCAAAGCAACTTTTATTCCAAATGCCGCACATGGGGCGGACGTACAAAACTGGGGGAAGGAAAGGCCAGACAGGAAGGATTGCCACAAAGATCACAAGGATGGCCCAACTGCCGCTTCCACGGTATGCCCTCAAACTGCAAGAGTACGCTGAGGCAAAAATGGTAGCTACGCACAAAGATTCACGCATGCATGGGATTCGCCTTATCCGAGGTGCTCCCAATAGCACAAAAAAACTCACTCAAATATACCTACCTACTCTAATTCTAGATGACTGGACGTGCTGCTGGAGCTACCATTGCTGGCGTTCTTGTACCCATTGGATTCGGCAAACCTCTTCCATAGTTGCAAGTATATCTTTTCCAGCTCTTGGACGTGACCTGTAGCATCGCACAGCTTGGACTTCACCATCTTTTCACGCAGAGTGGAACGAATGGTCGACAACATTTCCAAGTCCTGAGCAGCCGCCACTGCCTTGGCAACGTAGTCGTCTTCGCTTTCCGCCACAAATCTGTCCTCCAAGCCAAGCTGAGTCATGAGCGTCACTCCAACATTGTGGGCATGCCCTCCTCCTCTCAGAGTCAGACAAGGAACCCCCATGTAGAGACTTTCGCATGTGGTCGTGGTGCCTGCATAGGGAAACGTGTCCAAGCTGATGTCCATGAAGGAATAGGAGGATAAGTGGTCCTCTGTCTGAACTGCCAATGGCAACAAATCGATCCGTTCCTGGACTATACCCTCTCGTTCCATGATCCTATTGATGTGGTTGCGCATTTTCTCGCATCTGAAGGGCTTGGCTTTAATTAGCAAGCGTGACTGCGGAACTGCCTTTAGACATCTTGCCCACACTTTGAAAACTTGTGGGGTCATTTTGGCCAAGTTATTGAATGTGCCAAACGTAACACATCTCCCAGCTGACAATGCTGGCAGAGGAGACACATCTGGTGCATGCACGTATGGCGTGTAGCAGAGAAAGCAATGGGGAATCCTCACCAACTCCTCCACAAACTCCTGCTTGGTGTCGAGTGGGTCAACAATTTCATCAGTAAAACGATAGTCAATAGTGGGAAGTCCAGTAGAATTCGGATAACCTATCCAAGTCACCTGCACCGGAGCTGGCTTCATGGCCATGGTCCCCAAAGAGTTATTAGCTGTGTGACCTGTAAGCTCCACCAAGATATCAATCCCATCTCTCTGAACCTGCACGGCTAACTCTTTCTCGGTCAGGTGCTCACAGTCAAGCCATTTGCCTTGACGATCTGCAACCTTCTTTTTCAACAACATAGTTTTGCCATCTTTGTGAGCGTTGCGGCAGTACACGTACATGGATATACGGTTTGGGTTGTGATTGGCCAAAGGAGCCTCTGCAAAATAAGAGACACTGTGGGTGAAAAGGTCAGGAGATATGTATCCAATCTTCAATGGTTTCCTGCCAAGAGCCTTTGCCAGTACCTCTTCAGGGTCAAGGCTACTGGTGAGATCCATCCTTTCAAATTCAGACTGAAATTTTTCTCCCCATTCTTTGTGCCCAGTATACACCTTTGGGTCCTCTCCTTCATGGACATAGTTCAAACCCAGCAGCAAATTCTGGCCAGCATTCCTAGCATTTGGCATGAGCTCCAGGCAGGTCTCGTAAGATGCAATCGCTTTTGGCATATCGCCTCCATCTCTGTACAGCACCCCCAGGTTGTTATATGCCTCGGCATACGATGGATCATATTCCACTGCTTTGGAGAGGGACTCTAAAGCATCTGTGAAACGCCCCTGCAGTGTTTGCAGCACGCCCAAATTGTTGAGCGCCTGTGGCAAATCCGGTTTCACTGAAATAGCAGCTCGATAGCACTCCTCTGACCGTTCCAGGTTCCCCTGGTCTTTCAAAATGACGCCAAGGTTGTTGTAGGCTTCAGCAAAGTTTGGGTTGATGCTTGATGCCATTTCATACATGATGACTGCTTTGGTGAACTCTCTATTCTCGCTGTAAGCGACCCCCAAGTTGTACATGGCTTCTGTGTAATTCGGTTGCAGGGACAGCGCCCTCTCATAGAGCGAGATGGACCTGGTCAAGTCTCCCTCTGTTTTGACCACAGTGCCATAGTCATTCAGCGCAATTGCCAGGTTGGCCTTCGCAATGGCCAAGTTCGGGTGGAAGGCCAGACAGCATTCGTACTCAGCGATGGCATCTTCCAACCTTCCAAGCTGCTTGTATATGACCCCAAGGTTGCAATGTGCCTCGGCATAGGAAGGATGGTTTTCTACTGCCTTTCGATAGCATTCTATGGCAGATACAGGATCTCCAAGCTCAGAATGGAGGACTCCCAAGTTGTAGTATGCCGGCGCATAGGTGGGACAGCGTTGCACTGCCAGTTCGTACAGCCGTTTGCCTTCCAGAGCTTCACCGTTGGTCTTGATTTGCGTGCCGTAGTCTGTAAGGCACTTGGCCAGTTCCAGCTTGAGGTCCGAGCTTGTCGGCGCGTGCTCAACGGCCTGCTCTAGGTGGACGATGGCTTCGGCGAGGGCGCCTCGTTGCGTTGCGAGGGAAGCTAAGCCCGACATGGCTTCCGCACAACCCGGTTTTTTTTCCAGCACATTTCGGAAGCACGCTGCTGCGGCCTGTTCCTGCTGCAGCGCTTGCAAGCACTTTCCTTTGCCGCACAAGGCGTCGGTTTCCTCTTCGGTGAGGGCCAGCACCACTTCGAACTTGGCGAGTGCTTCGGCTGCTTTTCCACGCTGCAGCAGCATCGATCCCAAGCTCTTGAGCTGGTCCAGCGACACCTGTTCGCCATAGACTTGGACGAGGCGACCAGGCGCATCGCACGTGGCCATCGTCTCCAGACGGTCCACGACGTCTGCGATTCGTCGGAAAGGGAGGATCCCTCGGGTTCGATGGGACGTGGAACCCGTTCAGTATACGGGTGGACCCTTTCGCAGGTTTCCCGAACGCGGGGGCCATTCGTTCCAGAAAGCTCCGAAAGGAAGGGGTTGGGATGGACAAGGGAAAGATAGAACGAGGGGTTGGGATCAGCTTGATTGGTGAACCCAGAGGGTGCAACTGGGCACGGATTGGTGCTGAACGTCCTCGTCGGCACCTGCCCTTCGCCAGTGCAGGCGACAGCCGCGCATCCGATGATGGCGCGCCGAAAGCACCGAGACCTCCAGAGGAACCGTGGCCGAGGTGTGACTGGACAACGGGGTCGGTGCCGTGGTCCGGGTCCCAGACCAGAAGTATGAAGAGGAGGCCAACAGAGTGCCACATGTGTCCAGTGTGTCACCGACACGCCACTTGAGACCACGTCGAAAGGGCTCGTCCTCGGCCTCCGAGAGCGATATCCAGTAGTCCACGGGATAGGAAAGCCCGTTGTGCACGTGCAGTTGCAACTGGAGGACACAAATGGGATGTGCATGGAAGTCATGGGAGGACTCCGAAGCCATGGGGCACAACACGGCTTGCAGGCGACCTGTCTCTTCTACGCCCAAGCTGACCAGGCGAGATAATCCCCAACGTTGGTCCCGCTGTGGATCATCTGCCGTCCAGTAGAGGACCAATCCTACGTCCCATTCCCCCGTTGCTAAGGGAGCGGCCCTAATTCGTTCAAGCAAGTTTCGCACCATGAGGTGGTCGCGGTTCAGTGACAAACAAGGATCACTCCGTGAAGACGATGTACACCTCAAATCCAATTCACCGTCCTTTGCCTCTGATGCTACCAGCACAAAAGAGTGCTCTTCCCCTGACTGTATGCAGTCTGGGAGCAAATCCCTGTCTCCAAGCTTCTTCATTGTCCAGTTAGGATCCAGAGAAAAGACTGTCTTAGGAAAAAAGGCCGTGTCTAAACTTCGATGCTGCAGCCTGACTTCCAGGACCTTGGAAGAAGCAGACCTTTCGCTCTCAAAACGATGTGTTGTCATGGTGAATAGAGGGGATGTTGTAACTGAAGAAGTCACATGAAGAATGCGGTAGCTCATACCCTTCACCGGTGCACTGGATTCGTAGTAAAATGCCATCCTCAATGTACGATCTCCATTGGAAGTGGAAGACCACCACATTGGCCAAGACAGCGTCTCCCCACCTTCCAGTCTCATTGTATCCCCAAAAGTGTTCACCTGGACGCCCTTGACAGTGGTTGAAGACAGAGCATGATTATGATCTTTGCCATTGGTTGAGCGGTCCACCTCAAGCCCTCCAACAATGTCAAGAGGAGCAGCCGAGCTACTGGGTATAATTTCGGGTGAATCAAAGCAGAAACGCAAGTTTTCGAGCGTTGCTTTCCCAACATTTGCGAGTCTGATTCTGAAGGAGCACACTTCCCCTTCAAAAGTATTATTTCGTAAACCATCCAATTCAATCGTGAGTCGAGGCATATCTGGAAGCACCTTGAATCCAAGCCTCTTCCATGGGCTGTAATTCCTCTGATCAGCATGTAGAGCGTCAGGGTGCGTGCCCTTCATCTTTGGGCCTTTCACTTGAAACTGCCTCTCACCACGAAGCACGCCAAAGAAAGACCAGGAAACCCCTTTGATGGTAAGTGAACCTTTGCAAAGTGGACGTATCCACAGGGTGATGGTGCGCACTTCCCCAGGGAGCAGCACAACCTTCAATTCAGTAACTTCTAACAAATCGTGTGCAAGTTGATCATGTCTTTCATCCATAAACTCACACATGAGGTACACACTGGGTAGTTCCAGGGAAATTTGCAGTGTATTAGTCACCGTGATATCTACACCTATCCATTCGTTCGCAACCGTATTGTTGGTTAGGTAACTTGCTCTGCTTAGGTCCCCTCCATCCAGCCAAGTAGACGACCCAAGCTTCTCCTTGGGGATCAGCACTTCATGCATATACTCCCAATTCGTAGAGGACTGATTGTGAATGCCATCGTTAAAGCATAGCTGCCCCTGAAAATGAACATGCACATCTTCCATATTGAATTGAGGCAGGCCAATTTTGTTTGCCAATGCCTCTTTTTGATTGTCAGACAACCCCAGGGAGGCCTTCTTGAACAGGTCAAGGTAAGCAGATTGTGTTTCTACTGGTGCGTGGGTGCAGGTAAGCAAGGACATGAAAGCTTTTGCTTCCGACTCGGCCATCCCTAGAGCCTTTGCCTTCTTGCCAATCATGAAGGCAACATGCTCTTTGATGTAGCCCCATCTACTTTCTTCGAATATCTCAAAGACAGAGGCATAACAGCGTAGCGCATGCTCTATGTGGCCATCCTGATTGTACTTGTGCCCAGCAAGCACAATGTTGAAGACAAACTTTCTCAACAAAGGCCGCTGATGGTTCATCACGTAGCAGTAGGCTGCAGATTCAAGCAAAACACCTGTTTTCCCTGGAAAACCATCCACCCCAGCTCCTTGGACAAGCACGTTGGCAGCGTCCAACATGAAACCGTTGCAAGCAGAAAACCTGGCCCAAAACAAACAGACACGCACCGCATACGCACGATTTTCGGCGCCGCTTCTGACATAAGCATTGAAAGCGTTTTCGTATGCATGATAGATGTCTTTGTGGGCGGCCTGCGCAACACCGAGGGAGTACCCAAGCCACTCTTGTGCGCCAGCATAGTGTTTCCAGGCCCTCTTGGCTTTGAAATCACTGGAGAGTAGTCTATATGTGGATGCCGCGAGCTCATAATCCTGGATCAGGAAGGACAGATCCGCCAGGGTCCTCAGCTGTGTTTCAATGGAAGCAGCTCCGAAGAGAGCAGACTCTGGCAAGAATTCGTCTGCCTTCTTGCTCGAACCAAGGAGGAAGCTTTTAAGCTGGTTCCGAAACCCTTTCCGAGTTGACGAAATATAGCTGTGTAACTGGCGTATCCTTAGCTCCATCCAAGGTAAGACTTCTTGCTTGATCAGCTTTCCCACAAACCCTCCCAGTTGTGCCCTCGCATGAGTCGTCGCATCCCCCAGTGCATGCGTACTGTCCTGTCCTAACCTGGGAACACCCCCTTCTGCTCCCACACGATCGAAGTCGATCTCAACTACTTGCAATTTCAAGGTGGGCTTTTGAGTCCGAACGAGTTGGATGGTTTGCTCCAGCTGCTCACTGGGTGCGGTCTTGTCATGAAGGACTAAGCAAGTCAATATCATACCAGGTTGGAGGAACCCATCTCTAGTCATCCGTGAACTTTGAACCCGCTCCTGACACTGTTCAAGGTCCCCTGTAGGATCTTCGGATTCCGTGCTGATGACGTGCACTTGTAGGAGGGGTTGGTCGATCGTTTCGTGCTCGGAGAACCTCAGCAGGCGGTGCAGTTCTCTGGCGTACTCGGGGTACCACGGCATCGGATCCTCGCGCATCGCTTGGTGCACTTCTTCCGAGCTCATCCCCTCTTTCGGATGGAACATCTTCGGACCAGCGTCTTGAGCCATTGCCACGCGCGCGGATAGCGCCTCGAACGTCCTCTCTGCGCCTGGTGGGACGTACTCGTCCACATCCAAGAACAGCAACCGAAACGCCTGGAGCCGATACGAGTGATCTCCCACCGTTCTCAGCGGCACTGCAGAACCATGAGTCAGTCTCCAGGATTCTCTCTGAAACGTCCAGGCACCGCTTCTGCGCCTCGCAAGTTCGTTCGCGCGCCAAAGCACGCACCATTCAGACCTTGTGCGAGCTCCACGGTCCGCAAGGCGTCCTTGCATCCCTTCCAACCGGCCCTTTCGACCATGCTTTGGGCACTGGAACTCGCTTCCACCACCGCACGAGGTGCATGCATCGCTTGCGTCCATGCACGCGCGTCGCCAGCGGCGCCTCGCCATGGCGCTTCGTCCATCGCGCTTCTCCACCACGGTCTGCCTCCGATTGAACCGACGGATCCCCAATCAATGGCTCCCTTTCGTTCCAATCAAGGAGACATGCAGACCGAGGCCCAAAAGGAGCCGAGACGTCCACCGCACCATCCCCTTCGGATGGAACCGAAGTCGGTGTGGCACAGACCTTCGTAGAATGGCCTTTTGAACCCGAAGGGGATCCGGTCTGATCGACCAGGACGTCCGGTTCGAGTTTCGGGTTCAGGAAGCTCTGGCCACCGAGTTTCGACGTGGATCGAAGCACGAAACGTCGGACGTGATGGCCGCGCGTCGCGTGGACGTGTGGCGCACGTTTCGCCATCTCCTGCGCCAGAAGAAGATGGAAGAAGCCTGGAGAGAAGTGCAGAAGGAATCCAAGCCGCCGCAATGGACCTACAACGCCCTGCTTGGCCTGTGTGCGAGCAGGAAGGACCTCCAAGCGGCACAAATCCTGATGGAGGAGATGCGTAAGAAAGGACTGCGCGGAGATGCGTATACCTTCGGCACGCTCTTGGACGTTTGTTCCAAGACCAGCGATATCGAATCCGCTCGGATTATCTGGCAAAAGGCATCGAAGAAAGTGAAACCCAACCACGTCATGTACAACGCCTTGATTCGGTGCCATGCTCAAGTGAAAGACGTCAAGAACGCATACCGCGTGCATCAAGAAAAATTGGCGAAGGGATTCCCGCCAGACTTGATTGCCTACAATACCCTTATGAGCGCCTGTGCACGGGCAGGAGAACCTGATAACGCAGAGGCAGTGTTCATGGAGCTTCAAGAAAGGGGTCTGAAGCCCAACCTTGTCACTTGGAATTGCCTGCTGGATACCTATGGAAGGTTGGGAGAGAAAGATGAGGCGTACCGCATCTGGACAGAAATGAAGTGGGCGAACGTTATTCCAGACAAAGTCACCGAAACAACACTAGCGGAAGCGTTTGTGTCTTCGCCAGTGTTTGCCAGCAGTATCCTCCAGGAAGTCCAACGCATGCGGGAGGCTGAACCCCGTCTTGAAGGCGCCCGGAGCCATGCTGCTACAAATTATACGGGAGCGTCCGCGTACATGGAAGGAGGGCTTACTGCAAAAGGTAACCTTTTCTTGCTTGACCTTCATGGCCTCTCCAAGGCTGGTGCGAAGCTTGTTCTTTTGCAGCGTCTGGAGGTTCTTTCAGGAATGGTCCGAAAAATCAAGACGAACAAACTTGTTGATCATGATATTCCCATGCATGACTTGTCCCAAAAAAATCTGATCCTGGTTACGGGTAAGGGAAAGCATAGTGATACCGGTGATGGAGTTCTTCAAGATGTGGTGGCAGAAGTGCTGGATGGGCTACAAATACAGTTTTCTAGGCCCAGCTGGAATGTAGGCAGATTGCATGTTCCCATGGCAAGCCTTGTATCGTACTCAACAGATGCTACTATAGCAGAGGACTGGGTTGCAATTTTGAGGAGTGCAGCATTTCGATACATTGGAGTCATGACTGTTGCTCTGGGTATCACACACTCAGTACCATCGTTATTGCAGTGGTTCTAGTACAACTTTTGAATTGGCAGGCAAAAGAAGGTGCAGATGACACTAGTTCACGTGCCAGCCAAGGCTTAGCCATTGTGCAATTACGCTTTGTAATTGTTTCCTCGTGTTCCTCTTGCACATCTGTGCGTATGGGTCCATAAAAGCCACTGGAGGAAGGCTCGTGGGGTTTGCTGTAAACCGACCCCTCTGGCACATACCCAATTCTGCCGAATGGATGCTGAGCAAACGAGGGCTTGGTTGATAGTATACACAGCTAGGTAAACTACCTGGATTGCTAGACCAAGAGCATGGAATCCTTAGGTGAAACTTGCTCTGTCGTGGGAGGCCGATGAAAGCTTGCCATCAGAAATAAAGGAGGTATGTGTAAAAGCATGGACCGCGTTGTCTGCAACAAATGGCCGAAATAAATTGCAAGGAATCTTCATGTACACTCTAAAATGCAGAGAAGATTGTACACAGACTGGGTGAACCAAGTGAAGTCCATTGCCAAGTTGGTAGATCATGGTCCATGGCCATCCAGCTTGGCCCGTGATTCAAAGGAAAGCCAGGATCTTGTGTATTTTGTAGACTGTACAATTCGAGCTGTGTGGAGTTACAGCTCAGTAGATCGATGGTTGTGTTGTGATTGCGTGTGCTTTCAGACAGGTGTGGTCTCATCGCTGCAATATTTGAGCTGCTTTTGATCATTTTACCTTCTTCGCCCGTTTCTTGTGCGCGTTCGACTGCTGTCTCCTGGCTGGGGAGTCGGCGTAAACGGTGACCCTGTGAACCCAGACCCCACAGCTCCACCGCTTTGCATCATAGTCTGGGTCCAGCCCCCTTGCGGTGTTCCTTGAATTTGACCTGTTGGTCCAACTGCTGTGGTTGTGGGCACGCTGAAAAGCTCCCGCGACATACCTTGTGCAGGAGTTGAACGCCCGGCGTCCAATCCCACACTGGATTGGCTTGCACCAGATGCAGGCACAACGACGTCCTTCTGCCTCATTTCCCTCTTGTTAGCTTCATCAAAGGGATTGATCAACACACCCATTTTCCTCTGAAACGTCAAGAATTCTGTCCGAACGCTAGAAATCCTTTCGTGCACCTTTGCAACGTGTGCGGCAACATGCACAAAATACTCGTGCATGTTGTTCAAGATACCTGGTATGCCGTCAGTACTAGCAGCTTCCAGATCCACGTAATTTCGTGATTGTGCCCTACCAGATGGTAGCAGTATTTTCTCCAACTCATCGATACGAGATTGGTAGCTAGTCAGTGCTCCTTCAAAACCATGCAGCGTCTCCTTCAAGTAAGCGATTGGTAGCACAGGCGGCTCACTCAGTGAATCGATCATTCCAGGAGGAATGTTCGTGCCAGAAGCTACAGCTGCATCTGCCTGCCTACGGAGGCTTGCTCTTTGGAAGCTTCTGACGGCAAACTCTGTATCCCGCAGGAGCGATATCACCTCATTCTGGAACTTTTTGACTGAATCCCTGTCGCTCTGTAGCACACCAGCAAGGCTCCTCAGCCCTTGCGAGATCGATGCCGCCTCCTGTTCTGCATCCTGCTGCCTGAGCAAATTTGGATCTGTGATACGCTTGTTGGATTCGAGCCTTCGGCAAGCGTCTCTCGTATTCAAGACGACTTTCTCCATCTTGAGCAGCTGTTCCTGAGCTTGAGGGCTCATTTCTTCCCACTTGGTACTGTAGCTGATCGGTTTGCCTTCTTTGGTGGTCAGGTTGGCTAGGTTCGTTCCTTGCGAAGCTTGCGCACCTCCCGCCATCGTCGCACCAGGAGTGCTCCCCCACATCCCTGTTGCTGGTGCAGATGCAGCCGGTCCGCCGATTGCACTTCCAGGCGTCTTAGCCAGCCAACTCGGCGTCGTATTGGTGGAAGGAAACGCACCAGGAGCGCCAGTCTGTGTGGAACCGAACAGTCCTGTCGCCGGTGTGCTGGCAGGTGTGGCGCCGAACAGACCAGGCGTTGCGGCCGGCGTGGATCCGAACAAGCCTGTGGATGTGGAGCCGAATCCACCACTCGTATTCGCAGGTGTCGAGGCACTGCCGAAGCCGAACATGGCGTCGTCGAAGCACGAGCGCGCTCGCAAGTGCGTCGGAAGGGTTTGTCTGGAGTGGCGTCAATGCCTTGCCATTCGGCTTTCCAACGTTTGTCCGGTCCAGCGATTGGTGTATGTGGGAAGGGTGGAACCATTCAAGGACACCGATTGGTTATCCCCGGAGTTCGGGGTTGTTCCTGATATCCGATTGGCGGAGAGACGACCAGGTGTCTGGATCGAGCCATTCGCCCTCTGTTCGGGGCAATGCACCCGAGACCTGCCGGTTGAGAACCTTTCAGACGGTCCATGCGGTCCATGAAGACCCGGATCTGGGGGGATTCTTCAGAAGGCCGAAACAAGGACCGTCGAAAGACCGTTAAAGACACGGTCCTTGGTATGGGTCCTGCATCGATAGCGTGATGGGAAACGTGAGGTGAGGTTTGTTCGAGCCGAAAAGCTGCGCCTCCTTTGCGGAAAGGCAACAAAGCTTGCCGTCGAACCCCAGGCAGAGATTTCCTCTGAGAACCTTCGAAACTTGGAAAGGATCCAGATACCGCGCGACAGGGAGAAAGCGCGTTGGTACTAGTGACAGGGAAGTCCTGACGACAGATCATACGAAATGGAGGCCCTGCATCCGTATGCTCCCGCTGGCCTAGAGATTCCTGGCTACGTGCCTCAATCGAGACCCAGAGAAACTATCCTTGCCTTGTTTTTCTTGTTTTTTGCTGCTCCATTGATGGGCCTTACGTGGTTATTGTCGGGAAGGACCAGGGCCAAGCTGAAGCTGTCGGACCGCCTGTGTATGGTTTGGTTTGCCATGTCAGGGCCAATCCACCTCGTCATCGAAGGATATTTTGCCTTGAACCGAAATTTCGGCCAAGACACGACAGGTAACCTCCTCGCTGATGTGTGGAAAGAGTACTCCAAGTGTGATTCAAGATACGTTACGCGCGAAGCTTTCGTTGTTACCATGGAGACTTTCACAGCATTCGTGGAAGGACCCGCATGCTTCTTGATCGTTTATCTGTTAGCAATCGATCACCCGAAGAAATGGGTGTGGATGATTCTCACGTGTTTTGGTCAGTTGTACGGCGACATCCTATACTTTGCCACGGAGTGGCATGGTGGGTTCACACATGGAAGGGAGGAACTGATTTACTTTTGGTTCTATTTCGTGATTGTCAACAGTGTGTGGATTGTTTTCCCCGTCCTGGTTATATGGTATTCTTGGAATTCTGTGAATAAGTTGCTGATGGAGGGGCGCAGCAGGCCACATGTGGATGCCATCAATGGTCACTCCAAAACACACTAATGATTCAATGCTTCGGTCCTGGCTATGTGGGAACTGCGCTAGCTTCTTGGAGCACCTCACGCACCTTGGTTCTTCAAATTAATCCCTATTTACAACCGTCCACGATTCCTGACATCAGACTTGAGTTTCATATCCCTCTCTCTTTCATACTCTTTGTACTCTGCTTCCTTCAGGAAATGCACCTTGTCGAGGTACTTGTTGGAACTTTTTTTATAGGTATCCAGTTCTTCATCCAGTTTCTCATCCTTCTTGTAGCCTTCCCAGTCATACCTCGACTTGTCCACGACTGTGATTTTCTTTCCTGCTCCCAGCTGTTCAAGGACAGACCCTAAGTTTGACGTTTTTCTTTTCTTATTCAATCCTTCTTCCAGTTCTGTCGAACCAGCCTCCACCGCTTTCTGCAATTCCACTTTCTGGCCAGCAAACCTTCGCATTTCCTTGACGTAGACTTGACCCGGTGCCAGTCCATCTTCTTGCTGCTTTAGCGCTTGAAGAGCGGCTTTGGCGGCAGCTCTGACGTCAACTTTATCCCCACCGACCTCTTTCTCTTCCTTTCGCAAACCCTGTGCAGTTGAGACCGAAGTGTTTGATGGCTGAGAGGGGGTGATTCGCCTAGGAGCTGTCGTCTCTGCGGATGTCGGTTTCGGAGTCGTCCCTGCATTCAGTTGGGCCCAAATGGCGTCGATCTTGGATTTCTTTTCGATCTCTTCTTCCTCATGCGATTGGTTGTGGTGAGTATCCTCGTCCTCGCGTTCCTTTGAGAACGCGGTGCTGGGTGTGGGCAAGATGTGCTTCAACCTGGGAAGGACGGTCAGCTTCTGGATCCGAATACGAAGGAAACGTTCCACCTGATGCTGGATTTGAAGGTACCATACGTTCTTACCTCGGAGGCACGGAATTTGCGCTGGATCTCTTCGTTTTCGAAGGCCTTTCTAGTTCGTCGTCGTCCCCTGCTTCGGGTTCCTTGCTGGGATCAAAGTCCTGTTGTCGCAGGTTCACCATGCCTTCGGTCAGCTCCATTTCTCCTCCCTTGAACCCTGCCCATTTCCTTCCATTCCTTGGACCACCTCTCACGCACCTCGTCTTCGCTCGAGCGGTAGCCATCTTCGTCGTATTCGGCCGCGTCCATCGCAGCACTCGTCTCGTCCAGATTCGTTCCCACCACACCCCTCGAGTTAACCTTCGAGTTTACCATGCTCCAAGTCCTTGCTCGGTCCACGAAGCGAAGCTTGGGATCCACCCTTTTGCACTTCGGGTCTGTTCCTTTCGGTTCCTCGATTCGATCGGGAAGGAAATCGGGTTCAAAGGGAAACCTGACCCTGGTGAACCCGTGCAGGTCACACCCAACGGTTCGGCGGCGGCGAACACGCACCGCACGCGGCGCGAAGCGCGCGTTTCTGCGCGTCTCTCGCGAAGGAAAAGGGAGGGCTGGGACAGGTGAAGGCCTGCAGGAAGCTATGGGAAGCGAAAAGGACGAGGCAGTGCCCAAGGTGGCGCCCATCGCCAAGCCACTGGCCGATCCGAAACTCACGAAAAAAATCTACAAGCTCATCAAGCGAGGTGCGCCGCATTTGGAAGCGACGATGCCAGCCGGAGCGGTCGATGGGCACAATTGCTGACAATTCTCCGGCGTCGGAACGTTTGCTGAATCATGTGCAGCGGCCAAGGCCAAGCAAGTCAAACGGGGAGTGAAGGAGGTGGTGAAAGCGATTAGGAAGAAGAACAAGGGGTACGTTTACGATTGGGACAGCCATCTGCGCGGGAACGGAAGGATACCGACGCACGGTGCTGACTGCGGAGATCGCATTTGCAGAGTCGTGGTCCTTGCTGGAAACATATCTCCCATCGACGTCATCTCACACTTGCCAGTGCTCTGTGAGGATGCAGATCTTCCATACATCTACGTGCCTTCCAAAGAGGATCTTGGAGCAGCAGCCCAGACAAAACGCCCGACCAGCTGCATGCTTGTTCTTGCCGAAGCGGCCAAGAAAGACAATAAGATGAGCAGTGAGGACGAGAAGAAATTCAAGGAAGAGTACGACACGGTTCTGAAGAAGGTCAAGGCGTCCGAGATGGTATTCTCGACCCCATCCTCACGTTAATAAACCAGAAATGCAAGTGCTGCACGAGCGGCCACATCGTCTTTCGCAAGGCATCGCGGAAGCACCTGTTTCTTCGCGCTTGTGGAAGGCTAGGTTTGTATCCCCTCCACTGGTTCGATGGCAATCGCTTTCTCCTCCGTCACTGCTTACGACCTTCCACGGCATCTTCCATCTCCGCATGCCTTTTGGAGGGAACCTGCGTGCTCCATCCAATCCCTCCCTGGTGCCCATCCCCGTGGGAAGTCACGTGCACCTGTGTCCACCCTGGATGATTGGGTCGAATTTTTCTCGGACAAGTTCGGATGGGTCCTCGGTTTGGGAGGTGTCGGACCTTCCAACTGTCCGCCTTCCGACATCGAGTACGTCCTCGCCATGGAAATACCGATAGAGGAGGACGCACAAGACGTTCCTTACGTTCTGGACGTGGAGATAGAAATGGTGCCGCCTGGTAAACTGGTGTTTGCAAGGTCGGCTGGCGGATGCTTCTGGCCGGCTGTGCAGTTGGAACGAGAGGCTGGACCCAGGCATTGGCAAGTGCATTGGCTTGCAAAACCAAATGTCTGGGGAAAGGTTTCCAAAGATTGGACATTGCCTTTTGAAACGCACAGGGACGAACTGGTGGGAGTGCACATACAAGAAAGAGGGAAATGGGGAGATTGGGATGCAGCCATCATCATGGCGGACAATCTTCTTTCAAAGCAGAAGTTCAGATGGGAACCAAAAGACGGATGTACAGGTATTGATCTAAATTTGCCTGCTCAGGAAATCGTGACAGATCTTCCGCAAAACATCAGAGACCCACGTGTGAAGTTGCAGGAACCTCCTATGCAATCGATGTGTGGGCTTGCTGAGGAGTTCGAAGAAGGAAGGTTATTAGCATCAGTTCACAGCAGAGACGCTCA
The DNA here is from genome assembly GCA_020975725.1 of Picocystis sp. L7. Lineage (NCBI taxonomy): Eukaryota > Viridiplantae > Chlorophyta > Picocystophyceae > Picocystales > Picocystaceae > Picocystis > Picocystis sp. L7. The sequence continues at coordinate 345,988 of QXJR01000003.1, forward strand.
TGATCAAGTGTCGAAGGTTTATCCCACAGCAGTGGTAGAAGACTTCGGAGCTCAACAAGAGCTTATCGGGCAAGGCCGACGTTCCGAAGTCAGGTATCAAGCGCATCTTGAAAACTGCGCCAATGCAGTGGAAAGCGCTCAGGATACCCAGAAAGCAAAAGTGGGCTCAACAAATGGGGTTGAAGCTGATGAATTTTGGGGATGTTGTTCCAAATGTCAAAGTTGGACAATTTTACAATCAGATATGACCCCCTGTGCGTGCGGTGAGTGGATCGAAAGGCCATCATCCACGCAAACAATGTTGGATCACTGGATTAGGTGCGACAAATGCACAAAGTGGAGGGTGGTTTCGAGAGAGATGCTTGATATATATGAAGCTGCTGGGCCCGGTGCAACTTGGACTTGTAAGGAACGTCAACCAGGAACCAGCTGTGATTCAGAGTGTGATTGGAGCGTTCTTCGGAGAGAAGTGGACAAGGCCAGAAAGTTGAAGCACCTTTCAATGAAGCAGGCTGATGCAAGAATTTTGGAATCCTTCAAATCAAAGTGGTCCGAAAAACAGATTCTGCTGAATACAGTTCTTAGCCAACGCCGTTTGTCACATCGACAGATGAAATGCTTCAATGGGGGTGGCCCGCATCAAGCTGCAGGGGCTGTCAGATCCAAACTTGATGAAGACTTCTGGTTTGAGTGTGAATCATGCAAATTGTGGGTTCAAGTCAAAGCTGGCAGTAGGTCTGAAAAGTGCGATTGTGGCAAACTCATTGAGAGGCCAAAGACAGTCAAAGAGTCCGAGAGGTGGATTCAGTGTGAGCTTTGTTTCAAGTGGCGAAAAATACCACATCGCTACCTGGATATTCTACAAAGAAGTGCCTCCAATTTTTCATGGACCTGCCAGCAGTTGTTCAGGGGGGCAAACTGTTGTTCTATCTTCGGAGACTGGAACTCAATCCAAAGTTCTAGGAAAGGTTCCCATTCTATTGGCAAAGACGAGGGTCCTCTACGCACAAGGAGGGAACTCGTACGAAAAATGTCATCTGCGGCGACAAAGGATGAGCATTGGTTGAGGCATGATTGTACAACCGGTAAGCACTTTACTTTCATCCCAGGGCTTCATCTAGTGTACAGTTCTGAAACCCTTGCCAATGGCCTAAACGTGTATGATGGGAATTCATGTGAATTCATACTTGCCACCCGCGAGGTTCCTAGCTCCTTGTACTCAACAATTGATCCTTTCATGCATGCTGCGTTGGAAATGTTTCAGGATGGAAAGTTACCACTTATATGTGACGGTCGCGCTGCTGCTGGTCCCGTTGATCTGGTCGCTTTCCTTCAGAGGCCTTCCATCAAGGAGAAAGTAGAGAGGGCCTTGCATAGAAGAAGGGAACGTTTAGGACTGGCTGGCAAACGTAGGTGCAGGGAACAAGAAGTAATGCATGTAGTTCACGTGAAGCCCACTGGGCGTTCTGTGTACATTGGGGATGAATTTGACCGCACTGTGAACGGCACCAAGATAATGGAATACAACAAGATGTGGCAGAGCAATCCCATCCAGTCTTGGTCGGGTGGCAAGAAGCTGCAGGATATGCCTGGTCACAAGAGTCCTTGTGTTGTCACCTGCAGGCTCTCCAAGCTCCTGGCAGAGGTCGAGCAGCACCTTCACCAGGCTGCTGAAATTCTTTGGCAGTTGATGCAAGATGATCCTGCCCTTTCTTCTGCAGCGGAGCAAATGCTAAAGTACTACTCTGGCTGCTCTGAAGGAGCATCGTGCAGGCTGGGACGGACAGGGTGGAATGCATACTCTTTCAACGTGGACTTTGTTACAGCTATCCATTTAGACAGTAAGAACGTTCCTGGATCTTTCAGCGCATTACTGGTATTTGAGGTAGGGGCTCCATACAAGGGTGGTCACTACTGCTTGCCTCAGTACCACAAGATTTTGGATTGCCGGCAGGGCATTGTGTTATTCCATCGCAGTGGAGACTCAGGCATTGGCCTGCATGCAAACTGTGAGCTGCACCGCCCAAGCCCAACTTCTCACCGTGTATCCCTCATCCTCTACCAGACCTCAGTCAAGACTTCTAGTAATGTCCCTCATGTGGCAACCCCTTCATCCTTGCACTCCGACAGGGAGCTTTCCCCTGATTTAAAACGACCCTGTACTGGAGTGCCTCTGTCAGCATGATTTGGAATCGGTTAGATTGCTTTTTGCTCCTGTTTTGAGCATACTGCTTTATCTTTGATGTTCTAGGCACAGTGCAATCGAATGGGCATGACAGGAACAGGTCCTACGTCAGAACCTCTTGCACTTATCTATTTGGACCTCAAATGTGAATTCCGTTGACCTTGGTGGCTATGGTAGCGAAATTCTGACATAGGAACTTCTGTGTCATCATTGTCCAGACCAGGTGGTGTGGTACCTTGACGTCCATGCGGCAGGATGAACGTGACCGTTTCTTTGGGTGCAGTAAATACCTGCGGCATCGATAAGCTTCCGTTTTCTTGACATGAGTAAGAATCGCTCGTCCAACGCTTGTCTACTGTTCATGTGGAGGCTTGATCTAGCCCACCTTGAACATGTTCTATGCACAACTCCTTGCGCCAGGCTCTAATGAACAGCGTAGTAATCCATCCATCGTTCGAAGGCAAATCTTTCTTGAGCACTTTAAACCGTGCCACTGCCTCTATAGCAGGCATTGATTGAAGGTTGCGTACATTGTATCACAAGATGTGGAAGTCCGTAGTGGTGTTGTCAAACACGTAGCCTGCCATATTAAACCCGAGGAATGCAGAGTTTGACGAACCTCCTAATCCTATGACCGCATATGCGGCGACTTCCCTGCTCTTGACGAGTGCCCCGTTCTTTATACATCTACCGAAAAGGAAAGGAAGCTGAAAATTCTGACGTAGAAGAGCACACTTTAAAGTTACAGATTGCAATTGTTGCGGACAACATACTAGGTCGATGTGCCCGTTTAGCTTACCATACGACACTGCCCTTATTACTTCTTTCAAGCAGGTAGAAGACCGGTTGTGTAAGTATTTTACCTTTGTACTTCAAACATTCTTTGGTTGAGTACAGAGTCAACATCCAACCTGGTGGGTGCAAAGAGGGACTACGCACTATTGGAAAGGAGATTTAAAAGTGCAACGATATGACGAAGTGAAGTCTATTCCGAGGGGAGCTCTACAGAAACTTGCTCTTCCTCTCGTGGCGTTTTCTTTTGTTACCCACGCTCCAGGTCCAAACTTGCCTCTCTTACTATGCGGGTGGCCAAAATCAATCACTTTAAATCCTTTGACATTGTGTCTGTCTACCACGGGTCCACCGATCTTCTTGGTTTCTCACTTGTCCTGTTGTGGTTCTTGTTACTTGCACAACGATTTGCCGTGCAGTAAGCTTGGACAATGGCACTTTTCGTGAGGCGGAGCAAGGTGGCTGGTGTGGTCGCGTGGAGAACCGGAGCACGCTTGAGAGCTGGAGTCAGGAAGGTTCTGGTTCGATTACAAAGTCCCGTGAGAGGTCCTAGAGAGGTCTCGCACAGGGGGATGGTCTCGCCAGGTCTTATCCGCCCGAGACGGCCAAGGGCCAAGATCTCCTGGCGGCTCCTGTGCTCCATCGGATGGTGGAGCACAGGCGACCTGGTCGATGCATCTGGCTGGGGCGCTCCTGGCCGTTCGATCCCTCGATCGGATCGAGCCAGTAGATTCGATCCCCCGGTTTCGAGCACCGGATCGTGTGGAGGGCAGCCGACCTGGGGGTCGAAACCTCCACCTGGTCGGGGCACCGATCGGTGCTGAACCGAGGATCCCGTGAGGGGGGACCTCGCCCCGGTCCGTCTGGTACAGGTGGGGGGATCCCTACTGTAAGGGAATACCCCAACCCCAACCATCCATTCAAACATGCAAATCCGAGTCCCCTGCCCTTGTCTGGGCGACTGAGGACAGTAAGGGGAGAAAGAGGCTCCTCGATGGGGGGCCTGGGACGATGAGTCCCTTACAGTCTCCCGGTTCCCTGCGTAGCAGCAAGAAAACACTAGCTGTATGCCACCGCAACAGGGTTGTAAAGCATGCTTCTGACCTCTGTTGTTGTGTGGCGAGTCTTGTAACCGTCTGTCCAAAGTACGGTATGTCCATCCGATTGAACGATGCCTTGATAATGTTGCACGCCTTGATCCACTTCAAAAGCATCCATAACCACTGATCCAGGAAGTTTGGTAGGTGGCTGCCACTTCTGCCGTTGACGGGTGCTGTAAGGCATGGATGTCCAAGTCCAGGTGTTTTGCAGTACTGGATTCGGTGTAAGCAGGTATGTACCCTGCTTGTGTTGTTCCACTGCATGACGATTGCGTTTGGTGATGCCGCACTCCGGCAAGCATCCATTAGTTTCTTCCAAGTCCAATATTTCATCCAGGATTGTTGCATCTTCTTCAATCCAGTAAGTCTGCTGATCGTGTCCGCGAACCCAGTAGCGTATTGCCTTTGCAGGAAACTGTGAAAAGTCTCGCACCAAGTACCGTGCAACTGGCCATCGATCCATCGTTGTCTCCTGCACTGAGGTGGGAAGACTGTCCAAGGGTTGTATGGGATGGTCCAATGGAAAGAGGGACAGATCTGAATCAATCCATGGTAGCAGGCGGTCCACGTGAAAGCGGTTCTGAAAGCGTGTGCCAGGGGGCAGCACTAAACTGTATGCATCATTGCCAAGTGCTTTATCAATGCAGTACGGTCCTTCCCAGTAAGGTTCGAGCTTCGGGCGATCCTGCGTGTCCTTCAGTCCGTATTGTAACTTTACCCAATCGCCAGGCTTGAACGTACGAGCAGGAAGATGTTGGGTGGAGGCAGCCTGTTGTTTGGCGCGGTCCACCAGTAAGTCTTGAATGGCACTGTATACTTTTCTCTGTGCTGTAAGCAATCCAGTGATCATTTTGTTTGGAGAAGTAAGCAGATTTCTTGTTTCAGTACCAGTGGTCACCAACTGCAGGTGCCACGGTAGGCGGGAAGGGCAGCCATATAGCATTTCAAAGGGGCTGCGTTCCAAAAGCGAGTGCACGCTGTCGTTGTATGCGTGCGCTGCGGCCTGCAAATACTGATCCCAATTCTCTGGTTTATCGGTCATTGTTCGCAGTGTCTGCAACAGCGTGCGATGTTGGCGTTCGACCGGACCTTGAGACTGTGAATGATAAGGGGTGCCTGTCTTGTGGCTAGACCCCAAAGCTGTGCAATAAGCAGCGAACAGCTTCCGATAGGCTGGACCATTATCGGTATGTATGATGGTGGGTGTGTGGTACTTGTACACCACATTGTCCAGTAAGGCACGAGCTTGACGAGTGGCTGACCATGATGTATGCATGGGAACGTATACAGCGAACTTCGTAAGCCGATCCACTACCGTGATCACTGCATTGTGATGATCAGGGGTGAGTGGCAGGCCTTCTACCACATCCAGTACTACTGTATGGAAAGGATGTGGATAATACCTCATTTCTGGCAGCTGTGGGCGCGCACGGCTGGTGTTTGTAGGCTTCATCCTCTGGCAGGTGGGACACCGTGCCACAAACTGCTTGATGTGGGCCTTCATGCCGGGCCAATAAAAGTGTCGGCGGGCAGCTTCATATGTACGATGGGCGCCAAAGTGGGCGCGATCGTGCACCAGATGGAGCATGTCTTGGCGGAGAGCGTTGTCCAAGGGGGCTTGGAGAATTGCTGGTCCTGCATAGTGTCCCAGTGGTGATGTTGCGTTGTCGCGGAATAAGAGGCCATCTCTGCAGATGTAACCTGCAGGTGGATGCTTCAGTTTGTCTTGATAGTCCTTGTCATGCAAGATCGCTGTGCGAATACGCGATAGCAGCGGTACGTTGGTGATGTGTGCTGCTGACCCATTGTCGTTGGACGAGCTGCGCTGCGTCCGTATTGCGTTCACAGAACCACAAGTTGTATTATCTGCACTACGGGTACCTAGCAGTGTACGATTCCACAGCTTGTGCATGTCTGCAATAAGGACAGCGAGCCAGCCGACGGGGAACGCATTGCCGCACATTCGTCGTCTTGCTGCAGGTGTGATTTTGTACCCTGCAGTATCTTCAGGCTGCATGCCTACCAGTTTTTCGCGCTCCTGGATGGAAAGTTCGCGCAGAAGATTGTCTTGTCCCACTACCCAGGTGGTACGCGAACGGTCACTGTGACTGTTGGCGGAGGCCATGAGTGTTGGGCATTTTAAGCGGGGCAGGCCCCGTGAATCGAGCGGGGGCGTCGATCCCTCTTCGAGGCAGTCCTGCCACGTAAGCGGTACTGTGGACAGCAAGTCATGATCGGGTTTCGGCGGTGGAAGATTCGTCCAGCAAAGTCTTGTTCGCTGCTGCGCGGAGTATTCATCCATGTGGTGTTCCTGGGGCTCTCCCAACCATTCGCTGATGCGCTCCAGATCATTCTGCAGGTGGGTTGCGAACGGAGTACACTCTACGATGTAGGAGTGTTCTGTTGGTATACGGGTTCGTATGTCCCTGATGGCTGTGAATAACTCTCGTGCGTCACGCAGGCCCAATGGCGGGTCTGTGGTTGAAGTGTTGGCACGTGAGAATGGCTGGCAGGGTACTCCTGCAATCAGCAAGTCCACCGCGGGAAGTTTCCGGCGATGCGCAAGGGTGCGCACGTCGTTTCCATATCTGAATATATCTTCCCGTATGAAGAGTCCAGGACGGGTCAAGTGTACTGAGTTGAAGACCCTTTGAATTACTGCTCTACAATCTGGATCTTGTTCCACTGCAATGTAATTTATAGTGAGTGCTGCATCTTCAGGTATGGCCAGTTCGAGGGCGCGAAGTGTCGTGCCCATTCCTGCACAGAGGTCCAGGATCGTCATTGTTCGTAACGGTACTGCTGCATCATTAACCGGATGACGGGAGAAATAGTCGGCTCCCACATTTTCTTTTCCAGGGCGATACTCTACGCTGAACGGAGCGTAGTACGCTAACTTTTCGATCCAGCGGGCATCGCGTGGCGATAACTGTTGGACACTTTTGGTCGTCAAGTATTTGGATGCTGTGTTGTCGGTGATGACAGTAAATGGGCACCCAAATAGCAGATGTCTCCAATGCGCCAGTGCGTAGACGATAGCGCAAGTCTCGCGTTCCGCAGCGTGATAGTTACGCTGGGCTGCATTGAACTTGCGACTCCAGTATTCGACTGGCCGCCACTCGCCTGGGGCGATTTCTTGCTGCAGCACAGCCCCCATTCCAATGCTGGACGCATCGGTCTCTACCCGTGTGGGGCGATCCTCATTGAACAGCACCAGTGCTGGGGCAGTGGTGAGATGCTTTACGAGTTGCTGGAAGGCTTGATCATGCTGTTCCATCCAATAGCGTTGGAAATCGTGAGCGTATTTTTTCTTGTTCAATTCTGTAAGTGGGGCTGCAATGTCTGAATAATGTGGCACAAATCTAAGATAGAACTGGCAGAGGCCAAGAAAGGCCATATTTTCTTTCTGTGTCCTTGGCTTGGGGAAATGCTGTATCTTGTTGAGCTTTTGGGGCGAACATCGCAGCTCTTGGTTTTCGATGCGGAAACCTACCCAGTCCAGAGTGGTACAGAAAAAATGACATTTTGACCGCTTCAAGCGGATGTCTGCAGTCCTGCACACCTGCAACAACTCCTCCAGATGCTGGAAGTGGGCTTCCTTGCTACTGGAGTGAATCAGAATATCGTCCACATAGACCTTGGCAAAGGTCAGGTGACCGAAGATTCTATTCATCATCCTTTGAAAAGCTGCAGGTGCATTTGCAATTCCCATTGGCATCACCCTCCAGGTGTAGCTACCAAAAGGGGTCTGTACTGCAGTCTTGTCAATGTCTGCTGGGTTCATGGGCAGCTGGTGAAACCCATCCAATGCATCCATTGCTGAAAAGAACTGGGATCCACCGAGACCTTGCAAGAAATCGTCGATGCGCGGTAGGGGATATCTGTCTTTGATCGCAACGTTGTTCAGTTTACGATAGTCAAAGACGACGCGCCATCCACCATCCTTCTTCGGAACGAGGATCACAGGCGCCCCCCATGCTGAGCCAGCACAAATATCCATCTTTCCTGCATCCACATATTCTGCAAGCAATTTGCGTAACTCCTCGCGCTCCGATGGCGATAGCCTGTAATATTGGGTGAACTGGGGTGATGTTCCTGGTTGTAACGGGATGCTGAAGTTCTCGCCCGGGACCCGTTCAGTGGGTGGTTCCTTCCGGGGCTGGAAGCAGTCTTCATATGAGTCCAGTAAGTCCTGCAATCTTTGCTGTTCCTGTTTTGTGAGTGTTACTTGTGAGCTGAGTTGGCTTTTTTCCAACTGGAGCTCTTGTTCTTCAGCTTCAAGCTCCCATCGAGCGTCTTGCGGTTGTACGATCAGGTAAAGGCATCCTGGTGTGCGAACGGCTTTTCGAACTTCAGCGGCAGGGACCACTAAGTCGAGTCGTCGTGCCTGGATGAACTTGCCGTCCCCGTGAACGGTGTGGCGCTTTCCTGCTGAGTCCAGCAGGACCATTTTTCTTTGCTGCCAATTGAGCACCTGGAGATAAGCATTCGAAAAGTCACTGCCCAGTATACATTCGAACTCTTGTATAGGGGCCACTCCGAAGTCGTGCCACACACAGAAACTGTCGATCTTGATCTGCAGGTTGACGATGGGTGCTTTGTGGATGTTGCTACCCACAGCAACTCCAAATTCCACAAATTCTTGGGTTGTCCTCCAGGTTGTGCCCCTGGTATCGGACTCTTGGATCCTTCGTAAGAGCTGGGGCGTCACAAAGGAGAAACTGGATAGAGTATCCAGGTAGGCTTGACTGTTCACTGGAGATCGTCTGTGGGCAAACGAACACTGCGAGGTGAGAAATTCTTTTCTTGGTGTAAGGTTGTTGATGGCATGCAGTGGCAGCACCTGCCCTGGTCGGCGATTACGGACAGCGTGCTCCTGCAAAGTCTGCCAATCTGTTTGCTTGGTTTCTGGATCTTTCAAAGGGGGCAGATCCATACTTGGGGGAGCGTTCGCTGACGCTCCCGGCTCCATGCGGTCAAGCCCCATTGACCGCCGGAGTTTGCCTAGTTTTTTGGACTGAACACATCGCGGGCTTTGCACCCTTTGCTGTTGTGTCCATATCGGTGGCATGATTCGCAGACCGACAACTCGCGGCATCGCTTGAGAATCTCAGAAGGCAGTGTGGCCTTCAGTTCATAAGGCTTGAGTTCTTCCTGGAGAGCCCTGATGGCATCCTTGTCTTGTTCCTCCAGGTCTTGAAATCGCTTCGATGAGCGTTGCTGCCTGTTGGGCTGGTGATGTTGGATCCTGCTGTCCAGAACGGCATTCGTACGTCCAGGGACATACTTTTTCTTGAATTTCCTTGTGGTCACCTGGTCATGGGATCTGTTTTGTTCAATCTCCATTGCGGTTCCTGCCAGTCCCCATGCACTCACATCTGGAGCTTGATGGAGGCTGACCAGCAACTGATGCTTTTCGCGAAGCTGCTGCATCATCCACCCTGGTAGTCCTGCACGGAAGCGGGCAGCAAGTTCTTCGTCGGTAATACGGTGGACTGTTGAGTCCTTGCTGCTGTTGATGACCACAGAAAGGGACAACAACCTGTTGAGGAAATCAACGGCCGTTTCTTCAGATCGCATACGAGTTCGTAAGAACTCATCGTATGCCCTTGGGCCTGGATCACATCTTTGGAAGATGTCCAAGAGGGCCTGGAAGATCGCATCGATTGATTTCAACTGTCCGGGATGAGATGACTCCCTGTTCTCCATGGCCAGTCTTGCCGTACCGCCAAGCGTTTGCAACGCCATGGCAGCTTGTGGTATTTCCTTGCCAACTCTTGCTTTTACCCAGCAAGACACTTCCTTGTACCACCTATGCAAGGCGTAGGGGTCTTTCTTGAGTTCTTCACCAGTAAAGATCGTGGGCGTGGGCAAGTCGATGCCCTTGACAGCTCCTGATTTGCGTAATGCTTCGAACATGTCGCTGAATTCAGCGGGGACATGCTTTGGATTGTTGTCTTCAGGAGATGGCTGAGCGTTGGCCAACTCCTCTTCCAACTCTTTTATCCGTTCCATGAGGACTTCCACTGAGGTGGTGTCGTCCACGGTTGCTTCGGGCATCACGATCGACGGAACTCGTACACTCTGTTGTGGTTCTTGTTACTTGCACAACGATTTGCCGTGCAGTAAGCTTGGACAATGGCACTTTTCGTGAGGCGGAGCAAGGTGGCTGGTGTGGTCGCGTGGAGAACCGGAGCACGCTTGAGAGCTGGAGTCAGGAAGGTTCTGGTTCGATTACAAAGTCCCGTGAGAGGTCCTAGAGAGGTCTCGCACAGGGGGATGGTCTCGCCAGGTCTTATCCGCCCGAGACGGCCAAGGGCCAAGATCTCCTGGCGGCTCCTGTGCTCCATCGGATGGTGGAGCACAGGCGACCTGGTCGATGCATCTGGCTGGGGCGCTCCTGGCCGTTCGATCCCTCGATCGGATCGAGCCAGTAGATTCGATCCCCCGGTTTCGAGCACCGGATCGTGTGGAGGGCAGCCGACCTGGGGGTCGAAACCTCCACCTGGTCGGGGCACCGATCGGTGCTGAACCGAGGATCCCGTGAGGGGGGACCTCGCCCCGGTCCGTCTGGTACAGGTGGGGGGATCCCTACTGTAAGGGAATACCCCAACCCCAACCATCCATTCAAACATGCAAATCCGAGTCCCCTGCCCTTGTCTGGGCGACTGAGGACAGTAAGGGGAGAAAGAGGCTCCTCGATGGGGGGCCTGGGACGATGAGTCCCTTACAGTCCCAACCCTGCTAGTTTGTGCGTCTTAAATGGACGGCTCTTTCTTTTTGCCATCAACGCTCCGTAGGGACGATGGTCTATCAAAGAATCTCAATTTCCTCATCTGAGAATGTTTTTCGTGCGTGTGTGTCTGGTGGGTGGGGGGGGTCGATTCTCCTTTTTTCCCTCGGGCATGAACGTGAGCCCTTCATCCTCCACATGTCTTACGTTGTATCGACGATCACAGGCAACGTTGGGATTCCGCACCTACCGTGGATGGGCACAATTTTTTCTCGAAGCTTTCGTGCGGACCCCACACGAACTTCACGCAAGAACCTCGCGTTAGTTTCACATCTTCTGCGGTTGCTTGCTTCCGGGAGAAGGTAGGAACCATGTTCGTGCATGGAAGAGATCCGGGCATCGGTTTGGTTCCACGTGCACGCTTGTCGATTCCCGGCGACTTGCCAGAGTGGTGGGTGGATTTCCTCCAACTCCACGTCACGTGCACACCCTTAAGGGTCCATCTCCGAGACGTCCTCCCATCGCTTTTGGGGTGGAAGCAGGATCGACACCGGATCTCCAAGGGGGTCGAAACGAGGATGGGAAAGGGGGGGGTGTCGGGTTGAATCCCGTACCGTAGAAGGGAAGTGTGTCCCAATCATCTGGTTTTGGGATCCACAGGATGATGGAGGAGATGTGGTGAGAGTGTTGTTGGAGACCAAAGCCGAAGGCGGCGCAGCCATGGACGCGGCGATGGCGGCGCTGTGCGATCCGGGCCAGCCGGACGCGTTCGACGGTCTGGTGAAGCAGCTGATGTCCCCATCCAACGAGGAAAGGAGACACGCCGAAGGGCTCTTCGCAGAAATGCGAAAACACGCCGATCCTACGGCCTTGCAGCTCGTGCGTGTGATCCGCACCTCGCCTGCTGCCGAGTCGAGAGGGATGTGTGCCGTGCTGCTTAGAAAGGTGAGGCGGACAGAACGAACCAAATCCTCGACGAGGTTGCCGGCGATGTAAGAGAGAGTCGATCTGACGTGAATGGATGCGGGAAAACGACACCGTCATACGACATGAGTAGGTGATCACCAAGGACGAAGCATCCCTATGGCCATCCATGACCGATCCAGCGAAGAGTACCGTCAAACAGGAGCTCATGAACGCGATCCGGGAGGAACCCGAAAGGTCCATCGGTCACAAACTATGCGATGCCATCAGCGAGCTTGGAGCAGGAATCCTGGAGGAAGGCGGGTGGCCTGAGTTGTTGCCGTTCATGTTCCAGTGTGTCCAGTCGGGGCAGGTCCGTCTTCAGGAAAACGCATTGCTTATATTCTCACAACTTGCCCAGTACATGGCAGACGCGTTCGTCCCCTACCTGGGCACGCTGCATGATATATTGAAGCAATGCATCCGCCAAGGAGCTTCCAGCGATGTCCGCACTGCAGCACTGAAAGCTACAACAGCTTTCATCTCCACTATTGAGGCCCCGCAAGAACGCGACCGCTTTCAAGACATGCTTCCAGATATGCTCAGCACTCTGTCACACTCGTTGCAGACAGGGGAGGAAAGCACGGCGCAAGAAGCTTTGGAGATGTTCATCGAAGTAGCAGAGACACACCCCAGATTTTTAAGGAAACAACTGGCCCCTGTCACAGATGCAATGCTGCAGGTTGCAGAGGCAGACACTTTGGAGGATTCCACCAGACAGCTAGCTGCCGAGTTTCTAGTTACTCTCGCCGAGGCAAGGGAGAAAGCCCCGGGTATGATGCGCAAGCTCCCCAATTTCTCCACAAGAATATTTGTTTGCGTGACTGGCTTCCTTCTTGATATTGAGGACGACCCAGACTGGCACCTCGCAGAAGACGAGGCGCAAGAGGATGCAGGGCAAGGTGAGCTATTTGATGTGGGCCAAGAATGCCTGGATCGTATAGCCTTGAGCATGGGAGGAAAAACCGTACTTCCCGCCGCCAGCCAAGTGCTGCCTGTTTATGCCCAGGACCAAGATTGGAAGAAGCGCCACGCTGGTCTGATAGTACTTGCCCAGATTGCAGAGGGTTGTCAGAAAGAGATGCAGCAGCAGCTTGGCCCTATCATTGATTTGTGCTTGGCTGGTGCACAAGACCCCCACCCCAGGGTCCGCTGGGCGGCGTTCCAGGCACTTGGCCAATTGTCCACAGATTTAGGTCCAGATCTCCAAACCAATCAGCATGCAAAAGTGATGCCCGTGATGATGGGAGCCATGGAAGATTTCCAAAATCCAAGGGTTCAAGCACACGCTGCAGCAGCAATTGTAAATTTCAGTGAAAACTGTGCAAGTGACATCATGCCGCAGTACCTGGATGGTATTATCAGTAAGCTTTTGATTCTCCTCCAAGGGGGTAAAAAGATGGCGCAGGAAGGTGCACTCACAGCAATGGCAAGTGTAGCTGACTGTGCCCAGCAATCGTTTGTCAAGTACTACGATGCCGTTATTCCATACCTAAAGTCAATCCTCACAGGGGCTACAGACAAGTCTCACAGACTGCTTCGTGCAAAGGCAATGGAATGCATCTCCCTGGTGGGTATGGCAGTTGGTAGAGAACGGTTCAGAGAAGACGCCAAAGGGGTGATGGAAATTCTTGTTTCCTTGCAGAACTCGGCGCTTGACGATGACGACCCCATTTCAGGCTACATGTTGCAAGCATGGGCAAGGCTATGCAAATGCTTGGGGCAGGAATTCCTGCCGTACATGCAAATCGTTATGCCACCACTGCTGCAGTCTGCTCAACTCAAACCAGACGTGCGGGTGCTAGATGCAGACGAGGAAGCCGAGGAAGAAGATGACGATGAAGTTGAGACAATACTCCTGGGGGACAAAAAGATCAGCATCCGCACCAGTATTCTTGAAGAAAAAGCCACTGCGTGTAACATGCTATGCTGCTATGCTGATGAACTGAAAGAAGGTTTCTTCCCTTGGATAGAGGAGGTGGCCCAAATCATGGTGCCGTTGCTCAAGTTCTACTTCCACGAGGAAGTGAGAAAGGCAGCTGTCAACACACTCCCAGAACTCTTATTGGCGGCCAAGCTTGCAGTAGAAAAGGGCTGCGGTAAGGATATCAGCTGGTTGAAGCATCTCTTGGACTTTGTTCTCGGATCCCCAGTTGACAAAGAGAGCGGATCTGGGTTTCTAGAGGCCTTGAGGAAAGAACCAGAAGTTGAGATCACTGGATACATGCTCCAGTCCTTGCAAGAAATTGTCCTTGCTGTGGGTGAACTTCTGGAAGCGCATCAGCTGGCAGCCATAGCTGAAGAATTACGCCAAGCACTTGCAAAGAGTGAGGAACGCAGGCAGGACCTCAAGGAGCGTACGAAATCAGAAGATTTTGATGAAGAGGAACTGGAGCTACTGATGAATGAGACCGAACAAGAAGAATCTGTTTACGATGGAGTGGCAGACTGCTTGGGGGCAATGCTCAAGAAGTACCACACAGATGCCCTTCCTTTTGTTGACCAAATCATGCCATTGATATTGCCTACTCTAGGCTCTGAAAGGTCTGCAGAAGACAGGAGGATAGCCATTTGCATCTTTGACGATATGGTTGAGTATGCTCATGCTAATGGAGCATGCTTGAAGTACCTGGAGGCTTTTGTACCACATCTCCTGTCTGGATGCATCGACGAAGATGCAGATGTGAGGCAATGCGCGGCATACGGTCTCGGAGTAGCTGCCCAGTACTTGGGGGGTAGTATCCAGCCCGTCTGCCAAGATGCACTGCAGAGACTTAGTAGAGTAGTACAGCACCAGGACAGTCGTACAAAGGAGAATGAAATGGCTACGGACAATGCAATCAGTGCGATTGGGAAGATCTGTGAGTTTCAGGGGGGGTCATTAGATGTGTCTCAGGCCCTTCAGGTGTGGCTTGGGGCACTGCCCATCCGTAGTGACCTGGCTGAAGCCTTGCTTGCCCACGAACAGTTGGTACGCATGGTTGAGAGCCAGAACAGGTCTTTGCTAGGCAACAACAACGAATCTCTCCCACGAATAATTGGCGTGTTTGGTGAGCTTGTCGCAGCAGGTGAGGATTTGCTGAGCCAAGAGCTCAAGCAGCGCTGTGTAGCCATTTTGAAGCAGATTCAGTCAAGCATGCCAGACAGTGTCAATCAGATCATGGCAGCTCTTCCCCCAGATTCACAGTCTGCGCTGAAGATGGCACTTGCTTGATTGGCCCAATATTGCGGTTTGATCAAAGCGGCACACTTGCACGGGTGCAAACCTTTTACAATCACAGTGCTACTCCTTGCGATGGGGTACAAACCACCACGTTATTCAGAAGTCCGAACACCTTCCACCACGTTCCCAATCTCCATAGCGTGTCGGCTCCGGACCTTTGGGTCCAAACAGTTCACCAGTGTCTGGATTCGGCACCTCGAACTCGTCTTCTTCGTCCTCGGAAGCTTCGTTGACTTGCCTTCCCACCGACTGTAGGTCTTGGACAACCGACTCACGTGCGAGTCGTTCCAAGCCCGGCGTCATGTCCTTGCCGCTTCCCTCCACGTGTTCTTCCTTTCCCGCACCGCTTGACGTCCTTACCCAGCCACGGCAGAATGAAGCGGCGTGGGTGCGAGCCGCAAGGCGCAACATAGCCGTCGACGTGGCGTCCCTCGGACCCAATGAATGGTGTTCAACTGGAGATTTTCTAGTACCTGCATCCTTCATAGCACGAAAACTGAGCACCAACAGGGAAAGGGACGATGTGGGGTGTTCCACAAACAGGGTTTTCGAAACAAATGGAGGAGATAGGGGGTCATGGTGACATCAGCCAAGTGATGTGAGGCAATGTACGAGACAAGGGAAAGAGAGGCACAATGTGCTACAAGGCGGACTGCTTCCTTCTATTGGCGGCGTATCACCCTATAAACACTGCATCCAGTGTAGGTGGACACAGCTTCCAACAACACTACAGCTCATACACTCGGGGCTGCCTGCTGAAGAAAGGGCGCTATTTTAGTCTTGAAAAATTATTCCCACTATGCTAAGATTCCCATCTCTTACGAGCCAGCACAGCTTCACAACTACATATCTCAAAGCTACCTATTGCTGAAAGTGCATGTGGTTGGGATCCATCTGATTGAATGCTCCAGAGAAAGAGCTATGCAGCTGCGCAGCTAGTTGGCTGAACTGCAATGGCAGGGTTCCCATCTCCCCGCTAAACGTCGGGACCAACAAGTGCGGAGCGGTGTTTTGCACCCCCAAATTCAACCGTTCTCCCCAATCCGCGGGCCCGTAACCTTGGGTTGGTGTGGGAGGCCTTCCCAGTCCCAACCTGATGTTCTCGCAACTCTCTGCTGATGGCAAGTAAGAGTTGGCAATCTCCAGAGCAGTGTGTTGCATGTCAGCCTGTTGAAACATGGGGTGTGCTTGGAGCATGTGACTAGCTAGAGTGAAGGAAGGGGTGCTTGGGGTTGCGCTTGCATCCATTCCATCCCTCTGGAACGCAGCAAAAGTCAAAGGTGGCAAAGGCTGCTGCTCCGGGGCGGAGGTGGGCGTTGCCTTGGTGGCAATGGGCCTCGTTGGGGTCTGGGCCTGCATTTCCTTCGTCCTTTTCGAGTCACTGTTGCCAGCCAGAGGAGGAGCCGCTCGTTTCGTTCCAGCATTGGTAGAACCATTCGCCTTGGAAACGCCCATCTTCCGCCTCTGGTTGTGCTTCGACAGGGTTTTTTTGCAGCTTTTCAGCTTCCCTTCGAATTCTTCCAGGACGTGTAGCTTGCTGCACTGCTGGCAGAACCTCATCTTCCTTCCCTCGATCTCCACCTCCACTGCCTTTGCATGTCCAGGGCACACCTTGTGCCTCGCGTGGTACGCAGATGTGATGCTTGCGTCGCAGCCTGGCACCTGGCACTTGGCCTCTCGACGTCCGCCTTTGGAAGCAGCTTCGGCCGCCATTTTCATGGCCCGGGCGTGGTGGGCCATGGAGGCGGCTGCCTCCCCTTTCGGCTCCGGATCCGAAGGTAGCATGGTAGGCGCGTGACCTTCAACAGATGCGGAGAGCACGCGCCGAGCGCAGCACGAAAGGCGTCGATGTGCGCCACACACGAGGTGTGGTCTCACGTGTGCACTTGAACACGAATTCGTCCGTATACGGTCCAAGGCCCCCTCGAACCTCATACGGTGATTTCGAACGTAGGTACGGGGAAGGATCAGGAAGGTGGGGAAGCCAGGTCCGGAATTCCCGGACAAAACCCAGGTCCGGAATTCCCGGACAAAACCCAGGTCCGGAATTCCCGGACAAAATCCAGGTCCGGAATTCCCGGACAAAATCCAGGTCCGGAATTCCCGGACAAAACCCAGGTCCGGAATTCCCGGACTAAACCCAGGTCCGGAATTCCCGGACAAAACCCAGGTCCGGAATTCCAGGACAAGTGGTAGGTCCGGACTGGGCGCGTGGTTTCGTGGATAACCAAAGGAATGGAAGGAAAGCGCTTGTTCGGTTGGTATTCGGGGAAAAGGTTTGTGATCGACCTTTCTTCAGGAGAAGAGGTTGGGTGTGTGGAGGCCCGTGGTGGTTTAGACGTCTACCAGTTGGGTGGCTCCATGTATCCTGATGGAGTAGAAGGCGTAGATGGAGGCAAGCCATGCCAATGCCTTCATTAATAGCTGTGGGCATAGTGGTAGCGTAAACGTTTCTCTCGAGCCATTGGGTTCATTAGGAGAGCGTTGTAGTCTTGCAACGGATGTTCGGCGAAGCATAAGCACCCCAACGTTTCTTGATTGCATGGGGTCGGATGGGTCACAACCTGTGGATATCTCTTCTCAATGCTACATTGCGCGGAGCATCTGTGGAGCAACCCCTACACATCCGAATAACGGCTGTAAAACCCTTATGCGCTGGATTCGTGAACATGGCCGATCCAACATGCAGCAAGAGGAAGCTTGCTTTGCGAACACGGTATCTCTCCTGGCCTCCCTTCGTCGCTCCAGGTGCGGGATGTCGACGACCCACCAGCAGGGTGACCATTTCGTCGTTTCGACTTGGATGGCGCTGAATTTTCGCGTGCGTCCCTCTATGATCCATCCAACGAAGGTGGCAGGGTCAAGTTGTCCCGTTCGCATCGCTTTCGATACCGACTCGAGGCCCCTCCTGGCCTCCCTTCGTCGCTCCAGGTGCGGGATGTCGACGACCCACCAGCAGGGTGACCATTTCGTCGTTTCGACTTGGATGGCGCTGAATTTTCGCGTGCGTCCCTCTATGATCCATCCAACCAAGGTGGGAGGGTCAAGTTGTCCCGTTCGCATCGCTTTCGATACCGACTCGAGGCCCCTCCTGGCCTCCCTTCGTCGCTCCAGGTGCGGGATGTCGACGACCCACCAGCAGGGTGACCATTTCGTCGTTTCGACTTGGATGGCGCTGAATTTTCGCGTGCGTCCCTCTATGATCCATCCAACGAAGGTGGCAGGGTCAAGTTGTCCCGTTCGCATCGCTTTCGATACCGACTCGAGGCCCCTCCTGGCCTCCCTTCGTCGCTCCAGGTGCGGGATGTCGACGACCCACCAGCAGGGTGACCATTTCGTCGTTTCGACTTGGATGGCGCTGAATTTTCGCGTGCGTCCCTCTATGATCCATCCAACCAAGGTGGGAGGGTCAAGTTGTCCCGTTCGCATCGCTTTCGATACCGACTCGAGGTCCCTCCTGGTCCTCCCTTCGTCGCTCCAGGTGCGGGATGTCGACGACCCACCTGCCCTCCTTCAATTCTCTCGCGACCGCTCCAACGACGCTAAATTTTTGCATCCACCCGTTTTCGATCACGTAGAATCCAGTGGTAGCGTTCGTTTGGCTCGTCGCATCGCCAGTCGAAGCGTACGCGATGCCTGCTGGTCGCTCCATCGGATGTTTCGCCGACGAGGGACCAGGAGTCCACCGAAACCGGTCGAACGGGCGAGGCGGGGACGAATATCGCTTCGAAACACGCTTTTGTATTACAAAGAAGAGATTCCGACGTTCGAAGCCCGAAAAACGATCGTTCGTATGTTCCTTCGATCCCGTCGGTCGCGGTCGGGCCGACCTCCGTGGCGTCGGCCGTCCGTGGCCCTGCGTCGCATTGGTCGTACGCGGTGCCACGGGCGCGCGAAACGCTCCGCACGCACGCGTCGACCCCCCACGGAGGAGGATCGACGGCGCGTGCGCGTCGCGCGCGTCCGTGGGACCGCGTCTGTCGGTGTCGCGTTTGCGCGCAGGTTCGGTCGCGCTACCAGTACCGCCTCTCCCCCCTGTCCCTCTCGCGATCGCGAATGCCCCCCCTGGCCCCCTCAAACCCCCCACCCCGACCCCCGACCCCCTGTACCCCCCTTTCCCCCCCTGCGCCTCACTCCCCCCCCCCCACACAACCAGGCGCGCCCGACGGGGTGGGATGCGCCCCCACGCGCGATGGCGATGGAGAGGCCCCGCCGACGCCCCCACCCCGCTCCCCGACCGAAACGACGCCCACGAACGAGGTCCCGGGGTGATGGCGGGTTCCGCGCCCCCCCACCCGAATCCCCCACGCCCGAAAAAAAAAAGGAACGAACGAAGGACGGGGAGCTGCCCCACGAGAAGCGTAAGAAAAAAAGGGGGGCACGGACGATTTCAAAAAGGGGGGCAAGCATCTACTTTGCGCAACTCAGCTTAGCTCGACCTCCAGCAACTACTTTGCGCAACTCAGCTTAGCTCGAACCGTTTTGCGAGCCTGTTTTTGAAACCCTAAACCTTAATTGGTCCCACGCGCATCGCAAAAATCCTCTTCCTAAACCCTAAACCACAAAGACATCATCCGCGCCAAATTGCCTCGATTCATCAAATAAATTGTTTTGCACGAAAGCCTCCACATCAACTCTAGTACCTCGGCATCCAACCTTCTTCCGTTGGTGTGTCAAGAAGTTCCGCACCTTTTTCTTGGTGACCCCTTCAAAATCAAAGCCACATGATTCAAGTTGTTGCATTATTTTGGGGATGAGCATGTCACTGTCCAAATACTTCGTCAATTCTACTTGCAACTTCCGTGGAAGTGGTTGCTTCTTCCATTCTGGATGAGGAATGCGTTGTTCATGGTCATGTTCTACCTTTTGAAGCAAGCAAAGATATCCCAATTCCCTTCTAATAAGCATGACCTCCGCTTTGCATCCGCAATTTTTGGAGGCATTGCATGACCACCGCCGGAGCAGAAGACAATTGTCTTGGGTTTATCGAAGAAGTTTGCTCTTCTTCTTCCCTTTCGAGGTCTTCTTCACCCACACTCCAACCTTATCAGGTTGTGTTTCAGAAAGTGCATTACCGAGCCATTCTTCTTCATGAGTGGAAAGGCTAGTGCATCCTTTTGCTTGTTCTATCAAACATTCACTCTGCAAGAGCCAATCTTTGAACTCTAAACAACCATGGCTAGGTAATTCTGGGTTGCGGAGTCCACTACGAATCGCTTGTGGACTTGTTGACATGCTTCCGCTCTTGTGCCCTTCGAAGTTCGTCGCTCTCACCCTCGCAGCGTGTTCAGTGACCCAAGCAGCACGACAGATTTCTTCTGAGGCACCCTCTCCAAGCCCCCCAGTACTGCCAGGTGGGGTGGGTTTGAACGACATTTTGGCGCCAAGAGGCCCACACCCCTGACACTAGAGGAATGCCCTTGCAAGCCTTCCGAGACATTGCCCATGCATTTCGACGGCAACCTGCACAAGTCGTCGTCGAGATGCATAGCATTCCATCCACTGTGTTTCTTCCCGTGCCCATGGTCGCCTTGCCGTTCCAGAGATCCCCCTCTCCCGTCGTCACGTCCTGTTCCGGTTCGTGTATGCCTTCGTCGATGGCATGTGTCGACCTATTGGTTCGACACCGACGCGTCTTGGTGGCGGTCGTCCCCTCGTCTTCCGTTTCGTCCCCTACGCTCGTCTACCCTCTCCCATCATGGTTCCACGCGCCGTCCCCGGTCCTCGTCCATCCACCACGGAAGACATCCTTTCAGCCCCAGTTGTCCCCCGTGGTGGCTGGATTCTTCCCTGTTTCGTGCCCTGGCAAGATCCGCCTTTTGACCTTGCCAGGTTTTTCGCTCCTTTCCTTACGCCTTCTTCCTCCTCCTTCGTTCCTCTCGGCCTTTCCAGGCGTCTCGCACGATGTGTCGTGTGCCCTGGTCTTCCCTCGTGGACGTCCGTCCATGGCGCACGACACACCGCACGCGTTCGTCCGATCTTGCATCTTTCTGGCGTCGGATGTCGGCCGAAGTTTCCCGGATCCCTGCCCAGCCCCTGTGTCCCCCTCGGAGTGTCGATCCTTTCCCTCCCTTCCTCGGACCCGCGGGCCAGGAGGGGGGTCCATTTCCAGTCGGTCGAACCCGTCCCTGCTGTAAACATGAGAGAAGTTTATCCAAAAGGGGGGGGGTCGAAATTCAGCACCGGGGGGGGTCAAAATTAAGCCACAACCCACCCACCCCCCACCCCCACGCGCGCGCGCGCGCGACGGGATGGGATGCGCCCCACGCGCGATGGCGATGGAGGGGCCCCGCCGACGCCCCCACCCCGCTCCCCGACCGAAAGGACGCCCACGAACGAGGTCCCGGGGCGATGGCGGGTTCCGCGCCCCCCAACCCGAATCCCCCACGCCCGAAAAAAAAAGGAACGGACGAAGGACGGGGGAGCTGCCCCACGAGAAGCGGAAGAAAAAAAGGGGGGCACGGACGATTTCAAAAAGGGGGGCAAGCATCTACTTTGCGCAACTCAGCTTAGCTCGACCTCCAGCAACTACTTTGCGCAACTCAGCTTAGCTCGAACCGTTTTGGAGCGGAAATCTTCAATACCTAATACCTAAGGGTACCCAATCGCAGTCGCAAAAGGCCTCTACCTAAACTCATGTTGGCCATGCAAACGGAGGTACCCCTTGGTGAGTGGAAGAACTGGGCAACGTTCGAGCAGTACGAAGCCATGTTCGACAGCATCCAACACCACTTCAGGTTCGACAGCTCGTCCAGCCTCAAACGTCGCCATGGCGAACTCAGCTGGGATACCATCTTGCGCCTCAAGTACAAAATACAGCGGTCGGCGTAATGTCGACACGCCTGCCACACACTTTCTTGCTCGTCCGGTTCGATCGCACGCATTTCGGCCGCTCGGGAGGCACGTGCGAGGAAGCTGCACGTGCATCCTCAGTGGTCGCACTCCCCAGCGTCCCTTCAGCGTCCCTCCAGGTTCTTTCGCACCAGCTCCGCCGTCCGTGCCGCCCACCATCCCTCCCGCATGGTCCTATTCCGTTTCAGCCACGCGCCGTCGACAGCCGCGCCGCGCAGGTCTCGGCTGTCGACGGCGCTTGCCTTCCTGTCGCCCATGCAGGCGTCCGTCTGCAACCTTGGCCACGATCGATCCAAGGTCATCGACCATCACATTAGAAGGACAGGATGCGTATTTTTACCGGATATTCCCTTCCGAACGAGGTGGGTCAAAAGACCTTTCGAACGGATGGGTTCTTGGGTTCAGACCCGGAATATATCTGCCAGGGATTTGAGAGGGGTGATTCTGGGGTGACGAAATTCCGCGAAGAGGGGTTCCCTTCCTATGGAGAAGAAACTCCATGGTTCAGGGGTGTGGATGAGCCTACCGTACACACCAGTCCGACACTTGTGTTTCCGTGTATCGCGTGACACCACCTCGCCATCGCAACTGGAGACTTATCGTCTACTGCACAAGTGCTTCCGATCCACCAGAGGGGCACTAGGCAGAGTTTCGCCGCTCGCATCCAGGACACGTAGGAAGCGGTGCCCCTGGGCAGGTATTCCAGGTTCCAAGAACGCGCTCTCCTTCGCACCATTTCGAGTTCGCACAAGGGAAAGCGGACGAGGCCGAGATCAACCCGCAGGCCCTTTGAAGCGGCCAAGTCTGGTTAGAGAGGGTGATGAAGACTGGATTGGCTTCCCAGAATTGGGTCTCTGGACCTCCATGCAAGCACCCAACTAGGCGTCGACGTGTTCGTCCAAGGACTCTGGCCTTGGCCACCGTGCAGCCCCTTCCCGAACGGACCGAAAAGGCGTTGAAGAAGTGCGAGGACGCGCAAGGAGGTGGTGCTGGAGCAGGAAATACAGAGCGTGCTCTGCGTGCAGCTGATGCAGCGTGGGCACGAATGAGGAGTGATAGAGAGGTCACGATGGAACCTTTCGCCTTTCGAAGAGACGGGAAGGCAGGTAGAACAACGGGTCTGTACGATGTGGCAATATGTGGAGGCACGCTGGGCGTGTTCTTGGCCGCCTCGCTACAAAGGAAGGGTTGCAAAGTGGTTCTGGTGGAGCGCATGCGGGTGGTTGGAAGGGACCAAGAATGGAACATCAGCCGTGCAGAGCTGCAAGAGCTTGTCCGGTGTGGTGTGCTGGGGAAAGACCAATTAGAGGATGCAGTGGCGATCGAGTTCAATCCTGTCAGATGTTCTTTCCATGGCACGGGGCAAGAAACGCTAATCGAAGATGTTCTCAACCTTGGCGTGTCCCCGAAAAAGCTGGTGGAAGCAGCGAAGCAATCTTTTGTGCAAGCCGGGGGGGTGGTGCTGGAGAACACAGCACTGAGTGGCGTGGAAGTTTTTGACGATTGTGCCAGGTTGAATGTTGGGGGAGGGGAAGAGAGGAACGGATCTCTGAATCTTGATGCAGAGCCTATCCATGCCCGGCTTGTGCTTGATTGCATGGGCAATGCCAGCCCCATCGCCCGTCAAATGCGGAAGGGAAAGAAGCCAGATGGAGTTTGTCTTGTGGTTGGCACCAATGCTCGAGGCTTTGCGCAGTCTGCCAACAAGTCTGCAGATTTCATTGTCACGAACGATGATATTCAAGGGGAAGAAATGGGATGCATGCCGCGTGTGCAGTACTTTTGGGAGGCATTTCCAGCAGGGAGCGGTCCAACAGATCGCACCACATACATGTTCACATATGTGGATGCAGACCAGAGTCGCTCGAGCTTAGTAGACATGTTAGAGGATTACTGGAAACTCATGCCTGTCTACCAAGGGATTGATCTTAATGATCTCGAGATCAACCGTGTGCTGTTCGGCTGCTTCCCTACTTACCGAAACAGTCCTCTGCGCCCTGGGATGGATCGGCTGTTGCAAGTAGGGGATGCATCTGGGATCCAGTCCCCTCTTTCGTTCGGTGGATTTGGGGCTCTGACGAGGCATTTGGGACGGCTCTCTTCAGCAGTGGTTGAGGCCCTTGAGGCCGACTGTATCTCTAAGGAAGAATTGAGTTTGGCAAGTCCTTACCTTCCTAATCTTTCGGCAGTTTGGTTGTTTCAGCATGCGATGAGTGTTCGTGCCAGGGGGAAAATGCCGCCTTCCAATTTCATAAATAAGCTTCTTGCAACCAACTTTAAAGTCATGGAAAGGCTAGGAGACAGCGTCCTGCGTCCTTTCAATCAAGACGTTGTACAGTTTGTACCCCTTACGTTAACCTTGGGAGGGATGATGGTCACAGAACCATTCTTCATCCCAGTACTCCTATCACAGCTGGGTGTAAAACCGATTGCGCAATGGTTTGTGCACTACCTAGCACTTGCGTTATACACAGTCCTGTACATTTTTATCAGTCCTGGCTTGTATCTTGTATGCAAGAGAAGTGGCAGTGCAAAGCTGCGTTACAGACTGGGACGTGTGTTGGATGCACTTCAGTACGGAAGCGGTTTGGACTACAAAGCATAAGCAAACGCTTTTCAAGCAACTCTGCAGCTACTGCATCAAAGATGATTTGCTGCAGCAGGGAAGAGGTGCGACATCTTCACGGCTGGAGCTCCTGTTTTTATCTGAGAATCCTACTGAGATGCCAGTCGCATGCTCTTGAGCAGGTCAGAGCTTGAATTCTCCAGCACTGCTCAGGCTAGCAAGCGTCTGGTTTCGGATATCATTTCCCCTGGCGTTGATCCTCTGCAGCCTGGGCAAGCAGAATAAGATTGTCATCACTGTAGGGAGATTCGGAGCTTCCGAAAAAGGGCAGGTGCATCAACTGCGTCCAAGCTTGGCAGGGTAAAGTGGTGATGAAGTTTTTCTCCAGCTGGTTCATTTGGTAGACGGAATTCAGGACACTTTATGGAAACTCCTACATTACCAGAGCTGTTTTTCCACAGTAGTTTGAGAATATTCTTGCGATGGATTGCTATGCAGAGCAGCCATGGAATTGGTTTACTGTAGGTTCCGCACGTCAACATAGAAACACTGTCAGTGTTCTCAAACTTCACCTTGATGCTGGCTCCCTTGTTGGTCATGGTTATGTTGAGGCATACTGACATGCAGGCTTGGACCGGCATTGAGAGTATTCTCCCAAGGGAGCGCCCTTTGCGAGGCAGGAATGTATCCAGCGAGGTTTTCGTGCTTGTCATGTCGAAATGTGACTTATACAGGTTGGAGCTGTCATGAAGCTGAGGGCATGTTGCCCACAGCCTCAAAACAATTGAAGTATTGGTGCTTGTACAGTTTGTCATTTCGAGTAGTTGCATGCACATTTATTTCATCAACACTTGGGCATACTCAGAGACTAACGTCTGTTGTGCTTGATGTGATGGAAATGTAGTTGCTCACATGTAAGACAACATGGACGTATTGGTCTACACCTGATAGCCTTGCTGGAATAGTTGCAAGTGCTGCAGTTGCTTTGCTCCATATGTGCCAAACAGCCATTCAAGGCACCTATGTGGTCAGGAAACATCCTCAGGGCAGTAAGGATGCTTTGCAGTGCAAGCATTAAGCGGTGCCTCCCACAGGTCGATGGTTTTTGCAGTTAGGTTCGCTGGGTAAATTTTGAAATATCGCATGGGGGAGTAATATCGGATTAGACAGGGTGGCATGTCGATGCTTCTGGGTTGAATGCCAATCGTGCAATCAAGAATGTTTCGCAAGGCAGTGGAGAGGGCGGCGACAAATAGTATTCTTTGTATACAATGCATTCCGATATACCAGTGGAAAACGCCCACGCCACGCTGGAAGAGATACTAGCAATACCTTATCTTGGGCAGGAGGGCGACAGAACGTAGGAAACAAAAACATTTTGGGATCTGAAGGTCTTGAACAATAATCAAGAGGGCATGTGTAAACTTTCAAAGGGCATACGTTGGCTGGAAAGGAAGATGAACTGGGATGCCAATGGGGTGGAAGAAAGCCACCATACATGTCAGTAGCCATCATGTTGAACGAATAAGAGGTGTACCACCCACATGACTGGAACTTTGGTTTATGAAAATCGATGTATGCGATCCTTTCGCATTGAAGGGGCAATGTTTTATCCCCTATACGACGAACCTAGCGGAGGAATATGCACGTGGGATGTTGCATTCTGCCCAGTGAGTGCGGTATATGAGGAAGACTTTGTGGTGTGGGAGTGACGACCCATAATCCATGTTCGTGCATGAGGGAGCATGACTTGTCCAATAGATTGAATGGAGGCACCACACCAGCATCGACAGAAATGTTGAAGACTTTGGTGCATTCATGCCCATAAAAAATCATTCCTTTCCTCGAAGGTCCTAGGAGTGGTCCCTTTGATGTTGAGGATACCAAGAGCGATGGATTTGGCCAAGGGCACTTCCTCTTGACAAGCCAACCAATGTGCCCCACTTTACGTAAGAACCGCCAACATCTGTGGATGAGTTTTGCTGTCTCGTCTCCCCCTTCATTTATTCGAACCACCTCGTTGAATCACCCACCACTGGAGCTTGCTGGAAGCAATGCCAACATTAGATTCGTCTCCTCTAAAATGCCTTACCTTGCAAGAATTCGTTCTAGGCATTGGACGAAGACCCCACGGGTAGGGGGATTGCCGAACTTTGCACTCTTTCACCGCTTCCATAACAAGCGTTGGTTGGATTGTATGATTATCGTTTGTCCATATTTGATTTTGACTTGTACGACATGGATTGTCGCCCCAAACGCTTGTCACGGCACTCCCGTCCGCTAGGGCATGCGATGGATGAATGACCCCACCAACTGGTCGTACCGGGAGTTCTTCTTGTGCTCCTCCCGAATGATACCCACCCTAAGTCATCAACTTCGTTTTGTAATGATTGCCTTCTCATGAATGTCCCATTGCTCCTTGCGTTGCACAATCTTGAAACGCGGTCCTTCCACACCACACACGCTTGCTAGACAATGTCGAAGGAGAGAGTTTACTTACTTATTTTCGAACATTTGCGTAGGGATGGATGATATGGAACGATCCGATTTCATATGAATGGTTGACTCCTTCAATCTTTATTGCCACTTTACGATGGACGCAGGCCTTTTTTGGCTTATGTCTAATCTTGTTTACTTGGTCATTGCTCGTATGTAAGCCGCAAGCCCACATCAAGGTTTCGGCATTGCATAGATACTTGGTCTTTGAAAGAGCGTGAGCGATCCATGGTACGTTCTGTGGTAGCTCCTCGGCTATTAGCGACTTCGGGATGAGCTCTTCTATGTGAGGGAATGATGTTTGAAAACTAAGGACCAAGTACTTGTCGAACCCGGCAGTGATGGTCCATAGCCGAGCACATAATTCTTGTTCAACCAATGGTGTTAACGTTGAAGCTTTCGTGACATTGTGGCTAGCTTATATTCCCAACTTCTATGATCCAAGCAAGGTTGTTGCTGCTCCAACCTTGTGCCCGGACATACCTCATGGACCATGTCGGGTAGTGGGAGCATGTTTGGATGGTCAAACGAGGTTGGAGTACGCTATTGCTGTTTACCAATTCTGGATTGAGAATACTACACAAGGTTTCCTAGCCCTTGCAAGCATATATAATACCGCTCTTGCCTCAAATATTGCTTGGCATTGCCTCCGCATCCTGTGGAGGTGGTGTGGCACTCCTTTAGGACGATGGTTGGCGTTTGGAAAGTGCATTTAGGCTTCGTCAAGTCAAGTGCGTGTTTCTCCATCCCTTGCACCGCCCTAGCTCGTCGTTCTAGACTTCACGTGCGTGGGTGATTCCCGAAGTTTGAGTCGTCCCTAATGATTGGTCGTCGTACCGCCCTAGAGTTTGCACGCTTTATTGTATGCTAGAGAATGTTCGTATTGGACGAGATGGTGCGTTCTTTTGCTGTCAAATCCCTCCCTTTCCTTGCGTTTTTCCAAGAACCGGGAGGTAGGTAGTGACTTGGTCACAAGTTATACCTTTAATCGAATTTGAGCGTGGTGAGCCGGATCACATGGGGGATGATTGTCCGTCCCGAATGACAAGGCTAGAATGTGAGAGCTTTACGTCCCTTCCCCCTTTGAAGCATTGCAAGGTGAAGTGCTGGCATTTCAGGTGGGCTTGGGCAAACGAGTGGGCACCCTGCGTCCTCCGTGGGTAATTTGGCATTGGAGGACACATCAAGGCCTTCTCATCCACAACAATCTTGCAAACACGGGTGGGTATCCGAGTCTTTCGGACGATGCAGTTGAACTTGAAGTATGTACTACGTTTGTGCAAGGCTGAGAAAGGAACAAGTGCAACGCCTTTCCTTTGATCTTGGCCTTTGCTTCCAAGCGATGCCAACCATGTGGTTGGATCGCCGGTGCTCCGTTCTTGTGGAATCGAAGCGGTGTCGTGTCTCGACGAGGATCGTCCTAGCCAGCTCAATTGGCGAGTTTCGCAACGCGTCTTCCCAACCGCGTGCAAGAACGGAACGGACGGAGGAAAACATCAAGGGGAAGTAGGAGACTGCTTTCGAGAACCGTTGCTTGTCCAACGGGGTGGAAGGGCGTCCCCTATGCTCTTACATGTGTCTATGGAGAGGGCCCATCCGGACTGGTTCCGGGCAAATGCATGAGAGTGATCGCAAGGCTTCCTGCCGCACCTGCGCTTACGGTGAGAGAATGTGACACCGTTCGCGCAAGCACCAAAAAACATGCTGAACCACGGCAACAACTTGCGGATCGGGCCGCGGGGTGGCACGTGCGGTTGTGCTCACGGGCCCAAACGAGAACGGCGTTGGTGTGCCAAATACATCACAGACGAGGTGGAACGGGCCGAAGGTCGAGTCGTTAGGATCGAAGAGGTTCCCCTCGCAGGAAAAAGCCACGGATTCTTCTATTCAAATGGCCATGAGGTCGCCGAAGTTTCGCATGAAGAACACGGATCCGGCGAAGAGAGCCAGACTACGTACGAAAACCTGCGAGTCGGAGGAGGGCAGAGTCCAGCCAGACGGTGTCAGCAGGCATTCTTTTCGAGCGATCAGCCATCGCCGAAGGCCCGCTCTGCTCGCGGAGGTTCGTCGGACACGTCGGCCTCACCATGTTCATCTTGCGGTTGTCGGCGTTTCCGAACTCGGTTTGGAAGAACTCCTTGAGCTTCGCCGCGGTGGCCATCCCTTCGCACGCCTTGCGTCCTCTCGTATTTTCTGTCGCCGCCTCGATCGCACCTTTCGTGCCACTCGCTTTCCCTTTGCTTTTGCTTTTCTTCCTGGATCGTTGTTCCTCCAACGGAGGCAGTCCACCTGCCGGCGCCGTGGCGTCTGGTCCTTCAACTGTAGAACGCACTCCCGTTTCTGTCCTGGTGGATCTCACGAACAGGTACGTCTACCCTAGACCGGCACAACACGTGTGGGCAGGTCTGTGCTTGGGTTCCACCTGGGTTCGTTTCCCTTTCCCACCCCGATGAAACCCGTTTTCCATCGATGGGCACGTTCCTCACTCCCGAGAAGTCGCCTTGCCCTCTACCCACGAGGGCGAGAGGAGGGGTGAATGAGGACAACCCGATGGAATGGCGATGGAGGAACGATCCCAACGGCAACGCCGATCGGAGATGGCGGTTCCTGCTGTAGCCTTCGTGGTGATGGGGGACGTGGGACGCAGTCCTAGAATGATACGACATGCCCAAGCAGCGAAGGAATGTGGCTGCAATGCGTATGTGTTGGGATACGAAGGGACCCCTGCACCGGCCGAGGTGACCACAATCACCTTCCGTCCCGCATCCACCTCTTCAAGGCTGCCGCGGACCCTTGCCACAGCCGCCAAGTTCCTGGCCATGATATTGTCGCTAGCTAGGGCATTGTGGAAAATGCACAAGGTGGACGCGATCGTGCTCCAAGCTCCGCCGGCCTTCCCAGCGGCCTTGGTGTGCTGGGTATACGCCAAGCTCAGACGAGCACGCTTTGTCGTGGATTGGCACAATTACGGTGACACCATACTTGCCATGGAATTGGGAGAACATCATGCGATGGTGAAGATCGCACGGGCCGGGGATAGGGTTGTTGCAGGTCTGGCAGATGCAAGCTTTTGCGTGTCAGAAGCCTTGCAGCTGGACCTAAAACGGAGGTTTCACGTGGTCGCGTCAGTCCTCTACGATCGGCCGCATGATAGGACAGAAGCACCAGTAGGTGAAGCAAGGGAAAAGCTTCTCGCAAGGTGTTTGGGCGTGGAATCCTGCCAGGCCCTGGAGCGTCGACAAGCAGCCTTGGTGGTCACAAGCACCAGCTGGACCGTGGACGAGGATTTCGATTTGCTGCTAAATGGGCTTGTGCAGTACGATCGAACCGTCGCATCTAGACGTGGATTCACCTCTAGGGTCGATTCGGATTCAGGTAGAATCAGAGTTCCACCCGATGGACCGTCTCGATGCAAACCAGTCCAGCGGGAATGGGACCCGCTGGAAGTGGAAGACCCACCAGGGCCGATTCCATCCGATTTCGAGTTTTCGTCATTGCCGGATGTGTGGCTAGTGGTCACTGGAAAGGGGCCTCGACGAAAAGAATACGAACGAAAGATAAGGGCACTGGATTTGGAACATGTAGTCATAGCCATGGTTTGGGTGCAGGCTGAAGATTACCCACTTCTTTTGGCAACAGCAGACATAGGCATATCCATGCATTCCTCTTCATCAGGACTAGATCTTCCAATGAAAGTGGTCGATATGTTTGCAGCTGGCATCCCGGTCCTTGCGTATCGTTACGAATGCATCGAGAAAGAACTCGTGCACGCGAACGAAAATGGTTGCCTCTTTAAGGATGCTGGAGAGCTTTGTCAGCAGCTCCAGCTTTTGCTTTGTGGTCATCCACAGAAGACTGCTTTGTTCCGCAAGGTCAAACAGGGTGCCCAGGGGGAATTCAAAAGAAAGTCGTGGAATCAGGAGTGGTTTGAGAAGGGATGGCCAGTGCTTTTCGATTTGAAGTCTCGAATTCCTGCGCACTACCACGAAGGAGTTACAAGCAGGGCGGAAAAGAGGGAATGAATGGCGTAGTTGATTAGCTTTGATACCCATCCAACTGCCGGGCCAACACAGTGGACTCCCTCTTGTACCATGCCTCGTCTGGAAAGGCTGCTGCCCGGAACCTGTGCTATTCTGACTCTTTGGGAAGAAACGTACAATTGTCAAGTCACCCTTTCTCCTTTGGAATGTGACTTTGGTCCATGTGTGCACGCTTGCTTGTATACATCTGTACCGTTGCTTGTGTTTGCAAGTCTTGGGCCCGCCACCCCGTGCATTCGCCGACTGGGTCATGTTTGCTTCGCTGTCATCCTGCACTAAAAACGGTACAAGATGCTCTGCACGAATTGTGCAGCCGTACACCGGGTTTCGTCCGTCGCATGTTGGCCCCTGCGCTGGCTCTGGCCGCACGCGCTCACTAAAAGACTCACAAAACCCGGCGGAATTGAAAGCTGCATGGGGCTTGCAGTGGAGGGATGGCAAGGATGAAAGATTGGCAACCTTTCTGTGTCTCAGAGACGCGTCAGGCTGCGGGGGGTTGTTTTCATGGCAAATGGAAGTAGCGATGGGAAACGCAGCAGTCGCGTCGACGCAGGCCTCTCCTACCAACGGCTGTCCCTGCTCGGACAGCTGCTGCTTCGACCGATCTAGTCCGCATCGGTTCTCACTACGCTCCATTTTGCTTGCATGCAGAGACGGACCACGCTCGGATGTCTTGCACAGCTGCATTTGCCAGTTCTGTCGGGGGTGCTCGCCTCGTCTGCTGCCATTCTGCCCGTGCGAGGATGAACATGGAGTTGAATGCAGCAGGAGCGTTGGAGTGGTCTTGGGTGGCATCGTCGGTTGCGTAAGCGCTCGCGTTCGTCGCGGGGGAGCTTGGTTTGCAATTTGCGCCCGGCGAAGGTGGAGGAACGCAAGCCCATCGCGGGCGATGGTCGGGGGTTGGCACTGGTTGGTGGCTGAAAGGCTTGATTCTACGGGTGTCATTTCACGAGGGACAAGGCTGCAAGTATTTACCAAGGACAAAGAGCCTCCTGCCATGCAATTCGAAGCCTTTCGCCACGCCTTCTTCGGACGATGCCGGCAACGAAGCGGTGTGCCTCCTGCAGCATCCCCCCGGCCCCTTTTTTGTCGATGGGCGCGCCGTCCTCCGTCCTGGATGGTATACGAGCAAAGTACCGACGTGTCCCGCCCGGCACTGGCGGTTTGCACGTCGCTTCGATCGTCCAGGAGACGTCGGGCTCCCGCGTTGCGACGGTGCGTAGGTCCTTTTACGAGCGGGGGTGGGTCGTACGTGACGTTTCAGTCCCTTTCGCTGATGGCGGTGAGGTGTTCTTCCACCTCCTCGTTCGTGAGCACTCGGAACTTGTTTTTGGCCTCGGTGACGACCGCGACTTCGATCTCGTGTGCTTTGAAATCCTCGGAGAGCACGGTTTGGACTGCGGTGATGGCCATCCTCACGCATTCGTCGTAGGTGTACTGAGGGTTGTTTTTGATCTTCTTTTCCAAGAAGTTGGTGGCTTCTTGTTCCTTGGCACCGGCGCATGCTGCCTTGTATCCTACGTAGAACCCTGCTGGATCCACCTTGTACAGTTGGGGTCCCAGCGTCTCGTCCACGCCGATCAACATGGCGGTGACGGCGAAGGGACGCATGCCGGCTTGTTGGGTGGCCACCTGCGCCTTATCTGCCACGAGCTTGGCCAAGTAATCCACGGGGATCTCGCACCCGTACCTGCGCTTGTAATCCGCCGCTTGTTTCCTCGCGTTCTCCACCACGGCCTTGGCGTCTGGGGTCTGTCCGATCGCCACCATGCCCACGCGCGAGGAGAGTGGAAAGAGGTGCGTCACACTGGTCGGATCCAAGAGCTTGTCCGGTATTTTCTTCTGGGTCACCACACAAACGCTGTCTACGCCGCGCACGCCCACTGCCGTGTATCCGGACGACTTCATCGCCTTGAACGCGTATTCCACCTGGTACAGCCTCCCTTCGGGTGAGAACACGGTGATGTTTCGATCGTATCCCGATCCCGATCCACGCGACATCTCGACGTCTTTCGAATTCCTTGGCTGGTTCCCCGCGTTCCGAACGAATCCACGACGAAGACGTGTCCGTGTCCGTGTTCGTTCGTGTTCGTTCGTTCGAGGTTGTGGTTGTGGTTGGAGACGGATCGATCGATCCCCTCCCCCTTCTCGACCACCCACCCAAGGGACCCGGATCGGGTCCGACCCCCATCCTCCCCCTTTTACGAAGGGGGAACCGTCCCTTGGAAGCGACCATCCAACCCCGGGGGAGCGATCCCGTACGTGGAGAGGGGAAGGTTCCGATCGGAGGAGATCGAGGCAAAACACCCCAAGGGGACATGGACCGGTCCAATGACACCCAAGGAGGGCCAGAAGACACCGATGGAGGAGGAAGGGAACGCATGAGATTACGCCGTCGAAACGAACCAAGAGAGAAGCGGGAGAGTCCGATGCAGAGCCTACCGGAGGGCAGAGGAAAAACGAGCGACGATCGAACAAGGAAGCATCGATCCATTCCACGCATGCGCCCCGCGTTCGTGTCCAGCTACTGATTGTGGTTGTCGATCTGGATGGTCGTGTGGCTCAGACCCCATTTGCTCTGACAAACCTGCTGGACGCCATCCAACACCAGGTTTGGATCCGCTCCTTCCATCACGTCCAAGTGGGTGGACATCAAAGGACGACCCAACGTCAGGGACCACACGTGGAGATCATGGACGCTCTTCACGCCGGGGATGGAGACAATGTCCTGGCCGAGCTCTTCCATGTTGATGTGACGTGGCACCCTCTCCATGAGCACATCAAAGATATCCCTCGTGATGTTCTTGGTGGTGAGCACGACCAGGATGGAGAACAGAAAGGTGCAAATCGGATCGAGAACGACCCAGTGCGGTTTCCACCAAATCAAAGCACCCGCAACCGCAACCCCCACACTCTGCACCAGGTCGCCGAGCACGTGAATGGCCGCTCCTCTCAGGTTCATGTTCTGGCTCTTTGGTGATGTACCATCCGTGCGCAAGATCTCGCTGGCACTCAGCAAAGGCTGGGTCAGCGATGTCGCCTCCTGTGCGTCCTCCGTTGGGTCCAACCCCGCCGGATCGCGATGCGTCGGTTCCGCAAGATCCCCCTCCTGCGGGGATCCTCCCTCGGGGGTTCCGTGGGAGTGGCCGTGGCCGCCCTCTACATCCTGCGCACGAGCTTCCGTTCGTTCTGGGGGAGGATGGTGATGCGATCCATGGCTGTGTCCGTGTCCCGTTCTGGAGGTCGACGGGTGGATGTGTCCTTCGGTCCATTCGGGCGGGGGTGCGGCGTTGCCGTGGCTGTGTCCGTGCAGATGGCCCATATCCGATCCTCCGCAGCCGTGTAGGATGATCGCCATCGTGATGTTGACCCCGACCCCGCAGCAGGCAATCACGAACATGACAAAGCCGTTGACTTCGTGCGGTTCGATCAGGCGACGCACGGCTTCGATGACCAGTCCGGCGGTGACGATCCACACGAGGACGACAGAGAAGAGGGCTCCGATGATTTCCGCTCGATGGTATCCGTACGAGTGATGGTCGCTCGACCGCAGTGAGGTGGCCCAAAGCGCGGCGAGTGCGATGAGGAAGCTTGCCACGTCGGACATGAGGTGCGCCGCGTCGGTGAGGATGGCCAAGCTTCTCGCGTAGATTCCTCCCGCCACCTCGACCACCATGAAGACGAGGCAGAACACCGTGACGGCGACCAATCGATGCAGGATCTGCGTCGACGGGCGTTCAAGCGATGGACAGGTGCGTGTCAGCCACGTTCCTTCGTGTTCGTGCATGTACTGCTTCCATCGCTTCGTTCCGCCAGGCATCGCGCCTTGTTGCCGGAGCGGGCACCGATCGTCTGGCAAAGGGTTGGTGGACGCGAAGCTTCGTCTTCTGGTTTCTTCCTGCATCGTCTCGTACGTCCTCTCATCGACGCACCTGGTTGTGCTCGTGGTCTTGTTTTTTTTCGGGTTCGACTCCCGTGTCCCAATCTTTCCCTTGTGCGTGGTAACACCTCAGTCCCAGCTCGGGTGCCGAGCACTGCGGTGCGACCACTCTCCTGGATCCGTTGTGGTTCCCTTCCCTCGTTTGGTTCCGGATCTCCAACGCGTCCTCCATGGTGTCTCTCCCTCGCGAACAGGGACGATAGTGTCGGACGACCGAAGGTGGGATACGTCCAACTCCGTCCTTCTCCCCTTGGTCCCCCAAGGAGGATCGGACGGGAATTCGATCGTAGATCCCGGACAGCAAGGAACCTTCAAAGGGAAGGGGTGGGGGGGGGGGAAACGAAGGTGCCCCACCACCCAGACGAAATGGGAACACGAGTCGTGTCCGAAAGGACACGAGCGAAGAACACGTGACGGGTGGCGCTGCACCGCGCACCCATCGAAGCCACATGGGAAAGAACGACACGAGAAGAAACACACCCTTCCACGTGGTGGTGGTGGGCGGAGGATTCGCTGGAAGGAGGGCAGCTAGGGTGCTCCTGGGGGGAAACGACGAAGCAACCTGTACCGTGATCGATGAAAAAGGATACTTCGAATTCGTGCCCTCGAACTTGCGTTGCCTTGTCGAACCCGAGCATGCCGAAAAAATCGTCATGCCACACCATGTGCCCGCCACTTTACGAAACAGACTGCGCACGTGGATGGCCAACATCGCACCCAGGAAGGCCCACAGCGCGATGGAGGAAGACAAGCACCATCCAAACGAAGGCAGGGTGAAATTTGTGAAGGGCAGGGCCACCCAGATCGATTTTCGAAAGCGAAGGGTTGTACTGAACACCGATCGCAAATCCGCCATCGACGGGGATGAAAAACACGTGGCCTACGACTACTGCATTGTCTGCACGGGATCTACCTACGCCTCGCCCATCAAAGGTACCGGTACGGATTCCGAATCTGTGGTGGAATGCAGGAGACAAGAGATCAAACGTGCAGCAAGCAGACTGGCCAACGCGGCGACCGTTGCGGTGGTGGGTGGAGGAACTGTCGGAGTGGAACTCGCTGCAGAAATCGCCGGAGCATTTCCACGGCAAAAACAAGTGACACTGGTAAGTGGCAGTGCAACACTTTTGAGTAGGATGCCCCCTGCAGCAGGAATGTACGCTGCGAGGTGGTTGACGAAGCATGGCGTGTCGGTTTTGCTTGGACAGAAGGTAGCAAAGGAAGAAGATTCCTACCTCATTACCACAGAGGGAAGGAAAGTACGTGCTGACGTGATATTTAAATGCACAGGAGGTCAGCCAGTGGATGGACTCTTGCACGTGCAGGATGAAACCTCCCAGGAAAGACCTCCTGTGCACCACAGTTTGGGCTATGGAGAATGTAGTGTGAACCCTTTTCTTCAGATTGAGCAAGATTGGGCCGATGGCCGAGTGTTCGTTGCGGGGGATTGTGTGCCAGGAGGTAACTGTGAGAAGACGGCTTTCATGGCAGACCTGCAGGCCACAGCCGCTGCACAGAACATTCTATCCTGCCAATCAGGGCGGTCAATGGCGCCTTTTCCCCAGGCGGTCTGCTTCGGAAAGCCTGTGGCACCCAGGCTTGCATTTGTCTCCTTGTATAAATATAGCGGCATTTTTCAAGTGAATGACACGGTGATTGGTGGTCCCCTTGCTGCACTTGGAAAGTATGTTCTTGAATGGCTGCAGATTAGAGCAGCCGAAGAGAGAATCTTCTCTCACAGTATTTTTTCGGCCTTGGAGGCTGCAAGTGTCCTAGCTGCAGTCACCCTTTTTGGCAAATGATGGAGATGTTGACGGTTGTGTGGGTGTAAGAATCTATCCACTCTCTGGTCATTGGTAACTTGTTGGAAGCTACCAGCTCGAACCTGTGCTATCCTTTCTCTGTGTTGCATTTGTATCGCTGCATCGACCTTCTTGGAGATGTGCAACAGAAATGCTTCGATGTTGCACGGCTTGGAATCGATGAATAGGATGGATAAAGGGATGCAGTCCGTGTCCTTGTTTTTGGAGCTTATGTCTGAATGTGTATGATAGCCATCGTCGTAAACAACATTTCTTCGTACGTTTTGGTGGCAGTGTACTTTTGAATTGCATGTGTTTTCTAGCTTGCCATCTTGTTGTTTCGTCGCTCATGGCGCGTGGATGACTGCTGCACACATTTTGGAGTCAAATATTTCAATGCCGTTTCATCATTGTGGACAGTGAACAGACGTCCAAACAACAGATGTTGCCAATGCACTAAAGCGTAGACAATCGCGCAGGTTTGGCGCTCGGCGGCGTGGTTACTGCGCTGAGCGGAATCGAACTTGCGACTCCAGTGATTGATGGGTCGCCGCTCAACTGGGGCGACTTCCTGTTGTAGTACAGTCTCCTCGCCATTATTTGATGCGCCGGCATCAATTCAACTGGGGAGATCTTCATCAAATAGTACCAGTGCTGAGGCATTGAAAAGACTTGTCACCAGCTCCTCAACAGCTTCATCGTGTTGTTTTATCCTTTTGCGCAGGAAGTCGCGAGCATTTGTCTTCTTGTTCAATTCTGTAACTACTGCTGCGACGCCTGAGTAGTGCGGCACAACTATAAGCTCGCTCAAAGAGAGGCCTAGCAAAGCCATGTTTTCTTTCCGTATCCTTGGCTTGGGAAAGTGTTGAACCTTGTTGAGTGTGGTAGGCGAGCAACGAAGCTCCTGGTTGTTCGATCCCGAGCCTAACCCAGCCCAAAGGTGTACAAGGAAAACGACGCATCGACACTTTCAGCGCACATGTGTAATTCTACACGTCTAGAAGAAAACTTCTAGGTAGTGGAATTGGAATTATTTACTGCTTCGGTGAACCAGGACCTCATCCACGTAGACAGTAGCAAGTGGAAGGTGGCCAGAGATCCTATTCCTCTTCCTTTGGAATGTTGCAAGTGCGTTGGCGATTCCCGTGGACACAACTGTTCATGTGCAACTACCGAAGGGGTCAACTCCACTATTCTACGACTATGTTTAAGAATTATGGGCAAGTGGTGGAACCCATCCAATACCTCCGTTGTAGAGAATTAGTCAGATCCACCGTAACCGTACCGAAAATCATTGATGCTTGGCAGGGGTATCAATCATTGATCGCAAGGTTGCCCAAATCGGGATAATCGAACACCACAAACCAAACCCCGTCTTTGGGAACGATGACGACTGGTGCCCCAGGGCAGAGCTAGCATACACATCCTTGTTTCTTGCATTCATATACTTTGCCAAGAGTTTCCATGACTCTTCCCGTTCCAAAGATGAGAGTCGGAAGTATTACGCAAGCTACGGCAAACTTCGAGGTTCCACGGGGATCCTAGATTTTTCATCAGCAACCCGTTCATGCAAGGTTGCGTAGGAGGCTTGAAGTAGTCCTTGTACTTTTCAAGTAACCCTTCCAGTCTCTATTGATCCCTTTCGGACAACGCTGCTAGTGCACTCAATTGGCACCGCTTTTACGAAAGTTCCTACCCCTTAGCTTCCGGCTCCCGACGTCAATCTTGTGATTTTACTATGAGATACAAGCCGTCTGGTATGCGCATGGCTTGCCTGATTTCGACGGGAAGGAGAGTCAAGTCAAGTCATCGTGCCTAGATGAAGTTGCCAAGTCCTTGAAGTATGTGGCGACGTGAGGTGTGATCCTCTAGGCCATCATTTTTTGTGCCAATTGAGCACCCATGTATATGCTTTGAGAATCACTTCCGGGAATGCACTCAATCTCTTACACTTGTGAAACGCCGAACTCATGACATACATGCAAGCTATCCATACTTTTCTAGAGGCTTTCGAATGGTGGCTTGTCGGTCTTGTTGCCGTTGTAGCTCCAAGTTCCACATAATCATCCGAGATTTTGCGTGAGGTACCATCATTGTCGGCTGTTTGATGCTTTTTAACAACGGGGCATATCAAATGAAAAGCTGGGAAGAGTGTCAAAATAGTCTCGATTGTTAACTAATAATGGTCTTCGACCAAACAAGCATCGTGTGGAGAGGGATTTTTTCTTGGGGTAAGGTCATTGGTTGCTTGCAAGGGTCGAATTTGACCACGAGAGAGATTATGAACGGCCTACATATGTAAAGCGTGTAAGTCCATTCAAGTGGAGCCTCGATCCTCCAAAGGGTATTGCTCAAGGTTTGTGAGAGCATTTGATAACGCTCTCGGGTCCACGCGGCTTGTCCCCATCAATCGCTCGAGGGTTTTCACTTTTCTGTTCCGAACCCTGGAGGGATCCCCAACCCTTGATGTTACATCCCTACTTGTAATAGGCATTGCACACTACCAACTCAACACATCGCTTGAAGAGCTCGATAGGTAGCTTGGTATTTAGCGCATTTGTCTGCAAGTCTTCTTGGAGGGCGTGTATGATTTTCATGTCCTCCTCCAAGTCGTGGAACTGTTTCGACAAACGCTGTTGCTAGAGTAAGGGTTGGCCTTGAGGGCTACTCACCAGAGTGGCATTGAGCACCCTTGACACGAAGTTGCTTAGGACTTGTTCGCTTGCGTTGGGTGACGAGGTATGTTTTGCTCGATCTCTACTATTGCTCCAACCAACGCCCATGGAATAAAGTCGGCAACCTTTTAGAGACCAACTAGCAACTCATGCTTCTCGCGGAGTTGCGACTTCAACTTCTTAGATAACCCTACACCCAATCGGGGTGCAAGCTCCTTGCCCGATATGCGTTACATTGTTGGATCATTCCCCTTGCGAATCACGATTAAAAGCGATAGCAATCTATTAAGTACAACACGGCGTTTGTGAAGACGTTGCCAATTCAAACAATTTCGGGTCACCCAGAGGACGACACGTTGAGGAGAAAGGCAGGGCCATTCTAAAGCGTCAGCCACGTGGGACGACTTCCACTGCCTTGATCGAGGCTTGGCACTACTTGCAAGTCGCGGCAAGCTCGTGCTTGGAGGAGGGACATTGTTGAGATGATGCCTTGTCGAAAATCTACGTTCAATTCATGTGAGGGGTCCTCCAAAAAGCCCAAAGCAAGCGGTGTTTCATGTGGATCTCTTATCTTGAAAGGGCGCCTAGATGCCTCGTGCCCTTGTTGCCCTGTTTGGACGGTTGTACGACATGCATGCACGTGACCTAGACGTCGAGATTCCTCCCCAACGATCAAACTTGGGAAATTTGCGTGGATTTGTTCGAAAATGCATCAACGGTGTAGTCGTTCACATCCTCTCCTTGCTCCATTATAATATTGTCGAAGGCTTTGGTAAGGTGGTTCAATTGAGATTGCGACAATTCTTGTAAATGCCTTCCAACTTGTCCCAAACTTGCTTTGTTGTCTTGCAATGCTTGAGAACGCCTTGGTGCCGGCTTGACACCCTAATGAGTATCCGGGACCGGGCTCTCCGGACCGTTTTGGCCATTACTTGGCTTTCTGTGGTTAGGTTACCGTTTTCACCCATTGCATAGGATGGTTCGACCTCCACGCATTCATAGAGATCCCAAATCTTAAGGCAATGCATCATCTTGAATGACCATGATGGGCAATTGGTGGGATTGAGTTGTGGCACTTACTTTGTATCGAGGTTTTCAACGGTGGATTCGGCAGCCATTACCTCTCTCTTTTCGTCTTTTTTTCTTTTTTTGAGGATGTCCCTAAACTAGATGAACGGTTCGAACCGAATGGATTTAGCCAACAAATCCATTGGACGAGCGATTTCATGGCAGGAGCTTCTTGAGTATGAGCAGATATATAAACTCATGCATTTGAAGTATCAAATGTCGCATGAGTGCGACACAAGGTGAGCATGGTGTAAACTGTTCTTTTCGGAGCCGTCGTCTCTCCATAAAGGTTTGAGTTTCCTCTTTATTGGACAAGAAACTCCCCCAGAGGGTTCCATGGACCAAGGTTTCTCAAAAGAATTCGGCCCCTTTTTGCCGGGGTCTTCACGGTTTGTCCACGATTGAGCCTCGAAACAACGGGGATCGCTCCGAGGCTATCTTGCCGTTGGTGTTCGTGGCAGTCCTTGGCATCCCATGCCGAGTATGAGATAAAGGGTTGTTCATCAACAACCTCCCCAAATCGACAAATCGCGCCCGCCTAGTTGGGCAGGTGAACTATTCTTACAACAGCTACTTCATCTAGCGATTCATTTCAAGCTCCGAGCCCGCTCGCTCTAAGCCAGTGTTTTACACCGCGGTCGTAGAACGCCGCGCCCCATCAAGGGGGGGGGGCTACTCTATGCGACCTAAGAATGCGGACTGCTGTCACATCC
Organism: Picocystis sp. L7; assembly: GCA_020975725.1. Taxonomy (NCBI): domain Eukaryota; kingdom Viridiplantae; phylum Chlorophyta; class Picocystophyceae; order Picocystales; family Picocystaceae; genus Picocystis; species Picocystis sp. L7. The sequence continues at coordinate 387,136 of QXJR01000003.1, forward strand.
TTGCAAATACGACTTGTGAGGGCTCGCCGGACACTTTTAGAATGGGTCGCATCGTTAAGAGATGCCCAAGAGTGCACTACAGATAGAATCACTTATGCGCAACTGTCAAGGGCAATTTGCTTCCTAGATTTCCATGGCGAGTTCCACTCCGCGTCTGAGCGTTTGAAGGGCCATTGCGGCTTCCACCGGTTCCTTGGCTCTTTTCATCTTTACCCAACAAGAAACTTCCTTGCACTACCAAGGCAATGCACAGGTATCTTCCGACTAGTAATTGAAGGGGTGGCCATACTAATTCCTTTGATGGTCCTTGACTTGCACGAGGCATTGAAGATGTTGCTAGATTTAGGGGAACGTATTTTGTTACTTCCTCGGGAGTTAATCGATGGTTCGTTAACTCCTCTTCCGGCTCCTTTATCTATTCCTTGAACGTCTCTATTGGGGTCGATTCGTCCAGTGATGCTTTGGCCATCACAGCTGATGGGTTCATAAACTCTGCTATGGTTAGTGCATGGTGCCGCGTGGCACTTGGCCGTTCAACACTCCAAGTCGATGGCATTCAACTTGTGAGAAAACAAGGGCGTGAAGTTCAATGGATTGGAATATCGAAGCGTGCTTGGAAGCAAAGATGAGAAAAATTCCTTTGTAAATAAAAGGTCAATTGAGAGGTCCTAGGGAGGCCTCGCGTGGGGCGGGGTCTTACGAGGCCTTATCCGACCCGATTGTCGGCTCGCCATGATCTCTTAGCGATTACAATGCACCATCTAGCGAGGGAGCACGGGCGATCCGAGTGTTCAAGATGACTGGGGCATTCCTGAACATCCGATTCCTAATGAGGGTTGACTTTTGAAGATTTTGTCCCTCGAGTGGAGAACCCGATCATGTGGGGGCCACCAACGAGCAAATTGGTCCCCCACGTCTAGTGCCTTGGATCGGTGTTGAGCCAAGCATCGCTTGAGGGAAACCTTGCCCCGGCCTCTCTTATTCATGTGGGTAGTACTATTGCGATCAAAATCGCAACGGTACCTTATTGTAAGGGAACGCCCCCATCCCAACCATCCAATATGTTGCGTCCTAGGGGTTTTGCGGACGGGGTTCACTTGCTCAAAGAGCAAACGGCGCTTCTAGTGGGTTGTTGAGCACGTCGGAGAGGCGGAGGAGGGAGTCTAGGCGTCGAATAGGACAAGTGATAAGTGAAAATCAAAGCAAAGAGGGACCATCGGTCTACCTCTCTCTCACAACCACTTATTCGCGGTTGGAGTTCGGGGCAGTTGAGGAGACAAGGCAGCCCACGTGGTGATGAAAGTTGCATCCGACCGTCCATATAAATCTCAATGGGGCGACCTTGAGCTGTCAGTTGTATTGGGACCGTCAAGTCCCCCTTGTCCTACCTTCTAGATGTACACAAAGTCTGTTAAGGTCATACAGATCGAACTGTTTCAATGAGGGGGACCTCTTATCCCTTACTAAGAACTGACCTTAGTCGGGGTGGATTTCTTCAGTCGCAGTCCGTAGCGGGTTCAAAGTTCCAACCCTGAACCTGTATCGATTGTGTGGTGAGAAGGGGCCCATTAAGGGTCCTGTATAGTCCAAGTCTCGGGGGCCTCGTCCTGGAGATCACAGTCTCGTAGGGCCCCAAGCACGTTAACAATCGAAGCAAGCAATTCCGAGACGTGGGCCCTAAATAGGGCAACCCAATCAATAAGGGTTGATAGAAGCTTCTCGAAAGGGGGTCTTGGAATATGATTCCCTTACAGCGTGTGCTTGCTTTGACAACTCTTGTTTCTGGGTCGCAAACAAATTCCTCATGGGAGAAATCGGCCTCCTACTGTACAACGAGGGTCCACGGACTCAACAAGCATTGTCTTTATTTCACCCAACCAATGCAACTACCGAAACGATTTTTGAAGAAGTTTGGTGGCCAACTCTACCACCACACTATCCTTGCCCCCTCGCACCCATTCCTCAAGTCGCTTTTGTAATTGGCTAATCTTTGCATTCTCATTTGGCAACAACTTCACAGGCAACCGCAGAACCGCCTCACAACATAGGACAAAAGCTTTGTACCCATTTGGTTGATCCATTGCATCTACCAATGCAAATGCCCATTCCCCCAAGATCGTAGGAATCATGGAGCTCGCTACTATTAACTTCACTTCTCGTTCTTCGATTTCCCTCACCATCCCTGCAATTTTCCAAACACTCGACAAGAAGAAGGGAGCGTCATCATCTTGTAGACGATCGTGCAACTTGGACGCCCAACGTGGCAATGCAATCATTGCCTCGTCCAAATTCTCCCTCGTTGGTTCTTTTGCAATTTTTTCAAGCCATGATGCCACTTTCCTTTGCAATCTCTTTACCTCCATCGCAGAAGTGGAAGGGGCACTACTCGTCCTATCTCTCCCATCTGAATAGGGTTCTTCTGCTTCGGTTTTATTCGGCAAGCTGGGTTGCATCGGATCACCCTTGCAAGTTTGTGTGTCGTCAATTGCCGTGGGTTGGGCTCCCGCTCCACCAACATTTTCACCTCCGTCCCCTTTATCCGAGAGATCTTGAACTGAATGTGCGCCCTCCCCCTTTGGATGCTTCCCTCCACTCAAAGTATGCAACCGGCCCTCGTTTTGCAACTGACGAGTCTTCTCCAACAAACCATTGACCACCCTTTGGCTTTTAGAGTTGTAGTCTTTGTCGGTCAACCAATGCAATGCATGCCGTCCTTGTTCTTTGGAGTACACACGTTTGCAAAAGAAACCGGGAACCCGCCTCATGCCCTCCTTCTCAAACTCTTGATGCCGTGGAATGCAATAAACAACGATGGTTTGGAGCACTGCATCAAGAGACAAGATGTCTTCGTGGAAGGAATAAAACAGCTCTGCAACATGAGTGGCAGGGAAAGGTGCGCAATCCAGGTCTTCATCGTGCACATCTTGCAAAGGCCGATATAGCCAATGGACCTTCACGGTATCGGATGTACCCTTGCCACTTCGTTGTTTCTTGCTAGAGTATATTTGCAACACGTGTGCCATTTCTGGCCTCTTTGCCCCCTCCATCTGCACGTATACAAAGTCTTGAGGGTGCAGCAGGATCCCGCTGCGCGTCTTGACCGACTTCAACGTCCGGGTGGCCATGCCCGGATCGACCTCGTTCCCTAGGGTTTTCGATTTCCCGTTCACCCGAGCTACCCCCCCCCTTCTATCTCCCCTTCACCCTGGTGGTCCCCTGCTTCGGTTCTTCCCGGGTACCGCCGTCTGGCTCCCGGTGGGACGAAAGCCGACTCCTGCCCAGCAGGCACTGCTTGCGACGAGCAAGTTCTGGTACGGCGGACCAGCAACGTCTTCACCTCCGGTCGCGTCTTTCGTCTTCGATTGCGTCCGACCCACCTCTTCGTCGCGCGCGGGCGAGGTTCCGCCTCGGCGCGGGATCAGAGGGAAGGTTCCACCGCGGATCCCTCCAAAGAGGCGTGTTTCGTTGGAGGGTGTCCAACCCACGATGTGAAAACTGAACCCGGGGTGGGAGAAGACATCGAGCCTGGATGAACCGATCCCCAAGGGACGGTCCAGGGACCCATCCCAATCCACACCACGACCTGCGCTTGTTGGACGATGTTGGGGGACAACGGTATGATGCGACAGGCGACGATCCTCAACGAAGGAAGGCGATGATGCCGCAGGGGACGAGAGCGCAGGGCTCCCGTTGGATACAACCACCGACGCAGGTCCGAAAAATCATTCCAAGGGACTGCCCGCAGAATCTGCCCACGGGAACAACACACCGTGGCCATCCTAGGGGAGTACAGCGATGAAACCCGGCCCTGGTCCCGCAAGAACCGCGAGCTGCTTCGGCGGCTTCTTCTAGAGGCGCGATGGGATGTCCATTTGTCCAGCATGTGTGAAAGGATCCAAGACAGGTGCGTTACATGCATGGTGCGATGCACCCACACTGGATCCCTCGTTGGACAGCGCCCTGGCTGCCAAACGATGGACGGGGGCGCTCCAGAGACCGTGAATATCCCATTGGTCCATGGTGTCGTACCAGTTGCATTCCCACTTCTTGGAGAATGCGTGATGACAAACATCCATCCCTTGCGTGGCAATCACGGGTGGTGAGGAGACCCGGCCCTAGCCTGGATGGAGGTGTACTATCCGTGGTGTGTATTCGGTGGGCCAAATCCTTCACTGCAGGGAGTGCAAGGATATAAATATAAATTGTACCATGGAGTGCAAGGGTGCCAGATAGTGTGGAGGTCCTCGAAGCTCTCCTCAGTTGTTTGAATGCCTTAGCGACTTGACCTCGGATGGCTGCAACATGCTTTAGGACAAATATAGCGCCCGCGGATGGCAACACTGTGGAGACCGCAGACTCCATTGATCGTGCAGCTCTCTGTCCAGCACCCCCCGGGCAGTTGCAACTACCATCTGATTGTGCTGCAGCACCGGGTCAATGTTCCCCTGCATTGGATGGTGCCAATGCGATTGCTTTCTTCTGTTCGTGCAGTCACCCGGCCGTGGGAATTGGACAGATCATTTGCGCTCCTGCCTGTCCATGAGGGACACTTTCCTGTGTTCTGGGGCCGGGGTCCGCCGGCCCGCTTGGTTCCTCCATCACCACCCCAACATACTTACCGGGGTCTTCGTATACGCAAGGAATCCCCTGAGAGCGCCAGAGATATTTGTATCTCATGCTCTCATCCCGTACTTCCCTCCAATTGCTGGCATTGGCCGCGGCGATGCATGTATCCGTCTCGATGGCATAATCGGCTTGCCATTCGCTGTTGATGTTTCGGAGGGTGCATTTCTCTATCACGTTCTGCAGGCAAGTGAACCTGTAGTGATTGATCACAAGCAGCGCATTCGCTATATCAGGTTCGTGAAACTCGTTCACGAACTTGAAAGGTTCCGTGCGTATGTTTTCCACGCCCGCCACCCCATCCACGTACTTCCCCTCGTAGAGGATCACCCCGTGAATCTTGAGGCTTTTGAGCCGTTTGGGTCGGAAGACAGGTTTTGTTTCGTCATTGTAGTACAGGTCCTTGTACTTTCGCACTCTCAAGGGCGCGCTGTGCCTCTCGGAATGATTCCATCGCATGATGTTGTCATGCCTCACATCGTTCACCACCTCCAGCTCCTCGTTGTAGGAAAACATGATCCAGGGCACGTTCACCGCATCGACCGATTCGAAGGAATCCTTCAATTCTTGTGCCACTGTTTTGCAGGGGTTCCTCCTAGTGGACAGGAACTCGTCTACGTCCAGGGAAGCGATCCATTCGCATCCTTTCATGTGCTGGCTCCGGCTGACTTCGTCCAGCGGTTGCCACTGTGTCCCTGCGGTGTATTCGGAGAGGTTCATGGGGATCACCTGGACGTCGGCGTCGTGGTTCTGGTAGGGATGTCTGGCGTTGGTATCTTCGATCACGACGATCTTATCGACTCCTTCCCATCGGTGGTGTTGGACGAAGCTCTTCAACAGCTGGTGTTCGTCTCTCATCCTTGTGATGGCACAGAGGAAGTTCTTCTCCTGCGCCGTCGTTTGTTCGATCCGATGTGCTAGGTCTTCCTCTCCTTGCGTTCCTCCATTCCATCCACCCAAGAGGAGCAAGATCGTCCATCCCACCTTCTTCATAGGTCCGCCTCGCCTTTGTGGGTCCGCCATCCTCCCACCTGTGTGGATCCCTTCCCCTCCAGGGTCGAGGGCCCATCTCATCCGAGGATGATGTCCTGGGTTCGAAAGGCAATGGGAAAGGGAAAAGGGACGGGTTCAACCCACCCATCGAACCCGAGACGATCGATCGGATCTCCAACCTGGGGAGCGTTCGTGTCGAAACCGAGGCGAAGCAACCGAGGTGCCACCCAATCCACGCGGTGGCCTTTGAGCTGTCGGACAACGGCGTCTTAGGAAGCCAGAACGTCGCAAGGTCGTGAGTGGGCCGGTTGTGGCCAACGTTGAACGTAGACAATTGTGCAAGGCCTCCTTTGCTCTCGCAGAGATGGGCCTTGTTCAAGAAACACACGCTTGCTTGTGTCCCATGCGCGATGCACAACGCGGTCGGAAGGGCAGTTGGAACGTAGCGAACGATAAGTTCGAGGGACACAACTCAATTACTCCCGCGGGCACCCTCGTAAGGCGTGAAGCTACGAGCTATGCGCAAGAGGGAGGCCGGCGAAGGTTGGGGGGTTTGGCGGAGCCGATCGGACGGCATGCCTTGGTTGGGAGGTGGACTTCCGGAAGGGACGTCCATTCCATTCCCTTGATGGGATAGGATGGGAAGGCGTGGGGTGATGCGGAACGGGCGTACTTGGAGGTTGGAGAAGGGATGGGACGGACGTGTCCACTCGCATTCATACACGCGGAGGAGCGGACAGTCCATCACGGGTCGCCGATGGAGCTCTCGCGTTCTGTTGACCGTTATTGTTAGAGGGCCGTGACATGGGTGGTTGGTGGGAGGACCCGTCCTTGGGATCCTTGCGACCTTTTGCGTTCCTCCGGTACGTTGCATGAATTGTCAATGGCACATCCCTTCCACCCCGTCGTTCGGTCTCTCTAGGATGGGAACCACGGCTTGGTTGGTCGTCCTTCCATCACTTCCATGGGGACACCTTCTCCTCGTGCTTCGGGTGATGGACCCTTACGACGGTCTCCCCTGTCCCTTGTGGCCTGGGAGAGAAGAAACTCTTTCGTGGGCTGGGGGACCTCCTTCGACCTCCCATACGAGACCGAGGTGGATCGTCATTCCACCGGGACCGTCTTGTGTACTTGTGCTTCGAAAGGCGCTTTCGCACGCGTGGGATCCAAGGAAAGGAGACGTGGTAGGGGGGAGAGACAGGAGGAAAAGGCAGGGGAAAAGTGGATCGCATCACCAAGGGAAGATGGAAGGCAAACAACGAACACAAGGACGGTCCTCTCCGTCGGACGGCACGAGCACACAGGAAGAGTTGGGCACCACCGCACAGCTGAAACGGGATCCATACGAAGTGCTGGGCGTCCAAAGAGACGCAAACGAACAGGAGATACGAACCGCTTATCGGAAACTCGCTCTGCTGCTTCATCCAGACAAGGCCGGACCCGAACGTGCACAGGAGTTCCACGAAGTGAGGACAGCGTACGCCATCCTCAGCGACGAAGAGAAGCGCAAGGCATACGACAAAAAAGGGTTCGATGGGTTGGATGCTGAAGATCTGGTCTTCGAGGTCGACCTTTCCTCCATGGGAGCGGTCAACACGGCGATGGCAGCCATGTTCAGCAAGCTCGGAGCACCTATCAAGACCACCCTGCCACCCGAACTGCTGGATGAAATCGGAACCGGGAGCTTCCAGACAAGGAAGATCCAGCTCGAGCAGAAATTTCATGGAAGGGTGGACAAGCAAAAGTGTGCCTACTTTGCAGTGGAACTCTCCGATGAACAGGCAAGGGCGGGAATCGTGGTGCTCGTGACTTCGGAATCGAAAAGCAGGTTCAAACTTCTGCACTGCGAGAAGGTGGGACCGCATGACTATGAAATAGCAGACAAGGTCGACAGCGAGAAGCTCAGGGGCGTCACCGCGGCAGGAATGTTCTTTGTCGATGCAAAAACATATATGCTCGGTGGGACTCCCCCGGCCATCGAGCAAGCCAAGTACGAGGTGCCAGAGGACTTCCTATTCCGACGCTTGGACTCTATGAAGCCCAGAGAGAACAAAAAACTTGCGTCTGGTCAGCATGTATTTGCAGTTTACGGGGACAACTGGTTCCAGAAGACAGTATTCAGCATCACGGTACGGTCTTTGCTGGAAGAACCAGTGCTCGATACATTGAGGAGCATCGTCTCTATCGAAGAGGATCTATCAGCCATGAAATCCAGTCTCGGAGCCTTCGAGGAAAGCTACAAACAGGCCCAGAAACGATATATCGATGCGTGCGAAAGGTACGACATCGAGGCCGCTCGATTGCAGGAGCTTACCGAGAACAGGGAAAAAGCGTACACTGCCCTGCGTGCGACAGGATCCGAAGCGGAAGCTGGCGGTACCAGCACGCCCCGGAGGGAGGCCACCGTGGATGTGAAGAGGGGCGAGATCAACATCAGAATTCCGGGACTGGGGTTCAACAAGCTCTTCAAGGACCGAAGAGGCTCGAAAAAAAGCCGTCCGGGATAGGCCTCGAACACCCACCATGGCCGCAGACTGCGTCGTGTCGGGGGCGATCAAGTTCACCGCAGGGAGCAAGGGTTTCTCTCTTCCGTTGTCCTAGGCACATTCGAACAGAGTCTCTCTCTGATCCCACAGGCTGTACACTTCCAGGGTGGGTTGGCCCTGTCGACTTCGAAGCGCGTCCACCACGACCACATAGCAGGGTCCCTCGCATTTTTCTCCCTCGGTCGGGTTGGATCCCTCCTGTTCGTTGGACGAGAGGACGGCCTGCAGTTCCCGTGGGAGCAGCACTCCGACTCCAGATCTCACCAGCACACCACCGATCGTGGTGGGTTCCTGTGCATCTTTTTTTTCTTCGCGGAGGTTGTTTTTCAATTGTTGGATCCACTCGCGGTATTCCCTCTGGTGGAACCTTTGACCACGCGTGGGTTGTGAGGCGGGATGGTTCGGTCGAAAGGGCGTGATTTCGGTGGCACGCATCGTTCCATTCGACCATTTTCCTTCGATGAATCCGAGGTACGGTTCGGGCACGGAGGAAGCGCCTGCGCACCTGTCTTGACGCTCCATGCATTCCACCACCTTGCGGATCATTTTCGTTTCGAGGACGAGTTCTGCTGGTACGTCCGTTTCGTTCTCATCCGCGGTTTCCATTGCGACCGCCCGGTGCAGGTCTCGTTCGAAATCGGATTCGTGGAGTAGGTCTTGTTCGTTCTCGCCGGCGTAGAGGGAATGTTCTTGCAGCACACGTTCGAGTTGTGTTTCGGTTGGTTTCGTTCCTCGGTCGAGGGGTGGTCGTGCGTGGGCGTCCTTCCATCGATCGGCTCTCGTATCTTTCTCTTTTTTCCGGTGTGGACGCAGCATGTCGGATGCGAACCACGCACGTGCTTCCTGGATCCATGCCTTTCTTCCCTCCGCTCCAAGCATTTCGCGAGGTCGCCAGGCGTGCACGACGAACGCGTGTTCCGACATCCGGTCTCCTTGGGTGTCCTTTTTCCAGGACCCCTCCCGGTTGGGATGGGGCATCCCGGTTCTTTCCCCCCTTTACTGTTCCCTTTCGTTCGTCCCTTCGCCCCTCTCTGGTGGTGGGCATCGGGGACTTCTTCCCAAGGGTTCCATGGGGTTGGTGGAAGAAGGACGAAGGATCCCCACCCACACAAACCACACACCTCCACCATTGAGGGTCGCATCGGACCGTCGGGAGGGTGGGTGCAGGATGGACACCACGTTGGCCAAGCTGCAACAGCTCAATCGGGTGCAAAAGGTGGCCGAAGGTGCGTGGAACGAGAGTGGAAGAGGGTAGAAACACGGAAAGAAACCGACGGACTGACCCTGGAAACGAAACCTGCGAAAATCACGGATGCGCACGTGAACACGCGCGTCACCGCCACCACGAACGACGTCGTAGAGCTCGAGAACCACGTGGGCGTAGCAGACAAGACGCTGGCGGAGTTCGTGATCGATCTGGCGGAGGGACAAGACACGGTCGAATCCTACCGCAAAACCTTGGCCGAAAACGGAGCCGAACTGCCCGCCTCGTTCGTCGCCACCCTGTACACCATCATCCGAAAGATGACGCCGACAACCGAACCCACGTTGCGGGATCGCAACGAGGATAGGAACGATTCCAACGCACCCAGCGACACGAGGTTCGTGGGACTGTGCATACCAGACACCCGAGAACAAGCCAGAAGGCTGGACGAAGAGATGCGAGCGGAAGCGGAAAAGAGAACCGGAAACGCTGAGGATGCAACGCCCAGTGCCACAGGAAAGACCGCACCCAGCACCTGGGAGAGCTACCCACAGGAACAAAAGACGCTTGCCAGGAGGGAAGGAGACAGCCGAGGAGAAGGTGGAAGAAAAGGAAGGATCGATCCAGACGATCGAAGACCCTCCTATTCCAAGGACGCCACCTCCCCAGGATTCCCATCCTCCAGGGCGCAGGGAAACGAACCGCTTTGGGAAGAACCGGAACTGCAACACGTCTACGAAGGCACGGTGGCCAAGGTGGTGGATTTTGGATGCTTCGTGGAATTGCGTGGGTTCAGGAGCAGGACTGAAGGTCTGGTGCATGCGAGCAACATCTCCTCCCAACGGGGGTCCGCCAAAGATCTGGTGCGAAAGGGAGACAAGGTGCTGGTCAAGGTCATCAGCCGCTCAGGAAACCGGATCGGGCTCAGCATGAGAGACGTTGATCAGAGGACTGGAGAAGACTTGAATCCCAAGAAACAGACAGGAACAGAAACGGCTGGGAGAGCTAGCGCCGGGTTGAGGGGGCTTTCAGGTGTTCGTATGTCGGATTCCCTGGAGAAATCTTCCAAGCGTCCAGGAGCTCAGCTCTCTGAAGCAGAAAGGTGGGAGATCAAGCAGTTGATTGCATCAGGGGTCTTGAAGGCCAAAGACTATCCCAACCTGGACGAGGACGTCGAGGATACACTCGTGACCCTGACGAGAACACGAGCAGAGGAAGTGGAAGAAGACTTGGAGATCGACATCAATGAAGATGAGCCTCTTTTCTTGAAGGGTCAAACAGCGAAAAGCGGACTGTTAGAACTATCACCAGTGAGGATTGTCAAGAATCCAGAGGGCAGCATGCAGCGGGCAGCTCTCACGCAAAGCACACTTGTGCAGGAGCGAAGGGAACTGCGTCAGCACCAGGAGCAGGCTGCACGGGATGCGCTCCCCCTCGAGCTGAGTCGCCCGTGGGAAGACCCGATGGCGCCAGATTCTGAGAGGCTGCTGGCGGCAGAAGTGCAAGGGCACGGGCAAGGTCCGTTGGAGGTGCCCGAGTGGAAGAAGATTGCTTTTGGACAGGCACCCACGTTTGGAAAGAGAGTTGCCGGTACCACCATTCAAGAACAGCGAAAAAACCTTCCCATCTTTCATCTTCGAGACGAGCTGTTGCAAGCAATCCATGATAATCAGATCCTCGTGGTGATTGGGGAGACAGGGAGCGGGAAAACCACACAGATGACGCAATACCTTGCCGAAGCAGGATACACCACTGCAGGCAGGATCGGCTGCACGCAACCCAGGAGAGTCGCTGCCATGAGCGTATCAAAGCGCGTGGCTGAGGAGGTGGGGTGTAATCTGGGGGACGAAGTAGGGTATAGTATCCGATTTGAAGATTGCACGAGCCCGCAGACTGTCATCAAATACATGACGGATGGTATGCTGCTGAGGGAGGCCCTGCTGGACGATATGCTGTCTCAATATAGTGTTATTATGTTGGACGAGGCACACGAGAGAACCATCAACACAGATGTTCTTTTTGGCTTGCTGAAGGATGTTGTGAAACGGAGAAAGGATCTGAAACTCATAGTGACATCGGCAACGCTGGACGCTGAGAAGTTCTCATCGTACTTCTACGACTGCCCGATCTTCACAATACCTGGTCGAACGTTTCCTGTGGAGATTCTCTACACTCGTACGCCTGAAACTGACTACATGGAAGCGGCATTGATAACGGTTATGCAGGTGCACCTGACGGAGCCGGAGGGCGACATCCTGCTCTTCTTGACCGGTCAAGAGGAGATTGACAGTGCGTGTGAAACCCTTTACATGCGTATGAAATCGCTTGGGAAGTCGGTGCCTCAGTTGATCATTCTGCCCGTATACTCTGCCCTACCGAGCGAAATGCAGACGAAGATATTCGACCCAGCCCCACCGGGGGCGCGGAAGTGTGTGGTGGCAACCAATATTGCGGAGGCAAGCTTGACGATCGATGGGATCTACTACGTGATTGATCCAGGGTTTGCAAAGCAGAAGGTTTATAATCCAAAGACAGGCATGGACTCACTTGTGATCACACCCATCTCGCAAGCCAGCGCAAGGCAACGATCCGGAAGAGCTGGGCGTACGGGCCCCGGAAAATGCTACCGGCTGTACACTGAAGCTGCGTTCAAGAACGAGATGCATCCCACCAATGTTCCTGAGATTCAACGTAGCAACCTGAGTATGACGGTCCTCCAACTGAAGGCCATGGGAATCAACGATCTCATGAACTTTGACTTTATGGACCCGCCAGCCCCGCAAACTCTCGTGATAGCATTGGAACTTCTCTACAACCTTGGTGCATTGGACGAGGAAGGACTGCTCACACGTCTTGGCAGGAAGATGGCAGAGTTCCCCCTGGAACCACAGTTAAGCAAGATTCTCATTGCGAGCGTGGATCTGGGGTGCAGCGAGGAGGTCTTGACCATTGTGGCCATGCTTTCGGCGCAGAACATCTTTTTTCGCCCCAGAGATAAGCAAGCTGAGGCAGATCAGAAGCATGCACGGTTTTTCCAGCCGGAAGGAGACCACCTGACGTTGCTTGCGGTCTACACTGCGTGGAAGAACAACAAGTTCAGCAATCCATGGTGTCACGAGAATTTCATTCATGCAAGAAGCATGCGGCGGGCTCAGGATGTCAGGACACAGCTTGTATCCATCATGGACCGTTACAAGCTAGACCTCGTGAGCTGTGGGAGGAATCTGAACAAAGCGCGCATGGCCATTTGTTCGGGGTATTTCATGTTCTCGGCTAGGAAAGACCCGCAAGAGGGCTACAAGACACTCGCAGAACAGCAGGTCGTATACATACACCCTTCCTCTTGTTTGTTTCAGAAGCAGCCTGATTGGATCATCTACCACGAGCTTGTATTTACAACGAAAGAATACATGAGAGAGGTCCTCGCCATCGAGCCCAAATGGTTGGTGGAACTGGCCCCCCGCTTTTTCAAAGTTTCTGACCCCAATCAACTTTCTCGGAGAAAACGCAAGGAGAAGATCGTGCCTCTGTTTGACAGATATGCTCAGGACCAGAATGCGTGGAGGCTGTCGAAGCGACGCGGCTGACAGCGCGGACTTTTAATAAACACAGCACTTTCGTTGAATGTCTTTCGTCTAATCTGCGAACGAACCCCATTTGCGGTCCATCACTACGACCTGGAACGAAGCACCCTCCGCTGCCTCTTGTCACCAACCGCGAGTGACTCGACCGGCATGTCCGACCGCAATTTCTCGAGTTCTGATTTCCGGCCCTTCTTTGCAGGGACAGTCCCGTTGAGGAGGTCGTTCTTCGTTTCGTCGCACCCTGCGGAGCAAAGACTGCGGCCCTCGTTATACTTCAACAGGCGAGCCTGCACAAAATGGGCCACAGAAGGGAAGCCTCGCTTCTGTGCTTCAAAAATTGCTATCCCAGTGGGTGCAAGTCCTCTGCGAGTCATGCAGATGGAACTGTTGCAAATCCAGCCATCCTCTGGGAACTCCTCCTCATGACAGTGGGGACACAGCCAGTCCGGGTTGTTGCGGACATCCTCTAGTTCCAGGCCGTACCGGATCAGTAGGCAGGCACGGCAGAATCGGCCCGTGGCGGAGTGACAACGGCTGCATTCGCTCTTTCCGATGCATTCCTTGGCATCATCTCTTTCTTCGCACCTGGGACAGCCGATTTCTCCACAGAGCTTCTTTTGCCTGCAGAAGTGGCAACAGATGCCCACTTTTTGGTCGTACACGGATCCTCTACCCTTACTATCGCATCTTCGCGCGAGCAGTTCAGAAACGTTTCCGCCTCCTTCGACGCTCGGCAGCACGATCCTTCCGGTTTCAAATATGGGTTCCTCTTTGACACCTTCGTATTCCGGTGTGGTTCCCTTGAGCCTATGGGAGGACCGGAGCTGCACCGGTTCCCGTTTCTCTTCGACCTTCCTTTTCTCCCGTCTGACGAGTGGCTTTCTGATCCTCGCCGACACTTCCAGCAGCGTCTTTTGCTTCATGACGCCCAGTTGCGCTGCTCGTGGACCGCATCAGGTTCGGTTCGTGGGTTGCTTTCCGGTCAGCCTTTCGAGCGCCATCTCTTCGTTCCCCTTGGTTGGTTCCATCCTTTTTCGACGCACCCAATCGGTTCCTGTTCGTTTCGATTCGCTTCCGTCTCTCCTCTTCGAACTGGAGCGCTTCCATGGCTCCCATAATTTCGCGTCCGGCGTCGCTGGCGACGTCTTGGCGATCGTGGCGAGCGAAGGGATGTGTCCGGTTTGGCGGGAACGCACGGGATTGGTCCCTCCCCCGCCCCGGGGGGACCGATTCCCCGCCAAAAAAAAAACACGAACCCTCCCCATCGCAGGAACACGGGTTCGGATGGGTTCAAGGACATGGTTCACCCCCGGTTTCGAACCGGAGGGATGGGACGGGTAGATGGTTGGATCGATCGGTTCGGAACCCTTCGTGTACGCGCACGTGGTCCATCGTGTTGTTGGCGAGCTGAAACATGTAGAAGATCGCACAGGGATTCCCATGCAGGCGTTTTCACACCACTCATGGTCCATGGGATCCCCAACGAGGACGACATCGTGTGCTCGAAGGGCGTCGAGATGGATCGCAGGATCTTGCACTCGCGATCGGACGGGGAACCGCACGTAGCGACGGAAACGGACGGACGCGAACGCCATGGTCCGCGATTCGTGTCGAGGCCCGCTCGCGTGCGGTGCGTCGTCGTCCCCGGTCCAACCTGCACGTCCGTTCGCCTCACACTTTCCATTCCAAGACCTCTTTCTCCCGTTTCCGAACCCGTGGATGCAACAACGCCTTGGCTCGCACTTGTGCACCTGTTTCCCCTCCAGGGTTCCTGCCTCGCGTATGGATGAGAACATCGCCTCGCTCCATCGCCAAGTTCAAAGGGGAAATCCTTCGCGATTGCGTTCCATCCTCGATTCCCTTCCGACGTTCCTTTCCATCCCCCTTTGGCTCGAACCGGAAGGGGATCGAACCGAAAGGGGATCGTTCCCTTTCACTCCTTTCCATTCCCAACCAACCAGGGTACGTCTGGGTGACCCTTCTCTCCCTTGGTGGTGGGACGATTCCGGGTCGGGGATGGATCCGGTTCCCACCGAGGCGTTCCCCCCTTTCAAAGGACATCGTAGACCCGTTCCTCCCATGGGTCAACCCCAACGGATGCACCCCCACACCTTCACCCTTCGTGCTTGCGCCGCCACAGACGCACGAGGTGCGACGATCGCGCGACGATGGCGGAGCGAAACGGGGACGGGGATCGAAGCGGAGGGCGTGGAGGGATCTCCTGGACGCGTGGAAGGAGACACAAACGATGCGGTCGCGTGGGAACGAGGGGAACGTCCACGACCAAGGACATGCCGCCGCCGACCGGGTAGGGTTTGATGGCCCAAGCGAGATGAACGACGCAATGGAGGGGAAACGAAGGCACGGACGACGAAACACCAATGAAATTGCGACTGACGAACAGGACGAACGCGCTGGATCATCCCCTGCATGGCACGAAGCAGCTCTCGGCCCGGTGCAGGTCGAGCCCAGAACACCATGGGAGAGTCCAAAACGTGCACCGTCCGCACGCGCAAGTTCATGACGAATCGCCTGCTGCAGCGGCGGCAGTTCGTCGTGGACGTTCTGCACCCAGGACGCCCGAACGTTTCCAAGGTGCGCTCAGGAGACGGAAGCGAACGCGCAGACACGACGAAGGTGGAAGAACGACAGACGACCGAACGGGCGCTGACCGAGACCTCCTTGGTCGATCCGACGGATGCGCCCGAAACCGCAGTCCGAACTGCAAGAAAAGCTTGGCAAGATGTACAACGTGAGCGACGCGAAGGCCATCATCCTTTTCGGTTTCCGCACCCAATTCGGCGGAGGTAGGAGCACGGGTTTCGGACTCATCTACGACAGTGTGGAGGCCGCGAAGAAGTTCGAGCCCAAGTACCGTCTAGTGAGGTTTGGACTGGCAGAAAAGGTGACCACGTCACGCAAGCAAATCAAGGAACGTAAGAACCGCGCCAAGAAGCTGCGTGGCAAGAAGAAGGCTGCCGTCACCTCCAAGAAGTAAACCAACACGCGGGGGGTGGCTGGGGTTGTGTAGTCGATCGTTTTCTTCTGCTTTTGGGATGCCCAAGCCGTACCTCCTCCCCACGCACACTCTTTCCCTTTTGAGCGAAGCGAACGGAGTGCCACCGGAGCAGGTGGTCGCGTGCGTGGGTGCGAACCTTTCTCGTCTTCCGTCCCTACGCGCGAGCCTGGACCAACGATGAACGTGTGGGTGGCACGGTTGCATGCAACCCATGACGTCTCAAAAAAAGCGGACAAAAAGTGAACTACAGCCGAACATGCGAATTTTGAGGATTCAAGGGTGATCCAAGACGCCTTGGACCTTCCTCCTGGAAGTGGTTATTGCGCGGCATGGACACTGCATCCAAGCGCTCAACCCGAAGTGGTCTTTCACTCGATTTCTTTACCCAGCACGCTCAGGTATTTGTCGTAGTACTCACCGGCCGTTTCCAAGTCTCCCAGCTCCGTGTACAGGTCCGCGATGGTACCCAGCGCATCCGAGTCGCCCGTGAAGTCTTGCATCTCTTGGGACAGCTCCAGCACCCGGTGATGATACGAGATGGCTCCTTTCAGATCACCTTGGAGTCGTTTCGCAGCGGCGACCCCACGGGATGCTCTTCTTTCCTGGATCTTGTCTCCTTGTTGGCGGGTCAACATGAGCGCTTTGTTGAAGTACGCCAGTGCTTCCCCGCCCTTTCCTTCTCGCAGGCTTCGTTTGCCGTGTCGCAGGGCGGCGGGCACTTCGAGGTCGCACACGGGTCCGGCGGGTTCCAGGTCCACACTCGCGCCTGGATTGTACTTGCTGGTGGAGGTGGACGATCCGTTCTTGTCCTCCGACACGCCGTGTTCTTCCTCTGCCTCCTGGGCCTCCTCCTCGGTGAGGAAGGTCACCGCGTTGTTCTTCAACGTACCGCTTCCGGTGCTCCTCCCTTGCGGCGCGTAGGTGAGTCCTGGTGCGTACAAGGTGTTGACGGAAGGAGACATGCCCTTTCTCGTTTGTTGCCTGAGCTGCTGGTTGACTGCACGCAGCTTTTCGTTGACCTTTTCCAGTTCCGCTTTCCTGGCGCGCGCGGAAAGCCCGCCGACGAGTGCACCGATGGCGAGGATGGACGTGCTGATGCCGACGATGTCCACGCCGTAAGGGGTGGCGCAGAGCGTCTTTCCCATGGCCAGGCTTCGCACGGCTTCCCTTTCACCTTCTGCACGAGCTTTGGCGATGGCTGCTTTGGCCCTCGATTCTTCGTCCAGGATGGCTCGTCGGTCCGCCATGCCTCGTTTCTGCAGCTCTTCGATGAGCATGGTGGCTTCTTTGACACCTTCTTCTTCGAGTTGATCGAGCACGTATCTCAAGGAGAGTGCGGTTTCTGGTTCGATGGCTTGGACTTGTCCTGCTGGACTCCTGTCCATGGCTTGGAGCGTCGTGAACGCGGCGGTGGTCCAGGCGAAGAGGGCTTCCCTCCGTTTGGTGTTGGGTTTCGTGCCCGTCTCCCGCACGATCTTGTTCGTTGCGTTTCCATCCCGATGGCCTTGGTTCCGTCTCCTTTCGTTCGATCTTTTCGTCGCATCCGTCCTTCCCACGCGTGCAGGTGGCGTCCTGCCGGCCACCGCCATGGTCTCTCGGTTCCCACGTGCGCCTTCGACGGCGGTTGGACTCGTCCACCCTGTATTCCTCGGGTTGGTTCCCTCCCCTCCTCTGCTCTCTCTCCCTCCCTCTCGGGGACCCGATCCCGATCCTCGATCGGAACGCCCTTGGGTCCAAACGGGAGATCCTTCCTTTCGTCCTGCGGTCTGGAAGGGGGGGTTCCGATGGGTGGATGGGTCCGGTTCGATCCCCCCCCCCCATCCCGAATCGATCCATCCCGGGAAGGGCAAGGAGACCCGACCGATGGAGGACTCGTCCTGGTCCCTTCGCACCCTCCGTCTCGGGGGGGGGGATCCATCCCTACCACCCCCCCTTCCCATGTCCCACGCCTTGGTAAAGGGTGGATCGACGGGCACTGCCTTTCTTTCCCGAATCCAATCCCTCGCGTCTCCTCCATGCAGACCCAAGGGACGAAACCACACCCCTCCCCCCTTTCGAACCCATCCACGTCCCCCTCCGAAAGGGAAGGAACGAAAGGGGGGGAGGAAAGAAGAAGAAGAAGAAGAAGAAGAAGAAGAAGCCCACCCACCCACGTCGACACCGACCAGGTGTCGGTGGAACGAAACACAAGCACCCAACACCATGAGGATCCGAGGGTTCGGACGCGGATGGAAAGAGACGGTGCATCGAAACAGACGCGCGGAAATGAAAGGACGAATGGAAAGAAATGGAAGGGTTCGTGCGACGATGTATCCCAACAGCCAAGCCTACGATCGAGGGACGCTGGACGTCGGAGGTGGACACCAGCTCTATTACGAACAGCACGGGAATCGAAACGGAAAGCCTGCGCTGGTCGTGCACGGCGGACCGGGAGCAGGGTGCTACGCGAAACACGCGCAATTCTTCGATCCTGGACACTACCGGATCGTGCTGGTCGACCAACGTGGCTGCGGCAAATCGACCCCCAGAGGAAAACTCGTGGAAAACACCACCCAACACCTGGTCCAAGACATGAAACGACTCCAAGACCACCTCGACATCTCGTCCTGGGTGCTCTTCGGAGGATCGTGGGGGGTCACCCTCTCCCTGGCCTTCGCCTGCGAATATCCGGAACGCACCGAAGCGATGGTGCTGCGTGGCATTTGCCTCATGAGACCCGTCGAGATTGACTGGACCTTCGGTGGAGGGGCCAGCGTGCTTCGTCCCAGAGCATGGAAAAGCTTCTTGAAGCACTTGAACGAAGAGGAAAGGTCGGACCCTCTGAGGAACTATCACAAACGCTTGCTCTCGGAGGACAACCAGGTGAGAGACGCTGCCACGAAGGCGTGGCAGTCCTGGGAGATGTCCCTGTTCATTACGCCCCGAGACCTCACCCAGGTGTGGAACGGCGAGAACTGGGAATTCAAATCCAGCCGCGAGAACGGTGGCAAGGAGGAAACGACCCCAGCCCCTCCCCAACCGTCCAAAGAAAGCCTGGAGAAGAAGAAGGACGAGGCGCCCGAACCTTCCATCGAAGGGAGCGCCGACCCCAAGATGTCTCCTTCTGTGGCCCAAGCCATGCTCACGGCCCACTACAGCGTCAACCACGCATTTTTGGATCCCAGCTACTTGCTGGACAACGTAGATCGATTTCGACATGTACCCACCATCATGGTCCACGGGATGTACGACCTGGTCTGCCCGTTGCGCACCACCTACGACCTGCACGAACGTTGGCCAGAGGCCGAGGTACGCATTGTTTCGGGCGGGCATTCCATGTACGATCCGGCGGTGCAAGAGGAGCTGGTACGATCCCTGAACGAAATCCGGGACCGGCGACCCATCCGGCCCATGCCCGTGAATTGAATAAACAAGCACAGATCAATCCTGCCTCCTGGCATTGAGGAAGATGGAACCTTTGTCCCCCCTTCCGATGCGTATCGTATCGTCGAGGTAAGTGGTATCGACGTATCCCCTGGCATTGACCCACGAGAGCGGAACGGTCACGGAAAGCTTCCCCAGTCTCAACACGAACCTTTCGAAGGCGACCTCGGCCCTTTCGTCGCTCACGACACGGAGGTTCCCTTGGATGTTGAGCATTCCTTGTAGACCGAAGGCGGTGGCGAATTCTGCGATGTTCTCCACCTTTCCTCCTTCCACGTCGATGTTCTGCGAGTTGGATTTGGTCCGAAAGAGACCTCCCAGCAATGGTTTGAAGAAGGAGAGGAAGGGTCCTTCCACTTCGCCTGCCTTGGCTTGGGCTTGGGCGTCCGCCGCTGCGTAGTACAGCAGGGCCCATTTCCCGGAGAGCATGGGATTCCTGGCCGGTTTTTCGGTGGGATTATCCCTTTCCATGCTTTCGAGCGCTTGCAGTATGTCGATCTTCGTCTCGTTCGTCGTCTTGGTCCCTCGGGAGGTGTTTCCGACCATCTGCATGAGTTTTCGTTTCTTCTCGTCTCTGCCCATATCCACGGGTCCAGGTTCTCCACGTACGCTGGATGTCCCGTCCGTGCGTCTTCCTGGTTTCCTCCTCCACCTTCCTTTTCCCTGACGCGTTCCCTCCCCATGGTTTCTCCACTTGTTCGTGAACCCCGTGTGCGTCCATGTTGCCGACATCCCGTCGATCCTTCTCTTTCTCCCTTCCCATCATGGGAAACCCAGGGATACGAACCACCTTCCTTCGGTTCCACCCTGGGTACCTCCTGGTTCGAAAGGGGACTCCAGTCCCGGATCGTTCCCCACACGACCGGGTCCAAGGGCGGGGATCTCCGGGACGGGGTCCACCAGTGGCTTGGGATCGAGCCCTCCCCTCCCCCCCGATCCGGATGGGAACGTTCCTCCTTTCCCATCCGACACGAAAGGGAGGGTCGAAAGGAAGGACGTCCCTTTCGAAAAGGGAGGGGAAGGACCGATGCGAACCCCGACAAAGAGACCCAATTGAAACGTCGACGAACCGAAGCAGGCGGCGCACATGGTGGAACCGCTCGCTGCTGCGCTGGTGCAGACGCTCTCTCCGGATGCGGTGCGTGGAACGAGGAGCAGAGACCGACGCGTGGAAAGGAAAGGAAAGCGTGGAGCGAAAGAAAAGGACGATGGGATCGAGGAAAAGGAAAGAGGACGAGAACGCACCCAGGAGAACGTGCTGCCCAAGAAAGAGAGGTCCAACCGATGCGTTTTGGAGGACAAGACGAGGGGAAGAAACGTGCTGACGTGCGAGACACGATGCGTGGGAAACGCACGACGATCGACCGTGCGAACGCAGGGTCCGCGGAAGCAAGCCGAGAGCTTTCTCAAGGAAGCAGCCAAACAGCCAGGATACGGCAGCTCCATCCTACAGGTACGCGTCCCAACTCACCTGGAAACTTCATCCAGACGAGGAGAAGGAGGCCAAACCGAAGAGACGGAGGGGAAACGGATCCTCACGAAGCGAGGAGTATCCTCGCCAGACCGACGAACGTCGCTGACCGATGCCGAACGTCCTCCAACGAACACGTGCACGTAGCTGGTGGCGTCGGAACAAGTGGACCCGCAAGTGAGGCAATCGGCAGCTGTGAACTTCAAGAACCACGTGAAGAAACACTGGGATGCGTCGCGAGCGCAGGGAATCTCCGAGGCACCGGTGGAGATCGGGGATGCGGAAAAGGAACAGATCAAGACGGCCATCACCTCGCTCGTGCTCCACGCGCCGCAAGCCATACAAGTGCAGCTCAGCGAAGCCCTCGCCATCATCAGCGAGACGGACTTTCCTACCAAGTGGCCGACCCTGCTTCCAGAACTCTCCTCCAAGCTGGGATCGGGGGATTACCGCATCATCCAAGGAGCACTGCACACCGCCAACAGCATCTTTAGGAGGTACAGGAGGAAGATGGAAATGGATCAGGAAGAGGCCAACGAATTGAAATATGTCCTCGATACCTTTGCTGTTCCGTTGACTGAACTGATGACGGTAACCACCGCAAGTATTCAACAGACGAACGATGTTGCCGCGCTCAAGCAGATGTTGAGCTGCGTGAGGCTGATATGCAGGATGTTCTACTCGTTGAACTATCACGTGCTTCCGGAGGTCTTCGAGGATCGCATGAACGAATGGTTTTCGCACTTCCAATTCTTCTTGGGGTACAACAACCCAGCCCTGAACGAGAGCGATCCAGAAAAAGAAAGCTGCATCGATGGCGTGAAGAGTGCCATATGTGAGAACATCAACCTGTACATCGAGAAGAACGAAGAAGAATTTGAGCCCTTCTTGCCCCAGTTTGCCTCAAGCGTGTGGAGCCTACTTGCAGGGGCCAGCCAAGCCCCCGGGCAAGACCACCTCGTGGCTAGCGCCATGCGATTCCTGACGACCGTAGCGAAGAGCATTCACCACAAATTGTTTGCAGACCCGCAGGTCCTGAAGCAGGTGATCGAAGGCATTGTGATTCCGAATCTACAGGTCCGAGAAGAAGACGAGGAACTTTTTGACATGAACTGGGTGGAATATGTGAGGAGAGACATGGAAGGTAGCGACAGTGACACCCGCCGTCGCATGGCTTGTGAACTGGTGAAGGGACTCATGCAACACTATCCTAGCGAGGTGACGAACCTGTGCAGCACCTACGTATCGGCAATGCTGGAAGAAGGGGCCAGGGACCCTGCCAAAAATTGGAAGTCAAAGGATTGTGCGGTCTACTTGGTAGTGGCTCTTACAGTGAAAGGTCAGACAGCCGCTCATGGCGCGACCCAGACAAACGAATTGGTGGGCATCGTCGATTTTTTTACAAGCAGTGTTCTGCCGGAGCTCGAGTCTGTGCACCTGAACACCCTTCCAGTTTTGAAGGCAGATTCTTTGAAATTTGCTACCACGTTCAGGTCCCAGCTTCCCGTGGAGCTTCTAATGAAAGCGCTTCCTTTCGTCGTGAAGTTGTTGGGTGCTGAATCAAACGTGGTGCACAGCTACGCCGCAATCTGCATTGAAAGGATGCTGGTGATGAAGGAGAATGGCAAGCCCAGGATCCCCCCTCACGAACTAGTCTCGTACATGCAGCCCCTTCTTACAGCTCTTTTCCAAGCATTGGATCTGCCCGAATCTGCGGAGAACGAGTATGTCGTCAAGTGCATCATGCGCACGATTTCTTTTGCAGGCACGAGTTTGGGTGGCCTTCCGGGTGATGTTGTACAGTTTAGTTTGAATAAGCTTGGCGCTAGGCTGGCTGAAGTTGCGAAGAACCCCCGGCAGCCCACGTTCAACCACTACCTTTTTGAGTGCATTTCGGCAATCGTCAGATTCGGGAGCACGTCTGACAGTAGCATAGTAGCATCTTGCGAGAACGTGCTGTTCCCGATTTTTCAAGGCATCCTGGAACAGGACGTAGCAGAGTTCACCCCGTATGTCTTTCAACTGTTGAGCCAGTTGGCGGAGGTACGCCAGCCCCCCCTCCCAGCAGCTTACAGTGCCATATTTCCTGCCCTCTTGGCCCCTGTATTCTGGGAGCAACCGGCCAACGTTCCCGCCTTGGTCCGCTTGTTGCAGGCCTACCTAGAGAAATCATCAGAAGAGATCGTCCAAAGCAGCAAGCTGGAGGGCGTGCTAGGTGTGTTCCAGAAGCTTATTGCATCGAGGTCGCACGACCACGAAGGCTTCTTCATCTTGAACACGTTGGTGGAGTTCCTGCCTCTCAACTCTTTCAGCAAGTACCTCCAGACGATTTGGAGCTTACTCTGTCAACGTTTGATGGCCTCCAGAACGGCCAAGTATGCACGCAGTTTCGTTGTGTTTTGCTGCATGTTCATTTGCAAGCATGGAACCGAGGCCATGGCGGAGAGCTTGGACAGCGTGCAATCGGGCCTCTTCTTGAATATCCTTCAGGGGGTGTTCGTGCAAGACGCGGAGAAAATAAGCGGGAAGGAGGAGGAGAAGGTGTGCGTCGTCGCATTTACGAAGGTCCTCTGTGAATGGACCGGCCTCCACCCGCCTCAAATGGCTTCTCTGTGGACTTCCCTGCTTTCGGCAGCGGTCACCTTGATAGAAAGACCAGAGGTACAGGCGGCAGGCGAGGAGGAGCTGGAGTTTGAAGAAATGGGTTACACAGCAGCCTTTGCACCCTTGCACAATGTAGGAAAGAGAGAAAAGGATCCCGTGCCCGAGGTGTCGGACGTGACGGCGTACTTGGCCCAGTCGTTGGGTAGACTTTGCAACTCACATCCAGGACAGTTCATGCCTCGAGTCCAACAAATGGCCGAGTTGCAACAGCGGGCCTTGTTGGGTTACTGCTCCGCCCAAGGTGTGCAGCTGCGTTGAAGAAACCGAATGAATAATTTGCCGCCATTTGCTCAGTCCACGTCCACCTTCACGGGATCGTACCCGATCTTTTCCACCACATCATCGGCGCATATCCTACCCTCATCTTCGCTGATTTTATTGTACCACCACACCCCGACCAGCGCGAGCCCCAGGCCAGCGAGTTGACCCAAGGTGAGTGACTCCTTGAGCCACATGGTGGTGAAGATGAAGAGAATCATCAGCTTTGCGAACCCGGCAATGGCCAAAGTCATGGCGGAATTGCGTCCGATGATGAAGAACTCCGACAGGTTGAGCAGGATGGCCAGGCACGCTCCCAGGCACACGATCATGAACGTGACCGAGTAGCCGGAGAGGGGGGCACTCCAGAAGAGGAGTTGGTACTCGTTCACGAAGGTTTGTCCCTTCGGAATGACGGAGCAGTAGTGGGGGTATTTGCTGCACAAGTCGTCGGCGGTCTTGTAGGGGATGAAGGCAGCGGCGAGGAGTATGACCCCTGCACCGGGCATGATGTACGCCATGGCTTGCAAAGGGTTCAGCTTTTCCTTCAGGCGCTTTCCTTGGAGCAGCAGCTGCACGATGACGCACCGGCAGGCGGCCATGACGGTGGCCAGCACCACGATGACGAATCCTTTCAGTACGAATTCTGCCTCCTGGTAGGTGATCAGCACCTGTCCCAAGATCATGAGCAAGACCGTACATCCGATCTTGAAGGAGGGTTTTACGAGATGCATTCCAAAGGAGAGCACTAGCGTCCACGCCAGGGTGAGCGGTTTGACCATTTCCACGAAGGAGGCTTCCAGATAGACGAAGGAAGTGTTGGTAAGTGCGATTTCTAGTCCCAAGAACAAGGACACCGGTGCCACGGCCCACATGACGCTGGTCATTCCTTCTTGTTCCGGATGATTCCTACCCAGCGTTCCCTTCCATCCCATCCAAGCCACGGCGAAGGTCGCGTTGGTGAACATGTGGAAGGCGGTCACGAGGATGGGGAGCGGGAACGCGTGTCCTTTCGGTTTGGGACTGAACAACCACTTGTTGTACAGCACCAGTGCGATGCTGATCACGTACCAGAACAGGATCCATGCCAACGTGCCCATCTTGCGCTGCTGCTTGGCGTCCAATCGCCTCCTCCACGATCCGAGCCCGTCGCTGGACGTGGTGGCGGATCCCGCGACGTTCCTCCTGGCGTCGGTCTCCAGCGCGTCTCCACCGACGTGTGGCGCAGGTCGCGGGCTGCACGCTTCCATGCTCGCCCACGTAAGCCTTCAAACGTCCATGCGACCTCCCTTCGCTCCCTGGACGCGCGTGCGACCCCTCCCTCGTTGGCGCACGCGTCGTGCGTCGACGTACGAGTCGCAATGGGAAAGGCGGTCCATGGCCACGTGGGATGGACCAACCAGAGGGGATGGTGGTGGTGTGGACGGGACAGTCCAACACCCATGCACAACAGATCCTGGCCACTCCCGTTCAAGCATCAGGAGGGCAGGTGATGGAAGAGAGAAGAGGAGGGGGTAACAATGCACGGGATGGATTGCACGCACCGAACCACCGATTGGAGCCACCACGGACGGGAAAGGAAGGATCGAGAACGTACATGAATCCCTCACACCCCCCCCCAAAAAGGGCGCGTCCCACCAACTCAAAACATGCCCATCTCCGCCGCACGCTCCTTGTCGAAGGTCTCGAAGTACTGGTAGATGATGGTCACCGCCAAAAGGATCCCCGTGCCCGAGCCGATGGCGCCCATGAAATCGGCCAGGACCGTCAAGGCACCGATGCACATCCCCCCGAAAGCCGCCGCGGTGGGAATGTAACGGTTCAACTCCTTGGTCAGGGAGGATTCCCGATGACCGAGCATGAACATCTGCTGGTCTCGGAGCTGCTTGGCCACGTCCTTGGCAGACGTGCCAGAAACCTCGATCCACGTCTTCGAGAACAACGCGCAAGCCGTAAGCACAAACGCGATGTAGATGAAGGCGTGGAGGGGGTTCAGTGCGATGTCTTCCAGGGAGGTGGGAGGAGAGATGTAGTAGACCATGCCTCCCACCGGAATCAGCTGCTGGCTGTACTCGTTCTGCTGCCAACGGCCCAACAGCTGGACGAGGAGGTTCCCCTTGTACCTCTTCCACAGGAGCTGAGAAATGAAGTACAGGTTGGACACCAACGCCGAGTGTAGGATGATGGGCATGTTGGAGGTGTAGAACAGCTTGATGGGATACATCCCTTGCTGACCGCGGGTCCTCTTGGAACGGACCGGGAGGTCCACGCGGAAGCCTTGGAAGTAGATGACGATCAGGAAGACCACCACGGTCGCCAAGAGGTTGGTGATGTTGGGAAGGTTCTGCCTGTAGAACGCCTCCTTGAGCGCCCGCAGCTTGTCGTTGCGGGTGATCAACAGGTGAAACAAGGCGATGATGGCGCCTTCGAACTCAATCCCCCTTCCGGTGTTAATGGTGGTGGGACTGAAGGCCTTCCAGATGATGTTCTCGCAGATGTTGGTGGCAATGAAGAGAGAGATGCCCGAGCCCAGGCCGTACCCCTTCTGCAAGAGTTCGTCCAAGCAGATGACGATGATGCCGGCCATGACGAGCTGCAGCACGATCAGTCCGGCATTGAGCGGACCTGGGGAAACCCACGCGAAGACGGGGTCAGCCTTCGGTTACGCGACGCTTCCTGGACCTTTTCCGGAGGCAATTCCCATCCCGTTCGTCGCGCACCTAGATCTTTGACGTCTCCGTACATTCCGGAGACCACGTAGGCCACCGCTTCACCGAGGGTGATGAGGACCCCCAGCAGCTTCTGGGCTCCTTCCCTGCGTCGTCCGTTCGTCGTCCCACCAGGTGGCACGGTGGGTCAGCGGGTGTCCTGGAGCCACGGCGCGTCTCCCGTCGAATCGGGACGCTCGGATGGGGCGATGCTTCGCCTTGGATTCGCATCCGTTTCACTGGCGTTCCTTGGTGCGAAGGGTCGATCCACGGCGTTCCATCGGTTCGGGGAACGCGTCCTTAATTCCTGTCCTTCGCGATCGGTGGTGGGTTGGACGTTCCATCCACGTCTTCCCGATCGTCTCCTTCCTTTCTCCACCGCGTCCACGTTTTTTTTTTGCTGCCTTCGATTCGCCGAACCCCCTTTTTGGTTTCGGATCCATCCCTTCGATTCTCGTTCGATCGCCTTTTGTTTCTTTCGTTTTACGTGCTTTCCTCGTGGGGTTTGGGTCTTGGTTCGCGTTCGTTCACGTACATGAGGTCTCGATCTTCTTTGACGCTGTTGTCGACTTCGATGATTTTGCTCCCTGCGAGCAGTTGGATGACCAGGGAGGAGGTGACGATGGGACTGATGCCCAGTTCCATGCACGTTCCACGGTTGGACGCCATGATCACCCTGGCCCAGTAGAAGGGATCGGATCCTGCTTCTTTGTAGATCCCGTAGAGCGGCAGTTGGCTGCACACGAGGAACACGAAGAGTGCGACTGCCGTGTAGAGCATTTTCTCTCGGAACGGGACCCTGCGATCGGCACGTTGCACGTCTGGCAGCAGGGCCATGAACGGCTTGACGAGGTGCAGCACCCTGAATCCACCGGACATGGTGCGGTTTCCTTTCCTTTCCTTTCTGGTTTCGTGGATCTCTCGCGTTTCCCTTCCTCTTCTTCTCGTGAAGATCTCTTCTCTTCTCTTCGGTTTCGATCGCGTTCGATCCTCCCTCCTCGTTGTGGTCCACGAATCGAACCTCCCCCCCGAAAGAAGCGAAGGAACAGGGTTGAGAACGAAGGACGGACGAACGGTCCCTTTTCCCCTTCCCTTCGGGTCTGGGTGTGGGTCTGACGGTGGGTGTCCCCCATCCCCTCGGGTTCGTCGCCCCCTTTTCCTCCTGGGTCCTTCCTCCGTCTCCCTTCCCGTGGGAAGAAGAGGGGAAGCGAGAAGGGAAACGGATCCTTCCTTCCCTTTTCGGAAGGGATCGAGACCCCCCCTCCCTTTCGGGAAGGAGGAGGTGGGGCGCCGCCTGGATCGCCGAAGAGGAAACCAGGGAGGGGAAGCAGGACCTCCTCGACGGACACGGATGGCATCGATCCCTGGATCCACCCACGGCCGTCCTCGGCCCACCCCACCCGCAGAGGATGCATCCCTCCGCCTCCTTCCCGTCCTCTTCGCCACGCGTTCCCCCCTTCGCCCAGGAAGGGACGAGCGAGCGAACGGGGTCGATCCACGTCCAGGATTCTTCGCGTCACAAGCGGTGTGTGCTCGAACCGCTCCATCCGACCGCCATGCGCGCCAAGGTGGGTCCACGAAACACGCGAGACGGAAGGGATGTCGAGGACGGAAACGGAAGGAACGCGACGGTCCGGGATCGGACGGGGATCGATCGCGGAAAAGCACGAGAAAGAAAAGAAGAAAACCCTCGCCGCCGCCGCAACGTCGTGAGGGGTTGTTGGGAAAAAGCACGTGAACACCACCGCCGTCGAGGCGTGGCGCTTCGGATGGATTCGACGGAGAGACGGGAGCTGACGACACACTTTCCGACGTCGATCGATCCATCGATCCATCCATCCCACGCACGCAGTGGAAGAAGAAGAGAGTGAGACGCTTGAAACGCAAGCGCAGGTGCGTCGAACCAACCCTCGAGGTCGAACGACGATCGAACGCGCGACGATCCATCCGCCTCCTCGCCGCGACGAGAACGTGCGGACGCGGGGACGAAGAGGCGATCGAACGCACGGCTGACGCGCGTTCCATCGACGGGTGCCGTCGCGGACGTTCGGGTTTCGGGTTTCGGTCCACGCAGAAAGATGCGCCAGCGCTCCAAGTGAGCGAGGAACGCAGCGACGGCTCCGCGTGGGATCGCCGCACCGGACGTGCGTTCCCTTTGCACGTGTTGGATTCGATCCGCGTGCGAGTTTGGATCCGAGGACGAGCGGAACCCGTGCGGATCCTATCTTCGGTGGTGCACGAACTCGCGTCCACCGTTGCGGCGCGTTGCGGCGTCTCGTCCTCGGAGGTGTGCCTCGTGGCGTGTGTAACGGATGTTTCGTAACCAGGTGTGACGTCGACGTGATCTTCCATCGTTCCTTCGCACCCACCTGGATGGGTTCCGTCCATGGGTTGAACCCGTGCTGCGTGTCCACCTCGTCCGGGTGCGTGGAAAGGTGATCGGACGCGCGTTCTCCACCCTCTCGCACCAGGACGTGGGTGTGTTCCATGCGTTCCTTGGGTTGTGGTGCATTGGTTCCACGGAGGTGTGCCGTGGGATCCTCGGTGGCGACGAAAAGGACCTGCAGGATCCTCCAAACCGCCACCACGCCCTCGCATGAAAAAAAAAAGAAAACGAAGAGAGGAACGAAGGAAGGCGAGAGACGAGGCAGGGATCCGGGGGGGTGGGACGAACGATCCCCCCCCCCCCTTTGGGTTGGGGAGGGTTTCGATCGATCGATCGGGGGTGGCGGGAGGACCCCACCCCTCCCCTTTCCCGCGTTCCACCGAGGAGAGGGGGAAAGGGAGAGGGGGGTGGTCCTGGGGTTCGAATTCGAAACCCCCCACCTTCCACCGCATCGCCTCGGATCCCCCGGGGGGGGGGAGGGGCGAAGGAAGGAAAGGGGAGGGATCCCGACCGATCCCACCTCCGTTTCTGCCCTTTCGACGCCATCGGACGAACCCATCCCGGGCCTTCCTTCCCGTCCCCTTCCCCCAACCCACCCTTCGGATCCCGGTGTGGAAAGGAAACCCGACCGGGTTCGAAAGGGAAGAACTGGACCCGATCCTGGGGGAAGGAAAGGAAAGGAAAGGAAAAAAGGGTGGAACGAGATCCGTCCACCCAACCCCGCGTTGGGAGAGGAGCGCCAACGCCATGGACGCGAACGCGGTGCAACTGGAAGACCACGTCCACCTCCTGCGTCCCCTGAGGGACCTGGCGGAGAACTGGAACGTGGACCTGGCGCAAGAACTGGAAGAGTACATGGAAGAACTCGCACAAGTCACCTTCCGATTCGGGACGCAAGGGAACAACCTCAACTTCGCACAAGCGGCCATGCTCATCCAAGGATCCGCATGCGTGTACGGGAAGAAAGTGGAGTACCTGCATCATCTCGTGCTGGAAGCACTCGATCTCATCACCGAACAAAGGAGGGCCAAGAACGAAAGGAAAAACCAAGACGATCGACAGGACCTGGACACGGAAGTGGACGAGTTCTTCGAAGAAGAAGAAGAACAAGCCTTCCTCAACCTAGACGACGTCGTCGTGCAAGCCACGGAAGGAATCGACCTGGAAGAAGGACAAGAAACGCCCAAAGAAACCACCCCGATGCACGCCAAGAAAAATAACCCATTGCTGCACCTCGAAGACTGGAGCGCACAGAGGTCCTCCGCAGCTAGAGCCGCGGCAGATGGATCCGCATTCCGGATGGCCACGTGCTCCGTGCATCGATCCGGCGCTCTCCTGCTCCAAGAAGGCGACGGAGATGCGCTGGACGAACACCTGCGACCCATGCAACCATGGACAGAGCAAGATCATCCCGCTGGAATGGAAGCCATGGACCCCATGCCCTCTCCAAGGGAAGATGCACCCATGCCAGGAGCCTATGACAGCGACGACGGAGGAGATGCATTCGCTGGAAACTATCCACAAAGCCCAGGTTCCGCGCAGGAAGAGGAAGAAGAAGAGTACGATCCCTACCAACCCTTGCATCCGGATGATCCGGATGCCTTGGTTGTCCGGCCCCTGCGCAAGGGGAGGATACGCTTCCGCGCCGTGCCCAAAACTGGAAGTACACAACTCATCCCTGCTGCAAAGGTCAACGGACCCTGCTGGCCCGAGTTCAACTACGCGTTCGACGCCATCAAGAAGAAGGAAGCCATCATGAAAGCAGAAGAGAGGGCGAGGGCGAGGCAATCGCAGAAGACGCAATTGCACAGCCTCTTCGCGACCATGGGTGGTGAGGAAACGCAGGATGACTATGCAAACGAGGAGGACGAACAGTACGGTGCTCCGCAAGGTTTCGAATCCGAAGACGAAGGTCTCGGTGGGTATGGAGAGGATGAAGAGCCGCTCTCCATCGAAGAGGAGGCAGAATTCCTGGCGAATGGTTCTTCCTTCAAGGTCCAAGAGGCCGAGCTCAGCTACCGCGAGATTTGCAAGCAGCACATTGAGCGCCTGATTGCTACTGCGGCTGCAGCCGAGGTGCAAACAGAGCTCTCACGCCGTGTGTATGCCTGGAAGGAGAAGATACAACCGGTCCTGGATGAGCAAGAAGCCCACGGGGAATTCGACATTCAAGAATACGGGGACGATGTCCTGGAGCGTTTGGTGGATCTGGAACGGGAAACTCAAGACAATGTCATTTCCTTCGAGAGCCTGGTGGAAGGCGAAAAAGTGTTTGAAGTACCCCGCAGGTTTGTCGCCACCTTGCAGTTGGCTTGCGAAGGCAACATCCAACTGCAGGCAGAGGAGGCAGAGGAAAACAAGGCAACCAACTTCAAGGTGCTGCTCCTGAGTCAGGATCATCACCACCGCGACCTCCTGAAGGAATTCCGTGCGCCTTCCTTGATGGAACAGAGGCTCAACGTTTCTGCTAATCAGCCGTCCAAGGGAGATGGCGACACTCCCCCGCCCAAACGACCAAACCGAAGAGGCATTCAAAAAGTCACCTTCTAGAGTACATTACAAAAATACTTGCACTTCACACATCCTCTTTTATCGCAGGTTTTGCCCTTGCCAGTGCCTGGTTTTCCAGCCGTAGGTTCTCCATCCCTGCTTCCAACCTCTTCGCATTCTCGGAAGTCTGCTCGGCTGCCGTGGCCAGCTCATGCAGCATGGTGGCCACTTCCGTCGAGTTGTTGAGCATATACCGCGCCTTCGATCGTTTACGTCCGACCGTGCAAGACCAGAAACCGTCTTGTGCCAGTTTGATATACTTCGACCCTTCCCCTTCCATGGAAGCCTTTGCATGGCTTTCTTTCCATCCAGCCGGAGGCTTGACGTCTTGAGGCCCAAGGAAAGCCGTGGGCGTGGGAACTTCCTCGGGAATGGGGGACCAGTCGTGTGCACTGAGCGCCGCCGAGCTGCCAAGGGCACTAAGCCCCGTATTGCTGCCCATCTGATTCACGCTTGCCGTGCTTTCGATGTGAGGAAGGGCTTGAGAGCTCAGGCTGTGGGCGTCTCCCTCAAACATCTCCAGAAGGTCTTCCTCTGTGAGTTGCCCGCCGCGTTCGAAGTACGAAAAAATG
The DNA here is from genome assembly GCA_020975725.1 of Picocystis sp. L7. Classification (NCBI taxonomy): domain Eukaryota; kingdom Viridiplantae; phylum Chlorophyta; class Picocystophyceae; order Picocystales; family Picocystaceae; genus Picocystis; species Picocystis sp. L7. The sequence goes on from QXJR01000003.1 coordinate 419,137, forward strand.
TCCTCATCCCTTCCCATAAAATGTCCTGCGCACAAGATGAAGTCCACGCAGTCTGCCTCGCCCCCATCTTTGGCCATATACGCAAATATGCGCTCCATAGCCAACCCTTTCGAGATTCCCACCGGCCGCACCTCAACGGAACGCCCGCCTTGCACAATATCCACAGCAGCATTGCTAATTGGGCCCGTCCACAAATGCTGTAGCATGTCCCTTGCCTGCAACCTTCCGAACTCGGGGTCCGCGTATTTGTAATTCCACACCATCGATGTCTCTCTACGATCCACGTACGACCTAGGGGTACGCTCGCAAAAGTAATCAAACACCAGCTGCACGCTCTCCATCCAGTCCATATTCGAGGCCTCAATGGTCTCGATCCATTCATCTTCCTTGTCAGATTGCCCCTCCTGCCTGGGTGGACGCATGAAGCATCCGTTCTCCGCTGCAAGCCACACCGGAAGCTCACCGAACGCACTTGCAAGCTTGCTCTTCTCACTGCCGCTGAAAATACAAACGACGGTATTGGGATCGGAGCAGACCTTCCTTATACTGTCCTTCACTGTAGGGTGCACCCTGGTGAGGGAGCGAATCTGATCGTTCTGCCGCTTCTGTCGTCTGGGAGCCTCCGCGCTCGTGGTGAGTGTAGCGTTGTACCCAAGGATGAGAACCTTCTTCTTGGAGCGCTTGTACCTTCTCACAAGCTTACCTAGAGGAAGCTGGGGAGGAATGTGCATGTTCCTCAGTTGTGCCTCGACATGCGTGTCGTTCAGTTCGCTCACAAAAGTATCTGCCCATACCTGCGCTGTGTGCGTCGTGACGTGCATATAGTTCTGACGTTGCCTGTCCTTGCGTTCAGATCCAGACATGGTCAAAGCATCCTCGATGTTGGCAGTGATGTCTATCACGTTGTGCGGATTTACAAGCAGCGCCCCGGCCCCCAAGGATTGTGCTGCCCCCGCAAACTCGCTGAGAATGAGCACTCCCGAGTTCTGCTTCTGGCATGCCACATATTCGTAGCTCACGAGGTTCATTCCATCTCTCAGGGAAGTGACAAGGCAAACATCGGTCACCGCGTACAGCGCAACGAGCTCGTGGAACTCCAGGCTGCGATCAAGGTGATGGATGGGCACGTGGGTCAAGGTACCAAACTTTCCGTTGATACGTCCAACAATCTCGTGAACCAGGCTTCTGAGCTGTTGGTACTCTGGGACGTCCATCCTCGTGGGCACTGCAATCTGGACAAGGAGCACCTTGTCTTTCCATGATGGGTTCTCGTCCAGGAACTTTTCGTACGCCAGCAGTTTCTGGGGAATTCCCTTGATCATGTCCAGGCGATCCACTCCAAGCATGACCTTCCGTCCGGCGAATCGTTTTCTCAGCTCCGCAATGTGAAACTTCACCTTCTCTGAATCCAGGGCCTGGGAAAATCGAGCGGGGTCGATCCCGATGGGAAAGGCGGCGATTCGTGTGATCTGTCCGCTGTCTTCCACGCCCTCGGGCGTTCCTTCCAGGCCGAGGATACGCGTGCACGCAGAGACAAAGTGCCGTGCGTAATCGTAGGTGTGAAACCCGATCAGATCAGCGGAGAGCAGCCCTCGCAGGAGCTCCTCCCTCATGGGCAATGTCCTGTAGATCTCCGAGGACGGGAAGGGCGTGTGAATGAAGAACCCCAGCTTCATGTCCGGACAGAGCTGCTTGAGCATTTGCGGGAGGAGCACGACGTGGTAGTCGTGGCACCACACGAGATCCCCGTCATCGTATTCTTCCACCACCGCTTGAGCGAACCTTCGGTTTGCTTCTTGGTAGGCTGCCCATTGGGCTTGCATGGTTCTTGTTTCGGAGAGCCTTGCTTCCAGGGGCAGGGGCACGTAATGGAAGAGCTGCCACAGCACTTGGTTGCAGTATCCGTTGTAGTAGAGGTCCACCGTTTTTTCGTCGAACCAGACGGGCACGTATCCTTCTTGTCTCAGCAGTTGATCCAATTCGTCTCGATCGGGTCCAGGTTCGAGGTGCATCCCCGGCCAACCGATCCATCGGGTGACGTAGGCGTGTTGCACGCCCATCATGGCGCTGACCAGTCCGCCGGAGCTGTTTTTCAGGGTCCATTTTCCATCTTCGTCTTTCGCTCCCGAGACGGGAAGTCGATTGGCTACGATGAGCAGCCTTTCTTCTCTCTTGGGCGACGCCGGCGCCTCTTCTTCCACGAACAGGTTCTGGCTGCTCCTGCTCCTCCTCAGTTGCCTTTCTCTCAGCAACCGATCTGCATCGTTCCGTTCGATCCGTGTCGTTTCGCTCGGTCAGTCCATCGTCCTTCCTTCTCCGTCCGGTTCCTTCCTTCGGGTCCCACGGACGCACCTACGCGCGAGGATCCGGCCACGGCCGTGGCGCTTCCGGCCGCCACCGATCCTCCCACGGATCCGTTGTGCACTTCTGCGGAGCTGCTGGCGCGCGACATGGTCCCTGGCTTCGTCGCATCGCCTTCCCTTTCTCCGCTTCGCCATCCATCCCCGTCCATCCGCACCGATCGAACGGATCTGGACACGGGTTGGAAAGGGAAAGCTTCCCCTTTCCACCCCCCCTTTCGGGTCCCTTTCGGGTCCCTTTCCACCCCCGCGGTGGGAAGGGGAAGAGAAAGGGAGGTCCAACCGGGAGGGGGGGGGGGATAGAATGCATCGCCACGACCCGCGGAGGATTTCCTCCGATGGGGAGGGTGGATCCTCGTCGGACCATCCTCGACCCTGCCCCCCCCCCTGCGCAGATCGCCATGACGAATCCCAAGGGAGGAGGGCCCAAGGGAGAGGGTCCACCGGAGTGCTTGTGGGACAGAGAGAGAGAGAGACAGAGAGAGAGGTGAGGCTGGATGGATCCAGTCCAGGGTCGCAATTGGAGCATTTCAAGGGTGGTATCCCATCTGAATGGCCTGGTGGAGACGTTCACGTGCCAAAGTGCCCAATACAGATGCACCACCGGGCATGGAATCGCAGCAGAAACGGTACACCGCGATGTAGGTGGAAGGGTCCTGCGTGGACCAAGCCGCATCCAAAAACACACGTGGTGGGAGGCTGTCCACACGCCAACGACGCAAGAAACGGAGGGATGCCAACAGACGACCCTGACGCAAGAGGAGGCGGACGCACTGCTCCCGATCCCCGCCCCGAGACGAAACGTCCACCATCAAGTCCTCCAACACAGATGCCGAGTACGGATCCCAGTCCTCTTCCACCAACATGGACAACAACAGGTCCGCCAAAGGGGCCAACACGTGCGTGGGTGGCATGGCCTCCGGACGGAACAACTGATACAGCTTCTCATGAGAACCCATGCGAAGAGACAACGATACGATCTTCGCGTAAAGAGCGGGATCGCACTGACCAGGGGCGTGAGCCTCCATCGACCACATGTACTCCGTCAACGCCGACAAAAGGTATCGACCTTCCAAGCGACCCTCTGATTCCAGAGGATCAAACACGCGTTCCAACATCATGCAAGCAGGAATGCAGGGAGATTCCGGACCTCCCAGGGCGCCCTCGCGCTCGTGATCCGGCTTTTTCAATGCCGACTGGGCCGCTGCAGAGCAAGCGGCTGCCAAGACGTTGAACACTGCGGACAAAGCCGACACCTCTGCCCGTTCCACGAGCATGGTTTCCACCAGACGAAGGGTCAGGGCCCGAGGCCCCGGTGCTGGGTATCGGCGCTCGTCTCTTCGCTGGAGAAAGGCGGCCAGCTGGGCAGGTTCCGATGTGGACTCGGCCAGGCCCTGGAGGTCCAGGGTCAGGCTCCAAAGCAGGCCTGCCCTTCGATCCAGGACAAGGTCCGGCGCCAAAAACTCCCACCCGTCCCCGTACACTTCCATCACAAAGTCGTTCCGCCGTTTTCCCCGCAGGAGGACGCCTATGGGCAGCGGGGTCGATACCATCTGAAGCTCTCCTTGATACACGTCAAGCACGATTGGGACCTTCGCCTGCATGGCATGCACGATGAGTGTATTGTCCACGGCGCTTGCTCTGACGTGGGCCGAATACACCGGAACGTCCATCTCCTTCACGATCGTGTCTCGGAAGAGGTGGTACAAGCTCAATTTGCAAGCCGTGCGATCAAAGTGACAGCAGTAGATCCGACTGTAGAGCACCAAGGTGGTGAAGTCCTCTTTCCTGGGTTCGAGCGTCGACTCGTCCACATAAAACTTGGGCAGCTTCACACACTCGTGGGCGGTGAATTGGTACCCGTACATCCTACCTGCTCCTTTGGCCTTTGCCAACAGCAGGAGTCTCGGTTCGTGGCTGTAGATGCACCAGGCCACTTTGTGCTTCTTGAACTCTCGAGGGTCGACTTGCCTTTCTTTCGCGCGCACCCGGTAGAGTTCTACTCCGTTCGTGGTGACGACGACGAAGTTGCTAGCGTTGCACTTTGTCCAGAAGAACCCTACGATGCTGTGCAGGGTTTTGAGCTTGTGCCACACGAGCAAGGACGGATCGTCTTGTTCCACGAACTCGATTTCCTTGTCTGTTCTCTGCAAGGCCACCAGGGTCCCATCGAGGGAGAACCTGGCTCCCAGCGAACGACCCGGATGGATGTAGGTGACGTCTGGCGTCCTCCTCCTTCCTCTCCTGCTACCGCTTTGCTTTTCGACTTGCTTGTGTTCATTCCCACGATCGTCCCTTCCGTTCACCTTGTCTTGGTCCAAGCACCAGGACAGCACTTTTCCGTCCTGCACGGCCAGCAGCTTCCGGTTGGCGTCGTCGTAGGACAGGCATCCGCCGGATCCTGAGGCCGTGGCCACGTCGTACCTCGCCACGGGTCCCGCAAGGCGCACTTGAGCCACGCGTTCGTCCGCCTTTTCGTCCATGTCCGTCGCTTCGCGATCCATTCGTGGTTCTGGTTGGGAGATGGGACGTTTTCCTTTCGACCCCGGTTTCGAAAGGGGAGCTTGACCCGAGCCCCACTCCATCGAAAGGGAGTGGAATGGGGGAACCCCGGTTGGATCCTTCGTCCACCACCACCACCACCACCTTGGAGGCCACCCTGACCACCCCCTTGGGCAAAGAATGTGGACAACACCAGAGCTGCAACCATGGATGTGTTGGATGAACCGTCATGCGTACCACGCCGTGGGGATGGTCAGGAGGGTGTGGTCGAGCGTGCCATGGATGGACGGCACCGGTCTTCCCTTCGAATCCTCCTTCTCTTGGAATTGCGATGGAGCTATTGGATTGAGCTCCCACCGCACAGGTCTCCATCCAACCGGACAGGTTGGGCATGGCCACGGTTCGCATCCCATCCGCCAGATGGAAGGTTGCATGGAGCCACGTGGATCCTCTGTGCATTCTTCCACCCAGGCACGGATGGTCCCATTCAGGCATGAGGTTCGGATCCTGTCCTTCCATCCTGGGATCCAGGAAGTGGACCGTTGGCATCCACCCTGGCACCCACGTGCTTCCACCTGTGTCGGAGAAGGCCCTCCCCCCCAGCACCACCCATCACGTGATCGCCCCACCTCGTACCTGGTACCCCCCCCCCCCCCATCCTCGAATCGCCATGGATGGGGTGGACCATCCAACGGTGGAGGAAGCCACAGATCGGGTCCCTGGTCTGGCCAACAAGCCACGTGCAAGACCAACAGATCGTAAGCAACGATTCGAAAGGAGATCGGGTGGCGTGAAGGACCAGAAGAAACGTAGATCGAAGCAGGGACGTGCATGTCCGAAGCCGTACTGGCCCAAGGGACACGTGGACTCGTCGCAGCGGGCTGCACGCTACTCCTGGCGTGGATCGCACTCGCGTTCGCGTTGCAAGCGGAAAACCGATTTGCAAGAGCGCTGGTGGTGCTGCCGTTGCTCGTAGTGACGTCCTCCGTCAGCCTTGCCTGCTGGGTCGCAGGAAACACCCTGAGAAAGACAGCCAACTGCTGCAAAAAAAAGACAACGCCCACACAGGGAGAGGGAAGGCCTGTGGCACCAACCGTGTATGCCTAGCTCCTGCAGGAAAGGTGTGGAACCCTTCATCCTTGCGTCCAGGAAGAGCAGTGACCGCAGGAAATACAGGAGACCACCGAGAAGATTTATACAAGCCTCGTGGGCAGCACAGGGGTTCAACATGGACAACCACGGGGAAGCCGCAGGAAGGAAGGATGATCCAGGCATGTGGGAGTTCTGGATCGATCGAGGGGGAACATTCACCGACATCGTTGCGTGCTCTCCAGAACGAAAGCTGCACACCCACAAGCTACTGAGCGAGAATCCAGAGCAGTACAAGGATGCCGCCCTTGCCGGGATAAGGCATTTCTTACGTGCAGAGAAGGAAGGAATCGTACCTGCAGAGGAAATTAAATGCGTGAAAATGGGTACCACCGTGGCAACCAATGCGCTCCTGGAGAGGAAAGGAGATCGGGTTGCTTTGCTCATCACAAAAGGCTTCCGAGATGCCCTGCGTATTGCCTATCAAAATCGACCCAAGCTATTTGATCGCGAAATCGTGCTGCCTGAGCTGCTCTATGAAGAAGTGATCGAGGTGGACGAGCGCGTGGACAGAGATGGAAATGTCCTTGTGCCCATGGATGAGAGCGCTTTGGAGAAAGGTCTGCAGCATGCGTTCAACAATGGAATCAGGGCCTGTGCAATTGTTTTCATGCATGGGTACCAGTACAAGAACCATGAACAGAAGGCAGCCGCACTTGCACAACAAGTGGGGTTCACGCAAGTCTCTACCAGTCATGAAGCTAGTCCTCTAATCAAGCTTGTGGGCAGGGGAGACACGGCTGTGGTGGATGCTTACCTTTCTCCCATTCTGAGGCGGTACGTGAACCAGGTGGCTGGAGAGCTTGGAAACGTCAGGATCCAGTTCATGCAATCAAATGGAGGCTTGACAGATGCAGGTTTGTTTCAGGGGAAAGATGCGATTCTGTCTGGTCCAGCGGGAGGAATTGTAGCTGCAACAGCAACTGCAGCATCTGCTGGATTCGATAAGCTGATCACGTTCGACATGGGGGGCACCTCCACAGATGTGGCCCACTTTGCAGGAACATATGACCGTGCATTTGATACCCTGGTGGCTGGGGTGCGTATCAGAGCTCCAATGATGGAAATACATACGGTCGCAGCAGGCGGAGGTTCTATCTGTTTTTTCGATGGTGCCAGGTATCGTGTAGGGCCAGAGTCTGCAGGTGCTAATCCAGGTCCGGCTGCATATCGTCGAGGCGGCCCCCTGACAGTAACTGATTGCAATGTCATGATGGGCCGCTTGCAACCTGGCCTGTTTCCTGCTGTATTCGGTCCAAATCAAGATGAGCAACTTGATGTGGAAGTTGTGCGGGAGAAGTTTATGGAGCTGGCCGGACGCATTGAGAAGGATACCGGCGATGCTCGTCCTCCAGAAGCAGTCGCAGAGGGTTTCTTGATGATTGCTGTCCAAAACATGGCCAATGCTGTAAAAAAAATAAGTGTGCAGAGAGGGTATGATGTGACCCGCTACACCTTGGTGAGCTTTGGAGGAGCAGGTGGACAGCATGCATGTAGAGTTGCTGATGCCCTAGGCATGACTTCAATTTTCATTCATGCTTTTGGGGGGGTGCTGTCAGCCTATGGGATGGGCTTGGCAGACGTCCGTGCGTTGCGCGAGCGTACCGTTGAACTAGTTGTAAGTGAAGCGCACATCCCGTCTATTTCCGAAGTATTTGATCAATTGGGGATGGAGGCCATATCGGAGGTTGATGGACAGCAAGTGGAAGCCGACTGCATGGAGGTGCAGAAGAACCTGATGATACGATATCAGGGAACAGACACTGCACTCTCTGTACCTTTTTCTTTGAGTTGTGAGCGAATGGCCGAAGCTTTCGAGGACAAGTACCACCAGCAATTCGGTTTTACTATGCCCCAACGTCCACTCATTGCGGATACTGCTGTCGTGGAGGTGGTTGGGCGCACTTTCGGAGGTGTCGGCGATGCCTTTAAAGCCAGAGATGGAGGTCCCTGCGAGCCCCTGCAGCAGGTGTATGCTTTCTTTGACGGGGAATGGAGAGACATTCCAGTTTTTGCACGCGATAAACTTGCGGCTGGCCAGAGGGTGCAAGGTCCAGCGTTGATTCTTGAAGATACTGGAACCAATGTAGTGGAATGTGGATGGGAGGCAGTGTTGCACGCCGGAGGACTTCTCCTCTCAAGAACCACCCCGCTTGCTCGCAAGGTAGCAATTGGGACAGAATGTGACCCAATTTATCTAGAAGTTTTCAACAATCTTTTCATGTCCATTGCAGAGCAAATGGGGTACACGCTGCAAAACACAAGCTACAGCGTCAATATGAAGGAACGTCTAGATTTCAGCTGTGCAATCTTTGACCCGCTTGGGAATCTTATTGCGAACGCACCTCACATGCCGGTCCACCTTGGGTCCATGGGAGAGAGCATACGTGAGGTGATTCGACAAAATGAAGACAGCATGCAACCTGGTGATGTTTACGTACTGAACAACCCTTACAGAGGGGGGACGCATTTGCCAGATGTGACGGTTGTGTCCCCCGTGTTCGATGACGCAAAGAAGAACGTGATCTTCTATGTGGGCTCTAGAGGGCATCATGCCGATATTGGAGGAATTACCCCAGCATCCATGCCTCCGAACTCCAAAGCAGTTGACGAAGAGGGTGTCTTGATCACGAATTTCAAGCTCGTGGACCAGTACACCTTCAAGGAAGAAGAGTTTAGGAGTCTGCTGACTAGCGCCAAGTTTCCAGCCCGGGATCCGGATACGAATCTGGCCGATATACGTGCTCAGATTGCTGCAAATGAGAAGGGAATCAGGGAGCTGCGGAAAATGGTTGACAGTTTTGGTCTTGACACGGTCCAAGCCTACATGAATCACGTCCAGGACAATGCAGAGGAGGCTGTGAGAAGGGCCATCGGTGCGTTGAAAAGTGGATCGTTCGTGTACGAGTTGGATGATGGCAGCAAGGTTTGCGTGGAGATTGAAGTGGACAGTAAGACCCGGAGTGCGAAGGTTGATTTTACTGGGACTTCGGCACAACTCGAATCTAATTTCAATGCACCTTCTGCTGTTTGCCGTGCAGCCGTGATGTATGTTTTCCGGACTCTTGTGGAAGATGAAATCCCTATGAATGAGGGCTGCCTCAAGGCCATAGAAATTATCATTCCTGTGGGGACCATGCTCAATCCAGTGTATCCTGCAGCCGTCGTTGCTGGCAACGTCGAAACATCGCAGGTGGTCACTGATGCCCTGTACGGTGCATTGGGAGTGATGGCTGCAGCTCAGGGGACAATGAATAACCTTACCTTTGGCAACAAACGCTATCAGTATTATGAAACTGTGTGTGGGGGAAGCGGAGCAGGTCCACACTTCAATGGGACAGATGCAGTGCATACACATATGACAAATTCCAGAATGACGGACCCAGAGATTTTGGAACTGCGCTACCCGGTTCTCCTTGAAAGTTTTGAGATACGCCGCGGATCCGGAGGAAAAGGAAAGTTCAAAGGTGGTGATGGTATAACTCGCCGCATTCGCTTCCTGGAAAATATGGAGGTGATCATTCTTTCTAATCACAGACGCGTGCCGCCGTACGGCATGGCAGGGGGGCAACCTGGAGAATGCGGTAAAAACTGGGTGGAGCACGCTGATGGGACCCGGAAAGATCTGGCCAGCTGTGAATCGATAAACGTGCAAGCGGGCGACGTGTTTGTTATGCAAACTCCATCGGGTGGTGGCTATGGTACCCCTCAGTGAGGCATATCTCTGTACTTCTGGGCATTTTCCTACTGAAATTCCGTGACCATGCGGCCTTTCTTGACAGATGTTGAATATTTGGTGGCTTTTTGGAAACCACTCCATCCTTTGCATGAACTTTGAGTAAAATGCCTTTCTTGCATTTGTAATGTCGCCGCTAGCCACCCATTGCGAAGCACAAGGACTCTTTTGTTCGCCCTAGCACCGAAACTTGCCCGGGCTCGTTTGCAATGCTTCCACTTGGGAATCGAGGAAATAGGTAGCAACTAGGAAGAGCGTGCCATGCAAGGTTTTCCGGCACCATTGTAGCGGTGCTTGCCGTTTCTTTCCACGAGGATCGTCCAGGGGCAACGTGTACTTGCTCTAGTTGCTTGTGAGCATACATGATTTCGAATGGCTTCGTTCTCGCTACGTTTTCGTTTTACAACAAATATTCTTGAAATGGACAGAACAGTGCACGTTAAGCACCATGCTTAGCAATCCTAGGCCAATGGCCGACATTTCAAGCGTCAACGTCCGCATCAATACTGTGTAAGGATTGGGATTGGGTATGCTTGTCCTCCTCTCGGATCCCACCATTTGATTGAAAACGAAGAACAACGGAACACATGCAACAAACTGGCTCGTTCTTACAATCGAACACTTGTCGATGCAATCCGAGGAAGAGCGAGACTTGCATGTCATAGGTGCCAACTCGAAGTAAAGCATACACGCCCTGTTCTCATGACGAACGTGTGCGTCTCGCATTTTCTTGACTGGCATATTATTTTCATTGTCTTTCAAAAAGTTGGTGTCAGTAACGTGGGCTTGAGCGTGACTTTCTCCACACTTGAAGATGAAAAGGCTTGTTTGTATTTGCTTGCGTTGTAGAGCAATCTGTCCATAGTCGCACCCGTATTGTATCCTTGGTACTACGGTGTGGGTCCTAGCCATATGCACCATTAGACGCAAGCGTCTAGTATATCGCGCAATCAGTACCGCTGCTCTCTGAACCTCTTGAATCACTTCTACAAACCACTGACAGCGAAGCTCGTTCTTCTCTTACATTCGTTGCAAGTCAAGAACGTGTTTGGTTCATTTTCTACCACTTCGTACAAGTGTTGCAAAGCAAATCAATTTTGCGCGGTTTGAGTTATTTCATTGGTATAGGTTTAGCATTGTCTTGTCCATCACGGCCAGGTAGGGCTACCACCGTCCTAAGAAGCAAATTTGAGTCCGATAAATTTTAGTCAGCAACGTGGCGCCTGCTTGAATGTGGAAATGTTGCGAACTAAGCCCCAAGAGCATGCGTTGCCCATTCCAACGTCAACCGTGTTTGTCATCCTTCTATGAACCACGTTCCCGCGACGTCCATGGATGTAAAGAAGGTAGCTAGGATGATTCGCCTCTTGAGGCTCTTTCCTAGATTATTCAACTTCGAGTCCACATTTTGCGCATGGTCCTCGCCGTCTTCACACGTCGGCCACGTCTGCCGTGTTCGATACTATGGGTGCACTTCCCGTTTGCTATGGCTACGCAAGGTAAGCCTACCCCTCCAATGAAGGTAGGTCTCCATCGAAGGAACAAGTGGGCCATGGACCCGGTATGTCTCCAATCGGTCGAAAGATGCCCTTAGCTAATCTCGGAATGGTAGGAAGAGGTCGGTCCGGGTCAATGGGACTAAAAGCGACCTGTCCAACGGGCGAATCTTTTGGGATCTTTGGGGGACAACTAAGGGCGGGGGTGTCGTGTGACCAGATTGCATCGAGGAGAGCCTGGCTGCTGAACCATTCGTTTGGGATGCGGGTCCATGTGAACACCGGCACCCGCCAATTAGTTGGGGAGATCCATCTAGAATGCTCCTTCCCATGAAGACCCTAAGAGGGCCTCCTTTGCCTTGAAATCGGTGAGAATTTGCTTGACCCTACGAGGTACACGGCGTCTCTCCCAAGAGCTTGGCGCACCTTCTCCACGTGCCAATTGCTCCCGACGACCTCCCAAAGCTTGCTCACGGCATCCCTTGCGCGAAGGAGCAGAGCCCCCCCCCCGAGAAACAAGAAGGCCCAAGAAGAGCCGAGAAAAGGGGTCACTACTTTCCAAGCGGTTCCTCCCACGTCCTACCGTGGAGATACAAGGTACATCAGAAGATAACGGGTGTGCAATAGTGCTCCTTAAGAATGCTTTGTAACACTATTGGCCCATGTCATCGCCTTGTCCTACCAAGGCACGTAACCAAGATCCTTACGGGCTGTTTTAGTTGAGACTTGACACGACATTGCCTTTTGCACGGTGTCCCACGCTTCCTTAATGACGTGCCTCGGGAATGCCCATCGAATGTCACCCTACATCTTCCCCTCCATTGCACGAGGGGTCCACCTCGATTTCCCCTCATTGGTCACCCCTCCATCATTAGGCTTGGAGGTGGCACGGATCCACAATAGGATGGTTGATCCATGACAATGGTTTCTAGGGGAGCTCTTTCTTTGCTTTATCGTTTCGGAAAGTGAATCGATGTAATGAAAATCCTTTAAAAACCTTGCCCACGAGTATTGGTGAGCATGTTTATTTAACATACGTGAGATTAACCAATGATGGAAGTGGGACACAGACATGGCGCCACCTGGTCGAATCATGTTTGATTTCTCAAGAGAAGTCTTGAAAAATCCGAAGAGAACTTCGAATTTGGTCCTTTGGAGAGGCGGAAGATGACAAACGAAGGAGAGTATCGCATTGCGACCATTCCGGAATGGTAGGACATCCAACGATATCTTGGCCTCACGTCTTACAAGTTCACGTTTCATTTGCACCCTACACTTGCTTCGGTCCAGCCATGTTTGCATCATCCTTGCCTTCTGCCGTCCATCAACCCTCGAGGGTGGCATGCCTTGATGCTTCCCATTGAGAAGGACCCAAAGGGAGGTCCGTACGTCTCACGAAGTCTCTCTCCTGGTCGCTGATTGGTGGAAACACGTCCACCTGGGTCACTCCCCCCCATTTCCAAGGACGACACGGTCGACTACCACCTCGATTGCCGCAGAGGAACGTCTGATCACTACCATAGCCTTCCTCGCACGATCTTGTCCTTCCCTTTCGCGTATCCACGGCCAATACCGCCGAGGACGGGGGTCCTCGGTCGGACACGCGACTCATACCACCCCCGAATCCTCTGCGAGGATCGGTCGTAGCCGGGGTACGATGCAGGACGCGTGCTGCGGTTCCATCAGATCCGATCGTTTGCGCGCGCCTCGTGCGCGCGCGATGTCTCCGACGATGGCGTCACCCATGGTGCGTTCGCCGACCGCAGAGGCACTGGAAGAGGCCCTGGGTGGTCTCACGGACGAGGAAGTGGCCTCGTTGCTGTTTTCGGAAGAGGAGGAACCCTTGCTCGAAGCAGAAGCGTCCGGCGACGCCGAAGAGGCGCTGTTGGAGATCCTGCGGAGCTTGGACGACTTGGAAGAGAAGAGCAGCGATGAACAGAGCACGCACGAACCAGATGTTAAGAAACGAAAGAGGTTGGAGAGGAACCGAGCCAGCGCAGCACTGTCTCGAGAGCGGAAGAGGACGCAGATGCGGTCGCTGGAAAGCAAGTGCCGAGCGTTAGAGAACGCGAACGCGCACTTGAACTTCCTTTGGACCCGATCCTGCATGGAAAACCAGCTGCTCAAGGAGGAACTTGTACGTCTACGTAAAGGCGCAAGTGGATCGGAAGAAGGTGCGGCCCAACAGTCCGCAGTACTGCTCGATAGCTATGAAAACGAGACCCCACCGCAGTTGGGTGGACCACACCTTCTTCCTTCCAAACCCTCGGCGAGCAGCAGGCTTTCAGTCCAAGGCAACCTCCGACTCCAGCTGTTCTGCCTCTCCCTCGCGTGCAGCCTCTCCGGAATAAACCTGGATCAAAGAAGTGAACGTATGGATGGCCATGGAGGACACCTGAATCCGATATGGGATTCGAGCCATTGCTCTCCGTATGAGATGGAGGTGTTTGTCAGAGGTGGGGGGCATCGAAAGAAAGAGAGGAGGAGGAGGCTGGAAAGAGCACGAATGAGGTTTCAAGCATATGACCCCGAAAGCATGATTTGCCCGGTTGCAGCTTAGCACGTACAATAAAATTTTTCACCTGTTTATTATTGGAGACCGCCATGCTGCCAACTCCCATGAGTGTCATTGACCTTGAGTGGATCAATCATCTCAGCAAGCATGCTGCGCCAAATTGCAACTTTGAATGCGCGACGCGCTCTTCCTTCGGACCGTCCACCCTGCTCCATTCACCTCAGTGGTGTGACTGGGGCGGTACTGCATGCGGTGAACTCGCTCGTTTGCAAAAGATGTTTCTGGCCTTCATCAAGCCGCGCCGTAAGGATTCCTTCCCCCAACATCTTCTGAAAAAAGAGAATGCACTTTCCAGCTGCACATTCTGTCAGCTGATGCCCGCATTTGAGTGCTTCGAACATAGGTCCAATGAAAAGATCTACGTGCATCTTGAACTTCTTCTTTCCCACATTTTCAGCGATGATGGGGAGCTTGCGCCAGAGCGTCTCTTGTAGGTTGTAATAGTGTGAAAAGTGCCGCACGTATGCCAATTCGCTCAAAGGCTCCATGTAAACAAGGACCTTGTCCGGTATCACACAGGACAGTTCCGCCACAAGGCAGATGGCTCCGTCGGAGGCTTCCCAAGGCTCCTTCTCGCGCTGAAAACCATGGTCCATACATCCACTGCCACGTCGCAGTTTTGGAGCCAGTGAACCGCACGAGAACATCGTCTGGTTGTCCCGCATACCATCATCGTCCTCCTCAAGCAAGCGCCGTGCATGTGCTACACCAAAGGTCGAAACGTTTTCGAGGTTGGAAAACCTCTTTGAATCTTCAGGCTGCTGCTTTGCCATGCAAAGACGCTCCTCCAACAATGGCAGTATGCGCGTTTCTGCTTCCACCCCGTACGCTCTCCTCACTTGAGCCAGTGCAAAGGCCGAGTTGTCTCGCACAGAAGCAATGTTGTCCCAGAGATGATCAAACCAAAGGCGATAGAGCTCGTCAAGTAGAGGACGGGCTTCCTCCGAAAACTCCATGGCCGCGCGCGCCGTGGCAGTGCATGCAACATCACGCACTGGCCAGCTCTCATCTCGGAAGCAGACGAGCAGTGCCTTGAGGAGGGTAGGTACATGTGGGGCCACGGCCCCTCGGTTCACCTTGGCCATGGCTTCTGCTATACATGCACATGCTGCTTCCCTTACTGCATGGTTGTCGGCCTTGCATTGCTGTACGTAGTACTTGGCAACATGTGGGAATACCTTGGCCATCCATTCCCTCCCGTGGTTTCCCATGACCGCTTCCCAGGTCTCCTGCGAATAGTTGCGCACCCCCTCTGCCACGTAATGACGATTGAGTGCCATGCGCGGTAGTAGCAGCTCAAAAAACTCGGGCTTCTTACCTCCCACGTGAAGGAGGAACGCACGCGTGGCTGTACTGGCCGCGTATCGTACCTGGGACCAGTTGTCACCCAATCCCCGGGCCAGGAAGGATGCAAACGCGTGCCCGAGGGCGTACACGTCTTCTTCACTGGATCCTTCGCACAGGGCTGCTACGACACGATGCGCCGCTTCGCGCACGAACCGATTCTCGTGGAGCATGGCTTTGGCCAACAACGCCAGCGTCTCTTCGTCGGCCAAGATTCGGTCCTCTTCCACCTCTTCCTTCGGTCCTGCCTCGATTCGGTGATGGCGTCGCATTGCTCGACCTTCCGCCATGCTCTGCAGCGTCCTCAGCGACGTCTCCAAGCACCTCCAGCCTTCGGTGCTTGGCCGGAACGTTCCTGTTCCTGGTTTGGGTGCAGCGTTGGCACGACGGAGCATGTCCACCAGCCATTCGTCTTCTTCGTCGCTGTCTTCGTCTCCTGGACCTGGGTTCGTGCGTGAGATGGGGCTTACCTCGCCTCCATCGTCCACCCTTTCGAAGTTGTCGCGAACGCTGCGCACGGCGGCGCTTCGCACGTTTCGAACCGCGTCGGCACGTCCACGTGCGCCCACGACACGCGCGGCTTCGGCGACCGCCTCTCGCACGCGTGGTTCTGGATCCTCCAGGTGTTCCAAGATGGCGTGAACCATCTCCTGCGTCCTTTCTGCAGCTTTGACGACGTCTTTCTCCGCCATCGCCAAGGCGGAAGCGACGTGCATCGCCGATGCACGCGCCGTCCAGGCGTCTCCCTTCCTCCCTCGTTCCAGGAGCACCTGGAAGGCCTCTTCGGCACGTGCCATGTCCTCTGGTCGATCCAGCTGTCCTCTCAGCTCCTCCAAAGCCGCATCTCGTTCGATCTGACGAGGCGCGCAAAGGCGTTGCGCCAAATCCGACGCCATAGCCGCAGCTGCGAATATTCGCGAATGAAACCTCCGGCTCGTGGCCCGTGGGAGTTAACCCAAAAGTTCACGATACGGTGGGGTGGGGGAGGACCTGTTGAGAGACCCGACCCCAATCGGTCACAAGGACAGACGGGCGATGTCTTCAGGACGAAAGTCAACGCGTAAGCTCATGACCTTCTTCACCTCGGCCGGGCTCAAACGCCAGGAAAGAGAACCAGCGTTGTCTCCCCAGCTGTCCAAGATCTCCTGCACGCTCTCCAGGTTCAAGATGATGGCGATCTGCTGAAGGCGGGAAAACTTGTCCCGTACCGTGCCCTGGGTCAAGCCGCTCAACCGACCGATCAAGTTGCGAACGTCCTTGTCAAACTGAAGGCCACCCAGCGGATTGAAGCGCTTCTGCATCATCATCGCATCCAAACGCGACGTCAGGCTGTCCGCTAGACTCTGGATCAAACGGTCGTACAAGGTTGTGGTCAAGAGAGGCTGCAGCCATTCCACGGTAGATTCCACTGTCTCTACCAACTTCACGGCCCATGGATCGTTGACTTCGTATTCTCCATATGCCTCCTCGCTCAACTCGTACGAAAATTGGGACACCTCCGCAAAGACAGGCTTTACCTTGGACAGTATGCCCATGGAAAGCTGCTCCAGACTGGACTTGGACATGTGAGAGAAATCTGACGCAGCCTTGCCCAGTTCCGATAAGGCAGACTTGATGCGGTCCTGGTCCGTGGGCATGCTGAATACCTCCATCGCAAACTCCTCCAGTTCCCGCCTGAGCTTCTCTGCATACTCTGCACTCACGTCCAAATCGTTCATGGGGGCCGCATGCATGCCAGCCTCCTCCGCAGGTGGGAGTCCATATTCAGCAGGAGCATCGGCCAGCAGCTTTGTCGCCCTGCCTCTCACTTCCTGGGCCAGCTTTTCTTTGTACTTGTTGGTCAAAGTGTTCGCTGCGAAGCTCAAGGTGGCCAGAATGCACTGCACATTGCCAGAAGCAATGGCCCGACGACCGCATTTTTTCAGGATGTAAAATACGTCGTCCACCATGGAAGTTGTCAGAGAGCCTTCAGCCGCCTCGGAGATACGGATTGCGGTCCCCACCGTCTCTTCCATATAATATTCTTCCAATGCAATGTAATAAGAGATCAGTTCTTTCACTGCGACGCTGAATGCACCGCCCCGCACGCGCCCTGCCTCTTTAGGGCTGATCACCTGCCCAGGGCTGGCACTACCGATTTTCGCCAAGATGAATGAAAGATACTCTTCGCTGCGTTCACAAAGCAGGAGAATTTCCTGCAGGTAGGACTCTACCTCCCGTGGATCCACATCTCCAGTCTGGGCATGCATCGATGACCTAGATCCAGTATCCTTGACCAGCTTTTCGATGGAGTTGTGCTCGCAGAAGCGTTTGATGACGGCCGTGCCCCTAACATCGCACTCCTCGTGCATCGCTGCCACAAACGACAGCAGCGCTTCATTTCCAAACGAACCTATCAGCATAGGTTCGTTCTCTGATATTGCAGCCCCAATATCTTTGAAATGGGCAGTGAGCACTCCCACGAAGTCTGCTTTCTGCCTTTCATTTCCTGCGTTTCCCAGCTCGTCTGAGAGCGCCTCGAACTGTGTGCGTGCTCTCCCGGAGACGACGCTGCGCACATATGAGGTGACCGCCTGCAACCCTTCGTCTCTGATTCCCAGGAGCGGGTACAGCTTTCCGAACCGGAAGGCTTCTGTGTGGTTGTTGTTATTGGCCGCTTCCTTGAACTTTTCCCTGACAATTTCCTCCAGTCTGGCACGCGAGGCCATCATGGAAGTTTTCTGGTCCGAGAGCTGTTTCGTGTCCAGGAAAGGCAGGTTCCCTACGTCGCTGTCTAGTTCGATGAATTTGCTGACGTACTGAGCGGCTCTTTCGTAGTCTTGTTCGTCCATGGCTTGATTCACTCCGTTCAAGCAGTTGGATCGGTCGAGGATGGCGTCGATCCTCGCCAGTGTGCTTTTTATCTTGGATTGCACGCTGTCCAGCCTCTTGACCCTCGAGCTCAGCCTGGAGGCCAGCTTGGAAGTGTGTGCGACATTGTCTGCGACCAGCTTGGCGTCGACTTCGAGCTTTTCGATGACCTGTGGCGCGCCAGCCGGTCAGCCTCAACCATCACCTTCCTCCATTCATTCACCTCGTCTTTCGTTTCTATCGCTCGAGACTTGCCTGGGAAGAGGTCCTCAACGTGCTGAGCCCTTGTTCGAGCTCGCCTCTCCTCTCGAGCAGCTGTTCGAGCTCGTCGTCCACCGCTCTCTCCTTGGCGACGACTTCCTGCGTTCGGGCGAGGTTTCCGTCCGGTCAGATCCTCTGCACCTTTGTTCGATGAGTCGATCTGCTTCCTCTTCGTCTTCGATCCTCACCTGAAGTGCTTTGTGGACGTCGTGCAAGTCCGTGATGGCGTCCACTTGCGCCATCGTCGGTGCACCACCAACGCGTCCCATTGGAAACCAAGGATCGAACCGGGATCCATCCCGGTTCGATCGGATCCTCGACCCGATGGAACCCCGGACAGAACCGTGAAGAACCCAGGGGAAGGACGTCTCTGCCCGATTTTTGAACCGAGAGGAGTTTCGTTCGATTTCGGGGGCATGGGAGAGAAGAGGAGCAAGCGGGAGTTTATTCTCAAGGGTTTAGGGTTTCGAAGACCCTACTTTCGGTCCTAGCTCCGAAATCGAAACGCTTCTCATGGCGAGGCGGGAGCAGCAAGAGTGCGTTTCGTCCATGCCATGCTTTCAAGCAACCTTGGCCGCTGGGATCAAAAGGGAATCGTTTCACCAAGGAACGGGTGCCGATTGGTACGGCGTAGATCGAGCCACGGTGAATCGGAGATGGGAGAAGAGGAGAGATTCCTCCACTTTCCCCCATCGTTGGCGCGACAGTTCAAGCAAGGCACGAACACGCGGCTGCTTCGGGCGAGAACCTCCTGCCATCGGACAAGACAAGACTCCGTCGCATCGCGTCTCGTCTCGTCACTTGCCATGGTACATGATGCCATCCTTTCCCATGCTCTTCCCTCGCCACGCTATGCCATCCCAACCCACTCAACTCACCCCGCCCCGTGGTATGCAATGTCCTTCCATGCAGAGCCCGTGACCTGGAAGCCATCGGGTGAGATGTGGCCCCATTGGAGGGTGGGGAACCATTGTCGATGGGATCCACCGAGACAGAGGAAGGAGACCGACACCACCGGTGAAGGACCACCACACAACATGCGCGTGCTGGTGACGGGTGCTGGCGGCGCATTGGGCCGACAGCTGGTGGAGGGATTGCAGCAGGAACACGAGGTGCTGGCTGGGTTCCGGACGAGAAAGCCCGAACATGCGCGTGGAAGAGTCGTGCAGTTCGACCTGGAAGAACCGACAGGCATACGGCAGTTGCTCCGAGACGTAGGCGAAGTGGACGCCATCGTGCACTGTGCAGCCATTGCGAGACCCAAGGAGTGCGAGGAAGATCCGGAGAAGGCTAGGAAGATCAACGTACCCAAGCAGATCGTGGAAGCGCTCCAAGAATCGGGAAGGGAAGCGTGCCTGTTCATCCAAATCAGCACCGACCAAGTGTACGAAGGTACCGGTACCATGTACAAAGAAGTAGATGATACCAAACCGGTCAACGTCTATGGAAAGACGAAGCTCGAAGCCGAGCAGTACCTCAGAGAAAACTGGCCCAACCATGTCATCCTACGGTCCAGCATGATCTACGGGAAAGCCATCCAAGGGGTGGGATTCTTCACGGATTTCGTTCAGGAGGCCCTCTCAACGTACGCCCCAGGAGGGCAGCCCACTGATTTCTTTGAAGACGAATACAGATGCCCCATATATGCACCAGACATTGCTGCCATCATCTCCATTGTCCTACGGAAGAACAAGGAAGGAACCCTCCACAACCGCACCTTTAACATGGGAGGGCCGCAACGACTCTCTAGAGTTGACATGGCCTGCCTGATCGCAGAAGCACGTGGTTACTCCAAGGAGGCTATCCGCTGCGTGCGCAGTGCATCCATTAGTCGAGGCGTGCAAAGCCCGCTGGATATCAGCATGGACATCACGCGTCTTCGAGAGGAGCTGGGCTTCACCCCTACGGCTTTCGCGGATGCTTTGAAATCCATTTATTCGTAGAGCATGCTGCCCATTCTCTTCATGGTGCTGCGCAGCTCCGCTCATGACACATAACAGGTCCCACTGCCCGTCATGTGGTACAGCAATAGTTTTTGTTTGTTGATTCCCAAGTATATCACGAGGTTTCTTATACGATTCCTGTATGCCTACTTGCGAAGTTCAATTCAAGCAAGCACTCTGGGGATGCAGGGTAGAGCCTAGAAGGGAGCTCAAGATGGCCCTCGGAGTGAGGCATTTGTAGGTTGCGCACTTGGCCAAGAACCTTTACTGCCGGCCCGCTTAGGTTTCGTCTGGTAGGAACGCTTTGCCAAGCATCAAAATCCACAGCACACTGAGCTTGTTTGGAAACTGCTGTGGATCACGTTTGTTTCTATGACTGAGTATCTCGCAAAGTCAACAATTCCTCGAGGTCAAACTCTTGGCACCGAGCCACATGATCAGGATCGGTTTTGAACCGCTCGCTTGGTGTGCCACCAGGCCGTGAACGAGTCCGCATGATGGTACACCTTTCAAGTGGCTAGTTGAATAGGAAGGCATCCGTCAGTTTTGTGCTTGCTGCAGAATCCTTGCATGGCCGATCCTTTCACTACGACCAAGCACCACAACAATAAATTCGCCGTCATCGTTTGAACTAAAGTCAAAGACCTTGGCATGAGTCGTTGGCGATCATACTACCTTGAAGGCATCACCTTAGTATAGACCTGGAACGAAAGTATCCCTGGTAGGTTGTGCGGTCGAGGGTGGTTTGGAAACTTCTATGTACAATTGTTCCGTTCATTCGTTCGGTGACAAAGGCATCGAGTGCACCTTCTAGGTCAATCGATTGGAGAGCGTCAGGTCTTGTCACTTGTTGGACACACTTGCTATCATGCGGCACACCATCCGTTTGATCCATGTCCACGTTCCCCATACACCCTCGTTGGACGTATCTCCTCTCCCCTCGAGGAGAAGAAACTCCCCATTTCTTCCGCCCCTGTAGTGACCAGGGGCAACCAGACGGGAAGCGACCGAGGTCGCATGGGCGATCCCGATCCCATCGTCGCACTTTTCCACGTCGCATTCGATCTCGTGAGGTCGAGACACCTCGAGAACGCACCGCCATGGCGTCGAACAAGACGCAAAGACCCGTGGTGCTGCACCAGGACAAGCGAGAAAAGGCGATGTACGAGGACTTCGCGGACCTCTTCGCCATCATCAAAACCACCGAAAAGCTCGAGAGGTGTGTCCGAACGAAACGAAATGCAGCTCGATCAAGTGTGCGAAAGGCACCGCTACGAAAGTTCGTACGAGGAGACGTGCGTCGATTCTGACGATACTCCGGGACGCGGGGACATGCAGGGCCTACGTGCGAGACGCAGTCTCCGCCAACGAGTACGAACCGGCGTGCCAGAAGCTCCTGGCCCAATTTAAAACGCTTTCTGCGTCGCTCAAAAACACCGTGCCGGATGTGGAAAGGTTCATTCAAACCTACAACCTCGACTGTCCCTTGGCCACGAGACGGCTCATCCACGTGGGCATGCCAGCAACCTTGGAACTCGGTAGAGCAGGAGTGCCGGAAAGCAGAAACTCTGCTGTGAGTGTCGCTGAGACCGTGCAGTACTTCATTACAGCAATGGATTCGCTCAAGCTGAACATGGTGGCCGTGGACCAAGTTTTCCCTATACTCAGCGACTTGTTGCAAAGCATGCACCGTGTGGCCGAGCTGAAGCCAGACTTTGCAGGAAAGATCAAAATGAAAGAGTGGATCACAAAGCTCCATGCCATGCCGGCTAGCCAAGAGCTTCAAGAGGACGAAGTAAGACAGCTGTTATTTGACCTCGAGTTCGGATACAACGCGTTCATGGCGTCGCTTGGACCACAGACATCGTTTGGCCAATCTTCCTAGGCTTGATGTCCTCCCTTTTATTCTTTTGTGTATAGGCCTCTTGCCGGTGCTGTGGCAAGATCAGTGTAAGATAAGTTGCGTTTGGAATGCGAGTGAGTCGTGCCTTATGCTCTTGCCTTGTGTCTACCAGGTGTACCCCTGGGATCCACACGGTGTCATTGTTTCGGGATCCCTGCGACGAAACCCCCTCTGGGCTTCTTCCCATCGGATCGAACCTCTCGACCTTTCTGGTCTGCGTGCTTGTCACGCTCCTTGAACCCCAGCTTCGAAAGATCTTCTTGTGCCATCAAGTTCCTAGGATAATCGAGTGCATTTGAGTCAGCAAAATCGCACATACTCCGGGTGCCGAAGCTTTCGGCCTTGCACTTTGTCCGCAGCTGGCCACTCACTTGCTCATCCGACACTCCAGGTACTTCTTCGCCACTCCTTTGCACTTTTCGGAGTCCTGCTTGTTCTCCTTGAGGCATTTCATGTACTCGTCTTTGACCTGAACGGATCGATTGCCGCATCAGTCGCCTGCACTATAGCTATCCATCGCCTCTTTCCGACGGCGTCGTCTTCGTCGCGAACAGGATGCGCACCGCTTTGCATTCTCCGAAATGGTCCAGTGGGAAAACACCTTTTTCTGGGGGCTTCGGCTGCAGACCTCTTGCGCCTCCAAATGCTCCGCCACTCGCCATCGAGCGGTGTCGCAACGTGGTGCTGTTGTCGCGGTTTCGATCCGACTCAGCTCCGATCCAAGGTTTACGATCGATTTCACTGACACCTGGACCAAGAGGTCATAGGCCGAGAGGACCGACGAGGCTGGCCAAGCACAAGGCGATGCAGGAACTCACCCGCACGGGTCCAATGGTGCATGTGAGGGCAATCAAAGGTCACTGTGTCGATGCAGGGATTGCACGAACTTCGAAATTGTGACATGGCTCGTGGCTGGGTGCTACTGCTCAGACGAAAGCGTGCGCGGCACATGCATTTGCATTGCAGGAGCCACGCGGTGGAGCTGGGTCATGTGGAGGGTTCAGAGCGTATTCGTAAAAGAGACGGTGAAAACACGTAGTTCCCTGGTCAAAACGCTTACCATACCCACAAAGACAGAGAAACGCTTTGAATTACTCCCTTCACCTCTTGCTTGGTGCAAACTTCAAAGTCGATAAAACATCCATGCCTTTCCCAAGGTAGTTTACCCTTAAGCTTCAAAAGGCAATGACGAGTGATGGGCAGAAATTCTCAGGTTCCCATCCTCGTCCTCGGTGTACACAAAGGTGTACTCCACTGCTGTTTCTCCCCCGTCCGTGTCTGTAAAGACGTACACGCCACCTGCGATTGCTGCGTCATCCAGGAGTACGATCCCCTTGTTGTCGAACGCAACATCCGTCCAAGGCTCCAATGCAAAACCACCATCCTCTGGGTATTCGTCGTTCTGACCGACAAAGTAGGATAGGGCGCTGTCGAAGGTGTTGCGGAATGGCACATCACTGGCCTTGGTCGGCTTGAACACTACACCAGTAGTATCATAAGCATAGAGCGTGTTGATGTGCTCCTCGGCTGCTTCTTTCGATTCTTCCCATGTCTCCTGCGCACCGATGTTGACGATGCCAGCACCCCACATGGCCTGGGCTTCGAGAACATCCTCTTCTTCAATGGCTTCTACCGACCACACGGCGAAGCAACAGGCGAGCACGGCTAGGATCCAGCATGCGAAGTTGGCCATGGCGGCGGAAGGATGTGGTTCGACTGGAGCGGCGCGGGATTTCTGACAACCTCCTTTGTCCCGTGCTCCTTAAATAAGGTTGTTTGTGGATAAGGTCGCACCACCCTTCGTACGGATGGTTTCCAGGAGTTCATTACAGCCACTGAGAGGTCCGGTGACCGTCCGTACCCCGGCCGACCGCTCCACGTCGGTTCATATCCTAGACGAATCGCTCAGCCCGTCGAGGAGATCCCTCTACGTCGTACGGCGGTGGCCTCTCCTCTGCGCCATATGGCCCGGGTCGGTTCGATCGACTGGATAGACGGATAAGGTGGTTTTCTCGGCACGATAAAAAACGTGTTGGCTGCCTCGATTCGAAGATTCGAATCGGCCCGATACGGTTCGTCCACGTTGCCTATGCGACACTTGCTTTGCCTTCTTCGAAAGGATCCGTGGAAGCCCCGACTCTCGACGTCAAGCAGACCGTGGTTGGTGGAGGGGTGAATCCTGGCGAAGGGCCAGCAAACCGTGTCTTCTTCAGGTGGGACTAGGGAGCTGGTCAGGCACGAGGCCGGGGACGAGTTGCTGAATGGTACGATCGATCCGAGAAGACGTACTGTCTTCCTCGGATTCGTACGTCCAGGCCACTCATGGAAACATCTCCTTGAATCGTTCTCTCATGAAACCGTCCGAACGATGGACATGTGTAACAGGAAGATGCGAGCAACGCCGTCCCACTTCAACAAAACCGAACTCAGTCCTGGACCTCGTAGACACATTCGCAAGCCAAATGCGGTCCGGCGCTGCACTTGGCCCTCGTCCGGGCTCCCTTTCTGAAAGGGCTTTGACACGTCTCCTGGGGATTGCGTTAGGTGTTCGTGCCCTTGGTGTGACCGTGTTGGCTGGGAAAGACGTGGCCGCGGAGCCACGTGGCAGCAGGCCCATAACCATGCTGCGACGGGTGGAGCAGGGTGTCGACATCGATTTCCGACACGTAGGACGACGAATTCGTGGCCAAAATGGTTCCAGGCAAACCCACCTCCCTCGCCTTGGACCGGAATCCGTCTGCGGACGGACCTGAAGCAGCGTGTCAGGAAGAGCAGATCCGGAGATGCAGGCTCTGCACCCTGGCTTCTTGCCGTCGACCATCAGGTGTCGTCCATTGTCTATGTTGTCGGCTCGCTTTCCCGTCCATACCGTCGATCTCTTCGCGGCGGAGGCGTTCCAAGACGATACTTGGCACGTTCCATCTCTCCCACCGCCAGGAGACGAAGGTTCTACGCCCATGCGCCGCAGCAGCGCCGCGTCCACTTTCGTGCGGACGTACGGAAGCCTTATCTTCTGGCCCGTCTCTTGCACCTTGGGGGTACGGTCTCGCAGAGGAGGGGCGGAGGAGCGCCTGAACTCTCCCCCATCCCACAGGGAGACCTATGAGGTGGAGCGACATTTGAGACGGCGTGCAGGGTGGGGCGAGGGGAAGGGGTGTTACGACATCGACTCGAAGGACCGACCACGGGACACTTTGGCCAACATGAAGAGCGTCGCTACACGTGCACCGCTGTCGCACGTGTCCGGGAGGAAGGAAAAGAGCGTCCAGACGCCCAAGGCCACCTGCAGTGGAAGGCACGAGGTCGTGGCGAGCCGCATCCGAAGCGCAAGCGGGACTTTCCGAAAGAAACGGTGGGAACCTGCCACCGACGGTACAGGCTCGCAGAGTTGGGCTCGCGTTTCGAAAGCTCGTGCTGGGCTGTTTGCCACGCTCGTGGCTTGTGCTATGGGTGTGGGACAAGCTTCGGCGGTCGAGGAACGAGAAGTTCTGGAAGCACAGGACTTGTGGGCCTCCGGTGTGGTGCAGATCGGTGCACTGGAAACGTGGGACAAATCGAGAGAAGCAGCAAGCAAGTTCATTCGAGACCTCTACGGGTACGACACGACTCGGGTACTCTTCAAGCCTACGTTGGCACGCCAAGTGCCTTTCCGCCACACGTTCGAGGGTGCGCTCTCCTACTTCGTGGGAAGGAATGATCAATTCCCCGAGGACCAAGGCTTCGCCTTGCGGCCATGGTCCAGCATTGCGTTTCATAACTCCGGCATCTTGACGTTTGAGGACTTTGCCATGGCATCCGGGATCTACACCTTGACCGATCTGGAGGGCGTTCAGACGGATGCAGAGTACAGCTTTGTGTATCAGAAGGACGGGGAGGGAAAGCTGCACATCGTCGTGCATCATTCATCTCTCCCATTTGCTGGATAATTGAGATATCTCGCGGAGGCACGCTTTTTCCTGTGCGCTCTGGGCGACTGCCAGGATCCCCATCGGTTCGATTTCCTCGGCGACCGTCATTCATCGCCTGCAGAAAGCAGCAAGGTGGCTCACTCTCCTGTTGCACTGCCTCTTCCCTCGACCTTTCCCTTGTGCTGGGCTCGTCCCCATGCCCCCCCCCGACCCGTGGCACCGTACCGAGCACCGAGGACCTGGGACCGAACCTGACTCGAAGATCTCATTCCTTCGTCGATCCTTCCATCGCACTTTGCTGCGTTTCGATGGCGCATGTGGAGGGGTTGGAGACGAAAGCAAAGGTCCAATGGCGGGACGAGATGGTGGAAGTGCAGGTGAACGACCAGACGCGGGTGGGAGAGCTGCTGGACTCGGTGGTGGAGAGGACGGGATGCGATCCCAGCACCGTCAAGCTCGTGCAAGGCAACGTGGTGCTCACGCAAGTGGAACGCGAGAAGCGAATCGACGACTGCGGCGTCAAAGCGAAGAAAAAATTCATGGTCGTGGCCAGTGCGGCAGGGGACGTGGTGCGCGTGAGGGAGGCCAAGACGGAACGACTGAGGAGCTTCGAAGAAGAAGCAGACATCGTACGGAGGAGAGCCCAGGTTGGACCCTCGCAAACGAACGCAGCCACGACCTGCGATCGTAAGTTCGGAGAATTTCGTGCATTGGACGTACCCGAGGGATGTCCACCCAAGGAGCAAGCGCTCGAACTGCTGAAGAATTTGGCCATGGATCCGGGCGTGGTGGGTGTGATGCAAAAGCACGGTTGGAAGGTCGCTCTGATGTCCGAGATGCCACCGGAAGGAAAGGTAGGCCTGAGCGAAAAGTGCTTGTTGGGTTACAACAGGAATCGCGGCCAAGAAATAGCACTGCGCTTGCGAACAGATGATTGGAGAGGCTTCAGGAAGTACCTCACGGTACGCCAGACACTGCTTCACGAACTCGCACACATGGAGTATGATGAACACGATAATCTATTTAAAGCATTAAACTCCAAGATCAATAAAGAGTGCAACAGTTTTGACTGGAGAAATGTGCCAGGAAAAAAACTTGCAGGTGATGCGTTTATGGGGCCCGGTCAACAGGAAGTTGCCGATGCTTCCCAGGGGATGCCTAGGAAAGTGGGGGGCACTCTGGAGGAGAATATCTCCCCACAACATGCAGCAGGATTGGCTGCCATGCGGAGGCACCAACAGCAGAAGGAATGATTCCTGGCAATGTCGATGCATCGACCCGTCTGTGCAAACTTCCCTGCTGTACACAAATCTAGTGATCCAATATCACATCGGAGGAAGTACTCGTGCGGCTAACTTGCATTAATGTTCATGCAATATTGCCCAACTTGAGCTTGATTGACTGTTGGCCACTGCAAGATGGCCCTTTCCCCTTGGTTTCTGACGCTATCCATGGCCTTCCTTTTGAATCTCATCCTTTTATTGCCAAACCAGTTGCTCACCTGATTGACAGAAATTTTGCATTCTGTGGCTAGTGCTTGCTTTTCTTTCTCACATGGGTAAGGGTTGTCCAGGTGCTCTGTAAACCATTTGTCCAATATCTGGATCACATTAGAAGAGAGCTTCTCTCGTGTCTTTCCCTGCCTTGCAGGTTTCACATTGCTGTCACCAGATACGGCCGCACGTATTGCATCAGCAATGGAGAATGAGGAGGGAGCAACGGTTCCCCCCCCCTGCTCGTTGACATTCAGGTCCGGAATATTGGGTGCTTTCCGTGTCCCTATTTCATTGTTGTGCACACCAGGATTGCCTCCCAGAGTAGCATGTCCTTCCTGCGGCGTGACCCTGCAAGTCGCTCTTGAAACTTGCCCACGTTGATTTGCACTTTTGGAAAGGAAATTCGAGATCTTTTGCAGCGGGCCATTCGGAGGGACGCTTTGAGGTGCTAGCTTCTGACGTATTTTGTCTTGAGTGTCTTGCTCCCGTTGGGGCCAATTGCGTCGGTTATATTGCTTTGTACCATGCGAGGGGCCGTGCTGAGTGGACCTGTCCAGGAATGGCTTTCCAGCTACGCCTTGTGTGTAATCTCTGAAGCATTGAGAAGGCGCACTCTCGGGAGCGAGGTACAACAGACTTCCCTTTGCTAAGACTTGGCATGCACTGTAGGCGCCATTCTGTCGCAGAGAAGAGAGGGCTGCCTCCAGCATCGGGTTTTCCTGTGCTGGACGGATGGGCACCAGTACCTCTCTGGCAGGAGCCTCATGACGGCCACAAGCATCTGTTTCAATCTTGGGGCGTTTCGGCTGAGGTTTCCTCAGATGGTTTTCCAGTGCATGCTCAGAACACCTCTTCACCGCTGCCTCTCTCTGTGCCTTCAATCTGGCAATGTAGTTGACGCAGAATTCATCCAGCTCTGGATAGTCTCCAAAGCTGACATTTAGGCGGGGCATTTGCAACGGATTCGAGCTGTTCATTTCCGTTTCCTTCCTCGTCGTAGGATCAAGCTTGTTCAGAAGCTCAGCAGTTTCTCGAAACTGTGCAGGTGATTGTAAGTTTCGCGAACGCAGCAAAGACATCTGGTCAGCACACTTGGAGAAGCACGTTGTGAACTGTCCTGTCGTTCATGGAACAGGCAACACTGCCTCGACCTCATAGCACCATGGTAACAAAATCATCACGTACCTGCTTCATCAGGGAAGGAAACAGGGGGTGTGAGGTGAGGACCACCCTGAAACGCTGCAATTCCTCCGGGGTGTGAGCATGTCCATGCTCTGACGGATTCTTCCCTCCATCCAGCAAGACTGCCTCTGCCTTGACCAAATTAGGCTCGCTTTCTATTGATTCGAGCCCTCCATCTGTTCCGCTGCTTCCCTCTAACTTCGACATATCGATGTTTCGGCAGCTGGTCCGCCTCAACTGCTTGATTCCAATCCTGTGCTGGCCAGCTCGTTGCCTTTGGACACGCACCTTCGCCAGGCCGTTCCTCCACCCCTGAAGGTCGCTTGTCGCGTTTCGAGCTCCTGTACGATCCGAGAGAGTCGTGGACCCGAGAGATGCGCGTTCGGACGGATCCAAGCGCGATTTCGGAGGTCGCACAGGCGTGCTCTTCGCTTCGTTGTGTCCGTCTCGTACAGTCCGAGGTGCGTTGACGAATCGTCTCATCCTCGGTGCCCCCCCCCCTCGGGACCCGAGGGAGACGGACCCCCCCTCTGCGCCACGCGCTTCCCGACGGGGAGAGGGAAGGGGCAATCGCCTTGCGGAACGATGCGAAAGGGCGTGGTACTCAGAGGAAGGGGGGTCGTGCCCGTCGGGAGTGGGGGATCTGGACCGGCTACAACCCCCCTTCCCTCTCGGGTCGTGGGAAGAGCAACGGTCGGACTGAGAAACGCTCCCTCGGACGGTCGGGGAGAGGTGGATTCGGAAGGTCCGAGAAAGAGGAAGGGACGGAGGGAAAGGGGAGGGGGAGGCTTTGGATCCGTCCGAGAAAACGGGGGACACGTGGCAGGGTCCTGGAAGGGGGAGGATGTGGACCGTCGCCACATCGACCGAGAAGGAACCGAGACAGAAAGGGGAATGGGGGCCGTCTAGAAGGGAGAAGCAGAGAGTCCAGAAGGTGCGACTTACGGGATCCACCCTGCCGTGCAGGAAAGATTCGCCGGTGCGCGAAACCTCTCGGATGGACAAAGGAACCAAAGAAGATCCTCGGCGGAAGCAATCAGGGCCAAGCAGTCGCACATGCAGGCCGTCCGCTTCGTGCTTCTTGTCTCCAGGCGCGTCGCAGCGGACGTCCCTCGTGTCTGCGGCGTCTTCGGAGGTATCCCGGACCGTACGGTACCTTATCCACGGGACGGGGACTCCCGCCGAGCACCGTGCCAGGCTGTAGCTTCGTCTGTAGTCCCCTTTTGGGCCTCGTCCTCGAGGAGCAAGGATCATGTGACCCTTCCCCTGATTCCCAGCACATCGGCTTGTATGCCCCCCTTTCCTCCCATCCGGTGAGGGGCGAAGCAGCCCCGCCTCCAAGACGACGATTCACGACCCCCCTTCCTCTCGGATCGACGTCTCGGACCGACCGAACCCGCCCCATCCAGGCACCGAAGGGGGGGGGGTCACGCCAGCCACATTCCATCCCTGGCATGCACATTTCTGGACATGGCGGTGTCCAAGAGCAATGCAAAGAACGAAATGAGACGGTCGGCGGTCCTGCGAGAGGTGAAGATGGCCGCCTGACCCCCCCCCCCCGAGGATGACGTGACACGACCCCAAGCGGTCGCCATGAGCTGTGCACAGGGCACACCTGCGCTGGTTCCATGCGGATGAAAGCGTCTGCCATCGTACCATGGGACGGCAAGGAATCAATTCAACGGAGCCGTGCGAAACGGGAGGAAGGCACACGAGGAATGCGTGGTTGTACCTGCTGCCAACACGGTGAGCACAGAACGGCAAGCTGGGCGGGTTCTGTGCGTTCAATGGCCCTGACGGGAGTGCTGTGCGGAGCTCTACAAGGCAACATCACGATCGCTGCGGCCTTCGTGTACCACCAGTGCGCTTCGGATACCTGCGACTCGACTTGGGCTTGGCGTTGGGATCGAACGATTGAGCCCATGCCAGGACGTCCTGTTCCAGCTCTGCATAGGTGGCGTCGACCACAATTCCACGTGGAATGAAAACGACGTCATGGCGAGCCGGGAACTTCGTCTTATTCTTCCGAAAGATGTCACGGATGCGCCTCCTCACGCGATTGCGGACCACAGCCTTCTTGGAGATTTTTTTCGAGACGACCATTCCAATGCGCGTGCAGTAGACCCCTTCGGACTGCTGGTGCGTGTTGCTGACGCAATTGATCACGAAGTACTTCAAGTGCGCCGTCTGACCTTTCCGCTGCGCATGGTGGAACTCTGCCGAGGTCTTGATCCGCTCTCGTTTCCGGTACCGTTCGCCTGCAATGGACGGTAGGAGCTTCCCGTTGTGGATCACTTGGGTGGCGTCTCCTTTCGGTTCTTCGATGGCGACGTCTTCCACTTGCTGCGAGCTCCTCATCTGATCGCTCCGTGCGTCCGATGTGCAACGCATGCTCCTCCAGTGCGTGCAGTTCCAACTCGACCTCGACCACGAAGCTTGGTTTCCCGCCGCCACCACCCTCTCCCACGGCTTTCCGACCATCCCGTGCGCCTTCCCACGTTCCCGGAGCCTCCTGCATCCCGCCAAGGACACCGCACGGGTCGCAGAACGCGCCATGCGCGCCAGCGACCTCGCCATCGCCGCCTCCACCGGCGCCTGGTCGGTCGGGTTCCCACTCCACTCCACTCCACTCCGATCCTGTCGATAGGAGGTTCAAAGGAGGATGGGTCCTCCAATGCACCGTGCAAGGGTAGAGCAAGCAAGGTGAGCTACGTGCATCGGACCGATGGAAGGGAAGGGCAAGGTGGGAAGATCTGCCAGAGAAACACGCATGTGTTGGACAAGGTTGGTACGGTGCCGTGCATGGAACGGGCGACGATAAAGTACAAGGGTCCTCGCGTCGTATCTCCTTGCCCGTACACCCCGCATCGTCTTCCGCGCTTTCTTGCATGCTCCCTTTGGAACCGATTCCGGGTTCCCTAATCTCGGAGTACTTCTCCTTGCATTGGCTCGTTCAGTGCGAATGTCTCCCCTTGCAAGTCTTTTCCTCTACATGGGATCACACCTAGTTCCCTTGCCGGACAGGACCTGCCGCAATGTAGCATCGCACCCTACGTGCGAAATGTTCCCATCCATTCCAGGACTCATCTGACCTCGCATTGCGTCCACAAGTGCGACCTCCCCGTCCTCCCTAGCCCCGCGGCCAAGGCCATCTCTTCCACCACCATGCTCTTGCGCTTCCTAGGACGTCCATGGCCTTCCTACTCGAGTTAACTTCGATGTTTATCGAAAACCCAGGTCCTTCAGGGGTTCACACCGTGGTTCCGACGATCGGCATTTCGGATCGAAAAAGTGCGCCTGAAGCAGGAAGGATGGCGACGGATTCCACGATGGCCATGGCCGTGGTGGTGGATCAGACGTCCCAGGTGCGCGTTCCAGACGCCCAGGCGCGGGTGCATCGCGACGAGTGCGCCTACAGCTTCGACTCGCCACTGTGTTCCACGGGCATGTACGTCAACCTGCACACGTGGATCGCAGTGGGATCCGATTACCTGCAGCTGGACCACCACAAAACAGGCGGCAGGATCTACCTCTGGATCAAACACACCAAAGTGCCCAAAAAGAGCGATCCGGACTCGACCGACGGTGCGGCAGGGGAAGAAGAGACCATGCCGACGAGGCTGGCCTTGGGAGGTCCAGGAGGATTCGCCACCAAAGCAGACAAATGGGACGTGGAGAAAGAACACGAGATTATTGTCATGCCCGAAGGATGGAAGATGCCCTACCCTTGCCCAGGTTTGCCCGATCAGGTGGTGAACGCCGTGGAAGCCATCCTGGCTCATGACGAAGCGCTGGACGAAAAGGAAGCCACCACCTGGCAAGAGGACATCCTGCCCAGCAAGTACGCCGAAGATTTGGTGCAGCTGGACAATGGGAAGAAGATTTCTTCTGATCCATCCAACTGGGAGTGCGAGGAGAGCGGAAGCAAAGAAAACCTGTGGTTGAATCTGTCCACCGGATTCATTGGATCGGGGAGACGCAATTGGGACGGATCCGGAGGAAATGGAGCAGCTATCCGGCATTTCGAACAGACCGGGAAAAAGTATCCGCTCGCAGTCAAATTAGGAACCATCACGCCTCGTGGGGCAGATGTGTTCAGCTATGCAGAGGACGAGAATGACATGGTAACAGATCCATACCTGGCGGAGCACCTGGCCCACTGGGGCATCGATATCATGCAAATGGAAAAGACCGAGAAAACCATGACGGAGCTTCAGATTGAACTGAATAAAGGTTTCGAATTTGACAAGATCACGGAAGCAGGGGCGGACTTGCAGCCCGTGACCGGGGCAGGGTACATGGGATTGCGGAACCTGGGAAATACCTGCTATATGAATTCCATGCTGCAAGTCTTTTTTGCGCTGCCAGAGATCGCTGCGAGGTATCATGTCATGTCAGATCGAATTTTTGCCACCGCGCCAGAGGATCCAACCTCTGATTTTGCAACGCAGATGGCCAAGCTTGGGGTAGCACTATGTTCAGACCGCTACGCGAGCATCGATCCTGAGCGGGCGTTCAAGAATGGGGGTCTTGAACCCAGGATGTTTAAGCACCTGATTGGCAGGAACCACGCTGAATTCTCTTCCAATCGTCAGCAAGACGTGGTGGAATTTTTCCAGTATATGCTCGAAGTTGCGGAGCTTTCCGAAAGCTCGGCTCCTTCTGGAGAGCTCATTGACGCCGGGCAGCCCAAAACGTCACATCTTTTCACATTTTCGTTCGAAGACCGCTTGGAAGATTGTCAGAGCAAAAAAGTGAACTACACCACCCGAACGGACAATGTCCTTTCGTTGGGTATACCGATGAAGCAAGCTACCAACCTAGAAGACGTGGAACGGTTCAAGGAGAGAGAAAACAAGCGCCAACGGTTGAAGACTGAAAACGCCGAAGCGTACATTGGAAGCGAGGAGTCCACATTGAAGGATTCCGAGGAGGAGGCAATCATACCCAATGTCCCATTTGCGGCATGCATGGAACAGTTTGCGGACACGGAGAGTATTGAGGGCTTCGTTTCTCCCGTGACCCAGCAGCGTGGGATGGCAGAGAGAAGAGTACGGTTCAAGTCTTTCTCGCCCTATCTGATCGTGCAGATGAGACGTTACTACATCGATCAGAACTGGACACCAAAGAAGTTGGATGTATTAGTTGAAGCTCCGCAGGAGCTGGATCTAGAGCATTTACGCTCCACCGGTCTCCAGTCGGGAGAAGATCTTCTGCCAGAAGAGGCCACGGGAACCAGCTCTTCCGAAGCGGCACCCCAACCGGATGAGGCCATCGTTGCCCAGCTGGTTTCGATGGGCTTCAGCGAGAACGGCAGCAAAAGGGCAGTCTTGGCCACCGGCAACAACTCGGTTGAAGCAAGCATGGAGTGGGTGTTGGCTCACATGGGAGATTCAGACTTCAACGATCCTCCAACCTCTTCCGTGGTCCCCCAACGGCCGGAAGCGAATCCCGAGGCCGTGGGCATGCTGACTTCCATGGGCTTCACTGTCGAACAAGCTAGTGCTGCGTTGCAGGCCTCGAATCAGAGCCTAGAGCGTGCAGCGGATTGGTTGTTCAGCCATTCGGACGACCTCTCCTCCGCGGTGCAAGCTGTCCAGTCCAAGGCTGGCGAGGAGAGCCATCCTGCAGGTGGCGTTGACCTGTCCCTTTCCGACGGTGTGGGTCGTTACCGGCTGGTTGGCTTCATCAGCCACGTGGGTAAGGACACTGGCTGTGGCCACTATGTGTGTCACATACGCAAGGAAGATCGTTGGGTGATTTACAACGACGAGAAAGTGGCCTTTTCTGCACATCCACCGATTGGTTTGGGCTATGCGTACGTGTACCGTCGGATCGACTTGTAGATTCGTGGGCGTTTCGTCCTCTTTTTTCTTTCGTTCGTTTCCGACGCCTCTGTGTGTCGTTACCATTCCATTCGCCGTTCCACTAGTACGCGCGTCTCTTTCCGGTTCGTAGGACGTCCTTGGCGGTTGTTTTGCCGAAGATGGAGGTCTTCCGCACGTCTCGTTTCGCGTTTCTCACGTGGTCGCGATCCCTCCTTGCGCATTCCACCTTACTCATCGCGTGGTTGGCTTCCCATTCGTCTTCCGATTCCTTCGGCAGCAGTTTCACGTGTTCGGCGAGTCCCAGCTGCGCGGCTTCTCGTTCGCATCGGTCCCGTTTCCTTCTTGCCATCCTCAGCTTGGCCTTGGCCTTTTCGGCGTCTCTTCGTTCGTCCATCCTGGACATGTTGGCCTCTACCTTTCGTGCCTCTGTCTTCTGTTCGAGTTCTCTCATGGCGGATCTCTTGGTCCTTCCATCTTCGACGTCGGAGTGCGCTTCCACCACCAGTTCGGCTTCCTCGTGTTTCGCCACGAGTCCGCTGACGGCTTCGTAGGTCCCTTTCCGTACGTCTGCTCGTACGATCGCTTCTCCTTGGCAGCACTTGGATCTCGTCCGGAAGGTCCACGTCCATCCTTCCTCTTCCACGCCTTTCACGGCGTTGCTTCTGGTCCCTTGCGTCAGGTGTGCGCCGCAGTGTGCGCATTGGGCGTGGAAGGGGAGTTCGAACCGCACTTTGGTGGGTTGGCACGTCTTCTTCTTTCCTCCCAGTGCGGTTTGTCCGTCTGGCATCCACTTGTTGTCCGCACAGGTGGCTTGCAGCGTCGACATCCTTTCCTCGTGGACGTGTCCCACACCGGCAGGGACCACCCAGGTCCCGGTTGTACAATGGTGGTCCTAGGGGTGGGGCGGGGGAACACAACCACCCACAACGCCCCTTGGGATTGGGGGGGGGGAACCGGGTGGATCCACGGGGTGGTTCAGTCGGGTCGACCCAAGGTGGAAAAGAGACGCCCATCCCTTCTGAAAGGAGGGAGATGGGCGGTCTGGAAAGGGATCCGACTGGCCGGTTCCCTGTGCAGGGAGAAGGGGTGCGTGGTGTTGAGAAGGGGAAAAACTTGCACAAGCTTTGGTAAGCTTATATGGGAATTTCCACATAAGCTTTTTCACAACACTGGTGTGGAGTGCATGGGACACGGTGGCACTGCCTTCACTGGATGGATTCGTTCCCGTGGAGGGTCAGAAAAGGTGTGGGAGAGAGAAGCGTGGACGCTCGTGGATGTGCTGGAAGCGTGGACCGACGAGCGGGATCGGAAGGACAAGGCAAGTGGAGATGCCGTCGGTACGCGTGCACACGCCATCGGAACTTGGTGTTGGGTGGATCGCCTGCTGGTGCGTTTGGCAGGGTCGTACCAGGTAGCGAAGGAAGGAGGATCACGATCGACCTCTCACGTCCAAACCCACCGAGAAAGACGATTCGGCCAACCCCCAGCACCACTGCGCTGTGGGGTTGGTCGAAAGGAGGCATCCCCATCGACGAGGGAGTTTCTTCTCTCCCGGGATCGGTGGTCTGGGTGGGGGAGAGGACCGAACGGAGAGAAGAAACTCCCTGGTGGAGCCGGAGAGGGAAGGGAGAGAAGAAACTCCCTGGTGGACCTGGAGAGCGAGAGCAAAGGGAGAGAAGAAACTCCCTGGTGGACCTGGAGAGCGAGAGCAAAGGGAGAGAAGAAACTCCCTGGTGGAGCCGGAGAGGGAAGGGAGAGAAGAAACTCCCTGGTGGACCTGGAGAGGGAGAGAAGAAACTCCCTGGTGGACCAGGAGAGGGAGAGGGAGAGAAGAAACTCCCTGGTGGACCTGGAGAGGGAGAGAGGATGGACGATGGCGACGTCGGCATGGACACCACAGCTGTGTGCATGGAGGAGGAAGGAAGAGAAAGGGAAAGAAACGTGCACGATCCGCAAGTGATGGCCGCACTGGGACCCTACCTGGGAGAAAAGGAACTGGACGCACTCGAAAGGACCTGTCGAACCAGTCGAGACGCACTGCGAAGGGATGCAGGGATATGGATCGATCTCTATCGCAAACGATGGAAGCAAGTGCCATGGAACGATAGAGGAAACGTGGAAGAGGAATGGAACGCCAGGAAAAGGTTCTTGCAACGCATAGAAGACACGAAAAAGTGGAAGTTCGCCGATCCCAAGGTGCACCTGGGAGAAGGAAAGCACAGCGCAAGACCAGGAGGTGCGAAGAACAAAGGGACGCGCGTCAAGGTGGTCGCGTCCACGCGCGTGGTGGTGACGTGCAGAGATACCTACGTCCTGCTGAATGCGGTGGATAACAACCACCTCGTCGTGCAAGAAAGAAGGAGCCATGCAGACGCCATCGCGTGCCTGGAGACCTGGACTGGAAAGGATGGACAAGGTGGGACAGCCATCGGTGGACGTGATGGAGGGGTGAAAACCATCCTCCAAGGAAACCGTCCCAAAATCCTGCGTGGACACACCAAAAAAGTGACCTGCATCAAAGCTGGGCCCGAAGAAATACCCTGCATATTGGCCACTGGAAGCGGAGACAGCACCATCGTGCTGTGGAACGTGCCTGAAGGAGGCGACTTCGCGAAAATCACCAAAAAGGCGATCATGCGAGGACATGGCGAAGCAATCGTCCATCTGGCATGGTCCGGACCGTACCTGGTCTCCGCCGGAGCGGATGGAAAAGTGAAACTGTGGGATGTCGACAAAGTACAATGCAAGCAAACAGCCAAGTTCCCTGCGCCCATCAAGTACATGAAAGGCGTGGGCCAAGGAGGTGTGGTGCTTGCAACTGCCAAGACCTTCGTAGTGCTTGCTCCTGGGGAGCTCCGAGAAAGATACACCTTTGCTGGAGAAAACTTCCTGTCCATGGATGCAGCATGTGTCCATGGGATGCCAGTTTTCGCCATTGGGAGGGAAAACGGGAGTGTGAAGATCTGGGACTGCGAAAGAAAGGAACCCTGCACCCTCGCCTTCAGTGATGGGAATACACCCGTTTCTCACCTCAAAATAGACGGTGGAAAGGTTGTCGCTGCATCAAAAGCTAGCAGCACCATCAAAGTCTGGGAGCTGCCTGGCATGGGTGTCATACACGACGATGTCTTTGGCTGCATAGCTAGACGGGTGCAGCTGGACACTGTAGGAACATTGAACTTTCAAGATCCATGCAGTGCCTCCATCCAGGATGTCGATGCGAAAGGGAGCGTACTTGCAGCACTGGTGACATGGGAGGAAGATGAAACAGCTTTGGTGGTGGCAAGCTTTGAGCAATCGTTCCAATGCTTGAATGGACAAAGTGAGTATGTGCAAGGTTCGGTGAAAAGCAAATTCTGGCAGTATGAACAATATGATGAAGACATGTGTGGCTTCGTGGTGGATTGAGCGTGCTTCCAAGTAGACTTTTACCAGTCTGTAAATGTCAGACATTGGTTCTGAACCCGAGAAGGGTTGTTTGGATGTTTTGCTATCGCAGCTTTGAGGGGTCTCCTATTAGATAGATCCCAGTACCGTCGAGAAGACGATTGAATGGGTAGGAATTCGCACAGCTGCAAAACGACGGTAGATGGCACCTGTACATAGGCCAATGTGGAGTGCAAATTCCCAGCTCATACCAGTAGCTGATGGTTCATGGCCTGTACGAGGCAGACCTGGCATGTTTTTCCAACCTTTCGGTCGAGGGAACTAGAATGGCCGAGGGCCTTTCTGGATTTCTCAGCATTTCCGGGCAACAACAGTTTGTTTCCTTACAGACTCTTCTGCCTTACGACCTGAGCACGCGCACAGCTCTGCCCATTGCGGTAAATTGTAAATAATGGAATTCAGCTTCCTTTTCTCTGGTTTGCTTGCTGCCACGCCGATCAACTGTTGCTGGCCCCTTGGGCAATGAAACATAGTCAGCCATCCCCGAAAAGGATGAAATCATTTCCCTTTCAGCCAGCCTTGCCAAAAACGTGTATCGCAAGGTCCCGCGCCCACATCAACGCCTTCTCTATCCAATGAGTTATGCAGCTTGGGAACCACGAAACAGATGATGCATGCTCATGCACCGACAGCGCGTGGACTTGTGATGGCATTACATCTGCGAAGCTGCTTGGAGTCCTTCACTTCCCTTATTTGATTGTGCCACTCTGAATGCAATAGAGCCTGGGATGCAACGCGCCCATTTGGCAATGCCTTCTTGTATACTGGTTAGGAGGAAGCACTGCATGAAACAGCATATGTTCCAACCATTGCCCGTCACACCACCCTGATGCTAGAAACTCAAGCTTAGAAACTTGATGCTACTTTTTCTTCTTCCTTCTCTTCCGCCCACCTTCTGCCCTCGTACGAAGTGGCATCTTTTTGCCCGGTCGATCTTTCTCGTTTTTCTTTCCCTTCCCATTCCCCTCACCTTTTGCCCGTGGTTGGGGTCCGACGCCCATCCCTTTTTTCAAGCTTGGCTTGCTCTGCTGGCGCACACCGGCCGGTTTCAGATCTGCAACTTTCCGTTTCCTTGATTGGGTGATGTCGGTGGAGGGTCTACCTGCCTTGGGTGGTTGGACAACCTTCGGGTCTCGTCTGCTCCTTGAATTGAAGCGAGGTTCCATTCCAGTGTGCGGTTTGTTTGGGCCAAGGCCACGATACCGGATCAGCTCGGGTTCGCTCTCGCTGGAGGGAGTAGCGATGGCTTCCTCACCACCATTGCCTGTATGGCTGGGTTCCGATTCTTCTTCCCCTTCTTGGAGGAAGAAATCATCGTCTTCTACCTCCTCGGAGGCGGAGCGCAACGGGTCGGATGTTGTGGGTTCGGCCTTGGGATCGTCCCAGTCGTCTGTCTCTTCATCTTGTTTTCTTCCTTCGGAGGATGCGCTGGACGCATCCCAATCCTGGCTGTTGTCCGATCCTTCGTGCTCCGACGCAGCGGCGTGGATTTCTTCTTCGGCCATCCGTCTCAAGTTCTCTTTGATGATTCTGCGCCATTCCTCTCGCTTTTGCTGCACTTGTTCGTCTCCTTCCACGAGTATGGACACGTACTTCTCACCTGGAGGGAAGTGACGGACGTATTCCAGGTCTTCCAAGAGTTGCTTCCTACTCTGCACCAAGGTTGGATCGTCTGGACGTTCCTTCTGTTCCCTGTCTATCTGTTTCAGCCTTCGTTCCAGCTTCCTGCGTTCGAAGAACTTCACTCGTTTGTATCTGGCGTTGATCTTCTTCACTCTGGCTTGCTTGCGTCGATCTTCCGCTTCGGCTTGCAAAGCTTCCAGCTTACGTTGCAGCACCTCTTTCTTCTCCAGATCATCGCCGGCCTGTTTCCATCCACGCAGGGATCTCGTCAGCTCCTTTTCGTTGTCTCCAGCATCGTCTACGCGGCCACGGATGCGCGAACACCTGTGGTCTCTAGACGCCGTGCTGGATCGTCGGCCAGCCTTCGACGACCTCCTGTGCGTCCTCCGCCTTCCTCGAGTGCGGTTTACCTTGACCATGCATCGCATCAGGTCCCTCGTGCGCTGTTTCGTCGATCGAACGCGACGGCGATCCTCGGAAACCGCGGATGCGACGCCATCGCGTGCCGACGCCATCGTCCAAACTCCCTCGCTCCCAGTCCACACACAAACGTCCTCTTGGTCCCAAAGGGGGAGCAACCACCCAGTGGTTCCTTTTGGTCCAAACGCACCACCACACGGTCCAACCGGAAACGGGCAGTGGCGTGTCTCGTTCCACCACAGTTTTGCATCCGGCAGGTTTCTTCCCGACGTGAAGGCTCGACGCCGAGGTGCGTGAATGATGTGCCCCTCCCATCCATTCGTTGGCGGTGCCTCCTTAGGTTGCTCGAACGGTTGTCTTGGAGGAACCGCGAAGGGACGCTCTCTCGCCCATTGTCCATCCGTCGACGTTCGCGCGTCTTCGAATCCATTGCACATGTGCTTGGCCCGGCGCAAACGATAAATCGAGCTGGGATTGGACCGAGGAGATCATCGCGAACACATGGCGGAGGGATCTATTTTGAAACTCGTTGGACAATCGCAAACCATCACGAAGCAAAGGGGCAACCTCATAAACAGAGCGCCAAGCTTCTTCCTTCCACGGCATCGAATGGTGCATGAGATAGTCCGTGCGTGTTAGCACAGGGAGGATGCTAACGCTCTCTTCCGTTTCGTTGCTAGAGATCGATCGTCGGGGCTTGTACGCGAAATGTCACGCAACTTCCGTGCTAGGCACTGCGGAACGATCCAAGGGCGGTGACACTCTTGCCCCAATCTTGACATTTCGTCGACGGGCACGAATGGGGGCGACACTCCAAGCATGGCGTTGTGGTAGGTCCCACAAGCAAGAGCGGAGGAAGACGACGCGAAGGTTTACCTCTGCACGCATCGTTTTCTCCGACCCCCCTTTCCATCGGTCCAGGCGAAGGGGCAGCGTGGAAGGGTCCATGGGGTCATCGCACAACCCCCCAACCTTGGCGAGTGCAATGCTTGGGGACGGGAGCGATGTGCACGGGCACGTTACTAGGGCACACGCGCGACCTTCTGGTTCCTCTTCCAAGTCATCGCATCGTTTCGCCTCGCACACGTACGAAGAAAGGAGGTCGACGCTCTCCGTTCCACAAAGGTTTGCATGGGTTCGTCTTTCCACGTTTCCATGTTCTTTGGATGGACCGGGGTCGACGTGCGGGTCCTTGCTCCGTGTTTGGCTTTTTGGTTGGCGCTTGGGCCGTCGTTTCTCGCCCGCCTCGACCATGGCCAGGGTTTGGTTGGGTGGTTGACGGGAACGCTCCATGACCTCCGCGTTGCGATCGTCTCCGCTTCCGATGGGGGCCACGTCCTCCAACCGCGACCGCTGCACCTGGCCCACCTTTTCCTTGGCTATGGCTTGTGTTCGTCGCGTTCGCCCTGCGCAATCGCGTGTGCGCGGATTGGATGGCGCACGTTGTCCTTCCCTCCACGCCACGAACGGGGTCCAAGGGTATCGATACCTCGTCCCCATCGCATCGATACCTCGTCCCTTGGGCATCGATATCCATCGAGGGACGTGGCATGGCGCAGCACGCGCGCAGCACGCGCGTCGCCTTCGGATCCGCTGGAAGACGGCATGGCGTCGCCATTTGGCGTGGTTGTTGGACCCACGTGCACGTGCGTTCCCTTCCGGACGCGGTCGATGCAGCGAAGGAGGCGTCGAGACGGGCCTCGTCCACGTCCATCGACGTCATTCGGCGAGGATGCGGCGCACGTCGCGTGCGCCTTCGCCGCGCGCGTGCTCCCCTCCGAAGGCGTCCAAGCCCTCCACGGACGCGTTCGGACGCGCCATGCCCAAGCAGGAGGTGGGTGCGACGCGTTTCGAGCGCGGGAACCAAGGTCGCGACGTGCGCATCGCCATCTTCGATTCCGGCGTGGATCCTTCGGCGCACGGTTTGCGCTTCACGTCGAACGGGAGCGTCAAGGTGGTGGATGTGATCGATTGCACGGGAAGCGGAGACGTGGACACGTCCCAGGTGGTGCGTCTGGACGCGGAAGGGACGCTGTGGAGCGCACGTGGACGTGCTTTGTCCGTCCATCCGGCATGGACCAATCCCAGCGCGGAATGGCACGTGGGCACGAAGCGCATGTACGAGCTGTTCACGTCCTCGACCGTGTCCAGGGTGAAAGCGAAGAGGAAGGAAAGATGGGAACACGTGCATCGAGACACGTGGGTCCACGCCAAACGCGCACTGGTGGAGGCGAAGAAAAGCGACGCGATGGCGAAAGAGGACGTTCGTAAGCGCGTGAAGGAGCTGGAAGCGCGCCTGCACGTGCTGCAGGAAGGTGCAGAGAAGCACGTCGATCTGGGACCCGTCCTGGACGTCGTGTGCTGGCACGACGGAGACCACTGGCGCGTCGCACTGGAGATCGACGACGCGTGCGAAAGGACGGACGAAGAAGGAAAGACGAAGCTCAAAGAGTTCGCACCCATGGCCGATTACCACGTCGAACACGATGCGAGGCAGTTCACGTCCTTAGACGCATGCACGTACTGCATCCACGTGTACGACGATGGAAACGTCGTCTCCATCGTCACGGATTCCTCCGCACACGGCACACACGTGGCCGGGATCGCTGCAGCTTACCACGAAGACACGCCAAGCATGAATGGAGTGGCACCAGCAGCAGAAATCGTCTCTTGCAAGATCGGAGATTCCAGGCTTCAAGGGATGGAAACAGGCGTGGGCCTCACACGTGCAGCCATCGCCGCCATCCACGCCAAAGCGGACCTCATCAACATGAGCTATGGAGAAGCAGCCCATACGCCCAACGTAGGAAGGTTCGTGGACATCGCAGAAGAGCTGGTCTGGAAACACAACATCACCTTCGTGTCCTCGGCAGGGAACGAAGGACCCGCGTTGACCACCGTCGGAGCGCCTGGTGGGACCAGCACGGCTATCTTGGGGGTGGGTGCATGGGTCTCTGCAGACCTGGCCAAGGTCGGCCACAGCGTTCGAGAACTGCCCCCTCTGCTGGATAGAAAGGACGGAGGATTGCAGTACACGTGG
This sequence comes from Picocystis sp. L7, assembly GCA_020975725.1. Taxonomy (NCBI): domain Eukaryota; kingdom Viridiplantae; phylum Chlorophyta; class Picocystophyceae; order Picocystales; family Picocystaceae; genus Picocystis; species Picocystis sp. L7. The sequence goes on from QXJR01000003.1 coordinate 462,200, forward strand.
AGCTCCAGAGGACCTACCACAGATGGGGATGTCGGGGTGGACATTTCCGCACCGGGTGGAGCCATAGCACCCGTACCCCAGTGGTCCCTGGAAAAACGGATGCTGATGAACGGGACGAGTATGAGCAGCCCTTGCTGCTGCGGTGCCATTGCCTTGCTACTTTCCGCACTGAAGGAGGAAGGTGTGAGTGCCAGCCCCGCAAGAATCAAGCGTGTTATCCAAGCCACGGCGAAGGCCCTTGGCGAAGGGGCCCCCGACGCTGTCCTGAGTTCAGGAAGTGGATTGATCGACATTCCAGCTGCCTTTGAATATGCTATGAAGGAAGAAAAATCAGAGTTTTGTGCAAAGGATGCTTGGTTCAAAGTTCAGGTGGCCCGGGCAGATGGTGGTACGCCTGCTCGGGGGATTTACCTCCGTGATCCTGCTGTTGCGTTCCGCGAAAACGATTTTTTGGTCAAGGTGGTTCCGCATGTGCATGAAGAGGCTGATCACCTTCAGCACCGGATCCCCTTGGAATTGAAACTGGAAATGAAGTGCAAAGAGCCGTGGGTCTCATTTCCTGATTACCTCCTACTCACTCACGGAGGGAGAAGCTTCAGTGTACGCGTGGATCCTACCAAGCTAGGTGAAGGCCTGCACTACACTGAGATCCAAGGCTTCGATCCACACACAACCGGCCCGGTATTCAAAATTCCTGTCACAGTCACAGTGCCGTCCATTCCAATGGAGGGTCAAGGCACAAGAATTCAATACTCGGATGTTCCCATGCAAGCAGGGCTTGTGGAGAGGCGATTCATTGCCGTTCCAGATGGAGCGACAAGGGCAGAGGTAACCCTGAAAACTGGGAACAACGACACGTCCCGTACCTACATACTGCACATTGCCGACTCGAAGCCTGGCAAACGGCACACGGATACGAGCAAGCGTCATTTTCTCACCCTTTCTCCCAATGACTCTAAAGTGTTTTCGCATGCTGTTTACCCAGGAACAACATTGGAGTGCACCATAGCGCAGTTCTGGGGTTCTTTGGGTGACAGCAGCGTGGAACTTGAAGTACAGTTCCATTCGCTGCAGTGTTCAAGCAAATCGGTTGTCATCTACGGTTCCTCGGACATGGCCAGGGTAGAACTTCGGACCCCCCTTTTGCCTCAAGAGTTGAAGCCTGACCTGAAGCTGCAAAAGCTCCGTATCCCCCTGAAGCCATTCTCACATACCCTGGAACCAACAAAAGGGGAACGGGACCTACTGCCACAGGGCAAAAGAATTTATTTCCTGCTGCTGGAGTACAAATTGAAGCTCGACGTTGCAGGCAAAGTCACTCCAACCCTTCCCACTATCAATAACTATGTCTATGATGGAATCTTTGAGGCTCAAATGTACATGGTTTTTGACACAAACAAGCGCTTACTTGCCGTTGGAGACATCTATCCGGATCCTGTAAAGCTTACAAAAGGCACTTACATCATCCGCCTTATGCTCAGGCATGATAACCCGGAGCTGCTAGAAAAGTACAAGGACCACGTCCTGATTTGCGAGAGAGAGTTGGATGAGCCGATCCCCCTCAAATGTTTCAGTAGGGCTGGGAATTTAGTGACAGATGCGGACGAATTGAAGTCTGCCAAGATGTTCCGTGGGGAGCACAGAAGTCTGTTCATCGCAGCCCCATCCAAGGATAAGTTGCCAAAAGATGCTGCACCAGGAACCTCTTTGGTAGGGAAAGGCACTTGGACGAAGTTGACACACAATGGAGGTACATCTACCCCAGATCATTGCGACTTGACCTATGTAGTACCAGTCAAGCCAGAGTCAGAGGCCGAGAAAGAAAGCTTTGATGAACTGGAAAAGAAGACCCTTGACCAGCAACTTGAAGAGTCCTTGCAGAATGCTACCATTAAGTTTGTCAAAGAAGCAAAGTTGGAGACAGAGGAAGAGAAGGAACAATTTTTGTCTCACGTCACAACCATGTTGGATAAGTATCCAGAAAACATAAACATTCTTTCTTCCATTTTGAACAAATTGGTGGAGGTAGGCTACTTTGAAGACAATTGGAACAAGATCATCACCGTGTGCGACAGTATCATACATTCCATCGATACAGATGAGCTTGCAAAGTATTTCGGTACTAAATCCACAGACGAGGGTGCAGAGAATACAAAGAAGAAAAAGGATATGGAGGAAAAGAAGAAGGCACTTGTGGATGCTCATTTTCAAAAAGCAGCAGCTTACATGGAACGCGACATGCATGAAGAGTTTGAAGGCTCCTTCTCGAAGTTGAGGGAATGGGAAGACACTGAAGAGCTGAAGTTCTGCATTCTTCACGCCAAACGAGAAATTCTTGCAGAAAATTACGGCCTTGCAATCAAGACGCTCAACAAGGTTATTGAGATGCCAGACGAGCCAGCAAAAAAAGAGCTCTACCAACTGAGGCAAGAATGTTACGAAAAACTCAATTGGGATCACATGGTCTGCCAGGAAAGCTCCACTATTCTGGATCGCTTCCCGAAAAATTACCCCTTGTTCTGATGGGTGCATCTGCTAGCAAATCTGCGATGAAAAAACACCTGTCAGACACAATGCTCCTCTTGTAAGAATTAAAGACGGAAGGTTTATGGATTTGTTAGGGAGATTCTAGGCAGCGCAGCCCATAGCGAAGTGCAGTACGTTGCAAGCGAGGGGTCGCATGCCGACTGATCTCTCATGATGTTGATTTCGCACGGGCAATGTACCCAAGGCTCTCGCTCAGTGGAAGGAATGGACGACCTACACTGGTACTACTGAACCCCACCTGTGCACGAGCAGTGTTTGTTCGCAAAACTGATACCTTACCTTTGCATCGCTATGATTTCCCCACTTCCTTGTATCCATATTCCTGGAAACTTTATTGTCTCATTTGCGCCGTGGCCCCCAAAGCTTCGATAAGGTTTAGAGACTGGTAATATTGCTCAGCTTAGTACCCAGGGACTCTTGTCTGCTTCAGACTGCCAATCTAGGCGGGTGTGGCCGTTTCCCAGGAGGTGGGCTCCGCGTCATCACGCGAAGAAGGGTAAAGCATGCGAGAAGCATCAGTGCAAAAGCAAACATGAGTCCTTGCTGTCTTGGCAAGTCTTCGACCTCCTTTTCTTCGGCTTGATTTGCGTTGGGACGCTGTTCCTCCTTAGACTTGAGTTCAGGAGGTGGGCTGGGTGAGGGGGGCAAGGGGGTTCCCTCCATGGAGTAAACTTTCTGAAGCAGCTCCAGTACCACTGATTGATTCCAACCTTGGTCTGCAGTCGTCGTCTGACTTCCCAAGTAACATCTCCGGCATAGCTCCTTGGGAGGCCACAGTGATTTCTCCAACCTGGCGTTCACTGAGTTGTGGGCCGACCACAGCCACAGGATGGCTTCCGTCCGGGTTTGAACGAGGTCGGATCGGCGTTCTCGTGCCATATCCAAGAAGTGCTTCTTGCAATCTTCGCAGGGGAAAAAGTGGCGCACGTATCCCACGATTGCATCCATCATCTTTCTCCCCGCTTCTGGCTTGTCCTCCATGCGCACGCTGGCCACATGGAAGAGCAACCATGCCCCACAAGTGAATCCTCTGCACCGCACCCAATCTGTTGGCACAGCCACGCCATGGCAGGATCTCCACCGCAGAGGTGGGAACAATTTGTCGTCTTTGGCTTCCACGAGCAGCTTGAAGGACTTCCTGCACAGTGGTTCTGGATGCAGATCCTTGATTGCTTCAGCCCAGTTCACCAGGGCCTCTTTCGTGTCCCCCACCATCCTTCTCTTTAACGTCACCGCGTCCATGAACATATCCACCGTGACACGCAGTAGATCGTCGTGGTGTGCCAGCCACCCTCCGGGCACTTGTACCTCTGCTTTAGACGCTTCATTGGACTGGGTTTGCAGTTGGAAGTTCTCGGAATGCTGTATGACAGGGGCCATGGTTCCTGACATTCGCAATTCCTCGGCCAGAAACTTCGCGATGGATTCTGCTTTCATGGAACTCGCTTTAGGGATATCTTTGGCCGTGCTGGGTTTCTTTTGGAAGTCTTCTTTGCTTCCAAAGCGCACCGTCGGATAGCTGCGCACGCTGAATCGGGTGCACAGGTCGCGGTTGGTGGCGCAGTCGGCTCGTGCCACAACCACGTCGGCGTGTTGCTTGGATTCCTGGGACGCAAAGAACGCACCCAGTCGTCCATATTCCGGTGCGAATCGTTGGCAGTGCGGACACCAAGACGCGTAGTATTCGAACACCAAGGTGGCGCCGTCCTGCAGATCCGACAGCTTGGCGTCGAACTCCGCGCCGTTCCAGTCTTCCACCGCGCCCATGGCCACCTGCACCATCCACAGCACCGCCGCGATCGCGAGGAACGGCCTCGTGTGCCACGCGAGGCGTCGTTTCGCCATGGCCATGGCCACGCGATCGTCGCGATGAGGCATCCAATGGCGAATCGACCTGGGTCTCCCACGGACTTAACTTCTCGTAAACTCCTTTCTTTCTTGGTTACCCTTTCGTTGCGGATCAGAAACATCGGAATCGTGTGAGAAGGGAGGGGCCTCTTCGGTGGTGAATCCGAGGTTAACGGTTCGGAACGGTGGAGAACTGGACGGTTAAGTCGGGGATGGGGTGCGAAGGAGACCGGGACCCAGGCGTGGACCGAACCCACGGCCCCCAGGGACCGATGGGGTGGATCCCCTTTCAAATGCCATCTAGAAGGGAAACGCGGAAAGGGAAGGGTCTCGGATCCCTCGGCCACGCCCGAAGGAACCCCCCCATCGGACGCCGTGGAAACGGTTATTTCGACGATAACCGCTTCATCGAGCCTGTTGTCGCCCATAACCGCTCGATGTTCGAGACCGTTGCCGACGAGGAGCGGGTCACGTGCAAACAGACGTCCTCTGCGGGTTCATGCCCGAGGTGTCGTGGTCGTTTCGGGACCGACCCTGTGGACGTGCGACTTCGCATGTCGCGGCGCATGTGCATCCACAGCACACAGGAGCTTCCGTCGTGAGGGAGAGGAGATGTCCAGAAGCGCCAGGAAAGATCCCAAAGACCTCAAAGCGCGAAAGGAACCGTCCAAAACTCCGACCCTGGACAGCAAGAGAGCGAGTCGAACGGAATCGACGCGACCAGCACAGGCCCGTCCGACCGCGGAGAGGAGACTGCGCAATTCCTTCCAGCAATTCAGGGAGAGAGCGGAGAAGGAGGACGTGGGAAAGGAAAAAGAGAATGCTCAAGAGCAGGCCCAAGTTCCTGCCCGGCTCGTGAAGGGAGAAGCAACAAGTCAGGCCGTGCCGCGTGCGTCGGTGCTTGGTACCTTGGGATCCAACAAGGAAAGCATCGTGCAAGAGGTGCCTCAAGACGGAGAGAGGAGGAGAAGTTCCTTGGCAACGTATCACCGGAAGAGCGTCCAAGCGTCCGAGATGCTATGTGCACCCCTTGGAAAGTGGATGGCCACTGGATTGGCACAATGGGAACCGGTGCCGTCGGACCTCACCGAAAACTTCGCCATTCCTGAACGGACCACCAGACCACTCACGAGGATGGAAGCAGATTCAGCCAGGAGGGATGTGCAGGAAAACGAGTTGCTCCTGCCGGCTGTGGAGAAGAGGCTGAAAGAGCCACAGACGAACGACCTCCAAAACATCGCAGTGTACTACAGGCTGGGCATCTTACACGACAATTTGGGCAAGTACACCCAATCCGTCCGCATGTACGAACGCATGCGTGACGCAGCCATTAAGATGGAGAGAGAAGATCTAGTGAACATATCCAACAACTGCATTGGGGTTGCACTGCAACGGAAGGCGGGCGAAGGCATGCTCCCGGCGATGCTTGGACAGTTCAAGCCAAGACCCTCCATCAAGCAACTGGCCGACCCCGCCATGATTGAAGAGGCAATGTTGCACCATGAAGAACACATGGGCAAAAGCTCGGTTCTCACAGGGAAGTTTGTTGCTTCCACAAATATGGCGATCTGCTCCCTTCAAATGGGGGGTGCTGGTGAAGGCCTCATTCACACCGAGAAAGCAGTGAAGCTTGCCAAATTGATGGCAGACCAGAAGGCTATGCAAGTGGCAATTGGGAACTATGCGTGTGCTCTTGGTAATTCGCGGGACAAAGAGTTAGAAGAAGCCCTGCTCGAGTTTGTTTCTTTGTCCATGGAATTAAAAGACCTGGATGCCCGAGCATGGGGGCATTTCATGCTCGGACAGTGTGCAGAGAGAAACTCCAATCTCCCAAAGGCTGTGCAGGCTTTTCAAGCTGCGAACAAGATTGCCATCGAGGCTGGCAACTTCTTTTTGGAGAGTAAAGCTTTGCTTTTGCTAGGAATAGTAAGGGGAAAGATGGAGTTCATGAAGTGGAAAGCGACTGCGGGCGGAGAGCCGGACCTAGTCGATGACATTGTAGAAGAAATTGCATGCAGCAGCAATTGAGCAAACATTGCAATGACTTCACAGGAGGTGACTGTATCGCCAGGCTCCTCGAATGAAGGTGTTCCCATGCAATGCAGCACAGAAAGAAAATGATAGATCAACCATGGACACATTGTGCCTATGGGATGTGGCAGATCTTGATCACAGAGGCAGCGCCAATACGGTGCAGGGCCACGATAGCATCACCCTGTTTGCAGCATCCAGATGTTTGAGCATGCTGCAGAGCAGCAGCCAAGATTCCATCCACAGTGTCTATGTCACTCGACCTTGCTGAACCCTCCGCAAGCATAGGAATCACACCACGCGTGATGAGCGTCTGTCTGGCAGGTGCTTCACCACTGCAGCTCCAAGTCAAGTCATCAGTGGTGAGAAAAGGGACAGCCACAGAAAGCACTGGCATGGACGGACGGTATTTGGCAACCAACCTTGATGTGGAGCCACCGCGGGTCAGCACAATGATCAGGCTAGCGTTCACTTTGTGTGCTGTCCGAACTGCCGAGGAGGCGAGCGACTCCAAAGGCGACATTGGGACGGGTGCCTGCTTCATAATGGCCTTGAACAAAGAATAATAGTCTAGAGAGGCCTCTGCCTCTCTACATATACGCGCCATGATCTTCACTGCCTCCACCGGAAAGTTTCCGGCTGCGGTCTCACCAGAAAGCATTACACAATCTGTGCCATCCAGTACGGCATTGGCTACGTCTGTAGCTTCTGCTCTTGTGGGCCGAGGGTTCTTTATCATGGACTCAAGCATCTGGGTTGCTGTGACAACAGGTTTCCCTTTCATATTGCACTTCTGTATCATCATCTTCTGCGCCAAGAAGATTTTCTCCGTGGGGATTTCCATTCCCAGGTCTCCACGGGCTACCATGACTGCATCTGTTGCATCCAGAATCTCATCGAAGTTGATCAGGCCTTCCTGATTCTCCACCTTGGAGATGATCTTGATGTTCTCTCCAGCACTCCCCAACACCTTCCTGATATTATGCACATCTTTAGCCTTCCGAACAAAAGAGGCTGCTATGAAATCGACCTGATTGGGCACTCCCCACTTGAGCAAATCTTCCTCGTCCTTTTTGGTGGTGGTGGGAAGGTCCACCATCACTCCTGGCAAGTTGACATTCTTGCGTTCTCCAAGAACTGCCGTGTTGTTGCACCTGCACTTGACCGTTCCTTTTTCCGGGTTGCATTCCAGAACGTGGAGAACGATGCTTCCGTCTGCGCACAGGATTTGCTGTCCAGGTTTGACGTCTTGGGCCAGCTTGGCGTAGCTCATGGAGATGGTTTTCTCATCCCCTTTGATGGTGTAGTCTGTCGTGACTATCACTTCGTTCCCTGCCACCAGCTGCACGGGTTTTTCGTCTTTGAGGAATCCTGTGCGTATCTCTGGTCCTTTGGTGTCGAGCATGACCGCGCACATGATCTTGGTCTCGTTGGTGGCCTGTTTGAGGTTATCGAGCGTCTCCTGGTGGTACTCGTGCGAACCGTGGGAGAAATTGAACCTTGCCACGCTCATTCCTGCACGCAGAAGATTCTTGATCGTTTCTACATCGCGTGAGGAGGGTCCGAGCGTGCAAATCACCTGCAAGTTTCCCGTCCGTCAGTCCCACCGTCGGCATCCCTTCTCTCCGTCCGCGCGCGTCCTTCGACCCACCTTGGTCTTGGCCAGCGTGCATGGATCTTCTTCGAGGATGCTTCCCAGGTTGCGCAGCTTCAATGCAGGCGTCCCGCTCTCTTCCATCCGCTGCGGCGGCAAGCTTTTTTCCATCGCGAAGAAACCCCACGTCCGTCGGTTGTGTGGCATCCGTTCGCCCCCTCCCTCCCCCTTGGCGGCTGCCCTGTGTTCTTCCCACCACGAGATCGTCAGAGAATCAGAGGGGATCCCGTAGGAGATATCGATGCCTCCGCCGAAGGGGAAGGGAGGGCCGGACCCAACCACCACCCTCCCCGCCGGAGAGGGAGTTTCTTCTCCCTCGGAGGCGAGCGGGGGAGTTTATTCTGGGGTGGGGGGAGGAAGGGGGAAGGGGGGAGTTTATTCTGTGGTGGGGTGGGGGGGGGTCGAACCGACGCCAACAGGGGACAGAAGGACGTGGCCAAGGCGGATGGACGTGTCCATCAGTCCTCCTGACCTCCCCATCGCACGCCATACTTGGAAGCGAGGTAGTGTGCGCCGATGGGACCGCGACTGCCGAAAGGATAGAGCTCCGGTGAGACGCGATCCTGCTCCAACGAGGCCAAGAGAGGATCGAAACGCTCCCAAGCCGCCACCAGCTCGTCGTTGCGGATGAAAAGGCGCTTGTCCCCGTTCACCACGTCCAAGATGAGGCGCTCGTACGCGTCCGGAAGCTCCCGGTCGTACCGCTGGCGGTACTGGAGGTCCAATTTGCTCTGGTCCAAACGCACGCCCAATCCAGGAATCTTGTTGTTGATCTTCATGTAGATGGCCTCGTCGGGCTGCACCCGAATCACCAGCTCGTTCGTCGCCTGGTCCAAGTCGGCGCCGAACTTCGAACGGTACAAGTTCCCTGGCACGTGGCGGAACTGCACTCGTATCTCCGCCAAACGACGGTCCAAGGCCTTCCCAGCCTTCATCAAAAAAGGTACCCCATCCCAACGCGCATTGTTGATGTGCAATGCCACCGCTGCGAACGTTGGAGTGATGCTGTCGTCGGGGACTGTGGGGTCGTCCAAATATCCCGGATAATGGCGACCACCCACTGTGCGGGACTTGTACTGTCCAATGACCACGTCTTCGATGGAGATGTTCTGCATGCTCCGCAAGACCTTCACCTTCTCGTTGCGGACGTCCTCAGCGCTCAAGCTCACAGGTGGCTCCATGGCAAAGAGGGCCACGATCTGGAGCAAGTGATTCTGCATGATGTCCCGTATGATGCCGTAGTGGTCAAAGTAACCGCCACGGCCCTCTGTCCCAAAAGGTTCTGAAAAGACAATCTGCACGTTTCTGATGAATTGACGAGACCAAAGTGGCTCAAAGATGAGGTTGGAGAATCGCATGACCAGCAGATTGTCAATCAGCTCCTTCCCGAGGTAGTGGTCAATGCGGTAGATCTGCTCCTCCTCCAAGTAATTGTACAGGCAACGGGACAGCTCCTTGCTGGATTCCAGGTCCCTTCCAAAAGGTTTCTCTACAATCACACGTGTCCATCCCTTTTTGCTGGAGGCCTGGGACCCAACCCCTCGTGCCACGTCCACGAACACCGTCGGTGGAATGGACATGTAGAAGAGCCGATTGGCCTTCTCTCTTCCCTGCTCATGCACGCCCATCTTTTCGCTCAGAGACGCGAAGTCCTCATCGCAGTCGTATTTGCCTCGGTGGTAGAAGCATTTGGATAGGAAGGATTCGACTCTTTCTTCGCAGTCGGCGCCGGCGTCGATCCTGCACGAGAGGTTGCCGAGGATGGAGGTTCGAAAGTCCTCGTCGCTCATGTCGCTCCTTGCGTACCCAAAAACCGTGAATTGTTCGGGCAGGCATCCTTCGTAGTACAATGCGAACAGAGAAGGGAAGATCTTCTTCTTGGCCAGATCGCCAGAAGCACCAAACACCACGATGCTGAGCACAGAAGCGGTCGGCGTTGCGGTGGGTTCGACGGCGGTCTGCGCGGCTCCATCCGTCGACACGGCTCGTCTCGCTCTCAACACTTCCTTCCTGCCCTTTCTTGTCCCGGAAGATCGAGGAACGCACGCTCTCGGTGCGCAGCACGCGCGCCTCATCGTCGCGTGTGCTTTCAGTTGTGTCGTTCGTCGCTTCAACCACTGGAAAGGACCCCTCGGGTCGGTCCCAAGGCAACCCTTTCCCATGGAAACCGGATCCTCTTCCCTTTGGAAATACGGCCGAACCCGGGGAAGACCAGCCCTAACCAGGCAAGGATCGGATCTGAAGGGAGCGGGTCGAATGGCCGTTGGGAGACTCGAGGAGACCAAGGGAGGAACACCCAGGATAGAAGGGTATCCATCCGTGACAAATGCGGGAGACAAATGCATCCAAGCATCCATGGATACGCCCAAGGAAACAAAGGCATCGACCTGCTTCTTGGCATTGGAATGCGGACCAGAAAAAGGCAAATACATGTGTGGAGGGCAGGGATGCTTTTTCGAAAACTCCAATAGGAGTAGGAAACCTTGCACCGGGGATTCATTCGCATAGAAATAGGGCTGTCTTGTCGTCTTCCCGTGCAAAGAACGCCTAAACTAAGGTTCATTCATCCAACATCTGAATCAAGGCGCAACTTGAGCAACTACACGTAAGCAATGCTTCCTCAACGGTCCTACCCTAGCATATCAAGGGTTGCCCGTGAGGGTTGAATTCACCCTGCCCGGTGGGGAATAATGCCATTGTGAACAAAATCTCGCAAATGTGAGATGCTGCAAGGACAAACCATAGCACAAAACTGTTTCGAGGTAGGATCACATTCTTCGCCCTATTTGTTCCATTCTTGCTTGGCTCAAATCATTGATGGTCCAAGAGGGGCAAACCTTTTTTTATTCCTTCAATGTTCAGGCACATAAAGATTCCTCATCATAGGATGATCGGTAAAGATGGATTTTCTATCCGAAGCACCTCTCGCTGTGGAATGTTCAGCTGCCATGACCCAAGAAATAGCGTGGACTTGCCCACACAATGTCGATCCATCCTACACAGAAATCCTTTCATTTTATTTCAAGGACACAGACAGACCAGGAACGGAACATCATTCAACACGAAGGAGTACTTCAACGGTTACCCATGGACCGATGCACTCGCTGAATCATCTGGCGTCACTCCACTTCGCAACAGGGATTCTTACGGGTTGATCAGCTATTCCAAGGGCCGTCGACACGCTCACCTGTAGTAAAAAAAGAACGTTTTCTCATTGGAAAGACGATGCTCTGTTCCTTTTACCCATGTCACCCTTGCTTCGTGAAGAAACTGGAAACTCCACCTTTTAGTTGATCGGCGTAGCATCTCTACGCATCCTACTTCGCGCTCAGGATTAGAGAATCCATGCCTTGTACAGGCTCAATGTCATAAGTCAAACACGTGCATCAAGGGTCTGCCTTTGGGCTTGCCGCTGTACCATGGCACATATCAAGCTAGGTAATCGTGAGCTTGGCCACAATGGTATTGCTATGAACCTTGAAGGGAGGAGTTCACCACCCGGGTGTCCAGTGGTGGTGGCATGTGCAATCAGCAGACTCGAAGGAAAGTAATGCTTGTGCCCGTCAGACAACCATTGTGGTCTGCTCGATTCTCTTGCAGAAACATGACAGGGTGAAGCATATTTCTGATGTTAGGTTCCGCAAACATGTAGCTGGTACCACGAAATATGGAAAAGTGTTGGTCGAGTGGGGCAAGTGCTGCAAGTGCCAGATTGGTTGCAGTCGACATACCCTGCTGTGGAAAGTATCAGTGCATGCAATCAGGAAACCTACACCCCATGCGACTTAGATTATCCCCAGGAACATCCACCAAAGGATCCCAACCGTATTCCACACGAACAAGTTGAGCATGCTTACCATGAAGCCTACAAGCAACCATGTGCGGACATTCACGTAACCGCTCTCCAGAAAGAGGGGAGCATGAGACATGCCGTAGTGGGTGATCCCACCCATCATGTTGGAGAAGAAGCAAAGTGACAGGGCTGCAAGCATTGCTGGGTACCGCACGCAATGGCTGCCGACAAAAATGCTCCATACATTGCTGTCACGTGGGACAGGTTGCTGGCAAAAAAGATGTGGCTGTAAACATACATAAGCAGTATAAAAAACCATGAGACTTGCCATGACACACCAAGTACTTGAATTCCACCGGCGAGGAATTCTGTGACATGGCTGATTAGACCCATCTTTTTGAGTTGACTTGCCAAGGCTATAAGCGAGGAGAACCAAACCAATGTGTTCCAAGCAGACTTATTACCCAGCAAATCATCCCACCGTGTCACATCGGTCAGAAGCAGAATTGCCAGTGCAAAAATGGCGGACGTTGTCGTGTCCAGACCCCACACACCTCCTCCGATCCACAGCGCTACCGTACCGCACAAGGTAGTTGCCAGTATTTTTTCCTCTCTCGTCGCTGCCCCCATGTCCACCAGCCTTTGTTTTGCGTCGGCCTGGCAAACTGGCTGTCTTTGATGGAGGGCGGCAAAACGACTGAAACGAGCTGGGGGATCAGAAGAATGGAGACCAGCCCTGGCACACTCGCGGCAAGGGCCCACGTGGACCAGCTTAGGTCCTTTCCCAAGAGCGAGCCGGCGAAACTTGCACTGAGGGGGTTGGGACGGTTGGGGGTCAGGAACATGGCCGACGTAACGGCCGAACACTGAAAGCAGGATGCGACAAGAAAGGCACCCATCTTGGCTTGGGCGTCGTCCTCTATCGTGCTTCCACACACTCTGCTCATGGACACGATGATGGGCAGCATGATTCCTCCTGCCCTGGCTGCAACGGAGGGGATCAGTGGAGCCAGCAGCGCTTCGCTGAAGACGAGGCTGTAGCAGAGTCCCATGGTTGTTTTTCCGAACCTGGCCACTGCAGCAAACGCGATTCTTTCTCCTAGTCCCGTGCTCTTCATGGTCTGTGCCATCGCCATGGCGCAGAAGATGAGCCACGGCACTTGCGTCGCGAACGCCGAAAACGCATCCTCGAAGGCGAGTGTCTTGGTGGCGACAGACACGTCGAGTGCGATCAAGGCACAGGCGCCTGAGGGAAGGGGTTGGGCGACCATCGCTACGATGGTGGCCAGGAAGATGGCCAGCAGTCTCCACGCTTTCGCGTCGATTCCTATCGGGCATGGGATCCCGGCCAGGACGGCACCGGTGGCGAGGGTCGCCACGCTCCCTTTCCATCGCCTCTTCCCCGTCTCTCTCCTCCTCCGTCTTCTTCGCATCCCGTCCGTGCTGGACCTTCCCACCTCGTTCCCTGATCCTCCTCCTCCTGATCCTGCTCGCCTCCCTCCATCGCTGGCCCGTCCCCGTCCATCGCCATGCCCCTGTCCATGGGTGCGTCCCCATCACCCCTCTGCCAAAGCGGGCATTCGAGTCGTCCCCTCCCCTTCCCCCAAAGGGGGGCATACACCTCCGCGTCCCTTCCGGGCATCTCCCCCCTCCCATGCCCCCCTTCTCTCTCCCCCCCAGGCAGTGGGTGTCGGTGTGGGTGTGAGGGGAAGGGAGGGGATTGACCCTGCAACGGATTGGGACCGACGCAGTTGGCGGATGGGAGAGGAGGACGGACCACTGCCGACGCGATGGGCGCCTTTTGCACGAAACCGACCGTGACATCGGACGAATGCGGGGGAGAGAAGACGAGCCTGGGACTGGAAGACGTCGAAACGGAAGGGGAAGGGGGGCAGACCGAAGCCCTGTTCCGCGGAGTGGGCACCCAAACGTTCTCGGCGGAAATGGCAGAGAAATGGCTGCGTGGCGAAAGGAGTCCCTCCGAAGACGAGATTTCGGTGGAAGAGCTGGACGAAAAGATGAACGAACTGGACAGGTTCGCCACCGCGAGGTTCTACGCGCTGGGCGTGGACGAGGACGTGGGAAGGGCCGTGGACGAAATGAGGAGGGAGCTGAGAAAAAAAAAACTGGATGACAACCGTCTTGGAGACGATGAAATGCGCCGCTTCTACGTCGGAAGAGGCAGAGTGGTCCAAGACGCGATCGAATACGTCGCTGAAATACTGGAGTGGCGCCAAAAACATCAACCGAACGGCCACTTTGAATTCGAGGAGTTCGAACCGGAATACCGACGAAACAAAGTGGCGTTCCTAGGATACGATCGATTGGGAAGGGCGTGCTTGCTAGTGCGAGCCAAAATGCACGATGGGTCCCTGTATAAACTCAAGACCGATGAGGCCACAAAGACATTCTCAAAGTACGTGATTCATGTGTTCGACAGCGTCATCGCTGCCACGGACAGGAAGGGATTGTCGGATCGTTTCGTGATGGTGGTGGACCTCCAAGACAGCAACAAAGCCCTCGTGAAAGGCGCAACGATCGAAACGCTTCTCTACCTTGCGAAATTCTTCCCGGAAAGGCTTGGGGCCGTCTGGGTCTTAAATGGTAAGCGCTACCCCTCTGTCCGCACACGAGTGATGCAAAGAATCACCCCATTGAGCACAAGAACTGACCACAAGCACTCCGTTATTCTCTCTTATGAAGCACCCATGAGATTCTGGGCCCTTTACAAGATTGTGAGTCCATTCCTTACCAAACAGCAAAAGCAAAAAATCCTTTTCGTGTCCCAAGGCGACGCTAAAAAAATGCTGTCCGAACACATTTCCATGACCTACCTCCCCATGGAGTATGGTGGAGAACTTGACCTGTCCTTCCATGATGACTTTGCACACCCTCTGATGGAAGAGCCAAACCCACCATACTACCTGCCCATATGCCAGCAAGATGATTGATTTCGACTACGCGCTAGTGTTGGAAGGCCAGGCCATGCCTACGGTCTGCAACACTGCGAGACAGCCGAGATTTCTCATGTAATTTATTTCTTCCACACTTCGAAGCAGAAAGGTCCCAGCAAATCCGAGTGCATTGACTGATACTGGACCGGCCTTTTCTTGCTTTCTTGGTACTGCCATCATCCAGTCGGCTGTGAGAAGCAGATTATATGAAACGGGTACGCTGCCCGCCTGCTGAACTACGCTTGCAACAAGGGCCTGGTAACGACGGTGGACTTCAGAGCTTGACATCAAAGCATCGAGCTTGCAGGCGTAGTTGACAAAAGGAAGTGTTTTTACCGGAAAACATGTTCCGTCCTCATGTGTGCTGTCGCTGTCGTTCGCCCTTTCTGTCCATGCTGCTTCGAACAGGTGTTGAAAGGGAAGCATGGACAGTCCGTCCGCCAAGGGAAGCGGGATTACCTGCACGTGTTTGTGTGGCTGACTTTTACCGGAATGCGGTCCAGAATTGTAAAACGCCAGGGATCCGGAAGGATAACACAGTAGCGTATCCCACAGTGCTTTCACATCATCGATTTCCAGTGGGTCTTCTTGCGACTTGAACTCTTTGGTGACGACGAGTGTATGGTGCGGCACGACGTTGAATTTGTTCAGGAGCAGCACATGCGTTTCAGACAGATCGCAGCACCACAAATCTTCATCGTAGGGCAGGAAGGGATTGCGCCAATTTCCTTTCGGTGTCGTCGGCTCTGCTTTGGGCTTGTCTCGGAGTGCAGTGGCGACGCGAAGGACCACCGTCGCGTCGATCGTGGGTTCGCGCAGGAACTCCGCCCTTGTGTCCGTCTTGTAGGCCGATCCATTTCGTTCGGCTCTCGCATAGGCGTCCACGATGCTTCGCCATGTGTGCGCCTGCTTCGCCGTCGCATGCGACATGGCCATGCGACGCATCTTCGTCCCATGGCCTTGCACACCTCCCAGAAGAAAAGCGTCAGACAGTACAAGTTGTGACTTTCACTACTATGTTCACCTCTCGGGGGGGGGGGTCCGGACGGCCACCGTTTGTGGGAGTCGAGGATGGAGGTGTTCTGTAGGGCACTTGGAGGCGATGGTTGGTGGTGATTCATCCGCCTCCTCCTCAACGTAGCATACGCGGAGGACGCTGTCTTGGTGCGTCCTGGAAGGGCGGTAGAGAGCACGTGAGCCATCGATGTGTCGCACCAACCTCAATTCACACCCAAAGGCGGTCTCCCCTCGCACAAACGAGGACATTGTGCACACTCCAAGGCGTTTGATCTCGGCTTGGTTTCCCCCCGTTTTCGAAGCTGTTTGTGCCTTCCACGGAATTGCCGATGCTTCGGAGGTGCACTCCTGTCGATTTGGTTGTTCAACATGCAACGATGGAGACGATGAGTTCGTGAAGTTCGTCCATGGTTCAACGCTCGCCGACCTCTGCGAAAGGACGACTCGAAAGAACGGCATTCCTGCAGCACATGCATGTTAACGTGGACCATGGCATCCGCCATGGCCACTTTTCCGTGTTTTCCTCCTCCACGTGCACGTGCGTCCGCCATGGCCCCATGTGGGATGGGGATCCTTGTGGACTCCAACCCACCCCTCGGAGAGAAGAAACTCCCCCTGACGAGGACCCTGGAGTGCCATTTCCGGTTTCGATTGAAAACCACGAGGACGTGTCGCACCGCGACGAAGGGAATTGCGAAGCACGAACGCTTCGACGCGGGATGGCCATGCGCTGGAAGCCTCTCGAGGCGAACCCGGTGCGTGGTGGGGAATCGCGTGGACCGAAGAGGAAGGAGACGAAGCGTGCACAGGCGTGGACGAGGCTGACGATGGGGAACGTGGACGCGAGACCGACTTGCAGGATGTGCTGACGTCGTTTGCGGCTTCCATCGGCGCAAACGGAGGAGATGTGAACTTCCAAGACGTGTATGGACTGGACGAGGAGCTCCTGGCGATGGTTCCGACGCCCGTTCTGGCCGTGGTGGTGCTCTATCCTCTGACGGAGGCGACAGAAGCCATCCAACCAAATCCAACGGGGCAGAAGCCCACAGACCTGTTCTACATGAAGCAAACGATTGGTAATGCATGCGGAACCATTGCCGTGATGCACTGCCTCACCAACAACACGGAAAGGATCCGTCTGGAGGAAGGATCCTTCCTGGACCGATTCATCAAGGACACAGTCAACATGACCCCAGAAGCCAGAGGAAAGTTCCTCGAGGAGCAGAGTGATCTGGAATCAGCCCATGCAGGAGCGGCATCAGAAGGGGACACAGTTGCTCCAGGGGTAGACGATGAAATCAATCTGCACTTCGTAGCCCTCGTCAACAAAGGGGGGCGACTGCTGGAGTTGGACGGAAGGAAAGCAGGACCCATAGATCACGGTCCTACTTCAGAGGAGACGCTCCTTCAAGACTCGGCCAAGATAGTGAAAAACCTTGTGCAGATCACGAATAGCTACAATTTTTCTATCCTGGCCCTCTGTAAAGCATAGGCCGATGTTTTCACGAACGAGAAGTTCCGTGCTGTCCCTGCACATTCCGCCCCTCCACCTGAAATGTTGCCTTCTAAGACACAGTTTGCAACAAACCTGATGACAAACGTGCCATGGAAAATGTACGATGGCTTGAGTAGAAACTGCAGAAACGGGACTTCACTAAAAGCGTGTTGTACCTTACCAATTTCACCTGGTAGCAAAGCACATGGCTAGGAGGAACAATCAAGCCGTCAGCTTGTTCTGTCTTGGCATCCTTTGCGTGCAATCCGTCTTTGGTAAACTGCAGCTGCTATCTTGCTCGTGTGAAATCGTTAGAACCGACCACAATATGTAATCTTGACGAGGGGTATGTACCTGGACAGCATGGTAAAGTGGTGCACATTGGAGAAGAAAAGCATGAGATAATTTGCTTGTGTAGGACCACTGCGCAGCGACAGCAGGTACCGCATCTTTCTTCGTGGTGCAGCTCAACAGCATCTTATCAACATTGCAGGTCCAGCTATCCACGGAACGTTCATTTCCTGTGCATTCTCGCATTACTCTTCAAGTCGCATGTTGTTACTGTGCTGGGTCCCGTGCACATGCCATGGCTCTTTCAGTACTCCTTGTGTCTCAGCAAGCAGACATGCCATCTCCGCGGTGCTTTTGAGTCCCGCCTGTTTCTTCTTGGCACGTTCACCAATCTCCTTCGCCCATCCATGGTCCCGGTGACCTATACAGTTCAATCGTTTCATTGCTGTGGAGCTGTTCCTGCATCCCTGAAATGGGATGGATGCACCAGGTGTGGACCCACGGTTCGCCAGGGTCTTTCGGTCCTGCGACAAAGCCGACACCGATTCCCACTGGGACCTTGATCGACGCGCATCCGCCATCGTTTCCACGTCGCCCATCGCGGTGGAGAAGCACAGGAACGTCTGGAAGGAAGGTCTTCCATTGGTGCGCGCTTTAGCGTGCGGAGATTGCGATCGGAGAACCGACATCGAGCTGGCTGGGAAGCCGACGAAGCTCTTCAACACAAATCCAGGATGGAAGCCAACCGCGACTCTGCGGGAATTGGAGACAAGGCGAATCGGGAGCTGAAGGCTCACAAGGAGCAGGTGAGATCGAACACGATGCGTTGGGATGCGTCGGGATGCGTGGAACGAGAGGAACTGACCTGGTGCGCTTCAACACAACCCGAAAGGTGACTACTGTTGGTTGGAGCTGTGATGGAGAGAAGCTTGTTTCTGGATCCACAGACCAAACCCTGCGAACGTGGGACTCAGAAACGATGAAGGAAGAAAAGGAGCTGAAAGGACATAAGAACAGGCTGAACATGGCTCAATGGAACCCACAACTGCCTCACACCGTGGCCAGTGTGTCCTCCGACAACTCCTTGCGAATCTGGGACACTAGATCAGCCAAAGTGGCACATATCATCGCCATTGATGCCGAACCATTCTTGGTTGCGTGGAGCCCAGATGGGGCAACCATCTGTGTGGGAAACATGAAAGAAAACATAAGCTTCGTGGACTTGAAAAAGTGCAAAGTCTCCACCACGCTGGACAACTCCCAGCAGCTCTACGGGTTCACTTGGAACTGCACCGGAAATCGCTTCTTGTGCACTATCAAGGACACAATCAAACTTCTGGAGTGGCCTTCACTTGCCGAGGTGAATGTTGGTCGGGTACAAGGAAAGGCACACTGTATCCACGCTCATCCCAGGGAAGGTGATGTCTTCGCTGTGGGGAGCTCTGATGCCATTGTCAGTTTCTGGGAAGCTAGCGACATGATTTGTTTTGGCGGCTACACGTCGCCGGAAAGCGAAGTGCGCAGTTTAGCATATAATAGTACTGGCCAGCTTATGGGCCTTGGGGGGCGAGCAGGAGACGTTGGCATCCTCGACATCGACAAGGATGAGATAAAGCACAGTACACAGGTCCCAGGTAGGATTTCCTCTCTCTTTGTGACTTGGAATCCAAAGAGGAATATTCTGGCTCACATCGGCAGGCAATCTACTGCGCACGGCGGGTACCGTGGCATCGTCAGCTTTCTCGAAGACAATTAGCCTGCTTTTCAGAGCACTGAGCACAAGATCTGATGATGCATTCCTTAGAGGATATGATGCGAATTCACTCGTGTCTGGAAGCTGGTTTGCGAATGATGGATGGAATCTGAATTGCAGCATTCCCATGGACACAAGCGCTGTTTTTGGCCAGGGTGATGCGCCTAATTTTCCTTACTGATCAACTTTGAAAAGGGGACTGTGTTCGCCTTGCTTTTGTGGACGCTGGACAGTTGCGGGGCGTAGCCCTCACTCATGAGGCACATGTCCAGGTCTTGACCAGCCGTCTCGGGTATTGCCCAGGCCACTGGGTAGCCCTGGATGCCGTGGCTTTCTCTCACGAGGGGCTGCTACCCATTTAATCTGCGGCGGACGTGTTCGATCATTCAAGCTTGCAGCGGTTGTTTGGCCATCTCCTTCAGCACATGGATGGCTTGTGACAGGGACATGACCTTGTATCCTTTTCCCTTCCGTTCCCATCTCTCTTCCTTTGACCCGCACCGTTGTTGGGACGTTGTTCCCTTCTCTCCCATCAAGCGTTTCCAATCAAACCCGGGTTGCCTTCGGGTCTCTTTCGTCGAGGCGAGGTTCGACTTCCTTCCATCTGTTTCCCGCGCACTTGCGACGCAGGCATTCGCCATGGAAGAACACGATCCTCCGAAGAAGCGGTCGCGACTGGAAGCTTTGATGGCCGGCAGTGCACCTCTGGTTCCACCCGTCGAGAGAAAGAGCGACGGTGGAGATGAAGGTGGCGAAGGTGGGAGCGGAGGTGGTCTCCCACCGTGGCACGTGCGTGCCAACGACGTGCTGACGTTCCATCTAGTGGACGAAGCGGACCAAATCGAGCGTCCGGAAGGAGGAATGACGTTTCCGCCGAGCTACACACACCAGGTGTTCCGAGAAGACGAGACAATTCGCGGCTACGAAGGGCTGAAGATCGACGTCTGGCTGCACGCCACCACGATGCACGCGTTCGTGGATGTGCGCTACGATAGAAAGATGCCTGCATTCGGTTCCATCACGGAACAACCAGACGACGTGGTGGCCTTGCTCAAGGACAAATGGCCCTGTGGATTCACAAGGGACCCAAGTGAATTCAAAGCACAGTGCGGCACCCGCGGAGGTGCCACGTTGGGCGCATTCGGCCAGGTGGTGGCCGGCGCGGGAGGCAAGGCCGAAGTGCTGCATGCCAGGTTTTCGGACGAAAGAGTGCGTGAGATACATGCAAGGATGGAACCGTTGATACTCTACCTGATTGATGGGTCCAGTTTCATCGATCTAGACGACGACCGCTGGGAGCTACTCCTGCTGATTGAGAAGTCGGGTGACACAGAGAGGATAGCGGGGTACTCGACACTCTACAAATTCTATGCCCATCCAAACAGCGCAAGAATAAGGCTGAGCCAGGTTGTCATTTTTCCACCGTTCCAAGGTCGCGGGTACGGAAGCACTCTGATCGAGGCAACGCACACGATTGCTGCTTCGTCGCAAGCTTTAGATGTTACCGTTGAAGATCCCACAGTAGATCTTCAGCGCCTCAGAGATGTGCATGACCTCAAACGTTTGGTTGCCGTGCCGAAATACAGAGCAGCAGCTGCTGCTGCCATTCAAGCCGCCGCGGCCAACGGGGGATGCTTGGATTACTTGAAGACTCCTCTGTCGCTTCTGAAGCAAGGTCAAGCAGAGTTCCAAATTTGTCGCCCTCAAATGAAACGGTGTTGGGACGCACTGCTCTTTCTGGAGGCGCAAGAAACGCCATCCTTTGTGCCGCTAGTGCGCACGTTCCTTAAGAGTAGGTTGCAAGCAGAGTTTTTTTCCTCGGAACGGAAGAAGGCGGACGGCAAGAAGGTGATTGAGACTGCTTCTGGCTTCCTCATGTTGTCTGGCTTTGCAGGAACGTCTGTCCAGCTGGAAACAGCAGAGGCTGACGAAGCCCAGAAGCAGGAGGAGGCACTGCAGCAACTCTTGGAGGACTCCTGGTCGGAATTTGAACGCCTTTCCTCTTCCCTTGCTCGTCAAACAGCTGTTCAATAAAACGCCTGCATACACTCATTTTGTGTCTAGTTTTCCATCTGCTATGATATTGTATTTGAAGGAGCACTTCTCTGAGTGTCTTCTCTTCAGCGCAGAGGTTGCTTTGTGTCAAGTTTGGGTGACCCAGGCACGTTGCTTCCAGCGTGCCGGGTGTAGGCATGAAGCGTAGTGTTGCTCGGTCATGTGCTTGCAACACGTATCAACCTTTCGAACACATCGATAGAACTAACATAGACCGGCTTTTTCTTGTTACCCATGAACTCGATGGAATGGATTGTTTTCATCTATATGCCTTTGTTGATTCGCGAGTGACCCATCTCTACACATTTGTCCTCGCTTGCTCAATTCAAGCCATTCTGGCGACAAGGGCTCCCCCCCAACTTGCCAACATCTTCGTTTCGAAGACATTCTCTCCACCGTGATTCCTTGGTGCGAACGCGTTTCAATGCTCCTCGGTAGCCACCCGGATCATCGAGGATCGCGGCTTTGCGTCTCCTCTTGTGGAAGTTGTTTGTCACATGGGCTACTTTGTTTCATGGCGTATCCGCCATGGGGTGAGTAGTGATGCCGAATTGACAAGGCGTTGGTTGCCACAATACCCATTACAGTTTACCTCACAAAACACGCGGAATGTTCATGTCGCATTTGTAGCGTTGGAAAGGAGAACTCGGAGAAGAAATCTTTCATGCCCCCAAATGTTTATGTTCCAAGGTGGGATTCATTCATTACTCCATGATTCCCCATTGTTCATGTAGAAAAGTGGTCGGGACTCATCGAACACGTTTCATGCATTCCGTTTTTCACCTAGATCATGGACCAGATAGCGCGGTAGCCATCGAGGAAAAATCATCGTAACGAAGGAGTTGCAAAGCGGCACGTCTAGGACCGGTTCCTCGACGAAGAGATTAGCGGTGGGCCGCTAAAGATTAGTATTGGCTTGAAAACGCGGTGTCGTGGGAGACAATCCGAGGAAGAGAGCACGGGAAGATGGACAGCAACGGGATCCTCTCGAGCAGATCCATGGATAGAAAAGCACGTGCAATGCCATCTGGATGTGATGGAGGGTGAAGATCCTTCCCTCGAGTCCAGCCACGAATCCGAATCTCTCCACCTACGTGGGTTGGTCCCACTTCCTTCCGGGTCCAGGATTCGGTTTCAGTCCCGATCTGTTTCGGGTTCGAACCCGCTGGGAACCGGGTTCGGAGGGAAGGAGAAGGGATTCCCTCGGTTTCGAACCCAGACGGACGACAGATCGCGTTGGCGCGCATCGTCGGCGATGGGCGTGCAAGGATTGCTGCCGCAGCTGCGAGACGTGGCACGTCCGACACACGTGAGCGAGTACCAGGGAAGGAAGGCAGCCGTGGATGCACACGGATGGCTGCATCGAGGGGCGTACGGATGCGCAGCGGAGCTCTGCGAAGGAAAACCCACGAGGAGGTGCGTGCAACGTAATGCCAAGAGGAATGGTTCAAAATAGAGGCGTGAGACGACAAGAGGCGTGAAAAGGAACGAGAAGAGAAGTGAAAGAAGGATGATGACCGAGTGGGGATCCGTCGCGCGAACGGACGGTCGAACACGACAGGCACGTGGAGTACGTCCTTCATCGCGTAGGCATGCTCCGTGAGCATGGTGTGGAACCTCTCCTTGTGTTCGATGGAGGAAAGTTGCCTGCAAAGGCAAGGGAGGAGAGCGTGAGGGAAGAGAGGCGTGCTGCACACCTCGAGAAGGCGAGGAGGCATGCCAAAGAAGGGAACCACAGGGCAGCCATGGAATGCTATCAAAAGGCAGTGGACATCACTCCAGAAATCGTGGCCAACCTGGCACGTGAGCTGGAACAGGTCAACGTCAAATACATCGTGGCGCCGTACGAAGCAGATGCACAGATGGCCTACCTGCTGAAGAGGGGGCTCGCGGACGTGGTTATTACGGAAGACTCCGATTTGCTTGCTTACGGGTGCGCACGCGTCTTTTTCAAAATGGACAAGTTTGGCCACGGGCAAGAGATCGTGTATGAAAATTTGCCAAAGAATAAAGCGATCGACCTTTCAGGGTTCACGCCCCAGATGTTCCAAGAAATGTGTGTGCTTTCTGGTTGTGATTTCCTGCAGACCATTCCTGGCGTCGGACCCAAGACAGCGTACCGCCTGATGAACCTCAGCAAATCGTACAAAAAGGTCCTGAGAAGACTTAGATATGACGGGAAATCTGTTCCTGATGGGTATGCTGAAAGCTTTGAGAAGGCACTGATGACCTTTCGTCATCAAAGAGTGTTCGACCCAATCCAGAAGCGGCTCGTACACCTTGAACCCGTGCCCACAGATGTCCACTCATCCCTGAATCTGGATTTCCTTGGACCCCTCATCACAGACAATGTTGCAGCAGCCATCGCCGAGGCCAGAATAGATCCTATGACGTTCAAGGAGTTCAAGGTGGTCAGCCAAGCAACGAAGGAGAACCGCGATACTGCTCCAGGATCAACCATCGAGAATGGGGACGTAGCTGCACGGAAGTACAGAAAAAGCCCTTCACCACTGAAGAGCATCAAGAAGCTCTTCGCATCAGCGCAGTCAACGGGAATAAGAAAAGGGGTTCTGAGTGAAGCAAATTTTGCCTTCAGGGTGGAACAAGCTTCTTTTGATCGCTTTGGGAAAGCATCTCATGCTTTTCAAGGTAATGAGTTAGCTGCAAGCCACTCGGAATTGCAGAGTCTTGGAAAGCGTATCAGAGATGATGTAGAGAACCAGGAAAACAATCTTGGAGGACTAAGTTTGGGTAGAAAGGCTAGCAAATATTTTGATGGAAAGCATTCTTACAATGGCAATACATACGATCGTGTGAAGGGGGGTGCTCCTGCAGACTCGAAACTGGACAACGAGCATTGCGATCCTAGGGACATGGCTGTACACAGTGAACCAAATGGTCGAAAACAAGTCAACTGTGATCGACTCTTGGGGGGATCATCTTACTCTTCCCAAGAGCATGCAAGAGATGCCCTTCGAAAGTTTTCGTGCTCAGGAAAGCTAAGGGCCAGTGGTCTTCGCAAACCCAAGCAGGAGAACATGGGGACTGGTGAGAAAAGCATGAAACAGGTCAGCATCAAGAGCCTTCTGGGCTTCCGCTTTCAACCTTAAAGTTGGGAGAAAGAGCAGGATGCGACCTTGAATCTACGACCTGAAACAAGTCAGTCCCAGAGGGGAAGGAGAATGGTTTTCACTAGGCACAGTCAACACCATCATGCACTACAGTGCAATGCATCACTATCGGTACACCGCGTGACCCAAGAAAAGGTGATGTGCGAAGTTTTCAGTCCCCTCGTTGAAAGCTAGGGGAATCTTCAGAGAAAGTTGTTTCACCTTCCCTCTGGGGTATGGGCACTCTATGCCACGTGTAACCTGCTATCAGGCTACGATCACGCTCGGGACTTGGACCGAAGGGAGGCGAGTACAGGTACACTGTTCCTCCCTCGTCTGCAAACTTCGACACCGCGATTTGTTCGTTGGAAAACCCACACCCAGCATCATTCGTCTGCTCATAGATGACAAGTGCATAATCAGGCACATTCCTTTCCCGCACAGCCCTTCGTAAGTCAACCGGTATGCCGCTACGTGGTTGTAACCGTAACTTGCATAGATTTTGAGGGCTGTGTTGTAGCACGTATCCGACGCTCCCGACCGCACCTCCGAACTCCAGTCTTCGGTCGGTCAGCAGGTAATTTTTCAGGAAAAAGCTCTGATCCTTCACGTTGTTTTGCAGCACGACGAAAAAACGGAGGCCTTGTTCGGTCCTCCTGTATCCTACGAAAGGTATCTGGACTTGTCCAGGTTGGGCCACGATGTCCGTCACGATGGACCCCTGTCCTTGCACCCCTCTCAGCACGCCAAGCAGTACCAGCAGCACCACCACCACCTTGTGCTTTTCTATTCCCATGGCATGTGGTCTTCCCATCACAGCGCCATTGCACCTGTTCACCATGACTTGTCGGACAGGTCGTTCAACTACGACGTCGAAATCGACGCCCCAAGGTCGGATTTCAGACACCACCCACGTCGTCCACCCCCGTTCGGAACAAACTGGGCTTCGGGACCACCGGTGAGGCTGAGATCCTCCGGGGCAGGCACCCCGGGGCGTCGGGGCCTCTCGATCGTGTCACCCACCTCGGAAGATATCGATATCTCGATCAAGATATCGAATGGAGGCCGAAGTTCCCCTGGTTTCGGGGCATGGAACTTGTGGATGGTGGCCGGTGCTTTGGCTCGTCTTGCTGTGCAAAAGCCAAAGGGAAAGGCTTCTTGGAGAGCGGTGCGGAAGGCTCACTGGTGTGAATTGGAGGAGGTCTACTGGTGCAACGCAACGACACTCGGGGATCGCTCCCGAGGAGAGCACCAAATGCAATCAGACTATCCGGAAGAATCCGAGAACGTCACCCCTCCGTCCTCATCAGGCAATCGCAAGGAGGTCCACTTGTGCGCGGCAACCAGGTCCCTCCTTCCTCCTTCGTCGAGCGGTGAGTAGAGGAACACCTGCCCGCCACCTTGGGCAAACTTTGACACTAGGATGTCCTCTTCGGAAAAGTCACATCCATTCGGATTCCTCCTCTCTTCCACAACAAGCAAGTAGTCAGGAGGATTTCCCTCCCTTACTTTTTGCTTTAAATCACCCGTGGAGCCTTGCACAGGAGCAAGCTGTGTCGCGCACCAGTTCCCATGTCTGTCCTGGAAGAAGTACCCGGTGTCGGAGGAGCTTGGTCCGTATTCGAGGGACCTATCTGTGAGCAGGTAACCTTCGAGATCGTAGCTGTTGTACCGATCCATGTTCTGCAGCGCCACGAAGAAGAGCGTTCCATGATCGTCGGAGCTTCGAAATCCTACGAACGGGATGGAGACCTGGCTTTCTCGCGAAAAGACTTCGGCAAACGTCGTCTCTTGTCCTTCCACTCGACTCGGAATCGAATGGACCGCCGCTACGAACGCGCAAAGCCGCACGAAAGCGCGCATTGAGGTGCGTTGTCGACGCTGGTCGGCGTCGGAATGATCATCGAGGTTAACACGAGTGTTAATTTCAGCCCCTTCCCGACTGGAATCCGATCCAGAATATCCGATGGTGGGGGTCACCAAGAGTCAAGTACAAGGAACTGTGCAGACCAGGCAACAAAACGCACGGTTGAGAAAAGCGTTTGATACAGACGTGTGAATGCCACACTGCAACGTGGATGGCTCGACGCGAAAGAGGCTATCGTGGCGCGATGGACCTTGCCTTTCTCCCTGTCCGGATGCTCGGGAAAGGGGAGAACCTGCACCAGGATTCAGGCAAACAGAGGATTTACACATGAACCAACGCGAGTTTCGAAGAACTCGCTCCTTGTCACCATCGACAGGGCATACAAGGCTGCAACTCGGAGCGCCTCCTTCCCTTAGATATCCACCGCAATGGCTCCGCCCTCTTCGATCTTGATCGGAAACGTGGGCAAAGGCTTCTCGGGGGGTCCCTTACCAACCAGGGGTAGGTTGGGTAGCTTGGGACACCATTCACCACGAACGTCACCGGATTTGAGATCAAAGGCAGTTCCGTGCGCGGGACAGACAATGCATCCACTCTGCACCTGTCCTTGGAAGAGGGCGGTCTTGCCCACGAGCGGCAGTCCCAAGTGAGGGCATTTGTTCGACACGGCGTAGATCTCCCCTTCCAACTCTTGCAGCAGGACCCTTCCCTTGCTTGTCTCGACCACCATGCGTCCACCATTCGCCTCCAGGTCCGATTTCTGGGCGACCTGGGTCCAGGCGGCTCTTGTGATGCTTGCAGAGCCTCTACCCCGCGCCAGGCGGCGGTTCCCCGTCCTCAGGTGCGTTCCACGCACGCTCTCCACTGCACGCATGGCTTTGGCCATGTTTCTTGACGCTTGCGACCTCTTGGTGTGGATGATTCGCGAACCAA
The DNA here is from genome assembly GCA_020975725.1 of Picocystis sp. L7. Lineage (NCBI taxonomy): Eukaryota > Viridiplantae > Chlorophyta > Picocystophyceae > Picocystales > Picocystaceae > Picocystis > Picocystis sp. L7. The sequence goes on from QXJR01000003.1 coordinate 489,548, forward strand.
GTCGTTGTGCCCAAATGTGGATCCTTCTCCACCGTCCCTACGTCATCCCCCGACGGTCCCTTCACGGTCTTCTGACGGTCTTTGGATCGGTCTTTCGAGGACCGAACGATCCACACGGTCCCCGACGGTCCACGAACGGTCCACGGTCGCCTTCGAGGCACGTCACGTGGTCGGCATTGCCGCGCAAGCGCCATCCTCGACGTGCAATCGCTCGGAGGAGATCGAATTAGGAAGGTGTACGAAGCTTGAATCCTCCTGAGATCGATCCGCATCGGATTCGACGATGGCGGAAGACTTGTCGATCGTGCCGGAAGGCACAGCTCGAGCCCAGGCCGTTGGAAACGACGAACAAGTCGCCACGAACGGAACGAACCATGAAGACGTGCAGTTGTTGCAGGAACGGCTGGACGGCCTTCGAGTCGATTCGGAAGAATGCGGTTCGTCAACCAAGGATAGTGGATCGGTGAGAAGGTGGAAGGAAAGTGGCGGGGAAGTCTCTGCGGGCAGCTCTCGAACCGTCGGCGAAATGGAACGGAAGATGCCATACACCTGCAGAAAAGACCGTACAGATGTCGAAGCAGCGAGGAATCAAGACGTGCGGATATCCAAAGTAACCGCCAACCATTTGCTGGAGATGTATGACTTCGATCCTTCGTCCCATGCTAGAGATCTAGCTAGCCACCTCAGAACCACCTTGGGAGCCGGCAGTCGAGTCGCCGTGCAATTTAGCGACCGAAAACATGCACTGGTCGTATTTGATACCGAAGAAAAAGCAAAAGAGGCGTTGGAGAAGGTAGTCGGCGCACCACAGGAGCTTCGCTTTCGAATTCGCGGATGGCACCAGGCTTCAGAAGCCAGCCGAAACTATCCCATCCACAGGCTGGCATTTCCTAGTGGGAGGACAAGAACATCTGCAGTAGCAGCAAGAAGAATGATTGCAGGTGCGCTGCAGATGAATCAAGTGACGAGGAGTGATTTAGCTCGAAGAGAATCGAAGCTCCTTGCAGAGGAGAGGAGGGCGCAGAACGGCAGCATCCGGGACAGGGAATGAACACTCCACGAACGGGGATCAACGTCTGTCCTTGCTTTTGAACTCTACCACCGTGCAGCCATCATTTCCCTGATCTAGGTAAAAGTGGTAGCCTTGTGCTTGGAGGAAGTCATGGACAGCTGGTCGCAGCCGCGGGCCACCTTTGCCGCTCCGGTTCCCTTTGCCAGTAATCACTTTGGCCCCTATTATTGTTGTGCTCTTCTTGAAGATCTCCAGCTCTCTCCCAAGGGTTTGGATTGCTTCTCTCACGTGCAGACCGTGCAAATCAATCGGAACGAAGCTGCCAGTGTTGATTTGACCGAATATATGAGTTGCTGCTTCCTCGCGAGCCTCGAGGGCAAGTCGACGATAAAGCAGTGCTTTTTCACGAAGCACCTGTGCCCTAGCCTTGTGCCCTTGAATCCCTACCTTCCTCGAAGATTCCATTAGTGCACAGTAGTTTCTGAAGTATTCCAAAGGAAGCTTTTGGTATTGCTTGTATACCAGTTGCTTCTCTGTCAGCTTCTCTGCCTGCTGTCCGCTTGGCCCTGCCTCGTTGTCCTTACCTTCTGGAGAAAAACCTGCCTGATCCAGCTTCGCACAAGCAGACCGGAAGTTTCCTTTGCAAACAAGTAGGACCTCTTGCACCAATTCCTCGTCGCAAGAAGGGTACTTCGCCATTAAGGATTCCATTTTTCGCTGTCTGGTTTCGGAGGGTTTCCATGCCATTGGGTCATCGTGGGGATCTTGACTGAAAGGATCGGATCTGGCTTTGTCTTCTGAAGTATCTGTGAATGCTGCAGTGCTGGAACCAAGTCCCTGCTTGGCACCCCTTCTTTCCAGAAAGCAATAGGCATGTTTCGTGTCATAATCAAAATTCTTTAGCGCATCGATAATTTCGTCATAGGTTACGTGAGGGAGCAGTTGCTCGACTGCTTCGATGAATTCGAATTGTTCTGCCAGGTGGTTCAGCTCCTCTTCTTGCATTTTCGTATCCTCTTCCTCCATCTCGACATTGGCCTGCCCAAACGATACGTCTGTGAGCTTGTCCATCGCCTTTTGAAGATCTCCCTTGAAGTACACCAGTACATCAAGCACTGTTTCCCTTCCAATGTCTTGAAACATCTCTAGCAACGCATCCATCATTTCCTTGTCCACCTTGTCGAGGATGGCAATGGCTGATTCTGGTTCTGTAGTTACATTCGTCCTTTGGGTTGTGTGCAATGGCAATTTTGTTGGGGTGTTTCCTGGTCGTTTGACGACCGCGTCCTGTATTTTCTCTTTCCGAATTTTCTTTTTAACCCTTTTCCAGTGCGGCCAGTACAAGCGCACGAGCTTTCCATGGCATGGACACACAGTGGCTCCAGGAGGTGCGTTTGGGCTCTCTTGAAAAGTCACCAGCATCCTTCCTTTGGATTTCGGTTTCATCGTCTCGGCATTTCGGAGCACCTCGGCCATGGTGGGTTTCTTGACCTCGCTGTCTTCTTCTCCGGCGGCAATTTTCCTTGCGAGTGCTTCGTCTGCGTCCCAAGTCTTCCCATCTCGGTGTGCTTGGTCTCCTTCCACTTCCGCCGCCTGCGACAGCAGGGTCAGCGCCGCACTCGCCTCGTCCAGCCTATCCTGGCATTCCTGCACCACCGCATGCACCACGGCCATGTCCAGGCGCGGGAACGCCTCCGCCATGGTCTCCACGATCCTCGCTTCGTCCATGCCATCCATCCCTTCCGACGACAAGTGTCGGTCCCTTCCTTCCCCCTTGTTTACAACTGTGTTCACTCCACCCCCACCTCCTTTGTGGCTCCAGCACAAGCAAGGAAGAAGCATGGACACATGGGGATGGCTTGCCCATCCATGTGGTCCGAATGCGGGCCCACCACGATGAGAACCATGGAGGAAAGCCGAATTGCGTGATGGGAGGCGTCGCCTTGACGGAACACACACGTCGTGAAACGATCGTCTTTGCACGCGAAGGAGTGGTGACGTTCATGCGCGTCCAAGGGTCCGTCGAGGTCCCAAGACCGAGTAGGGCATGGAATCACGCTTGAAAGCGCATGTGATTTTCCATGCACCTTGGATTTCAATGCAAGCACGGCGTCGACGGGCCGGCTTTTTCCAGAGGCACCAAACCCAAATTATCGTTCAACTCCATCGCGAGTAAACGGAGCCGCACCCATTCCTGTGCAACCAAGGCCTCCCAAGCTCGCCCACGAGGCACGTTTGTTCTAGACGCACGTCCCCTCCTTTGCGAACGGAGCAAACCATCGAGCCGCATAAGAGGACGGTAGGAAACAAGGTGTTGGTCGAGGAGCGGCCGAGCATCCGAGAGGCGTGGGAGGCGTCCTTGGAGAGGACGAGTCATTGAAAATCACGGCATGGTGTTGGCCTGCTTTCCCCGCGAAGGACGCACGTGCCACCCGTGGGATCCGCACCACGTGCAAGTGCGCGTCAGATCCTGCATCCCCGTGGGTAGAAGGGGCGGATGGAACCACGTGATGACACGTGTGCTTGCGATGGCCACGTCCTCGCCACGTGGCAGGGAGGGGTCCTTCCCTCCCTTTTCCCCTCGGCGCTTCCCCCTTCGCTGGGGAGGTCGGGTCCAGCTCGGAAGTTAAGCGAACGAGTTAACTCGACGTGGCGGCGTGTGGCTATGGCGTCCTCTCGGCGCGCTCTTGCATGGCCATGGCGCACGCGTCGGGGATCGGACGAGGGTCAGGAGAAGGCAGGAAGGGAGGAGGGGATGCGAAGGAGCGGAGAACGGATCCTGCGGGTGCTCTGGCCCGGCGTCGGCGGTGTGGGATTGCCCATGGCACGTGTCGGTGGACGTGGAAGGCGCATCCGACGCAAAGGAAAAGCCACGCAGGAAGAGAGGGACGAGGAGCTCGTGGAGAAAGTGGAGACCGTCCTGGACAGGATGAAGGCCAAAGTGAAAATGATGAGAGACACCCTCGTGGCTTCGTTCGAGGACGTGCCTGGGATGGAAGACCTCGAAGAACGGTTCGAAATCATCGAAGAGAAATTCATGAGCCCTCAAGACAGAGAAGCGTCCGTGAAGAGAAGGGAAACGAAGAAGATGGAAAAGATGAGCCAAGAGGAGAAGGAGGAGTTCCTGAAGAAAAAGGAAGAAGAAACCATCCGCAAGCTTCGAGAAGAGGAGGAAGAACGTAAGAAAAAGGAGGAGGAATGGCAAAGCACCATGGAAGAACTGCAGCTCTACCTCACTGGAGCCCTGAACCAAGAGTTGACCTCGAAGAGCATGGCAGAACGGAAGGAAATGCATCCATCCTATCTCAACCGTCCCAATGCTATTAAAATGCAGCTACCCCATGACGAGGAACGAAAACTGGAGCTGGATAAGCTGGGATGGGGGATGCAAGGGAGCAAGATCTTTGGCAAAATTTTGCCTGGTACGCAAGAGTATGCATGGGCCATCTATGGGAATTGCAACAATGCCCAGGCCGTGCTCCAGAACAAGTGGGCAGGGAGGGACCCGCAAGAGGTCCTCTCGGACTCTACCTACTACCAGGACATCGTCAAGCATGCGCCTCTGATGGAACTGACCTTGATGGTTAAAACGGCTAGAGACTTGTCTCTGCCAAAATTTAGGAGAGAGTACGGCGAGCGATTGTATAGGAAGCTCGAATCGTACGGGGCGAGCGTCGCAGAGGGGCATGCTCTGGCAGAATGGCTGGGTCTATTTCACGAGGAGCGCCTCAAGGGCCTACCCTTCATGAAAGAAAACAAAGTAGCAAAGGGTACGCACTTGATTTTCTCGGTCAATCTGAAAGGGGAACTTTTGGCCGAGGTCCAAGATCCCAGGGAGATGCGCCAACGCCAGCAGTTTAGATTGGGGGTTAGTGAAAACAAGCAGATCTCTCGTGCCGTCTTCGACATGTTCCTGGGAGAAGATGCCATTCAAAAGGAGGGCAAGCAGTCAGTAGGTAACGGGCTCCTCTATGCTTTAAATGGATTCACTTGGTATGAGAATCCAAGCAATCCCAGGCAGCAGCCTGCCGATCCATCTCGTAAGTTTAGTTTCGAAGAACTTCGCAGCGGAAAGAAGGACTTCACTGCAACGAGAGTCAAGGCTAAGCCAGAGCAATTCGAGGTCCCGGTGAATGCTTTGGTCGCGGCAGCAGGAGAAGGACAGACACTGAAGGGTCTGTTAGTTCATCAATTGTCGGATGCAATGAAGGAAAAGGAGGAAGCACGCACCGCTGACCAGCGGGTGGCAGTAGAGTCAGAAGAGCGGTCGATGGAAGAGTCATTTAGGGACATGCAGAGCAAGTTGATCGAGTCTCTTCCGAGGCTTATTGACGAGGAAATACAGAAAGCGGATGAGTTGGAGATGCTGGGTCCCTATTCTCCAGCCTTGAACCGTATGCTTGTGACTCCCGATCCAGAAAAGGCCGAAGAAGTCCGCGAACTTTCGGAGTCCTTGGTCGCCAAGCCCCTGAGAGATCATCTGATCAAGACGGGGCAGCTGGAACCCGGCAGCAAGGAAGACAAGGAGCGCTTCCAGGAATTTTTCAAGCCAGCACGTGATGAAACCAAAGTGCCCGGTAGTAGCGCCGGCCTGAGTGCTGCATCCTCTCCAAAGTAAAGGACGTGTGCATCTTACGAACCGTCCATGTGCGGCAAATTTTATCCCGAATGGATGGACGAGAGGGGTAGGCACGAGGGTGGTCAAGCGACTCCAACCATCAGGAAGAAAATGCCTTGGTAACGAAACAAGCATGGGAACCCGAGGGCTGGTTCCAACAAGTCCCCTCCGTCCTTGCAGTCGCCCCGGCTTTGATCCAAGGCCGGCACCAGTTCGTAGCCGTTTGCACAGGCTGCCTCTTGGACGACCTTTAGGCAGAATTCGATCGGTTTCGTGGGATTTGGATGCGTTGCCAAGGCCGAATCTTGGCTGCTGAAGGCCACGGCCAGCACCCCCCCTCTGGCCACCACTCCACGTGCAAACACCTGCTCGACTTGTGGTGTCCTTTTGCTGATTCCTCCGCAGTAGTCCAACCACACCCCTTCGAAGCTCCCCCATTTCGTTTCCCATCGTTCGAGGATGTCTTTGACGTCTCCGAACCACGCGAAGACGCCCCTGCGACGCAGTTCCGCGACGGTGGGCGAGGCGACGTTGGGCACGAACGCGTTCTCCAGCGGCATTCCGGTGGTCGCACGCACCGCGCGTGCGCTGTTCGCTCCTCTTGCGTCCAGCATGAGCACGTGCGCCTCTTTCGCCACCGTTCTCCTCCTTTGGATCGACCTCTTCACCGCACATGCGAACATCCTCCGTGTCCTCCGCTTGTCGGCGTCCTTCCTGTTGGCGCGTGCATCGTATCCATCGGCCCTCCACGCGCACTGTTTCGTCCCTCGGGTCATCCTGCGCACGTGTTCCACCTCCATCCGACCTGCACAGCTCCTGGCTTCCATCCAATCCCCCCTCCAGGTCCGTCCATGCGTCCATTCCGCCGCCATGCCCGACGTTCCCCCCATGCGTTTGGCGGGTACGTGCCTCCGATCCACCCCTTCGGCGAAGAGGGGAAGGGAGGGGGGAGAGATGGCGGGAAAGGGAAGGGAAGGGGGGGAGAGATGGCGGGAAAGGGAAGGGAAGGGGGGAGAGATGGCGGGAAAGGGGGACTGACGAGGGAGAGACGCACCAGTGCGAGAACGAGATGGACTGCAGATGGCCGACGTGTCGCCGCCCAAAGTGGAACGAGACGAAGGATTCGAGACCCAAGCGTGCTTGGGTGTGCTCGTGAGCCGAGACGGTGAACGGATGGCCGTGTGGAAGGAAGAAGAAGTGGGGGTGTGGGATCCAAGGACCAATCGGAACCTACGCCGCCTGGAAATCCACAAGGTCGTCGCCGTTCACTTCTCGCCCCATCAAAAGTACCTCCTCACGCTGCAGAAACCCAGAGCACAAGGCGTGCCGGAAAAGAACCTCAGGGTGTGGAACCTCGAGACCGGAGAGTGCGCGTTCCAAACGCAGCAGAAATCATACAACAAGGAAGATTGGCCCTACCTCCAGTGGAGCTCGGACGGAAAGACCGCCGTCAAACTGGTGAACAACGAAGTGCACTGCTACGATTGCCCCGGCTTCGGTGAAGGACAACCGGCACGCCGCCTGCGTCTGGAACACGTGACCGGATTCTCCTGCTCGATTGGACCTCTGAACCACGTCGCCGTATACGTGCCGGAGGTCAAAGGCGCGCCTGCAAGCGCACAGCTCTATGACCATTCAGAGTTCCCATCCAAAGTGGGCAGTAGCATCCCCAGGGCGATCGGCCGTCGTAATTTCTTCCGGTCGACCGCATGCGAGTTCCGCTGGGCCCCGAAGACCGGATCGGCCTGCCTCGTCTTGGCTGTGAGCGATGTGGATGCCACGAACAAGAGCTACTATGGCGAACAGTCGTTGCATTACATAGCCGCAGATGGATCCAACGATTGCAAGGTCGATCTGCAGAAGGACGGCCCAGTCTACGACGTCCAGTGGTCTCCTCTTGGGACCCATTTCGTCGTCGTGTACGGGTTCATGCCGGCAAGGGCCACCCTATTTGACGCCAAGTGCAATCCGGTGTTTGAATTTGGAAGCGGTCCGCGCAACATTGTGAGGTGGAGCCCCCTTGGCAGATTCCTCTGCTTGGCAGGGTTTGGCAACCTCCCAGGCGATGTGGAAATGTTCCAAAAAGGAGGCGACGGTAAGTGCAGGCCGATCGGCCACATGCGTACGCACTGCACAGTCCACTGCGAGTGGGCACCTGATGGCCGTCACATCTTGACCTCCACCGTTTCCCCAAGGCTGCGTGTGGATAACGGGTACAAGCTTTGGAAATACACCGGAGAGCTGGTTCATGAGTACTTGGTGGATGAGCTGTATCAGGTTGAGTGGGTTCCTGCCCCTGAAGATACCTACGAAGACCGTCCCATCTCCCCGACGGCGAAGAAGATCGCTCGGGCGCTCGAATCTGGTGACGTGGCTGGCGCAGGCAAGCCGGAGCCTTACCGGCCTCCTAGTGCCAAACAGATGCCTTATCGGCCGCCTCATGCTAGCGGCGATCGATCGGGAGGGCCAAAATTCAGCCTTGCCAGTGATGAGAACGACAAAGCTGGGAAAGTGCAGCCCTTCAGGCCCTCGGCAGCCTCCTCAGCCATTCCAGGAGCAGAATTCCAAGATTCCGCTTCGAAGACTGCAGAGAGGAACCGTAAGCGACGTGCAAAGAAGAAGGAACTGGAGGCCCAGCAAAAAGCAGAGGATCTTGCAAAGGAAGTGCAGAGCACCACGATCTCTGCTCAAGAAACACAGGATCCTGCCAAAAAGCTGCGCAATCTTCAAAAGAAATTGCGCCAAATTGAAGACCTCAAAGCCAAGGCAGCTTCGGAAGGAGATGGTGTTCTGACTCCAGAGCAGCAGGCAAAGATCCAAACAGAAGGGGAGATACAGGCTCGGATCACCGAGCTGGGAGGTCAATAAGCAGAAGAGCAACACCCCATAGGGAATGGTAATGGATATTGCAAATTGGCATTTTTTGGCGTTCATCTCAAGTGCTGCATGTTGCCATGGCTGTTTGGCTTCTGGTCCTGCACGTTCGGAACCGCAGCATTATTAATTCAAACTGGAGATGTGATTCCTGAATCAAGAGACGCCTCCCTCCGGACACAGCGATCGGAGGGTGGAATTCTACCTCTGCCTCCTAGACAGAGGAAAGGGTCCAGTTCACCATCCCGTCACGTTCCAACTCGGATTGCACCGCAGCGCAATCTCGGCACCCATGCACGTGGATCCGAGCGATTGGTTGCCCGACACCCCTTGGATCCTTCTAGGTTCAGGTCGATCACCACTTCACCCCATGGTTTGCTCCACCCGGATTTGTTCACTAGCCAGTTGTTCGAGTTCTAGGAGGTCGTCATCGTCCAACTCTTCATCTAATTGCTGGAGTTCATCTTCGTCGAGCTCTTCGTCGTCTTCGTCCGCACCTTCCAAATCATCTCCCTCGACTTTACCACCAGCCTCAAAGTAGCTCCTCCCCGTGGCTTTCTTCTTCTTTTCAGCTTCTGTTCTCACGTCCATGTGTTTCGCTCTTTCTAAGGCTTGTTCTGCTTGGAATTGTTCGTTCCACCGAGCAAATGTCTCTGGTGTGACCATGATCCCATGGGCCCTGGCTTCCATTTTCTTCTTCTCTTCTTCTTCTTCTTGCTCTTTCCTACTCTGCATCCAATCCCTAGAATGGTCTCCCATACCTTCCAGGGACATGCCGTTTTGTTTCCTCAGGTGTTCTCTCAGCCACTCCTTTCCGGTGGCGGCCATGGCAAAGAGCATGGCCATGCCCAGGTTGTTTTTGACTTCTTCTTCCAATTCCTCCCGCATCCCATCCAGTTCGTTTCCTCCGATCCCACGGATGGCGTGGACACGCCACAGAGGCGGTTCGTGCGGATACTCCTTCGTGTGTGCGAACGTCAATCCCACGCGCACAGGCACCTCGCTCCACGTTTCTTCTTCTTCGTCTTCTTCATTCGGTCGTATGATGATCTGTTTGCCGTCGTCGCAAACGTCGCCGTTCGGACGGATCCGATCGCACGCCGTCAGCACCGCCTCCACGTGCGTCTCTCGTCTCTCCTTTCGCTCCTCTCGACCCCGAGCACGCACCGTCCATGCGTCTCCACACGCCACGGTTCCATCGTCGGTGGAGGTTTCCGTCGGCGCTTTCCATGGGTTTCCTTCGGCGGGTCCGAACTCGTGCGGCAAGTAGATGGCTTGGAGGGCTTCTATCTCCATGTCTTGTTCCTCCTGCGGATCCATGGCGTCCGATGGCGCCCTTCCCGGCCGCGTGTGCGTGCGCAAAAGCGAAATCGAAATGGCCATCGCCACCATGGCGCACGCCATGGCCCCCACCGAGCAGATACACCCTCCCTCTGCAGATACACCACGAGACGACCCGGGGCACCTCCCCCCGAAAAGGGGGTGTGGAGGGTGCGAAAGCGAGCCGATGGGGTTAACTCGAGACTTAAGTTCGATCCAGGGGAGCGGATGGGGGGGGGGCGACCTCGAGGTTAACTTCGTAGTTAATCTCCTCTCCAGGCGTTGGTGTGTCGGTTGGGAACCCGAGTGGATGTTTCCCATGGTGGAAGGCTTGTCCATTCCGTCCTCGAGGCGTGGAAAGGTGCGCGAACGAAGAACCGTGGGCACGTGTGGAAGACTTGTGAGGGGCACGAGGGAGGCGATGGAACGAGATCCACGATCGACCCCCGACCCTGCTCGTTCCCCGCTCCCACGGTCCATGGGGAAGTAGCAAGGGCGCAACGACGACGCCCGTGGGCCATGTCCGTTGGAATCCGGATCCAGGATTGCTTGTCTCTGTCTCCTGCTTCTATCCCATCGCATCGCGTTCCAAAATGCTTCGTCTTCGTGTCTCCATGCTCTTGTCACCACGACCCTGCAGGACAGGATGGAACCATCCCTGGCCTTCGGCCTTCGTCCCCTCCCCAACGGATCCCCTTTCAAGGTCCCCTTTGATCGGACGGAAAGAACCGGTTGGAAAGGGAGGAACCCTGGACAGATGCCCAACAGAACCGATGCGACGTCGCCATGCGGCCATGGCGGTGATGGCGACCTCGTCGGCAGGAGCCTTGGCCTGGCGATGGCGCGGTGGCGAAGGCGAGGACGGATGGAAGGCAGACGTATCGTCCGCCATCGCTTTGCTGGTGGTGCTCCACGCCCATCCTGGGACGTGGAGCGAAGCCGTCGGACAAGCCATGGAAGCCTGGACCAGCCATCCCAACCAACACATCCGACACGCTGTGGCGCGAGCTGGCGGCGGATTCGCGTCTCAATGGATCCTGGAACAAGCTTCCGATCCTTCCAGATCGAACGCGGGTGCCATGGAAGCCAGGAAGAAGCTCCTGGAAGATCCAAGAACGGCAACCGTCGTGCTTCAACGTCGACGTGCCGTGCCCACGTTGCTTCGAGCCGCCGCCAAGGAAGGTCGATATGGACCTACCGCAGCACTCCTGGCATTGGTGGCACATGTTCCACTGTCTCCAAGAGCCTCTGAGGAAGACATGGACCAAGTGATGGACATGGCACGGCGTGGAGACACGCCTTGGGCGCTCTGGGCACTGGCAGGATGGTGCGAAGCCTCGAGAAACAATTGTGAACGCATCCTACGACGAGGAGGTGCGTCACAGATGGCAGCAGCTGCTGCAGGTAAGGATGCAGATGCCCAATGGCTTGCCGCAAGAGCCATAGCTGCAGTCGCCGACCCAACCAGAAGAGTTTCCCCGGAAACCTCTCCCGTTCATGGAGCTAAGTCAGCTAGCCAAGCAATGGACCATTACGTACTAGAGACGTTGAAATTGGGAGGTGCATCGACTCAGGGAGTGCAGGAGGAAGAAGATAAATCAGGGACTGGTCCGCCAAACACCGAAAGGGAAAAGGACCAACATGTGAGGGGCAGAAGACTACTCATGGATGAGGATGCATGGAGGGAGGCACATGGTTTCGTAGCCCCTCTACTGTCGGCAATGGCAGATGCAGCCTCAAGAAGGGATGCTGCAGTCGCACGTGCAGCCGCAGATGCCCTGAGGGCTTGCGTCTGGCCTAGCAGGGGCAGGCAGAAGGCGAGGGAAGAGATACTGCGAAGAGGAGGGCTGCCACTGCTTCACCTGCTGGCTGCCGTGTTCGATGGGGACGACCAAGTGCAAGCAGCAGTGGCACACGTCGTGATGGCCATGGCTGATGCAGGTATGCCAAGGGAAGAAATTGAGACCTGGATGCCTACCCTCTATGAATGGAAGAACGAAAGCGACCCAGCAGCAACGAGACTACGGGTGGCTGCGGGGGGTGCGCTAGCTAGTTTGGGGGCAATAGATGAGTGGCTTGGGGCTCGAAGGGATGCGACTGCCACGCGAGATGGGGCCCGGGCTAAACGCCTGAAAGAAGAAGCAAGGAGATGTGCCGCAAGTGTAGAAGCAAGGGCTGAAGCTGTGGCCGCTGGCGCGGTCCGGATTTGTGCAGCAGCTGTGGCAGATGCCCTGCGCAGGCAGCAGGCTGGGGTGGCCGCAGACGATGATGCCCTGAGTGCCATGATGGAATTGGAAGAGATGGAGGAAGGGGGAAGTCAAACCTCCCCACCCGCGTCCGGTGGTTTCACCAAGCAGGTTGGCCCTGGTGAGGAGACAAGCCCATCTAAAGGGGGGAAGCAAACACGAGCAATGAAGGCGCAGCAAAAGGCCCAGCTTGCTACAGCAGCTGGGATTGAAGGGGTGCAGCGCCAAGCAGCAAGGCTGCTGGCTGTACTTTCCTCGGACGAAAGGTTGCGTGCTGCACTTCAGAGCAACGTTCATCATCGATGGAGTGGAATTGTGCTTTGGGATTGGCTCAAAAGGTGTGTGAGGTCAGATGATCTAAAACTGGCTAGTCATGCCTCCAAAGCACTTGCTCATCTTGCTCCTGCAGCTGAAGGAGGAATGCGTTACGATGACGATGTACATCTTCTGACTCCACATCTTCCGGAGGAAGCAGATCGCTTTTCAGCGGTAGACATTGTGTTTGTGCATGGGTTACGCGGGGGAGCGTTCAATACATGGAGGACTGCCCATGGTGTGGCTGGGGGTGCAAGACGAGACACATGCTGGCCATGGCTACTGCTTAGCAAAGACATGCCTCAAGCGCGCATCCTCGCTGTCAATTATGCCACAACCCTGTCCAATTGGGGTGGCAGGTATTCAAGGCCGCTGGCGGAAATTGCACATGATCTTCTGCCTAAACTGATAGAAGCTGGCGTTGGCCAAAGACCCGTTATCTTTGTGGCCCACAGCATGGGTGGCTTGGTTGTGAAGGACATGCTGGTGCGGTCTGCCGAAGTCGGAGTGGGGGGACGAAACCAAGGGGTAGGAATAGCATCACTTGCACAGAACACGAGAGGAGTAGTCTTCTACAGCGTGCCTCACTATGGGAGTTGGATTGCGGATTGGGCTGGAGGCGGCCCAACGAGGGTCTTCCGGCCAGCCCCTGCCGTGCAAGACCTCAAGACCACTTCACCTTATCTAGAGTCGATCAATGAGTGGTTGTGGAACAAGTGCAAGCAGGGAAAGATTGCCGTCTTGAGTCTCAGTGAGGGAAAGGCTACCCCTCTGCTTGAAATCTGGCCCCAAGCAGGAGTAACTGTCAAGGCTGGTGTGGTGCCGATGGAATCAGCATTTCCCGGGTATGGGCGTTTTGTTGTTCTCCATGCAAAGGACCACATGAACATCTGCAAGCCATCAGATCGTGACGACGCATCCTACACAGAGCTCCTCAAATTTTTCAATGAATTACAACCACTATCTAAATAAATAAAGAAAACGACTTAGGCAATTGAATACTGGCATCCTTCCTTGCGGCACCAGCAGCCGCAGAGGATATTCTTACCATTGCTCCGGACGAGGGGCGTAAGAAGGATGTGGCCCTTGTCCCTCATGCTAGTCTCTGATCGGCAGACAAAAACTCTAGAAGAGGTACCCTGTTCCTCCTCGATGAAGCAATGGAGTGCCTGGACATCTGGCGGAGTGACCCCATGCAAGATGAAACTATTACTTCCTTCAGATAGCATGGCCTCGATGGGTTGCATCAAGCGCTGCTCATCCACGCACTTCTCAATCACCAGCCGGTTTGGTAGCATGTGCACTGCCATCGGTCCTGTGGCAGAAAGCCTCCCCACCAATTCATCCCTCGATCCCAGTTGGTTGATAACCAGACCTTCCCAGAAGGGAAGCTGCAAACCAATCATATAAGGCTGTCTCAGGCTCCGCAACTTCCAGTTGATATACCCCATTTTCCATGCTGTCTCCTCGCTGATGTCAATCTGCCTTGGACTGTTGCAAGGGCCAAGTAGCTCCGGGATGAGCGGACAGATGAGGAGAATGATACCTACAACAGATTCCGTGGTGCTGTGCACGATGTACTTGTACGTGTGGCCGCGACGAATGTCCGCGGTTTGCTGTGAAAACGACTTGAACTTCCGGAGCTCTGGGGAACTTGTGCCATCTTTTGCACGAAGGACCAGCACATTTCCAAGCACCTCCCTCCTGCTGGCACCCCGGAAAAGCTCGGCAATCCCATCTGCAATGGACAGTGAGCCTTGCCTTCGGAGTTGCATGACCTTTGGAAATCCCTGAATGGTGTCACAATGCCCACACATATGGGAGGCCACCACATCACAGAACGGCTCCCCTTCCACCAACATCTTTGACTCCCAGGCAATCCCCTCCTTGGCTGCACTGATAGTGGCATGATCCACTCGCGACCTCCAACGATCCTTCTGGTAGGCAGAGAACAGATCCCTGGCAAGGACAAATGCTTGTGTTCCCTTATGTAACAGTACTGTATTGCTGCTCAGCTCCCCATCAACCAGCATCTGAAACAACTTCCAGGTCGAGCAAAGCTCACCAGATGGATTACCTCCCCTGACCAGCCATTCTCCCGTGCAAGAAAGGCTACCAGCCAACAACGCACTCTCGCTCTCTGGCCTCTTCACAATACCTTCGCCTTGGGAAGCATCCTCCTGTACCTTGCAAGCGTCATCCGTCGAGGAAGTGAAGTTTCTCCTGTCCTCTAAGGGTTCGTTTCTCATCCCAGTGTGCCCATTGTGGGCTGTCGGATGTAGCTCTTCCTCCGTCAGCATGCGGGCATGCTCCACCACTTGCCTAACTCCAAGCTCGTCTGCTCCTTGAACGCGAGTGAACGAGCCCGGCGAGGCCACACCCAAGGAGTTCTTGTCCCCGTCCACGGATTCATGGGTCAAGGAGTCGACGAAACATCCCTGGAAATGAGGTACATTCAGAACAGCGCACTCGTCTATGAGATAGGGCAGAGCACTTTCAAGAGCACCCATGTCCTCGTGATGTTCTCTGAGTAGGTCAAACTCGCTTTGTGGGATACTCGGGAAGGGTCCATCCGTGTCTTGCGCGAACTTGTTTGCCTCGTCTCCAGTATCTTGCTCCGTGTTTGCCACTCTCACTGGATTATCTGGCAGTTGGAGCTCTTCCATTGTAGACGTAGAGGGAACCATTTGCTGTTTGGGTATGAGCCCCACTTTCTTACTCTCATCGACCTGCAGGACATCAGTGAATTCTAGCAGTACATGCTTGAGGCGCACGAAACCATAATCGCTGGGCTTGAGGGTCCGGCTGAACTTTTCTCTGTACACGTGTGGTAGATGGGAGATAAGAACTCGCTCATCCTTGATGCCATGGAGATGCAATTCCGACAAAAGCTTGGTAAGTTCCACCTTGAGCGTTTCCAATTTCTGCTTGTGTTCTTCCGTCAGTTGAGAGAGTGCCCATTTTCTGGGATCTTCTTTCCGACACTGCATCTCCTCTTCTCCCAGGACCATCTTCTTCCTTCTCTTCCTCCGCCTCTTGGTTGTCTTTTGTGCCGGTTGCTCCTGGTCTCCGTCATCTGCACGTCCCTCTTCGAATCCAGTGGCGTTCTGATCGTGTGCATCCTCATCTTCTTCCTCCTCTGGCACCTCTTTGGGCCGCTTCGGACGATCGGCAGACATACAAGGCACAAGATCGGGCAATGTCCTCGCCTCATTTTCCGTCTCCGGGCCTGGATGTGCCTGTGGTTCCTCTTGCACGTTCTCCGAAGGCCCTTCGTGGTTGTTTGGGTCCTCCCTGTCCTGGCTTTCACCGGCCGTTCTTTCTGTCCTGTCTTGGGAATGTACTGGTGGGCGCATCGCCGGTAAAGGCACTTCCTTCGCCCTTCGCTTCTCTCCAAGGGTCCTCCTCACCGCAACGAGGATTTGCTGGGATCCGACGACCAGTTTTTGGCTCGTACCGTCTTCTTTCGGGATGGTGAAGGTCCATTGTTTTCGCTTGCTTTTCCCCTCTCCCTGCTGCAACGTTCGAAGCGATTGGGACGCGTTCTGTTCCGAATCGAACTGCAGCACGCACGTCGTGCACTGCTCGTCGGTTCGTTTCTTCCCTTGCACGTCATCCTCCCATCCTTCGATCGCGTTTCCTACACCTGGCCACGCCAACCACGCGTTTCGGAAGCCTTTTTGTGGGCGGAAGGCATGTGCCATCGCCCTTTCGACGCGTGCCGCCGACGGTTCGTCCGGCCAGGTGCACGGCAGCTGCATCACCACCAGTCCGGTTTCCTCCATCCCGTGTCGTTGGGTTTCTTCTTCCCTGTCTCCTTTCCTTTCCACGTGTGGATGCATGGATGGTGCGGTGCGACCCTGTCCAGGGTCTGTCGTTTCCGCCATTGGCAGTGACCCTGGCGTGTCCGACAGTTGGGCACACCGACCCTGGTCTGGTGGGGTCGTCCCCTTCGGTTCCCCTGGAATCTCCCCCCCCCCCCGGGGCGACCCTGGACGACCCCAAGACGTCCGGATGGGGTGGGAGAAGGGGACGCGGGGGGGGTGTGGTGGGAAGAGAGAGAGAGAGAGAGGGAGAGCGGTTGGTGCATCCCCACCGCCACCATGGAAACAAGACCCTCTGGTTGAAAGCGGTGGTGACAGGCATGGAGGGGGAAGGAAAGACGCCAGGGTGGGCGCTCCACCTCCTCGGAGGCAATGGATCGGTGTCGGATGCAAACCATCCGCGTGCCAAGGGTGGGGGATCCCGTCCGGCCGTGGACGGTGTTGGACGGGAGGCAATGCACCGCCCACGGGACCAGGCACGGCGTGGTCGGTGTGGCGAGCGCCGAGGAACAAACAGGGACGCGGGTGTGGGGTCGGGACGACCCCATCCACACGTCCACCGTGGTCTTGGGGCCGCCCTGGGATGGGGCAGGGACCGTTGGAACAGGCTGGAAACTGGGAGGATGGATCACCACCGTGCCACGAAGACCCACAGCACGTGATGACCATCCATCCGCCGTGTGCTTGAAAGGCACACTCCTCCTTTTCCCGCCATGGATCCTCCCCTTCACCGCCCAGGTGGAAGGGACCAAGCCATCGTCCCACGTGCCAGCCAAGATCCCACGAAGAACCTCGACGGCGAGGCACCCATGTCCCCTTTCGCGAATGAAAAGTCCCGGGAGAATAGGCGGGGATGCGAACGTGAACCGACGAGGATTCCCGCCCCGGGGGGATCCGCCCCGCCTCCGTCCTCCGCGGTCCATCCCCTTCGCGTCCCCGCATCCCCCTTCCTTCCCCCACCTTCTCCTCCCCACCCCTTGTCTGCCGACGAGGAGGTGCTCCCCTCCCCCCCGGGAAGCCTTCCCTGGGTTCTTCTTCTCGTCTTTTTTTTTGGCGGGAACCCCTCCCATTCGAATCCTAAACTTCGAGGTTAACTTTTCGCCATCGCCATTCTTCGCGGCATTTCGCGATGGACGTCGCACGTTCATGGGACCTCGCCTTCGCTTCGGGATCGATGGAAGGGTCCAAGGGAGGTGGGAAGGACGTGGTGGTGGACGAAGAAGGAGGAGAAGAAGAAGAAGACGCGGTGGTGGTGGTGCGTGGAAGGAAAGGAAGGAAGGGTCCAACCACCAAACCACCAAGCTCGAATGGTGAAGAAGCGGAAGAGGATGACGAAGAAGAATGGGATCCAGACCATGCGATGGACGAAGAAGAGGGTGAGGATCAGAAGAAACACGGGGACGGCGCACAGAGGATCAAAAGGAAAAGAGACGAAGACGAATCCGACGACGAAGATGAAGAAGAAGACGAAGAAGCAGCCATCGCCAGGAGGCTCAGGATCGCCAAACAACAAGGAAACGAACAAGACGTGGATCTGTGGGGAAACCAAGAGGACGATGAACAGGGAGAAGAAGTAGGAGTCGAGAGCCAAGACGAACAGGACTCCGAGAGAACCTCCGATTCGGAGGAGGAGGTGGCCGAAGGCGGAGGAAAGACCTACAAACTCAAGCCGTACATGCCTCCTTCGCCCAACGCATCGAAAGAAAACGCGAACCACAGGACGAAAAGTCAAGGAGACGAGAGCCCCAAATTGCACGCTGAAACGCAACGCATACTGAGGGAAAGGGCCAATCGCGCTTGCGTCGGTGGAGGAAACCACGAGATTCAACTCAAGCCTCTCTCCGGCGTGCTCCAGAAAATCCAAAACAGGAAGGAAGAACTGGAGAAGAAGAAAAAACAGGAGATTGGCACCAAAGCAAATCGAAGAAAGCAAGCTTCCACCCGTGCAGCAAGGACACCGAGGAAGAGGACATCCAAGCTGGATGACACAGAACGGCCGACCTTGAGCAACCAGGAGGAGGATGCGCTGGAGATCATGCCGCCCACCCAAGCGGGACTTGTACCCAACCCAAGTCCAAGTACCCTCCCGGCAACTGCACCAGCATGGGAGAAACAAGGAAAAGAAGGATTGCCTCCAGCAAAGGAACTCAAGATGACTGACTCGTCGTCCAGGGAGCTGTTTGGCTCCGGCAGTGACTCTTTGGCCAACCAGGACAGCTTGCCAGCCACCTGGTTCCTACACCGTACCACAGAGCCACATTACGACGAAGAAAAGCGGGAAAAGATGACTCCCAAGAAGCAGGCCATGCTTCCCCGTCTATTCAATACCCCTCAGTTGCAAGGGACCGCGCCTGCAGATGAGGACAAGCCTCCCAGAGATTTCAATGATAGCGAAGTGGAAGAAGAGAACCTTTTGTCGGAGGAAGAAGAGGATGATACGACCCGTGTCCCTGAGACTGTACCGACGCGTGAAGGGGAGACTCATTCCGAAGGAGCGGAAGAAGAAGAAGAATTCGACTTCGGAAGCGATGATGACGAGCATGCACTGGGAGCCACCCTGGATGACGAGGACGATGCAGAGGAAGGAAACAAGAGCGAAGAAGAGCTGGATACAGACGAAGAGGACCCCTTTGGGGAATCCGACCACCCTTCGCCCGAGACAAAGCATAAACGCAAGCCCAACCCATCCGAGGAGAATAAATCATTCGAAGAGAAGTACAGGAACGTAGGGGCCAAAGCCTTCATCGACGACGCCGCTGAACTGTCCGATGATGAGCAGAATCCACCCGCCAGTGACGAAGAATACGATGGCGATGATAATGAAGAGGACGAAGAGGTAAAGAAGATGATCTCCAATAAAAATTCAGAGCGCAAGGGAGATGAACAAATTCGAGCAAAGATTCACCAGCGCTGGGAAGAACAGGAGGACGATAAGGTCGTCCAGGGCATTGTGGAGGGGGTGAGGAAGGGCTTCCGAAGAAAATCTCAACCTGGAATGCTGGGGAATGAGGGGTCCGATGATGAAAACGGTGACCGAGCAGCTCGCCGGCGTGCTAGGGAGCGCGCAGGGCAGCCTGAATCGTCCGACCAGGAGGATGAGGATTGTGACCCTGCCCTTAGAGCCCTGAAGGTTGGCCAAGACGATGAGTGGAGCGAAGGAGACAAATCAGACGATGAAGCTTTCAAGCTACACTTCAAGGAGCACATCGCGGTTCAGGAGACAGCTGATCTTCCCGAACATCTTCCCACTGAGGAGGACCCCTTTCCGTCCAACTTTCGAAGGATAGCACAGGAGGCAAATGCAGATCCATCCAGCAGTGAGGAAGATGTAGCCCCTGCAGCTGCAATTGGCATGCACAGCTATCGAAAATCGGGATTCTTAGCTTCTGAGCCGGCTGGCGAAGGATCAAGATCCATACATCGTGGGAATTCTCGAGCCGTGGGAGGTACATCAAAGGGTTACATTTTCCGCACGGATGACAGTGGAGGTCCTCAGGCACGTGGCCAGGGAATGGAAACGAAGGATCAAGGAGGTGGGGAAGTACATCGAGCTTCTTCTTTCCTGAATTCCAGCACGACTCCCTCCCCTTCCGGGCAGGGGCCAGGGAAATTCTCCGCCTTGTTTGATGTTCTCAACAAGCAGAATCGTCATCAGTCTGGCAAGAGTGGCAGCTCTGGAGGCCCTTGGAAGGTCAATGCTGCATTGAAGAAAGCACTTGGTGGTCGAGTGCAGCTCATTTCTCCGCAAAAGTGATCATTTGGGATGAATGCACCATGTCATGTGTCCTTTCCTCACGCAAGCGTGAAAGCTGCTGCGTGCTCTGTACCAAAGGCAAGATGCTGTTGGAACGTTACCCGGATACTCTGGACGTTTTTGCCCTACGCATTCGTCTTGCAGATTCCCATGGATTGCTCCGCGAGTTGTAAGCAGAACCGCGCGACGGCACTGGTTTGCCCGCGGCTGCCCGTTTTTCTCTTTGGCTTAGGGGTTCACTTCCCAGGTGGACCATCTCCCGTTTGCTTCCGATGCACTGGGGAGGTCCTTTCGCATCTCTTTGTCTTCATCGTCGTCCTGACAGTCCATGTGTCGATGGATCCAACGTCGGTTCTCCTTGAGGCTGAGTTGGTCCACGCGTTCCACTCGCAGCACCATCAACCCGAAGGCTGGCAAAGGGGTTTGTCCGTCTGGCGGTGCCGCATCTGTTTCCTGCACGCTCGAGTGGGGATGGAGAGGTGCACCGGGCGTGTCCCACGCGAATTGGCTTCTGGCTTTGTCCGAGAGTGCTCTCCACGCCCGTGTGCGCGCCTTGTTCCACTTCTCTTCGTCTCCATCTCCGACGATGCGCAGGGTTCCTCTGAGTCGGAACTGTTCCCTGGTGCGTGTGAAGTACCAGGATGCTTCTGCACGGTTGCACGTCGTCGTCTGCTTCACTTTGGCGCTGCGTAGGTCCGTCACGAAGGTCACGCATCGTTCCACATCCTCGTCTGGTTCTCCACCGTCCCAGAGCTGTTTCAAGAACCCGCGAAACACCACCGTGCGACACCTCGGACCGCCACTGGCACCTGTGGTGGCCAGCGACACGTACTTGGAATGCGCCTCTTTGGCGTTCGCGGACAGCGCGACGCGAAGAGGCGCGGTCCAGGTGGGCGGCGGCATCGTCCCTCTGCACGCCTCCAGGGAGGGCGGTCGATGCCACGTGGGGCGTGGCCTTTCCACGTGGACGAATGACCGAAGGACACGTGGCACGGGTGGGGATGGGGTCGATCGGAGGGGAGGGTTGGGGAGACCTGTGCGTCCACCAGGTGGGCTTGTCACTGGGCTCGTGTTTGGGATTGCTTGTGTACGCCTGATCTGTGCTTGTTCGGGATTGTTTGGGATTGCTTGTGCACGCCTGATTTGTGCTTGTTCGGGATTGTTCGGGCTTGCTTGGGATTGCTCGTGCACGTCGGGTTGTGTTCGTGCAGGATGGCAGGAAGGTAGGGGAAGGGGATGGCAGGAATGGGCCTGAAAGGACAGGAGATGACTCGCAAGCGATGGACAGCTCGCAGGAAGGGACAGAGAGTCGATGGAGGGGTTGGACACGAACGCGCCGAGATGCCTTGGCCATCGAGAAGAGGGTTGCACGGTGGTCGAGACACGTGGGTGCAGCGTTGGCAGCATCCATGGACGTGGATGCACACGTAGATCAAGCAAGGTCGTGGGAAGTGTCCTTCCTCACACCGAGGTTCGCAACCACACGAGTCTCGAAGAACAAGCCATGCCTCCGACTCCCACGCAAAGTCTTCGTGGCGACACGAGCCGTTCCTTCCGCGAATCATCCGCAAGGATTCACTCCACGGCGAACAGCTCCACGTCGAACACCAGCGTCGAGTTGGGCGGGATCACCGGTGGGAATCCGCGTGGTCCATAGCCGTAATCGGGCGTGCACGTCAACGTGGCGCGTTCGCCGACGCTCATCTGTTCGCCAAGGAGGAACGCGCCACCTTCGACGTCAGCATTCCCATCCACGTGGCGCGCTTCCGAGGTGCAGCTGGCCTCTTCCTCGAGGATGCACACGCACCTGCATCACTCCTTCGTCCCATCCTGCGTCGCGTTCCGCGACGTCCAACGTCCACCGTGGTCAGCTGGAGGTCCGTTCCACGCGTACGTGCGTCGCGTGCGCTTCCAACACACCTCGTATGACCTGTCCCACGCCGATGCGGAAGCGGAACTTCTCGCCACGATCGCGAGAGGAGTCGAACTTCTGCCCGTTCGCAAGTGTGCCTGTCCATGCGTCAGTCGAGCGAACCCAGGTGGCGGCGGGACGTCCTTGCGCCACGCCCGCGCCGACGTCGAAGCGCATCGGATCGACGCGTCGCTGTCCGCTTGCCACACACCCGTGTAATGCACGGTGACGGTCTGTCCTGCCACAGGTTTCGTGGCGCCGTCTCCAGCGCGGACCACGTCGCGCGTGACACCCATGGCGTCGTCGGAACCGTTCTGTCCACGAGGTCCAACCAGTGGGTCGAGCCTTCCCGCCGATCAACAGAGACGGGGATGGTGAAGGAGCGGCTCGATTACACCGAATGGTCCTGGATGTCATCGAAGCGAGCCAGGAGATAATCGCGCTTGTCCTCCCGACCCAGGAGTGCATCCCATTCGTAGTAGGGGATGTTGAGGACGTCCCATCCCAAGGCGCGGAGCTGCTTCTGCTTGAGGACCGTGTGGCCCAACACGACCTCGTCTGTCCTGGACAAGTGAGACGGACCGTCCACTTCGATGGCAAGGTTGCGTGTGGGGATGGTGATGTCCACAGATATCCCAGAAACGTTGTCCTCTTCCACATGGGCCAAACCCATGGTTCCCAAGGCGTCGGAAACCTGCCTCTGGTAAAAACTGACCTGCCTGGCCTGGCGCACTATCTCCTTCTCCCAAAAGAGGGAACCAAGATCTCGCAAACGAGACATCGCCGCCGAATCCGACATGGATGAAAAATCTATGCCACGAGGACTGTCCAGCAAGAGTACCTGGTGCACCTGCAAAAGACTGTACTTGTTGTCACGCAAAGAGGGTCCTCGCCGTAAGATCTCCTCCCAGACCACCTGAAACAGAGGAGTCTCGTGTTCCCCCAATATTGCCAGTGCCCAAAGACAGTTTGTCAGTTGCTGAGAGGTAAAAGAGGGCACGGCACCATCCGCAAGCTCCCAACCAGCCGGGATTGAATCCATGAATTCCCTGCCTGGATGATAGTTCAGCGAGGCAAATGCCCACACCGCACTACAAAGTTCTTTGGCCTTGAAGGTTGAAAGCCCGCACTCCACGCATCGTTTTGCCAAGGAAGAAAGGAACTCCGTGCGGTGCTTTGTCGTTGCCAGGGCCCAAAGGATGTTTGACAAATCCCTGGAGGTGAACTCCGAAATCATGTCTTCTGCGCGCCTCAATAGCATTTCCATTTCTGTCCTGTACTTTGGGACTCCCCCCAATCCAGCAAGGGACCAAACCAACCTTGCCAGTCCTCGTGGCTTCAATTCCGCTTTCTGTGCAAACGCTTGGTCCATCAAGGCGACCAAACGTTGGTCCCTAGTGAGTTTCAATTTTTCGATTGGATGCCATTTCTCCCTCCTCACGATCTGCACCAAGCTCTCGAGTGCGGCTACAACGTTCAGCACGGAAATCCCGTCGCCTCTGGGCAACTGTCTGGCGGAACATGCGTCCAGAATTTCTTCCACGCTCTCCATGCGCATGAGCTGCGTGTTGAAACGGTGGATTGTCTTGGAAGAAAGCTTCACGCCAAGCACCTCCCGCTGCAAGTCCCTCCCAGGCATGCTCGGCTCGGCTGCTTCCGTTCCGGCGGCGGTGCGTCGGTCGGACGATTCTACGTCATCAAGCTCGAGCCAGGATCCATCTTCCCTTTTCTTCCCAGCATCCCTCGTCTTCTTCTTCTTGGTATTTTTCCCTTTATTTCGAATTCGTTCTCTCTGAGCTTCTCGGGAAGCTTGCACCCAATCGAAAGTGACTTGGTTCAGTGGAGGCGCGTCTTCGGCGTACACCCGTCGTCCAGTTGCTTCTCCCACGTCGATTCCGTCCTCTTCCAAGTCTCCACCGCCGTTCTTACACCTTCCAAGCACGATCCTGGGTCTCGGAAGTGCCACAGACGTCCTCCATCGCGCACCAGCCGCCGCCGTCGCCAACTTCATCGTGCGCCAATCGTCGGCCGAAACTGACTCCACGTGGGTGGGCACGTCCTCCCTCTCGAAAGGAAACCTCACCCGGTTCGACCAGGCACGTTTGAACCAATCGAACCGAGACTCGTTCCCTTTCGAGACAGGTCGATCCTCGGGTTCGGACCTGGCGGAGGCGATGACGACGTACGTGCTCGCGCGCAATGCCACGTTCGGATCGGATTCAATGCGACCAGAGTGGAGCCGAAACGACCACAGCGACGCAATGGAGAAAACTCGGCGCACGCGGATGGTCGTTCTAGCCGTTCTTTGGGTCCTGGATCGTCGAGGGGTCTGGGCCAGCGTCGACTTCACGTGCACGTTCCTCTTCGACGAGATCCATGAGCATGCGTTCTTCTACCTGAAGCTTCTGCAGCTGATCGGTGATGATCCTCCGAGATCGCTCCAGCGCGTTCGCCTGGGCTTCCAGGGCACGCAACACCTCCTTCGCACCGGGAGGGGCTCGCTTCCGTTTCGGCTCTGCCGTCGGGGCAAGCAAAGTGGGCGCGTACTCCTCCATTCCATCCCGTTCCATCTTCGTCCAGAAGACCTCTGCCAGCGCCTGGCGTTCGCGAAGCGCGCGCACGCACGTCGCCTGGACGCGTCTTCTGATCCCACGACTAGCTGTTCGACACCTACGTTCCCCTTTCGGATCCTCCATGACCCGCAGAGGATTGCCCTTCATGACCGGAGACGGGGAACCCTGCATCGTGAGCTTCGAGGCGGGAGCATGGCCCGCAGAGGAGTCGTGGCAGAGCGCAGCACGCGCAGCATGGTTCCAGGCGAAGTTCAAAACGGATTTTAGCAGCCAGGCGCGTGCCTGCATCCACAAGAGACGACGCGCGAGATCAAGGGTGGAAAGAGCATGGCAAAGGGAGGGCAAGGGAAGATAGAGGTCTGGAAGGGGGACGATACGCCGAGGATGGACGTGCGCAGTGCAGGATGTGCGAGCGAGGAGCCCACGTCTTCTGCAAAGCCCAACGCGAAGAAACGAAAGGTGAAACGAGCCTTCCGCGAAATCCAATGGGACAAACTCAATAAACGGTACCTTGAAGATCCTTTGAAAGAAGAGATCAAGTGCTCCCCTGTACATCGCATGCGGGAGTACTGCCGTTTGCACAATGCGTTGTTCACCAGAGACAAGGATATTTCGGGACAAATCTACAAGTTCACCGTGCAACAGATCAAGTCGTATCTGACGGAGAGCTTGGAAGTGGACTTGGAAACTGTGCTTTCCATCGTGCCCTGGGGGGTTCCTGCAGGGAAGTACGCTGCTTTGGCCAGGGCCATCAACTTCGTAGTGAGTAAAGCCAATCCCTTTGCTCGCAAAATCAAGGAGCAAAAGGCAAGAGAAATTGTGATACCTACTCGGGTGGGCTACGAGGTTCGATTCGAGGTGCTAAAAGATCTGGTGCGTGCACAGGAAACAGTGTTCTCACTGCGACCACGTGCAGATGGCCAATGTGTGGCGAAATTTGTGCTGACACCAGTGTGATTGCGTCTGCCATCCAGGGTATTCTTGATAAGTTATCCACGAGTGCCTACAAAAAAACAAACCTGGTAGGAGAAGAACGTTGGATAACGGAAGGTAAGGATGCAAACGCTCCCACTCCCAATGACGGTCGTGGCACAGGCCTTTCCAGCATTTTCTTCAACCTCTCTCGCAAAGAGTTGCTATGCTTGACAGAGACTGCGCTTCAGACCTTACTAAGACACCCTGCTATCCATCAACCTTACGACCAAGACGAGCAACAAATCCTTCATCAAGTTTTGGAGGGTGCCGAAAGTTTGCAGCACACATCCAACTACATCGATACCTGGGACGGGCAGGTGGTCCAGAACGTTCCAAACAAGCACATAGCGGAGGACGAATTCATCAACCACGCCTTTGACCTTTGGGAGGATCAGCAACTTGCATCCAGCCAGGACTATCTGAACCTGTCTCAGATGCTGAACCTGCCATTGACGCAGAACCAAGAAGAGGGGAAAGATGGTGCGGAATATCCATCGGCTCCGTTCCCAAGTGGTTGTGCACCGATCCCTACCCATCCGCTGTAAGAGCAGGTTTCTCCCATGGTGGAACGGACGTCTCTCGTGGGCGACGACCCATCGTCCCCACCTACACCCGTTGGTAGGCAATCCAGCATTGTGTTTGCGTTCCACCCTCGTCTTTCCCGGCCCTTCGTCCGGTACGTCGCAGGAGCACCTCCACTCGATCCTGTCTCCATCCCCCCTGTCCTTCCATGTCGACGTTCGCAATTCGTTCCATCGATGTGACCGCCACCTCGACGAAAGGGGAGGACACGTGTAACAGGTGCTGTGATCCATCCACAAGGCCTTCCCCCACACCCCCATCCTCTGCAAGCACGGTGCCAGGGGCCCTTCCCTACGCCTCGTTTCTCCCACGGACGTCGCACCCATCGAGCATCTCCCGCAGGATCCCCTCGACCACGGACCGGGACCGGACGAACCCGGGGGAGGTCGGGTCTGTCGGGTGAAGGTCCGGGTTCGCATGCAGATCTGAAAGGAAGGGCTTGCGGGTTCGATCGAACGGTTCCTGGGAACGTGTGGGATTTCCAACCGTCAAAACCTTCGTGTCGGAGTGACACGGACGTGCAACACACACGCACACGTGCGGCGCTTGAAACGCAGCTTTGGCTGGAAAAAGACCACGATCATGGAGTTGAAAGGCGAAGGTGACGCCTTGGCGGACATGGAGCGTGCCAAGGCCATCCGGACGGCGGTCGGTGAGACGAAAAACAAGCTGGACAAAAAGCTGAAAGAGACCCAGCTCGCCGTGGAGATCATGAAAGCCAAGCTCGACCTGCTGGCCGATTTGGCCGAAAGGTCAGACACTGAGAAGATCGATATACTGTTCGATGTGTGGGACAGCGATTCGGACGGACAGATCTCCTTCAGCGAACTGGCCCTGGGAATGCGTCGATTCGATCCGGTGTGTTCCCTGCCCGACAACACCAAGGCGGCGATGATTGCCATGCTGAGCCACGACGACAATCGAAACCAGCACCTCGATAGGAAAGAGTTTGCAGACTTTATCGAGGACCTCACCGACAGCTTGGGAGTTGAGTTCCACGACGTTGCCGAGCTCATGATCCTGCAGTCGACGGAAAAACTGCTGAACGAAGAGTATGAATCGGCCGTATTCAGCCTGGTGGAGCCGCTTGCAGAGGCTCAGATAGTGGACATTGAAGAGGAGTTCGACAACATCACGGACGAAAGAATGATGAAGCTCTTTGATCTGTTTGACAGGAACCACGATGGAGAGATTCAGTTCAGCGAGGTGGCATACGGGCTTAAGAAGCTCAACCCCACGGCATCGCTGGAGGAGGCTAGATCGGCAGCCGTAGAGTGCATGCTTGCTTTCGATGAAGACTACAATCGCACCCTCTCCTACCCTGAGTTTTGCATATTCATTCGCAGGATCATGTACCTGGGTGGGCTTAAGTTTTCTGATGTAGCAGACACGCTGCTCACAATGGCTTCTGAGTCGTCCACATTTGTGGGTGAAGACAAGGAGACTGCGGAAGATATCGAAAAACACGGGGACACAGAAAACATGCTGGAGACATTGGCAGACCGTAGGCTGCATCTGATCTTTGATCTGTGGGACACGGATGGCAACGGCACCATTAGTTTCTCCGAACTTTGCCTGGGATTGCGTTCTTTGCAGACGGGTCAGAAAATCGAGGAAACCGCGGCTGATGCTGCATGTGCCATGCTCGCGTTCGATGAAGACAGGGACCAGACCATAGATAGGGCTGAGTTTGCAGACTTCATTTATCGTTTCTGCAATGTGTCCGGCCACGACTTTGACAAGGTCGCGGATGAATTGGTTCTCGTCGCTGCCATCAAGGAGGACAAGCCGGAGGAAGTCGAGGCATTGAAGAAAGCAGAATCCGCTGTATTGCAATCCATCAAGGATGGAGAAGAGAAGTTATCCAAGCTTCAAGTTTCTGCTTGAAAGCGATTGGTCTCTGGAAGTGCCATGCAAGCCACACTTGGACCTGGAGATCTGTAGTAGACATTCCTGCCTAGGTATTAGTTAAACACTTTCTTTATTTAGCTCAGGAAGCGGCAAGCTCCTGAACAGCCTGGTGTGCACATTGAACATACCTGCGCACCGCCTCTGCACATGCAAGGGTGTCCTCTCTATGCTTCGCGTAGCACTGGGTGCACGCCTCCCTTTCCGTCTTGCAAGGGATCTCCACGCTTGCGTTTCGGGCATGTTCGCCTTGGATATCGTCCATCAAACCCCGAACACGTTCCACTTCCTCGCCTTCCCGTTTTAAGAGCAGCGACCCAAAGCGTTGGCTGCGTTCCACTACTTGTCGCAAGGCGTGTCCAGGCGGCAGGCCGAAGGCTTCCAACTCTTCGTCGATTTGGTGGTAGGAAGGCGGTCGCCGATTGAGCTTGTCCAGCAATCCTCTCGATATCTACGTCCACGCACATCCGTGTCACAAAGGGAGGATCCGATGTCAGTACGTCGCATCGTTCGCGCACCAACCGGTCGAATTCGATACGCAAGGCGTGCCAATCCGACGTGACATCCTTCCCACGTCCGTCCTTTCTTGCGGCTGCGCCTATCACGTACGCGTATGTTGAACCTGGGAGAACTCCCTTCCTCCTTGTCATCCTCTTCCTCCTGGAAAGGGGAAGTTGGCACGCTCGCGCGCGCGCCCATGGCGAACGCCGCTCGTACGATGGACCTGGACGACGAATCGCGAATATTCGCAGTTTGCAAGGGAGCACTCGACACAACCTCCTCAGGATGAATGCACACCCATCGGATGCAGCGGTCAAACGGGCTAGCTTGGGGGAAAAGCGACGCCCAAGCACATGTTGTGGTGGTCAGCACTCGGATGGTTGGTTCCCGACAAACTAGGCATGTCTCATCCTAATAGATGTCCTGCGGGTCGAACAAAGCGCGTTTATTGCGTCAAGCGTTTGGCTCCGGGTTTGGGCCACCCTCGAGGTCTCGAAAAGAGTGCTTCGTGGACAATAAAGACAAGAGGTGTAGCCGATCAAGTAAAGTTGATGAGCACCCGAAGCTGCCCACGTGACTTGGAAGTGTTCACGAACCCGAGACGAAGGAGTTGATAATAGATTGTTCCATCGTGTCCTAGACCTTGGTATACATCGTACTACTAGTGTGTTTACACCGTTTAGCGTTTCCATCCCCGTCTGAATCGTGGTTGTGTGATACCGGTGTAGCATCCCTGATTGAGCCTCTGGCTTGTCAAAGATAGTCCGGATGTGCTTCTCCAAGAATCGCGCTTACCGCTACCTTCTAGGTGTTTGAGGCGGCGTTCTTGTCCCTGTTCCACAACCTCAAGCAAGTCTTACACTTGACGGGTCTGTGTGTGAGGACAACGCCGCTTTGATACGGTCTGGGTTCTCGTTGCCTCTAAACGTCTTGCATTCACCATCGCACGCGCTTCAACGGCAATTAGTACCGAACTCGTCCACCACATACAATCTGTGAAATTCCTTCCGAAACGAGGCCCCGAACCCTTTTCCCTTGATGGCCTAAATATACTTTCGGTGTTTGTGTTGTTCAAATTCGCCGATCGTGATGATGGTCACCTCCGGTCCGCCAAACAGCTTTTCGAACGGTGCTTGTAGACGGGCTTCCGTGATTCGGCGCCTCATGTAGCCTCCCAACTTGAGCTTGTGGGAGATGTACTCGGTGTACAACAGTGCGAGCTGAGTGTCAAGCGCATCCCTTTTTCGGATGTATGCCTAGAACTTGACAAAGTCCGTCGTCCTGCAATTATAGGCGCTCAGCTCCGCCTCCCACTCCACTACACGCTTCCCATCATCAACCTCCTCCTTGCGCTATTGCAGGTAGTTGTGTTTCTTCTTTGCCTTCGTCTCCTTGCGGCGAGTGTTTGGGATGTAGCGAAACTTAGTTTGCTTGTTGGTATCGCTATCCAGATAGTACAAGAGGTCGCTCATATTGGGATCGATGGCGACGACCCGTTTGTCCTTTACGAGCGTGAAGTCCTCTACCCGTCCGCTGTATGTTTGGCCGCTTCCCTTCTTGGGTTTCCGTTCCTTGATGCGTTTTCCAACCATATCCCTCCGCTCCAACATGATGCTCCAGCTCAAGGCTGTAGTCATAATTTGGTTGTCAAACTTGTGTGCATGCATTTCGTCTCCCATGTGGAAGCACTTCATGTCAATACTCAAGAAGAAGCCCCAATTTGTCGCTTGGTGTTTCACCAAGTTGGTCTTCCTCTTATAATCATTACGCTTGCCCTAAGTTGTAGTGAACAAAGGTTGACCAACGACGCCGTGTTGAGACAGAAAATCTTGGAGATGCTCTCGCTCCGTAAAGGACACGTGTTGTTCACGCTCGCATTCCGAGCCTCTAGAGCTTTCATCATGTATTGCGTGCATGTTGGGTAGTCCTAAGGCGAGCGCTAAATATCGTAGTAGATGCCGTCCTCCCGAAGCTTCCTTTGAGGCAACTCCTTGTAGCGCTGCTCGTCGATCCACGCGTGGTACAAACTGTGAGCCATCTTCGGCTAGCCGAGATTCAGCTGGTCGGACTTGATCTTCTCTAGCTAACCGCAGAGCACATTGCTTGCCGCCTGGCAACGGCTGATGGTCTTCTAGTGCTTCTTGATGACCCCAACTAGTGCCTTCTTCTCTCACGATACATTGACAAAGCACTCGACGTACTCCATAAAATGTTATTTGATCTTGTTCTCGTACATCGTGATGACGTCAATCAACCGGTAGTTTAGCACCGTGTTCATGTGGCGGAAGTTGAGCTACCCTACCACCTGAGGCTTGTAGTGCGCCTCTTAAAACGCGTCGAGCGTGTCCTTGATGCACTTGGTCTCTTCATTGGACGGTCGCCCGCAATTGGGCTCCCGCACAAGA
The DNA here is from genome assembly GCA_020975725.1 of Picocystis sp. L7. Taxonomy (NCBI): domain Eukaryota; kingdom Viridiplantae; phylum Chlorophyta; class Picocystophyceae; order Picocystales; family Picocystaceae; genus Picocystis; species Picocystis sp. L7. Next base: position 520,367 of record QXJR01000003.1, read on the forward strand.
CTTTCAGCACTGAGGTCACAAGGTGACGGTCGATTTTAGGCAAAAAGACACCGTAGTCGTTGCAATGGATGAAGCACAACTTGAGTAGCGGGAGCGTATGGGTCATGATCCCATTCGCACATGTGGCGGCTTCCTACAATTTCGCAATCACCGCGTCGCTGCGCACCACGCTCTTCCAAATGGTCTTGATTCATTGGTAGAACGAAGGGCGGATGCCGCCAGGATCACGGGGCTCTTACGGTGAGATATCTATTTGTCCCATATGACCGCCAATGAATGATTACAATGCGCTGTCCTCAAATGGTTTTCTTCTACTGGAACACATAGGGTTTGGTGCTTACGAGACCTTTCCCGGAGTGACGGAACCGGTAGTTGCACCAAAGCATCTCGCACTCCTTGTCGGCCGAATAGCTTCGAACTTTAGGAGTTTGAGCATGGGTGACCAGTTCACGAAGAGCACTTTGGTTAGTAAAGACACTCCGTTCATACTTGCCAACGTCAATGACTCCGATTCTATGCCGTCGTCACGTGTTCGTCGCCTCCCGTTGCTTTAGGTCTTGCCAATACACATTCGACGGCATGCAACAAGCGTTCTTCACAATCACACATACTTAATCTATTACGTAGCATCAGTTTCTTAAATACACCCGCGCGCTACCTTTTGCGCCAAGAGGACAAGCCGGCGCGAGCGCAGCACGGGCTGCCGTCGACGCGTTACGGACAGGTTGGCAAACCGTTCAGTCCCCATTGGAAAATATTCTCCCAAAGTCTAAATAGCATGGTTGCCCTCGGCAGTCTTTGACTAGCACTCGGCCTGGTTCGTGCTGGGGAGAATCCCGTGGATCTCCCTGATCCATCCTTCGTTCCCCTCGCCCCACTCCGTTTCCCGCCAGATCGTGTGGCCACACGTGGCTCCCCGGGGGCCCGACGGACCGTTCCCGCCAAAATCGGGGGGAACGTAGGCAAAGGCCCACCTCTCGGACCGTCGCGTACGTCTCGAAGCGCGCACGCCTGGATGCCTGCCGCAGCTGCAGTCCAACCAGTCGCGGAGGAGGTGCGTTTGAAGGATTTGGAGAAGGTGGATGCCCGTGGGAGAGACGTGGCTGACCGTTGGACGACCCGACGTACAGGTTGGGCCGAGGAAGAAAGAAGAGATGGACGCAGTCGATACGAAGCTGGAACCCGAAAACGGACTCAAAGAGACGTCTTCGGAGAGTGTGGAGGACTTGGGTGAGAAGCTACTGCCTGACGATGTCGCCGCAGAGGAAAACCGCCTCCACGACGAGAGAGAGAGACATCTGAAAGAAGAACGAGAGAAGGGGGTCAAACAGATGCAATCCAGGCTGCCGCAAGCGCGGTTTAAGCAGCTCGATCTGTTGCTCGACCAGACCAAACTCTACAGTCAGTTCCTGGAAGAGCAAATGCACATGATCGAGAAGAAAACCGAAGTGGAAGGGGAAGAGGAAGCTGATGGCAACAAAAAGCGGAAAGCGTCGCCAAGAAGGGGTTCTACGAAAAAATCAAAGACCAGCGAGCATGATGAGCTCGTCAGAGCGACGAAGGATCTTGTGCCTCTCATCGAAGGGGAGCTGCGTGACTACCAACTCAAAGGAATTAAATGGATGATTTCCCTGTACCAGAATGGCATCAACGGGATCCTTGCCGATCAGATGGGACTTGGGAAAACTGTCCAGACCATTGGTTTTCTTTCCCACCTGCGTTCGAAGGGTGTGCTTGGCCCCTTCCTCATCATCGCTCCGCTTTCGACTCTCCCCAATTGGATAGCGGAGGTGGAACGCTGGTGCCCCTCCATGCCGGTTTTGCTGTATCATGGCACTAAGGAGGAAAGGGCACACATCCGCAGGAAGTGTCTCCCTACTGGTCCTGTCAATGAGAAGTTCCCGGTGATTGTCACCAGTTACGAAATTATTATAGCAGATCGAAAATTCTTGCAGAAATACCTGTTCAAGTATCTGGTGGTGGACGAAGGGCACCGACTAAAGAACTATGATTGCAAGCTACTGAGGGAACTGCGACAGCTTCATTGTGCCAACAAGCTGTTGCTTACCGGCACACCCCTGCAAAACTCACTTCCAGAGCTTTGGTCTCTCTTGAACTTCATCCTTCCTGATGTGTTCAGTAGCCTGTCGAACTTCGAGTCATGGTTTGATTTCAGTGCATTGCAAGAAGGTAAAACAGAAGAAGTTGTTGCTGCAGAGCAGAGAGACAAGGTGATCAGCAAACTTCATTCCATCCTTCGTCCTTTTCTCTTGCGGCGAGTGAAAGCCGATGTGGAGGTCACGTTGCCAAGGAAGCAAGAAATCATTCTTTATGCGCAGATGACTCCACTTCAGAAGCAGCTAAACGAGAAGCTCCGCGACAAAACATTGTTGAAAACGCTGCAGGAGAAGTATGTCAAGGAGGGCGGGACAGGTGTCGGCCAACTCTCCAAACTGAACAACATGCTGATGCAAATGCGAAAGACATGCAACCACCCTGATCTGGTGACTGGCGATTACGATAATGAGCCGGATTTTCCGTCAGCAAAGAAGCTCAAGAAGGATTGTGGGAAATTGCGATTGTTGGACAGACTGCTCTTGAAGCTGCATGAAAAGGGGCACAAGGTCTTGATATTTTCTCAGATGACCAAAATGCTGGACATTCTCGAGTACTACCTCGAAGAAATGGGTCACAACCCGTGCCGCATTGATGGTTCAGTATGCTACCAGGACCGCCAGGCTCAGATGAAATCGTTCAACAGTGATCCAGATGTGTTTTGCTTCTTGCTTTCAACTCGGGCGGGTGGCCTGGGGATAAATCTGACGGGTGCAGACACAGTAATTATCTATGACAGTGATTGGAACCCACACCAAGACCTTCAAGCGATGGACCGCGCACACAGAATTGGGCAAACCAAGCCTGTGCTTGTTTTCCGACTGGCCACAGCCAATAGCGTAGAAGGGCGTATGCTAAAGCGTGCTAACGAGAAGCTTGTGTTGGACAAGATTGTCATGAAGAATGGTGCATTTTTGCAAGAGGAGAGTAGCAAGAAGTCCTCTTTGAGTGCCGAGGAGCTCCTCAGTATGCTAGCAAACCAACAGGACTCCGGTGACCTGGCACAGAAAGGAGAAGTGGACGATGGAGTCCTTGAGCTCATTCTTGACCGCAATAGGCTTGAAAGGGACCCTGAATTATCGAAAAAAGCCAAACCTCTGCCAGCACTTGGTGTGGGCTACACTGTTCTTGAGGAGCAGAAGGGAGAGGGGCTTCTTTCAGGTGTCGAGTAAGCCATGAACGGTGTTCGAACTCTTAGAACCAATCACAATGATTGGTTGCGACACGTTTTTGTTCATCGGGTGCATCTGTCGTTTGCACCCCTCGGCCAGCACCGTCTGAATAGCCATGAACTCTTTGATACCCAGACATCTAGCACACGTGAGCAGTGGAAGGTGCTCTCCACCTGTAAAACCCCGGATCTTCTAACCACAAAGCATAGGATGCTTTCTGGAGTGATTTGGGCTGTCTAAGAACAGTGGTCCAGATTGTCGACCTTTGCCATCGAAGGACCATCTTGGACGCCTATTAGTAAAAGCTACCACTGCTTCAACCACCGAAACTTCCGCGAAGTTCAAACAATTTGTTTGTTTAGTTTGCCATGGGTGATTCCACAAGTCAGAGACAATCAGGCACCAGGGCTTGGCAATGTGCCCCTTCACTCAAATCAAGCCCATTGAAAATTAGTTTGCACGACCAAGTGTAGGGCATAATGGAAGTGGATCTCTGTCATTCTTGTGTTAGGAATCTTAGAGGCCTTGGTACATCTTCTCGCTCATTTCCACATGATCCTCTAGCAGTTGTCCTTCCTGCACCCAAGGGGGGACTGTTTTAGATGGTTCCACACGCACGCGCGGTCCACAGGGAAATTTCGGGTTCTTTTAGGATTGTATGTTGTTCATCTTTCATGCCGATTCCATTCGATCGTCCCCTCCACGCCCTTGTGGATGAACGGGGAGCTTTCCTGTTCCCTTCCAGCCTGTTGCCAACCTGGCCAGGTGTCGGAACACGCACCGAAGGTCCACCCCTCGGAGAGAAGAAACTCCCTGGAGATCTCGGGGGGGGGACGACACCTCAACCACCGATTACGTGTCGGAACTCGTCATGGCGAAAGCGAACGCGCTTGCGCGCGGATGGAGCTTGCTGCGCACGTTCAGCGCGCGAGGAACGTCCTCTGCGTCCGAAAGAATGGCTTGCGATGCGCTGGTGGTGGGAGCTGGACCAGCGGGGCTCGCTTTCGCGATCCGGATGCGTCAAATTGATCCGGCGAAGAAAGTCTTGGTGCTCGAAAAAGCAGCCGAGTGTGGCGCTCACGAACTCTCCGGATGCGTGATTGATACCAGAGCGCTCACAGATCTGATACCCACGTGGAAGTCGGACCAGACCTTCCCTGCCTTCGTAGAGGTGCAGGAGAACGAAGTGTTTCACGCCACGCCAAAGTCACTGAGGCGCATGCCTACACCTCCTGCCATGCACTCGTCGGGTGCAGTAGTAATGTCGCTGTCCCAACTGGTGCGTTGGATGGCAAAAAGGGCAGAGGAGATGGGAGCGGAGGTGCTTCCATCCTGCGCAGCCCAGAAAATGTGGCTAGCAAAGGGGAAGGTTGCTGGAGTGATGTCCAGCGGTGGAAGCCGAGTGCTTGCTAGGATTACCGTCCTGGCTGAAGGATGCCGTGGAAACGTATCAGAGTCCATCATAGATAGCTTTCACTTGCGTGAGGGTTGCGACCCACCTACATATGGTCTGGGGCTGAAAGAAGTGTGGGAGGTGGAGCCAGCCAAGCACATCCCTGGCAGAGTCTGGCACATCACCGGTTGGCCATTAGAAGAGAAAGCCTATGGTGGAGGCTTCGTGTACCACGAGAAGGAGAAAGGCCGCGTGTCTGTGGGACTTGTCAGCGGACTAGATTACGAAAACCCTCACTTCAGCCCTTTCCACGAGTTCCAAATGTTCAAGACCCATCCAGAGGTCAGGAACTTGTTAGAAGGAGGCACCTGTTTACAGTATGGAGCTAGAGCGCTCAATGAAGGTGGATTTCAGTCTGTACCGCAATTACACTTCCCAGGCGGGGTTTTGCTGGGATGTGCAGGGGGGCTCTTGGACGTTGCCAGGATGAAAGGGGTGCATACCGCAATGATGTCTGGCATCCTTGCTGCCGATGCGGCCCAAAAGGCGCTTCAGCTCCCTGAAGAAAAGACAGATACTTCGGGGTATACCCATAGTTTGCACAACAGTTGGGTATGGAAGGAGCTGTACGAAGGACGGAATGTCCGACCTGGTTTTGCACGTGGGTGGCTGTTTGGCCTTGCGAATGCTGCCTTGGAATCTTTCTTTTTCAAGGGGAAAACACCCTGGACTCTGCACCATGCCAAAGCTGATCATGAAACCACCCGGCTAGCTGCAGAACAAGAGCAAATCCAATATCCCAACCCCGATGGGAAACTCACTTTTGATGTCCAAACGTCGCTCCTTCGCAGCGGTATCACCAGTACCCATGGCAAAGCTTCCCACCTCCTCCTGCATGACGAAAACGTCCCCAACGAAATCAATTACAAGATGTATGCTGGGTTGGAGGAGAAGTACTGTCCTGCCAATGTATTCGAGTATATCGAGGAAGACACAGGAGGCAAAAAGCTGCAGATCAATGCTCAAAACTGCCTGCATTGCAAGGCATGCGAAATCAAAGATCCCACCCGCAATATTCAGTGGACCCCGCCCGGAGATGGCGATGGTCCTAACTACACGCGTATGTAGACCTGAGTAGTTTCTGACACAGGAACTGCAGAATGCACCCTCCATGTACATAGACATGTCTTGAGCCGCAGCGCGCTAGCACGGCTATCTTATTTTGTCGGAGCGATCTCTTATTGCACTTGGTTGAACTTTTCCATGATTGATTGTACCTGACTTTGCAACCCCATGAGCTTTGCCAGTGCCACTTCTCGTAGCTTGTCGGGCAACTCTGCCACTTGCGCCAAGTTGATCTCCGTCCCGTCCTCTGCCTTTAGCCTGAGACTGTTTTCCAGGTCCAGGGCTTCTCCCCCTCCGTCCACGTACAGCCCCAAGGGTGACCCGTTTTCCGAAAAGAACATTTCACTTGGTTTGGGCGCTCGTTTGGCTGTTGCTGGCATCAGCACCCTTCCTGGGGTCTTGGCAGCCCCCGGGCCCGGTGTGGTGAAGGGAAGTTGGCGATTGGGCGTCTTCACATCCGCCGCAGTGCTCCTTTTAGACCTTCGGAAAGCCGTTTTCGCTTCCGAGTGTGACGGATCTTCCTTTTTTCTTCCACCGCTGCGTGCAACGGTTCTCGGCACGGCCTGCTTGGGTGTGGCAGCCACGGCGAGGACGCCATCCCCCAGTTTGCAGTTGATGTTCTGCAGCAGCAAGGCATCGATGTCTTCGGAAAACTTCTCCCGAAACTCCTGAAGAGGCATCTTTCGCACTTTCTTGGGCATTTTGCGCAGCTGGAGCTTGAGTTCTTGTCTCAGCTCCGCGACTGCGTCGTCGGCCATGGCACGCAAGGCGACGCATTTCGCCTCCACCTCCTCCTCCAGCGCCTTCAGCGCCTCTTCCAGACCCGTTTCGGCCCTCGTGCTTCCTTCCACGTTCGTTTCCACCGGTGCCAGCGGCGCTCGGGAGCGTGTGGCGCGCGGCATGGCCGTGCTTTCGTCGTCGAAATGTTTCCCAATTTGTGAAATCGAAGGGGACAGACCACTCGAACGGACATCCCAGCCACCTCTCCTCGACGGGCCACGGTGCACAGGGGCAAAAAGGTCACGGACGGGAAGCGAGGGAACGTCGGGAAGGGAAGGGGATCGGTGGAGGCCTCGTCGGGACGGGACGAAACGGGGAGGAAGGGTGGGGGAAGTCATCGGGGAAAGCTGGGGCGAAGGAAACGCGGCAGGACGAGGATCGAGCCGGACGTCCTCGACGGGTCGTGTCTTCGGATCCCTCCTCTTTCTTCCCTCGAACTCCGTCCCTCTCCCCCCCGAGGGACCGTTGGGCGTTCCTTCCTCCCCCTCCGCGTCGGTCCGTTTCCTCTGCGAGGATCGGTCTTCGACCGCCCGTTTCGGGAACGCCACGAGGATCGATCCCAGGAAACGAACCGAAGGAAAGAAACCGAATCGCGCTGGATTGGAAGCGTGGCGGCTTGGTTCAATGGCGGATTACGGACGCCGCCTGGCGGGCAAGTTGACCGCCGACCTGGTGCTGGAATCTCCCCAGGGACTCAACCCCGTGGGCGACTACGAGCTGGACCTGCGGCGGAACAAACTCTCCGTGATCGAAAACCTAGGCGCCACAAGGGACCAGTTCGAAAGCATCGACTTCTCCGACAACGAAATCATGCGACTAGACGGGTTCCCGAGGCTCCTCAAGATGGAACAGCTCCTCTTCAATCGGAACCGGATCTACAAAATCGAGAGGAGGATAGGAGGTGAGGAATGGAAGACGAACTGAGGTTGGACGAACCGATAGGAAGACCGAAGTGCTGACGACGAATCGTCCGGTGGATGTTGCGCCTGCGTAGATTCGATCCCCAATCTCACTCGACTCATCTTGACGGGGAATAAAATTAGCAATCTGACGGACCTGGATCCGCTTGAGGTCTTGCAAAAGTTGGAGATGCTCAGTCTGGTAGATAACCCAGTGGTGAAAAAGCCACAATACAGGCTGTATGCGATCCACAAGATTCCAAGCCTGAGGGTGCTTGACTACCAGAAGGTGAAAGATTTCGAGAGGAAACAGGCAAGGGAATTGTTTGGTACCAAGGAAGGGGTAGAAGCCATCAGGGCTGCGGATACGACGCAGGAAGAAGACCAGGAACCAGTGGCCGAGGTAGAACATCCCTCTCCAGAGCAATTGGCAGCATTGCGCTTGGCAATAGCCAATGCCAAATCACTTGAAGAAGTATCTAGGTTAGAAGCAGCACTGCAACGTGGTCAGATTCCTGAGGAAATAAAGCAGGCGGCAATGGCAGAGCCTATGGAAGAGGGATGACGAAAGCTGAAAGCAAGAGTTCGGCTTGCAAATTTTTTGATTCTTCACTTGCAGATGCGTCCTCGCACAGGTGTGGCATTTCTCATGCAATACGCGCACGGCTTACGAGTTGCTGTCGCTGGAGCTCTTCCACTATTTGCTCCATAGCACCCTCACCAACTGTGTAAGACGGGCAGCGGCGCATGCACTGCCTGCCATTGCGAAGTGGGGTAACTGGCAGGCAATCACACGTGCAAACCTCGACCATGTTGCCATCGGGGTCGTGAAAAAAAACCTGCTCAATTTTGACCATGTGCTCGACAACCGAACTCCTCACATAGTTGATCCCATGCGTGGTGAGGCTGGACTCTACTTCCTGCAGACTGTCACAAGTGAACGAAATGTGATCTCCCTTGGGGTTGATTGGCGATGGGTTTGGCGAACTCTTGTTGCCGATCTTCAGGAGGTGTATGCCAATCCCATAGTTGAAGAGCCTTGAATGGACAGGGGGAAGGAGCGCACGCACGATTTCAGGTCAGCACATCAACCGAGACAAGCGCAACACCAGCGGCATTCGAACAAATTCGCTCACCATGCCCCATCGAAATCAAAAGAATCTGGACGCTTGATCTCAACGAATCCAAGGACATCTCGGTAGAACTCGAGCGATTTGGTCAGGCTCGAGCACACTCTGCTGATGTGGTTGATTTGTCGCAACGGGAGCGGGGTTTTTCCCCTCCCTCTTTCCCGTCTAAGTTCTTCCAACCAGTCCATCCTTTCGAGCACGTCCTGCGTGCTCCTTTCGCTCCCGCTCTCTCCGTTGGACGCGTTTTCTCGCCCTCCTTTCTCATTCCAATGGTTTTTCCACCTCTTGCACCCTCCATCCTGCTCTCGCATCGCTCCTGCATCAAGCTGTCGCCTCGCACGCGGGCTCGTTCGTTCCGGAGCCATCTTTCCAACGGCCACACGCACCCAGATCTCCTCCGATCTGGGCCCATCCCTTCTCGAACCCGGTTCTCCACGCGGGATCCTTCCGGTTCGAACCGGACCTCGTTCCGGGTCGAACCCGGATCCCATCGGGTCTATCTTCTGGGGGAAAGCGACGTGTCGGAGACGTGACAGGTGACACGTGACACGTGATCTCCCCCTCAGAATCCCCCCACGACCCCGGGGGGAAAGAATGCTGACCTGGCAGGGCGACCGACCCCCCCGCCCTCGTTCCCGCCAGATCTCGAGCACCTTCCTCGCGGCCATGCCGTGGTCGGCTTTCTGCGCGACGCGCCGAGCGCGATCGCCGTCCGAGCAGCGGCGTTCCAGGATCCGTTTCCACGACGGGAAGTCTCGAAGCTTCGTCTGGGAAAGGAGACATCGCGAGAATCGGTTGGACGATGGTTTCGAAAAGCCTCCCTCGTCACCTGCGACCACAGACGAAGCCTCGCACGGTGCGGCTTCTCTCTCCCAAACAAGCGACGAATGCGAAGCAAACATCGCCCGTCGACACGTCTTCCCGACCTGTGCGTGCGAAGCAGCGATTCGCTTCCGTCGTCGCAGGATCTCCCGCGGCTGCCATCCATCCTTCTCCAAACCTTTCCCACAGCGCACGGATCCGATCCACAACTTCGCCGTTTCTCCCACCGCGACCTCGCCATCCTTCCGTCCGAGATGCTTCCATGCAGACCACCGGTCCCAACGGCGTTCTAGGCTTCGTGGAGGACATCCATGGCGGCTGGAAGGAAGCTTGGATTCGTGCGAAACTGGCAAACTGGTTCCAACCGACGTCCAGTTGGATTTCAGAGGACGGGTGTCGATTCGATTCGCCTTTTGTCGTCGCTGCACCATGAGGCGCCGACGCTTCTGGAAGCGAAATCAAACGCTCCTGTGTGCGCTGTCGACGCTCGGACTCGTCGCACTCTGGATGGCGTTCCTGCGAACCCCCAATCCGTCGCCGCGCGTGCGTAGCGCGTGTGCGCCGAACGTGTCGCGACTGGGTGTGTATGGAGACGTCGGAGATCCGCAGATTCGAGCCTCCTCTCCTTCTCCAAAGGCCAGAGCGCTCTTTCGACAAGGTATGAGCCTGGCCTACGGACTCGCCACAGAAGAAGCGCTGATCACGCTGAACGAAGCCGTGCGCGAGGATCCTTCCTGCGTCATGTGCCACTGGGGGATCGCTTACGTGGTAGGGCCCAACTTCAACAAAGACCTCACGAAGGAAGAAAGGGAACAATGCTTCCGTTCCATCAAGACTGCGCAGAAGCTCGTGAAATCCAAGGGATTGCAAGGGAAAAGGTCGAAGACGCACGATCTGGAAGTTGCGTACGTGAACGCAATGGCAGCACGTTTCCCTAGCACGGAAAAAGAATGGACAGCCGGTGGTGAAGAGTGGGGGTTCTCGCTGAAATATGCCGAAGCAATGGAAAAGATTTGCTTTCGGTTCAAGGGAGAGTGGACCCCTTGTGTCTTGTATGCCCAGGCCATGATGGAGTCCACTCCGTGGAGATACTATCAAGAGAACGGACAGCTCAAACCATCCATGCAAAGAGTGTATCGGATGTTGAGCGAGGTCTTGTCTTCACAGCAGGGAGCTTATCATCCACAAGCTTTGCACCTCATGATACACCTGACCGAGGCTGCTCCTGAATTGTCCGATCGTGCACTTGGTGAAGAGGCTGCAGATCGTCTGGCATACATGGCTGGGGAGAAGTACGGCGTGACTCACTTGTTGCACATGCCAGGCCATACATACCTGAGGATAGGAAGATGGGCAGACTGCGTGCGGGTCAATGCAAGGGCTGTAGCTGCAGACACACTCTGGATGGAGAATTGCTTGCAACCGTACTTTCCTGGCCACCAAAGGGCGCAGCTAGTGGCAGGAGCAATGATGAATGGCAACGTCACCATGGCTCTCAAGCACTCGTTTTCCGCAGCAGAGATGAGGTTGCGTGGAGAGCAACTTTCCATCGAACCTCCACTAAGCGAGCCCTACGCCCTTCCCGTTGTACTTGCTCGTTTCGGAATGTGGACAGAGATCCTTAATCTTCGCCATGCCCTTGGAACTGCTGGAAACAACTCCACGTTGCTTGGTGGATATTTCACCTTCTGTCTCTGGAAGTACGCAGAAGGAATGGCACTTGCAGGCAAAGGTGACTTGGAGGGTGCGCAAGCAGTGCTGCAGGATCTACAACGCTCTGCCCAGAGCGTTCCTCCGGACGAAATCCCTTCACAGCATAGGTTTTGGCCTGCGCACGAGGTCCTCGCTTCCACCATGGTGCTGACCTTGCAAGCACGTTTGTCCCAATTACGCTTGGAAACCCAGCAAGCCATCCGCCTGCTGGAAGAAGCAATAAGGCAGCATTCGCCCATCCCGTATATGGAGCCTGAACACTGGTACCTTCCCTTGAAGCAGTGCCTAGGGAAGTTGCTTGTCGATGAGAAGGAGTACACGAAAGCGATGCGTGTCTATCGGGAGGATTTGGCAGACCATCCTCTGAATGCTTGGTCGTACTTGGGCATGGCTCAAGCGTACAGTCGAAGGGATGGAAGCGGATCAGCCAAGGCCGTCCACTATTACCTCCGCTTCCAGGACGCTTGGGCAAGGGCGGTAGTTTCCATACACAGTTCCTGTTGCGAGTTCGGTTGTTGAAGTCTCCTGTACTTGATTTTTCGGCTTGTCATGTTCCTAGGCCTGCACACCGGTTACGTGTCGGAATTCATCCGCGTTCATCCTCCACTGGACCCCAACAGTGTTTTTCAGCCGCGTCTCAATCGATCACGTGGATGGCGTTTCAGAACAGGAAAGTTCCCACCGCATCTTCTGAAACCCTCCAGAACCTGGCTCCCGGGGGGCGGAGGCGGGTGTCGGCGGCCGTCGTTTCGGTTCACCGGAAGATTCCTTCCGATTCATCGGGACGATCCGTTCCAATCGATTGGGAAACGGTCTTCCAATCCCAAGGGGAACAGACCCGAATGGCCGTCCCAGGCGATCCATTCGACGAACGGATTGATGCGCGATGGCGCGTTCGCGCGCATGCTTGGCGATCGTGCGACGAACGGGACGCACTTTCAGGCGTGGTGGACGCTGCACGAGCAGCGTGACCTCCGAAGAGACCCCTCCGGAAAGCGAGGTCGAGCACGGGAGCGACATCCAGCGCACGATCGGATTCATCGGCGCCGGTAAGATGGCCGAAGCGCTCATACGTGGATTCGCGGCGTCTGGTCTCGTGGATACAGACAGCATGTCGGCTGCAGACCTCTCCTCCAAGCGCAGGAAAGCCATGGGAGAGATGGGCGTGCACGCCCAGAAGACGCTCGAGCCCGAAACGGCGGTGGGCAGCGCGGATGTGGTCGTCTTGGCGGTCAAACCGCAGGACGTGCACGCCATTCTGGAGCGCATCGAGCTTCAAAAAGACCAGCTTCTAGTTTCTGTGGCTGCTGGACTCACCTGCGAATCGTTGGAGAAGACCCTGCCTCCGAACTCGAGGGTCATCCGCGTCATGCCCAACACGCCTGCGCTCGTAGGTGCAGGTGCCACGGCGTATTGCCTGGGAACGCATGCCACGGAAGAAGACGGAGATGTTGTGCAGAAGCTTTTCTCGTCGATTGGTTGCGCCATTCAAGTCAAAGAATCCCACATGGATGCAGTCACCGGACTCAGCGGGAGTGGACCGGCATACTGCTTCCTGGTGTTGGAAGCCATGGCAGATGGGGGTGTCTTGGCTGGATTGCCAAGGGAGACGGCCACCAAATTGGCCGCGCAAACCATGCTCGGGGCTGCAAAGATGGTGCTCAACGAGGACGAAGAGGAGCTCATGCATCCCGGGGTCCTGAAAGATGCTGTGGCATCTCCAGGCGGGACCACCATCACCGGCCTGCACGTGTTGGAATGCGAGGGCGTTCGTTCTGCGTTTCAAAAGGCCGTGGCCGCTGCCTCCCGGAGGTCGAAGGAGTTGTCTTGATGCATGGCGACCTGGCTCACATCGGCGAATGTTTGCTGGCACTCGGTTCTCAACGGCACATGCACTTGTTTTTTATTCTGCTACGCACTGGGGGTGAAATCAATGCGAGGATCGCCTCCAATCGATCCACACCACATCATTCTTTGTGTCCTTTGCATCGGGCATCGATCTGCATGGATCGAGCGCTTGCATCCATCCTCTGTGTTCTCCATCCGCTTTCCATGGACACAGCTGCATTCCCCTCGCTCCCCTCCCCAGTGTGCGTCGCACCCATGCTTGTCCTTCCATTCCTACTTTCTCTTCTTTTTCTTCAGGGAGGGTGTCGGATTGGTCTCTCCCGTCTTCGGTTGGATCCATCTCCCGGGATGGAATCCACCCCGCCATGATTCCATCGCCATTCCAGGAACCACGTCGGTCGGTGGTGCAGGCGTCGCGCAGCGATGTCCGCGCACGTGGACGACATCGAAGACGCGTTCCTGCACGACGGGACGTCCACGAGGTCGCCTCGCGTCCCACAGGTGCAGCTGCGTCCCCGGCGGCGACAAGACGAGGACGTCGGCGACGAGGCGGCGGATCCAGACGCTTCGCCATCGCTTCCTGGCAAGCAGAAGGTTTTCTTGCGCACCTTTGGATGTGCACACAACCAGAGTGACAGCGAATACATGGCTGGACTGCTCCAAGCCTACGGGTACGAGCTGACGGAGGTGGACCTCGAAGCCGATGCATGGGTCATCAACACTTGCACAGTGAAGAATCCCAGCCAAACCGCCATGAACAACATCATTACCCGTGGTAAAGCATCTGGGAAGAAGCTGGTGGTGGCCGGATGTGTGCCGCAAGGAGACAAACGGGCCAAAGAGCTGGAAGGGATGTCCCTGTTGGGTGTGACACAAATCGATCGAGTGGTGGAGGCGGTGGAAGAGACCCTCAAGGGAAACACGGTCACCCTCTTGAGCAAGAAGAAGCTACCCGCACTGGACCTGCCTAAAGTGAGACGGAACGCCCACGTGGAGATACTGCCCCTGTCCACTGGCTGTTTGGGATCCTGCACGTACTGCAAAACAAAGCATGCCAGGGGCGAGCTCGGAAGCTACTCCCCTCACGTCATTCGAGAAAGGGTGAAGAGTGCAGTGGATGATGGCAACGTGCGAGAGATTTGGCTCAGCAGCGAAGACACAGGGGCCTACGGGAGGGACATTGGGTATGACCTACCCAGGCTACTGGAAGACATAATCTCGGAGCTCCCCACGGATGGGAGAACCATGCTACGAGTGGGAATGACCAATCCACCATTCATTCTGGAACACCTGGATGCTATCGCTAAGGCACTTTGCCATCCCTGCGTGTTCTCCTACTTGCATGTCCCCGTACAATCAGGGAGTAATGCTGTCCTCGAGCGAATGAACAGGGAATACACACGAGAAGAATTCGAGCGCGTTTGCGACGTACTGCTGGCGAAGGTCCCAGGCCTTGAACTTGCCACAGACATCATCTGCGGATTTCCAGGTGAAACCGATGAAGATTTTCAAGCCACCATGGATCTTGTACAGAAGTACCGTTTCAGCCACACACATATTAGCCAATTTTACTCTCGCCCTGGAACTCCCGCCGCTAGAATGAAGCATGTGCCTTCCTCCACAACCAAAGCTAGAAGTAGGAAATTGACACAAATTGTGGACAACTTTGTTGGAGCCTATGAAGATTTGATAGATACAGAACAGAGGGTCTGGATTGTGGACCGAGCTGCGGATCGTAAGCACTACGTAGGTCACACGAAGAACTATGTCCAAGTTCTGATTGCGGGTGGGCAAGAATTGCTTGGTTGTAGTGCCATGATAAAAGTCACGAAGGTGACTCGCTGGAGCGTTTTTGGTGAAGTGCAGAGTGTTGTCACGCCAAAGCATTTTGTGCAGCTCACAAGGAAGCATCAGAAGCCGCAGCTTACCGATACAGTGAGCGAGGAGATGGGCGCTGGCACCGGTTTGACATCAGGGCAGACTTTACCTGACCAGTCCATGCAGAGCAGAATGGTCTTGGATGAGAAGGAAGCTGCACAGGAAACACACAGTGCCATTCGAACCCATGTCTTGGGTGCACACATTGTGGACGTGCTGCTTTGGTTGGGCGTTTTTGTTGGATTTCTGGGAATCACAGCATCTGCCATGAGGGGCTTCGTGGGGACCCAATAAACGGCAATTCCCCCTCGTTGCCATACAGATGTGACCATGGGGTTGCCTCTTTGCCAGAATGCTGGCTTTTCTGCAATCCTATCTACGCTCACCTCCTCTTCACACGGAGAAGATTCGTTCCTTTTCCTAGTACTGCTTGCGGTGAGGAAAGGTCCACCTTTTGCCTCTGCCGCCTTGTGTGGATGTGCAGCATCCATCCCTCCATCCTCTGCTCCACTTTGGCCTGTTCCTTCACCTTTTCCCCTCGCCTTGGAATTGTCCGAGACTTTGCTCATCGAAGTTTCCGTTGAGCCCCGGTGTCGGAGGGTATCCGTACCTTCGTTCCCCTTATCCAACCTTCCACCCTTGGACCCAACCTTTTCGTAACTGTCACCAACCTGTCCACCTTGCACCGCGCCTGGTGGGTGCGGCCGAAGATGAAGGTGGCCAGCCTCTTCACCGGTGCCGGTGGACTGGATCTGGGCTTGCATCGTGCAGGCCATGAAATCATTCTGCAATGCGAGGCCGATGCGGCTGCCCGACAGGTGAGGAGCGTGGAGAAGTACATCCAAGGAAAACGTGGGAGGGAGAGAAAACAGAAATGCGAATAAAACACTTCTGTGAGAAATAGGTGGAGTAGCAAAGCAAGTGTGGGGGGGGTGTCATTGAATGCTCCGCTCCGCTCTGAACATGGTTTGCAGGCACACTCGACTCACCTGGACATGATCGAATCCTTTCCCACACGCAGCTCCTGAAATGCCACTTTCCTGGCGTGCACTTGGTAGAAGACGTTGCTAGCATCGAATCGCTTCCCAAAGATACCGAGCTGCTTGCTGCCGGTTTTCCATGCATTGGTGAGGTTCCTATGTGCACCTGTCCGCGTTTGCCGAGCGGTATGTGTTTCTGCTGTAAGTGTTTCTGACCCGTTGCTGCAAAATTGAACCACAACAAACTTCCTCATGATGGGCTGCACCTTGGTTTTTCCCATCTCTTCGTAGATGTGAGTCATGCAGGCCTGCGCGCTGGTCTTGCCGGACAAAGCTCAGGCCTCGTTCTGCATGTTTTTCGTCTTCTTGAGTGTGCGCTGAAAGACAACCGGCCTGTTCCATGGGTTCTTTTGGAGAATGTCCCTGGACTGCTTGACTGTAATCCAGTCACTGGGCCTGCCATTTCACAGATTGTGACAACCTTTGAGCGGCTGGGGTACCATAGCTGGGCCCACCGCGTCGTCAGCAGTGCCTCATTCGGAGTTCCCAACCGAAGAAGAAGGGTATTTGTGCTTGCTAGTATGTATGGAGATGCAAGGGATGTTCTTCTCTCTACTGGTAGGATACGCTGTGTTGGATCCTGCACAGAACTTCATGGTAAGACCTGCTACAGCTGCCACTTGTCCAGATTAGAAAAGATCACAGGAAGGGGCTACCTGGACTGCGATTCCGATGAGGAGCAGGACCCTGCCCATGACCACACTAGCCAAATGGCGAGGAAAAAAAGCGTTTCCAATTCAATGAAAGGTGTTGAGTGCAAACTCTCTGATGCGCCTGTCCCCTGTGCTGAGAATGGAGAGCTCAAAACTTCCAGAAATCTGCAAGAAAATGGCGTGGAACACGAACCATCTTGCAAGACAAGAGCTCAAAGACCTGAAGAAGAATGCAAAGAGGAAAGCTTGAGTTCCCCTCGAGATGAACAGGATCAAGATCAGAGAAGCAAAGCTTTTCAAGAGGATGGTATCGACAAGGAAGATGAGGAGTCTGATAGCAGTTGGTCTTTTGCATTGGACCTGGGGAATGCTCGAAGTCCGGGCGCTGTGGATATGGTTCCAACATTTACAACAAACACTTCACGCATATGTCTTTTACTTGCCAGTAACAAGATGGGTATGCTGCAAGTCGAAGATGCGGAACGACTTCAAGGCTTTCCAGAGGGATATACAGACTGTTGTTATCCTATTGCTGCCCCCGGTGCCCCTATACATAGAGCATTAAACGCAGCAGACAAGTCCGGAAGTGGACAGAAGAGCCGTCGAGATAGCGAGCGCTGGAAGCTACTCGGAAACGCAGTGACGGTTCAAGTGGCCGAATGGCTAGGTAGACAGCTGATTGAGCCATATAGGCACAAGTACATACCCTCCTGCGATGACAAGCGCTTTGATTTGATTCTCTCCGACAGCACTGGAGAAACTGGCATTGTAGACATCTTCTCAGGAGACTTGAAGGCACGTGATTCACTTGTTGTACCAGGCACATGGCCACGAGGAGCGTGGTATCTGAAGACGCTTGGCAGATTCATTGCCACCGTTTCAGAGGCTCCTGAGATTCACCCTTTTGTCCCCCTTGGAGACTTTGTTCATGGTGTGGGTCAACCACCTGATCCAGGATCCCTGTCTGTCTATGTTGGTCGTATGAGAGAGCAAGGTTGGGACGTGACCCAAACAATACAGAAGGCTATGCGATGCGGTGCTGCATCCTTCTTACCTTCAGAACTGGAGGCTCTTGAGTCCCCCGTAACCCCTCTGAGGATAGGCAGGCTCTGTTGGGCAAAGCTTCCCAAGTGGCCATGGTGGCCGGGTGAAGTTCTGGACCCAGCCGACGAGAATCCACCACGACCCATCCCACCTACAGCTTTGTTGCGTTGTCCTAAAACAAGTCTCCCAGAGGGGGACCGGTATGTCCTTGTTATATTCTTTGGTGATAGCACATACCACTGGATGCAGGAGTCGCATCTGCGCGACTTTCAGGTGGAAGCAGACGAGAGATACGAAGAGGGGCTCCGAGCTACTTTGTATAACAAGGTGCTCGGAGCCCTATTCAAGAGCTCCGTGAAGGATGCTTGGGAAGCTCACAAGCAAAGCCTGGGAGAAACCACCCTTACGGACCAGGTTGCGTTTCGTGCTTCCAGAGCTGCTGCAGACGCAGTAGCAGCTGGAAGGGGTGAAAGGTGCGGTTTGTGTCACACATGTCAAGAAGAAAAGAGCTTACAGCAGTCCCAGCGGCGCTGTTTGGTGCGGCGAGCTCACGCTGCAGCCGCATCTGGCCATACCGGTGCGCAGCTTGCAGTACTTGGTGCAGAATGCATTGGAGCCAGAGTGCTTGTGTGGTGGCCGTTGGACAGTGAGTGGTACACAGGCACAGTTTCGGGGCACGATGCTTACCTAATGAAGCATACGGTGGACTACGACGATGGGGATGTGGAACACATACATCTCTGGAGTGCATCGCAAACATTGAGAATTTTGACCCCAGCGTCAGACTGGGGGAAAGTGAGAGAAGAGCTGGAGCAGAAGAAAAGAGAGTTGCTGGCTGCAAAAGAGAAAGCCCTCTTGGATAATGCAACCGAGGAAAGGTGCGAGGAAGCCGCACCTCTTCCAGAAAATGAGTTTGAAAAGGACAGGCTCGAAAACATTCAACGGAACAAACAGGCTCTGAAACTGACCATCCAGGGAGAGGGAACTGTTCTTTCCGGCGCAGCAGCAGATCCCATGCCATTTCCTTCACTGCCGAGTGAACAAGATCCACCCCATGTTGAACCTCCCGTAGACGAATCAAAGAAAGTGCGAGCTGCGACACAAACCCGATGTTGCGCTTGCAGCGAGTTTGCAGGTAAGTCCAAGAAAAGGGTCGCGTGCTGTTGCATTTGCAACCGGCAGCTCATTCACACCCGCTGCCTGCACCCAGCAGAATCGCATTTCTTGCAAATATCCGGTGAGTGGAAATGCGTGAACTGCTTGACTGAGGAAGACTTTGCAAGCGAAAGATTCCAGGGCGAGGATCTGTCCGTGCAAGGACTTCAAGAGTTTTACCTGGCCAGGAAATGCGAAGCAGAAATACGCAAGGCCTCCATGAGCAAACGTTGCCCTGCCGAGGCCCCGAAGGTACACTTTGACCCATCAGGCACAAATGCAATCCCCAAGCGGCAGCGTACCAAGGGAATGAGACACGCGGCTCCCCTGGTGGTCCAGACCCCGAAATTCTTGTACCTGAACATTCATGACTCATAACAGCCTGAGGTTAGGTATCGTTTTCGAGCGATGGGGTTTCAAAAGTGGAGAAGTGGTCATGTGTATTACCATGTTTGTTTCATGTTGTTATTCTTTACGCGTGCTCAAAAAACCTTGCCGCAAGGCCTAACCGAATTAAAATTATCATTTGACATCCACTTTGAGAGCATGCCATCGCGCTCACGCCACGGAGGCACATTCAGTCCGCTGGCGCGTAACGATTCCAGTGCTTTGGTCGCCAAGAAATCGGCCACCTGCAAAAGTCTATCCATGCTTCCTACAAACTCCAATGGAATCATGTCTACTATTTTTTTGAATTTTTGTGTGGGCCGGGCCACTTGAAACTGGGCCGCAAAGTTGGGTTCCACAATTATTTCTTCGCCGCTTCCCCTGTGCACGACCACGTAGGAATGGCTCCACGTACGTAGGTAATCCCCTTCGGAAGCCTTTTTGGCTACCACTCTGGCGTCGTACCCTTCCTTTCGCAGCCGTGCCGCCACCGCTTCGCTGGAGAGCTGCACCGTCTCGGGGGATCCGATGCGGTTCCGCATCATTTTCACTTGGATGGCTAGATCTTCCTCGAATCCGCTCCCGGGCCTCATGATGCCTAGCAGCCGGTTCTCGCTGTAGTTCATCGTGGTGTCTTCCGGCCTTTGCTCATCCTGTGCGCTCGGCCATCCAAACTTCCAGAACGGGAGGGTGTGGTGCAGGTGGTGTGTCCTGGGCGTTTCCATCTCGCCTGGTGCGATGCTCTCGTCCATTTCGAAGAGCTCATCGTTCGATTCGGCGTGCACCATGTGTGTTTCCCTGGCTTCCACCTCTTCTCCTTCCTTCGCGTTGATGTCTTGCACGTTCAACGCCTTGGTCTCCTTTCCGTTCGGCTGCAGCTTTCGGCCGTAGCCGAGTTCACCTGCAGCGATCCCTCCCACTAGGATGCGGTTTTCCACGTCCACTTCGCCGTCTGCGTACTTGCACACGCGGTTCCAGTGCGTCCAACCGGCATCCTTCTCGTCCGGTCCATCCTGATCCCTTCGTGTGCCACCCACGGCCGGCATGTCCTCGTTTCCGGTTTCCACCGGTCCGCGTTTCCGCTTCCTTCCCCTCTGGCTCCTGCTTCGAGCCGTCCACCTCTTCCTCGCTTCTTCCAGCCTCCTCTCCTGCGCTCTTTCGTCCCCAGCACGTGCGAAAGTGCGCCTGTGTGACCGCCGCCTCGCCTGCTTCGCTTCGTCCCAAATGATGCCATCGACCGCCAACGCACCTCCCCCAAGCCGGACCGAAACCACCATGACCCGCAGAGGAATAAGGGGGGCGAAAGGGACGATCCTCTGCGCGGAAGGGAGACACGCTTGCGGCGCGTGTCGGGAGCGGGTCCTTCCTCTGCATGGCATGTCGACACCGTGGGGCGTCCCGTCGGGTCCGGTGCTGCATGGACGGTGGATCCGGCACGTCCCCGCAGAGGAGGCATCTCTTCGGGGAGGGGAGGGGGGGGGACAGCTCAGCTCGTGTGTGAGATCGGGGGAGATCGGGTTCGCCCCGGATTCCCCGAGGGAGAGGGAGAGGGGAACAGGGAGGGGAGAGGGTACGACACGTCGTCCCGGGGACCTCGGTGGAAGCACGTCCAGGGAGGATCGAGGGAGGGGGGAGGGGATCTGACGTGGGCTCCTCGACGGGAAACGGGATCTTCGACGCCAAAGAGGGAATATTCGGCAAGGGATGGGGGATGGCGGTGTCGGTGCCGTGGAGGACGAACGGATCCGTGGAAGGGGAGACGTCGCTCGGTCTTCCGGACCCTTCGAATCGAATCTAGAACCGAAGAGATTCGGTCTAGACCCGAATCTTCCTCCCTTTCGATCCCGAAGCGAAGAGCGGGACTGAAAGGAAGACCCCCGGTCGAAGGACAACCTGGACGTGACGGACAGGTGACGCACGTCGATCCAAGCACGGACGAAAGCAACGGCTCTCTCGAGCACGTGCGGTCGACGTGTCGAAGGACGAACGTTCGAACCCAAACCAGGCGTCGCGATCGAATGTAGGAAAGGGAATAGACCGTGGCGAAGCAGACAAGGACGCGGACGACGATGCCGCGGCGTTTGGAAATCGAACGTTCGAGACGGATGCCAAGCCACACCCAGGACGTCCATGGTCCGCATCTTCCGGGACTGGAACACCGTCTCTCGCACGTCGAGATGTCCTCGATGGGCCCCTCCCGTCCAAATCGACACTCGAACGACGACGCGCGTGCGTTGCCGCGGTTCCGATCTCCTTCTCCAGCTGCGGAAAGGTTCGAATCGACAGGACGGATTCGAACGGGATCCTGGAGGTCGCGCACTCCGTTTGCGTCTCGTGAATCAAGGTGTCGGATTCAAGCCTTTGAGTGGCGGGTGGATCCGGTGAATGTGCTGTTCTCGCCTCCCCTTGCGTGCGTGCTCGAGCTGCCTGGATCCGTCACGCTCGAGGTGGTCGCCTTCCCACACCCAAGGTTCCCAGTTACACCACGACTGCCCGGGATTGTACGCGGTGCAACTGATCCCGATGGGGTGCAACTGGACCTCTTCAGATGCACCCTTCGAACCGAGATGCACCCCCGTGTTCCCTTCCCGTTTGTCGCGGTGTGTCTCGAATCCCAGGGTGCAACTGCTCCGAGGTCCATTCGTGCGTCGGACGTGGGCCATTGCACGCATTTTTCACGCGATGTGGCGTCGCATTGCGCCGCGTTTGGCGAGCACACTCGGCGTTTCGGAGGTGCGCAAAGGAGCTCGAACGACGAAGGAAGGGTCCCAGCGATTCCTTTCGATCGCGAAGGACCGACACGTGCGCAGGAAGACCGCCGAAAGGTCGTGGAACGCGCGCGATTAGGGTTGCGAAGCGCGTTGCTGACGACGTGCTTCGTCCAGAGCTTCGCGACCAAAGCCGCTGCAGAAGCGGCTGGAGACGTCCAGGTGCGTGAAAAAGACGCCTGCACTTCGGAGGAACGAGCGAGGTGCGAACGAGTGCGTCGGCTGACCTCCTGAACGCCTTCGAACGTCGCGTGTCGGTGGAACGCAGCTGCCGTTGAAGCTTTATGGCGTGCCTGGACGGTACGCTTCGGCGCTGTTCGTGACCGCCTCCAAGGCGAAGAAGCTGGACCTCGTGGAGAAGGAACTGAAGACGGTGCGTGACGAGGGAAAGACCTGCGTTCCGAACACCGAACCGTGCGGCTATGGCGAGGAACGTGAGCTGACCGTCCGAGCGTGGCGCTTATCGACGGTCTCAGATTGCCAGCATGGTGAACAAGAGCTCCGCCTTCAAGAACTACCTGGGCGATCCGACAGTGTTGAGGACGAAGAAAAGCAAAGGGATCGCAGAACTGATGAAGGAGTTCAAGGTGTCCGACCTCACGAAGAACTTGTTCGTGATCATGGCGGAAAACGGCCGATTGGCACACACGGAAAAAGTGGCCGAATCGTTCAACGAGCTCCTCATGGCGTCTCGTGGGGAAGTGAAAGGAACAGTGGTGTCTGCGGATCCTCTGACACCGGAGCAGATGAAGCGGATCAGGAGCTCCATCACCAAATTTGTGGACAAAGGGGCGACCTTGAAACTGACAGAGGAAGTGGATCCAAAGATCCTCGGAGGTATCGTGGTTTCAGTGGGAGACAAACACATTGATCTCAGCATTGCTTCCAGGATCAAGAAGCTAGAATCCTTGCTCGCAGAAGCGCTGTAAAATAATTCTTCACCATTCAATCTTGGGAAGAAACAATAGTCAGCCCTAGGTACAGCTGCCTAGGCCATCGGAGATCTGCAAACAGACCGAAATCGATGGTTTATTCTTCAGGTCATTAGGGACCACACGGCAACGAACGCTAGCAAGGAGATGTCTCTCAGCTTTGACAAGTTTGCGCCCTTCTTCTCGTGCAACCTGGCGTTGCCCGTGCTGGCTGGGAAGGCTCCCTCGTGAGAGATAGCTTGGTTCGAGGGTTTTCCAAAAGAGGGGGCAGTCTCCGCTGCCCGACTCGCGATTACCGATGCGTTGGTATCTGCCGCCCATAGTCCCTCCTGTTCCCCGTCCCTTTCCGAAACAGATGCCTCCTCGGATGACGGTTGAAAAGTAAGCCCGTAGAAGTCGCATAGCTCCCTTGCCTGTGCTGTGATATCATCCTCCGCAAGCTCCTCTGCTGCAACCCAGGATATGGAGCATGCTTCTCTCCCGGCTCCCATCCTCGCTTCATCTAGGAGCTGCTGTCTGTGCAGCTGCCTTTCGGTTTTCATAAGATTTTCCCGGCCCACCAGCATCATCATGGCAATGTCTCCCAATGCCGGACGTAGGTCGCATATTCTGGCACCTTCAGGCGCTTCTGCCGACGGGTGGACTGAGTTGGTCAGCACGCACACATATGCCTTGTACTTGGGGTCGATCCACAGGCTGGTACCCGTGAAGCCGGTGTGCCCGTAGGCACTCAGGCTCATCTTCCTCCCGGCTGGGCACCTGCGCATAGCAGAAAACCTGAGTTTGGTATCCCAACCCAATGCAAACGGGTACGACGTTGCCCTTGCTGTTTGTGGTTCCGTGAAAGTCCGTACGGTCTTGGGTTGGAACACTTGCCTCCCCGTCTTCTCCACATGACCCTCGCCTACCATCACCTCTGCAAATTTCATCACGTCCAGGACGCTGGTGAACAGCCCGGCATTGCCAGCACAACCGCCGAAGAGGAATGCGGTAGGGTCGTGCACTTCTCCCCAAAGCAATCGGTTTCGGAACGTGTTGTCCACTTCTGTAGGTACCACTCCTGGATCCCCATTTCCTTCTCCGACGCTTCGGAATCCGGTGCTGGTCATTCCAATGGGATCGAAGACGTGTTCTTTGACGAAATCGGCCAAGGATTTTCCAGACAGCCGTTCCACGAGGTGTCCCATCACGAGCATGCTGAGGTCGCTGTAGACCGGGTCTCGTCCCACAGGATGTGCCGGCGCATCTGCCATCACGAACTTCAGGATGTCTTGTTTCGTCCTCAGGTTCATGTGGTAGAAGGGATACCACGCTCGAAGTCCGGCGGTGTGGCTCAGCAGCTGTCGCACGGTGATTTCTTCCTTTCCGTTCTGTGCGAATTCGACGAGGTACGAGGCCACGGTCGCATCCAGATCGAGCAGGCCGTCTTCCCAGAGCCTCATGGCGGCGGGCACGGTGGCCATGACTTTGGTGAGCGAAGCTGCGTCCCACACGCTCCTTGCCGAGCAGGACGGCGCGGCCTCGTAGGTGTAGCTTCCATACGCTTTGGCACGTCGCATTCCACCGACCTTGCCGACTCCCACCGCACCTCCGGGGAACACGCGATCCGCCACGGCTCCGTGCATGACCTCATCCACCATCTCCCACGCCTTTCGGATCCTCTCGTCTTCCACGTGCGCCATCTTTCCTTCCCAAATGGCGCCTGTTGGTGCCTGGGAATGCCTGGTGATGTCGGAATGGGACCCATGGGACCCCCTCCCACCAAGGACCGAAAAGACAGCGGTCTTTACACGGTCCAAACGCGGTCCACGAGAGGAAAGGGACGTTGGGGACCGGACGAAGGGGAAGAGACGCCCCGGGGGAGAAACACGGTTGTGAAATCGTTGTGAAGGAGGGGCGGGTGGGGATTCCATAGGGTCGAGGGGGAAGGGTCGCCAGGTGGCACATATGGATTGCAGAGGG
Organism: Picocystis sp. L7; assembly: GCA_020975725.1. NCBI lineage: Eukaryota > Viridiplantae > Chlorophyta > Picocystophyceae > Picocystales > Picocystaceae > Picocystis > Picocystis sp. L7. Next base: position 545,183 of record QXJR01000003.1, read on the forward strand.
GAAGTGGAGCCATGTCACATGCACCGTTTCAAGAGTCGGATAGGACCTGCCGAGGCCACACAAAAGGTCATTTCCACGTGCCTGGAGGAGGGCTGGATGGAGGTTGGATCCAACGCACCAGGTGCGACAGGAGTCCAAGAGGTGCCTCCAAGGGCAACGCATGGCCTGCACCTTCCACCGATGCACAGGAACAACCGCACGACGAGAGGCGATCCAACACACGCATGTAAGATGCGTCACGTGAACCAGCCACGAAAAGGAGGCGTCCTCGCGACCACGAATCGCAGTCCGAGGCCAAGAGGTAGGGCCACAGGTCCGGTTGGCGACCTGGACTGAGGCCGGACACCGCACATGCCAATGCAGCTGCACGCCCGTTTGCGATACGACGTTCCACGACCTCCTGGAAGCAAGGATGCGTGCGCATCGAATCCCACATCGACGAGGCGTACCAACGACGAACGAAAGACGACACGCCGTGGGCGCGGATAGTACGAGCGCGAAGATCGTCCTCTGCACATCGAGTGGCACGTGCGGTTGGATCCGACACGCCAGGCGAACCCGAGACCAAACAAGCAGAAGACACGACGTCCTGGTGATGGATGGATGCATGGAGGGCTATCCTGGCGCCCATGGAATAGCCCACACAAATGCACTGGCCTCCAAAGATGGCCATGAGCGCTGCCAGAGCGTCGGAGACAGCTGGCAAGGCGTAGGCCTCGAAGACACGTTCTCCTTGCAGCACTTCCGAAAGGTCATTGTGCTCCGGTGCGGAAAAAGGACCAGAAACACGTGGTTCTGAAACAGCGCTTCCTATGTCCAAGACACGCGATTCGCCGTGACCTGGAAGGTCTACCGATATGCAACGGAAGCGACTCGAAAGGGGCCGCATCAAAGGAAGCCAGTCTTCCTTGCAACCCAAGAAACCGTGCAAAAACAGCAACGTTGGTCTCTCTGAAGACCCTGACCCAGGACCAATTTCACAGACACGAAACAAGTACCGTGCAACTGCCGTGTCCACTGACCAATAATCTTCATGGGTAGCTGGAGGAGGGCATGCATCTGCCAGCACATGAGCCTTCAGAATGTCCATCCCTCCTTGCAGTATCTTTCCACCTTTGAGCAGTGACATGCGCGTGCCTCCCAGGATTTCTCTTCTGCCACCATTCTGGCAGACGCTGGGGCTACTCCTGTTTGCAACTAGTTCCCCTGCAAACCAACCAAGTGTACCCAAGCCATGAGCTGTTTCGGTGATGCATTCCGCATCTATCGCAGCGGAGAGGTGCACTAGAACTGACATTCCCACGTCCGCCTCGAAGGAGCTACTGACCACACAACGAATGCCTTTCAACTGTGCCCATCGAAAAAGTTGCACGGTCTTCTCAAGCCCACCGAGCACTGATGGCTTGAGGACAAACACACTTACCCCTGCGAGGGTGTCCCACGCTGCGCTGCCATCGTTCGACGACGTGCTAATCTCATCCACTGTCTCATCGAAAGCAACTGGAATCCCTGACATTCTCTGAAAGTCGAGACTGTCCAAGTAGGAGCGGCATGGCTCTTCGACATACTCCAGGTTGCATGATTCCACCCCTTCACCAAAGTACAAAGCCTCCTCGAGGGACCAAGCACGATTCGCATCACACCGCAGTTGAACAGAGGGGCCCACTGTCGCCCTGATGCTTTGTAACAGTGCTATGTCCTCTGCAACATTTCTGTTTCTGCCTACCTTCACTTTTACACAACTGTATCCTTCCCCCACAAGGGACAGTGCCCTGTCCTGACCCTCCGCAGCAGTGCTGCACACCCCGATCAGTCCTGCACAACGGATTGAGGGAGAAGTGCCCCCTCCAGCTATCAAACTACCAAGATTTCTCTCTGTTGCATTGGCCAAGAGGCTCAACACAGCTGACTCGAGGCCAAAACGTACGCTGGGTAAAAAGTAGCAGAGGTCTGTGCCAAATACTGTTCGAAGCCATGCATCCAAGCTTCCATCCAACAGGCACACATTCACCGGCACTTGTATCCCCCCTTTATTTATCCTATTACAGATGAATGTGAGTTGATCTTCTACTTGTTGAATGGACTCAGCATGGAGGCCTGGAAGAGGCGATGTCTCCCCCATTCCTTTGTGGTGTTTGCCGTTGCTGCAGGAGGGCATGCGCCCTTCTAGTTCAATAATAATTCCATCCCTACTAGAGTTGCTGTTTACGGTTAGGCTTTGTTTCAATGGGAGGGCGAATCTTTTGACTTGGGCCATGCCTATGTCGACATAAGTCGATGCACGAGAGCAACCATTCCCATCCACAGCGGGACATGCGCTCAAACTCAACGCTCGGTTCAACGCCTTCTCGATGGAATTTTTCATGGTCTCGTGGAACTTCAAATTGTCAGCCTTGTCAATCTGAACTTCGATCACTGAATGTCCGCTCATGGACCAGGATCTTTCCAGTGCTTGCAAGAAATCTCCAACACAGCACACCTTCTCATGATACGTGCAATGGGCTTGACAGAGCATGCCAATATCAACATCTTCCGTGGGAACGACAAACATGGTCTCAAAGACGTCTTTGGACACTTCCCTTGCTACAGGCAAGTAATTGAAAATGCTTCCACCCCCGTTATTGACCACAACTACTGTCACTGGATACTGATCAGGGACATCTCGAAGAAACAACAATCCATTGGTATCGTGGAGGAACGATGCATCTCCAATAACAAGCGTTGCTGGTGTCCTCAATCCAACCGCATAACCGCACGCAGTGCTGAGGACACCATCAATTCCACTGGCCCCTCGGTTGGCTGCGACCAATGTCCCACTAGAACCCTGGCTCCTTCTTGGATCGGCGTACATGTCAAAATCCCGAATGGGCATCGAATTTCCAAGAAACAGAGCATGACCCTCTGGCAGCATCTTGGACACAAAATTTGCAACATGAGCCTCTGTCAGTCCTTCTTTCCATCGTAGACAAGTGTTTACTTGCTTTTCCACAGCAGAATCCACAAACTTCCAGGTGCATGCGTAGTCCAAATCCCTCCAAAATGGCCGCAAAGTGCCTATCTGTTCAACAATGAGGTCCACAAAAACTTCACTTGGCATTTGTATTCTGTCGGTCAAAACATGGCCAGGGTCGTGCCTCTCCCAGCTCGGTGCTACGAAAATCCACCTGCTTCCGCATTTAGACTTGCACGACTCCTCCAAAAATGTTTGTATGCGCTTAGAGACAAGGTGGCTGCCAAACTGGATGATGGTTTGTGGTCTCAGACGTTTCTGTGCATCTTGGGAGAGCAGCACTTGGTCAGCAAAGCTTACAAGGCAAGCATCTACCCCTGCCAGATGACCCATCCGCAGACCAGAAGCAACATCCCCAACCACTGGCCAACCCAGTGCCTCGGACAGCTTCAATGCAGAAAAAGGCACTCGGGGAGAGGTCGATTGACCGACAACAATTATCCCTTTCTCCACGCGTTGGAGGTCCCTACCCATGTCCTCGATACTATTCCCATAAAGCTGGTGTCCGAAATTTATTCTTGTGAATGGTTGGTCTGAGGCAACCCAATTCTCCAGACCCTCCAGGCATGTCTCTCTCCATTGGATTGCAATAGGAGCCAATGGTTCACGAAATGGACAATTCAGATGCACCGGACCTGGCCGGTTCGAAGCACCCACAGCATGCGCAACAGCTTGGTCGACTGTTGTTAACAGCATGCGTGCTGGAATTTCGTCCGTGGCAGAAGGAAGGTCACACTCGAACCTCACGTTTCTTCCAAAAATGCCAGCTTGATGGATGGTCTGATTTGAACCATTATCCAACAGTTCTTTGGGCCTATCTGCTGTCAAAACAAGCATGGGAATATTCGATTCGTGGGCTTCGACCACTGCTGGCAGCAAGTTTGCCACAGCTGTGCCAGATGTAGTTATCACGACTGCAGGCTTTCCTCTTCCTCTGCTGAACCCCAAGGAATGGAAACAGAGGGATCGTTCGTCCAGGCAAGTGCGTACCGAGGCTCGGGGATTCCTTGCAACTGCAAGAGCAAGTGGAGTTGAACGCGACCCCGGGGCCACACAGAAGTACCTCACACCCAGCCTGCAAAGCTCCTCCACGATCATACGTGCCCACAGAGAGTTCGGATTCGGCTCCTCTGGGAGAGGGCATTGGCATGTGAGGACTTTTTCATACTGCCGTATCTTCAAATCAAGCTCATCCCACTCTGCTGTGGGATCCGCACTTTTTACGATGCCCACACCCGCGTAAAGCTGAATTCTATTTCGTGTTTCTTCCTTGTTCCCTACCAATAATGCCGATCGAATTGCCACAGAAAACTCTGCATTCCTACTACCTATCCACCCAAATGGTCCCGCATAGAACCCACGATCGAAAGGCTCCAGGTCTAAGATGGCTTTCCGGGCGGCTTCTCTGGGAAAGCCGCAAACTGCTGGAGTGGGATGGAGTGTGGAAATGATTTTGTCTTCGCTTGTATGAGGCAACAGTGTGCCACTTAGTCTACTATACAGGTGCTGGACAGAAGCTTGCTTCACCACTTCCTTTTCAATCTCTAGCCTCACGCTATCAGCCTCACAAAGGTGCTTCAGTGCCTCTTGCACTGCATCTTGCACAACACTAAATTCAGCATGTTCTTTGGGGCTAAGCATCAGGTCCAAAGCCAGTGCCAGATCGGCTTTGCTGTTTCCTGGTTGTGCCCTTGGGCGCGTTCCAGCCATACTTTCGCTTGCAACTTTACTTCCCGTCTTGCAGAATAAGCGCTCTGGAGTACTACCAAAGAATGCTGTGCCCGATGGAAGCTGCAAACAAAACTGATAGGCTCTTGGATCGAGCTCTTGGAGGGCAGCAAGTGTGCTGAATGGATCCATGGATGCTGGAATGATCGTCTGAGTGCGGCGGGCCAGAACAACCTTTGCAAGATCACTTCCTCCACCATTGGTTCCTGCAGCATTGGCCTCTAATCTTCTGAGCAGTCCTCTCACCAGATTTTGCCACTCTGTTGCTCTCGGACAATGTACTGTGCTGGTGGACGCAGAGTTGCTCGCACCAGTCCGTTCCCCAGGGCTGGCCAGGCACCTATCGACAATCTCACGACAGCGATCGATCGATTGCTGGAATCGCAAGGGTAGACCTCCTTCCTCGTCCCACACCACTGTGCAAGAGACAAGCGTGCATCCCGGTGCTTCCCTGCACTCCAGGATTGGTAGCATGAAGTAGTAGGATCCAAACTCTTCCCATTCCAATCCCGGCCTGGCCCTACAGTCGAACCTTGTTCCACCAAATGCTTGTATGTTTGGTATATCGTCTGGAAGGTGTCTGTGGATTGACCTGCACACCGTCTGGTCGAATGTTTCTCCCCCTGTCCCACGCCAGATTCTGCTTGCCCCCACCCCTGCAGTTGCTCCGGCGAACTCCTCTCGCACAGGTTCAATTGTCTCTCTTCCCGACTGCCCCACTCTTGACACCTTCGGCGCGCTCCGAGGCGAGAAGTACACTTTAGGCACTCCGCTCACGTTTGCATCTACCTGTCGGATCCATTCCAGGACACCCTCTGTGCGAGGTGCAGCGACCTGAAGCCGTACGATCCCGCTGGTCAAGTCCATGCTTTCGAGCCTCATCGATTCCAGGCGCTTGCGGAGAGTGTTCAAGGCTTCCCGGATGGACGAGACCGCTTCCAGCTGCAGGAGCTGCACGTGTGCTATCGGCAACTCCGTCGGCATGGACGCTTGGTTCTTGGCCGTTTCGGCTCCGTCCACAGTGCGTGCGGGCCTCGTTCCACCCCTTTCGCTCTTCCTTCGGGTGCAGGAGACCTTCCTGCGTCCTCCAGGTCCCCTCGTCAGGCGCGTGCGTGCGGCCATGGCCCGCAGCACGGCGCAGCACGCGCGCTGGCCTGCCGCAGCCTTTCCACGTCTGCAGTGGATTTGGAGTGGATGCACCAGATCTTCCCCCCTATCCCCCTTTCCTCCCGTCTCCATCCGGGTTCGAACCCGTCCGATCGGGGAAACAGTCCGGGGTCGAGACGGGGCTGTGTCGCCTCGAAAGGGATTCGAAAGGGACGTGCCGGTGTGGGCACCTCCAACCTCCCCCCGTCCGAAGGGATCCCCTCCAGAGAAGAAACTCCCACGAGGGGAGGGGGGGGGGGGTGCCGACGTGTCGATCGAAGAGGACGACGATGCCGACGGCCATCGCGTCGAAACCGACGCCCTTCGCGATCGAAAGGAGGCGGAATGGACCGAAAGGGAAGCCTTCCAAGGCAGTGAAGAGCTGGAAGGGGACGGTGGGGACGTCCCCACGGAAAGGACGATGCGTGCGAGCGCGAGCACTGGTCGATCCGTGGTCCATCTCCACGGAAACGATCGTCGGTCAGCTCTTCGCAACGTCGTTGTTCCCGTACCTGGGATTCCTGTACTGGCTCACCAAACCCAGGAAGAAAACCAAGGTGCCGGGAACCTCGCTGTTCGGATTCTACTTCCTGCTGGTCTTCGTGTTCGCCACGATCCCAGCGGGCATCTATGCCAAGGTGCACTACGGACAACAACTGGCCAACGTAGACTGGTTGCACGGAACCGCAGAGTCGCTGCTCACCATCACGAATCTCCTGGTGGTGCTGGGCTTTCGGAGCGCCATCAGGGATGTGGAAAAAAAACAAGGGCAAACGGAGGGAAAGCAAGAGTGAGAAGGAGACCGACAGTCTCGCCTCTGACAATAACAACGCAACAGGTGGCCGTGTCCAAACCTGCTATCCATTTTTACGTGCAATGACGAACCTGGGTATACCAGCAAGGTCAGAAACAATGCGGATGTTATGAAAGGCGCAGCTCCCATTGTCGAGCCGCATCGTACGAAGCTCCTCTTCAAGCGCATTTGCATGAAGCTCCCCGTTCGTTTCCAATCCCAAGAAACCGTCGGCCACCAAGAAATCCCGTGCCCCCGTGCAGATGATCTGCAATTCCTTTAAACCGTCTGAACTACCGCCATCCAGCGCAAGGATAGGTTCGTGCCTGCCCACCTCAGCCTGCAGGCGTGGCAGACTGGCCGGAGGGATGTATGGTGGATTGCTCACAATTCCTGCCAGCTTGCCCTTGAGATGGGCTAAGGGATCGAACCATGTGCCTTGCATTGTTCGGATTTTGTGCGAAAGCTTTGATCGAAGCGCGTTCTCTTGTGTGTATCGTAGGGCTTTGGGACATTTGTCTACTGCCCAAACCAGTCCGTCGGCAGAGCATCGGTGCATTGCATCTGCCACGGCAATGGCCAGCGCACCACTGCCGCATCCTAAATCCGCCCATGGTCCGAATTGGTGCCTTGGTGACTGCAAAATGTGATTCCTAGCGATCTCTGCCAGCACTTCTGTTTCCGGCCGGGGGATGAGCACGCCCGGACCGACCACCAGCGTATACTCCATCCAGAAGGAAGTGCTCGTCAAGTATTGGAAAGGTTCGCGGTTTTCAATCCTTCTCCTCCAAATGTCCCGCAAACCATCCAGTTGCTCTCTGAGCAGAATTTCTCCGCGCTGGAAGGAATCTTGGGATGCCTCTGGACGTATCCGTTTCCAATTGGCGTCGGACCAGTCTTTGTCGGTTGCGTTCCGGAAGGCCGCCACCGCATCGTCCAGCAGCCAATCTAGTTCTCTGCACAGCTCCTCTTCCGTCGGACCTCCATCTTGCTCGTAGAACGAATCTCCCACGGCTTTCACCAGGCGCTTCGAATCCTTCCACCACTCAAACAGATCCTTGCCTGGGACGAGGTGCACCGCAGGACGTTCGCAGAGCGGTGTCGGCAGGGACGTTCCACCATCGTCCAGGTGGTTCGGACCGTCGCACGCATCGCGCGAACGGCTCGCGCACCTCCTCCGCGATCGGGAACCTGCCCAACGTTGCATCGTGACGTTCCAATCGTTTCGAGGCGCTCGAAGTCGAAGGAGAAGCTCGAGGCCGCGGCCGCCGTTCCTGTGGAGCATCGTCGGGCTGGTTGTTCAGGTGCAAGTGGTGAGCTCCAGGACGCAGCATCGGATTCAAATGGCGAGTAAACGGGTAAAACTGCACGGGAATGAAGTCCAAGCATAAGAGTGTGGCCAACTGCGAGGCAGTGGACAGAACCTCAAGCGTTGCGACTCAACAGGCCAACGCATTTGGGAACGTTCCACTGCGTATTCCAAGCTCCCTGCACAATGCAACGACGGTCGGACTGCCGCAGCATGTTGGCATCCAGGAAGGGACCAGTCCGTTAAATTCTGGGTGCAAAAGTTGCTTAAGATTGCTACACGGTATGTACAGTAGGTGTTGCAAAGTATCCTTTGAGCTCGTATCCAGTTGGATCGTTCGGACTGGAGCCAGGCTTCTTGTCGATGATGCCGTGGTGCACCGAGTAGCGCCCGATCCGGCGGTCTTCCACATACTTTTCGATGGCGATGGTGATGGACGAGAACGCAATTTCCGCATACGGGATGTCGTCGAAAGGGAACAGCTTTACCTCCAAGCTCTCCGGTCCCGTTCCGTACACGTACGGCGAGGCGAGGCTCCCTCGGAAGAGGATGTATGCCTGTCCTATCCTGGGGACGTCGAAGTGAGCGAACGGTGCGTGCACGTCTACCATCGCTTTGACTTCTTCCAAGGTTTCCCGTTTGGCACCTTCAACGGCGGATTCTCCCAGTTCCATGAATCCAGCCGGCAGCGTCCACATCCCTTTGCAAGGTTCGATGCCTCTCCTGCAGAGGAGCATCTTCCCTTGGTGTTCCACGATGCATCCCACCACCATCTTCGGGTTCTGATAGTCCACTTTCCCACACGAAGTGCACACGTGTCGCCATTGGCTGTCTCCTTCCGGCACGGCCGCTTGCACTTCTCCGCCGCAGCTGCTGCAGAACTTCACCCACGGCTGCAGGGTCGGCGGCCCGTCTCCCTGCTTCCCTGACCGAACACGTGCGTCCCTCGTCTTCCCAGCCCTCCCGCTCCTCCTCCACGGCCTCGCACGCGTCGCGAGGTGCGCCGAAACGCGCCACATCGATTCGCTTCTCGGACGCGATGCGCACCGTCGGCCCCGCCCCTCCCCCGTCCGATCGCCACTTCCCGCAGAGGCCCATCTGTCCAGGGTCTGCTCCTCCGCGGGGAGTGTATTTTTGGGTCCCCTCGTTCCCCACGGTGTGACCACGCGTGGGTCTTGGTCAGATTCGCTTCGACAGACCATACGTCGAAGCACACAACGAATCGCATCGAGACCGCCTTTCCACGTGTGCAGACGTGAAGATCTGCAAGATGGGCGTGGCGGCGTCTTGGATGTGGTCGTGGCTGTTCCCTAGGAAGGAGTACAAGATCGTGGTGGTGGGCCTGGACAACGCCGGGAAGACCACGATGCTGTACAAGCTCTACCTGGGAGAAGTGGTGATCACGCGACCGACGGTTGGAAGCAACGTGGAAGAGGTCAAGTACAGGAACCTCACCTTCGAGGTGCGTGGGATGCGGCGAGTGGCGGCTCGAAAGCGAACCGTGCGTGGTGTGGAGACGAAGCTGACGCACGCGTGCAGATGTGGGACCTCGGAGGACAACAAGCGCTGCGTCCTTCGTGGGAAACCTACTACCAGGACACAGATGCAGTCGTGCTGGTCGTAGATAGTACCGATAGAGGAAGGCTAGGGACCGTGAAGGAAGAGTTGTTTCAACTGCTGGCTCACGAAAACCTGAGACGAGCCTCCGTCCTCGTCCTGGCCAACAAACAGGACCTGGCCGATGCAATGACTGCCGCAGAATTGAGCACGTCTCTGTGCCTCACCGACATCAAGAAGCACAGCTGGCACATTCAGGCGAGTTGCGCCCTTACCGGGGAAGGATTGTGGGAAGGCATGGAATGGATTTCCGAAGAAGTGAAGCAAAAGCACAAGGCCAAGGAGAAAGGAGAAAAAATAGCCAATCCCGTCAACAGCCCAGTTACTTGACGATGATAGCAAGCACCCACGGAACCAAGAAAAGTCTTGGAACATACATCGCACCTTCCCACCAATTTTTGCTCCTCAGGGTCCAGGCCGGCTTTGATCTGGAACTCCAGCCGCTGCTTTCAGTCCAGAAAGAAGAGAGTAACAATCTTTTTCAATTTCTTGGCTTCTTCACAAGTCTCCAGGAGGAGCTTGCTGTCATGAAAGGCGAAGCAAATCACCTGTTTGACCCTGCTCGTGATGTCTTTATTGCAAATTCTGCTGGCCTCCAGTAGCGGCAAATGGTCGTTCTGTGGCATCTCTATGAGCTTCTCTACCTGTTTCAAGAGCTCTTGGCTTTCTGCTGGTTGTTTCTCCAAGCTTTGCGGCAGCACCACGGTCAGCAGCTCCGGTTGTTCCGCTCTCAGCGCCCCCCTTATGACGGCTGCATTGGTTCCCATGGCACCAGACGTCACGATGGTGTTCCCCGTGAGCACCATCGCATAACTGAGGATTTCAATGAGCTTCTGGTGCATGTATCCCATGTTCCGCGTTCCAAAGAATCCGATGGTTTTGGGTCCCGATTCTTGTATGGCGATCAACTCCTGCTCGCGCCGAAGGCCGCCCAGAGGTCAGAAGGAGCGCTGAAACGCGTTCGAGATGCAGAAGAACGACCACGAACCTGCAGGTAATCTACGTCCGTCGATGCGACCGACGGTTCGAGCGTGGCTGCAACCCCTTGGACGATGGCATCAGCCTGCGTCGGCAGCTCTCCGGGTCCCTCGAGAGCTCGCACACTCCCTCCACGCGTCTCCAGGGTCTTCCTCGGGCGTTTTCGAACTTCTGCACGCATCCAGAAGCTCGCATTTCGACGTGCGATCGCGACGCCTCGTGCGCTTCGCGCCATCGCCCAAGGCTCCATTCGCCTTCAGCAATGATCCACCTGGTCTTGTCCCACTTGCGCCCTGGTCAGCCGTCCCCAATCGAACCCAGGATGGTGTCGCATCGAAAGGGACAGGAAGTCGGGTTCAGACCCGACTGATGTCCTGGGGTCGAGGATTTGCTCCCTGGACCCACGTGCCATTCCCTGTCGGAATTGTTTCGAGTCCACAGGGAAAGAGAGGTGGAAGCATGCAACCAACGAACTGGTGGAGATGTCCGCCGTTGCGAGCCAAAGGTCTTCGCCATTGGCGGTTCCCGTGCGGGTTCAGCGATACGGGACGAGAAGGAATGGGAGTAGAGACGTGGAAAGGGGGGAGGTGGCGGAAGATTACCTGAGTAACGTCCAGTTCATGGTGGGAAGTGCTGCGAGCAAACCGTGCATCCTCCCACCTCCGGTTGCGACCCAACGGGACTTCTACGTCCGCTCACACATACGCATCGTCCCTTGCAACCATCTCGTCGAACACAGCACAAGCCTTGCGTAAACCACGGACCTCCAGGCCACCTTTCGAATCCACAGGAACGCAACACGATCAGCGGGTCTCTTTTCCTTCTCAAGCGTCCATGACCCGGACCGATTTTCCTTTCAGACCCGAATCGAACCGGGTCTCCGAGGAGATCCCAACGCCGAGAGCCGGCCCTCGATCGATAAACGTTCGTAAACATTCGGTTCGGTCAGCACAAACCCAGGAACAGGTTCGATTAACTTTAGACTTAACCGTTCAGAACCTTCGTGTTCGGACATGGTCGAGATGGCGGCGACGTCGGAGCGGGATGCGCGCAGCATTTTCGTGCGCGGCTTGCCGTTCGACCTGGCAGATGCGGAGCTGGAGGACGCCTTTGCACGTGTGGGACCCGTGAAGTCCGCCTTTGCGGTCAAGGCTGCAGGAGACGCGCTCAGAAACCGTGGATTCGGCATCGTACAGTACGCGTTGGCCGAAGATGCGCGTCGCGCGGTCGAGGAAATGGACGGAACGTCCCTTCGTGGACGAACGCTGCGTGTGGAAATGGCACTCAAACGTTCTGTGCGCAATTCGGTCGAAGAAACCGCCCAGCAACGTGTCGGAGGCATCGTTCCATCGTCTCGAGCGGCGCCGCCGGCCGACGCTTCGTTTCGGAAAGGGACGAACGGAGACCCGACCAAGGATGTCTCAGAGGAGAAAGGACCGTCCCAGAAGCAGAAGGTGGCTCGAACTGTTGCTGTGGGGAATCTGGCGGAGAAACAGGTGGAAGCGGCCATCCAATTGGCCCGCCAACAGGGAGGAGTGATCGATGTCCTGCACCCTGCACCCAAGGAAGAGGTGGCAAAGAGGAAATTGGAGCAGGATGGTTGCAAAGGTGCAGTTGCCTTTGTCGAGTATGAATCAGTGTCCCAAGCAATGAAAGCAGTTGCTGGACTGCATGGAAGAAAGCTGCCAGGAGGGGGAAAGCTTTGGGCTCGGCAATTGGGAGGAGAAGGCGCCAAGCTCAAGCGGTGGAGAGTCATCGTAAGAAATCTTCCATTCAATGCAGAGGCAGAAGACTTACGCAATGCTTTTAGAGCGTGCGGTCTGATCTGGGAAATAACGATCCCGCACAAGGCTGATGGATCGGTACGAGGCTTTGCATTTGTTGGATTCATTTCGGCCAAGCAGGCCCAGGATGCTATTGAAAAGGTGAATGGGCAAAAGATAAAGAATCGGCGGGTTGCAGTAGACTGGGCATTGTCGAAGCACGACTACGAGGAAAAGGCAGAGCCACCTGCAGAAAGACCATCAACCATGATTGGTAAGCAAGCGCCGACACCACCGCATCTGGTTAATGGTAAGGATAGAACTCGTGACGCTGTCCAAGATGTGGACCATTCAGGTGAAGAAAGCGATTCCAGTCAGGATTTGAGTGAAGCAGAAAATGACGCAGATGATATGGACCGTGAAAAGGCCTTAGATGTAGACGAGAAGAGTATTGCATCAAAGGTGTTGGACAAGGTGCTGGCAGACAAAACGTGCGATCCAGAGAGCAGAGAGAAGGAAAGGCCTAGCAGCAAGAGGGAAAAGGATGCAAAAGAAGCTGGAAGGCCGGAGAGTACAGTGAAGGAACGACCGAAGAACGCAGCACATGGGTTTATCCATCCTGTTAGACCGACTGTCTATGTTCGAAATTTGCCCAACTCTACGACCAAGGAGGACCTTCTCTCCGCCATGAATGTGTTTGGGATTGTGCGTGAGTGTCGCGTGGTCTTTGACAAAGTTACAAACAAGTGCAATGGTACAGCATACGTTGAATTTGTGGAGAAGACATGCGCAGAGTTGGTGTTGCAAGCTGCGAATGACCCCAGCGCCAGTGGAATAAGGGTCAAGGGTAAAGTGGTGCAGGTCTCTCCGGCGCTTAGTGCTGAGGAAGCCCGGAAGCTGAAGAAGGAATTAGCAGTAGAAGACAAGAGGGAGAAATCCAGGAATTTGCATCTGTCCAAGGAGGGCGTCATAGCAGAGGGATCCAAAGAGTGGCAGGAGCTCTCTGCCGTAGACCAAGAAAAGCGAAAAAACGGAGAGCGAGAAAAGAAGACAAAGCTGGCCAGCCCGAACTTCTTAATTTCTGCAACGCGTCTTTCCGTGAGAAACATCCCGTTGGAAATGTCAGAGAAGCAATTGAAGGAGCTGTTCATAAATGCAGTGAAGGAGAAAGCCACCAAACAGAACCCCCAAATCAAACAAGTCAAAATCCTTCGGGATGATGAGAAAGTGGCCAAGGATGGACTCCCTCTGTCCAAAGGGCTTGGTTTTGTAGAGTTCAAGGAGCACCAGCATGCAGTTGTTGCATTGCGGAGCTTAAACAACAACCCAAAAGTCTTCAAAAGGGACCGCAGACCCATTATAGAGTTCGCGATTGAGAATGCAAAAGTTCTCAAAGCGCGAGCCTCCAAGATCAAAGGCACGGCAAACAATAAGATCACAAAGGGGAGTGGTCCTAAACAGCTTCCGGAAAGAGAAGGTCGGGAGGGAGCACCCCGGAAGCAGGATGGAAATCCTACAAAAAAACAGGTTCATCAGAAGCAGGACATGGACGCTAGCCCGCGAGAAGCGAAGGCGCTGCGACGGCCGGAAAAGAAAGCGGTAGAGGGGGGAAGTGCGACGAAATCAAGCAAAGCCCAGAAGCGAAAGCAGGATCAGGACGCATGGACAGACTCTCTTGCACAAGCACGACCCAGGGATGACCCGGTTCCTACTGAATCAAGGCGGGAGAAAAAGCGACAGAGGAAAGATGTTCAAGAGGAAAACTTTGAAACACTTGTGAGCCAGTACAAGGCAAAGTATTTCGGTCCGCAGCAAGGCGGCAATGAAAAAAAGGAAAAACGCCGCCTGTCTCGCTGGTTTGAATAAAAGATGTCTCCTACGTGTTCTCTTTTGAACCTGCGCAGGCATTTCCTTTGTGAGGGAAAAACGCGGGCCCTTTGCCCAGTACCTCCTTTTGGTACGCAGGTGCCTTCGCAGCTTTGCCCACGACTTCTAGCAAGACCTCGTCACTTATGTTGTCTTCTATACTTCGCATCACCTTTTCGAAAACCATGTACGCATTCGGCTTGTCTTTGTCTTTCCTTTCTCTCATATAAACCCAGCCATTTCTATCTTTGTCCCACACACACTCGATGATGTGGCCAATCAACTCATCACCAGAGACCCCTGGTGGAAAATACACAGTTGCGCCTTCGAGTGGAAGGAGATGGTTTCCTCTCCCAAGAAGTAGCAGCACATATCCCTGTGGTGTCTTGTCCAAAGTAAAGTCCACAGAATTAAGACTTGCATACTTCCACTTGAGAAGCTCGTGACATGTGCGAGGAACATACGGATCATTTGCTGGCTGTAATATCACCCCGTCGGCCTCGTGCGTGAGTTGGTGAGGGATCATCTCTTTCAACACTTTCCTGGTCGCCTCTAACGGCCAAAAATCTTTCCTTCGCACAGCAAAAGGCTCCATCCCGTAATCATACCTAATTTCTCTCACGTTGCTATGCATAGGATGACGTGGATCTCTTTCTTTATACCTCGGGTTCACAATCTCATCTGCAATCAGCTGAAACCTCTGTTTGAAAGGCAAACTGATGATGCTTTTCTGATTTAACATCATCGCATCGTAGATCAAATACCTCCTAACCTTTATCCCAGTGTCAGCCGATTCATCCACAACCATTTCTCCATCCATTAGGGTTCCGTGGTGAACAGCTTTCCCGTCCCTCCGAGGGAATCTCAGGTCAACTCTGCGGACGGTGAAGCTACGGTCAATCAGATAACTTCCCCAACACATGGCAAGCAGCAGATATCTCGTGCCATCCGCTTTCCAAGTAACCATGTATTCCCTTTGCATAAGCAGGTTCATGTTTGATCTTGCAAAAGAAACAGGCTGGCTTCCCGGGAACCTCCTCCCCGGATCAGGTTTTCCTAGAAGGGCCCAGGAACACAAGTCTTGGTATTCTCTTGCTTCTTCCAGGGGCACAGGTTCTCCCAGCAAGTCATCATGCGCAATTTCAGCCACTTCCTCCTCCTTTGCCGCAGTCAACTGTCGGGTGCGGATGTCTCCTTCGTCTTCTGCATCACTCAACCCATCCTTCCACTCCGGCAGAGCAGGCGCAGCAAGACTAGAAGGCCTGTATTGGTGAAAGGATTTGAACAGTTCGGTGATGTACAGGTCTTTGTAGATGCCGGGAGGTCTGGCTTGGGCAAACTGTTCGAGAACCTTGGACACCCCGTTCACGTGACCCATGCGAAGGGCATAGCTGCACACCATTGTACCTGTGCGATTGTGCCCATGAGTGCAGTGCACGAGCACGCAGGAGGGTGTGCAAGCCTGGGCCAATTGGGCAACATCTGTTTGTATCTTTTGCATGTTTCGGGCCATGGCTTGCATCTGGCTCTCCCATTTGGGTTTATCCTCATCGGCAGCAGTTTCTCGTAGCTGCTGTATTTGTCCTACTTTTCCCTTCATTTCCCTTTGCTTTTCCGTCGCTTCCCGAAGCCTGCCTTCGTTCTGCTTACGCTGCGCCTCCTCCATCTGGAAGAAACGCCTCACCTCGAAGACGAAAGTGTTGATGGCTTCAGCATCTGGTGCTTCGCCTCTACCCCGGCATCTGATCTTCAAGTGTCGCACGCCCAACCTCGTCCATTCCACGGGATCGTAGTATTTGGACGAGAAAGTCAGGTCCACGACCATGGCGACGCGCTTTCCACACGTCTCGTAGGCCATGTCCACGGCGTCGGCGGGCGTGAATCGCGTCGCGTCGTCCATCTCTCGCAGCCATCGTGCTCCCAGAGGCACCTTGCAAGGCACGAGACCGTGCAAACAACGTCCCATGGACGCACAAGCCTCCCATCCGTCCGGCACGAGGTCGCGCGCCAGCAGCTTGGACGGCACTTTCGGCGCCTGTGGGACGGTCCGAGCGCGCTTCGGCGCGTCTCCTTCCTCCTCCGCCTCTCGGTTGCGCTCCTGCTGCAGCTGGCGGCGCTTGGCACGCGCCTCCTGCAGCAGGGCCACCGCGTCTCCACCGTTGTCCGCCATGAGGTGTGGGCGCGACGCCACCAACGTGTCGTTTCACGTGTCCAACGCCCTTTTGGGCGATGGGCATGCCCATGCCTCACATCACCTGACACCCCCCAGATGGAGAGGGAACCGACCGCCTGGCATGGGGTGGAATGGCCATGGTCTGGGTGGCGAAATCAGCCGTGGCACCTGCACGACGTGGACGCTTGCTGGCAGCGAGGGGGGAGCGGAAGGGGTCCGCGGAACGCTTCCCAGAAGGAGTGCGACGCTGAGATTCCTGATACGAGTGGTACGAATCCACCTGGCAGTCTGACCAAGGACAACGCTGCCGCAGCATGCGGACGACGTCGTGGAAAGAATGGATCGACATGTCGTGGACCACCACCTGAGCAATGCGACGGTCCCGTCCCACCAGCGAAATGCCCACCGATCCAAGCTGACATGACTTGCAAAGGTCCCTCACATCCGACACGCCAACGTTCTGGGGAAGGTTGCGTACGTAAAAGAGATTCGATCGGTCCACCGCTGGATCTTCCCCGAAAAGATGGGCGTATGGATAGTCGCTCTGGCCCACGAAAACGCGCCCCACATGTGGGAGCCCATGCAACAGTGAAGGCTCCATGCCCAACGCAGGCTTCTCTCCGCTCTTCAACTGCAACATGCGCAGCAGCTGGGCAAGCAAACAACCTGTCATCATTGCATCGTACCCTGCCTCGTGCGCGAGCTTCCCTGGCTCCGCCTCGCCATACGCTGAACAGTCCTCCGAAAAGCTGAAATTCATCTTCCAGTGTGCGGAGCTCCCGAGAGAGTCGAGGAATTCTTCCACCAATGCGGAATCTGCTACCAAACGCTGATATAGCTCGGTTAGGGATGTGCCATTTCCTACCAGAGAGCTGAATTCTGATTGAACGACATATTTGGTGTCAGCAATTCCACCCGGGAACATGCTGGAGATGCAATCCTTGAAATCTGACCACGCATCTGGAAGAGGAGTCACGAAATTCTCCGCCATGTAGGCCAGATCTAGCATTCCGTTGTGAATGGCCACTGGTTTGGCTGCCCTGCTGATCATCTCAAACACGCGGGAGAATCCAGCAGCAGATTCAAGCTCCTGGCGCTGCTGTTCCTGGACACCATCCTTCCAAGACCTGATCTGTTCAGCAGAAGCACGGGTCAACCTCAGGAATGCCCTTTTCCTCTCGTCGACCGCCTTTTCCACATAAAATCCGACGTGTTCGCCCTCAAGTGGTGGGAACCTTTCCAAGGCTTGGTAGCAGATGAGCCTCTGGTAGGAGTTTGCCGAATCCAGTTCCAGTGTCTGTTCGGTCCCATCTCTCCACTTTGACACCAAACTCTTGACATTCTCCAGGTATTCCTTATCTGTCTTGGAAAGTTGAATGTTCCCTCTTTCGTTGGGTTCTTCGATGGATTTTCTGATCTTCTCTTTCTCGCTAAGCGGGAGGAAGCTGATTCCATCCCGGAAGAATTTGTTGAAGTCGAAGTTGTGTTCAGCCAGGTATGCCATGGAGGACGCTTGACAGGTAAATCGTTTGTCCCAGTTCTTGAAGGGCCTCGGGAAGACGTAGAAGTTGTAGGCTTGTACTTGATATCCACAGTCACCGTCCCACGTGAAGAGTGCCACGCCCACTTGCGACACGGTGAAGCTTTTGGCAGTGGCCGACAGCTTGGCGTACCTTTCCTGAAGCGTGTCGTAGTACTCGAGGTTGCGGTTCATCCCGAGTCCAGTGAACTCAAGGTCTACCGCCAGAAACGTGCATCCTTCCAATCTTTCCTTGAACGTCGGCAGCACGTCTTCGAAGTTCTCCTGCGTCACTTCCATCGCGTCGCAACCACGCCGCCTCGTCCCTCGTGGCGATGCGCTTCCAACTGTGCTTCCTTTCGAAAGGCAGATCCGCCGGGTTCCATTGGAGGACGAATCCCCTTTCGGGACCGATCCGATCGGACACGAAAACGGATCGGACGGGATGGAACGGGGAGTTTCTTCTCGAAGGGGTTCGAACGAAGGTTCGGAACCGAACTGCATCCGGAGCGGGGCCGAAAAGGGTCTCGTCAAGAGCGCACGAAGCGCTGTCGAACCGAGGCGAAGGTCTCCGGAAAGCCCACTCGACCACCTGGAGGTCGGTGGCGGAGTCCTGGTGCGCTCCTGAAGCACGCGCGGCACGCTTCGAACTGCATCCTTCGGAGAGAAAAAACTCCCATATCGAACCCGCCCTTTCGCTTCGCTTAATCGTTTGGAAACCCGACCTCCCAGCCCGTCCCCGACAGCATTTGACCGGGCGTTCGAGAGGTTAACCGCTGGCTTAACTCCGGTCGGGGGGCTGCCCCCCCCTCCAGGGGGACGAAGGCCGTGCTTTGGTCGTGCTTTGGTCGTGCTCAGATCGTGCGTTGTCGAGACGGACGAGCACGCGGCGTCTGGCGGGAGGAAGGCGCGCTTCAGGCGATCTCACAGGGTCTTGAACGCGAAGGAACGGATCCAGGACGCGAGCGGGTGGAAGGAGGACCGCTTGTAAGGAGGAGATGGCGTTCTCGAATTCCAAGCAACTCGTGAATTTCGAAGGAGGCATCGTGAAGCAAGGGAATGCAGATGGAAATGCGAAGCTGGGAATGCAATCGGGTTCGATGATAATTGGAGCGACTGGATCGTGGACGCTGCGAGCTGGAACCCGTCCACCTGCAGCGTCCCAAATCGCAAAGCACGCCGAGCTCATGGTCGAAGAAACCGAAGCAGCCAAATCTCAGGCAAGGATCTACATGGAGCGATACAACGAATTGAAAGAAAAGTACAAAGTCCTAGAAGACAAGTCCAGTGAGGAATATCGACAAAAAGTAAAGCTGCAGGCGCAACTGGACGAGAGCGCCAAGCTGGCACAGGAATTCGTCGAGCAAATCCAATACATCGAAATGCTTCACCAAGCCTTGCAGGAAAACCAGGATTCGTTCAAGCGCGAGGTGGAACAAGGTGAGCGGTGCGCGAGAATCCCATCGAATGCCGAAAGGGGGAGCCATGTTCGATTGCCGAAGTGTGGTTCCTAACTGGTCTCGCTGACCTTTGCAGGGGGGACCCGGACGAATAAACTTGAGCATGAGCTGCGTCAAAAATTGTCCGCACTGGATGCGTTGCGCGAGAAACATGAAGAGGTGTGCTCCCGACAAGAAAGGCTACTGCACGTGGCTGAAGAGAACCGAGCCTACGCGGCCCGAGAGCATGAATTGCAGGTAGAACTCGGACGCGCTAAAGAAGATGCCGAGAAGCTGCGCGAGGAGTGCGCCGAGCTCAACGCTCAACTCGGCAGGCATATGTCGAGCATCAATCACATGCAAGTTTGCATCAACGACAAGCTGGCCGAAATCAACCAACTGCGCACCGAACTGGATGACTTACGGCAAAAGGAAGAGAAATGGAAGGAAGACTCCGAAAGGCACGCGAGGGAGCATCAAGAAATCGTGGATAACTTCCAGCTACGGCTCGATGCCAAGGAACTAGAAATCGAGCAAGAATACGAAAAACAGAAAGATCTGCAGTCAGCGCACAACAAGGAAGCCAGCGAACTAACGAAGCAAAAGGAAAACGAGCGCCAGCGTGCCGATGCCAATCGCCAAGCTTACGTTGCATGCAAAGCTTTGTGGAAGGCAAGCAGGTTCGTCTTGAAACAAAAGCGTGAGAGACTGGTCACCACGAATGCCGCTGTGGTCGATCTTGAAAGCAACCTGCAGCAGCAGCATCAAAGCATGGAGCAATTGAAAACAACCTATGAAGAGAAAATTGCCGATGCGAATTGTGAGAGAAACAAGATGCTACAGGAAATCTGCACGCGAAATGAGCAAGAACTTGATAAGATACGCAGCAAGTTTTCCGCAGAATTGGATTGTGAGAAGGCTAAGTTTGAGAAAGCAATGGAGGAAGTGGTACAACAAAAAGACAAGAAGTTGAACGAACTCCAGAAGGCCCTTCAGACTCTTCAGGAGCAACACAGCCGTGAACCTCCAATAACACCAAAGACAACTGCTCCCGAAAAGGTACCGAAGCCTCAGCCCCATCACAGCCCAGCATCAAAAATAAAGCGCCCTTCTACCGAAAGTCGTCCAGTGAAGGTCGGATCATCACCCACCGAGGGAAAATCAGAAGCACCTCTTGGCAGCTCGCGTGAGACCCAGCCTCATGTGCGGACCAAGTTCTCCGCCTTTCAGAAACTCCAAAAACAGTTGGCAAGGGGTGGTACAACAAAGCTCAGCAAGGCAGGGAAAAAGAAAATTCATGCGAAAAGTGTAGGGAAGGAAAATGTGTTTGACTTTTAGTCGAACTTTCAGGGCAGGAATCCTTTCAGGCAAGTCATGCAAAGCAGTCTACAGTTGTATCACAAGGCTTGGTCGCATTGATCGTTCTCAACCATTGGTTTGCTCCAGCAACCTCCTCGTTTTCTCAGCCATCTCTAACATCATTTGAAACTTTGCTTGCAAATCCACATTCCACAACATTAACGATCGATTGTGCAGGATGGTGTATTCAACCTGCATGTCGCTAAGGTCCTCGTTCATGGCAGTGATTTCTTGTCCCATGCTTTTCAACTTGTTTCGAGCAGTGTACAGGGATCCTGCTATGCTCTGGGTCATATCTTTGTCCGGCGTACCAGGTTGGGTTGGATAAGTCACGTCTTCGTTGTGCAATGTCTCTCCACAAGGCACAATAGGATTGCTGGTGTTCGGACAGGGCTGGGATTGGCTGGCCCCGAGCAACGCGTCTCCGTTTTCTTGTTCGACGACCTGATCTTTGTTTTTACGTCTTTGGCAGCAATCATTTTCTTCCTGTTCTCCACCATGCGTTCTTGCAACGGCTGTGCCACCAGGTCCGCTACCATACCCACCCACGCAAAGGTGGTCGTCTACAGCTTTGCAACCTGCTAGCTCCTCCGTCTCGGAGCAAACGCGATCCATCTCAGTATCAAGTGCATCGCACTCTGGGCCCTCGATGGTTGGCCCTTCCTTTGCTTCTTCTGGATGAGTCAGACAGTCATCATCAACCTTTCGTTCCTCGACTTTTTTGCTGTCAGAGATGTTTTCAGGAATGTCAATGCATGGATTCACCGCAGTGCTCCCTTTTTGAGCTTTTGCAATGTGTTTCTCCATGAACTCCGACGGTTGAATTGCCTGTTGGAGTGGAGATGGAGGGGTGCAGTCTGTGTTGCCATCCCTTACGTCCTTGCTGTTGGCGTTGTCATTGTCGTCGCCAAACTCATTGTCGGATCTACAGAGCTGCTTCACATCCTCATGATCCGGCGAAGTTTCTTCCTGCGCATTCTTTTCTGAAGTGATTACCTCAGCGCTATGGTCAGGGAGCGGTTCATGCTGTGTGATGGCCTTTTGAAGTGTAGGATGAGGTCCACTGTCGTGCGCGCTAGTGCCCAATTCGGACAGTTTCTCATCGTCTTCTCCATGGGCAGAATCGATCCAATTCAGATCAACGTCGTAGATCGACAGATCCAACTCGTTCTGCTTCTTCTGTTCTGGAGCTTGCTTCTTGTGAATCACTTCAGCCGGCTTTGTGGGTACAACATGACTTCCTGGATCGTCCCGTGGACGCTTTTTCGCTCCATGCAGTGCAAAAAGGCGTGGCTTGAAGACAGGCTTGATGATGTTCGACTCCATGCCGCAAGATCTGCGATGCACGATTCTGCTGTTCGAGGTTGGAAGAGATCCTTGCCGTGCGGTGGCGGTATCAGCGACTCGATCGTTCTCCTATCCTTCGATCGCCCGAATCTCTCCCCTCGCGTTCCCTTCAGACCTCCCTCTCACTCGAAGCTCAGCTTCGCGTTCGTTCTCTTCCGCTTCGCACCAACGAACGCAGCCTTTTGAGCGCAGCACGAGCAAAGCACGGCTGTAGCAAAGCACGACCAAAGCACGAGCCCACACCAGAATACCCCCCTTGTGTAAACTCCACGTACCCCCCTTTGTGTCCCCCATCTCTCCCCAGGGTGTGGGACTTAATCGGTCGGTGGGTCGAGTTAAGTTCATGTGGAGCCCACCTGGATCGCGAGAAGTCGGTGTGGCGGATCCTCGTGTCGTGCTTTGGTCCGTCCGAGAAAAGCGTGGCGATGGCTTCCAGCACGGCCAAAAGCAGACTACACGAGACCTTCCAGGCGCAGGGATGGAAGGACGTGGAGTACTGCACCGAAACGATCGCCGAGGAAGTCCTGGAATCCAAGAAGAAGGGGGATGCAGAAGAGCCAACGAAGAAGAAGCGGATCCTTGGATTTGTCTCGCGTGTAAATCTTACGAAGAAGAATGTTCCCGATCTTAAAGAAGAAAAGGGGTTTGTGGGCCCTATGTTGCATTCGAAAAAGGCAGCCGAACAAGCAGCTGCTGCTCTGGTGTTGGAATTCCTAGAAGCGGAGCTCGCACGCAGCAGAATTCAAATGGAACCCGAATCCAGAGGAGAAGCTGCGTGGGAATTCATCACCAAAATGTGCAGTACTGAATCCTTGAAGCAGGACTTACCCCTGCTTGGTGAGTTTGCTATAGCAAGAAAGTATAGGAATAGAAAAGTGCCCCTGGGATTATTGTTGGCTAGAGCAGGAAAGAATCAGCTGTTGGCTTTCTTTGGGGACACCAATGCTTCGAGAAACTTCAATGCCTTACCTGAAATGTTTGGAAGTCTCTTAGCAAGTACCGGGAAAGAAGAGTCTAAGCTTGTCCTCGGCGAAGACAGGCTTACCATCACATGGGAAGGTCTGCTGGAAGAGGAGTTGGAGAGAAGGATGGATGAATGCCCAGAAAAACATTCTGGAAAAAGCATCACCCTCCTCTATCTACCAGAACGAAACGAATCCATGGATTTTGTGGAGCTGAAGGTGGGTAAAGATCCGTATGCAGCACTAGGTTGCATACTGGGTGCCGAAAGTCCTGCAAACCTATCCTACTATGGAAAAGTCGGGAGGCGGAAAATAAGTCCAGGCTGGGTACGTCCCTGTATGTTTTCTAGGGCAACGAGGACCAACGATGCAAAAAGAAATCTGCTTGCTAGCCAATTGACTGGCGACGAGGTCTCTGGTGCGGTTTTGATCTGTCGTGCGGGGCCTTCCTGGACAGAAGATGGTGGCTTTTCGTGCACCGATTTCACGAAATCAGACTTTTACGACATGCTGCAGTCTACAACAGTCTCCGGCATACTCAAAGCCAATCGGGGTTCTTCCCTACTCGCATGCTTGCCCAGAATGTATTCCCGACCGTCTAGCTGGTTTGGGAAACCCCCCATGGCACTTTTGAAGGAATATTCTCAATTTCACAAAAGCTGCAAGTGTAAGGTTGAATTCGAGCAGCAGCGTGTTGAAAGGAAGGACAGAGAGAAAAAAAATTGTACGAGTGTTCCGAATCCTGCCTTTGTTGAACGCAAGGGCCCTGTCAGTTGCACACTTTACTTGGAATATCTTCCTTACAAGGACAAGCGGTTTGTATCCAAGCCATTCCTCTCCAAATCCGCTGCAGAAAACAGTGCATCATTGACTGCGTTGCAGCATATAGCTCGTCTAGAAGAAGAAATGTTTGGGAAGGATTTGATCGTGCATGGGTGGAATGAGGTGGGCGGACCTACCCTGTCTGGTGGGAAGACTTACAAGGCCCGCACCCCATGGGAAAGCATCTTGAAAATCAGATACGCATTCTTCCATGAAGGATGCACTGTAGAGGCTGACGAAGAATTTTTGGTGGAGCATGGGTCTGGCAGTTTGATCAGCGCGGTGGAGGAAGTGCTGCCTAGCATGCAAGTTTCTGATACAAGGGAACTGGAAGTCCACCTTCAGCGCTGGGGTCAACCATCAAAGCTATATAGGTTGGAGTTGACATTGAATAGCGTTTCCATGCCAGAAGGCCCAGGCCCAGCTGTTCAAAGGTTGTTTACACCTGCTTTGGCTGCACAGCGATACGAATTTGCAGTAGCTCAATTGCAAGCAGCAGGTGCTGGTACCGTTATCGATTTGGGTTGTGGAGAAGGTAGATTGATTCGAAAGCTTCTAGAAGTGCCGTTGGTTCAAGTAGTTGGAGTCGATGCTCTACGTTCCAACGTTGAAATAGCTATGAATGCGTTGGTAGAAGAGAAAGATGCGATCGAGAAGGCAGGGGGTATTTGCCAAACTGGTGTTGCATTGCTGCATGGTTCGTTGACTGACAGTGCATCACTCCGCCCACTACGTGGTGTGGATGCTGTTGTGATGCTTGAAGTCATTGAGCATATGGACGAGCAGCATCTTGCCGAGATCGGCCCGGCCATTTTTGATGGCTTGAGACCCTCTATGGTTATTTTGACAACGCCGAACTTCGAATACAATGCCATTCTGCAGAGAAAGTTGCAGGCTTTGTCTGGCGTGATGGACGATCTGGCTCCCTCCCAAAAAATGCCTTATCGAGACGCAGATCATCGGTTTGAGTGGAAGAGAAAGAAGTTTCAGAGCTGGTGCACATCCTTGTCGAGAAAGTTTAATTACGCGGTGGAATTTTTTGGCATAGGGAGGCTGGATGGCGATGATTCGGGCCCTGAGGGATACGTAGGTGCTGCAACCCAAGGGGCTGTCTTCAAAATACGGGATCCAGATTGCTTGAAGGAGGTGAGAGGAGGTCGAGCTGTTCAGCTGGAAAACGAGGACTTTGAAGTGGTGTGGAAGTCAGATGGTTTTACTGCTACAGCACAAACCAATCACTCGTGCGCGTTGATGTAGATGTGGGTGTGGGGTGTTCAAGGGACGGCAAACAGAAATCTGGAATTCGTGACCTTACCTGGGTGGTATCGTAATACCATCGTTGCAGATTTAGGTCCCGAGTATTCCTGTCCTTTCCCGGTAGACTATGCAGCTTGCTGTGATTCGAAAGGCACGGCATCGATTTCCCAGCTATCAGTTCTAGAAGCAGAGTATTCTGTGGATCAGTATCAGGGAGAAAGGTGTGCATTGAATGCTGGAGAGGGTCCGTGCTTTGTCGATCGGGTCGTTTAACTTGAAAAGGAATGGTTTGCCTTCTCCGCGCCGGTCATTGACCGTGCGGCGTTGTCCTTGGGGCAGCAGTTACGTTCGTTGAAAGGTTTCTGTATCGTCCATGGGTCTTCCTTCAGAAGGGTGCGAGATTTCTTTGTACCTTGCTTCCAATGCATCGCAGGCAGAGACGAGGAAGGACAGCTCTTCCTGTGCACGTTGTTCGTCTTCGAGCACTTTCAGAAGTTTTTGCCTGGCCGCTTGTTCTTCCGCGTTGAGATGTTGGAGTATTACCTGATGCGCATCCGCTTGAGCCCTGATTTTTTCTTTCGTTGTGTCGACTTGTTGTTGGAGCTGCTCGTGCCTCTTGTCCAACGCGTGGCTTTCGTGGTCCAGTTGTTCATGTTGGCAGAGGAGGTTTCCGAGCCTTTGGTTCAGTTGTTTGACCTTGTTCCATTCTTCCGGATCGTTCTGTTTCTTCTCGATTTCATCGGCTTGTAGCTTCGCTTCCTCCGTTTCGGACTTCACGGCTTGTTTCACGGGTTCGATCGTTTGGTTGAATTCTCGTAGGACATGTTGTTCCCGTTGTGTGGCTTCTACGGTTCGGTTCCTCCTGCGTTCGATCCGGCTCATTTCTTTCCATTGTTGTTCCATCCTCGTTTCGATGTCTTTGATCCTTTTTTCCCACTCCATCCTCTCCTCGATCGTCCTCTTGAGCGTCCTTTCTGCGGTGGCGTTCTTGGCTTGCATTTCCCACCATTCGGCTTCTCGCTTCGCTTCCCCCTTCTTGGCTTCTTCGATCATCCTCTCCGTCGCCTCGATCTTTTCTTCCACCGACGCCGTCTCCTCCTCCATTCCCCTCTGTTCCCTCTCCATCTTCCTCAACCGCACCAGGAACGCCTGCTGGGCCACCGTCGCGCGTGTCGCCATCGCGTGCTGCGCTCGTGCTGCGCTCCGCCTCCGAATCCATCCACCCCCCTTGCGAATATTCTCTCCCCCTCCCCCCTTGCGAATATTCTCTCCCCTCCCCCAGCAGCAGCAGCAGCAGCAGCAACGGGATGGGGTTTTTTTTTTTTTTTGCGACCCCATCCTCAGGCGCCCCACGCGGGTCTCTTTCCCTTCTCCAAGGGCGGATCCTTCGGGTTCGAACCCGGATCGACCCCCTTCTGTTTCGATCTCAAAGGGGAAGAGGGAAGGCACCGACCTCGCGACGGGACGGGATTCGATCCAGAGCCGATCACGCGGAAGAAAGGCCAAACGCCTCAACGCACACATGGCGCAAGTGGACACCAAGGTGCGTGCACGTGGACCGCAGGATGGCCAGGGATCGAGGAAAGAAGGGAGAAGACGGAGGACGGCGCGAACGCCAAGCCAAGAGGGAGACGAGGCGAGGGAGAGGGATCCGCCGCCACGAGGGTGGACGAAAGCCAGGGAAGAGGAGAGTGGAAACGAACAGGAAGAGATGCACGCGAAGAAGGAGACGAGGAAAGAACGAGTGGATGAAGGACAAGGATCGGAACGGAAGGCTGACGAGGGTGGCGATTGCGACGACGACGCAGCCGGAAGAAGTGGAAGTGGAAGAACAGGTCGAAGACGTGAGCTCGGACGATGACGTGCAGGAAGGTGCGTGGACACGAAACCGAGATCGCGGGACCGACGGTGTCGATCGATGCGCGGACGCATGCACGGCACACCGTATCCGCAAGAGGAAGGAAGGACGTGCTGACGAGTTCGACTCGATCTCGGGGTTTCAGGGGACGAAGAAGGACGTGGAAAGCAAAGCCGTAGCGAAAAGAAGAGCAGGAAGGCCATGCAGAAGCTGGGGATGAAACCCGTGCCGGGTGTGATGCGCGTGACCATCAGGAAGTCCAAGAACATCCTGTTTGTGATCAACAAGCCCGACGTCTTCAAGAGCCCTGCCTCGGACACCCACATCATCTTTGGAGAGGCGAAGATCGAAGACTTGGCGGCCCAGGCCCAAGCGCAAGCAGCCCAACGCTTCCGTGGCTCTATGGAGGCGGCCACCCAAGAAGCAGCTTCCACCAAGCCCGAAGAAGAGGAGCCGGAGGAAGAGGAAGGGGAAGTGGACGAGGAAGGAATCGAGCCCAAAGACATCGACCTGGTGATGACCCAGGCCGGCGTTTCACGTGCAAAGGCCGTCAAAGCACTGAAGAAGTGCGAGAACGACATCGTTTCTGCCATCATGGAGCTGACCATGTAAACCAGTTGCCTCCTCCCACCCGTCCCTCCCCTCGTCTCATCCCAGCCGTCCGCGTGGCAGTTCCTGTCCACTTGCATGCACGATCCATGGCATCTTGTTGTCATGCATATCATCCATCCGTTCCATCCATCCCTGGTGTGGAAGGATGGATGGGGATTCCATGGACCAGGGTGAGGATGGTGGGGTTCGACTCGACCGGAGTCGATCGGTCGAGGAACAGGAAGGAGACCACGTGCGGCCGAACGAACGCCATGCGGAACAAGAACGTGCTCGCGTCCCGCGTCAAGCGCGTGATGCAGGGAGACGAAGACGTGGGGAAGATCGCACACGCAAGTCCCGTGCTCATCGGTGCGTGCGCGTGCTTGACCAGAGGCGGAAGAAGATCGAGACGGACCCGAACCTGGACGTTCTTGGTTCGCGCTCGGCACGCCAGCACGTGGCGGACGGTGGATTCGATCGTGGGAAGCGACTGACACGTGCGTCTCCGTTGCAGCGAAAGCGTTGGAGCTGTTCCTGGAAGATCTGTGCCACAAAGTGGCCGAAACCACGACAGAACGCGGAGCAAGGACCATCTCGCCAGGACACCTCAAGCAATGCATCCTCAAGCACGAGAAGTTCGACTTCTTGAAGGACGTGGTGGCCAAGGTGCCAGATCTGCCTCCCGTGCCCAAGAGAAGGAGGACGAGAGAGGAAGATGGAGACTTCAAGCCAAGGAAAGGGGATGGAGAGACCTCGCGAGGAAGGATGCAGCCCAAGAGGAAAGTCAAGCGAGAACGCTCGGCAGCCTTGGCCGAACTGTCCACAGAATCTTCAGGGGAAGAAAGGGATGCGAGGGGAAAGAGGGAGGAAAGGAAACCGGACGCGAGCGGACCGAAGAACTTGGCCATGGAGTTTCCATCGGGTGAGCAAATGGGCGGGTTGAACCTGGAAGCCGTGCCGCAGAGCGCGGCATTGGTGATTCCCGAGGTGGTGGCACCAGCATGCATCGGGGACGAAGAGGACGATTACGACTGATCGATCCTTTCGTCTTCTGTGCTCCAACAATAAACGTGCGATCGGGGTTCCACTCGTCTGTACAAGCGCGCTATCGGGGTCTCTTTCCATACGCTCGAAATTCTCCGTTGTATGCACCGCCTCGTTCTTCCCAGGCGTCTCCCGCAGCCTCCTTCCTTTTCTTGGCCGTGGGATTCGGACGTCCTCTCTCGGTCCCAGGGGTCTCGCGACGCTTCCTCCACGTCCAAGTGATCCTCCTGCACGGCTTCGAAGGCCCTTCCATGACGAACGAGGTGTCCATCGATTCGTTCGGCATCCTTCCTCGCTCCTCCGAACCGTAGGATTCCTCTCGATCCTCTCGAAGCGTCGGAATCCGTTCCGGAAATGTCCATCCGCCATCGCCGTCCGCGTCGGTCGATCCCCCTCGAGAAGAAACTCCCTGGGTTCGGGATCGGATCCTTTCCTACTGTCCTGTCCGAGCGACCGGGTCAGGTTGTTGTCCGAATCGTCTTTTCCCAGTGGGTTTTGGGTGAGAGCAATCGATGATTATCACCAGTCATTCACTACCTGGTATTACAGTTCCACTCACGTGCGTGCGAATCACCAAACACCAGGTTCCAAGTTTGACTGTACGTGTGTTCCAACGGTTCCAGTTGCCGTGCTCTTCAGGTCTTCTCGTAGGCTCACGAGTCCAACACAGCAGCAAGCGTCCACACTTCTCTCTACCAGTCCCTTCTGACACTCCACTGGAGTATATCAGGTGGGGGGCAGTGCTACAGTCCCATGCACTACAAGCTACCTACCACTGCAGTCTTCTGTGACGGGGTGACCCAGTCCCTTCGATCCCTTCCGAGACTCGAAACCACCGGGGGTGGGAGTATCTTCTCCGAACTGGGGGGACTCGAGTGAACCATCATGATTGTACCGAGGTACAGCCAATGGACCAACAGGAGCTCCCTTTCGAAACGGGTTTGAAACCGGAGACGCACCGGATCCGCAGCTGCAATTGGCGCGTGTCGGTGATGGCGCACCGGTCGGGTGTCGTCGCGGCGAACGCCATGGCCCTTCGCGAAGGATCGGAAGACACGAAGCGGTCCTTCGCGAACGAGATGGACGAAGAAGCGGACGTGCTGGACGAAGAGCTGCGAACGGCCCTCGCGGACGCAGAAGAACTCACCGTCGTCCTCAGCAAAACCGAAGCCAACCTCGCGGGAAAGGGTGTGTACATCGGTCTCGCAGGAATCGCACTCATGTACTTTCACCTCGCACAGGCCGTCGAATCCAATCCAGAGGCCTTCTTGCACGTTGGAAACGGAAGCGAAGCGGTCCACAAGGATAGATGCATGGGACAGGCGAGGGAGTTCGTGCGCGGGTGCAACACAGACACCAGGAGGAACCGAACGCGCATCACGTTCCTGGAAGGATCGCCGGGAATCTCCGTGATCAAAGCCGTCGTCAAACACGCGTGCGAAGAAGATGGCTACAAGAAAAACCTGCACCAACTGGTGGACACCTGGAACAACGACGTGGTGCTGTGCAGTCCAGAGGAGTGTGAACTGATGTATGGCAGGGCCGGGTGGCTGTACGCTTGCTTGTACGCCAGGAAGCACTTGGAGATCCATGACGTCGAGTTCTTGAATGGGTCCATGTTAGAAGCAACACGCACCATCTTGGAGACGGGCCGTAGGAACGGGGACTCGACTTGGCCACTCATGTATGACTGGCATGGGAGACACTACCTCGGCGCGGCCCATGGCCTTTGCGGGATATTGATGGTGCTCCTTCATCTAAGAACAGAACTGGAATCCGTTGATACGGGGGGTGGGTGGAGAGAGGACATCCAAGGAAGCATCTCCGCACTCCTCAAGGCCGTCCTCCCCTCGGGCAACCTACCCTCGTCGTTGGAAAACCCGGCCGATAGCTTGGTGCATTGGTGCCATGGGGCACCTGGACTGGTCATGCTGCTGTGCAAAGCTTACGACGAGTTTGGGACTGCGGAGTACCTGGAAGCCGCGCAGTCGTCTGCAGATGTGATCTGGGAGCGGGGCTTGTTGAAGAAAGGGTTCGGCCTGTGCCATGGGATAAGTGGCAACGGGTACGCGTTTTTGGCACTGTATCGCACAACCGGGGATGCGAAATGGTTGACGAGGGCTCGTCACTTTGCAGCATTCATGGCGAAGCATTTGAGGATGGGTAGGCACAACGTGTTTGAGAGTGCCTTGTTGTTACAACCTGACCGTCCAGCCTCCTTGTTCGAAGGTCTGGCCGGTGCCACGTGCTTCCTGGCAGACGTCCTTGCTCCGTCGACGAGTTCCTTTCCAGGGTTTGAGCTATAGGGCTACGATCTTGAAGTCGACCCCTTCCCTGGGCGAGCACACTGTCTTGAATAAACGTGTCTGCTGGTCTTCCATCCCTTTCCATCGACCCTCACTTGAAGATTCCTCCGGCATCGTGTGCGTTGTTGCAGCTGCGTCTTCCACAACGCACAGTTCGTCAGGTCGTCCGTCATGTGCATGCGGTTGCTCACCGTAGGAGGTACGAAGGTGTTCAGTATGGAGAGAATCCTCTTCCTCTTCCTCTTCCTCTCCCTCGACCACGCGTCCCTCTTCCCCGGACCCCCCCTCTGCCACGGCCACGGTGCTGTTTCATGCCAGGTACGTTGGTCCGTTTCGCTTGCACTTTGATGCTCCTTCCTTTGAGTTCGCTTTCGCTGAGCAGGAGTGCGTTGGGCACGGCGTCAACTTCCAAGAACTCGATGTAGGCGAAACCCTTTGGGTTGCCGAGTTTGTCGGTGAGGATGGTCACGCGGTTGACGGTCCCGCAGGACTTGAAGTGCTGTTGCAGTTCTTCTGGCGTGCAGGAGTAGTCCACGTTTCCCACGTAGACGGACCTCGAGTCCACTTCTTCCTTTTCTTTCGGATCCAAGCCGCCGGGCACTTGTCCCATCTCTTTCTCCACTCGTGCTTGCATCTGTTTCAGTTTGTTGGCTTCCTGTTCCATCTCGTCCAGCCTCGCCTTCATGGCTTCCAGGCTCTCCTCTCCCTCCATTTCGTCCATGCCTGCCTCGTCTGCGCCGTCGTGCTCCATCATCGCGACTTGGCCACGTCCAAGGCCTCGTCCCACACACAAACCCTATGTCCTTCTCGCTCGACTTCCACACCCTCCCAAACACCCTCCCTCTCTCCCTCTCTCCCACACACTCCCTCTCCTTCTCTCCCACACACTCCCTCTCTCTCTCCCACACTCCCTCTCACACACAATCCCTCTCCTTCTCTCTTTCCCACACTCCCTCTCTCAGACACACTCCCTCTCCCTCTCTCACAGACCCACACTCCCTGGGTTTCCCTCTCCCCCTCCCAGTCAGCCCCCCCTCACCCTCGGACGACCCAGACTCGCCGCCTCGACCCGTCCCTCCACCCAGCCATCCTGCGTTTCGAACCGATACCTCCCCCGGGGATACATCGAGATCTTTGGCCGCAGGGATCGATGCGATCGAAGAAAAGATATCGAACAAGAGGGTGGACGGAGACCCGAAGGACCCCCCGAAACATATCGAAATCTTCGAAATGATCTCGAGACGTGGATCGAGATCTATCGTTCTGGTCGAAGAGAGGGGAATGCAGACCGACGCATAGGCGAACGAGTGTGCGAAACTGTTGCAGGACGACCGAAGAAACCTGTCGAGCGAAAGGAGGAAGAAAGGGGAACATTGAAATGTCGAAGGACGTGGACAGGAGCGAAACCGAAGCAGGAAGCACCGGTGGAGAGGAACGACACAGGAACGGAGAGGAAAAGACGGGACAACCGACGGACGCGAACACAAGAGAAACGACACGAGCCAAAGAGGCGTTTGAAAGAGGAGCGTACCAAGAGAGCCTTCTTTTGTACACAAGACAAGTGGATGCGTGTCCGAAGGATCACGCCATCCGTAGGAGCCGATGCGTGGTGCTCCTGAAGCTGAAGCGGTACGAAGAAGCAAGGCAAGACATCGAAAGTGCCCTGACAATCCTACGACTAAACGGCGAAGGTGCAAGCCGGGAAAGCACCGCCAAAACGAATGTAGTGAAGGCATCGTGCCTACTGGCCATGGGCCAAGTGCTCAATGCGATCAAGGTCCTGCGAGATAGCCTGCGGGAGACGATGCAAACTTCTGGGGACAGTGTGCACCAGTTGCACTTTCCTGCCCTCTGCTGTGCGGTGGGGAAATTGGGCAGAGAATGGATGGGCGTGTACTTTGCAGAAAAGATTTCAGAAGCCGAAAAACCTGCATCCTTTTCCAGCAGGGATGGGAGAGCCTTGAAGCTGGTTCCAAGCGAGATACGGATGACCAAAGATCAACTGCGACCGCTGGTATCATCGACTCTAGAGGACAAGCTTGCCGAAGGGCGTTCCTTCTTGCTCCAATCTTGGGGGATTCAACAACGTGTTGGCAAGCATGTGCTTGCAATGCTTCGTTCTTATGCATACTTGCAGGCTGGTTTGCACGATCAGGCATTAAAAGATGCCAATGTTGCACTGGCCTATTCTCCGAATGATGGCCAATGGGCGCGTGGGCATGCCGTACTTGGTGCTGCATTGGCATCCAATTTGGAGTGGCAAAGGTCAGCCTTGCATTTCAAGCACGCTCTTGAGCTGGAGCCAGAATGTCTGGAATTTGAGTCTTGTTTTCGGGACTCTGCAGAAAGGCTCAGCGAGGAAGAGCAACGGGTCTTGCAGGCAGGTGGAACCAAATCGTACAGTAAGTGGTTGGAAGGGGAGAAAGAGCGGAACCTGCCTGAGTTCCTGAAGAAACGACCTAAGTATTACTACTACTATGAATGGATGAAGAAACGCATTGCTGAATTCTACCCTGTGCTTCCGGACCCTGTCCTGGACAAGCTGTTGGACTTGGATGCAGATGAGCTCGATATGCTCCTTCAGTATCCGGAGGCTATCCGCGGCCAGGTCACGGAGTTTTTGGACGTGTACGAGACGAAGGGTGCCGATTTCTTGGCAACGTATCGGACGCCGCAGCTCAGTTGGGACGAGGTGAGAGCCCTGCAGAACAAGGCAGCCTTGGGTATCGAGGATGAGGAAAACCTGAACATTTCGATGCTGGAACACTTG
Source organism: Picocystis sp. L7 (assembly GCA_020975725.1). NCBI lineage: Eukaryota > Viridiplantae > Chlorophyta > Picocystophyceae > Picocystales > Picocystaceae > Picocystis > Picocystis sp. L7. Next base: position 578,840 of record QXJR01000003.1, read on the forward strand.
CCCGAGGACACCAACCATGCCCTCTTGGGCGCAGGCGGTCTTGGCGAGCTGACCGAGGCGGAGCGTTCAGGTCATCCTGTACGTCCTCAGCTCCCTCCAGACGCGGCACGGGACCGCTTGGCTCTGGAAGGAAGCCTTCAGGATCGCCTCAAGCTCTTGGAGCACCGTGCCTTTGATTCTTCCTCCTCCCCATCTCACTCTGGTGCTGATTTGGACGCCATGGATTGAACGTCGTGTCATTTGAAACTTCTATCCCCTCTTCCATTTCGTTCTTGTGGTGGACCGCTTTTGCCTCTCCTTCCATCCGAGGTTTCGTTGTCACTCGTGCTGACCCTGCGCGTGGTTGTACCCCCCACCCGTCACAGCGGATGACCGTGTTCCGACCTGTCTTCGAGGATCCGGATTTGAGAGGCAATGACCGCAGGGATGCCCCCTCCCCCCTGCCACCCTGGCCAGTCCTGTGGACCGTTCCCAGGTGCCCCAGGGCCAATCGCCGACGATCCCGAGGAGATATTTTTCGATCACGTGGACCCCTTCCTCTCCACTCAACCCTCCCTGCCCCGACCCCACCCCGGAGAATCGCGGTCTGAAACCCCTCTCCGAGACCATGCATGAGGAGGAAAGACGGTCGGATCTCAGACGCGTGCATCCTGGTCCGTCGGTTCGGGGCCACGTGCGCGCCAAATTCGAAGCTGAAGGCGCATTCGGAAGGCTGTTCGAGCACGAAGGTGCGCAGTCGAGGCGAAGCAGCCGGACGAGATGCGCGCCACAAGCACCAGGAGCGTGCCCCCCTCATGCTGGACGCCAAGGACGGTCCCCAGGAGCCAGGATCTGTGCAGCAGGAGACGCAACGCGGACGTCCGAGGACTGGTCCACGTGGAAAGAAGACAAACGGCACGCACGAGAAGACGCGGAGTCCACGTGCAAGCCGTGTTCGAAATGTTCACCGAGAGGTCGGTCAAAGCGGTCATGCTGGCGCAGGAAGAAGCCAAGGCCCTCGGATTGAAGCAGGTGAGGAAAGACGAAGCGTTGCGAAGAGGAAACGACGGTTCGAACCCAACCATCCACCAAGGACGAGAGCTGACCTAATGCGATGTCCAGGTCGGACCCGAGGAAGTCTTCATAGGACTGGTGGCCGAAGAAACGAGCTCTAGAGCAGCAGGATACCTGAAGACAGGGGTCACCCTCGAGCGTGCGAGAAACGCAGTGCGGAAAGTCAAAGGGATCGGTCAAACACAAACGACGAACAAAGATGTGTCGTTTTCCGAAAGTGTGAAGTCTGTCTTTGAATCAAGCATTGAACTCGCAAGAAGAGGGGGGGTCAGGTATGTGTCTCCTGAGCATATCTTGATTGGACTCTTCGGCACTGGCAGTGAAGGCATAGGTGACCTGCTCCAAGTGCTTAGTGTGGACAAGGAAGTCCTGACACGCGAGGCAAGAGCAAGGATTGATGGAAAAAATGGGAGGGATACGAGAAGCTCGCCGCAACCTCAGAAAGCAGTCGCCAGGACGACTTCTGGGCCTGCGTTTTTGCCCAGGAAAGGGGGCGGGAGCACGAAATCCCTCGACGAATTCTGCCGCAATCTTACAGAGGAAGCCAGGGCTGGAAGAATCGACCCTGTCATTGGAAGAGACGCAGAGGTAGAAAGGACCATCCAAATCCTTGCACGGAGAAGCAAGAACAACCCAATCCTTCTTGGGGATCCGGGGGTTGGTAAAACGGCCATCGTGGAAGGTCTCGCACTGAGAATCGCAACAGGAACTGTCCCTGCTTTCTTGGAAGGACAGAAGATTTATTCGCTGGATATTGGTAGGTTGATGGCTGGCGCCAAAGAAAGAGGGGAGCTTGAGACGAGGGTCACGAACATTGTCCGTGAAACTACAGAGGCTGGGAACGTCATCCTGATGATTGATGAAATTCATACCGTCGTTGGATCAGGTGGCTCGAGTCGAGGTGGTGGAGGTGCTTCTGGAGGTCTAGACATCTCTAACATGCTTAAGCCAGCACTGGCACGTGGTGCATTCCAATGCATTGGTGCCACCACCCTTATGGAGCACCGAAAATATATCGAAAGCGACCCTGCTCTAGAAAGACGGTTTCAGTCTATCACTGTTGGTGAGCCCACATTGGAGGAAGCATACAATATTCTTCTTGGCTTGAGGGAGAGGTACGAGCGTCATCATCAATGCATTTTCACAGAAAAAGCAATCCAGGCTGCAGTTGAACTTTCCTCGCGGTACGTAGCAGATCGGCAACTCCCGGACAAGGCAATCGACCTGTTGGACGAAGCCGGTAGTCGAGCCTGCATTGCCGCATTCCCCTCACGCAAAATGGCAGATCAAGACGGCTTTCTGGAGGAGGGCAAGGCTCTCTGGAACGAACTTGTCCAAGTGCAGGAGGCGAAGGGCGAGGCAATAAAGTGTTGTCTATTTGAAGAGGCGTTTTTGCTACACAAAAGTGAGAATGAAATCAAGTCAACATTCAGCAATGCTGCGGCTCGCGGAAAGCCCCTCGCGACCGTGGTTCCAACCGTGTGTGTGAGTGACATTGAAGCCGTTTGTTCTGCTTGGACCGGCATTCCAGTGGAGAAACTTTCGGAGAATGAAAAAGCCAGATTGCAGGCTCTGGATGACACGCTCGGGGCACGTGTGATTGGCCAGGATGAAGCGGTCGCTGCTATTTCCCGCGCCATGAGAAGGGCAGGCTGTGGTTTGAAGGATCCAAGTAGACCCATTGCAGCCATGCTTTTCAGTGGCCCTACCGGAGTTGGAAAGACAGAGCTCGCCAAGGCTCTTGCATCTTCTTTCTTTGGAGAGGAGAAGGCCATGATCCGTCTGGACATGAGTGAGTACATGGAGCGTCACTCGGTCTCTAAGTTGGTGGGCGCCCCACCAGGCTATGTTGGCTACGGAGATGGTGGCAAGCTCACTGAAGCCGTTCGCCGCAAGCCTTTCTCTGTCGTGCTACTGGACGAGGTGGAGAAGGCTCACCCAGACGTTTTCAACATCCTCCTGCAGGTGCTGGAAGACGGCCGTCTGACTGATTCGCAAGGTCGCGTAGTTTCATTCAAGAACACCTTGATTGTGATGACATCCAATGTGGGATCCAATGTGATCTGCAAGGGTGGATCCACACTTGGATTTCAAGCACATACCTCAGATGAAGATGGAAAGTATACACGCGTGCGATCCTTGGTGATGGAGGAACTGCGTAGTCACTTCCGCCCGGAGCTACTCAACCGTTTGGACGAGGTGGTGGTCTTTCGACAGCTGGAGCATCTGCAAATCCGCGCCATCGCCCATCTGATGCTTCAGGAGACGGCGGACCGCATGAACCAACGGGGCATTGGTCTTTGCGTCTCTCAAGCAGCAATGGCCAAGCTCGTAGAGGAGGGATACGACAGGAGCTATGGTGCTCGCCCAATGAGGCGTGCTGTCATGCGTTGGGTGGATGATCCTTTGTCCGAGGCTGTTTTGAACGGCGATGTATCGGAGGGTGGCATTGCACTCCTTCATGTTGCAGACGGCCAGCATGTACACGTTCATGCTTGCGGCGGGAATCAGGAGGACTTGGTTTGTTTGGCAGAGATGTCGGACCCTGCTTTCACATCGGTGCCAGAACAGTCCTTAGATATGTTCACACGTCTTGGTGGTCCCTTTGAGATCGTTACAGGCACCCCTCCCCTGCGCAATTTCGTGCGCACCGATCAATCCTAGGTTGAAAGCCAATGGGTGGGCAGATCCAGGAACAAGCTCTCCTGGACGATCATTCCACTGGTTCCAAGTGAGGAAACGTGTTTATTTGTAGATTTCTCGTCCGGCTGATCCATGGTATCTTTGTACATGTAATCCATGGAATCGGACGGACCTCGATTTGTGTTTTGTTTGCGTGCTCCTCCCCTTGCACGGACACGGCGGAAGTCTTCCACCTGCATGTGGTGTCTTTTAGAGGTGGTGCCTGTGGGGCACAGCTCCTTGCCTCCCCCGCCTCGAACACAAGTCCAAGGATCAATACAAACCACAACACAACAGGTGGGGGTGGGGTCTTCACATCCACTCCGGTGTGAATCTCAAACACGTGCTCCTGCGACGCCATGCGCGTCCATGCCGCGAGCGGATGCGCCAGGACCGTCGGAACGCGACGAAGGAACGTCCTCCTGATCGCGCCTTCCTGCCTCCTGCCGCTCCCAGCTTCTTCCGAGGCCGCCGGAGGCGCTTGCGACACGTCCTTCGTGGACGCGCGCGACGTTTCCACCTCGACGTACGTGGACGTTTCCCTCGGATTCCAGTTCGAGGCGCCTCCCAGATGGACCCAAGTGGATCGCAAAGGTGCAGATGCCTCCTTCGTGGACGTGGCCGAGGACGGAACCACGTGTAGATCTAGGCGGGCCGACGTGGTGGTGCGTCCTGTGCGTGTAAAGGAGACCCAGGAGCTGGGAAACATGGAACAGGTGACACAACAATTGTTGCAAGCAGAAAAAGCACGCCGTGGTGATCCAAACCAACCCCCGCCGGTCCTGGTAGAAGCTCAATCTTACTCCGAAAGACGCGCAGATGACACCACTCGATTGTATTACGATGTGGAATGCCAGCTGCCGGGCGCACGTGGTGGTCCGAAAAGACAATGGACGAGGATCGTGGTCGACGATGGTGTGTTGTACACGGTGACCCTGGCCGTGCCGGAAAGGGAGGCAAAGGACATGCCTGGGGTTGCCCAAGCCATGCGCGAAGCAATGAGGAGCTTTTACGTACGAAAGTGAAGCATGGAATGGCATCCCATGACAGAATGAGCGCAGGACAAACAGGTGGGTGAAAACATAGGCAGGCAAGGCTGTGGTTGACCTTTTGCTTGGAGGGGGCAAACAGACGAATGGACAAACAATGCCATCTGAGGGACCATCCCTCGACAAACACATGGGCCTGCAATGGAAGGAACGCAAGCATCACCGTACCATAACCTTGGTTCGGTCGGCATAGCGCAACAAAAGATCAATGCCCCGGGTCATAACGAGCGTGTAGGACGGGACAAAAAAAGCTGCGACATGCTGTTGGTGCGCGTGCATCCACGGTAGAACAACGCGCGGCAGCGATGCAAGATGCACACGCACGCCTGGCACGCCATCGGCGAGCGGCTGCTTCTCTGCGCCTCAACATCATGGCAATCTGATTTGCTCTAGCCTCTATGTCTCCTTGTGCAACACCACGTGGATCTAGGCCCTCCCGTACTGCGCGAGCAAAGAGCTGTGGCAATGCTCCTCCACTTCCCCATCCTCTGTGATGCGCAGGTCGACGTGGAGCTTCTCGCAACCATGCCTGTACATCTGCCCCTACCAAACGGAAGACACGGTCCAATGCAGGGGCAAGCTGCTTCGAAGCATAGTACATTCCATGCAATTGGAGTGGAACATGGCGCCTTGCCAATGAATTCCCATGCCTCCCTGTCTCAGGTACCACCCCTTCTTCTTCCTCCTCTTCTTCAACATCGAGGACAACGGGATGAGAGCCTGATGGTCCCCCGGCTCCCACGGTCTGAGAAGGGAGGAAAAGATCTTCTGGAGGTGAAACTCGATCCACCAAGCGAGATCCTGGGGCTCCGGCCACTACCACATATGCAACGCGTTCTCCACGCAAAGCCCGGTCCTGGGGATCTCGAGCTGTCCTCTTTGCAGCAACCACAGCCGCAGGGGGCCGGGTTCCTCGGTATTGGCCCCCCGCCCTTACTTCTTTTGCCAATATGTAGTCTTGCATGCGCCCTGTTCCACTCAGAGCACGACTGAAAGCACGTTGCGCACATCGACGTACTCGAGAGAGATCTCTGGAGGCAAAAAAAATGCGCAAACATCGCTCCAGCGCATAAGCAGCATATGGGCAAGTGTCGCGCCTGACAGTTTCTATTCCTTTAGCATCAAATGCAGGTTTCTCTCCTACGCAAGTTGCTGCCATCCCTACGTAGCGTTTCTTGGCAATCAACGCACATGGCATAAACACCTTGTCGACCTTTAGACGTATGGGAGGCAAGTGTGAACGGGTGATTTCATCCGCAATCTCCTCTGCAAGCTGGAAGGCTTTCTCCAATGTCCTTCCTGGAAAGTGCACAAAAAGACTGTCAGTATCGCCATACACCACTTTGGCTTCCCATCGCGGGGTGCTTTCGATCCGTCGCTTGGCTGCGGATGCCGCTGCCCTTCCAAAAGAAACAATCGCATCTGCCAGCTCAGCCATGGGCATGTGCCCGGAAAAACCAGCAGCAGTGTAGCCGTAGGTAACATTGGCAAGCAGTTTGAGTGCCAGTTGCTGGCCGTCCAGCCTTGCTGCAAGTGCCTTTGTATCTGCAAAACTTTGCCTGGCCGGTGTCCACGTGGATTCGCTAGCACTTGGGGTTGTTACATCGGACTGCATAGGCACGTGAATGCGCTTTGCAGCAGCCTTTGTCATTCTCCTTGTTGAGAGGATTTCTGATAACATACGCGGCAGCACACCAACCCGAACTGTACGAGGCACAAAGGCTGATCTGCTTGGCGAAACTACTATTCCATCCTCCTCCCACTTCGGTTCAATGGTGGGAGCAGGTATGCTTGCGCAACCGATTGACCATGTGGAGCTGAAACTTGCCTTGTCGCCTGCCCATGCCTCCTCCTGTCCAAGGGCTGTCGAGTAGCACAAGTTGTAGGCAATCATTAGTGAGGGGTATAGGCTTTCAAAGTCCAGGACGGCCACCGGATGTTCATATGCACCAGCTTCTGGCTCCATTACTAGGGGAAGCTGAACCATGGCTGGCTGACCAGCAACTTGTGCAGCAGAGGGAGATGGTGGAAGGTACCCTGCTGCACGCAACAATCGGCTGCTGACAGCTTCCACTCGCCTCTGGCTTCCTCTAGTGAATACAGATGCTATGTCTAATCCCAGCACACGTGCAAGTTCAGCTGCTCTAGGTAAAGAACCACTGGCTATGAGCATTGAGAGGTTGATCTTTGCACGAAAGAGGGCATTACCAACCAGGTGGATGCGAGCTTCTGTTCGCCCCGGCCACGGTTGGGATGCGAATGTTGGCACTTTCATCCGCAGCAACTCTTTGGCACACGCATGGAGAGAGAAGCTCCTCAGGGTCGAAATGGAGGATCGAAAGATACGCCAAAGATTCAATACTACTCGGCCTGGGCACCATGTGCTAGAAGAAGGAACGCTCCCAAAGGCTTCGTCTGGACCTCCTCCTCCGCCTAGGCCACCGCCCAAACTTAAACAAGGGATTGAATTTCCTTTCGATGAAAAGGTTGTCGCTGCCTGCATGGAAGGAGCTCGGGAAATTGCTTGTAAAAAACTTCGAGGAAGTTGCAACTTCTCCGCTCGTTCACAGAGGTAGCCGAGACTGTCTCTTTCCAAATCAAATCCAACCAACACATCTGGGTCAACTGACCTCAACGTTTCTGCAGTTTGCCACAGAAGTTCCTCCTCGGACAGAACAGCCTTCGTATCTGTGACTGTGTCAGAAAAATAGCCTTTGCGTTTCATTATCTTCTGGAGATACTCTGAATTATCATCATACACTGATAAATAGAGATGGGTGTTTGTTCCAGGTCCAGTTGTACGTAGTTCATCACAAGATGTACCAGGTTCATACACACACAACGCCACACAGTGCACTGCGTCACGGCTTGGGTCAGGCAGCTTCCCGACACGGCATGTTGCGAATATCTCAATTGATGCGATAGTAAGAAGGGATATACTACCAGCAAGGCCAGTATGTGCCAGCCCCTGTTGGCTACTGTCGTTTGTACTGTATGGGCTTTCTGTCTGAGAAACTGAGCGACCAGGCTTTTTCTGACCATCAGAGGCACAGCTTGGCCTATTTTTCCCCATGGAGGAAACGTGCAGTGGAGAGGAATATCTCCTCCCAGCTGCCGGCAGGTTGCTTGGTAGGGACGATATCAAGCAGGGCCTCTCGCTTGGTTCTTCTTCTGAAGAGCTGTTCTCTTCCAAGTGAACGCTTTGCACAGATGATCTGATCTGTACTAAGCCATAGCTCTCGTCATACTTAGGTGAGCTGGGCCTTGCTGGGGGCGATAAAAAGGTTTTATCTGTGCATTCTGCCGAGGGGTTTTCTTTATGATGGTTTGCTTCACCGCGTAGCCAAACCTGAGCCTCGCCTACTCGAGGTGGGCCTTTCACTATGGCAAGCGGATAAATTTGACTTGTTCCAACAACTGGAGAGTTGTGTGGGGATGCATTCATCCGCCAAACCTCTATGGCACATACATGTGATCTGACAAAAGGCTTCAGCTCGACAACTTTGGATGTTCTCACAGAGAAAGATTTGCCAGCAACAGTAATGGGGTAGTCTGGCGCATCCGATGGGTTGCTGTAAAATGGTGGCACGGGTGGTGCAACTTTAAAGTCAGATCGCAATTCCTCACCAAGACGCGGGGGCTTCCTGTCATTCAATCTGATGGCCACAGGAATAGTTTTCTGAGACTCTGCCTGTGAAAGCCCAGAGCTGCGTCCTTGAAAAAGAGCCTTGGAAGAATGGCCCAAATTCTTTCGTACTGCTGTGCTCCTTGAGCCATACAGCTGGCTGCGTTGGAACAGTCCAGGCATGACCGGTGCATTTTTTTGTGGTGAAAATGTGGGAGATTCTAGGTGAAAGCGTACTCGCTTGTGTGCACGCTGCATACCACCTACATCCTCGATATCCAATTCAGGTGTGAGAGGGGGACCCTCAGCAGCTGGAAAATTGTCCTCTTCAGCCCCTTCCTCTGGGACTTCTGCATTCGATTCATCTACTGGTGTGCTGCACGTGATAATATCATAAGCTTCAGCCTGTGAAGCTTGCCAGTAGTCTTCAACTTCGTCTTCAGAGTTAAAATCATCTTGGTGTCTGGTGGCAGGATCAGCATCTGATTTAGGCTGTTTCTGATTCAGCTTATTCCTCTCCATCGCATCAGAATGTTCGTGCAGCCCGTCTTCATCTTCACGTATCCACTCGAGCAAGTCTGCTAGCTCGCTGTCATCAGTGCTGTACCTGCATGGAGGCATTGTTTGGGCTTTTCTTTCTTGAGTGAGTTGTGTTATCAGCATGTTCGTATCAACGAGATCGTCAGGTCCTTCCATATCTTCTAAATCATTGAGTACATCCACGCTAAGAGATGCACCAATGGGTACAGTTGAGTCCCTGCTGTTTGCTGGTGGAGCGAGGGCAGCTAGCTGTGGGAAGGCGGAGACAGATGGGAATAGCGACCTGTTCTCTACCAATGCACAACGAAAGGCCTGGCAAACAGATTCTTCAACGTGTGGAATCAAAGGCTCAGGCGATCGGCCTGCAAAGTCGTGCCAGAGCTTGGTCTTACGTTCTGGAGGAGCTATACCAGCAGCAAGGCAACGTCTGCGCTCATCTTCCCACAGCAGCCCTAGGGAAGGGAGAATGGGATTGTCATCTTCTCCAGATTCTCCTCTCTCCCCATCTTTGCTGAGCATCTTTCTCTTATCCCAAGAGTTGGCGATTTCCTGTGACAGGACATCTACCTCAAGCTCACACGAAGCTTGTCGAGGCATGGTGTGTGGTGGATGCCATCTCCACGCTTCTGGTATGTTGGCAGCGGTCCATTGAGTACCGAATTCTACTGGGCTGGTACTAGGAGTGCAAATTGTTTCATCCTGCAAAGGAAGTGGTGGCCGAAAGCGAGGATGTGCAAGCTCGATGAAGTCCATTCCATGCAGGTTGAAATCCAGTGCAAATTGCATGAGGAATGGGATGTGGGCTTCGTACGGTGTGTATGCTACATTCAGCACACTGCCTCCCCGCAGGACTGCAGCTAGACGCGATGTAGCGGAAGGATTGAAATACACAATTTTCACGAACAGGGACTCTTGACTATGGTACCCATAGAAAGGGGTAGCACGGACCAAGGAGACCTTGGCAATATGTCTCCTTCTACGCTTCCTGTCGTGGCCCGGGCAATCTTGCATGGAAGAGTCTACCGTGACTTTGTTACCCTGTGCGTCTAGAGCCAAGCTTCCATCTTCGGTGGCAGAAACAGCAAGATTCATGGCTGTTTCCAGTGCAAGTGCGAATTGGTTGAGCTGCTTCCTTGCCGCTGATGGTGCTGGAGGCCAGTCCTTTTGGTACTGCACATACATGTATGGCAGAACTCCATGCACGTGGACGCACACCTTTTGCTTCCCAGGCGTCGGTCCGAACACACGTATCACTGGTAGCACCAGTTCCTCCTGCTGATCCATCCCTTGTCGGTTGTAGGGCATCGCACGCGTCGGCTTGGCCATATAATAGTCGAACGCGACCGCCTGAACCTTCATCCTTCCTCCAAGACCTTCTTTTCCACCTCGTTCCTCTCCCATGGTGCCTTCAGCGTCGGCTTTCAAGCATGGCGTCTGTCCTTGGACGAAGTCCCAAGTGTCGGACGAACCTACACCTGCAGAAGTGTACACCAAAGAAGAGGATCCCAACAAGGATGAAACCAGGTGCGGTTTCAAAAGGAAGTCAGGGTAGTAAACAGATCGCAATTGTTATGGAAGGAGGACTTCCAATCCATCCCCCAACGTTTATTTAATCACGGTGCCAAATGAAAGCAGTGGCACAGGTTGTGTCCTCATGACAAAAGGGCAGACAAGACGGCATCCCGAGAGCGCGAACTGCGGCGGCAGAGGATTGCAAACTCCCACACACCTATCATCAACTGCTCTACTCGGATGGCCTGGCTTACAGCAGCGCTGATGCAGCTAGCAAACTGTTTGCATTCGTCTTTATTGGCTGCAATGGACGGGACTTTCTCCAAAATTGTGCTAGCCCAACCGACAGCTTCCTGTCCAGCTACTAGCAAAAGGGTGTGCAACAAATCACCCAAATCCTCCAAGCGGTCCTCAGGAATGGCTCCAGCTATGGCCGCAAAGATTCTCAATATCAAAACCTCACCATTTCCAGGGGATAAACAAGCTTCTCTGGCCACACTCGAGAGCCACGGGACATCGGGGTCTGAGGGTCTTGTGATCGCTTTGAGCAGACGCTGCAAGAACAAAATGCTTCCAATATTCGCATCCTTGTGGTTCACCAATATGGCCACACGAGCAGCCTCCGCCAACGAGGGAAGCACCTTACCTTGCTCCAATAGCTGGGGAGCATAAGCAAGGCAGCGACCCGCAAGGGAAAAGGTATCATCTGCTACATCTGGATAGGTAGCGACAGCTTCTGCATCGGACAGAAGTTCGCAGGAAGTCTGTAGCATCTCACTTACCAATGCAGCTAAGGTTGAGGACTTCGTCTTGGAGAACGTCTTCACTAGCTCACTGGTAGCGTACAAATAGCAGGCATGACGGCCCAAGTGGTAGTGCCTGTGTAAAAACTCCAGTGACGGGTGGAGTATATCGACTCCAAAGTCAGCTGCTCTTGCACTCGCCTTTGCAGCATACTTCACCACCCGACATGCATGTTCAGCAATGAGTTCATCCCCCGGGAGGGAGGTCAGCAATGCGTCGATACCGGGAAGTGCTTGCATGTATGCTGCTGATACACACGGCGTGCCACGTGAGCTTTGTACCGAAAAAACCGCTGAAAGAGGGTCAATGTAGCAAAACCATTGTCGGGGAGAAACTGCCTTTCCGCTCCTTGCCTCCTCCAAGCGCACGTTCAGTTGACCAAGGAGCATATCAGCTAGCCGCCTCAATGCCACCTCCTGCGCATCAGGCGGTAGACCAGCAATGACGAAACCCACAGCTTCAGAAATATGCAGCAGATTAGAAGCGTTCAGCCCTAAAGGCTTTGATTCTTTCTGTTCAGGGCCTTTGCAATCAACGAAACAAACGGTTTGCTGAAGAAGATGCAACAGGGCATCCAAAAACGTGCCAAGGTGGCTCCTACAGGATTTGCATATGTGCCTTATTGCTAGTGATGCTGCACCCGCAATATGCTGATTGTTCAAACGTTCGGAAAGTTTCTCCATTATGTATGCCGGTTGAGGTGCTCCAGATAAGTTTGATTCCAGGGCAAGAGCTATCCAATCGGCATAGCTGCCGATCACCATGGTGCTTGTGTGTGCCATACTATCCGGTACGTCAAGCAGGAGGGCAAGGTTCAAAATGGAAGCAAATGTGGTATTCGTAGCAGAAGGAGAGCAGTCTGCCATCCAGCGGATGCAGTACATGATCGCTTCTGCATTGCGCCAGTCGTAACTTTCCCCTCTCTCTATCGCAACTGCGATTTCCTGAAGAGGGCTAGCTAGCAGTGATATAATAGTGTCCCCCCCTAGGATCATACCAGCAGCACGTAGCGTCTCTGCTACTGATTCACACCCAAACTTGAACTCAGACTTTTGGTCCGGTCTCCAACTCTCAAAATCATCTGGTTCTTTCACACAAAAACATATATACTGCACCAGTCTAGAAAAGATCGGCTGGAAGAACTTTATTTGCGATTGTTGAGACCTTGGCTGAGCATCCAGCACTTCTTCAGACAAGATCTGCCAAAACTGAAAGCTCATCGCACACACATTGTTGTTTGGGTGGGCTGCAATATCGATCAACGCTTCCAAGAGCGGGGTCACCTCTGGCGTTCCTGTCACCACCAGGGGCATAAAAGTCTCGCCAAGTTCAGCAAAAAGACTTGCAACACCTTTCAGAACTTCTTCATCTATTTCTGCAGGTTCCTCTTGTTCTGCGGCACGAGCATTTCCTGTCTTGAGTAGCGGACGCAAAGACACTATCGCTGCAATCACTCGTGTGGTAAGAGAGCGTTGCTCCTCCAGGATCCGTCCGTCTTCATCCGGCTTGCAGTACCAAATCAGCTCGACAGTACAAGCTACAGCTGCATCAAAAAGAGAATCCTCCTGCAAGCCTTGGAGCGCAGCTTCCGTCAGAGGGTGCTCAGAGATGAGCGCCATGTCAATAGTTAACCCCTGGTTCACCTTTAGCCAAGATGCATAAGCTTCCAACAATTTCTCAACCTCTCTCGCAGAGCTTGAAGCCGCACAGTATCTTGCGAGAACGTGTACAGCTTCGACACCACTCATGATCACTTCCTTGTAAAAATCCCGCCTTCGTGCTGGTCTGAGGCAAGAAGATGGGTTGAAGGCTTCCTGAGGAAGGATCTTCAAAAATTCGAGGGTGGCATGCTTGGCTGAATCCCCTCCTGCAGCATTTGCTTGCATCAGGTACCATTGGAGTGCATTTCTACCATCCCATATGCGCTGCGTGTTTGAAAAGCTAGCCACTGCAACCAGTGCGAGACAGAGCTGTGTCCGGACTAACCCATCTTCCGCCCCCAGGTTGAACAATAGACCAGTGATAGAGTTACGTAACGACAGCACGGATTCTTCCGGCAGGTCTTCTAGCTCGTTTTGACACTGAGACGAATGTTCGTAGGATTCATCTTCGTCAGCTTGGTTTCAGTCGCTACTCGGAGCATCGTTTGTCCTCGATTGTCTTCCTACCTTGGTCCTCAACGTCAACGCGCAGAAGTACTTGGCCTCTTGGGGTGAAGACGGATCATGCAAAACCGAATCCACGATCTGTTGCGTGGCGATACTGGTCAGTGTCGTACATTTTATTCGCCAATGTCGGCGATTCGAGGACGGATCCGCCTACCTGCCACGCTTCCACGGCCTTCTGAAAGGCAGACAGCCATTGGTCGGCACCTTTCCTCGCGTTCTCGTCCTGCTGGTGGTAGAGGGTGTCCAAAGCACGCAGCAGATCCTCGCGCATCGCGCTTTCGGAGCGCGCGGTGCCTTGCTGCTTTCGCTGCGAATGACGACTCCAAGGTCTCGAACTCGTACTAAACTCGACAGTTAAATGATGGGCGAAAAGCGAGCACTTGCATATCCCCTAATGCAAGGCCCACCACATCCTAGCTTCTCGGTTCTCTCTTGAGGACGGATCACAAACTACGTGCCCCATTGGTTTCCGAAGAAGAAGGCAATCAGAGCGATATGCACCTCGTGCCTTGCACGTCAACCCTACGATGTGAAGACATGCACCGTTGTCACCTCTTAGCCAACCCAATACACACTCACTTCCTAAAAAGACTCGATATAAAGGCGCAAGATCGGTTTGACGCTCCTTGTACTTTTCGTTGTAGACACCATGAAGTTTTAGCTTGTGCATCTGCAAAGCAAATTAGCCCGCGATGCATGATATTCATCGACTGGTGCGATCTTCACACGTCTTTGCAAATTGAGTAGATCCTTCCTATAGGATCCAAAACGAAGCTCCGTGACAATTTTATTTGACACCCTCCCAATCATCAATGCCCATGCAAGATTGGGGCGCGCACGTGAGCCTTCTAGAGGACTCTCGTAGGAGATGGAGAGGACGATTGCAATGAGATGGAAAGAGGACAATGGAGATGGGAAAGCAAGAGGAAACGCACGGAGGGACTAGAATCAGCCGAAAAAGGGAGCGAAGAAGTATGGAAGAGGGACTGCTTGTTCCTAGCACACCTAATTATACATCATTTACTATCAAGAGAGTGATGGACGACGAAAGAGGACCTGCATGGCACCACAAACGTTAAGGTGGGCAATGGATATGGTGAATAACATGATGAACAGGTCGATTGGATGCTTGTGGTAGCTTGTCCTCGCCACATCCATTCGTGAAGCACGAGATTTGGGTCACATTTGGAGCCTCGAGGGAAAAAGATGTAGGCATAGTAGAACTACATGGACAAGCTTTGGGAAGTCGAGCGAGGAAAGGTTTATGAAATACTTCGACAATGTCTCCATGTGCTCGATTGGATGGGGGCGAAAGAATTCGCTTGGAGAGATGATATGCTCGACCATGAAGAAGAAGAAAGATGATGCAATCGAATGCCCGATTCATTTACGATTTGTTCCATTTTTCTTCTACAAGCGCCTTGAGCTTTGCTTGCTCAATTTTGCGCCACGGCAGCGATGCCAAACATCGCATTAGACAAACACATGAAAAACACTTGTCCACCAACGTAAGGCCTTTATACGAAAAAACCGCAGGAATCCAACCGTATAATGACTTGGACATCGCAAGGCAGAATAAAGCAATGAATATGCCATGCACAAAATAAAAGTTTGTCGATGCTTGCATACAAGTTCCGCGACGAATTGCCCTTATGCGCCATAAAATTAGTCACGTTGCGCTCGCATTGCGGTCAACAACGATTTAAGATCATGCAAACCTCAACAAAATCCTTCTCCGATAGGTCTTGATGTTGTGGCGTACCTTTTTGCTACCAATGTAAGCTCGAGTATTGTGAGAGATATCATCGCATAAACGAAACAATAGGCAAACGTACAATAGTCCCTAGTTTCTTCAAATACAAGACTCCCCGTGCATTCACTAGCCGGAATAGATATGACCTATTGGTTTTCCCCTCACCTCGATCGGGTGTGAACTCGGACGTGGGACGTGCTCTTTCCTTGGGCGTTTTTTTGAACCTTCTTTGGCCTTACGTGCAGTCCTTTTCCTCCTCTTCCCCATGCTCTTCACAAGCATCTTGGGCGAAAGTGTTGGGTTCCAAGGTCCTCCTCTGTTGCGATGTCTACAAGTTGAGAAAGATTCCTACGCTCGCCACTCTAGGTCCAACTTATTCCAACGATCGTTGGTGTGGATCTCTCACGTCCAATCTCTTTGCTCTTCGTTCTTCGATCGAGATCGCCTCCTCACTACTATGCATGCACTGGTCTTCGCTCCGATGGATGCAGTCTCCAGCGTGATCCAAGGATGGACGGAAACGTTTCCGACATGGACACGCCCGCGAACGGCGCGATTGCCATCGACACCTTTGAGGCAAGAAGGCGGTGGATGTGAGATTGCACTTCTATCAACCTTGACCCGGCTGACTTCCATTCCATGGGTGAGTTGGAGGACGAGGACCAACTCGATTTGCAAGAAGTGGTGGCGAACTTGGGAGGCATTCGTACGAAGAATCAGCGACCGAAGCCAGGCGCATGCGCGTGTGCACGTCGAGATGTCGCTGGCTAGGAACTTCTCGGGTGGGCATGGCGGTGCCGGATAGATGCAGGACAGCGCACAGACGCACGTTGAGATCGACGAAGTTGCCTGGGACGAGGTGTCGCGCTTCGGGAGGTCCTCCGGAAGAGGATTTCGTGCGTGCCAACGGCGATTTCTTCCGCGCGTTGCCGCTCGGGATCGGTGTTACTTCTTTCGCTTTCGTGCTCCTGAATCGCGCGGTTTCGGGATTGGGACTCGTGGCCGACGCTCGTAGCTCGCAGTCCCGCGTGGACGTGATCTGCATCGTCATGTCGGCCACGTTGGCCTTGACCGGACTGTCTTGGCTGTCGCTCAAGCCGAAGGCGTTGGACGCGGTGGAACCGGATGGCGTGGACTGCCTGTGTTGGAGGGAATCTCTCGGAACGGAGGCGCGGCGGGAACTGCAGTGGGCGTGGGAATCGTTCCGAGACACGTCCAGGGTCAGAAGCATGGCAGTGTTTCACCAAGGCGAGTGCATCTTCCTGGCTGGGAAGGTCCCCACGGACACGTTTTGCGACGTGAAACAGGCACGAGCCGGTCCCGTCATCGAACGCACGATGGAAACCGGCCAACAGTCTTACTTGGCCAACTTGGTGCTGTATCCAGGCCGCGTCGAATTCACCTATTTTCCCAAGAACACCCAGGCCGTCCTTGTCCAGCCGATGGGAAATCAAGGAGCCATCGCCATGGGTGCCGACACCGTTCGTGGATTGACCGGTGCGGACCAAGCGTGGCTGTCCGTCATTGCAGACAAGCTAGAAGTGACGCTTCAAGACAGCGGTGGACGTCGCCGTGCCACGTAGCGGCACGGACGTGCGTCGGTTCAAGCACGTCCTTCCCGTTTCCCAACCTTTTTGTCCGATGCGTCATCTTCTTTCGCCGCTCGCTTCTCCCAATGCTCCTTCGCACGGCGAATCCGACGCATCCGACGTCCATTTCTGCGTCAGTCAACGGCTCCTCCGTCGGACAAGCGCGAGGCGAGACAATCGCGCACCTCCAAGGCCGGCTTGAAGATGTAATAGCCGGACGCGATGCCTACGGCCGACGCGAAGGCGTAGCTGGCCGGATGCAGACGCATGCCGTCTCCCTCCCACCGGTGCTCGATGCACCTGATCGGCCTGTTGCGCCTTTCGAGGCGATCGACGCGCACGTGAGTGTAGGCGAGGCGGCCGTTCTGGCGCAAGAATGCGTCTCGTGTGGATCCGCGACTGTACCTTCGGAGCGCGTTCGGCACGTCTCCGACGTCACGTGAAGCCGCAGGTGCGGTTCAGTGCGTCGCACCAGCTCCGAACGACGCCAGGAGGCGCGCGTCGCAGGCGGAGGACGTGTTCGGACGTGGAAGCGAACGCGGACGTGTTCCGACGGACACGATCGGAACGTTTTCGGCACGCACGACGGCTCCGAAAGCACGTGCGGTCGAGGGACGATCTGGACGCGTGGGCATCGTCCTCGTTGGATTCCGGATCCTTCGATCCAGGCTCGCGACGTGCATCGCGATCCGCTTCGCCGTGCACTTCGGCGTTTCGAACCAACCGAAGGTCTTTGCGTTTCGGGGAGGCTTCCTCGGTCGCAGGACGCGACGTCCGCGCTCGTGCGGTTGGTTCTGCGTCCTCTCTCATCCCGCCTGGTTCTTCGCCTGGCCAGGGAAGTGGGAGACCCACGTGCAAACGCTTGGTGTGGTCCTTTCCCGCCTCCATGCCGCTACTTCCGTGTCGATGACACGTGGATCTCCACGCCCATCCCCCTGTGTTCTCCTGGGCGCCCACCCACACAGGGAGGAGGGGCCGAGTGGGGGAGGGATCCGGTTCGACCCGGAGGACGCATCGGACGAGGCACGGGATCGAACCCGAAGATCCCCGGGATCGAACCGGACCGTCCCCGATCAACCCGTCCGGTCTCGCAGGCCGATCCGTCCGATAAGGTTCGGGGTCTTCCTCCCCGGATCTCGCACGTCGACCAGGGTCCTCTCACCGCGTCTCAAACCCATCCCCTACCTGAGATCGATGTCCCAAAAACCGCGCAGGTTTTGAGACGCGCGTGGTTCGGCCGCCACCGGATAGCGGGGCGAGACACCCCGAGAGGGGAGGGGAGGGAGACAGAGGGGGAGTAGAGGGAATCGAAGATCTATCGTTCGACCACCAGTCCGGTCGGCACAGTTCGCAACAGCAGCTCGCTTGCGACGCACCTCCGTTCCGAAAGACGTGCGTTCGACGTGACGTTGGGTTCCCGAGAGCGAGTGCACGCTTCCCTTGCCCTTCACGAGACAGGAAAACACGCCACGCGAAAGGAAAGATCGGCATGGAACTCCCCACCGTGGCACGTGTGTCGGTTGGCAGCACCACCAGGAAAGTGACGCCCACCAGGATCGGCCAGGCCAAATTCGCCTCGACCGGGATCCGAGACGGGACCGTCTCACGGATTAGGAGCAAATCTGCGACCCTCAGCCATCGCGCAAACAAAGTCGTCGCCGTCGCTGCCGGAGAGGTGGACGCCAGTCCTGCACAGCAAGACAGCAAACAGGTGCGTCCACGCGATCCAATCGTCGGTGCGCAATACACCGGCGCTGCATCTCCAATGCTCGAATCGAACCGTTGCTGACTCGCTCAATGCAACTGCTTGCAGGTCCAGAAATGGGGGTTCGTGGTGGCCAACGCCAAATTCCTCCTCGATGAGGAGGAGCATCTCGCGGAAGTGCTGCGGGAGCGCAGACGCTACTTCCAGGAGAAGGAGAAGGATATGGATTTCTTCATCGTGCCCGAACCCAAGTGGTTGGACGAGAAGTTTCCTGATGTTGCCAAGCGTACCAAGAGACCTGCCGCTGCGATCGTATCCACCGATCTGGTGTGGATCACGTTCGTGAAGCTCAGGGTGGACCGCTGCTACAAAGGGGAGATGGACTGCTCGAAGGAAGATATTCTCAAGTCTGCCGGTTCCGTAGGCGAGTTCGAAGATCCGGAGATGTGGACAGCACCTTACAACAAATATGATAGTGACTGGTGGAAAGTGTTCCTGCCACAAGAGGCATGAATGAATGTGTGTTTTTCCTCGTACACCGTCACCTAGCTATTAGCCTCGCCCTTTCTGAAATACAAAAACTACGTGTAGTGCACTCTGAACATATATATTACCGAACAATCAAAATAAGTTATGTGTAGGCCTGTCCATTTTGGAGTCAGCCTCGGTGGGGCACTTTCGTGACGACTCCTTCTTCGTTGACCATTATCCGAACCCGATCGACCCGGTAGTCCATGGTCATCATCGAATTTTCGTTCAAGACGATCACTTTCAAATCGGGGAACGACTTCTCCAAGAATTCCTTGGCTTCGACGGACGTTTTCCCGACCAGGTCTGGCCAAGGCCCCCTTGACTCGGCGTCAGGAACGTATTCCCTGACACCCACCAAGTCGTCCTGCAGCGAGCACGCACGTCGCAGCGAACACGTCGTCCATGGTCAGCCAATCCGGTCGTCCCCACTCAAGTCTCTTCGACGAGCTCGACTAGGCCAGGCGTTTCCTCGCAAGTGCGCCACGAGGTTCGACTTTTCGGAGGACGAGCGTTTCGTGGTTCCCACGCGTCACGCACCGGCATCACGGCTCCAGCAACCAGCGAGACGAGGAGTGCCACGAGAGCGGCGAAGAGGAGCGTGCGGTAGGCACCACGTGCCATGTCCTTGCTTCCAGGACGCGGAGAACTGCGCCGGTGCAGCACGTGTCGTGCTTCTTCTGGTGGTTTCCACCGTCGTTTTTTCACAACCCACACAACCCTCACACAGCTGGTTGAGTCATCCCTCGTGGACCGGTGAATATACGGTCTTTTTACCGGTCCATGCTGTCCTTTCCCCTTTCTCTCGGGGGTCGTGGACCGAGCACCGGATGGGAACGGGAGAGCCTTCCGGGAACATCGAGATCTCGTTCCGAAGGTATCGTATGAATGGGAAAGATATCGAAGGGTGGGGCGATTATCGCGTATGCTATCGATTGCGAGGGACGAGGACTCGTGTGGGAGCTTGCGACGCCAGTTTGCTCCAACCGACCGACCGCAAAAGCCTCGCTTCGCGCGTAGAATGGGAGTTTGGAAAGTCTGATCCTGAACAGATGTGGACGGCCGGTAGGATCGCCCGACATGTGCACTTGCGTCAGGCATCCATGGCCACCAGCTCCAGTCCAACTTACCAGCGACCGAAGCCGATGCCCGCCGACGTGCCTCTGATACAAGTGCCAGGCGAAAGCGCACTGCCAGTCGACGTACACGGCGTCAAATCGTCGGAAATTCCAAAGGCAATCATGGGGTTGATGAAGCGGATGAGAAAGGCGGGCCACACGGCGTACTTGGTGGGTGGAACTGTCCGAGACTTGCTGTTGAAACGGAAGCCCAAAGACTTCGACATCGTGGTGGACACGACCCCGAAGAAGATTAAGAAGCTTTTCTGGGGAAGCATGGTGGTGGGCAAGCGCGTTCCAGTGGCAATACTGCGGGCTGGGGACGAGGATGTCGAAATATCCTCCTTCCATTCCTTCGGTGAACAGGCCCTGAGGAGAAATCCGGACAGCCTGAAAACCAAGACCGATGCACTTGAGCATGCACTGAAGTACAGCAATAGCACATTCAGCGCAAACTTTATCAGAAAGACATTGCACGAAAAATTTGAGGACGTCGATCGGTCGATGTCGCAAAAGGCTACCTACCTAGCCCTGCTTCGACTTGCTGATGCTCAAACCAGGGATTTTTCCATCAATGCACTCCTTTACGACCCACATTCTGGGTACCTGTATGATTCTGTGGGCGGGCTGCAAGATATTCAAAGTGGCGTAGTACGAACAATTTTGCCTCCACACGAGAGTTTTAGGTTCGACCCAGCAAGGGTCTTGAGGGCGCTTCGGGTGTCGGCTAGGTGTGGGTTCGCACTTGATGCAGACACTGCACGAGCTGCGACATCTTTTGCTTCCCATTTGACGGGAGTGGACAGTCTTCCAGGGGGGCGGCGAGCAATGGAATTGCATGCACTAATGGCTCACGGATCGGCAATGGAGTCCATACGCCTGGCGCAGAAACTTTCTTTGATATGTGCCATAGCACCACCACTCTCCCCCGTCTTGTGCCATTCTTTGGGGGAACCTTGCTCCTGTTCACAAGTGCACCAAGTGAGCGAAGCAAATGCCTCCTCACTTTCCAAGAGGGATGGTCTTTTGTTTGCACTCCTGGAAGCTTTGGACGCGTTGGCTGCACCAAGCCAACCAGTATCATCTGCTTCATGGGCCGTGCTCTTGGCCATCAGCACAAACAAGGCCACAGATTTGTCCGATTTCCTTTCAGGGAGCTTCCTTTCCCTTTCTGCATTGGTGCAGGAACGTTCCATTGCACGGGTCACTGCCAAAACAGCACGCACATCGCTCAAGGTTTTGATGGAGATGGGTCATTGCAGGAAGGCTGTTTCCTCCTTCTTGAAGGATGAAGTCGGTCAAGAAAGAGTCAAGGATTTCGTGCAAGACGTTGTTTCTACTGTGAAGTCAATCGAGAGGGGCCCAAAGAAGCTTGGTGGGCGCTTCTGATGCTGGATCTCCTGACCTTTTAATTCAGGCTCGCTGCGTCCGTCCTTGTTCGCGGCGACAGCACTTTCATTCGTGATTTCTTCTCGGTTGCTGAGATGCAGGGCAGCAACAGAGGACGCGCAGAAATCTATGCTGTCAGTCGATGTTGAACGCGATCTCCCCCTGGTTTGGGCTGCCTGACACTTGCATGGTCTCTGTTGGATTGCATCACCCTCCGAGGTTCCCTCGTTTCCAGGGTTCGAAACTCCCAGAATGGCCGCCCCTGTGTCAACCTCCAGAGTGGGGGTGGGTGGGGGGCAAAATTCCCCTCGGGGATCTGGACCCCCCGACCCGTCTCGAACGGTCGACTTCGTCCTCGTCGGGCCACGCCCGCATGGGGCACAGTTTCGGTGGGAGACCCGGACGAAAGGGTCCCGGGGTGCATATCCGTTCGAGGATTGAGCGTTCGACAGAGGCGTTTGAACGTATCGCCACAGACACGAGCCACATCACCGAGGCGCGTGCGCGCCAACCGCAGCATCGAAGCGCCACAGGCGAGGCATGGCGCTCCAAGAGGACCACAGGAGGTACGTGGAAGAGTGCAAGAAGGCGCATGGGGAACGCGGGCGAAGGACGGACCGAAAGTGGGCTCCCACGTCAGCGGCGACCGACCCGTCCAACGAAGATGTGGCAGCTGACGTTCGCTCTTCTCGGCTCCCTGGCTCGAAAATGCACGTCGATGTGCACAAGATCATTGTTACTGGGAGACGCGAACGAGACATCGCGTGTTAGTCGAGGGTACGCCGTTCGGATGACGTCGTGGAGGCATACGCGATGGGTGCGAGTCCTGATGTCTGACGAAAGGCTCGCTCGGTACGACCGAACAGGTGGAAGAACGGTTCTTCCAAAGGAGAAAGAGATGGATGGTCCAAGAGAAAAAGCTCTTGCAAGGACGTCGAGGTTGTCACGGAAGACGGTTTCAAGTTTAAGCGCAAAAGAAAAAGCCGACGGTCAACTGGTAAGTGCAGCGAGCTTTCTAAAGCAACGGCACCACACTCATGGAAGGAAACGATCTGACACGATTTTCGCACCCTGCAGCTGTTCCAGCAGAGTTGATGCCTAAAGACGAGCCCGTTCCTGACTACCCCAACCCAAGCAGCTCCACGCCACTGCACAAGTCCATTCCTGACAGCTGGCCTGAAGTCCGCAGGTTCAGGAGCCTGTGCCAAAGCCTTTGCAAAGTGGAGGCAGAAAACGCTAGTGTCACGTTTCAAGGTTCTCAGCGATATGTTACTGAAGCAGTTTACTCTGTGTTGAACGAATTCATGTTCCAAGTGGAGCAGGGGCTTATGAATGGTGAATTAGGAACAGGACAAAGGTTGGACAGGATGACCGAAAAGGTGAAACAGAAGAAGGACCACTTACAGAACATCAAGAAGCAGTTTGAGATTGAAGAGAAGGAATGGGAAGAGCTGTTGCTGCAGCACCAGCAAACAATCAAGGATGCAGAAGGGACCCCGGAGGCCATGAAGAAGATGCGCGCTGCTGCTGCAGAAGCTACGAAGCAGGTTCAAGATCATTCGTGCGTAAACGAGTTGGCAGAAACTTACCAAAAAGCTCACAGAGCTCTGGAGCTGCAGGCAGACGGCCTTGCTTGCATGGTTAATGGCGTTGAGGAATTAGTCAGTAGGGCAGAGAAAATCGGGTCAACCTTGGTTGAAGAGTTGCACAACGATGTCTTCCAGGAATTGCCCCACATCAACTCACCTGAGCACTTGATCAAGAGCCTTACTGCCGCACATTGAAGATTGTAGCTGAAAGACAACCATGCAATGTAAAGAACAGTGCCTGGTCCTTAGTCATTGGCCGGAGAGCCTGATGGAAAATGGCAATGCCATCGCTCAACTCTCCGTGAGTTCCCGAGAACGATGGTGGGGCTCCGCTAGAATGAAAAGATGGGTGGATCTGGCGAGAGCATTCACGCTTACTCCTTGATTTCATGAAATTTACAAACAGGTATGAACAACAAAATGGCTTTTCTGAGCGACTGGTCTCTGTTGCGGATGGTGAGTATCTCGTGGATCTCACTTTGGTGCATTCACAGACTGTGGCTGTCTATAACTATCCCTGTACTAATCTGGGGCAACTCGCTTCAATCACGCTAATACGACCCCATTGCCTTTCGGTGAAGCACCCGAATCGACTCCGCACACCTCCTGCGAACACCACTTGCTGCGGGGACTGGCTAATTATTCGACCACCGTTCAAGTCCCCAGACGGAGGTTTCGGGTCCTGTTCCGCTCCAAACGCGTTTTCTTCCAACATTTTGCGCCTATACACACTGTGCGACACGGAAGGCGTCTTGAGCATCCACTTGATCGCGCAAGAAGCTACCGTGTACTTGTCTCTGAACACCGTCCTAGGCGACGACGACGGACTTGTGAGGCTATCTTCCGTCCCTATGCTCCCGGTGCCCATTTCCTCCCCCCAACCGTTGCAGGAGCGCATCGTGAGCCTCTTCCTGGTCTCGGCACGCGCTTTCGTCGTGCTCGCGCCAGGCGATTGGCTTCGGCCGCCGCTTCGAGCGCAGACGAACAGTAGCCAATGGCGTCGGTCGGCCGACTGCGATCGAGGGCTTCTCCTCTGAGGCGTCGATCCTCTGCGGCACACGGACAGCACCGCCCTTGCGAACCGGAATTCCTCCGGGATGGGGGCGGCGGGGATGCATGGCCCGCGGAACGGGGCGCCCCAGATCGGGCACGTGATGGTCCGGTTGGACAGCGATGGTTGAGAGAGTTTGTCAGCATCGGAGGTGGGGGGGTCACGTGACCGGTTGAGACCTCCACACGCCCCCTCCAGAAGGAGAAGGATCGGGAGACCGTACGGGAACGTTTCCTTTTCGAGGCCCCTTTTCCCAACTAACTCTCCCTGGGTCATGTGGGGCCTGGCACGCATCCGATCTTTGACCTAGATCCGGTCGGATCCCCCCCCACAACCCAAGGGCATCTTACAACCGTGGGGCACACTGATCGGGGTGACATACGACTTTCACCTCTGGTTGACAGATCCGTCTTGAAAGGGAAGATCCAGAACCGTGGTCAACCCATCTCCATGGGCTGATTTGTCCCACGAAAAGACACGAATGCCAGACGCGAGCACCAACCGGCGTTGCCATGAGGAAAACCTGTGAAAGGCAAACGCGATCACGTATGCTGCAGGAGATGGCATGGGTGGGACGATTGGAGCGGGCCGACGGTCTCTAGACACGACAATACCCTGATATCGGTGATTTGTGCACTGAAAGCTTGTTTTGTATCCGAGCAGGTTCTTCGTCTACTGCTTTTCCTTGAATCCGGGCCGGATCGCATCTCTATTCAGACAGGAACCCCTACGCCGCCTGACTGACTTCATCCGAGGCAAACAAGAGACGGTCCAAGAATCTCTCCATGTAAATAACAAATCTTAAGCCTCCTAAAAATATACAATGAATGCGAGACAGAGGTCGACTGCTTGGGATTTGCTCCCCTTTTAGGAGCATGCTGCTTTCGCCAAGGTTTGGTCATCAAAAATTGGGCATCACCCACATGGCTGCTCTGTATCCAAGCATCTTATTCGTTCACGAAGCTGCTGCACATTCACTTTAGTGATGAGAGCGGGTTGCGCAGTTGTGTTTGAGGATGAGCAAGCCACGTGCCTGCACAGAGACTGCGATCCCAGCTACTGCCATGCCAACCGATCTTTGAGGTCATCAATGAGTGTGCAAAGACCTTGGATACGTACAATTTCTTCCTTCCTTTTCTCCCTTGCAAGGCCTGAGACTTCCACTTCATCCAAGAGGAGAATTTTCTTCATCAGCATCTCTTCCAGCAGCAGCAAGCTGTTGGGATCCACAGTTCCACCGAAATCAAACTCCGTGATGGCTTCCCTTATGTCACTTTCAAATGCATCCACCTCTGTGTGTATTTTCTCGAGTTTCACCAATGCTTCTGCCTCAAGTGCCTTGTCCACAGGGCGCACAGGCATCGGTTCGGGTTCTTCATCGGAATCTTCTTCCTCTTCATCTCCCTTCGATTCTGATTCTACTTCCGAGCCACTGTCCTCCACGGCTTTCCCATTTCCGTCGGGCAAGAGTCCGTCCTCTTCCGACGAACCAGGTTCGTGCTCATCGGGCACAATCTCTCCTTCTGCACCCTCTTGCCTGGCACTTTTACTGGTCCCACTGAGTTTGGGTCGGCGAACTTGCTTGGTCTCGGGCACGGTTCGTCTCATGACAATCCTATCTCCCGACTTCACGCCAGCGGAAGAGATCAGCATGAGGTCCATCTTTTTCTCGTCGTCGCAGAATGCTTGGATGCTGCCTGGATCCACGCCTGTTTTTTCTTGCAGCTTCCTTTTGAGGTTGTAGAACGTGTCTTGCTGATTCGCCTGGAGGAGGTAGGTCTTCCCGTCCAGCTCCACGTGCACGAACTCCTTGCCACCTCTGTCTTCTGCAGGTTGGGACGGACTTCCACCCATGCTTTTTCGTCCTAAACGTGCGCGCATCGCCGTCACGTCCACGCCAGATCCGTCCGAAGACGATCAGGACGCGCACGGCCAACTCGGCACACGCGAACTTCGCCTCCAATGCCCCCCTTTTCCGGGTCGCCAATGCCCCCTCTTCGGCATCCGTCCTCGTCGACATGCGATCGACCGTCTCCTTTACCCGGTACCATCGACGGTAAGACCGGCGAACACCGAGGATCGGCGCAGAGGATCTGTCCCCCCTCCTGGCCGGGCCCGCGACCGATCGGCCTGGTTAAGTCCGGTTAACGTTCGGTCCACCTCCCTGGACGGGGCCTGTTAAGGATTCGGTTAACTTCGAGGCCTCCCGGGGGGGGGGGACCGAGTGGTACGTGTCGGATTCGACCGACAGGGACGAGAATCGTCGCATTGGAGACGTGGTGTGGCGGAATCAGGCGGCAAGACCATGCTTTCTGGATTGAAAAAGGCACGTTCGATCCGTCTCTGGACGTCCATGGAAGCCAAGGCGCACGCCTCCACCCTGGAAGGAGCCGCACAGGCGGGGCTGGTGCGGGCCCAAGGCTTCATCAACGGCGCATGGAAGGACGCAACCGACGGTGCCACCTTGTCCGTGGATAATCCTGCCACGGGAAAAACCGTGCAGCAGGTGGCCAAGATGGGAGCGAGAGAAACGGTGGAAGCCGTGGCGTCTGCGAGTGACGCGTTCTTGACCTGGAAGCGGAAAACCGCGCAGGAACGAGCAGCCGTGCTGTGGAGGTGGCACGATCTCATCCACGAGAACCGAGAGCATCTCGCAGCCATCCTCACCTCCGAAAACGGAAAACCGATCTCGGAAGCAAGAGCGGAAATTAGAAGCGGCATGGGATCGATCACGTGGTCGGCCGAGGAAGCCAAGCGGGTGCGAGGCGATGTCTTGGAACCGCCCATGAGGAACCGGAGAAATGTAGTCATGAAGCAGCCGGTGGGTGTTGTGGGAGCAATTACGCCATGGAACTTTCCCATGAGCATGGTGACTAGAAAGGTGGCGCCTGCACTAGCGGTTGGATGCACCGTGGTCTTGAAACCATCCGAACTTACGCCCCTCTCTGCACTGGCATTGGCGGAGCTTGCCAATCGTGCCGGTTTGCCACCCGGTGTGCTGAATGTGGTGATGGGGGATGCACCTGCCATTGGCAGAACCATGCTTAAATCCCCCACTGTGAGAAAGATTGGCTTTACTGGTTCTACTGCCGTTGGGAAAATGCTCATGGCAGGGGCGGCGGAGACGGTGAAGAAAGTTTCCCTAGAACTGGGAGGCAACGCACCGCTCCTTGTCTTCGATGACGCAGACCTTGAAAAAGCAGCAGCTGCTGCTGCGACGTCGGCTTTTCGCAACGCTGGTCAAACCTGTATTTGCGCTGCCCGCATCCTGGTCCAGGAAGGTGTCCATGATAAATTTGTGGAGTTGTTGGCCAACCATGCGAATTCCACGCGCTTGGGAAATGGGATGGACTCATCTGTGACCACTGGACCGCTGATCACACCTGCAGCTATACAGAGGGTGGACGAACATGTGGCCGATGCAGTGGCCAAAGGGGCAAAGGTAGTCGCAGGCGGCAAGAAGGGTGATGGTATAGGTAACTTTTATCATCCGACCGTGCTCTCCGGTGTGTCCCTAGACACGAGGGTTCACATGGAAGAAACGTTCGGTCCAGTTGCACCAGTTTTCAAATTCAAAGACGAGGAAGAGGCCATCAGAATCGCGAACGATACTCCATACGGACTGGCAGCTTACTTCTTTACCAGCGACCTTGCCCGTGGCTGGCGTGTGGCAGAATCACTGGACTATGGCATGGTGGGCTTGAACGAGGTCGGTTTCACCCATGAATCCATACCTTTCGGTGGTGTGAAAGAATCCGGATTGGGTCGCGAGGGCTCTTCCTATGGTTTGGATGACTTTTTGGAGATCAAATTCGTGTGCATGGGTCTCGGTTACGAGAGGAGATGATCCGGCTCTGCACGTTCGTTTTTTGCCAGGTGCAGATTATTTCTTCAGCATTTTCATGAGTCGACTCACCACTTTTTCCTTCTTTTCTTTGCTTCTCATTTCTGCGTCTTCCTTTGCTACCTGAGATTGTTCTTTCCTCGGAGGTTCCCTTGGGGGTTCCGCTTCTTGTTTGATGGCCAAGATTTCGGGACGAAGGAACGGCCCGTTCTTGAGACTTTCCTCCGTGCAACCTTCCCTTGGTTCCATCGCGAAGTAGACCAGTGCTCCTGGTACGAATCCTGCATCGAAGAAGTTCATCTTGAGGTCTTCGATGGCTTTTTTCGGTGGTGCAGTGTATAGGTAGAACGGTGCCACGTCGGGTAGAAGGCACTTTCCCACGACGTCGGCCAGCGCCGCAAGCGTTTCCCGGGCATGAAACTTGGCCTGGAGGACGTTCCCGTCTGGAAAGATCACTCGAACGGTGGCCGGTCCCGCCGCTCTGATCTTCTTCTCGTGCATTTCCATCCTCTTGGCACGCGTCACGAAACGTGCGTTTTGTGCGGCTCTTCGCGCATATCCCGCCGCTACCCTTTGGTAATCCTCGGCCGTGAACTTGTAGAAGGAGTCGTCCACTTCCTCCTTCCCATCCTGGGTCGTTTCCGGCCTCCGATTCGCGCTTTCGCGTGGAAAAAGCGACACAGCGCGTCCCGCGATCGCCTCCGCCATCGTCGCGAATGCTCGCCTCTCCCCCTTTTCCTAAACCCTACCCGAGTTAAGTCCAGCTCGGACGGTTCCCCTGGGGTGAGTTTCTTCTCCTCCCAGGTGGGACGGGTCGGCGAGGACGTCCATCTTCGGATCCGCCACGCGCTGCTGCTGGTCACGTGCTTGGCGCGGTGCAGGAAGGACAGGAGGACGCTCGAAGCCGCCATCTCGAACGTACGAACTCGTGGGAGGATCCGATGGGCGAGGAACGGGGCCAAGCGAGGCGATGCCGCGCCGACCAGACCGGACGGTTGGATGCCGTCCGGCCTCGTCCGAAGCACGCCGCGGTCGAAACGGTTGGGAACGCGGGTGCTTCCAAGGTTGTCCGTTCGACCGTGGGAACTCGAACGGACAACCTTCGAAGCACCGATGCACCGCTCGAACGGGCGGATCGCACGTGCAAGAGACCGCCAAACACCTTGGCTTGGAGGACGGGCCCATGTGCCTTCTCTGACCTCCGACAGTGATTCTACGACCTACTCGAGCGTTCGCGATGGAAGAGCCGAAGAAATGCACGCTCGTCCACAAACTTGAAGGATCCAAGGGCAGCACCACGGCGGCAGGACGGTCCCTGGATGAGCAGGGCAAGGCTTACGACGGGAGGAGTGCAAAAGGTCGGAGGATGGCCAGGAATCTTTATTCGATGGAGAGAAGGGACAGGTCGGATGCAGCAGCATCATCTCCTGGTGGTGGAGTCGTGAGCATCTCCTCTTCTAGGCTGCGTTCCCATGCCTCCAGCCATTGGGGCTTCTTCACGTAACCTTTCTTGTACAAGCGCAGCTCGGTCATTTTGTCCTCGTATTCCTGGTCCCAGATGCCCAACTCTTTGCAGTGCTCCATCCGAACGTTGTACGGAACGCCTGTGCCGTGCAACTTGCACGAACCTTCCGTGCAGAGCTTGCAACCACCGTGCACCCTCGCATACTGGACCACTTTTTCCCATTCCAACCTCGAGAGCTATCGTGGCGCCGGCGTGGCAACAACTCGTCAGCGATCCGAGCGGGTATCTCTCGGCGTTTCCTGGCCTCGTCCGCCATCGACTGGCGCGAGCGCACCATCACTCGCGGTTTGGGCGGCGGTCTTTCCGGACGAAGTTCTCCGTCGTCCCATCGGAACACTTTCTGATCCGACGCGACGGACCGTGCTTCCTTGGTCGGCTCTTGGAGGTTCTGCTTCTTTGCAGCCGGTTTTTCTAGCGGAGGAGCACCGTCCGTCCGCTTGACGCGTGCCGAAAGTCGCGGCATGGCCACGTCCGACGGTCGTCGACCGTCGTCCCTGTAACGGTCCTGGTCTCTTCCCTCCTTTTCAAAACCACGATCGATCCCTTTGTCAAGGGGAATCACACGGGGTCTACAAGGGACCCCTTCCTTTGAAGAGGAAACAGGGGGACGAAACGAAACCCGAGGCATTTATTGACGAGACGGCTTGGCAAAAAGCTTTCGGTCCAAGTCGGACAAACGAGTGGACTTCAAAAGAAACAAGCGGCTCGCACGTTCCCTCAAGCTACCCCCGCATTTCAGACCCAAGGATTGCAACTCGGCTTTCAAGCGATCCAGCCCCAAGGATTCAAGTTGTTCCACACTCTCAAAGGCAGCAATGTCGAAAGGAACATCATTCGGTTGTAGGTGGGGTGATTCCACACGTGTTCGTTCGGATCCCAACGAACCGCTGTCCTTGCTGTTTCTTTCCGGAGTACCCTCCACCTCTGCTTCGAAGGCGGCCGTATCGCCATCGCCCGTTCCCCCTTTCTGCATTATGCATGCTTCTTCTTCCTTGCTCGATTTTCCGACAGAGTTGCTACTTGGCCCAGTCAAACGTCGCTCTTCCCCGTCACTTCCGTCTTCGTCGCTGGAATACAACTCATCCAGCTCGTCCCAAGATTTCTTTTCCTTGTGCTGGTCGTTTGTCTTTTGGACTTTGGCCGGTTGCTTTCCCTGCATTTTTTCCAACGCTTCATCCACTGCACTACGCGTCCGTTTCAGGATGCCGTTGTTCACTTCCTGATACTTCTCCATGTCGATTTCGGCTTCCTGTTCCCTGTTCTTCTGTCTCTCGACTTTTTTTATGTGTTCTTGAGCCAGTCGTTCGAGTTCCCTTTCTTTCTTCTCCTCCTCCCACTGTTTGATCTTCTTTTCCGCCTCCACCACGCGTATGCGGCGTCCTTGCAGGTCCCTGCAGGCATCGAAGTTGTCTGCCATTTTGGTCCTGGTCCCTCGGAGCTGCGCACCGAATCCACCTTTCCCCCCACGAAGACGCAGCGACAGGTTGCAGGACGGCAGCATTCCTCCTTCGTCCACCACCCAGGCTTCGCTCCCGTCCCACGTCGTTCCACCTTGGCGCGTGACGAGGACGTCTTCCCACGGTGCTTCCGGTTCCATCGCCACCAAGCCTTCGAGCACCGCGCTGGCCCGCACCGTGCGTCCTTCCTCCTCCCGCGGCACCTCCAGCACGCGTGTGCGTCCGTCCATCCACCTCACCAAGGCCTGGGCGGGGGCCATGAGGCTCGCCATCCTTCGAAACGGAGCCGAGCAGGTCCAGGCGCAACGTCTTCGCCACCACGTGCAAATGAACCACAGCCATGGCCTTTGGGGAGGGGTCAGGACCCACAACAGAGCCCTGTTCACATGTCAAAGACCGAGGGGAATCGGGGGGAGGGGGAAAGGTTCTGGGCATTCACAGGTACCATTTGACCCGGATGACGAACCGAGTTCGTGAACCGAATATTCGATGGAATTCTCGAGGGACGTGGACGTGTCCTCCCTTCGGTCCATCGGGAACGAAAGACCCATGCGCATGCTCGCCTCTCAGTATGCGAACAGTGGGTCGAGGGTGCAATGCCGAGGGCTGTCGTACGGTGACGGAAGAGGGACAAGAAGAAGACGTGCTGATCGTGGGCACGTCCCACATGCAGCGTGCCAAGGACGAAGGCATGGGAGCGTTGCTGTCACCTCCGACCCACCGATGCGTACGATGACCTTGCCTTTGGGTCGGTAGGAACAGGAAGACGCTACCTGTGTTGCCGGCATTTTCGCGTCGATGGACGCGGGTAGCCTATCTTTTGTCGTTTCGAACACGATCGTCGCGCGAGCCTGCGTCCAAGCCAAGTCCTCCCCCTCAGACCCGGTCGATCTTTCATCCGACGATCCTCCACGGGCATCGTGGTTCGGAAGCCCGTTCTGTGTTTCGAACCTTTTACTCTTTCGAGACCGAATCGTGTACCGCCATTCCCCGTTTCCCCGGGGTTTCCCTGCTTCCCCCGAGGTCCAAAATCCTCTGCGTGTTACGTTTTCCTTTCGTACGTGCCCTCCCTCAAAATCTCTTCGTGAAGGGTCCCATTTCGGGTCCCTTGCCACCCCCCGTGGTTCCCTGGTCCCCCGGGTCCGGGGCCGGTGGGAAGCGGGAATTCCCTCAACGGGGAGCCTCGTTTTTCGATCGCCCCGGAAGGGATGTTTGGGTTTTATTTACGAAATATTCGCACGAATGCGTGGAGGAAACCTCGGGGGATCATTTGGCTTCCCCGGCTTCCCCACTTCCCCTGCTTTCCCCGAGGTCGGGTGACATGTGAATAGGGCTCAGGAAAGGAAGAAAGGGATGGGATCCCGTCCTTCTCCCGAAGGGAAAGAAAGAAAGGGGGGATTCGAGGACGGCCGTCCCCGGGATCCTCACGGTCGAACGGACGGAGAAAAGGAAAGAAACGCCGTATTGTGGATGGCACAGAGGAGGGACGGCGTAGGGGAGGGAAGGAACGGTAATCGGAATATCTGGGTTTTTCGGCCCCGTTTTTCGGGGCGTTCTTCGGTCCGGGACACCCTCCCTGGGAAAATCCAGGCGATGTCCCGCCCAGCCCGTGACCGTTTGCCTCCTCTTCGCCTCGTGCCCACCTTCCACCCTCCCCGCCTCATTCCCCCCGCCCTTTCCTTCCCTCCCCGCACTCGCCGCCGAGGCCCGGGCCCTCCTCCTCCTCGGCAAGCGGACCCCCTCCCCTTCCGTCCCCTCCTTTCCCCCTGCTTTCTCCCCGATCTCTCCCATTCCCGTGCGAGGACGTTCGCGCCCGCAGGGGGGGTTTGAACGGGCTGAAGATCGTGCTTTGGTGTGGATCGCATTTCCACGTGAATCCCGCCGAAAGAAGCACGCCGTGCTGCGCTCCTGAACGCGCGTCCGCCGCGCCTCCCGCGCCCAGAAGGGAGAGAAAACGAAAGCTGGACGGGTGCTGCGTCGGAATCCCGCGAAACGAGCGCCATGGAGGAACCGGAGGCGAGGAAACCGCGCCTGATGATCCGCGAGATGGTGTTGGAGAACTTCAAGTCCTACGCAGGGAAGCAGAGGATCGGACCCTTCCACAAGGTGAGAAACGGAGGTGCACGTAGGTCAGAAAAGATAGACACGGACCGTGGTGGAGCGTTGAGCGAGTTGCTGACCTCGCGTTCTCGACGGAACGCAACGCTACCAGAGCTTCTCCTCCGTGGTCGGTCCGAATGGGAGTGGCAAATCCAACGTTATCGACGCCATGCTCTTCGTGTTCGGATATAGGGCCAATAAACTGCGACAAGGAAACGTATCCGAACTCATCCACAACTCGTCGAACCATCCGGACCTCACGGAAGCTACGGTATACGTGCATTTTCAAGAAATCGTGGACACGGTACGTTGAAGGCACGTGGTGATTGCCGAAATCAGTACGACAGCAACGTTGAAACGCAAGATTCTGACCTCTTTCGGGTGCCGCATGTGCAGGACGGAGAGGGCTACGAGGTCGTCCCAGGCAGCGAGTTTGTCATATCACGCACAGCTCGTAGTGACAACACGTCGACCTACTATATCAACGGCAAACCTGCAAAGAAGAAAGGGGAAGTGACTGGGATGCTAAAAGGAAAGGGGATCGACCTGGACAACAACAGGTTCCTCATTCTTCAGGGGGAAGTGGAGCAGATTTCCATGATGAAACCAAAGGCAGCCACGCCGCATGATGAAGGCCTTTTGGAATACCTGGAAGACATAATTGGAACCAACCAGTACGTAGAACAGATTGAAGAGGGAGAGAAGCAACTGGAAGATCTGAATGCAAAGCGGCAGCAAACACTGACCAAGGTCAACATTGTGGAGAAAGAGAGGGAGGGATTGGAGGGTGCCAAAGCCGAAGCGGAGGCTTACACCGAGAAGGAGATTGAGAAGTATCAGTGGAACCAAATCATGTATCAACTCCTTTCCCTGTCAAAAACCAAGGAACTCGACGAGCTTGCTCAGAACAAGCAGGAATTGGAAGAGAAACTGAAGATGGAGAAAGAAGAATTCAGCAAACTTGAGAGCGGGTTAAAAGAGAAGAAGAAAAGTTACGAAGCCACAAAGAAGAACTATGCAGAAATTGAGACAGAGCTGGAAGCAGTGGAGAAAGACCTGAAGGGTTTTGAACGCAAGGATACCAAGTACAGGGAGGATATCAAGCACAAAAGACAGAAGGTCAAAAAGGCTAAAGAAAAAGTGAAAAGCTTGCAGAAAAAGCTAGCAGACTGCAATGAAGACACAGCCAAGTGCACCAAGTCAATCCCAGAAACAGAGGAAAAGGCTGCCAAGCTTCAGAAATCTCTGGTCAGGGAAGAAGAAGTGCTCCAAAACATGCTGGACGGTCTGAAGGAAGAAATTGAAGCCAAGACAGTCCAATTGCAAAAGGCAAGGACAGAACTAGCACCTTGGGAAACCCAAATCAACGAGAAACAGGCTAAGCTTGATGTGTACCTCTCGGAAAAGAAACTCATCGACGACAAATTCGAAACATCAAAGAAGAAATTGCAAGAAGCTCAGGAGGCCGCTAAAGAAGCCGAAGCGGCCTTCAAGCTGAAGGAAAAACAGATCAAAGAATGTGAAAAGGAACGTGCAAGCCAGACAAAGGTCGTACAACAGTGCCAAGAGAAGGTAAAAACATGCAAGGAGGAAGAGAATGTGCTGGACCAGTCTCTACGTACCATTAAGGGCCGAGTCATGGAAAGAAGGCATGTTGTTCAAGCAGAAAAGTCCAGGGGGGCTATTGTCAAGTCCCTTATGGAAGCAAAGGCTCATGGCACCATCAGGGGGATCCACGGACGGTTGGGCGACCTGGGGGCAGTTCCTGATCGTTTTGACATTGCAGCATCCACAGCGGCAGGTGCACTGGACTACATAGTGGTTGATACCACAGAGTCAGCACAGAAGTGTGTGCAGCTTCTCAGAAAGCGAAACCTTGGTGTTGCTACATTCTTAATATTGGAGAAGCAGAAGCAGCTGGAGAAGAAAATGCAGGAGCCTGTGATGCCGCCAGAGGGTATCCCCAGGCTTTTCGACCTCGTCAAAGTCAACGACGATCGTATAAAAGTGGCTTTTTACTACGCATTTCGCGATACACTATGTGCTCATGATTTGGACCAAGCCAGTAGGATTGCCTACGGGGCCGACAAACGTTGGCGGCGCATTGTCACGCTGGAAGGGCAGCTAATAGAGAGCAGTGGAACAATGTCAGGAGGCGGTTCCAAACCGCGTTCGGGGCGCATGTGTCTTGGTACAATTGCACCACACAAACCTGATGCTTCTACAGTTGAAGGTACCCTTGAAGAAGAAGAATCCAACCTCCAGGCCTCCACCAAAAGATTGGAATCTGTCAGGAAAGCAGCTGCCACTGCGTCTCAGAACTTGGCCAAGGCAGAAGACACTTTGTCCAAGCTTGAGCTCAAGATCCCCAAGCTGCAAATGGAAGTGGAAGCCGAAAAAGCCAAGAGCATCGATTTCAATGGGCGCCTTGCAGAGCTAGAGAGGTCGGCAACACTTTCCAAGCAAGATACATCTAGGTTGTCAGAGCTCGCCAAAGAAATATCCCACGGAGAGAAAGAAATCAATGCAATTAAACAAGAATGCTCAGGGCTCTTTGAGCATGTCCAGACGCTTGAGAGTGAGATTGAAAATGCAGGAGGAGAAATCTTAAAGTCCCAGAAACGTACGGTGGAGAGAATGAAACAAAGCATCTCTGAATCAACTGATGCCTGCGCAAAGATGAAGGCACAAATAGCAGCAAACAGCAAGCTTGTCGTCCGCTTGGAGAAGGACATAGTCAAAGCAGAAGAAGAGTCCACCACTCTGCAGGAAGAATTGACCAATCTGGAAGGTGAATGGAAAGGCCTTGAGCAGGAGGCCCTGAAAGTAAACGAGTGCCTGGAGGAATCTCGAGCTCTCCTTGAGACGAAAGCTGTAGACCTTGCAACTGTCAAAGAGGAATATGAAGCTGCACAAAAGTCGTCAAGGGCGTTCAAAGAGGTTGAGGCCGATATCAACATCAAGCTTGGCGAACTCAATGATAAGATCTCCAAATTGGAAAAAGAAATCAGCAGCGTCACCAAACAGCTCGAGAAAACTTTGGAGCAGTGGCAAAAAGCAACAGGAAATGAGGATAAGCCCTCTCTTCTCTCAACTGAAGAGCTTTTAGAACATGATCTTGAAAGTGTGCAGCTCAAGGTTTCAATGATTGAAGGCGCATTACAGCAGATGAAACCAGACATGACAGCCATTGAGGAGTGGAAACGCAAGAACGAAATCTATGAAGAGAGGGTAGCTGAACTAACCTCGGTTACGGCTGAGCGGGACAGCTTCCGAAGAATGCACGAAGAACTTCGGAAAAAGCGGTTGGATGAGTTCATGTCCGGCTTCAACATCATCTCTCTCAAGCTTAAAGAAATGTATCAGATGATCACACTAGGAGGGGATGCAGAACTTGAGTTGGTCGACTCGCTGGATCCGTTTAGTGAGGGTATCGTGTTCAGCGTAAGGCCACCTAAAAAATCATGGAAAAATATTGCCAACCTCTCGGGTGGAGAGAAAACCCTCAGTTCACTTGCACTGGTCTTTGCACTTCACCACTTCAAACCTACCCCACTTTATGTCATGGATGAGATCGATGCAGCACTAGACTTCAAAAACGTGTCCATTGTGGCTAACTACATCAAGGAGCGCACCAAAGATGCACAGTTCATCATCATTAGTTTACGGAACAACATGTTCGAACTAGCAGACAGACTTGTAGGCATATACAAGACAGATAATAGCACTAAGAGTGTCACCATCAACCCGCAACTGTGCCAAGTGGGCGCTACATAGGCAGCTCTGTTAGTTTTTTATTGGCCCCTTGTAAAACTTAGGTTCTTCATATGTATGGCTGTATGATTTCAAGCTACGCACCTAGTCTTCCATTTGATACTCCATCGCGATGTCCCAGCGACTCCCACCAGCCCTGGTGCTTACATATTTAACAAAGTCCATCAGCCCTTCCTGGCGAAGTACGAGATTCATTGAGTTGGACACCGCGGAGATGGAAAGGAGTTCATCGTCGTCGTCGTCAGGGCGGTAAACCTCGGCCGTGGCAGCATTGTTCTCTGGATCCGCTGGAATGTAGCAGTGGTACCCGCCAACCACACCTGATTCCCAGTTGGACGACCTTTCTTCATCCGCATCGTTGACAAAGCAGAGGGTCAGGTCCAGTACTGGAGTCGAAGTGATGGCATTGAAATGAGCTACGGTGTAATCCAATCCTGGGCGGAATCTACGCACTTGGTTCAGTTGGCCTTTCAACTTTTTTCCTGTAGCAATGGAAAGCAGTTTGGCAAAGGATGGGGTTTGTA
The DNA here is from genome assembly GCA_020975725.1 of Picocystis sp. L7. Classification (NCBI taxonomy): domain Eukaryota; kingdom Viridiplantae; phylum Chlorophyta; class Picocystophyceae; order Picocystales; family Picocystaceae; genus Picocystis; species Picocystis sp. L7. Next base: position 616,219 of record QXJR01000003.1, read on the forward strand.
GAAGCTCAGAGACCACTTCCTTCAGTGCTTTGCCAGCATTAGCTCTGGCGGAAGATGCGCTTTCTGCCCCAACATACTCTTGGTACCTCTGTTTCACTGGCGGGCCTCGGGTCTGCCATCCATCCCCGGTACCAGCATCCCATTCAGGCCTTTTTCTGGCTGCAAGACCATCATCATCGTCTGCTTTCGAGCAAATCGAAATAACCCCTGCCACTCGTTCTTCAGACAAGAATGATTGTAACTGGATGCTTCCTTGCTCTTGGAACTGTTGGGCCACAGCATGCCATGTAGATGGCGAGAGATATGGTGTGTTTAAGTACCTTTTGAGCACCATTAAATCGTCCTTGTTGAGATCCTCCTCATATTCAATCGGATGGTAAGCTTTACTATTCAGACATCCTTCGTTTTTCGTTTGAAGCTGGGTCAGGGATGCGACTCCGTTATCTTCGGGCAGTGGTACGTCCGAGTGGTACCATCCTGAAACACTCAGCCTGGGTTTGTCTTTGGCAAAGACCTCTCTGACCTCGTGGTAGCTCCTTCCTGGCCGCACCACGAACATGGCCATAGAATTCCAGAGCGGCAGGATGGTCTTGCAGGGGATATCTTCACACTCTCCACTGTTATTGACGTCAAAGAGTTCAAGTGTGCCACCATCTTCTTCTTTCCATTCAGAGTCGGGATCAGTCAAGTAGATGATGAAGGAGACCCTTCGGTTCCCGATGACGTCATCGTGACAGAGCAAATGGCTTCCATGGGCGTAGATGTTGCTGCTGAGGTCGATTTGGTCTGAAAGCTTTCCACATCCCGTGGCTTCCTCCACCGCCTGTCGGAACGAGCGGCTGTACAACGCTTCTCTCAGCTCGCAGAGGGCAGGAAGCTCCTCGGCGAATCCGTCCAGGTTGGCGAGATCACCTGTCTGGTGCAACTGGAAGAGGTCGGTCTCCTTCTCGCGATACGAAACGTTCTCGAGCAGTTCTTGACGCACTCGTCGTAGCAGCTGTCCTGGATCGACGCACAGCGGATGCAGCACCCCGTGTGGGAAAGGCTTCGCTGCGTCGAATTGCTTCCTCAACGCAGATGCTCCTTCCACGTGCAAACAACTCGCATTATCGCCCTTCGCTTCGCCGCCGTGCGTCCGCTTCGCCACCATCGCGCCGCCAATCGTCGTTTGCAGCGAAAGACCGTCCGACACGTCCCCCATTCCCTAAACTTGGTACTTAACATCGGTGTGTGGCCTATCGTCCCCTCGTCGGATGGAAAGCGCGAAGAAACAGACAAGCAACCAAACGGAGCCCGTCTTTCTGCTCGACGGGTACCGATGTATCCACGTTGACGAGGCTTCCGGGCGATAAAAGAATTGCGTGCGGTGAGCAAGTCGTTCGCGATGGATCAAGCCGACTCCGTGCTTTGCCACGCATGTGTCATCCGCTAGGAGCTTGCGTAGAGATCTACATCAAGAGGTCGATTCGAACCATTCTTGTGCCGAGACTCTCCCAATTCCTTCATAGAACCCTACCCTTATCAAGCTCTTTCAACTTGATAGCTCATGGCTTTCTCTTTGTGCAAAGTCAGTGTTGCAAAATTGCCAGAGGTGCCATCAAGGTGGCTTTGATGTCCCCTCGTTGGGTGTACATGCCTCGTCATCTCTAGTTTTACATCGATGAAAGGCCAAGCATGCCGATGATACAATGCTGCTGTTCTTCTCAACGGGGGTCGATTGTACGCTAGACAAGTACGTGTTAGCTATGTTCACGGGGGTTCGGCGCTTCAACGAAGAATCGATTGACGTACAAACATCGAAGACCAAACATAATCGCCGGTCCCCTAATTGAATATATGTAGGCGGCGGTTGGAAATGGATAATTCTAGCCACATTCCACGATAGAAAAGATACAATATGAAGTATTGTACAAAGTTAGTGAACTTACTTAGAATCATATGATTGTGCCAAAGATTTAAAAGCAAGGAAATCTTCCCATTCACCGAGAAGTTTCATAATAACGTATGCCTAGGAACCGTGTGTCGAGGGAAAGGCTCCCTTTGTGGAGCAAGAACTTCATCTTGGTATTTTTGCCAAGAAAGGGCCGAGCCCAAGGTAGGACCAACTAGTGACGAAGGAGATAAGAAGCAAGATGTACCTCTCATAAAGTTGGAAGGTATGCGCCTCACTCACTGAAAGATGAAGCACGCATGCGAACTGAGAGAGTGGCGATTACAAGATTACGATTTGGTTGGATGCAATTGTTGGATTCGATGTGGCACGGCAGAGAAGTCTAGAAGTAGACTTAAGCTTGCTAATTTACATTGTGCCTCCTTCTTTGTTCAAGGATCTACATTTTGCGAGACATTATCATAGGAATGGCTAAATCGACGCCAAGGCAACGAAGCAATTGGCGTACTCGAGGATCTTTGGAGCCTTGGGTACTACGTAGAAGTAGTTTCCTTCCACTATTCATCGCTCATTCGCTGGATCAATTGCAAAACCGACGGATCCTTGAAATAACACTTTAGTACATCTTGGTATGCGCGATGGTAGAAAGATGGCACATAGCCTAGGGTACGGTGCGAATACCCCTACTTCATGGGCGTTGACCACATATTGCCCATGCAATGGGTCTTTTCCTACGGCAGTTGCTATATTTCTATCGACTTCCTCAAACTCGCCTCATATCGCAAGCACCCATCGTACCCGTTCCTCAAAGTCTTGTCCATGAGAGCGCACGACAAAAATATTAATGGTCACATTGGTGTCACCATCAAAAAAATATATATTGCAAACAATAGCAGAGCCGCACTCAAGGAAAGCCGACCTTACACCCTTCCAAGCCTCTCGGAGTGCTCTCGAGAACTTCCCACAACTTTTGTTGCACGAGTGTCCCATCTTGGAGGTCGAGAACTTGTCTACTTTCCAGGAAGACTATCCTAGTTCACAAGCTAGATCATCGCATCTATTGTACCACAAGGCAAACGCACCTCCTCTAAAGGAGGCTTGGTAAAGCAGTATCCATAATGGTAGATAACTTAAGGGATATAATACGAGGATTGCAACGCTTTATCTTGGAATGGGTTGTTTCACCCTCAATGATGAAGGCCTCAATGCCCACGAGCTGACACCAAAGCAAGTGAAGTTACCTCAACGGAACAAGGGTCAATTCCAATGGGACACAAAGCAACGGCTAGCAAAAGCCAAATTGCCTTGGTTTGGCCACTTAAAACACGATGAGTCTTCCAACGAATAGAAATTTGAACGCTTGATCGTGGTGCTCCTACCTTCTATCGAAGGATGATGTGTGACGCTTCAAGCGCCCACCTCCTTCTCCCGTGGCGCCGCGGCGTCGGTACGCCGATGCGCTTGCTTGTTTGCTCGTTCGTATCGCTATGGTGGTCGAGGCCGTTGGGTGAAACGTTGAGGAACTTTTTCTTTTCTCTCGTTCCCCTCCGCCGCAATTTATGATAAATCTTAACTCCATTGGGGAATCCGTCTGCGGCTAAGCCACCTATCTATCCGGCTTCTCAACCACAGAGCCGTTACTAGAAAGGGGGACAAACCGGTCCCTATTCGGGGTTAGTCTTGGCCCTGCATTCGCCTAGGGACATGGCAGAGGAGGACGTCCAAGTGAGGGGAAGGCAAGGGCCTTCCTCGAGCGTCCGAGAATATTCCCTCATGCCTCCCTAGTACCTCCTTGTAGGTAACGAGATGCTGCAAGCGAGGGAACCAGGGAGCCATTGGCCAATGCGGAGTGATCATGGTCACAAGGGATCTAGGTTCGGCCTCTAGCTTGCCTATCACGGAGTCAACGAGGCAACCGGGTGGATATGCCCAACGGTTTCTAGGACGAGCCCACTCTTGGGTGAGCGCATTGGTCTCCCGTGTAAAGAAGGCTAGACATTGGGCATTGTTTGGCGAGGCAAACAAGTCCCAAGTGAATGGCCCGAATATAATTGAGAACCTCTCAAAAGCCTCACGATTGAGTGCATATTCCACATCGTCGAAGGACAACCTCGGCAAGACAGGTGTCTCGAGAGGGTTGGGGGCAACAAATGTAAGGGTGGACTCGTTAGGGAATGGGTATCAAAGGAAGGTTACTCTCCTCGACCAAGGGGAGATACCAAGTTGCGGTATTGTTGTGCTTGTACGAATGGTCTTGCACGTTTGAGGAACGATGTAATGCTACGTAGGTGTACATCCCCCGTAATGAAGGTGCAAATATGGATGTAATTGATTCGTTGAGTCTTTGCAAGGTCAGGCACCCTCCACCAAACGGGCGTGAGGGTATCACTTCCAAGTGAGATCAAAAGAGAACAGGTCCATTCGAGAGAAGGGCAAGGTACCCGTTGACTAAAAGAAGAGGTAAGTCAATTGAGCTTGAATTCGATACATGGCCGTCCAACTAATTGGGAGACCGAGAGGGCGCTAGAAGTACAACTCTTCCATAGGTCAAGTTGGAAGGAGGAGCATACGCTTGAGTGGAAAGGGTCAAAATGTGGCCGCTACAAAACCATACGATCCGGACGTGGGGGCCACGTGGCCTTTCACTAACCTTGGCGTTTGGTGGCACTTGCTGCACCTCCTAGTGTGTAAGAAACCACTAGAAGCAGTTCCCGCTTACTTTGGACTCGACTCATCTTTGCAAGCAAAAAGCACGCATCCACGACCCCCACACGACTTTGTTGAGGTTCGTGGACGTGAGGAGGAGACTCACGAATCCTTTCGAGCTACCCCTAAACGAGCAAAGCTGTTTGGTGTGAGCTTCCTAGTTCTTGAGCTCCACCAGTGTGGAGGAAGTTGCCTTGGAGGTCGTGGAGACGCTTGAGAGGCGGCTCTACCTTCTCCGTTAAGATCGACGTAATGACAAAAAGTGTGTTGGGGGGAATTAAGCACTCCTCCCATAGAGGGGCAACCATGTATTGAGGGGTTACAATGGATGAGGAACCAAGAGAGGACAGTGGTTCCTAACAAAAGCTCAAGAGGCGTGGGCTTGAGTTGACGACTCATTACGGAGATGGAAGGGCATGACTGAAGCCTTCCCCGAGTCAAGCTTTCGCCAAAGATCGCGTGTGGTCTGGCGCGGACGCATCTCCCATTGTGTAAGAGTGCGGAGTAGTTTGGGTGGATAGAATTTGGTGAATGCTTCGTTGAACACGTAGACCAAGGGGTCGACAAGCGGGGGGTTTATAGTGGGGACAAGGCGGCGGAGATGGTGTCCCTCGTGCATTTGATCGTAGGAGTGCGTGATGGACGCCTTGTCGATCGCGTGTTGCGCTTCAACCGAGCGAACCCCGTAAATGGGGCATCGATCACGTGTCTGCCGAGACGTAGTAGGGGGAAACACGTCTCAACAAACGACCACCCACCCAGGTCGGGGATCTTCAATCGACTGGATGAAACCGGGGTGGCAAATGTGGGAGAAACCGACCTCCCGCGAAGCCCTAACCGTACAATCTTGCTGACGAGAAAATGGGGGGCGTTCCCCCGTCCGATTGCCCCAGGGGCGGTTTATGGTCGATCCAACGGCTTTGCCCGATGATCACGAATCGGCCCTTGTCGCGATTTTTACACCCCTTTTGTGAGCGCATTCCGCTTTTGCAGCATCGTGTCGGAAGCAACGAGGCGGAACAAGGATTGGCGGTCGACCCATTCGAGGCTAATTGAACGGAACGCAACATACAGGCTACGAGGACGCGCATACCGGAAGGTGCTTGCTGCCTGACGCGAGCGCTTTGGAAAAAACTGCACTTCGAAGGTACGAGCAGGGAAAAGACCACAACAAAGGACAGTGACACCTAGTCGACCAGCGTAAGAAAGCCTTACAAGAGATGACCGTCCATTCTTGGATGGCGCTCCGAACGAGAATGTGGTTGATCCTCTTGCTTACTGCTCCACTGGAGCTGAAGAAAGTGCTTGCACAGGGCCCACTCCCCGCGCCAGGCGCCAATGCCGGATCAAGTGCAGATAGTGAGTCCATGTCTCCTTTTTGGTCGGCGAATGTGAGTGCTATCAACAATTTTTTTGCTGATGCATTCAACACGGATGTTGTGATAGAGTCGGATCTCTGGGATGAAAGCCCAAAGATGCTCTCTGCTGGTCTCGGCTTTCTGGACATAATAGGCATTGATACTACCGACGAAACGACTGTCCGAGCTGGTGGTGGTACATGGGAAGCTAATGTTACATGTGCTGATGGCGAGGACCCACCAATTGGAGCACTGACTTCGGCAGTATCGCCAACGGTCAATCTTGGTGGATTCAACTGTATCGCAATCGGGTATGGTGGCCTACCAATATGCTTCAGTTGGCCAGTTAGACCTCCCACTATCCATCCATCTGCGTTTCTGATCACCTTCAACAATGGGAGCACAATGCAGCCCCCTTGTGCCGGCATCCTCCCTAATGTGGAGTACAATGAAAGACACTGCGTGGTGATCTATGGAGACTTTGGCACAAGAAAGCGTTCCACTGATCCACTGGCTGTTTACCCAGTGAAAGTAGAGGTTGTGCAAAGGTTGCAGCTGATTGGGCCAGATGGGCCCTTTAATGCCACAGGTTTGTCCTTTGAAGGTGGGAGCTCCCCCTATGATACAGGCAATGGGCCTTATTTCACAGCTGCAAAGCTGAGCAAACTATCAGATGTTGGTGAGGGTGTATTTGCACCTGCGTTCATCAATACCAATGCTTATCCGAACGATGGTGTGTCTTTGTATGGCGACAAAGAATCCTTGTACAGGATCCGTCTGTTTTACAGTGGTGGAATGACTCCTGGTGGGGTGAAAGGATTGCAGCCGGTGGACTTTGCAAAGCACTTTTATCTTGCAGCAACCCACAGCAATGGCGAGCAGATGAACATTACTGAAACTACAGAGTCTTACGACGTTGGTGCTGGCACCATTTCAGTCCTAGGTCTGGCGGACACAGGTATTGCTCAGGCGCAGTACGATGCTTGCTATATTGAGGACACAGATAACTATATTGACATCATTGTCGATGCTTCTAGCAAAGCAGCAGCAAGTGCAATCACTGCAGTTGAAGCTTTTCAAGAGGGTTACACAAGTCTTTACAATCCCGGTGGCCCCGGGAATGACCCTACCCCAGACGTCCTGTTCACTGCTCCGACATCTCCACAAAGAGTTGCGGTCAAGAATGCCATTGACGTGCCTCTGACTGTGACCTACTGTACAGATGTCAATGGTAGAGTGAGCCGGGACCCTGAAGTGTGTTCCCAAGTGTATGGTCCAGATGGTGGTGAAATACCCGATGATTCGAATAACGCTCATAGGTTCATGCACTTTGCACTGTCATGGGTCAATCTTGCAGGCTTGTTTTGCGTGACGGTGCTTGCTTTGTAGGCTATCGTGTTACTTCTTCACGCCAAGGTTGCCCCTGGAAAGCTTGGGTTGGGCACACTCTTCAGCATTTCTTGGTCGGGAACATCCTACACACGTACAGAGCTGTGCCGTTTGTGCTTTTGCATTTGCCAAGGGCGCTTTAAGGTTGGTTTGATTTTCTGTTAATCTTTTCGCTCCTCGTCCTTGTGTCTTGAGAAGCATCCACATCAGGAAATGCAGGATCCTGCTTGGGTCCTTTCCCATGTTCCTGCCGGTTGTTTCTTTCTCGCTGCTTCACCACCGCGCCTTCGAAAGGCACGATCCATCCGGTCTAAAACCGGATCCCTTCGGGTTCAGACCTGGTGATCCTCCAATCGGCTCCGGTTGGGGATCCACCCTCGCAAGTCGATCCATTGGAGAAGAAACTCCCGTCGAGGTCCGTTGCGCGTCGCGTCGGCATCGTCGACGCGCTTCCACGGCACCTGCCTCTTGATTGTTGGCGATATGGCGCACGTTCCTGTTCCACCTCCAGGCACATGGATCCAGGAAGACTTTCGACGGGGAAGGATTGGGCGGACGGCGGAGGAGAGGGACGCGAACGGTAAGATAAGAGCAGTGCAGTGGAATGTGGAACGTGGATACCAACTCCAAGGCGTGGTGGAAGAGCTACGACAGGTGGACGCAGATGTTGTCTGCCTGCAAGAGATTGACATTGGATGCGAAAGATCTCAATGGAAGGACACGGGCAGGGAAATTGCACAGGCGTTGGAAATGAACTATTGCTACGTGACGGAGTTCGAAGAAATACACTCCAGGACAAGGAGCCCCGAACAACAAGGAGGTGGCGTGCACGGAAACGCCATTCTCACACGATACGACATTGAAGAGGTTTACGTGATCCACCACAAGTTCCATCCAGTCGACTGGGAAAAGGATGGAGAGAACCTGCATGGAGAACCAAGGAAGGGAGAGAGAGTGCAGATTGCAGCAAGGATAAAAACACCCTTCACCGAATTCATGGCCTATTCAGTGCATCTCGAGGTCTTCTGTGGAATGCTGGCCAGGTTGAAGCAGTTTGCCGATGTGGTCGAACACGTAAAGTCATCCATTGGCAAGGGGCATGGAAACATACTTATTGGTGGGGATCTCAACACCATGGCGCATGGGATAGCCAGGCTCAGTCCGCGGTACTGCTGCGACCGGATGCGTTTTCGAACCCTCGGAACCACAGAGGGCGAGTGGTTTAGGAAGAATTTTCTCGAGGTCAAGGAAAGCAGGCCACCGACGAATCACCGTCAAATGCTGACATCGTTTGGATTTTCCAACAGCGAGTGCATGGTCCTCACAAACCCAGATCTTACAGACCCGTTTGACTGTGTCAAGGACTACACCATTTACAATCACTGGGGGTTGATGAAGGCAAAGGTTGACTGGTTGTTGACACGGAACTTTCTGGTAAAACGCAGCAAGATGGGCAATCTGGACTTTGCCTCCTCTGACCACCGTTGGCTGATGGTCGAGGGAGAGTTTCAGTAACGCAAGAACTGAGGCTTTCCAAAATGCAGCGGAACGCTCGACTTTTATTTTTATAACAAAGAAATTTTTATCAGTTGGAGTGAAGAGACACAAGGGGTTCGCAATGAGAGTTGCTGTTCCCCTTGTGTTGTCAGTGCTTTGATATGAAAGTGCAATTGGGATATTCATGAATGCTCACATTCGAGGCAATCCAAGATAAAAGTGCTGATCTTTGCAGTTGTTGCAAAACTGAGGCTTTGGCTAGCCGACTGCAGTGGTTGGATTGAAAAATTCGTGCTCCAACAGGTTCCTTGCGGATGGCCTGTCTTTGGGGTCATACTGTAGGAGTTTGGCCAGGCAATCACTAACCGTGGTCACCATATCTGGATCATTGACGACCGTTGCGATCATTTCCCTGAGTGGCAACATCTTGGCAAGTGCCTTCCTGCATCGTTCTGCTCTGGGGCTGTTATCAGGGTACATGGGCTTGCCTTCTCCGATGCAGTCAAAACCATTCTCCCTTGCTCTCTCCACAATATCTTGGGGGCATGGTCCTAAGGCAGCGTTCATCATGGCCAAGTGCTCGGTGTCCTCGTGAGTTTGGAAGAGTGCTTCTCCCGATATAAGCTCAAACAGGACGCAGCCGATGCTCCACATGTCGCAGGGGAAGCTCCAACCTAGGCCAAGAATTATTTCAGGTGCTCTGTAGTGGCGTGTGGAAACCACCTTGGGATGGTGGCCGTCTTTAAAGGCAGTGCTTCCAAAATCAATAAGTTTGATTCCGTTGCTCTGTGGTTCTCTCAATGTGCGTGTCCCATACTTGACTTTCTTCCATGCCTTTTCGAAGAGGATGTTCTCAGGCTTCAAGTCTGTGTGTATCATTTCCAAATCGTGCATACTGGATACTGCTTGCAGCAGCTGTTTTCCGAGCTCCTTGACAATTTCCAGTCGAAAGGGCAGGTATCCGTTCTTTCGGAGGAGATCATACAGGGTCGGGCCCAGCTTTTCAAACACAATGCAAATGTATCCCCTGTAGTCGAACCATCCCAAGAGCTCGACCACGTTCTTCGCTTTGATGGCCTTCAGCATGGCCAGCACGTCGATTTCGAGCAAGGCGGCTTGCCTATACTTTTCGATGCTCTTGATGACTTTCAGGGCCACGCAGCTGCGTTCCACCCGATCCCAGCACTCAAAGACCCTACCGAAGGTTCCCTCTCCAATCTTCGCGAGTATTTTGAACCTCGGAGTGATGTTTTCTCCCAGTTCGTAATCGTAATGTCCGTCCTGCAGCGTCCGTTGGTTCGGTGCACCCGATTGGGTCAGTCTCACGGATCCACCCGTCGGCTGTGCGTTTCTCCGTTCTTCGCGCGCGTTTTCCCTCACCTTTCCTGGCTGTCGTTCTGGTGGGGATCGTTTGTCCTGGAGTCCTGGATAGGCTTCCTTCTGCGTGGGCAGAGGTGGCGGGATGGCGGTGCGCAGCACCTTGGGTCGTTTCATCGCCGGTCCGTCGCTCACTTCCGGCGCTTCCTGGCTTCGTTTTCGATCCCTCTCGTTCCTGTGCGTTCCCGCCGATTCCACCTCTTCCCTGCACCCTCGCCATCTCTTCCTCGTCCGCTCTTCGAGCCCGTTCCTCGTCCCATTGGCTGCGTCGGTTCGCCGCATCGCCATTCCAGGGTCAGACGGTTGTGTGGTTCGCCGAGTCTCCACCCCACACCCCTAGGCCCTCCTCTGCAGCACGCGATGAAACGGAGGAGCAAGAGGGGGAGAGGGACCCCACACGGGACGAAGATACGGACGAATGGCGTGGAGGAAAGAAAGGGAACGTCTCAGATCCCCCCTGCGAGACGTCGGATGGGCTCGGGGACAAGCCGGGAGGGAGGAGGGTCGGGGGAGGGTTTGAGACGCACCGAACCCGAGGCCGGGAACGCCCCGGTGTCGTGCGGTCCCACCACGCCCCCACCCGAAGGGGTTTGCGACGAGGGGCTTTCTTTTTCCATCGCTCGCAGAGGCGCGCTCTTTACCAAGGATTACTCCTGTCAATCCCAAACTCCTCGGCGGTACGTGTCGCCCCTTCGTCGACCCATCGGAGACCCTCCCCGGCTTCTCCCCGAAAGTTCTGCGGTCCATCGAGCCCCCCCGATCCGCTGTCCAATGGGAAGCCTCCGATCTGCCAGCTCATCGATCCCACCTGGTGGATCGGATGAGACCTCCACCTCGGGTGCCCGGGATCGCATCCACCTCACCGAAACGTGGTACCGTGTCCCCTTGGGTGAACTTCTGGGGGTTAACCTCGGGGAAGGCGACGGTTTCCCGCGAGAAACAGAAACCGTCCGTCGCGCGAACGGACCACGCCATGACGATGCGGTTCGCGTGCGACAGCGGACAGACGAGGCACCTCTCCCGCGTGTTGCAGACGATGGGGAGGGTGGGAACCGAAGTCACCCTCGAAGCACTGCCGAAAAAGATGGTCCTGCGATGCATCAACACCTCGAGGACCGCCTACCTCGCGGCTACCTTCCACGAAGGTTTCTTCGAACAATACGCCCTGCAGGACACGAACAGCCTCCAGACGGGACTGATCATCAAGTCCTTCTGGAATGTGTTCAGGAACACCAAGGTCAATCGTATCAGCGCGGAGTTGAAAGACAAATCCTCTCGGATGGACGTCGTCGTCAACTGCCAGAACGGGCTCAAAAAGTACTACGGGGTGCTCTGCATCGATGCGGAAGTGCTCTGCTCCGCCCTAGACAGGCAGGCGATGCCCAACTCGCTACTCGCGGACGCCAAGGAGTTCAGCAGGCTCCTGGCTCACTTCGACAACCACCTCGACGAAGTGACGCTCGTTGCCACCCCACAAGACGAGGCACGAAGGACAGATGGGCCGACCTTGCAGCTCAAGAGTTTTATTGATCCAGAAATGAAAAACTGGGAAAATATTCTGCAAACAAACATCACCATGGATGCAAGAGACATGCTTTTAGAATTCAAACACACCACCGATGAGGCGTTCGAAGCATCCTTCAATCGGAGCGACTTCAAGGCCATGGTCGTCTACTGTGAGCTGATCGGAGCGCAGGTCCGCATGTACTACCACTCTCCAGGAATGCCAGTCTTCGTCACGCCAGAAATGCCTCATGGCCATTCACCAGATGTGCATGTGGACGCAGAACTGATGTTGTCCACGCAGCACGAGCCAGAAAATCACGAGCAAGCGGCACCACTACCACCGACCCAGATAGAAGGAGAGGACAATTTTGAAGATGCACCCACCCTCACACCATCAAACGGCTCAGCAGGCAACAAAAGGAAGGCCTCCAGCCAAGCCAACGGTAGCAAACGAAGCAAGACCCCTCTTGGTTTCGACACGTTGGAAGGGAATGACCACAGCACCCCCTCGCTCGAACCTTCAGACGAAGAAGAGCTGCCTGCCACCCCACCTGAAGAACGCACAAGATTTTTGGAATAAATACAATAGCTGGCGCTATTTCTCTCGAGTCATACGGACAGGGCAAAACAATGCCACGTGTCCTTCCTGCAGGCAGAGGTGGCAGGTTTCGTGATCGTAGGGACAAGTGCTCCTCTTCTTGCAACCTTCCCTTGTGTAGTTTTGATACCGGCAGATGATGTTTCCTGCAGGGTTGCACTTTTTGGGGGCCTTGAGGGGATGTTGATACCAGCTCCTCGTGACGCGTTCCTGCAGTCTTTGCCACCATTTGTGTGGCTCTCGAACCCGTCCGCTTTCGTCTGCCCACGTTTGCACGCCGTTGCACTTCTCTCTCATCAACGTGGCGTGCATCGCCTGGCTCTTGACCACAATCAACCGGGGATCGAGGTGCTCCTCCACCCATTGGACTAGCCGCACGACGGCGCTGAGTTCTCGGTTCCCGCCAATGTCCAGGAACACCACGTTGTACCCTTGGGCCAGCTGCAGGACTTTGTCTGGTTCCAGAAAAGGATCCGATCTTTCGAATTGAAGCCATGGGAAATCTTCTCGGGTCTTGTTCACGTTCTCCTTGGAGTTGTCCACGCCGATGACCCATCGCGCATGCTGCGCCAGCGTCTGCGTGCACAGTCCTAGCGACGATCCCAGCTCCAGCACGTAGTCTTCTCTCGTCACTTCCGAACGCGCAAGCTTTCGATATGCGTCGGTGCTGGCGGTGACCACACCGCACCGTTGTAGGGACGGCTGGCTGCGCACTGGCGCCATCCTGGCAGGTCTCACGTTTGCTTCCAATCCACAGCAGTCGAACTTCACCTTCACGCGCGCGTCTGCGACGCCTCCGTTCTCTCCTGGCGGTGTGCATTCGACCACGTGTGCGCGTCCTGTGTCGCGTTCGGACCGCAGCGACACGTACGTCGGGTCTCCTGCTCGCCATCGCGTCGGTCCAGGCGCAGGTGCGACGAACCACGTGCGCGGCTCCTCGCTGGTGCGCGGCCTCGGAGCCAGGAGCACCTCCTGTGGCGTAGGTGCTTCGTAGCGCGTCCTCCCGCAGCCGCACGGCATGGCGACCGCCAAGTCTCGTCCTGTTTCCTCATGGACGTGGAAGGGGGCTTGGGTTTGGGTAGATGAACTGCAAATTCCACCCACCAACACCAACCCAAGGCATGAACCGAACCCACCATGTCATGACCACGTCCAAAACATGGCACGGATGGAAGCGATCAAACAAAAGGTTCGATCTTCTTTCGCAAGGCGACGCACCGTGGCGAACGCGGTCAGACAGGCCATGCCAAGAACTGCACCGCAGGCCACACCCAATCGTGCCAAGCATGGCTGCCTCAGAACTCAAAGGAACAAGGTGTAGCCATGTACCAAGTTGGGGATATGACACACAGAAAAACACGCAACAGGGGGGCTTGCACGAAGGAGCTCAGATCTATGGCAATGCCAACACTCACCATAAAAAGATGGGATACATAATCCCAGCTGTTTCACCAGCGCTGGAATGCGAGTGTAGTGAAGATTGCAGATTCCGGAAGGCGGACGCCGCTCCATGCTACGCACCCCCACTAGCTGGCCATCGACACCTCTTCAGGGCCATTCCTGAAGTGGTGTCCTACCGAGGCTTAGATGTGACAAGCAAATGAAAAAACGGCCCACTGTATCTGCTTGTAACCTGCATGCTCAGACTACTTATTGATTATCCGAGAACTTCTCGGGGGATCGTTCATTGCCTTGTCTAAAAAGCAAAACAAGTCCGACTCCTGCAGCAAAGCTCTCCCAGACTATCTGAAGTGATGCCTTGACTTATCGGCCCCATTTGGTGCAGCTTTGTTGACAGGTTCGCTTGGGTGTTGTCATGGACAATGGAACTGTTCGTGGTTCGTTTCTTGCATCTCCACGCCCCGGCATCCATGCAAACCTTCCTTCTCGCGTCAACACTGTGTAAGCCTGGACTCTTGACTGGCATGATTTCATCCAAACATTGCTTTGCTGCTGGCAACAACCTCTACTTGGGCAATATTGAGATCGGCTGCCAACAGTTGACCTCGCTTCAAAGCATCCACAGGGATAATGGATGTGGATACGCCCTTGCTGGTACCACGGAGGAATTGCCTGGTGCTATTTCCTAACCCTTATATTTTTTCAGTACCTCAAACGCCGTGTTGAACACACCAGAAGTTGGCTGGTTGCATACGAAGCATTTTTTGCTGGTGGCATTATGCTTCAAAGCGCAGTGTTCGCAGAAGAAGTGCCCACATCGTGTGACCACTGGGTCTCCTAGCGAGGAACCAAAGTCCTTCCATGGGGTCCGACACATCAAGCATGCGAAGGGCAACGGTTCTTCTTCTTCCTCTTGATCTTCGTCTTCGCTCACCTCGGCCAATTCCCTCTCCCTCTTCATCTTTTCTTCCCAGTCGCGGTCGAGCTGCCAGCCCAACTTGTAATCTCCACGGTCGTGCAGGAATTTGCACGAGTCCCCGTACCCGCAGTACCCCGTCTCTTTGTAGTCCTTGCAAATGTCGGGTTGGTAATCGACGAGCACTGTTCTCCTCACGTTGTCTGGTGCACGCTTCGGACCGTATTTATTGGCCGCCTTGGCGGTGTCTTCTCGGCGAAAGCCAGCTCGATAATCTTTGTATTTCGCCATGCCGTGGTACAATCCATCCGCATCCTCCTTTTGGATCTCTTTTGCATCTACCGTGTCCTTGGAAACGCCTTGGAGTTCCTCCAGGTTCGCTGCTGTGCTTTCCTTCTCTTGGCCACCTTCAACCGTCTCGTGCTCGGCTTGGACCGCGGCTTTTCTCGCACCCAAACCGCGCCTCCTCTTGGAGAAGGATTCCACCGTCCTTTCTGCATCCTCTTCCTCCTCTTCCACCGCAGTGCGGGTCTTTCGAAGCGCACCGCGTCGCGAAGTGGCGCGGAACATCGCGCCAAGCCGTGCTCGCTCCAAAATTTATGACAAAGTTAACCACGTTCGAGGGGATGGGGACGTTCCTCTTTTGAACATGACAAATGTGTGGTTGGACGACGGAACCTACGAAGTACTCATTCCGGCGAGACGGACGAAGGCACACGTCGTCGTGGACACGATTGGACGTGGTGTTGGCAAGGCCCTTTGCGTGGGATGTGTGGAGAGAAGGCTGTCCCATCGGATGCCAACGTCCTTCTCATGTGGCAAGCAATCCCCACCATTCCCATAGGAGACCCTCGAGAGCCACAAGCGCATCGAACGCATCTTGTTCCTTCTCTTCCTCGTGCTCGGCTCGCGGATGCTTCACCTTGGCTTCGTCATTCCACCTTGATGGTGCCATGCTCTCATCCCCCTCCACCGGAAGAGAAGAAACTCCCCTTGCAACCCGCTCGCCATGCCTTCCCCTGGTTGTTTGAATCGTCGTTGTGGTTGGTTTGGGACGTGAGATATCGATCACGATCCTCCGTCCTTCAATGCCTGGCACGGTCCTGCCGAACGCACCAGCAGGCGGACCACCCAACACTAGGTTCCGATGGCGAGTGCACGGGTATCGATGGTGTCTCGCGTTGCCGTGTCCATCCGATCCCTCTCGTCGGTCCATGGTTCCAGCACATCCACGAGCGTCCACCCTCGTCTCTCCCGCACCTTCTGTCCCTCCGCTTGAACAAATCCATCCGTTTTGAGGCAGTGCCACCGTGTCCCATGCACTCCACACCGCCTCTCCTTGCTGCACAGGGAACCGGCCAGTCGGATCCCTTTCCAGACCGCCCATCTCCCTCCTTTCAGAAGGGGTGGGCGTCTCTTTTCCACCCTGGGTCGACCCGACTGAACCACCGGGACTGCACCGCGGTTACAAGTCATGGATTAACACTCTCGCTGGGTTGGGTCGGGTCGACCGATGAGGTTAACTTCGGTTTTTAATCGAAGGGCAGAAAGGGGACTCGGACGTGTTTCGGTTCTTTCGAAGGCGAGCGCAAGCGTCGGCAGAGATGCGCGTCGCAACGCTTCCAAGGCGGACGAAACGACACGTAAACGAATGCCAGGGCAGGAGAAGGAGTGGAAGAAGGCGTGGCGTGAAAGTGGAGGCCAGCGTGTCCGTGAGACCGCGCCTGGAGGGCGGGAAGCGCGTGCTCATCACCGGTGCGACGAAAGGACTCGGAGCGGCACTCGCCAAAAAGTTCGTCGAAGACGGAGACTGCGTGTGCCTGTGCTCGAGGAAAGAGAAGCAAGTCATGCAAGTGGTGCAAGAAATCTCGAATGATGGAGGGTTGCGAAATGTCTGTGGCACCACGTGTGAGGTCAGCGACGAAGCGTCGGTCGCTTCTCTGTTTGCCTTTGCCAAGGAACAGATGGGAGGCATCGACATAGTCATCAACAACGCAGGTACCAATGCGTACGTTTACGAAAATTTGGCCGACGCAGATGTGGAAAAGGTGCGGGAAGTCGTCTTGACCAACGCCCTCGGAACGGTCCTCTGCTGCAGAGAAGCGCTGAGGAACTTCAGGGAACAACCAGAAGGTGGACACATCTTCAATCTAGAAGGTGCTGGATCGGATGGGAAACCAACGAAAAAGTTTGCGGCCTACGGTTACACCAAAGCTGGCATGGGACAGCTCAGCAGGACTCTGCAAGTCGAGGTCAACGAAGCAGGAGGACCTAGCGTTGGTGTCCATACGATCTCCCCGGGGATGATCTTCACGGAAATGATTGCTTCCGGACGATACTCGTTCGGCGAAAGGGGCAGGTTCTTTGTCAACCTGCTGGCTGAGGATGCAAACGTGGTGGCAGATTCGTTGGTGCAGCAAATCAGGGCGGTTGTCGCGAAGCCTGAAGCGAAGTCAAAGACACAGAGCATCCAATACTTGAAACCACCAGACGTCTTCAAGCGGCTGCTTGCGCGTCTAGTGTGGGGGAAAAACAAGGACAGGTGGTACCCAGAGGTAGAGCAAAAGTAAACGAGATAATGGAGAATCTTACAATCCAACGGGGCCTGGGCCAGACGACCTCAAGCTTTCTTCCAAGTAGCCATGCTCTCTGCCATTTTTTCAGCTAGTTCATCGGCTGTATTATTCTTTCCGTAGAATGTGATGAACTCCCCCTCTGGATCGAGGAGGTACATGATGATAGAGTGATCGACCAAGTAATCATCTCCATCCTCCGTTTTATTGAAGTACACACGGTACTGGCGTGCCGTTTGCTTGATCTGATCCATTGTTCCTGTCAGGCCCAGAAGCCGAGGATGGAACTCGGTGCAGTATTCTCTTATTTGCTCTGGCGTGTCCCGCTCCGGATCTACGGTGATGAAAACAGGCTGCACCTGTTTCCCTGTCTTACCCTCCACTTTGTCGATCGCTTCTGCCATCTTGGTCAGCTCGTCGGGGCATATGTCCGGACAGTAGGTGAATCCGAAATAAAGCAGCGAGAACTGGCCCAAGAGATCCCTGTCCGTGAACGGCTTCCCGTGCATATCTACCAGCGAGAAGGGTCCTCCGATCGCAGCACGACCCACCGATCTCGGCTTGTACGTCCTCTGTATCTTCTTTTGCTTCTCTTGATCGAAATAGTACACCACTCCCGCTCCTGTTATCAGCACGAGTGCCAAGCTCAGCACGCCCACGGGACCTCGACCGACCCCTGGAGGCGGCTTGGCCCCTTCCGGATCGCTTTCGGCGCTGAATCCGCGCTTCTGTCTCCTCCATCCCACCTGTGGCTCTTCCCACAACGCAGGACACGCACGTGCGCGCACGCATCGGTTCGCGAGCGTGCGCAACGCGCGCATGCCGTCGCGCGACGCCATCGTCTTCCGACGTGTCGCCTGGTCTCTTCCCCGTCTCTCCCTCCCTCCTTCCCCTCGCCCGACGAGGACTCTCCCTCTTTGCCCAACCGCGTCCTCGACGCACCGCGGTCGGGACCCCGCCCCCCCTCGATCTGCTCCAGGGGCGGAAGAAAGAGGGGGGGTCGATGGGGGTGAACTCGTCACTTAACTCGACCTCGACCATCGGCCATGCGCATGGCGCAGCGCGCCACGGTTTCGACGCGAGCTGGCGTCGCGAAGCTCCTCCCATGGCGTGCTGAGGACCCGTGAGAACCTCCAAGACCTTCCCTGGAAGCACCCGGGACAGCCGCGATGGGACACGCGGGAGAGGTGAGGAGGTGGACGCCTGTCCAGACCACGTGTCGAAGGAGAAGAAGCGTCCGCGACGAGCGAGCGCTCCTTGCTCGAGCTGGACGGGTGCTCGCGGTGAGTGACGTGCATGCAGATCGACCGGAAAACTGGAAGTGGGTGGTCGAGCGCTTGGCGGATCGCCAACGAAACGAAGACGTACTCCTCCTCCCAGGTGACCTCTGCGAGGACGAAATCACGTTCCGGAACGTGCTTTCGCGCGTTCGTCCGCTCTATCGAGACGTGTTCTTGTGCTTCGGAAACCACGACTTGTGGGTGCACCATCGAGGGTCCGATGAAGACGCAGCAGACGACTCGCTGTCCAAAATGGATCGTTTGGAAGCGATCTGTCGCGAAGAAGGCGTGAAGACCAAGCCGGATCGGATCGAAAACGTGTGGATCGTGCCGCTGCACTCTTGGCACCACAAATCCTTCGACAAGGAAGGACCAGAAGCGGATTGGGAAGCGAAACTCTGGTCCCATGGCTGGACACGTCCTGCACCACGCGACTACGAAGCGTGTGTGTGGCCCGGCGCGCTCGGCGAGCTGCCAGCTGGAGACGAAGGCGTGGCCCGTCACTTCGACGAGCTGAACGACGAATCTTGGGAACGAAAGAGGAAGGTAGATCAGCACGTCATCACCTTCTCGCACTTTGTCCCCGACACGAGGCTGAATCCAGAGAAGCGGATGCTGACACATCCGTCCCTCCTCGAAGTGGTGGGATCCGACTTCCTCGGACGTCGCGTAAGGCGCATTGGTCCCGATGTGCACGTATTCGGTCACAGTCACTTCGGATGGGACATGGTGTTGGAAGGGACGAGGTACGTGCAACCGGCGTTGGGATATCCGAGGGAACGCTCGCTGCGGCTCCGGTCGCTGGCCATCTCACCCTCAGGCACCGACCAAAGAAGATTGCGACAAGCGTTGCTTCCACACATGGCACCAAGGAGCAAGTACGTGCAGCCTGCAGACGTCCCTCGACCCGCATGGCTCCCTTTGCCGGTATACGACCTGGAAGACGGACTTTTGGAGCCAAGGGTGGCGCTCTGGAGCAATTATTACGAAAAAATTGGACGCCATCCCCATGTGAAAGAGCTCCCGCCGTGGACCAGGGCCCGAGCTCAGCGCATTGAAAAATGGGTCAGACAAAGACAGATCCGCCAGTCAAGGAATCAGAACACCTAGACCCAGAGGATAGCACACGACAGAGAGCATGGGACCTGGCAATCGGCAAACTCGATGATCCTTTTCAAAGCTATGGTTGGCAAAAGAGAGAACAGTAGAGATGCCTCCCCGCTTTGTTTTGCTACCCTCACTGAACATGTGCAGCTTTGCTGTGGATAAAAAGGTTGCCTCATTGTCTACTGAAGCATTTATTCATTGAGCCGTGGTGTAGAGAGCTGGGTCAAGCAGACTTTGCCCATCAATCTTCTTTGTGAGGGGGTGAACCATTCTCCTAGATGAAAGGGAAGATGAAGTACTCCGAGTAGAAGAGGTTCCAAATGGCACGGTAGTACTCCTGAACTGACTCCTTGGTATATTTTGCTTTGTCAAGTGCCATGGTGGACTTCACCAGCATTGCCGCAAACAATGAGTGTGCTCCCACCATCACAACCATGCGGAAGGTGCCTTGACCTGCCAGGAACGCTGCAGCAATTGCACCTATGTAATTCGCTAATAGTAAACCCGAACCCAGAAATGCCACCCCACGCACCCCTAATGCTGTAGCAAAGGTGCCAATGTTGAACTTCTTGTCCCCTTCTACGTCGGCCAGGTCCTTGGTGATTGCTATTACGGTTGCAAAAACAGTGGCAAAAAGAGTGATGAATGCTGCAGCTGGGCTCCACATGAAGGGAAGCAGGAGGGCTTCTCTGGTAGCATGGTACACTCCGAAGTTCAGCAACACGCCACGTACAGTTGCTATGATCAGGAAGGCCGGCAAGGCATACTTTTTCAGCCGAAAGGGTGGCACGGAGTAGATCGTTCCCAAGACCAACCCCAGCGTGTACAACTTGGCCGTTAGCGTGCCAAACTGTGTAAGTACGGCGGCTAAACCACCTCCAGCCAGAAGAACCACCAGGACCCATGCTTGGGCCTTGGTAAGATCGCCTGCTGCCACGGGAAGAAAGGGTTTGTTCACACGATCGATTTCCTCGTCGTAGATTTGGTTGATACCCACAATGTAACCATTTCCACACAACAGTGCGAGCAGACCGATCATAGCTCGAGGCATCAAGGTCCAATCGATGCTGGAAGGATTTTCCATGAGCACACGTGCCACTAGAGCCGTAGTTCCGAGCACTGTGCCTCGTATTGTGTGTGGACGAAGAAACCTCCAGAACGCGTTCAAGGCCGAAGCAGTGCCGTTTTGCGCCTGATCCATGGATCCGAAATCCGCCGAAGCTCCTGATGCCGAGGATGCGATTTCCACACGCCTCTTTCCTCCATCCACGTGTCCATCGGCGCAGGTCGAACCTCTCCTCGCCGTTCTCCAGGTCGTCGCTTGGGTCGTTCCGTTCCTCTTCACGCCACGTGGCAGGGTCGCAGGCACGCCCACGGCATCCCCTCCGCACCGGACGCACTTCATGCTTTTCCACGTGTTCCTACGGCCACGTTTTCCTCGCGAAGCGGACGTGAATCGGGCTTGGTTCCTTGCGCCTCGGACCGCCGTCGTCGAAGCCACGTGGACCAAGTGACGAAAGGGTTGATGGCTCCCTCATCCACAAGGAACCACTGGTGCGAAGATAGGAAACGATCCACGAGCCAACCCGGGTTGCCCAAGGACCAGGTCCAATCAGGCTCCAGGGTGAAAGGAAAGGCGACCCGGTGGAAGCACTGCACGAATGGGGATGTCCCCAGAGGGAGACCGAAGAACCGAAGAAGGCGGTGTTGGATGACGCTTGGTTCATGGCCACGGGTGGAAGATGCGTGCAATAGGACGGTGATTGGAGGGTGCGTCGAAAAATATAGCGTGGTTGGCCCGAACATTGCACACAAACGGGGCGGGTTCGTTTCAACCCTAACATATCATGACCAACATCCAATCATCGACAACGAAGCAAGAGTGGTGGGAACGAGCGGATCGCATGCGTTCCGCAGGGGGGTTGGGTCACACCGAGCAAGCGTGGCACACGTGGCCACACCAATCTACCATTTGCGTCCGGTGTGCATCGAAAGGAGTTCACTTCGACGGGATTTCGTGGTGGAGGTGGGTGAATTCGTTCACCCCATTCAAAGGTACTCGTGTTGTTCTAGAGACGAAAAGATGCACGAGTGGGTTTAGTTTCGTTGCACATCTCTCCATCCGACCGAGGCGCGATCCTGCAAGTGTTCCTTTCCTTCAATGCATCGGAGAACCAGAGCACCTGCTACCACCGGGTCTTGCATCGCAGAAACCTGGTATTCGAGCCAGTCCGCCGATCTGCCATCGTTCGCTCTCCTTGCAATTCGTCCATCGGTTCGTCTCCGATTCCGTCCTCACACCCCATCGGATGCCGCCCCCATATCCGTCCGAACCGTTGCAGCTCGTTATGATCCCCACACCCGTTCTTCTGGACGGATAAGAGGGCGAAATGGGTCCGGTCCCTTTTCGCGGTCAATGCACACAATTCCACGTTCGAATCTGCGACCGCTGCACTGGCGCTTCCGGAACTAGAAGCCCCCCTGGGATGGGAGAAGCAGCTCCGAAGCGAGGTCCCAAGGTTGGCGACGCAGCTTCGCTGTGGAACTTCACACAGAGCCCGGGATGGACGCTGGAGGAGGCAGATGTGCTGCGCTACGCACTGATGGCCATCGGTGTGGGACGCTGGGTGCAGATCGTGGAATCGAATGTGTTGCCTGGGAAACTCATCCAGCAGCTGTACGGACAGACGCAAAGGCTCATTGGACAACAGTCCCTGGCTGCATATACAGGTTTGTGTGTCGACGTGGACCGGATCCGGGAAGACAACCTTGCCAAGAAGGATGTCGACAGGAAAGCTGGACTCGTCATCTACTCGGGACCGAACCCCACCAAAGAGATGAAGGAGAGTTGGAGGATAGAGGCAGTGCAGAAATACGGACTCACAGGGGAGCAGGTGAAACTTGCAGAGCAAAAACTCCTCGAACTTGTCCCTCTAGAGCAGCGCCGTGCGTCCAACTCTCTTGCACGAGAAGTGCTGTCGTTGGACCTGCTTAACTCGGACACCAGCAATCTATCAAAACAGCACAAAATCGAACTCCTCACACGCTTGCGAAGATACTCAGAAACTCTTATGGACAGAATGGAGCGACTCCCGGCTGCCAGTGGTGAAAACAAATCCGTACGGAAGGAAACCATAGCTGTAACTGAAGAGATGGCAAACCCACCTTGTGCTCCAGACACAGAAGTTTGCGCAGCACAAGACAGTGCAGATAAAGCTGGAAAACGTAGTAGAAAAGAGAATGACTCAGCCGCTGCTAATAAAAAGGGCCCTAGTGCAAGGCCGTCCCGCCGTACTTGCCCTTCAGCAGGAACAACTCAACTGGATGGATGTGCAGAAGATGCATTCCAAGCAGGGGATATCGAGACTCTTGTTGCCATGGGGTATCCCCGGGACAAAGCTCAGGACGCACTTGGCGCCACGGGCAACGTTCAGTTGGCCATTGAGTGGTTATTGACAAATTGTGCGCCGTAGCGCAGGGCAGACGGGGATAATTCCTGTACCCTTCATGGTTTCCATGCCTCTGGTTTCCACGCCAGATCCTGGTCCTCTTCCTCACCGTTATCTCCGGGTCCAATCTTTGCCTTGTGGCCCAGATCTTGCAATAATGAATCCAATCCCTGTTCCATCCCTTGCTCATCCCCATGCGGATGTGTGGAATTTCTTTCCGCTCTTCGCTTGAGTTCTTCTATCTTCAGCGCCGTTGCCTTCGCCTTCGTAGACTCCCTCATTCGCTCGATTTGTTCCATCAGTTCTTCTGTAGGTGGTTCTCTTCTGGACATGCTCAACCAGCTCCACCATTCAGGTGGGACGGTCTTCGGGTCGTACTCTCCGTCGACGTACTGGACGCATCTCTTCTCCACCTCTGCATTTCCACGAATCCAATTCCACGTCAGCAGGTGTCTCCTGCTTACTTCCTAGTGCTTTTCCTTGATTTCGCAAGGTTCGACGCTCACCTTCTCCGTCTCGTCCCTGTTCCTTCCATCGGTAGTACTGGTTCCCCAGGGAGTCGGTTCCCACGTGCTCTTTCCTCCAAGCACGCGGCATCAGCGACGTGACCAGCCTTCGCCACATGTCCAGGCACTTCCCACCTCTTTCACCTCGATCTGGTCTTTCTCTTTCAACGGCAAGCGCGCGTGACAAGTGCGTGTTGGCTGCACCGAAACCACGTGTAAGAATGTCGGTTCGATGCCCCCTTCCCTCGATTCTCCCATGTCAGGTTCCCTTCTCCATCGAACCAATCCCTTTCAGAAGCCCAGGTTTGAACCAGGGATCCGTCCGGTACAGTTCACGATCCCAGGATAGACACGGTTGTGAACCAAGAGCGCATGGATGTGAACTCCACGTACGCCACGTGGAGTGGCTGCCATGGAGACAACCAAAGCAAGTGTAGGGGGAGGTAGAAGTCCATGCAGGATTTCGTGTCAGGTTCTTCGGAGCCCATGATGTGCCGTTTTGTGTTGTTCACGAGTTGATCGTCATGTAAGGTTGCTACGGGCGCATCCATTTCCCTTCGTTCCTTGGGATTCATCCTCTCCCATTCATTGTGACACGATTCATCGTATTGCCAAACATGATCGCTTTCGCAAGGTGGCTTGCGCCGAAGGAGATTCCTCCTTATCCTCCCCCCATAAATCGATAGGATCATCTTCGCTTTGCATGTTCGATATCTCGGTGTAACTGTTTCGATTCGATACTCCTCCAAGTGTGGACGCTAGTGCATCTCCATTTTGCCCAAAGAAAGTGCTCCGATTCTCCTAAACCGGATTTGCATAGGGTGGGTCCCTTCCCGAGTGCTCGAACTTCCCTCTCCTAGAGGTAGCGAATTCATGCTTCCTTGTCGCTTTGCATCGCCATCCAATGAAGAATTGCTTCGCATTGCATCCCCTTCTTCCCCTTGGTAAATCTTTAATCACCCCCTCACCTCTCCATCCGATGGGGAGTACGTCGAGCCTACAAGGGGCTCACACAGGGGAAGTCTTGGGGTATCGAGTTTTCGTCCCATCCACTCGAGGTGGTGAAATCGTGGTGGATCATTCGAGGCAAAGCAAGCCACGCAAAGGACGAGATACTACTGAAGGATTTCTATCGTGTTGATGCAGGTGATGAATTGGTCAGTAGTGGATGTTTGCCTTTTGTATGAGAGGAATAATTCAGCTTGCAACTATTAGAGGCAAAATTGCAAGTTTGGAGGACAATGGCATCTATTCCCATGGCCAGGAAGCTTCATTTGAACGGTAGAAAATTGGAGATTTCTTAAAAAAGAAAATTTCCGAGTCCATTGGAATGGTGGGAGAAATACTTCTTCCCAAGCACTTTCCCGGTGTTGATGTATTAGCTACCAAAGATTTGGCCATTCCTGCCCCTTTCGCAAGCACTGAGTGCCAATTTTCAAAGGCGATGGCAATTGGAACGACGTCGAGGATGAGAGAAGGACAAGATAGGGTGGAAGAACGGACTTGGTTGCTGCCCTTGTTGCTCGTTGCGTTTGAGATGGTGATTTCATAGGATCGAAACATCATGGGCTTCGTACGAGAATGTCAACCCTGGCATGTATTATTTCCGTCGGATGCAACGCGTTGTCGATGTACGACGAGACCAAGAACGCACACAACCGCTGGCATCCATCCCAAACCACTCCAAGCCGTTCGAGCCTTCTTGATAGAGACCACGTGGGATACGGTACACACGTCTGGTTCGAACCCGATCGATTTCCTTTCAAATCTTTGGTCAGACCCGATTGGAACGGGATTGCAGGTAGACATTCCCAACGTCGTGTTCGAGCGCCATCACACGTGAATTGGCGATGGATGCGAGCTCCTGATCGACATTAGAGCATGAAGGACGTACGTGAACAAAGAGAGGATGCTTTGGATGGGACCAGATGTGGCGCAGACCCGCGGGCGCAGGACGGGACACGTGGCGAGGCATCAGGAGAAGGTGAACGAAATGGATGGGAAGCAGAGGATTTCATGCCGCCGAAGAAGCGTGGAGAAGCCACGAGGTTCCTGTACGTCGCCAACTGCGGCACAGCTGTGGGTGTGGACTTGGAAGACGTGAAACGAGCCTTCGAAGACTACGGAGAAGTGGAACAGGTGGTGGACGGATGCGTCGGCAAAGGTCGAGGTGCGCTCGTCTACGTGGTGTTCAAGAAGGAGGAAGATGCAAGAAAGGCTCAAGAGGAGTGGAAGCGAAGAGAAAACCCTACTCTAGGTGGAAGAAAAATCAACGTGCAATTCGCCAAAGTTGTGACTGAATCGGAATCCCAGCAGCTGGAAACGGCGGCCGTCGAAGACCCTGGCAGTTTGGACCTACCAGGAATGCAGCTCTATCCAGAGTTCGTCACCGCAAAAGAAGAGGAAACAATGCTTCAGGCAATCGACACTGGGTCGTGGGAAAGGCTGGCCAAGAGGAGGGTCCAACACTACGGCTATGCTTTTGACTATGGTACCAGACAAGTGGACACCCAGAAGCCGTTGGGATGTCTTCCAATATGGGCGGTTCCAGTCCTCGAAAGAGCAAGAAAAGTGGATCCTAGACTGGTGGGATTCGATCAACTGACGGTGAACGAATACAGTAAAGGTGTTGGACTTTCCCCCCACGTAGACACGCATTCCTCCTTTGGGGATGCTATACTATCTCTTACGATCGGGGGGCACACTGTGATGGAATTCAGAAAGGATGGTCTTCGCAAAAGTTTGCTGTTGCCATCCAGATCGCTTTTAGTCATGGCTGGAGAGTGTAGGTATGGTTGGCAACACTACATTCCACACAGAAAATTCGACCTCATCGGTACTGAACTGGTTGCCAGGCCTCAGCGCAGAGTATCTCTCACTTTCAGACAGGTGCGACAGACACCATGCGAATGCAGCTTCCCGAACCAATGTGATACTGCCAGAGATGCAAGTAAATTACCTCTCATTGAACAAAACTTTGTACAGAACATGTACAATAGGATTGCACCCCATTTTAGCTCAACCAGGTTTGCAATTTGGCCGAAGGTTAAGCTTTTCCTAGAGTCTCTCAGACCACATTCTCTGGTTGCTGATGTGGGTTGTGGGAATGGAAAATACTTGGGAATTCGACCAGACTTGGCAGTGCTTGGAAGTGACATTAGTGAAGAGCTCCTCAAAATCTGTGCCACCAGGGGGTTTGATGTCGTTGTCGCCGATGGAGTTCATCTGCCTTACCGGGATGATTGCCTGGATGCGCTGATTTCTATTGCTGTCCTTCACCACATTAGTACTTTCGAACGAAGACAGGCTGTGATCAAGGAGTTCCTACGCGTAGTACGGCCTGGGGGTAGAATTTTTATCACGGTCTGGGCATTAGAGCAAGATAACCCAGACAAAACCATCAATAAGTGGCTTCCGTTGCCGCAAAAGGAAGAGAAAGGAAGAGACTTCTTCGTGCCTTGGCATTTGCCCCTGCATCGCCCGGAAACAGCTGCTGCTGTGAAAAAAACAATGGACGCAGCAGGAGAGGAGACTTTGGGAGAGTTCGACAAGGAGAAGAAGACTGTAGTATTTAAACGATTTTACCATGTCTTCGAGAGGGATGAACTACCAGATCTTGTCAATTCTGTCCAACACACAGAAGTTCTGGACACCCTTTACGACAGGTCGAACTGGTGCGTTTCATTCAGGAAAAACATTGATTGACTTCCCAAGACGAATTGGAAAATGTTCATCCCAACAAGTCCTGGAAAGGATCTTTCTTTTCTGTCAAAGTTGGCCCTTTCCCAGGCCTCATGGCACCCGGCTTGCTGGGAGCAAGACTTTTATTCCCCTGGGCCTCAGAGGGAGTTGTTAACTGCGATGGCAGGCCGAACAAATTGGGTGACATCAGGTTATCTGATCCCGAAAGACCCTTCTCACCTCCAGCTGGCCGATACATCTGCGAAGAGTCATGCTGGAAATTCGAAGGGCCATAATGCCCTGAGGTATCCCCTGCCTGAAAGTCCCCCATGAGTAGATCGATGCCATGCCCTGCAACTCCGACACCAGAAGCTTCATTTAGACGCCCATCAATATCTGCTTCGCTGCTCGTAATTGTTGGGTCTCCGACCGCGAGAGACTCAAGCTGAGAAAAAATATCATCGGCGGGGTGCTGCATCGTAGGTTCTGTCGGTGCATCTAGATCAAGCAGATCGACTACTTGTTCAGTAGGACCCCCCCCTGCGCTTTGCGTCCTTGCGTTGTTTTCATCAACGCCAGTCCCTGTTGGTGGAGATGCGTTCCGTTTACCTCTCGCCCCGAAGAGAGAAGCTGCCAATCGTTGCCGCTCAGACGGGAGGGCGTCTTCCGAAATCCTCTGATGTGTTCTCTGCAAGTTGTAATGGTCCCTCTCATCCCAGGTTGCTTGCGTATCCTGATGTGCGACATGCTCCGGTTGGATGCTGCTTGGTGTCTGTTGACCCCACCGCCTTCTCCTTGGATGAAGGGCAAGCTTCGCTTCATGCTCTGGGAAGGATGGAGCTTGTAGAACCAAGGAGTCCTCCTGATTGTTAGCAACTGCAAGCGATGAAGCAGGCTCTGGACGTTGATAAGCTTCCACCTTGAGTTTAGGCTTTGAGGTATGGGCAGCTCGGTGCTTCACTTCTAACCTATCTTGCTGGGCTTGATCTGTAACTGAACCCACGACCATTTGTTCGTCCACAAACTTGTCCATTTCTGCAAATTCTACATCTTGGACCATCTGGCTACCGCCCCCTGAAGGACAAATTGCCTTGAACGCCTGAGCGGAGAAGGAAAAAAATGTTTGCAACTCGTGAGCAATCTGGCTTAACAGGGTCGATTGTGCTCCTGCCATTCTACTAACAGCCATTTCTGCCTCTTGAGAAAGTGAACCTGGTCCACCGTGAGCGCAGACCTTCATAATGCCAATGATGACATAACAAAGCAAATCTTCATTGTGTGGCTTCCTATAACCTATATCACAGAGCATATCTATCACTTGTTTATGTGAGAGCTCGGAATACATCACAGCGAATTCCCCCAGCACCCAACTTATAACTTTCAACATTACTGCAGGCAGCTCTGGTTTTTCCAAAAGTTTGATGTACGACCGCACAGCAATTTTCCTGAGCTCATCACTTCCATCACTTCCTCCTCCTGCAATAAGGCGTATCAGGTTGTGTGCCAGCACGTCTTCTACTTCTCCCCCACCTGCTTCAAAGATACGGTTCATGGTAGACAGGAACCACGAATCATCTGGAGAGAATCGCTCAACGAGGGCGCTAACTCTACTGACAATATCACGCTTCACAACTTCATCTGTGATCCCATTTAAAAATTCAAGCATTCTCTCAACGATCACATCCACATTATCTGGAGAAGTCATCTTCTCCAGTAGTTCCAGTGTTTTCTTTCGCAGGGAGTCGTCCGGATCCTCCAAGCAGTCTATGACTGTCATTTGGTGCTGTTCCACAAACACAGAATCAACTTGAACGATGCAAATCATTGCTGAAACCCCAGCATACCTCAAGTTGCTGCTCCCACTTTTCAACAATCTAGAGGTCAATTCCTCAGCAGAGGAAAGCAGCTGCTGATTGGGATATATGCAAGTGATGGTCTTCACACACTCGTACAAAATTGAATTGGAGATAGTTGTGGACCCATTCGTACCACGAAGGACATCGGTAAGGACAGGGTAGATTTGAGAGCTGCACTGTCGGTCATTGGCCCCCAACAGTGCCAAGATCTTCAGAATCCTGATTTGTATGAACGGGGCTGGGCTTTTGTGGTAGTCATACGTCTTCGGCAGTCTTCCGCTGACCACTTGCTTCAGAATGGTCACAAAGCTTGTTGTGAGCCCCTTGTAAGCCATGCAGTCCGCAGCAACCAGGCTGTGCAATGCGCAAATTGCTGCCGACATGACACTTGGATCTTTATCGCACAGCAGTTCCTCGAAGTGGGACAAAGAATCTTCCACGTAGGTTGATTTCTGGTGCATGCGATGCAAAGCCAGCACTGCCTTTTTCCGAACGATTTCTTTGGGATGTTTCAGTAGGTCCAAAACCAGGGGCAAAATTGCAGGTACCACATCCTCGCTGCACAGGTTGCAGATCGTGTCCAACGCAGCGCAAACAATGAGGATGTTGTCCGACCTCAGATCGTTTTGAATGGTGTTGATCATGAGGAAAATGAGCTCGTCGTCGTCGTTGAGGAAGATGGAAGACGCCAAGTAGCCCACCTGTACATAGGACGTGTCCGGGAACCCAATCAACGCTTCGGTCAGCTTCTCTCGACACTCATTCCCTTTACTCTTTTAGCGAATCGTATTGTCGTAGGCTTCCATGCGTCTCGTTCGTATCTCGCTCAGAGCGTGGTTGGACGTACCTTTTTGGCCAGCAGGTTGTTTTCGTGCGTCGCTTTGACGGCAAACACGTAGCCGAAGGAGGCGTCGTGTCCCAGCATTTCCACGTACATGAGACGCACGATGTACTCTTTGATTTTCCCTTTGTCTAGCTTGGGTTCTGCGAGTCTCGCTTTGAGCAGCGTGGCTTCCCGTTTGACGATCCCATCTTCTTCTTGCTTGGACTTGCACTCCCCGATCGCTCGCACCAGATCCGTGAATTCCCTCGAGAAGATCAGCGTCTTTCCCACCCTCGTGGCCACGGCAGACACGGACGCCATCCTCGCGTGTCGATGCGCTCCTGCGTGCGCGTGAAACAGAAAAAAAAAAGAAAACTGCGCGTTGTCGAAGCCGATCCCAAGCACGAAACCGCCGTACGGTACGTGCCGTCCGCCGTACGGCCCTTTCGGGGATGGGACGAGAAGGGGGATGGGTTCCGGTTCGATTGGGACGCGAACGTCCGATCAGACCCGATCGTAGTCGGGAGGAGGAACCGACCGGTCGTCGTGGAAGAGATCGCGATGCACGATCGATATCTTTGCGAAAAGATATCGATGATCGTCGGGGGGAGGAATCGATCCCGAAAGAACCGGACCGAGATCTCGATCAAACGATCCCAACATCGCGATCTCTCTGCCCCTGGCATCGATATCTTGGGGTTCAAAGGACGGTCTGTGCAGGCGCCTGGCGCATCGCCTTCGAACATGCGGCGTCACAGCCGCACTCGTTGCGCGTTCGCTCTTCCTCGAGCGCCGAGAAACGTCCCCTTCGATGGTGAAAGGAGGTGCTTCGCTCGTGTGCCCCGAGATGAGAAGGGAGAGGGAAGATGGACGCCGAAACCATGGACCTCGTGCCTGAAGAAACCGACAAGTAGAGGTGGGACCACTCGCCGTTGCAACGGGATCGACGAAGTCAGAGAATCGGCACCGACGTTCGAAAACCCAATCGGAGGAGATCTGAAGGCGGAAACCAAGCCCACTCCGGCGTACAACATCGAGGGATGGGGAGGAGCGTACTTCAAGGTGAACGAGAACGGCAATCTGGCCATTCGACCGCTTGGAGACCGTGGACCAGAACTCGATGGAATCGAAATCGTCGAGCGCCTGGAATCCGTGCATGGCATAAAGATGCCTCTCGTACTCAGGTTCCCCGAGATCCTGCTGCATCGTCTTCAAGAACTTCAGGATTGCTTCGATGTGGCCATTCAACGGTACGAGTACGAAGGCAGCTACCAAGCAATCTTTCCCATCAAATGCAACCATGACAATGGGCTCTTGAGGGACCTCATGGAAGGAGGGAAGAAGAATCACGTGGGTCTCGAGGTGGGCTCACGCCCCGAGCTGTTGATTGCGATTTCACTGTTTCCGTTGGCATCCGAGCGATCTGTAGTTATTTGCAACGGGTACAAGGATGAGACGTATATCAAGACAGCGTTCCAGGCTAGTCAATTAGGTATACATGTTATTATTGTGTTAGAACACCCAGAGGAACTTGCTCATGTGGTCAAATTATCATCGGGTTATGAAAGGGTGCCGGACTTGGGTGTTCGCGCTCGCTTGAATGCCAAGCACAATGGCCACTGGGGATCTACCTCTGGGGAAAAATCGAAATTTGGGTTGGGACCTGTGGAAATATTGTCTGTTGTTGAGCAGCTAAAGAAGGAATGCTTGCTTTCTCATCTCAAGTTGCTTCACTTTCACATTGGATCCCAGATACCCACTATCTCCTTGATCAAGGAGGCTATGAGGGAGGCTAGCCACATTTACTCTGAATTATACAAACTTGGAGCGCCGATGGGTAACATAGACGTAGGGGGAGGTCTGGCTATTGATTACGATGGCCACAGCACAGAGTTTGGCTCTACCATAAATTACAATATGCAAAATTATGCCAACGATATTGTTGCTTCTTTGCAAGATGTGTGCTTACAGCGCTCCATGCCCCCTCCTCGCATCTTAAGCGAGAGTGGGAGAGCTTTAGCCTCCCATCACTCGATTCTTGTGTTCGATGCAAGGGGGCCCAAGTCGAAACCAAAGTTGACGAACACTTTTGGAGCGCTTGATTTATCGGACGAAAGCATTCCCAGCCATTTCTTGCTAAAAAATTTTGAAGCCGTTTATCAGACCATTGAACCAAATAATGTGCAGGAGAGTCTCAATGATGCTCAGCAGTTTGTTGGAGAGGCAAGGAGCCTTTTCAAGCTGGGCATGATGTCGTTAGAGGAGCGTGCATATGCTGAGAGTCTGTTCGATGCATGCTGTGAAGCCGTTCACGATTTTGTTGCTCAAGATGCCTCTAAAAGCCCGGAAGATTTCGCATCTGCACTGTCCAGCGAGAGATCTGTTTGGTACCATGCCAACCTAAGCATCTTTCGGTCTGCCCCGGACGCTTGGGCCATTCAACAGGTATTCCCAGTGATTCCTATGCAGAGGCTTCACGAACGCCCGGTTGTTTCGGCCACCTTTGCTGATCTGACGTGTGACAGCGATGGCAAAATCGACAACTTTGGGGGTGGGAACCGGAGCTTACCGCTTCATGCACCTCATCCTGACTCGAAGTACGTGCTTGGTCTGTTTCTTGGAGGGGTGTATCAGGAGGTGATGGGGTCCAATCACAATATGTTCGGGACCACTAATGTTGCTCACATTACCACCACTTCGGAAGGCTTTCGGGTGAAACGATTGGTTCGTGGGCAGAGCATTGGGGAGGTCCTAAGCACTTGTCAGCACTATCCCGAGGACATGCGCTCTGCCTTTGCATCGGCGGTGGAAGGGGCCGTGTCATCTGGGCACCTGAACGCTTCTCAGGGCGCCGAGGTGTTGCACCACCTTTCCGCATCGCTGGATTCGTACACCTACTTGCAGCCATGAAACGAGTTTCTCTTGCCCTTCCTTGGTCTGCATGATGATGGGGTCCACCACCCACGTCTCTGGTGCATGGTGGGTCGGTTCGTCTCCCTCGAGGGTTCCCAGCTGTCCTTCCCTTCTATCCCCACCTTGACCCTGGGTCACGAGTCTCGTATCCTCCGAACTCGTACGTGTCGAGAGGTGTGGGAGAGACCGACGCAGTGGGCAACGTCGGAGAACACGACGACATGAAGACCAAAGGCGCAGTCGAAGACGTCGTGGAAGTGCCCTACGACGCCTGGGAACGGATACGAGCCGAAGCGTCCGACGTGTTCGGACAAGTGGTCGCCACCACAGCGGGCATCGCCGCTTTGCAAAGGAAACTGGCCAAAAGGTGCCACGCCGAAGAGGAGAAGCTCGAGGAGGCGATTGCAGAGACCGAACGGACGTCACGCGCGGAAGAGAAGGATTTGCTGAAGGAAATCGAAGAAGAAGAGGAAAAGTGCGCACTCGTCCAACGAGAACTGGAACAACTCAAGTCGGTGGCGGGCGAGGAAGAAAGCTGGCGAAGGAGAGTGGAAGCCTGGATGAAGATCAAACTTGCCAAAGAGAACGCGATTCTGTCCAAACTGGAGGTGGAAAACCAACGCTGCAACGAGAATCGTGTCATCAAAGGCCGAGGGAACAAGCAAACCAAGGCACTCGTCCATGGGGACATGAATTCAAAGGAACAGCGAGGAAGTGTGATGGATCCGAATGTAGTAGGGGAGACTGGTCCAGCACAACAGCGGACAGGTAGGGAAGCTTATTTGCGTTACAGGGAGAGGCATGGAATGAGACAAAACACCCGGACCTAGCATGCTTGGTATCTATCTATTCACCTCCCGCAATTGGAATGGCACCACTGGAGCGATGGCTCGCACGATCCCAGAAACAGAAGTCCCCGTCCAAGTCCATGTATGCCATTTAATAAAACAACGAAAACTTGTTTGATACACCTGTTCTAGTGCTGCAGACACAACGGCATCGGTTGGTAATTTGCCTTGTGCATTCTTTCCGTTCCATACCGTGTTTCCATGTGTTGTAATTAAACATCATTTTCTTCGCAAATCACGGATAGAGAGGAAACCAAAGGCTCCGTTTGGACCAAGTCACAACGTCATGCTAGCTTGGCATATACAAGGAAAGGGTAAGGTGCTAGCACCCCTCGCGAAAATCACTTACGCAAATGTGACAAAATTGTAAGTTCACCATGGAGGCATCTTGCGATTGTCTTGCCATCTTTCGCAACCAAATCTTGCACTTGGCAAGTGAATGGATGGCACTTTGAACCATAAGAGATGACTTCGTCCTTGCATCGTGTCGTGTTCAAGCCTATTTGTCCTAAAAGGAACCGTCAAATCTTGTAGCTTTCATACTTGTTACAATGGAACTATTCCGTTGACAAGAGGCTTCGTAAATATCTTGCCAAGGGAACTTGCATGATCGTAATGCTTGCCTCTTTGGATGCGGGGTCGTTTTCGTGTCCCGATGGACAAGTCCGGAATTGTTGCCCCCTGCTGCACTTAGCCGGTAGCAATCGCGGTTGCTCTTTCTACGACAAGGGATTGCTAACGTCTTCTACGTCATAAGGTAAACGTTCTCCCATTGTAAAATATGTAATGGGTGACCATGCGGATCCAAATATCATTGCTATGCCGATCGAGGTGTGAGATACATGAATTGTTGGCCTTTTATCCGTTTTTACCTTCTCTATGGCTTTCTTCCACGCGATTGAATCATCCTTATTTCGCAAACTTCACATGCTCTTGCACTAGTCATGAGGCTTTCACTGCTCTATTGCATGAGCAACACAATCAATGCTTGTTCATTCGAAGATCGGTCCTCATTATCTTGAGCTTTACTCTCTTTGGAGTTGGAAACGTGTCCTTTGTGTGTTGAACATCCTCGCCCGACGATGGGTGTGTCCGGTTTCCTCTCCTCACGACGAGCTACGGCCCATGCTATCACGACTCACAAGAGTCCTTGCGGGCGCGACAG
This sequence comes from Picocystis sp. L7, assembly GCA_020975725.1. Classification (NCBI taxonomy): domain Eukaryota; kingdom Viridiplantae; phylum Chlorophyta; class Picocystophyceae; order Picocystales; family Picocystaceae; genus Picocystis; species Picocystis sp. L7. Next base: position 651,059 of record QXJR01000003.1, read on the forward strand.
TGCGGCGGTGAGAACCCCAAGTGAACGCTTGGTCCACCTCGTCCAGCTTCGATCTTGGGAAATCCAACCGTTCCCGATCTTTCGTGCTCATCTTGCTTACTATTCCACCCTCGGTCGGTTCCACCGCTTCGGCTGTCCTCGATTCGACGTTTTCGAGTTCCTTTCAGAAGGAAACTTGTCTTCTTTGGAGACGGACGTCGAAGATAGGAACGCTTCGATTCAAAGCGGAATGGGGCGCCCCCCACCATCCAGACGGGGATAACGACCCCCCTCTGTTGATCTTTCCTGACGATGGGACGTAACCGCAGACGGGTATTTGGACCCCCCTTTGCGCCTCTTCGCCGACCCAATCCACGTCAGAGAAAAGACCGGTGTGCTTTCCTCGCCGCTGTCTCCGAATCCCACGGTCTCCCAGGGAAGTCTCCCTCCCGATCGGTTCGATCGGGGCATCGCCCGCAGAGGATCGTGGCGTTTGCTGGCTCGCCTGCTTCGATGTCACATCAGATCGCGCCTCAGATCGCTTCGCGTTCGCGAGGAAGATGCGCACGTGTGGCGCGTCGAGATGTCGCGTGAGGGCCTCGGCGACGATGCCTGCATGTAAGAAACGAGAAGCGGCGTCTCCCGCCGCGGCCGCGCCCGCACCCGCGCCCTCGCGCGCGAGACGAGACGCAAGCACGTCCATGCCGGTGTTCGTGATGCTTCCCTTGGACACCGTGAAGCTGTGCGTGGTTGGTGAAGAGCAGATCCCGCAGCTGCAGCGTTCCAAGGCACTGGAGGTGGCAATGAAGGCGCTGCGTGCGGCTGGCGTGCGTGGCGTCATGGTCGACGTTTGGTGGGGACTCGTCGAGGCACGCTCGAGAACGTATCGCTGGGAGGCGTATGCGGAGCTCTTTGCCATGGCCGAACGGGTCGGACTCACCGTGCAGCCGGTCATGAGCTTCCATTCTTGTGGAAACAACGTGAATGATGACTATGGCGTCTCCCTGCCCAGGTGGGTGCACGAGATTGGAAAGGAGAATCCAGACATCTATTTCACCGACCGAAAAGGCCACAGAAATCAAGAGTGCATTTCGCTTGGTTGTGACTTGGTACCTGTACTTGAGGGAAGGACCCCGGTGGACGTGTACAGAGACTTCATCGAAGCGTTTTGCTCCAAGTTTGCCCCTCTACTTGGCAACGTTATCACAGAAATCACGGTAGGGTTAGGCCCTGCTGGGGAACTTCGCTACCCCTCTTATCCGGAGGGTGATGGGAGGTGGAGCTTTCCTGGGATTGGCGAATTTCAATGCTATGATAAGTACATGCTTGCAGCTTTGAAAAAAGCAGCTTCCGACATAGGCAAACCTGAGTGGGGGAAGGGGGGACCGCATGATGCTGGGCATTACAACAGTAGGCCATGGGAGACATGTTTCTTTCATCCTACCCACGGCCGATTCGCTTCAGACTATGGTGACTTTTTTCTGGACTTTTATTCCTCACAGTTGGTTTCGCACGCCGATCGCATCCTATCAGCAACATCTAGTGTCATCTCAAAGTTTGACACACCATGTCAACGCTTCAAAATCGATGGCTCTGATGCCATGCTCTATTCTTTTGGGGATGAAGAGTGCAACTTGGAGCTCGGGGCCAAATTGGCGGGTGTTCATTGGTGGTATAACTCTCGATCACATGCTGCCGAATTAACGGCTGGGTACTACAACACACGGGACCATGAGGGCTACACTGCTGTCATGGACGTTCTGAAGAAGCACAACGCTGTTCTGAACTTCACTTGCGTGGAGATGAACGATTGTGAACATCCACCAGAGGGTCAATGTGGCCCTGAAGGCTTGTTTTGCCAAGTTGCAAGTGTTGCAAGAGAGAAAGGTGTTGATGTAGGAGGTGAAAATGCACTGCCAAGATACGATGCAGCAGCATGGAGCAGGGTCGAAGCCAATGCTTTTCATGACCTACCAGGATCTCCCAGTGTAGCTGCTTGTGACCAACTAGGCTGCACCAATTGCACAAGACTTGCAAAATTGACCTGGCTCCGCATGGAGGACTCCATGTTTGATGGCCCAAACTGGGATGCTTTCACCCGTTCGATAGGTCGCTTCAGTGGTTACAGTGCTGCTACATAGGTTGTTTGTTTTCAGATATTTACAATGGGTTGTTAAGAGGATTTGTCTGTTGAATTGTTTACGTGCTACGAGTCCATTCAAGGCTCGCGGTAGCTTGTCTGTGAATTTTATTGACTTCCAATTCATTCTGGAAGGTAGAACGGTTGTGAGCTGACTTGTTCACTGTAAGAAAAATCTGTACAATTGCGCTCCTAAGAGTTTGTGCTGTCGTTATATCCCAATTCGATGGCAACCCTCCTTTTAGCTTCGCCCTTACTCCTTCCCACCTGATAAACCAGGTACGCAGTGACGGTGACACCGACCAGGACCAGTCCCGCTCCCTCCAATGCAGTATTGATCGCTTCGTCAAGAACAATGTAAGAACCCACTACAGCACTTATTAGCCTGGTTCCGAAGAACATGACTGACAGCGTGGCACCAATGTGTCTAATGACTAACTGTGCAAGAGAATTCGCACCCACGTAGATGAGGATAGCGAAGGCCAGTAGCATGGCCCAGTCCTTCGGGGCCAGTCGGGCAAAAGCTTCCCAATGCCACCCTCCCGTGATCAGGGAGGTAGGGAAGAGAACAACAATGATGGTGATGAATGTGTTGAAAAGCAATTCTTCTTGTGTGAGCAAGTTCTTGGTCTTCTGCACCAGCACCATGTAGCAGGACAATGCAAGCGTGCTCACAAGTGCAGAGCAAATCCCACCAACGATCTGTATGCCACTAATTGATTCTCTTTCGGTCACTGTGGAATCCATGGAACCTCCCACCACAGTCATGACAGACCCAATGAATGTCATCAGAACTGTGGGTACCAGGTACGGAGGCAGTTCCTTCCCAAACGCCATGTAGGAGAGAAAGGACACACACATAGGCGTGAACATCTGCACCAGCTGCGACCAGAATGCAGGGATGAGCCTAGCTGCGTACACATTGGTGGACGCACGCAGCGCCAGCAGCATCGAGAAGGTGAGCATGTATCGTACACGGGCTTTCCAATCATCCCTCTCATGGAGTTCCTGATGCAGTCGGTTTTCTCGCCACCAGCTCCAGATGCGCACCGGTATGGAGTACGAGACGACAATAAAGACAAGACACACTGCGTTAACCATCACCAGCAGCTGCAGGGGTCCAAGCGGAAAGCTTGCTTGTGTCTGCAGGTACCTGGCGAAGACGGCGTACAATCCCCAACCCATGTGTGCGACCACAGCCAACACGAGCCAAGGTGCATCTCGTTTCGCCTCTTCGTACACATCTGCATGATCGTTCTCTTCGTCTCCTCCCTTGTTCGGATTCGACTCCCCTTCCTTCGACGCTATCAATTGTCGCTGTTCTTCTTCGTCTCCATCCGACGCCATCATCCCGTCGCCTGCACACCTCTCCTTTCTCCAGGGGACCTGTCCCAACTACCTGGATGAGCAAGCCGATGCCACCAGCTTCGAAACCGAACCCTCTCGGGTCGAAACCAAGGAGGAACCGAGGTGGGGTGGGAGGCGAGAGAGACCGAACCCGAGCCCACGGGTGAGTTTTTTCTCTCCCGGTCCGGCTCCAGGGACCCCACCTACCGCCCCTGTAGCAGAGGGGGTCCGATCTTCACAACCCTTTTCACAACCCTCGGTTCTCGCACGGAGGCCTGGATTGGACGAAGTGAGTTGTCCACGTCCATTTCCAGGACGAACACGTGGACGACACGCGCGGTTTCGCGAACGAAAATGGCCAGAATGGCGCCTTCCACCTCGACCTCGACCTCCTTCGGCACGTCTGCCAGGCGCATGGCGCTCTTCGACTCCATCGCACCCGTCTACGACGGGATGAACGACGCCATGAGCCTCGGAGCACACCGTGTGTGGAAGCGAATGGCGGTGCGCTGGAGCGGTGCAAAGCCTGGACACGTGGCCATGGACGCATGCTGCGGATCAGGAGACATTGCCATGCGTCTGGCAGATGTTGTGGGACGTCACGGGAAGGTCTACGGGGTGGACTTCGCCGAAGAACAGCTTGCATACGCGAAGAAGAAGGAAAGCAGGCGTGCCACACCGCTCTCTCGACGAGCCAAAGTGGAGTGGAGGCAAGCCGATGCGCTCCACCTGCCCTTCGAGGACGAAACGTTCGATGCAGCGACGTGCGGGTATGGACTTAGGAATCTCACGGATCACAGGAAGGGACTAGAGGAGCTGCACCGAGTCGTGAAACCAGGTGCCAAGGTGGCGGTGTTGGACTTCAACCATGCCGAAGACGAAAAGCTAGACCAGATGCAAGCGACCTTGCTACATAGTGTGGTGGTGCCCGTTGCGCGCAGTCTTGGCGTCTCGTCCGAATACGAATACATCCGGGATTCAATCCAAGCATACCCCACGGGTGCGGAGCTCAGGGCCCTGGCAATCGACGTGGGATTTCGTAGCGCATCTTATTACCCAATAGGCTTCGGTCTCATGGGATGTCTTGTGGTCCAAAAGTGATCCCGCTACTTGTGCCTTCGAGCATATGCTTCGAAATACACCCCAACGGACCAAACCAGTGACATTGAATGATAGGTGCACGTCGTGGTGCAGTGCCAAAGTCCTACGAGGGGGTGCCATGCTTACGGAAGACTCCATGAACAAACACCCGGTCCATGATCAATTGGCGCTTGCGGTTCCTTTGGCGGACACAACAATAATCTAGTTCTTCAGATGCAAATCCTGCCCCTTCGAACATGGCTTTCAGCTCCTCGAGCTCAAAAAAGTACGCCAACGTACCGTCTTGTCTCCTGTAAAGTTTTTCCCCCAGCACATGTTCTGGTGGGAAGCGCAGCTGCGTCAGGTCGTACATCCCATAGTCCCTGAAATAGACCTTCCCCCCCTTTGTCAACAGGCGATTGGCCGATTCGAGTACAACTTTCATGTCTTCTGGTCTCACCGCCGAGAGCATGAAGAGCATCGTGATGCCGTCCAGCCTGGGTTTTCTCTCCAATTTCTCCCAGGGATCACCACTTGGATCTGTTGGATCGTACAGCAACGGGATGAATCGCCCATCGTGGACGCCTGCGTCGGATGCGTTTCGCACCGCTGCATCCAGCGCCGCATGGCAAAAATCTGCAGCATACACCGTTGCTGTTCGATTCTGCTGGAGCAGTGGAACGGCTGCACTGCCGCTTCCGCAGCCGAGCTCCAACAGGTGCAGAGGTGGCGCTTCCCTTCTCAAATCGCCGAACGCGGCCAGCAAGTACCTCCTCGGACGGAAGAAACGTCCTGTCGCATGTAATTGTCCATGGAACGCTTCCCATCGCTGCGCCGAAGCCTCCGTCTGTGGCGCTTCTTGTCCGTTCACGTGGACCGACGCCAGTGCTGCAGCTTTGGACCTCTGCGTCTCCAAAGCGGCTTCCGCACGCGCACGCAGGTGCGTCCATTCAAAGTCTTTCGCGTAGTACTGCACGTTGGTCTCTGCGCGCGAAGCCATCGCGGTCCACGCACGCACGGCTCCGACGGTCATGTTCAGGACGGCTGCGCCACCGCACGTAGCGGCGCAAGCAGGTCCTCTCGTACCTTCCCACCGCCTGCACGCGGTTCCAGCAGCGCCTGCAAGGCTGGCAAGAGGTCTTGCGCGTCGCAAGCGAGTTGTTCGGAACGTCGCGGTCCGCGCTGTGCGTGAGTGGCAAAGGCGTGTGCCAAGCGATCGGCATACATGGCCCCCACTTGACCAAACACCATGTCCAAGTCTTCGTCCTGGAGGAGAGGGGTCAACACGTTCTGGAGAGTCTGGAGCTGCTTGCGCACCTTGCGAGCCAACGAAGAAGGCTTCACCGTATGCTCTTCTGTTAGAGGTTGTGAAGCACTTGGCTCTGGGATAGTCTCCAGGCGTTCGAGCTGAACCTCCAACTGATACTGCATGATGGTGATGAGCTTGGTCAAGATCTCCTTTCGGTGGACCTGCAACTCGATGTTCAAGCGGTCCATCTCCTTTGACATGTGACCCCGGCGAGCATCAGGGAGCATGGATTCCAGCTCCTGCCGCATGGGAGGGAATACAATGGCCAAGGCTGTGATGTTGGCACAAGATGAACCCAAGTGTTTTGCAGTGATACTCTTCAGATCTGCCGTCTGCATTGCCTTGGCTCCAAGCACCAACTGACAAGTACGTGAATTGTAGAGTTTGCACAACTCCAATACATGTCGCATTGTCTCCGGTACATGAGATGGAAATTGTTTGGCCGTACCAATGTAGTGAACCAAGGTTTGAAGCAGCATAAGGAAGCTCCCAGTCACCAAACAATCCTTCCCAGCTAAACGAATCGTCTCAAACGTGTTACCGACAGCGTTTTTCTCCACACCTTCATGCTTGCCATCAACGGTATTCCCAAGAATGCTATCTGCTGCATGTTGAAACTGAGAAGGTACCTGAACGATTTCCCAGTGGTCTTGATCCAAAACCATTTGAACCTTTTCAACATACCTTGTGTGCGCTTTAAAAAGGTAGCTGCGGCATAATTCAGACATGCAGGACCTGAGTACGGAAGACTGTTTTGCTCCATGACTCTGTACTGCCTCCCACAACCTGTCCGTACGGTTCAGTGTCTCCACAAACTCAGACAAATCAAAGCCACAAATCAGCTCACCAGCGATCTCATATACCTCAGCCCAAACAATCTGGATATTCTCCGCAACACATTGCACTGTCTTTATGCAAGCCTGAATTGCTTCTTCCCTGTAAGACTTGGTATGACTTTTCCTCATGCTTTGCTTGCCCTTGCTTTGCGGCACACTGGACATGTCGATCACCTCTGGGTGATCCAATACTGTCCTTATACCATTGGCCACCTCTGCTACTCTTTCCAGCCTCTGCATCACCAAGAGCATCAATTCATCCAGCAACAATAGGAGAGAGGTAGCCCGGCATTCTGGAGCCTTCTCTTGGCCCTCCTTCCCCTCTTGTTGCACCTTTCCTTTTGTACTGTTGCTTCCTACGTCGCTCACAGTGACAAGTATCTGGTCAAGCTTCAGCTCTACTTTACTGCGAAGCTCAGCCACAACCATGTCTGCATACTTGTTTAGGATTCCTGACAGCCGCCCTGTACGCAACATGCCAATGACAAGAGGTACCAAAGACTCCTTAAACACATCGTGCCTTTCCCGTGCGTCAATATCGTCGCCATTTGCTGGGTCGCAAGCCTCCAGCGAATAATTATGAATCAAGAGGAAGAAATCTTCACCAATCATATTATTGATAGCAGATGCCTTATGCTTCAATTCCTTTTCCACGCCTTGCAGGCAGCAGATCCCTACAATTCGCTGCATGTGCAGCTGTCTTTGAATATCTTCCAAGACATCCAAGGCTCCAGCATAGTCTGAAGAAGAGAGCAGCAGCTCCAAGGCTGCCTTGGCTTTCATCACGTCACTGACCCCTTCAAGCACTTCCAATACCTTCGTCAGGTTCTTCTTCTTTTGAAAGAGCTTCACTGCCTGCTTTTGCTTCAATACCAAATTGCTCTCAACCTTTCCGACCCCACATCTCAGTCCTTCTATTCCATTGCAAAGTGACTGGATCATGTTACTAAGCTCTTGGATCTTGTACACTGCCTCGAAAAAGGACTTGGAGCGGCTTGATATTTCTTGAGTCAGATTCATCTCTACCACGTCCAAGTAATGAGTCAGTTTCTCCAACGTTTCCATCCTTGTAGCCTCGGACCCAGCTGGACATATTCTTTCAAATTCATCTGGGTTGGTGAGGGAAAAATCTGGATCGAAGTACTCGCCTGGCACCTCCTTCATCGCTTGGACGAGTCCCTGCCCGACTGTTCCCATGGTGCTAGGCGACCTGGCGCTCTGTTGGTCAACGTGCAGCGTGGGCATGATCATGGTCCCGAGGGCTTCGTGGATGTTTACGAAGTGCTCATATTTGCCACCCATTCGCGAGAGATAAGAGTGGAAGTCTTGTTTGGACACTTCTATCATTGGTCCGGGCATCGTGGGTGCGTGGTTCGTCTCCGTCTGTTCACTCTCGCTCGTGAGGGGCCACCACGTGGACCAGGAGGTCTGTCCGAACGTTCCAGGCGCGTTCATCACCGAACTGAGGATCTGTCCGGCGCTGGACGCTTCCTCCAGGGACTCCCTCCCACTTGTCATCCTCTGCTTGCGCCTCATGGCGCCCGTGGCGGGAGGAAGCGGTCTGTCGCGCTCGAATCACGACGTGATGCGCGTCGTGCTTTGCATCGCCACGTTCTCCTTCGTCCATCGACCCTCCTTCCATCTGTCCCGTTTTCGACTCCCGATGGATCCCGACGGACTTCCCTTTCAAATCTCCTTCGAAAGGGAGATCCCATGCGGGACCCCCGGACGACCCCCATCGGACGGGATCGCGATCTCGAGATCTTCCATCGAGATCTTGGGGAGGTATCGAATGGGAGCGGGAATCCATCGAGACGAGGGGGGAATCGTTGGGCGCACAAGGCGGCCAAGGACGATGGATGCGCTGCTCCAAGAAGAAGGCTTGCCACGCCGCGATCGAAGGGGGAAAAAGAGGAGCAGCGCAGCTCTGTCCGATCTGGAACGTGCAGGAGGGGATGGAGAGGGGAAGGAGGACGCCCAGCCAGAACGCGACGCATCAAACGAAGGCACGCCGTCGCGACGTTACGTGGACCAGACGGCTGGGAACGAGGAGACCGAAGAAGGGACAGATGGTAGGAATTACGAGTACAGGGATCACACGGCAGACATACAGCTTCATGCGTGGGGGAAAAACATGGCGGAGGCCTTCGAAAACGTGGGATTGGCCATGTTCAACTACATGACCCCGCTGTCTGGAGTCAGCGTCGATCCGTCCAAGGAGAAGACCTACAAGATGCAGGCGCATGACATGCAGTCGCTGCTGTTCGCTTTCTTGGACGAACTGCTTTTCATCTTCAACACGGAGTTTTTTGTCTGCAAGGAGATCCGCATCGTAAAGTTCAACCGGGAGACGTGGGAAATCGAAGCACAGGGTCTTGGAGAAACATTCAGCCCCGAGACGCACGTGATGGGCACCGAGATCAAGGCCATCACGTATTCCGCCATGCAAGCGAACGAAAGCGAGGAGCGAGCAGAGGTGTACGTTATCGTGGATATTTAGAAGTGCTGTGGATGGCTTGCTTTCCTTTTCTTCCTGGTTTTATTTCGCGCGTTCCGTGTCAGATTCATGGGTGTGCCTGCCTGTGTCGATTGCCCTCAGACATGCGTCAACGAGGAAAGGAAGTGTCTCTGGTATTCCTGCAACGATTTCAAAATTGTGAAGAATTTGCTTCTTCTTGTACAATTCGAGAATGGGGCGTTGCGTTTCTTTGTAGATGCTGAATCTCCTTCGGATGACCTCTGGCGTATCGTCCATTCTCCTGACGAGATGCTCCGTGCACTTTTCGGGAGGACTGAGTGGTAATAGACGAACAGCCGGGGACTCATCTTTGGCAGGCAAGTCTACATCGCCGATGTTGTACTCCTTCCCGCAGTGCGAGCATCTACGCCTACCTAGCAGCTTGATGAGCAGTGCTTCTTCCCTCATCTGTAGGTGAAACACCGCATGCAACGTTTCTTCCAACGCAAAGAACTTTGCTTGCTCTACAGTTCTGGGGAATCCGTCCAGCACGTATCCCAACATCCCTTGTCTCCTGCTCTTGTGGATCCTGTCGACGACAAAGTCCGACACGACCTCGTCGGGTAGGAGCTTCCCTTTCTCCATGTCTTGACACAGGATCGGATCGATGTCTCCTTCCTGCGCCCTTTTCCGAACCACTTCTCCTGCAGAGATGTGTTCCAATCCCAAGAAGCTGGCGATGCGGCTGGCGTACGTCCCTTTGCCGACACCCGGCGGACCCAGGAACGCCAGGTGTATGGGCCGTCGCACCGCTCCTTCCTTGGCCGCCTGAATTTGAATAGCCCTTTCCCGTCCCAGATCCTCCACGTTCTGTGCTCCGAACCGCGTCCAGGCCGCCATGGTGCGTCTTCTAGCGATCCAAAGTCGAAGCGCCATCCTCGATGGTGTGTGTCTTCACCTCTGAAACTCCCTCGACTTCGTCTCGAAGGGGAGGGATCCCCCATGGGGGTTTCTTCTCTCCAGAAGCCAACGGGAGGTGGTATCGACAGCCATGGGTGCGATGCGAGGTTCAGTTCGCAGACGAACGGGATGCAGTGGCAGATCTGGGAAGGTGCAGATACGATCAGTGGATGAAATGGATGGTGGATGGATCAAAGGAGGACGTCCACCACCCGAGGACGTTCTCCTTTCAGCGATGGCCTGGCGGATGGGGCAGCGACCGCCGCGGAGGATGGGATGGGAAGCACATCCCGGAATCTCCAGATTGTGTTGCCCACACGAACAGTCCTTCCTGTGGACGAGAGACTTCCATGTGCATTCGCATCAGCATCGGATTCAGCTTCACCCCCATCGGAGAAGAAACTCCCCAACGGACTCGTTGGGTCCCCATCCCCATCGCGGGCGAGGTGGGACGAAAGGAGGACCTCCCTTCTAAGGTCCGGGTTCGAACCGGAAGTCTTCCCTTTTCGACCGAGGGTTGATGGGGGATGGGAAGGGGGGAGACACCGAAGGAGAAGGAACTCGGCGGCGGGATGGCGCAGCACGATGGAACGTCGCGTCGCGCGCTCCACACGCGCGTGATCGTGAAGAATTTGCCCAAGTACCTGGACGAAAAACGTATGCGAGAACACTTCGGAGCGATGGGTGAGGTCACGGACGTGAAAATCGTGCGATTGAAGGACGACACCGGCGGGACCAAATCCAGGCAGTTCGGATTCGTAGGATACAGAACGGACGAAGAAGCTGCCAAGGCGGTCAAGTACTTCCATCGCACCTTCATCGATACCTCCAGGATCAACGTGGATTTGGCCAGAAGGGCCGGAGACGCGGAGATTCCAAGGCCTTGGAGTAAGCATTCGGTGGGAAGCTCGGCCTTCGAGAAACGGAATCCCACCCAGCGAGAAGAAAGGAGCGGCGTAGAACCTGTGGGACAAGAAGGAGATCAAAGGGGACAGAAAAAGCACAACGTCATCGATCCGAAACTGGAGCAAGATCCAGATTTCCAAGAATTCATGCAAGTCATGCAACCCAGGACCACATCGAAACTCTGGGCAAACGATGACACTGCGCCAGGGCGCGAGAATGCTGGGAAGCGGATGCCAAGGCCGAAAAAAGGCGAATCGAAGAACAACAGAGAGGTTCAACTGGTTGAGTCAAGGGCACCAGGGGGGGCTGGCATGTACTTGAAGAGGATGCATGAAAGATTCGTGGATGATGAAGACGAAAACAGTGTAGACAGCAGCGATGGAGAGTATCAAGACATGGACGAGAACGGGACTGATAGCGAAGGTGATGCTGATGAAATACAGGAAACTGATCACGCAGTTGTAGATGAAGGTGTTACGGATTTGGATTATCTGCGTTCAAGAATGAAAAAGGCCATTGGGGAGGACGAACAACTTCATGAGGACCCAGAGGCAATTGTGGAGGAAGAACTTCCTGCCGAATCTGGCCATGATACCCGGAGCTCTAGTTCTGAGGAAACTAGTCATGGAAACAGCGTGGAAAACGAGGAAGGGGATGTGGAGGGAGATACTCAGGCTACTGGTGGAGGAGCATCGGAATCTCCGGACAACGAAATCGAACCTGAAAGGCTATTTATAAAGAACATTCCATACACTACAACAGAAGCAGAGCTTGCAGAAGTTTTTTCCGAATTTGGAGAACTAGAAACAGTCCATATTGTACAAGACAAAATGGCACGGAGATCCAAGGGTATTGCGTACGTGAGTTACGCTGTTCCAGAAGACTCCCGCAGCGCCAAAGAAGAAATGAACGGAAACATATTTCAAGGCCGTATCATTCATGTGCAATTTGCGCTGGCACCACCCTCAGCCAAAGCTTCCGCCGAGGGGAAGAATGATAGATCAACTTCTTACAAGTCAGAAAAGGAGGCTGAGAAAAAAGCAAAAGCAGGCACCGACTTTGTTGCCTGGAATTCGTTGTTCATTAGGCAAGATACTGCTGCAAGCGTGGCGGCTGCCCAACAAGGTATAAGCAAATCTGAATTATTAGACCCTTCTGCTGGAGACCTTCCGGTAAGGCAGGCATTGGCAGAGACTGCAGTAATTGCTGATACCAAACGTCACCTTGGTCTTGCCGGTGTCAACGTTCCAAGCCTAGAGAACTTTGCTGCTGCTGCTGGTGCAGGTGGGGGCAAAAGGGCCGGTCGAAGTACAACAGCACTGCTTCTCAAAAATCTTCCCTTTTCTGCCGGAGAGGAGGACATCTTGCCCATATTGAACAAATTTGGAGGAGTGGCCAGAGTCGTGATCCCTCCCACTAATGCGCTGGCTATTGTGGAGTACTTGGAGCCAAGCGAGGCAAGGGCAGCATTCAAGGGGCTGGCTTACAAGCGCTTTAAGGATGCTCCTTTATATGTGGAGTGGGCACCAGAAGATGTATTTTCTACTCCAGCCCCAACTCAGCAGCAACTTCCTGAAACAGCTGTCCAGACTCCTGGAGGCGCGGCAGTTGCTGCTGCAGCAGCAAGGAGGGCAGCTGAAGTAGCTGGTTTAGACGATGAAACTTCAACTACGGTGTTTGTCAAGAACCTCATGTTTGGCACAGGCGACGAGAAGCTAAAAGAGCACTTCGCAACTGGGAAAGTTGGCACTTCTCTACGCGCAGCACGAGTTGCCCGGCGACAGGGCAAGAACGGGAAAATGTTGTCGCAGGGATATGGCTTTTTGGAGTATGCAACACAGGAAGATGCTGCTAGAGCAATAAAGGAGATGCAAGGAACTGTTTTAGATGGGCACAAGCTAGAGCTGCACTTTTCTGCAAAGGGTAGAGAGGAGGGTATGTCTGGTAATAGGTCGAAGGTATCCTTGAACTCACCAAAGATTATCATTCGCAATCTGGCGTTTGAAGCCAACAAGAAGGAACTCTATCAATTGCTTACGCCGTTTAGTCAAGTAAAAAGCATCCGTCTTCCGAAAAAGTTCGACGGCGGGCACCGGGGTTTTGCCTTTGTTGAGTTCTCAACCAAGCAGGAAGCCTCAACTGCCATGGAAGCGCTTGGAAGGAGCCACTTTTACGGGCGGCACCTGGTAATCGAAAGGGCTAAGGAGGACGACACTTTGGAAGAGATCCGAAAGCGTACGGCCAAGCAGTTTGAGGCGGGCGCCGGAATGGTTCAATCCAAGAAGCTGAAATTTCTACAAGAGCTGTGACCTTGTTACATCCACGCCTTTTTGTGGAGTGACCGAAATAAGGATTCGAAGCCGGCAAATCCATCTGTTTATCTCCACCTCTATCCAAAGACCATCCTCGGATTGTTTCCGCCGCCTTATTCTCTCCAGTTGTGCGGTAGCTTCGCCGGCCAATGCAGCTGTCCTACCAACCACATTTATCCGATCCAGCCTTCTTTCCTCGAGATCTTCTCGTCTCTCGTGGACCGACTGTCCTTCCGATGATGGACAGGAGATGGATGACCCATCCCTCACCCTCATCGACGAGATCCTCTTTCGGCTGCCCTCGAATCCGGTGTATCTGCACCACGAGGGTGCATCTGTCGGAACCCTGGGGCAGCCATCCCGGTGCATCTGCATTCTGTGGGTGCATCTGCCCCTCCAGGTGGCGGGTCCACGCCATTCCATCGTCGACGGCATCGGCGCATCACGCCACGCCAACTGCATCGCTTCGAAACCGTTCCATCGAATCGGAAGAGGGTGCAGAGGATTGGAAACGAAAGAGAAACGATCGGTCGATCGATAGGCGATCGAAAATGGCCTGCAACTTCGCATCGGCGGCGCTGCGACGCGGTGCCAGGAGAGGAGCGGCCAGAGTCAGGTGTGCGACCACGTCGGACGTGGCGGCGCGAGAAGCCTCCAGCCGCGTCCAAGGAGATTCCGATGCACGCGTTAGGTTTGCACCCTCTCCCACTGGACAGCTGCACGTCGGAGGTGCACGCACCGCCCTCTTCAACTGGCTCTTCGCACGGCAGTGTGGTGGAAAGTTCGTCGTGCGCGTCGAAGACACGGATGCAGCCAGGTCCACGAAGGAGTCGGAGGATGCCATGGTGAGAGACCTGCAGTGGTTAGGATTGGACTGGGACGAAGGACCAGAACGAGGTGGTGAGCGAGGACCCTACCGGCAGTCGGAACGGAAGGAAATCTATCGGAAGTATGTGGACGAACTCGTGGAACAGGGACTCGCCTATCCTTGCTTCTGCACCGACGAAGAGCTGGAGGCAATGAAGAAAGAAGCGGAGGACAAGAAGTTGCCACCAGTGTACAACGGAAAGTGGGCCAACGCATCCCAAGAACAAGTCGAAGAAATGATGAGCGCAGGAGTCCCATACTGCTATCGATTCCGCGTCCCAACAGACAGGGTGGTGGAAATCGACGACGTTGTCCGTGGAAAAGTCAGCTGGAATACCAACACACTGGGAGATTTTGTCGTCCTCAGGAGCAATGGCCTGCCGGTGTACAATTTCTGTGTGGCAATCGATGATGGATTGATGGGTATATCACATGTGGTGCGGGCTGAAGAACATCTGCCCAACACGCTGCGTCAAGTCCTGATTTACGAGGCACTCGGCATGCACCCACCAGTTTTTGCACATGTTTCACTGATTCTTGCCCCCGACCGTTCGAAATTGTCCAAGAGACACGGGGCAACCTCTGTGGGCCAATTCAGGGAGATGGGATACCTCCCAGACGCTCTCGTCAACTACTTGGCGTTGTTAGGTTGGAATGATGGCACAGAAAAAGAGATATTCACCCTTCCCGAGTTGGTGGAGAGCTTTTCCCTGGACAGGGTCACGAAAAGTGCGGCTGTTTTTGATATAGAAAAGTTGAAGTGGATGAACGGTCAACATCTTCGGGCCCTGCCAGAGGGAACGATCACGGAGCTCATTGGTAAAGATTTAGTCGCGGCTGGGATCGCAAAGGATGCCGATGGGCAGTTTTGCAGGGATGCTTCGTTGCTGCTCCAGAACAGCTGCGATTTGGTAGCTGATTCTCGGGAGCAACTGCAAACCATCTTGCAATACGACTTCTTGTCCACCGTTGCTTCAGAAGAGGCTGCTAAAATCTTGGAGGATGATTTCAAGCAAGTCGCCGAGGCGGTGATATCTGCATACGAAAGCAAGGAACTACAAGCTGCTTTGGAGAATGGCGAGGGCGGTTGGAAATCGTGGGTGAAAGCCAACGGCAAGGCATTGAATCGCAAGGGTAAGCGCCTATTCATGCCCCTGCGCATCGCCTTGACAGGGTGCATGCAGGGTCCCGATGTTGGGGCTCAGCTCATGCTGATTAGCAATGCGAAGGGGGCAGTTACGGACGGCATCGAAGTGGTCGATCTGGATGAACGCATCCATATTCTTCGAGAATGGACGAACACGGCGTGATTTCCGTGGTAAGAGCAGCTCTTCGACTAGTCTTCCCAAGGTTCCTCGAACCTGAAGGTACGGTCTTTCGATGTCTTCTTCCCATCCTTGCTCGGCGCATGTCGAAGAAGGCAGGTCCCGAGGCCTCTTCCCATCTCTTCTCTCCCACCTCGTGCAACGGACCTGCACTCCCAAGCTCTTCCTCTTGCTTGTTCTGTTTTGTCCATTGCCACAGGCTTTTCTCCTGGAACCAAGGTTCGGGGTGCTTCTCGAACCTTGCCCAGTTGCCCGATCGACGTCCGGATTGCCGTACAGAAGACGTACGGGGACGTACGCAAGCGTCGGCAAAGGCCATTCCCATCCGCGTCGGAACACGTGCACAAGCGCACGCGAGATGGCACGTTGGGGCCAAGGAGATCCAAGGTGGCTCGTGCAGCACCGCGAGGACGGAACGAACATCAACGGATGGCACTGGGAGGAGCGAAACATGCTGCCTTGGACGAGAGAAAGGCTCCAGCACCTGTTCCAGGAAGCACCCGTCGCCACCGAGTGCGGAGAAGGAACCGTCAAACTGCTCCGCGTCAAAGATGTGTCTGGAGAGGTGCGTCACGTGGGCGACAGTCGAACCGAGGCAAACCGGAAAGAAATGGAAGCCAGGCTGACGAATGGTGTTCCTCTTCTCGCGTCTTTTGGGTGCACTGAGGTAGGCAGCGTTGACGAAGCGGAAAGGGAACAAGAAGTTTGCCTTTTACGACCTGAAACTCATCCTAGAATGGGAAGCCGAGGATGCGGCAACCGGCGACCAAGTGAAAGGTACTTGCACTGTCTCCGAATTCACGACTGGGCATGACGAAGACGACGTCGAGTTCGAAGTGAAAGCTGAAGGCGAAGGAGAAGCCAAAGAAAGAATGACGAAGACCGTATCCCGCACCCGTGCTGCAGTGTACGACAAACTTAGATCATTCGCGCAGGAGCTGGAGAAACAATGACAGGACTTTCAACTTTCTGTTGCCGCGACATCCAATAAACTCGACCACCGAACTGCAAGTGGGAGGATCTCTTCAATAGCTTTGCCGGGGCACAGATGGGCGTATACGCATTGGATCATTTCTCTAACTCGTAGGCTGTAGTTGATCGCAATGGAATGAAAAAAATGGGCGTTTTTAGCCTTTATTCCGGGCACTTCTCCTCCAGCAGCGCCTGTTCCTTCCTGCACTTTTCTAAATTGTTGCTGTGCATGCGAGAATCCGTGTGCGCCGTTTGATTTTCAGGTCAGATATTCCGTTTCTCATTCGGATCGCCGCTCGATCTAACAGCAGGCCCCGCAATCGTGTCCTTGGGCTCACCTGTGGTAGTCCATGCACTTTACATAATTGTTGAACTCTTCCGGTGCTTCTGAGTGCAATCGTTTCAGCCTGCGCGACGTTCGCTCGTCCTCCGACAGTCAGATTGTTTGCCATGCAAAAGGCGACCTTTCCATCCCAATCGACCTCCTGAATCGTGCTCTTCCACTCGTCATGTGGGTTTCGAAGACGGCGTCTCGTACAGTTTGAGCAGGCATTCGGTGACGGCCTCTCCTTCTTTGAGGCAAGCGCTGGGGTTGAGATCGCGCGCCTTGCAGTCCATGAATGCCTTGTTGGCTTCCTTGCAGGACCTCGCGATGTACTTGGACGCACTCATGAGCACGGCTCCCTTGGGTGGTGCGGCTTCTGCTTCGGCCATCTCGCCTCGGTGTTCTTGTCCACGAAGACGTTGGTCCGATGAAGAGGGTGTGTCCAGTCCCTTCCATTCCCTTCGATCGGGGCAAGGTGGGTCCCTGCACCCCACCGCCACTTCGGGGGAGCGTGAGTCCTCTGGCTTTTTCTTCACATCAGGCCTGTTCCCCCTTCTTTTTTGTGGTGTTTCTGGGTGATTCGACGAGGAGAATCCGAATCTGAGCTTGGTTGGTCCTGGATCGTTCGTCTTTCCGGTGAACTCGGCGCGGCTGGCTCGGGGGTGTTCCAAAATTCACCCTTTTTGGGGCGTTTTGGCCAGGCGGTTGAACATGCGCTTCATGGCACCAGGAGCATCGACTCTCGATGTGCTTTTTCTCATGAAGGTGTCCTATCTCTCCGTCTTTCCTCTCCTAAAGTTTGGCGGTCCGGTTCCTCGTGGATGCCTGGCTGCCGTTGGGAAGGTGCGAAGAAGCGGTGCCGTTTGGGCTTCCCACCACCTGCCGGTGGTTTTTCGCCTCTAGAAATCGCGCCAGGCAGAATTTGGCCGTTTCGAGAGCACCGTTCAAAAGATCGCGCCGAGATCTATCCAACGAGCCATCGTTTGTTGGATTTCAACCGATATTCGAAGAGATACGCGCATCGAAAGAAAGGAGAACCCGCCAGGGGAAACGAGGCAGGATCCAGGACCCAAAGACCCTGGGACGTACGCGGGCCTCCCGGCGCTTGCACGGGCCGAACCAGGCCGGGATCCATCGATCAAAACCGTGCAAAACAAAGTGCTCTACAACTTCGATTGGAACGGCAACGTCCGGAAAGGCCCTCCCGAGGCTCCACGGATCCCGCAGCGACACCCCCTCTCTCCCTATGAAGAAAAAGTGGCGGTGGGGTGGGTAAGGGCTTGCTGCCGAGGCCACCGCGGACGTATGGCGCCTTGGATGGCTACGAAACTCTGGGAGACCTATGAAGTGAGCTAGAGGAATACTGTACCGGATGGGTAGCTCCTGAAACGCTGTGGTGGCTGAGAAAGGACGACCACAGTTTGGTGCTGAAAACAGGCCGAAACTCAGTGATTCAGGCCTGTCCTCCAGGGAGAGGCTTTTCGGCATACCGTACGAACCACGACGTTTTTGGCCACAAAAACTGGAGGGTAGTTGAATCACATGTCAGGAGTAGTGCTCACGGAGTTTGGTTACGATCCGCTTTCGCAAGGATCCCCGAGAGCCTGGGGAGGGAAGCCTGGGGGTGTGTCTTGAGAGGTCCCATGAGTCCCATCAACGGGGCCGAGCCCCAGGCTGGCCTTCTCAAGCCGTTTCAGCTGCATGCAAGCGTTCACAGGGGCTCCATTAGTTGATTTGAGCTACGTGGAGCAGCTACAAGTCCGTAGGAGCCCAACACACGACTCCATGGGGGTGACTGGTTTTGAGCGAGAAACGGAAGGAAAAACAGACAGAAACTGTCAAGTCAAATTACAAGACAAGCCATTTTCTCATGGGAGGCAATCAATACTTGGTGAACTCCCCACGGTTGAGGATGACCTCTTCAAGCCTCTTGGGCATGGTTTTGAGGAGCTTTGATCCAAGCCCCTCTTTGGAGAGCTCCTTCCATGCACGAAAGGTGCAGGTTTTGAGCTCTTCCAAGGTGGTGGGTCCCATGGCTTCCACCCTCCTGTCCAAGCAAGACCACACGTTTTCAATGGGACTAAGATCAGGGCTGAGAGAGGGCCAATCCAACATGAGATCCACGTGAGCTTGAGTGGAGAGCTCCACCAACTTGAGAATGGTGGCCTTCGATCGATGGGCCCCATCCCCATCCTGTTGAAAGGTCCAAGGGGCCTTCTTGTACAACCTGGTGCCCTCCTTCATCAGCCAAGGGAGGACTTTTTCTGCGTACTCCTGCTGTCCTACACCCTTGGACACCTTCCCTTGTCCATCCTTGAAGTCACTGGGCTGCCCGGTGGTCCCCGTGACTGTCAACAGGCCTGTGAGTCCACGGGCACACACCCCACCATACACTTTGATTCGTGGGGGGGCCTTGTTGTACTCCACGAGGGGTGTGGTACCAGGAGGGACCAGGGTTCGTTTGGAGCCTTTGTGCTTGGTGGTTCCCAGGTAAATTTGGTGGGCATCCGTGAAAAGAACCCGCCCAAAATCATCCCCCAAGTGCCGTTCCGCAAACTTCACTCTATTGGCCTTGTGCGAGGCCTGCAACTTCATCACTTTTTTTTGCACCTTGGTCTTCACCCCCAAATCCTTCAACAGCCGTTGCAAGGTCCTCAAGGGTACTCTACGTCCGTACCGTGCTTCCCACTCGCTCATGACGTCCCTTGTTCCCATGGCCTGGCCTTCAAGTGCACGAGACTTGAGCAAGTTGCACAGCCACTTGCCATGACCACGGGCATAAGAGAGGGAACGGCGTTTCGAAGAGGGGGAAGCTTTGGGCTTACGATCCTTCACCCAAGACTTCACTGTCGCCCAACTCCGCTTCATAACCTTGGACGTGGCGGAGAGGTTCCCACTGAGCACCTTGTACGCCGCTTTGGTGGCCTGGATGGCCGCTTCCTCCATGAGGCCTGGTGATGGCTTTTTTGTGCGCTTCTTCCCCATCACGAAGCGCTTTGCCTTGAACTCCGGTCGGTGCTGTATTTGGTCTTTCCTCTTTCGATTCCACCCCATAATCCTCCCTTGCTCACCCTGTGTGCTGGGGGAGGGGAGTTGACAGCACCCCCCCTCCAAACCTGCCATACCTACCAGCGGTGACTCTCGGGGGCACTGCCACTCGCTGAGTGACGGCAGGACAACGAGATTTGGCAGGTGAATTGTACATCGTCCGGATCAACTACGGTTTGAATTTCAGGACCAGAAACCTCGTACTTCGGGCGCCACGGCCCCCCCAATCCAGCAGATCCCGAAACGCCCCCCACGTACCCACCCCACCGCCACTTCGGGGGAGCGTGAGTCCTCTGGCTTTTTCTTCACATCAGGCCTGTTCCCCCTTCTTTTTTGTGGTGTTTCTGGGTGATTCGACGAGGAGAATCCGAATCTGAGCTTGGTTGGTCCTGGATCGTTCGTCTTTCCGGTGAACTCGGCGCGGCTGGCTCGGGGGTGTTCCAAAATTCACCCTTTTTGGGGCGTTTTGGCCAGGCGGTTGAACATGCGCTTCATGGCACCAGGAGCATCGACTCTCGATGTGCTTTTTCTCATGAAGGTGTCCTATCTCTCCGTCTTTCCTCTCCTAAAGTTTGGCGGTCCGGTTCCTCGTGGATGCCTGGCTGCCGTTGGGAAGGTGCGAAGAAGCGGTGCCGTTTGGGCTTCCCACCACCTGCCGGTGGTTTTTCGCCTCTAGAAATCGCGCCAGGCAGAATTTGGCCGTTTCGAGAGCACCGTTCAAAAGATCGCGCCGAGATCTATCCAACGAGCCATCGTTTGTTGGATTTCAACCGATATTCGAAGAGATACGCGCATCGAAAGAAAGGAGAACCCGCCAGGGGAAACGAGGCAGGATCCAGGACCCAAAGACCCTGGGACGTACGCGGGCCTCCCGGCGCTTGCACGGGCCGAACCAGGCCGGGATCCATCGATCAAAACCGTGCAAAACAAAGTGCTCTACAACTTCGATTGGAACGGCAACGTCCGGAAAGGCCCTCCCGAGGCTCCACGGATCCCGCAGCGACACCCCCTCTCTCCCTATGAAGAAAAAGTGGCGGTGGGGTGCTGTCTCTCCCCCACCTGTCCCTGGTGGAGCCGATCTGAACCACCGGATTCGTCCGAACGGACCCTTCGAAAGGAAGGCTTGATTGGGAAACGCGAGATCGAACCCCAACCGAGGAACCCGTCGGAGACGTCCGGGGTCCCCGGAAGATCGAAAGGAAGGCTTGATTGGGAAACGCGAGATCGAAACCAAGCCAGGAACCCGTCGGAGACGTCCGGGGTCCCCGGAAGATCGAAAGGAAGGCTTGATTGGGAAACGCGAGATCGAACCCCAACCGAGGAACCCGTCGGAGACGTCCGGGGTCCCCGGAAGATCGAAAGGAAGGCTTGATTGGGAAACGCGAGATCGAAACCAAGCCAGGAACCCGTCGGAGACGTCCGGGGTCCCCGGAAGATCGAAAGGAAGGCTTGATTGGGAAACGCGAGATCGAAACCAAGCCAGGAACCCGTCGGAGACGTCCGGGGTCCCCGGAAGATCGAAAGGAAGGCTTGATTGGGAAACGCGAGATCGAACCCCAACCGAGGAACCCGTTGGACCTCCAATCCAAAGGTGTGTATGCCAGGACGACATGGCGCAATCCAAGGCTTGGAAACAACGCAGGAAAGAGAAAGGACCTGCTGGCAGGAAGCTGCTGGAAGACATCGCCAAAAAGAAGCTGAAAGCGGTGTGGACGGAAGACGGGATCTGGCTGCCGCTGAACGCAGAAACGGCGAGGTTGGTGGAGCGCGCGGGGTTCGGATACCGGTTGGGAAAGGGAGACGCCGCCAAGCAACATGTCCAAACCTTGCTGTCGGAGAAAGGGAAGAGCGAATGCACGTGGGTAGATTCCGTGTTGAGAATTGGAGCCGAAGAGGCCTTTTTCCTGGCACATGCCCTACAATGCTTGGAAATGCACAGGGACACAATGGAGGGGGAGCCAATGGGCAATGAAGAATGCTGGAAGGAATTTGTCCAGCAAAGAGAAAACTATGTCACCTCGTACGTAGCGTACAGCCATTTTAGGAGCAAAGGATGGCTGCCTAAATCGGGAATCCAGTATGGTTCCGATCTGGTGCTGTATAGAAACCATCCATCCGTTGCGCATTCCGAGTACGCGGTGATCGTGATGCCCATGTCCGAAGAACTTGCATCATCCACGGGGAGGAAAATTTTTGCAACATGGAACGACCTGCAGACCTTGTCTAGACTCAGCGTTCAAGTGAAGAAGGGTCTACTTGTTCTGTACGTGCACGTGGAGAAGGGCACTGATTGTTCTACGCCGTCCTGTTTGGGGCGCTTTTCGGTTCAAGAGCTTCAAGTATCGAGGTGGAGCTCTGAAAAGGAATAAATGGAAGCACACACGCACTGCACCGCACTTGGAACCTGCCTTTCACTCGTAAACTTCTCTCAACTCAAAGGGACGGATGTTTGATGTGGCTTGGGACGATTCTTACATTGGGGAAAGGATTGCCCACGCGAAGGGATCCCTCGAAGGACATTTCCTTCCATGATCGAACATGGGACGTGCTGGTTGACCGGGCATGTTATGGAGCGGCAGGACGCCACGGGTCTCGTTCGAGTCATCCGGGGTGGTCGTTGTTTCTTCGTCTTGCTCTCGTTGGCAACCGCAGCTCGGGATATGTTGATTCCTCCCCAGTTGGGCAAAGGAGCGAGGGCGCGGGATTGGCTTTCCTCATTCTCTTCCCTCTGCAATGACGGCCTTGGGATCCACTTCTTAGGGCGATGATCGCGCACACCGTCCTTCCTGCCTCCCTCTGCCTGGTTTTCATCCCCAGTTCCGGTCCTCCATCCTTTTCTTCCTGGTCCACCCGTGTTGGATTGCACGGATCGAGGTCCATGCTCCTTTGCCATTCCAGCTCGGGGAGAAGGCTTCCATGGGTGGGAGGACTTGCCCAACGTTTCCTTCGAAACGACAGTTCGTCCCACGTGGAGGATGGCGGCGCGATGGCTGTCGCGCGTCGCACGTGCGGTGGAATCGGCGCTGGCGAGGGGGATGGCGAACGAAGCACGTCCACGGCGACGTCCTCCGATGCGGAAGAAGGCCAAGGCGACCGCGCCGGTGGCGAAGCCGAAGCCTTCCCACGTGGTGCTGCGCGAAGGGATGACGCTGCGAACACTCGCACAAGCCATGCAAGTGTCCGTGGGTGCGCTCGAGACGACCTTGGAAGGCGTTGGCGAGACCATGGCGTCGTACGAGGAGGTCGTGCCCATCGACACGGCGGAGCTGGTGGCGCTGGAGATGGGCTACCGCACCAAAGTGATGCGTGCTGCGTCCAAGCTGGGACAAGGAAACGTGCAGCCGAGGCCGCCAGTCGTGACGGTCATGGGACACGTCGATCACGGGAAAACCACGCTCTTGGATGCGCTCCGAAAGACCTCCATGGCCGCCAAGGAGGCCGGTGGGATCACCCAACACATCGGTGCTTTCGTGGTCCAAATGCCCAGCAAAAAAGCAAGCATGACGTTCTTGGATACCCCTGGCCATTCGGCATTCAGCATGATGCGTGCCAGAGGGGCTGCAATCACCGACATCGTGGTGCTGGTCGTGGCAGGAGACGACGGATTCATGCCACAGACCAAAGAAGCACTGGCCCACGCACAGGCCGCCGGTGTGCCCACCGTGGTGGCCATTACCAAGTGCGATGCACCAGGCGCAAATCCACAACGGGTGAGGCAACAGTTGTTGGCCAATGGGGTGATGCTCGAAGAGTTCGGTGGGGATATCCAATGCATCGAGGTCAGTGCGGTGGCTGGTACAGGGCTGCTGGAATTGGAAGAAGCCATTGTGCTCCAATCTGAAATCTTAGAGCTGTGCGCCAGGAGAGAAGGGGATGTCGAGGCAGTAGTGATCGAATCGAGGCTGGACAAAGGACAAGGGCCACTTGCATCCGTAGTCGTCAAGGAAGGGACCTTGAAAGATGGCAGCTATGTGGTGGCAGGGACAGAGTGGGGCCGTGTCAAATCCATGAAGGATGGCAATGGTGTTAAGATTTCGGAGGCCTTGCCTGCTACGCCGGTTGAGCTCTGCGGGTTAAGAGGGGTTCCATCTGCCGGAGATGTTCTTAGTGTTGTGTCCAACGAGACCCGTGCCCGTCGAATCAGTGCTGCCAGAAAGCTACGCACTGAAGACCACCGGCTCGGTAAGCTGGACAAGCTCGCCGGTGGCAATGCACTGCGATTGGAAGGAAAGTCGAGCAACGAGGGCGAGGAAGAAAAAGTGGAGCGTGAACTCAAGTTGGTGTTGAAGGCAGATGTAAATGGCACCTGCGAAGCGGTCAGGGATGCAGTTGAAAGGTTAGGCTCCGTTCAAGTACAAGTCAGGGTCCTTTACGCGGGCGTCGGACCAGTCACATCGTCCGACATAATGCTTGCTGCAGCATCGAATGCAGATGTTATTGCCTTCAATACTAGAATGGGCAAGGAAGCAGAGGCGGAGGCAAAGCAGGCAGGTGTCAGTGTTCATAAAAGCAGGATCATCTATCATTTGCTTGATGAAGTGGGGAGGTTGCTAGAAAAACGCGCTCCGATCCACAAAGTTGAGCAAGTAAACGGGGAGGCCGAGGTGCTCGCTACTTTTGACATCAAAGGCAAAAAAGGGGAGAAAGAGAAAGTGGCGGGATGCAGGGTGTCGACCGGAACTATCTCAAATTTGGAAGGAGCTTTTTTCCGTGTCATGAGGGAGGGGGGCGTGGTGCACGAGGGCCGCTGCATTTCCATTCGTAGGCACAAGCTTGAGGTAGATAGGGTAGGAGAAGGAAACGAATGTGGAGTCATGCTTGAAGGCTGGACGGATTTCAAGCAAGGGGATAAACTGAGATGTGTCGAAGTGGTTGCCAAGCCTGCCAAAATGGTGAAAGTGGACGGCGGAGGCATGAAATTCGCCACAGAATAAGTAATCTTAACATAAGCTTAAGGAAGATTATTTTTTCCTCTTCCAAGATTTTCGGTGGTCGCTGTATCCGCTGTGACGGGCTGCTGGACGAATTGGGCATTCATCCCATCCCTCTTTATCCAGAGCCCTTCAAGATCGTACTTAGCTCTGGCCTCTTTGAGAAAAACGTGGACAATCACGTCCCCAACGTCGACGAGTATCCAATCTGATCCATTCTTCCCCTCCATTCTCGGGCCTTCGCCATCCTCCCCTCCGATGATACCCTTGGACTTGAGGTGGTGCACGATAGCCCCTGCTGCTGCATAAACCTGCTGTGTGGAGCGTGCGGTGCCTATGATCATATGACTAGTGAAATCACAAATGTTTCGAACATCGATGATGCAAACATCAGTGCACCTTGCCCGTACTAAGATGTTGGCTGCCTCCTGTTTGGTGATGTGTTGGGAGCTATCTTTCAGGGCGCTGTAGAGATCAACAGCACCCAACAATCGCATGGCTAATTCTTCCTTGAGACCCACATTGTCTAGGTTTAGACTCTCCAATGCTTGTTGCAGCTGTTTTTTCTTCAACCTCATCAGTGCACTTTTGGAAGGCTTCATCATGGCGCGGTCCACGCCTGGAGAAAAAGGGGCAGGTCCGACGTTTCTCTCCGTTTCTTTCGCATCGAAATCCTGCGGTTGTTCCGGAACACGGTACATCTCCTCTTGAAGTTCTGGATTGGCCTCGAGGACCGTTTCAGGCGGCGGCCAATTGATTCGCGACTCCGTGTCGTGGTTTCGGTTGTATCCGATGACCACTTCCTTCCTCTTCTTTCCGCTCCCGAACGTCCTCACCGTCGCGGCAGGGTTTCCCTTTTTGTCCAAACCGATTCTGTTCCACGCATGGTACGCTTCGCTCGCCGCGAGGCGCCTCCACCACCTCGCGAGCGCCTGCTGAGCCGCCTCCATGCCCGTGCGCATCGTCGCGAGTGGATCGATCCCTTCTCCCTGGGTTCAGGCCGGATCGTTTCCCTTTCGTTTCGAAGTTGAAAGGGGAGGTTCTGGGTTCGAATCTTGGACAGAAGGGGAACGAGGGGCACCGAAGTACACCAACGCACCACACACCACCAAGGCGCTCCAAGCGTAGCTGGTGAAGCTGCGGTACCGCATGGCGTGGCGCCACTGCTCGGCCATGGTCGGGAGAGGTCCGTGCCAGGACGCATACGGCTTGGACGAGCCCTTGGAGCCTTGCGTTTCGCCTGGTTCCGTTCCCATGTGCGTCTCGGGTGGCCAGCGCACCGTCGGTTTCGGAGGGAAGTCACCGCCGCGTGCACGCTTGCGACGAAGGGAAGGGTCGGTCCAGGGGGTCCTCCTGCGACCCGTGGTCGAGGATGGGAAACGCACAGCTCGGACGTGTGCGCACCTGTGCAAAGGTTGCGATGGACCACGAGCACCGCACACCGCCTGGTACGTGTCGTCCCAAAGAATGTCTGCCCACCAGCCCCTTCCCAACCAATCGAACCCGGACGTTCCCGGGTTCGATCCGGGGTCAGACCCGAGGCGGATCCCCATGAATCGGAGGGATGTCTCGGGTCTCACCCAACCTCCATTTGGAAGGGGGGGAACCGACAGGTCCAGGCGTTTCGTGAGGAGAAAGGTGAGGAGATGAAGGATGGCGAAGGAAACCGCGTCGTTTGGCAAGGATTCGGATACCTGCTGGCGTCGCAGGTGATCACCCGAATGGTCACCTTCACCGTCAACGTGCTCGTAGCAAGAACGCTCGCGCCGGACGACTACGGTGTCTTCGCCGTGCAGTTCCACCTCATCACCACGGGTATCCTCTTCGTCGCAAGAGAAGGATTCCGTCGAGGATGCCTGCTCCCTGAAGAAGACACAAGGAGAGATGGAAGTGAAAATTTGAAAAATTCCGTTGGCGTGTCGTGGATATGTGTGCCATATGGATGGCTCGTTTCCTGGGTGGTGTGTAGGTCGGTCGTCGCCTGGAGAGGAGATGAAGCAAACGACGATTACAGCCATGCTGTGAGTTGGCTGGGGATGGCAGCTGCACTGGAATTGCTCAGCGAACCGGCGTATATATTGGTGCAGAACATGATGCTCTTCAACATCAGGGTGGCCGTGGAAACATCGGCCACGATTGTCAAGTCCTTCCTGCTGTATGCAATGCTTGCAGCGGATATTTGGCCCACCGCAACCGTATTCGCGTACGCACAAGTTGCTTATGGTGTCTCCGTGTTGATTGGACACCTGATATTCTTTGGTACTTCGGCAGAGGGGAGAAAGATGGCTCCGCACCTCCTACCTTGCTTGAGTTTGGCCCCGTTGCGTTCTTCCCTTTCGCGCCTTTCCCTCATTTTCACAATACAGTCGCTTGAAAAGTTGGTGCTTGCGGAAGGTGAGAAAATGGTCATGGTGATGGTTGAAAGCAACTTTAATCAAGGGGTTTATGGACTTGTCAGTAATCTAGGATCACTAGTGGTACGAACGCTCTACCAACCTTTTGAGGAAGCTGCCTTCACCTCTTTTCGGAAATATTCCTGTGCGGAGAGAGACAAGCACGTGCAGAGCACACACACTCAGCAGACATTGGGGCCCCTTCTGACTGCCATGCTGCGTGCTATGTTGATTGTTGGTAGCATGTTTGCAACATTTGGCCCGTCTTATTCGGGTTTGCTTTTGCACATTCTTTATGGCAGCACATGGAGCAGAAGTGAAGCACCTACGGTGCTCGGGTACTATTGCTTTTACATATTCTTGCTCGGAGCCAATGGTATCCTTGAAGCATTCATGCATGGCGTGATGATCCCAAGTGAGCTATCTAGATCGAATGCCTGGCTGGTTCTCTTTTCGATCGTGCATATTGGTGCTAGTGGTACCCTGGTTGTGCACTTTGGAGCAACAGGGCTCGTAGTAGCCAACTGCCTGAACATGGCGCTACGTATTGCATACGCGTGTTCATACATTGCAGGTTTTTTTGGCAGCACATCAGCCCTGTCCGAAGCATTGCCTTCGCGGGATGTAGTGTTGATGTGTGGCTTGTTCGGTACTGGGACCTGCGTTTGGAAGAAGGTTTTCATGATGGACATTGCGGGTTTGGGACTGGAGTGCTTGGGCTTTGTAGCACTGGGTGCAGTTCTCTTCAGTTCTCTAGCAGGGGTCATCTACATGAAGGAGAAACACAGCTTCGCACAAATAAGGCACTTGCGCAAAAAAGCAGACTAGCTGGCAATGGAAGCGTAGTGTCAATATCACTAATTGGAAGGCACCTATTGCAGACGTGTACAGTTGAATATTTTATTGCACTTTTCAACAGCATATGATGACAGATCTTTTGACGATCAGAGCTTCTTCCTGACTAGTTTGGTAACCACATCGCCCTCGATGGTGAATTCATCTTGGAGCCTGAATTTCATGATTCCACGCTTTAGTGTGTACGTCATAGTCCATGTGCCTTGCTCCGTGGGCGTCGGCCCTTCCTTCTGTATATCGGGGAAGTCCTGACCTTTGTACTGCTCCATGACCGATAGCAGCTTTGCCATTCCCGTATTGAGGCGTCGAATGACCGCAACTTTCCCTCGGAAGGTTTGCTTGTCCTGCGTGGTGAGCACGATATCTTTGTCCAAAATGTTTGCGATGGCAGGTTCATCTGCCCAAGTCTTAACTCCCTCTTTCACGGCTTGCAGGAAGGATTCTAGGAAAATCTCGGGCTGCTTGGGTCTCTCCACATCAAGCAGTTCTTTCTTTCCTTTATTTTTCTTTGCCCGCTTCTCCTTCTCAACTCTTTCGAGCTTGTGTAGGTACACCCGTCGGAGCGACGCCTCCAGCAGGGATTGGGGAGGTCTGGAAAGATCTCCACACAGCTCTTCTTCCGTGGACATGGACTTGACCTTGGGTGGTTTCACCGGATCCAGTTTCCCGTCTGCGCCGTAGTACCTCCTCCCATTCTGTCGCATGGCTTCGTCTGCTATCTTTTGGCTCTGCATTTGCTTCGCGATGTGTTTCGCGATGTCCTGGTCCTCTCCATAGCTTCCCCACGAGCAGCAGCTGAAGGACAATCCCGTCCACGTGAGCATCCCTCCGTTCACCTCTGCGTTCTCTCGAGCACTTGGACCACCACCTCGGATCCGGGTCTCGTCCTGTCCACCCAACACGTGCGTGTTCCGGACCGCGTCTTTCGATGCACCACCACCTTTCAGCGGTGGAAGGGAACGTTCGCCTGCGCCTGTCCTGCTGCCTCGAGCGTGGTCGTCAAGACGTTCGCTTCCTCCTTCTGAGCCGCATCCATCGAGTGCAATCGAGAGGGATCCACTCCCCCTCCCTCGGGGCAGGGGGACAGCCCCTCGAGGGGAGGGGTGAGACGAACAGGGGGGGATCCGAAAAGACACGTCGTAGGGGGGGGCGAGGCGGAAATCCCGGGGTGGTCCTCGGACGGGCCGACGGCTCGCCCCGAGGAGATGCGAACCGACGGAACGGGGAAACCTGCGGCGCAGAGGACGAAAGAGGGAACGGAGGGGACTCTGCGGGGAACGGACGATCGATGGGGGGCGAGCGAGGTGCTAGGACCCCCCCGGGGAAACCCCATCCTCGACGGGTAGCGCCCTCGGAATTTCAAACCTCCGTCGATTCAGACCCCAGAAACGGACGAAGGATCGAGGCGTGCGAAGGAAAGTCGATGCGGCGACGCGTATCCCCGGCCCCATCGACGAACCGTCCAAGGATTCCGACCCCCAACCGGCAGGGCCACGGGGGGACAGCGGGGCAGAGATGTGCTTGACATACAACACCGTTCCCCTCGCCCCTGGCTGGCGGAACAATCGTCACCGCCGAAGCTCGATGGGCCCCGATCGGGTGGGGCGAACGGCATCTCGATCCCCCCGGCTGTAGTCGCGGGGAACGAGAAGGATGGGAAGTACGGTCTGTAGCAAGGGAAGGTAGGAACGAGACCAGGGAGATCTCGAGAAGACGCCCTGCTACAGACTCCCTTCGAATGGGAACCGTCGGTTCGAATGGTCCACGGCGGCAAACGTGTGGTGGTAAATCGAAGGGGAAGAAGGAAGTGTTTCCTGTACGGTTGGGTTAGAAGCGGATCCCGTGGTCCGGGTTTCCTCGGGGATGCCGTTGGATGCCTAGGAGTCGACTCGACGAAAGACGAATGGATGAAAGCGGGAAACGTGCTACAGTACCCGAAATAAGAGTCCCCACGTCTCGTCGAAATGTGGACGAAACTTGGGCGAGTGGATTCAGTTTCTCGTTCCACAGCTCGGAACGAGGTCGACGGGGGCGGGAGCTGCACTCGGACTGTGCATGCCGAGTTCGCGTGTGGGAGTCGACCCTCGGCATCGCACGTTCCGACTCGCCTGCAATTCACGACGACGGGCTTCGTGTCGGACCGCACGTCGACGGTCCGACTCTCCGAGTACGAGACGAAGGGTCGGATGCCGTGGTTTCGTTGGGTCGGCCGGCATCGACGGGAATCGTCCTTCGCATCGATCTCGAACTTCACTCCACGCCCACGTGCGGTTCCGCATCGCCAACATTGTTCTTCCTGGTGATCTCCAATCCATGGTGGTGGACGCCTGGCTCGTGGCGGGTTGGGCGTTGTCTTTCCACGTCTCCTCTCCCTCCCTCCCTCCCTCCCTCCCTCTGGTCCCTGAGGCCAGGAGGGACACGTCTACCCCACACGCCTCGATGGACGGCCAGGAGCTTCCGGTTGTACCCTCCTTCTGTACCGGTGCGTTCTCGGGTTCGAACCCGCACCCCTCCGGGTCTGTGCTCGGGTCTTCCGGGGATCTCCCCGGGCAGGAACGGCCGCCCAGCCCCATGCCCCTGAGGGAGTGTGAGGGAGTGTGAGGGAGAGAGAGAGGCAAGGGAGGAGTGGACGGTGGTGGAACGGATTCCACGAGGTTGTCCATCCTCAGCAGTGCGCACTTCGCCATGGCGCAGGCAGAAGCGCCCAAACCCCTGGCCAAGCTTCGTGTGCCGGATGGAGGTGCGTGGAAGGAAGGAACGGGAAGCATGCGGCGATCCGAGGGAGAGGGGGACGAAACACCGGCGCGGTGGGAACGGGAAACGGGCGATCGGCGATGGAACGATCCAATGGAGGAAACACGAGTGAAGGGCCAACGGTCGTGGATGGATGGGCCGGAAGATGGACATCCATGGCAAGCGAAAGAAGAACGAAAACAAGGCGATTCGCGGACAATTCCGAGGCATCGACTGACACCCGCGTCAACGGACCACCACTTGGATCGGAACGAAACAAACGCCTCTTCTACGAACAGCCTACGATCTCGTCATGTGGACCGATCCAATCAAGAGCGGAGCGGTGTTCGGAGCGACGACAGTGGCGTACATCCTGCTGGAACATTCCAGCTACACTCTACTCTCCATCCTCTCCTACACCCTGCTCTCGCTGGTGATTGCGCTGTTCGTGTACTCCAACCTGGCGTCGTTCCTCAACCGGCCGCAGCTGGCGATGCTCTCGAAAGAAAACCTGCAGATTTCCGACGAGGCAGTCAAATCCTTTGCAGAGAAAGTAGCAACGACCTTCAATAAGGCCCTAGGGATGGTGCACAGGCTTGCGTCCGGACAAGACGTGATGTTGTCGTTGAAGGTGGGGGGCGTCCTCTACCTCGCAGGAAAGATTGGAAATGCAGTGCGCCTTCTCACGCTGCTGTACGTTGTATTCATCCTTGCTTTCACCCTTCCGAAAGCATACCGCATGTATGACAAGCAGCTTGACGAAGTCCTCCAGCTCGTCAAAAAACAAATCTCCAAGCTGGTCACACTTGTGAACGAGAAAGTCTTGAGCAAAATTCCCAAGGCTAAACCGGTGGAGAAGAAGGACGAATGAAGTGGCAGAGAGGTGGACATCTACAATGCGATTCGGTTGTCATCAAGATGTACATAATCTGACCGTCCCTGGCAGGGCAACACATCCTCACTTTGAATTCCACAGCATCTACACCCCGCCGCCACCACTGCATGCCTCCAGTTCTTCTTGCAGCTTCTTCATCACAACTGGCAGGAGCTTGTCTTGCCTGTGCAGAGCAAGAGCCAACCTATGCGAATCGATCCCGTGCTTCGTCACAGCAACAGAGTTGAAATGTTCCACCAGTTGCGCCTGGTACGAGTCATGTTCCCAGGATCCGGTATGGACCTGCACATCGCCCGTGTAACCCTCCAGTGCATTGGTGATACTGTCCCTCATCTTCGAAAACCAATGTTGACTTTCGCCAGGTCGTATTGATGAGTACACCAGGTCCACCTGGGGGCAGAAGGCAAGCACCGATGTAGCAGCCTGTGCGTACAGTAGGCATGCGCTGGCACCCATCGAATCCCCCAAGAGCAGTGTCCTCTGATATTGTGAAGCTACCTTCTTAAGTTGCTGGGCGTAATGGGAGTTCTCAGACTGGTTGCCACTGTACCAGGATCTGGAGGGATCCACGACGAAGAGCACGTCAAAGCTATCTTGGCTGCCCGCTGGCATTGCTTTCCGCAGTCGTCCCAAAAGCCCGCCCCAGTTAGGCACTCCGGGCGCGCTCCCAAAGGCCACAATCAGTACCGGTGCTCGTTTGTCTGAATGGCTTCTTTGGAGTTTAAAGTACCCTTGCAATCCGTCGCTGTGGATTTCGCTCATTTTGACGTGGCCATTTTCTGTAGAAGAGCCGAGGGGAGGGATGGAGTGCGCCTGATCCTTGTCTATTCCGAATGACCGGAGGTGACCAATCTGTCCCAGAAGAGCCTGCAGCTTTTGCCATTCCAGAGGGTTGTTTTCAACCCAAACGTTTTGCAAGTTGGGGAGGTCTTTGAGGGACGAGGGCAAATCCTGGAGCTTGTTTCCGTACAGATATATCGTTTTGAGAGATTGGAGTCCATCTGAAGGGTCTGGCAGATGTTCAATAAGGTTATCTGCCAAGCTCAGTTCTTGCATTTCGTTCCAGTGCTTTGCATGATCTGGTACTACTCTAAGCTTGTTTCCTTGAAGATACAATGTTCTGAGTGCTGTGCAACGACAGAGTTCCAAAGGAACTTCGACCAGGTCATTGCCGTGCAAGTGCACTACTTGCAGGTTGGAGCAACTTCCGATTCCGCGAGGCAGTTCTTGAAGCTTGTTGCCTGCGACGGTCAGTTCCACAAGCGACGACATCCGTCCCACATCTTCTGGAAGTCCATGCAATTTGTTCCCCGAGAGGGAGAGGTTCTGCAGGGCTCGGAGATTCCCGACCGTGTTGGGCAGCTCTTCGAGCTGGTTGCCGTGCAGCCAAAGTCCTTCCAGTTCTTCCAGCTCCCCGATTTCTTCGGGCACGTGTGCGATGCGGTTCCCTGCGGCTCCAAGCCTCTTGAGTTGTTTGAATTCGACGACTTCAGGTGGGATTTCTTCGAAGTCGTTTCCGTGGATGGCCAGTTCTTGCAGGTCCTTGATCTTCAGCACCTCGCATGGGATCCGGGTGAGTCCTGCACCGCTCAGGTCCAGCTTTCCAGTGCTTTTGGCCACGGATATCCTCGCTTTGATCTGCACATCGGTGAGTCGCGGCGCGGGTTGGATGGTCTTGACGTGCGCCATCCGACTGGGTTCACCCGTTCGACCGTCTACGGACACACCCTCCACTTGCTCCCTTCTGAAAGGACATCGTTCCCCTTTCGAACCTCGGGTTCGATCGGATCGGGTTCCTCGGCTCCCCCCGAGACGTCCCCAGGAGTTTACGATCGTGTTTACCCCATCCAGTCGATGGTCTGGTCTGGCCTGGTCTGGTCTGGACTTGAGGATTTAAAAACAGATGATCCTCAATGGAGTGAGGATTCCCTTGGGCTGGTGGGTCGGTCTGAACCGACAGAGTTCGGCCGATGGATCCAATGGACGAGCGTCTTGATGGCGGGGGTGCTTGGTGGCGGCTTTTGAGCGTGTGATCGATCGATTCACTCCTGCATGTGAAGTATCCGAGGTCGCATTCCTGCGACCTATCGAGAGCCCGGCACCAGCCGGTCCGTTCGGGACCGTCGTCCCTGCCTGCCTGCACGATAGAGTTTCTTCTCCCAATAGAGAAGAAACTCCCACAGAGGGATCCCTTCTTCACGGAATTTCGTCACCCCAGAATCACCCCTCTCAAATCCCTGGCAGATATATTCCGGGTCTGAACCCGAGAACCCATCCGTTCGAAAGGTCTTTTGACCCATCTCGTTCGGAAGGGAATATCCGGTAAAAATACGCATCCTGTCCTTCTAACGTGATGGTCGATGACCTTGGATCGATCGTGGCCAAGGTTGCAGACGGACGCCTGCACGGGCGACAGGAAGGCAAGCGCCGTCGACAGCCGAGACCTGCGCGGCGCGGCTGTCGACGGCGCGTGGCTGAAACGGAACAGGACCATGCGGGAGGGATGGTGGGCGGCACGGACGGCGGAGCTGGTGCGAAAGAACCTGGAGGGACGCTGGAGGGACGTTGGAGGGACGCTGGGGAGTGCGACCACTGAGGATGCACGTGCAGCTTCCTCGCACGTGCCTCCCGAGCGGCCGAAATGCGTGCGATCGAACCGGACGAGCAAGAAAGTGTCTGGCAGGCGTGTCGACATTACGCCGACCGCTGTATTTTGTACTTGAGGCGCAAGATGGTATCCCAGCTGAGTTCGCCATGGCGACGTTTGAGGCTGGACGAGCTGTCGAACCTGAAGTGGTGTTGGATGCTCTCGAACATGGCTTCGTACTGCTCGAACGTTGCCCAGTTCTTCCACTCACCAAGGGGTACCTCCGTCTGCATGGCCAACATGAGTTTGCGGTATCGTTTCAAGCGTTCACGATTCTTCTGCTCACGGACCTCGTTTGGCTGGATCAATCTCCAGGGACGGCCACCAGTTGTGCTGTCACCGAGAGTCCAGTGGTGCCATGCTTTACGCAGGGACATGTTAGGCACACGGAAATCACAGGGCAATGGTGTGAAGGAAAGGAGACCATAGTCTCTCAACGTCTCCTCATGTTGTTCACCGTCTTCATTTCCAATTCCTGCAATTTGTTGTTGGTGGACCAAGTCCCCAATGCCAGAATCCTTCAAAACTCTGGCCATGCAAGCTTCCAGGTTAGCCGTGGTAACAGGTTGCCCTTCAATTCTGCCTTGTTGCACTGCATCATCAAGTGCTTGCTCAATGACTCCGGGGAATCGATCCATTTGGTCCTTGATGTGGGGAATCACCTTGTCCAGATCGTTTCGAACTTGCTGCATTTCATGGAGGAGCGCGCAATGAGGTGGTACTCCAGTCACACGGAGATCATGCTCTTTGGCCCCTTCGCCATATTCATAGCCACAGTATATGAACTTCTTGAGTTTGCGACATCGGTCTTTGTCGACCATGAGTGGGGTTGTCCACAACTTGTGGGTAGCCGGGAGATGGGTCTTGAGTGTCTCCAAATGAAATACCACACTTGCCAAGCACCTTTGAGCAACAGCAAAATTTATCTTTGCAATGTCCATGCACTCTACCACACAACATCGAATGAACTCGCCCTCCTCATCACTTGCTTTTATGAATGTGGGCGGCAATAGTGCAAGCTCTTCCGTGTGCATGGGCAATCCGCAAGCTGTCCTACCAACATGGTGATCACCGGCGCTATCAAATTGTCGATACGTACCCTCTACACCTGGTTGTGTCCATCCCGCACGTAATGATATTGCACTTGTTGAAGGGCAAGCAGTCCCTCCGGAGCTCAAGTACGTTGCAGCTCCTTTGCGGAACGAGTGGCTGCCGATAGAGTCTGCTCTTAAGCCACATGCTTCGACTTCGTCTTTGAGGCGCTCCACAGACCGCATGAGGCAATTCCTAAACCGTCTTGCAGTTTCTCCTAGACTACCATGGAACAAGGGGGGCGTGGACCTGCTTTCAAGTGACAAATCGAAATGTGTGACTGTCATGAGGAAAACTCCAAGGCTCGTCCAAGGGCAAATCCATGGATTGAGGGGATTTGCATACACAGCCCGTCCGTGCTTGGCTAACTTACCTTCTTGGTCTGTCTTGGATTGCGCGAAAAAAATGAGAAGATGATCATCCTCGACTCTCACATGCCCAATATTGAGGTAGGCCACATTGTCCGATCGGCAAACCAAATTCCACATAAGCGCTGCATAACACCAAGCAAAGGGGCCATCCACATCTTGCATCGCAACATCTTTGCAAATTGAGACATACAATTTGAAGGGCAAGGGAGCCTTACCACTCTCGACTTCCATCCCTTCTTCCTTTCTCTTTCTAGCGTTTGCTCGCGACCATCCAAGGAGAACTTTTCCTATTGTGGGCATCAACTCACCCCATCTTTGTTCTTGCTGAAAGTCTTTGAATAACAAGCTCAAGGCAGAACGATACTTGCTCAATCGGCTGTCGCTCAACTTCCCTCCATCCATCTTCAAAGCATGTACAGGATCAAGGATAGCCATCTCATCCACAAGTGACCAATCCAATGGCTCGATGGGCTCTCCTTGCGAAAAACCTGGCAAAAGGGTGGAGATCAATGCGGACCTTGTCACACCGCGATGTGCTCGAGGCCCATTCAACAATGCGGTCATAGCCTCCCTGAACGAGGGGAGGAGAGATGGATGGTTTCGATTGTAAAGGTGAAGAAGGAACAACGCTTGGCTACTCTTGTATGCTTTCCTAGTGACCAATCCAATGCTATTTCGGAGCTCCACCACTAGGTCAATTTTTTGAGCACATCCCACGCCTCCACCATCTGTTTCGTGAGCCTCCCTTTCGTCCGCACTAGCATCAATCAACTGCCTACACGTTTCTGTTGGCTCAACCGTTGTGAGCGCTGGCACGAAAGCCGGTCGTGTGGGCCCTTCCATCCCGTCCTCGGACGCCATCACCCTGTCGGGGTGACGAAAAGGACGGAATTTCTCATCCCGTGCCCACCCGAGTGGGTTTGAGTGGGGGAACCCCGGTCGGGAATTTCCCATCCCTCCTTTTCGTCACCCTTTCGGGGTGATTTTCGGGACCAATCGGGTGAAACCGGGGTGACGAAAAGCCGAGAACCCCTCTTCACCGGAATTTATCACCCTGGAGTCACCCCTCCCAAATCCCTGACGACTCCCTCCGGGTCTAGACCGGGTCCTCCTTCCAATCGAAGGGGCCTCTCATTCGGTTTTATTCAGGAACGAATGTCCCGGTTCAAAGGGGCTCCCCATCGGTGAAAGGCCTGCTCGTTGCTCCTCGAGGTGAATGTCATGGAGGGCAATTGTCGAACGCCAAAAGAAAATTGAATTCGACGAGTAGGGAAGCCTCCAGCACACACAAGGCGATCAACATGGAGTGATTGAAAGCCTTCGGCAAGATTTCTTGGTGTTTAATGGACGGTTACCACCTTGCCTAGAATCAGATATTGCATCGTCGAGCGAGGCATCGGTCGAAAGGGAGGTAAGCCGTATCAATACAAAGTTGGTGCAAGTGTGTACGAATTTTTTTGCGTGAGCGTCTACGACTGACGGAAATAATTGAGGAAAAACAACTGAAAATCGGCGGGACCAATGGAACCAACTACTCTTTCTCTTTTTTATGTTACCTGTCAAGCTACGGGAAATGCCGGTAGTGGACTATCGGAGCAACCTAGGATAAAGGCGTACAAACCGCGCACTCGCTTTGTCTTGTCCTTGAGAAGTATCAAACAATGTCCTCCCAAAGTGCATGTCACCATTGCATTTGTAGTTGGCCTTCTTCTCTATCGAAGCGCATCAAACATTGTGAACACGAAACATCGATGTTTGACTCGACTATTTGGCCATTGACAACGGGCATCCCATGAAAGTGTAGTCGAATTCCCCTCATTTAGTGCTTCTATGTTGCAAATCCTGCTACGCACGTATGCCTCATACAAATTAGGTCGTACGAGACTTCGCTTGAGGGAAGCAGCGCAAATATCCCTCTTGTCCATGAATGTCGTTGAGTCCCTAGACACCCCTTCCAGAATGTTAGATGGCTCCACCACAAGGTGAGAAGGGGGCTCAAATAGAAGGGATGCTAACCAAAGCCTCGCGTTCCTCCCATTCCTCGGACGTAGGATTACGATATGTGGTGTCGCCCCTACAACAACTCCATGGTATCGAGTGCTTCTATGTTCGATCATTGGAAAAGATCCGTGTCTCGAAGTTGGTGCCTCCCCGTCGGTGTGGTCGTTCTTGGGCGTCACCCCAACGGGGTGACGTTTTCCGAAGGATGTCTCCTCCTTGGGGCAGTCGAGTGAGAAACAGGGGGGAAATTGGGGTGAAGGAGGACCACATCCCTGGAATTCGTCACTCTTTCGGGGTGACGATCCCTTGGCTCCGGGTGAAACCGGGGTGACGAATTACGTAGATCCCTGGACCCAGGTCTCTCAATAGGATCGAAGCAGGCGAAGCACGAGTCGCACGTGGTGGAGAGGTCGGAAGGACGCGTACGGACGCAGCGAGATGCGCGCACGTGGGCGGACGCGAGGCGTCCCGTGCGACAGAACGGTCAAGACGAGGGCGCACGCCAGGGATCCGTTCGACGTGCTCGGCGTGGAACGAGGAGCAGACCTGCAGCGGGTCCGAAAGGCCTACGTCAAGCTCATGAAAGCGCACCACCCAGACGTGAATGGTGGACGCGGAAATCGAAGAGCCGCCGAAATCATACGAGCGTATCGGAGCGTCCTCTCCATGGACGAAGAAGAGAGACAAGAACGAGAAAGGGACGTCTTCGAAATGCCAGACGGTCCGCCCGTGCGCATCTTCGTCAACCCGTTCGCCTGTCGAGTGGACCCGCTGCAATGGCGAGAACTCCTGCAGCTCGCCAAATCCAACCCACAAGCACCAGAGGAAGCGATCAGGAACCAAGGAGTGTACTGCAGTGACTGGGCTGTGCAGTTCCTGTCGCCCAAGCAATTCGAAACGATCGAGGCCGAAATGGTGAAAATGGAACACAACCTCAGCTTCGAACAAACGTCGTGGGTGATCAACACGTACCTACTGCAAGCAAGAGAAGCCAACAGAAAGGTACCTGCAGGCGCGTGGAACAGGGGAGATGGGGAAGGTTTCGAAGACTGGCCTAATCCGCGCTACGAAGCGGATGGATACCGGTGACAGGCGGAGAAATTGCCTCAGGAGGTTCGCTAGACCCCAACCTGCAGAATTGCGAGTAAAGTGTACCATAGAATTGTATAGGAAGGAAATAAAACATTGCATGGCAGATGCATCAATTAGAAATGCCGCTAAAAAACACAATCGTGACGAGTGTATCAAGTATTGTAGCCAGTGGTAGTGATCGAGTCAGCACTGTTTCCTGCAGACCACAAAGTGTGGAAGTTCCCTTCCATATCAGTGCGTACGTAGGTATGAGATCCGAAATAATCTCGCTGAGCTTGAACCAAGTTTGCTGGCAGTCTCGTCCTGCGGTATGTATCAAAGTAACTGAGACTGGCCATCATGCCAGGGACCCCAACGCCTGCCCCAACTGCCAATCCGACGATTTTTCTCCAAGAGGGCAAGCAAGCAACGATTTCATGCGCAAATTCACTGTCTACTAGCAAGTTTGGGAGGTTTGCATCCTTGTCATATGCACGCTTTATCCTGTCCAAGAAAACCGCGCGGATGATGCAGCCCCCCTTCCAGATACGTGCCATCTCACCAAGTTTTAGATCCCAGCCCTTCTCTATGCTTTTGGCACGGATGATATTCATCCCTTGGGCATAGCTGCAAATTTTTGCACAATAGAGCGCCTTGCATACATCGTCCTTCAACTGCTCTTTGTCAACCGCACACTCCTTGCTGTGTTCAATGTCAGGTAGACCCAAGGTCCCGTAGAAGACTGAAGTTGCCACGCGTTCGTCTTTCAGACCAGAGATGAACCTGCTGTCTAGTGCAGCAGCCATTGTCGGAGCTGCAACCGAGAGTTCTGCAGCTTGCTGGATCGTCCACTTGCCAGTGCCTTTCATTCCAGTCCTATCCAAAATCTTGTCCACCAAAAAACCCCCATCATCCTTCTGATCGTCTTTCTTTGCCAAGATGTTAGCCGTAATCTCAATCAAGAAAGAGTCCAGTTCTCCTTTGTTCCACTCGGCAAAAGTTGCAGCCAGTTCATCGTTGCTAAAACCTCCCAAATGCTTCAGCAAGTCATAGGCCTCCGCAATCAGCTGCATGTCCCCATACTCGATGCCATTGTGCACCATTTTCACAAAGTTACCTGCTCCCCCGTTTCCGACGTATGTGACACATGGGCCA
Organism: Picocystis sp. L7; assembly: GCA_020975725.1. Lineage (NCBI taxonomy): Eukaryota > Viridiplantae > Chlorophyta > Picocystophyceae > Picocystales > Picocystaceae > Picocystis > Picocystis sp. L7. The sequence goes on from QXJR01000003.1 coordinate 691,067, forward strand.
TCATCTACTTGAGCAGCAACTTTCTCCACGATGTCCTTGATGTAGGGGTATCCTTCAGGAGAACCTCCTGGCATGAGTGCTGGCCCATGTCGAGCACCTTCCTCACCTCCTGACACGCCCATACCCATATAGAGGATGCCCTTTTCCTCTGCTTCTTTCAGTCGTCTTTCTGTGTTCTCGTACCATTCGTTTCCACCATCGATGATCATGTCACCCTTCTCCAGGTATTGGTTCAGCTGGGCAATCATGGCATCCACCGCCGCTCCTGCTTTGACGAGGATCACGATGCTTCTCGGTCTTTTGATCGAAGCCACAAATTCTTCCATGCTCTTGTAACCGAACAATCGATCCCCGAGCCCTGCAGGTGAGATTGGGTCAGCCGATCCGTGTCGGTGTGCCATCGTCTTTCGCGAAGCGTTGCACTTCCAGTGTCGTTGGTTGTGTGGGCACGCACCTTCTTTTTGAGCTCTGGCGACGCACAGGTCCGTCTTGGATTCGGTTCGATTGTACACCGATATGGTGAACCCTTTTTCTGCGACGTTGAGGGCCAGGTTCTGCGTTCACACCGTCCATATCCTTGTGAGCCATGGGTTCGTTCTCGTTCGGGTTTCGCGGCGCTCTTTTCTGTTTCGTTTCCCGTCTCACCTGTCCCATGACCGCCAGTCCCACCAGTCCGATGTCCGCTTGTGCTCCCATCTCGTTCCGCCTCGTCTCTGCTCCTTTGGAAGCGGCGCTTGTGTCCACCACGTGCAGCAGTTGTGTCGGTCCGACCGACCCTTCTCCCCCTGGGTGGAGGCGGTGGCGTGTCTCGAAGGTGTCGATCCCACCGATGCGTGGGGATCTCCCGGGTTCGAACCCGGGCGAGATTCGGATCGAACCGGGACTCCTCCAACAAAGACCCCGGTTCGACCCGTCGGTTCGAGGTCCCTCGTCCTGGGTCCCCGCCCACCGGGAGGTTCCCTAGGAAGGACCCTCGGGTGTGTTGGGTTTCGAAAGGGAGGGTCCGAAGGGTATGAACCCGTGCTGGATCGGGTTCGATCCCCATCACCTCCATCGGACAGTTGGAAGGACACGCGGGATCGGATCCCGACACCTGTGGTCGGCCTTGATCGACCGCGCCTCACCAGCTGCCTGTTCCGACGCGGTGGATCGCACGGCACGCACCGGACCACACGCTGGACCGGTCCCCTCGACGCCTTCCTCCACAAGCCGCACCCATCGATTCGTTTCCCCTTCCACTCCCGTTTTCCACGTCGGCTTCATCGCCTCCCCCCCTGTAGCAATCCTTGGGATGGGTGATCCCGAAGATCCGAAAGAGAATCCACACCGACAGAGCACCGCACACGAGCGCCATGAAGCGCAGTTCCACCGCCGCCGACGTCAACGAAGTCGTGTGTGCCGTGTGCAATGGACAAGAGGAAGGGAAGAGGAAATCCGCAAGGTCCAAATCCATCGCTTCCGCATCGGCGTTGCTGGTGGAAGGGGGACAGGTCGAAGAGGCACCCTTGCACGTGTGCCAAGTGCACGAGAATGACATCGCAAAAGTCGTCATCGTATGTGAACCCGATCTTCCCAAAATGATGGGGGCATTGCATCCGCTGGGGTCGCTGTACGAGAGACCGGTCAACCTGGACGTGTCGAAAAAACAACACACGGAATTCCGAAACCTGCTGCGCAGTCATGGGTGCAGAGTCCTCACCGTCCGGGAAATCCTCAAATTTGGGACCGAACGCAGCGTCAGTGCTCGCTTGGAGCTGGAAGATATGGCAGCCAAGTCCCTCAGTTATGAAGTGTCCCCCGAGTGCGAGGATCGATTGTCCAAAAAGGACATGTTCTACATCGGAGAGGAATACAAGAAGCAAGTGCTCGAGGAGATGTCGTCTGATCAACTTGTGGATATCCTGCTCACCAATCCAACCGTGCACATAACCCCAAGCTACAGGGACACTGGTTTCCGAGCCACCTACCAGTTCTCCCCGTTATCCAACCTTGTCTTCACGCGCGATCAACAGATCACGACGTGCAAGGGAATAGTCATGGGGAAACTGCGATCTCCACAACGTGCCAATGAAGTCCAGTTGACGAAGTTCTGCTTTAAGAAGCTTGGGCTGAAGATCGTCGGAGGCATCGAGGAACCTGGATACCTCGAAGGCGGGGACTTCTTTGCGGCAGGATGGGATCTGTGCTTCGTTGGTGTCGGACTGAGATCGAATCTTGAAGCTTGCAGACAATGCATGGAAAAGGACTGGTTTGGAGCAAAGAGAGTGGCAGTGGTAAAGGATGATTTTGATAGAAGCCAAGACCGCATGCACTTGGATTGCGTCTTCAGCATTCTCGGGGATGACTGCGCACTGATGCTAGAAGATATGATGGGTGAAAACTCTCCCACGCGTCGCCTGGTGGATGAATACGTTAGAGTCCCTGAAGGACAAGGAAGCCCTGGCTTTGGCGATTATCAGCTGGAAAGAGAGAATGTCGAATTCAGTGAATACCTCTCGGACAATGGGTACCATGTACTTCCCATTTCTGGGAAGGATCAGCTTGCATATGGCTGTAATTGTCTGAATATGGGAGACAGTAACATCATTGCTGTGCATAAAGACACTGCCCGGAAGATCAGTCGCTTTGAGCACTTTCATGGCAACGTGGAGTACCTGCCATACGATCAGATTACTTCGATGTACGGTGCAGTACACTGCAGCAGCCAGGTTGTGCACAGGGAACAGTGATCCCGAACACACCAACTCTGTTTAGTCCACGCTTCTCGTCTGGGCTTGCTGAATGCAGGGATCGCCATCCGAAGGCCGGTGGCCAGCTTATCGAACTCATATTTAAACTTATCTAATGGTAGGTTTCAACTCTTCTTGTCTCTACTTTGCAGCTTACCTCGTTGGCACTCGGGCTCTTGGCAAGACCGATCTCTGGATCGATTCCTCGAGGGACCCTTGGAGCACTGATGACATTGTCCGGGTGCTTGTCCGATCTCCGAACGCAGATTGCATCGTCATGTCTCATGAGTGCGACCGATATCGAGTGGGCGTGCACTATGGAATCCACGTCGTATTTCGTTCTATCCTTTCCTGACCGTGTCGATGCGTGTGTACCCTGTTTGGAAGCACCCCCTGTGGCCGTGCACGTCCTGTTCTGGTTCTAGTGGTTTTCGTCATTGGCGAGCGTTTGGTGCTCCTAGCACTGGCCACGTTCACCAGGTCCACACTCATCTTCGAACTGGACTGTTTCTTGTGTATTTTCGATCCAGCATCGTGCGTGAAGGAGGCTGGTGCAGTGGGCCAACCATGGCCGTGACGGTGGACCGTCGGGTGGGATTCCCCTCCGTGCGACCCATCCCCACATCCGTCCACAGTGGCACGCGGTTACCGACGTGGGGGCCACAACGGTCCCCCTGGATTCGTGGCAGCCAAGGCCACATCCACGAGTGTTGGTTTCGGGAAAACCTATCGACGAAACCGAAGCAGGTCGATGCGGACGCACCTGCGCCTCGGCGCTTGCCGAAGGGGCCGTGTCGCGACACGTGCACAGCAGGAAGGAGATGCACAACCCATGGAAGGTCCCACCCGGCAGAAGACGCCGTCGAGTGCAGGACGTGGCGGCTCGCGACCTCGACGTGCACGTGTGTTCACCAGGAGCGACGGTGTGAAACACCTCGGATCCTCGCAACGTGCCAAGAAGCGTCCTTTTCCTGCGCCGCCGACCGGAGGTCCTCCGTTGCGTGTGCTTCCCATCGGTGGACTGGGTGAAATCGGGATGAATTGCATGCTGGTGGGATTCTACGATCGATACGTGCTGGTGGACGCTGGACTCATGTTTCCGGACCACGAAGAACTAGGCGTGCAGAAAGTGCTGCCAGACACCTCCTTCCTGGCCCAGTGGAGGGACAAAATCGAAGCTGTCATCATCACGCACGGACACGAAGATCACATCGGAGCACTGCCATGGGTAAGTCTGCAGCCACGGGACGGAGTACGGCCGAAAGGCGCCGGCGTTGTTGCTACGCGAAGCGAGAGCGGATGGCTGACCCAGAGGAGTTTCGCGGCGTCGCTCGTAGGTTGTGCCAGCGCTGGATCCGAACACTCCGATCTATGCTTCGACGTTTACCATGCAGCTCATTCAAAAGCGCATGAAGGAGTTCAACCTATGGAACCAAAATCGCTTCTGCAAGTTCCGGATAGGAGGCGGGCACCGTTTCACAGCAGGACCTTTTGAGGTGGAAACCATTCGAGTGACTCACTCCATACCGGATTGTTCTGGGCTGATCCTACGAAGCGAAGGTGGTACCATAGTGCACACTGGAGATTGGAAAATTGACGAGACTCCACTGGATGGACACGTCTTCGATAGGTCTGCATTTGAAGCAGTTAGTAAAGAAGGGGTCACACTTTTTATGAGTGACTCTACCAACGTTTTGTCGGGTGGAAGAACAATAAGCGAGGCGGATGTGGAGAAGGCTCTGATCAAGAGAGTAATGGGGCACACCGGGAAGGGGAGGGTGATAAGCACTCAATTTGCGTCCAATGTGCACAGGCTTGCTAGCCTCAAGAAAGCTGCAGATCTATCCGGGCGTAAAATCGCATTCGTGGGCATGAGCCTGCGTACATACTTGGAAGCTGCATGGAAGGATGGTCAGGCACCCTTCGATCCACGAGAGCTGATAGAAGCAGAAGACATTGATAAATACGACCCAAACGAGCTGTTGATTGTGACGACAGGATCACAAGGGGAACAACGCGCCGCTCTAACTTTGGCCTCTTTTGGGGGAAGCCGATTCTTGAACTTCAGGAACGATGATCTGTTGCTGTACAGTGCAAAAGTGATTCCCGGTAACGAAGGGAAGGTAATGGACATGATGAACCGGGTTGCAGGTCTTGGACCCACGATTGCCATGGGTAGAGGGGAATGCCTGCACACCTCTGGCCACGCCTGCCATGACGAGTTGGAAGAGGTGCTGAGGCTAGTCAAGCCTCAACATTTCCTGCCTGTTCATGGGGAGACTGCGTTTTTGTATGCGCATGCAAACTTGGCGAGAGAGTCGGCGAATGTGCAGCACACCAGCGTCATTCGTAATGGCCAGATGCTGGGTGTAGCACCGCTCAGGAGTGGAAGGCAGTACTCGAGCTTGGGAAGTATGTCTATGCTAGGAGAGGTCAAGCTAACACCGTTTTACAATGACGGTGAAAACGGCACTGGTACTTCTGAGGAACTGGCCGTCGAAGAACGCATGCGCGTGGCTGTCGAAGGGGTGGTTGTCGTGAGTGTAGCAGTCACGAAGCCGAAGCCTTCTGGTTCATCCGAGTCCGAAGGCGACGGTAAAGAGGACCAGAACACGCTGAAGGGCAGCATTCGCATCACCACCCGTGCCATGTGGACGGACGGAGGGCGCTTGATCGTGGAGATGCAGAAGTCTGCCGAGGCAGCCGTTCGTCGCATGCCGCTGGACGTCACGTTGCTTCAGTTGGAGCGCACCGTAGCGGACATGGTGCGTCGCACCTGCCTCCAGTACTGCAAGAAACGTCCAGACGTGATCGTGACGGCACATTACGCCACGCCGGACGAGGAGCAGGAGCACTTTCGGAGTGTGAAGAACAAGTTGGGCAAGAAGAAGACACCTGCAGACTACCGTCGCAATAGTTCCGGTTCTTCTCGTGGCGGCGGTTCAAGTCGGAGGGGTCGCCGTCCGTCCACTCCGAAAGATTGACGGTGCGTTCGTTGATTTGGATTGGATGCGACGGTTGGTTGATGTGCCAAGTCGCACTTGTGTGTCGAGCTTCACACGACGGGTTGGGCTCGTTCATCCCATAATCCATGTTTCCTTTGGTGGTACATTGCAGCCCACTGCCTTCCACCCTATCTCTATCCTTCTTCCTCTTCCTCTTCCTCTTCGTTCGCACACCATCGTCTGTGGCACGTGGATGGATGCCGTTCCACTCCCCTTCCTTCCACTGCAAGGTTGGTTGGCTCAGCTGTACTTCGTTTCGCCCATCCCACCCAACCGCTCTGCTCGCTTGTCCCCTCCTTCCTTTCCGTACCTATCCCACCCCGGGATTTCATTGGATACGTGCACCCCACGTCCAATCAATGCTTGGGATCTCGAGTCCGGTCCATTCCATGGGGAGTGTGGGGATCCATCCCCCTTTCCACCCATCGGGTCTGGAAAGGAAATGCTGGGATCGATCCGAAGGGATCCACAACCGTCACCGACGGTTCAGCTCGCCATGTCGCTTCCCACCGCACGAAACCTTCACGTGAAGACCGAAGAAATAGAAGGGTTCCGATGGGTGAGGCTCAAGAAGATCCAGTGGAAGGACGAGACGGACAGGAAAAGGATGTGGGAAGCCGCAGAAAGGACCACACGAACCGAAGGAACCGTGATAGACGCAGTCGCAGCCATCACCTACGTCACAGAGGATGGAGAGACGGACAACACGACGTGGACCAAGAGGAAGAGAGAAGAGATGGAAACAAACGAAGGGAACGGGGAAAACGTGTCCACGAAACTTGAACTCGAACTCCCGTCTCCCAAGGAAAGTGCAGACTTCGATCTCAACCAAGAATACCAGGAAGGGGAACAACCAACACCAGAAGTGCTGGAACCTGAAGTGCCTGAAAAAATCCCGCTGTCGAGAGGGAAAAATGCGAGTCGAATGGTCCTGGTGTCTCAATTTAGACCCGCTGTGGGAAAATACGTGCTCGAGATACCCGCAGGACTCGTGGACGAACGGGACATCCACGGAGGGGCACCGGCGGTGGCTCAAACCGAGACGGGGGATCAAGATGTTCCATCTCGTGAGCATTCGGCAGAAAAACTCGTCAACGAAGAGAAACTTGAACTAGCCTCTAAAAGAGCGGCGGAACGGGAGCTGTACGAAGAAACAGGGTTACATGGAACTGCCTACGCCGTTTCCCCGGTGGTGTACTCCGATCCGGGTTTGAGCAATGCATCGGTCAGATTTGTTCGGATCGATGTGAACACTTGGGGAAAGCAACAGCACCATTCATCCGAGTTGGAAAGTGCCCGGATCAAGACACATTTCGTTTCCGTAGGTCAGCCCTTGCAAGATGCATTACGTATTGCGAAGGGAGGACAGATGGAGTTAGATGCCCGTCTCTATGCTTTCCTAGCAGGGATTGAAGAGGGTTTGAGGATCCAGGGGTCAACTCCTCTGGGCGATTGAAGTATCGAGTGTGGATTAAGCAGTGTAGAACGTCTGCCAGTGCGATGGATACAGGTATACTCGCTCCATGCTTGGTTGTGCAAGGTTCGACTGCTTGCAGCACGCATAAGGTTGTCATTGAATTGTTTGTTTGATGCAAAGAAATAAACAAGAGGGATCTAATTTGATAGCAATCGAGCCGGCAAAGCATAAAAATCATTTCAATCCTACAGTGCGATGCACAGATGCCTGCCAAATCACCTGATTCTCCTATCCTGTCAGCAGCAACCCCACGAAAACACTTCAGAGCTCTGCAGCTGCCGTAAGTGACTTCTCAACCAGATCTTTGCAAGCGTTGAGAGTGAGGAGGCCCTCCTTGCGCGATCCGGACACTTCTTGGCCGTCCTTGAACATGATCAGACATGGCAGACCGAACACTCTGTACTTATCCCGTACTTCCGTCTTGTCAGTACAGTTGAACTTGACTACTTTGAGTTTGTCTCCATACTCCTGGTAAAAACATAGTGTCAGTCATGGCCGATTCAGCACCGATTTCGACGACGAAGTGCGGTTGAAAATCGAAGGTCTCACCTCACTAATCTGCGTGACGATCGGACCGATCAGCTTGCAGGGTCCGCACCACGTTGCCCTGCACACGCGCGTCGCAAAGCGAGGAAGGTCAGCAGGAATCCAGTCACGACAGCGTGAATACGTTGGCCTCCTGGCCGGTCCTTCTTCGCATGAAAAGATGGACAGAAGGTTCACCGACAAGCGTGCACGTTGAGAAGGTTCCTTTCCGTAGCACGCGGTGGGCGACACGCGGACGTCGTGCCAGTCGTCGCGTTCCCACGAGATTGCACGCAGCACGGCAGGATCTCTCTACCTATCGAACAAGTCGATTCATCGCTCGAAGCGGATGCGTCACTCACCAGAAATCTACGAGTACAGGCTTGTTCGCCTGCATCACCTCCTCGTCCCAGGTATCGTCGGTGACTTCGACGAGCGCACCGGCTCGCACCGCCACGTTGGAGCAGCGTCGGACCCCATTTCGACGGGATCTACCGATTGCATGGCTTCTGGATCTCGTTGGCGCGGCCAAGCGCATCGCAGCGTGCGCCATGGGAGCTGGCACGATCGAAGCCGGCAGCTGGGCGCACGGTCCACGTCCTTCCTCTCTCTGCTCCTGGGTCCACTTCACCCAGGGTCTGGGCAGAAGGCTATCCGGGACCCTAGATGGGAGGATCAGATGGACCGAGGGCTGGACGTCCCCTTGTAGAAGGAAACAAGCCCCTGGATCGATCTCGGCTGGTGCTGGGTTCAACCGCGGGGAATCGGATCCTGTGCTGTACGGTCCCCTGTGCTTCGTGTTGCACACATCTCCCGGATAGGGGAAGGATCCAACGATACACCACGAGGTGTGCAGGGACAGGGCACGCAAACCACACACCAACATCCACTAGTTGTCTCCATGCACCCAGCAATCACGTAAGTTTGCACGCATCAGACAACGAAAGGGCGCGGGAACAGGAGAAATGGCCTGCACGAGACCTCTGCAATCATCGATTCACATCTGCCACTCACCATGCGCCATTGGACCCAGGCGATTGCCGTTTCTGAGATGCCGAAGCCATGGGGAATTTTTATTACCTCTGATGTTTTCTGGGCGATGAAGGTTACTTTCGCTCGTAAAACTCATCCAGAGTCTTGATGGAGATCCGTCGAAGCAGTTCCCTAGGAAAGAGGCGCAGCAGGGACCAAGCGAGGTCCAAACTTGCAAAAATATCTCGCACCTCATATGCCCCCTGCTGAATGAACTTTTGCTCAAACTTGCCCAGGAACTCCAAGTAAAGGAGGTCTTCTGGCGACAGTGCTTCCTCTCCGACCACCGCCTTCATTGCCAGCACATCCTTGGCAATTGCATAGCAAGCATACAGCTGATTCGATACCTCACTGTGATCCTTCCGCGTCATACCTTCACCAATGGCACTCTTCATCAATCTGGATAAGGATGGCAAAACATTGATGGGGGGAAATATCTGTCTATTGTGAAGCTGGCGATCGATGTAAATCTGACCTTCAGTGATGTAGCCTGTCAAATCAGGAATGGGATGCGTAATATCGTCATTGGGCATGGACAAAATTGGCAGCTGGGTGATCGATCCTTTCCTCCCCTTGATGCGGCCTGCGCGCTCGTAGATTGTGGCGAGATCCGTGTACATATATCCAGGATAACCCCTACGACCAGGAACCTCCTCTCGTGCAGCAGACACTTCACGCAATGCATCCGCGTAGGACGACATGTCCGTCAAAATGACAAGCACATGCTTTCCACACTCGTACGCCAAGTACTCAGCAGTCGTAAGCGCAATGCGAGGGGTGATGATCCTCTCAATAGTTGGGTCGTTGGCAAGATTTAGGAACAAAGCCACCCTTTCCATGGATCCATTCTGCTCAAAGTCTCTCTTGAAGAACGATGCTGTCTCCATGTTAACACCCATTGCAGCGAACACAATGGCAAATTCCTGTCCTCCTTCTTGCTTCTTGACCAGTCCTGCTTGCCTGCATATTTGGGCTGCAATTTCACTGTGGGGTAGACCGGCCGCCGAAAAGAGGGGAATTTTCTGTCCTCTCGCGATGGAGTTCATCACGTCGATGGTTGATATACCCGTCTGGATCATCTCTTCTGGATAGGTGCGTTCGGAGGGATTGATCGATGCGCCCTGAATGTCCAGGTACTTTTCAGCCAATACTGGCGGCCCTCCATCGATGGGTTTACCGGACCCATTGAACACTCTACCCAGCATGTCTTCGGAGACAGGTGTCTTCATCACATCTCCTGTGAACTTGCAGTTGGTCTTGATGTTGTCGATTCCCGAGGTACCTTCGAAAACTTGGATCACTGCCTTTACTCCGTCCACCTCCAGAACTTGCCCTCTCCTTTTGCTTCCGTCTCCGATCGTCAGATCGACGATCTCGTTGAACTTGGCGTTCTTCACGTTCTCGAGCACGACCAGGGGTCCAGCCACGGCGGACACGGTCCGATATTCTTCGTCGTTCGGTGCGTATCGGGAGGGACGACGTTCGACGATCGCATCATCCGCATTGGAATCGCTTCTCGGTCAGTCGTGGCACTCGCTCGCGCGGATCTCGTTTGGTCGTGGACCTTTCCCTTCCGTCGGCCAACCCTACGGCTCTGGTTCGCTCATTCACCCGGCACGCACCCATGCGAGGCTTGATCACGTTTTTCTTGGCATCTCCACCGTCCAGCACGAGCGCATCCAGTCCGTTCGTCACGCTCGTTGCATCCGTCATGGCGAGAGCGCGTAGTGCGCGTGTGTGTCGCCTTCCCTCTCGCGACCCCTCCCGATCCCACACCAGCCCCCCTTCCCCTTCCAAAGACCGCAAAGACCGTCGGTCCACGAAGGATCCCGTGCGGGATCGGGAGGGGAAGGGGGGGGCTCGGGGACCGCGGTCCCCGGGGGGGAGTGTCTGGGGTTTAGGGTTGGGAAGGGGGGGTCCTCCCAGTGGTGGAGAGAGAGACACAGGACGGTGTCTTCCCAAACCGCGTGCATCCATCGCGTCCACATCCACCGCGTCGAGGTCCGAACGCCACCACGAGGGACCCAAAGGTCGCGTCCGAAGCGTCCTCGCGGAAGGGAAGACACGCTGGGATCGAAAGGAGAAGGAAGGAACGGTAGATCCAAGGATACGTCGGGGATGGCGGGATCCAAAAGCCTCACGAGGAAGCTGATGGACAAGGAAGACAACTGGTCGCTGGTAAGTGCAGAGATCCGGAACCAGAAACGGAGACGCTCGGAAGGAACGCGAGAATCCTGTCGGACGGCCGCTGACCGCATTCACCATCGCAGGCGGAGTTGCAAGAAGTCATCCATTGGATCCGTCAAGCCCTGGCACTGGTGTTGGGATTCGTGTGGGGTGTCATTCCCTTGACAGGATTAGCCTCGTTCGTAGGGTGAGCGCTTCCGTCCGGTGTGGATATCCACACGAACGCGTTTCTGATCCCTGTTCAATGCGCTGACACATCTGCACGCGGAAAGGTATATGGTGCTGAGCAGCGCAACGATCATGGCCTTGTACGGGAACTACTTGAACATAGACGAAGAAGAGTATGGAGGCCACATCGGTCTGCTCGGGGAAGGCTTGGCACCGTCCTTTTTCCTATTCTTGGTAAGTGCCTTGTCGGTTGCAAGGACCATCCCTCCCGCGTGCTCCTGTTCTGGAACGAGCGAAGGGATCCCTGGCTGACCTCGTACCGATCGGGTCGTACCGTCGCAGCTCACATGGACATTGACGTACACTGCAATTCACTTTTGAACGTGCCACATCGTGGTGTTGGACCTTCCAGCGTCCGCATGGATGCTCTCCTCGTCGCGCCATGACCAGGGCCAGTTCGGGCCAAGGTCGCCTCACGCCTCCCCCTTCTCTCCCCCCGGAATCCCTTGGGAAACGAACCGAATCGAACCGGGCGTGAATCCCCCGGTTGAAAGGAAGATCCCAGCTGGGGACAAACGTGGGTCGGTGGACGAACCCATCCTCGACGCGCGAAGACGGCATGGAGGCTCGCACGGCGCTTCCCAGGAGAATGGCCGTGCGTCGGACCGTCCTGCGGAGGCATACAAGGCAGGCGAGGCGCACGTGGACCATCGTCTCGGCCGCAGGCGGGGACGAGAAAGGATCGGGGAAGCAGGAAACGCGAGCGCGAGGTTGGCGTCGCTTGTGGGCCGGATTCGCCAGACCTCTCCAAGACTTTGGTATAGGCGTCAAAAGCACGAAAGAAGGTGGAACGGGTCTGTTTGTGGTCGCTGGAGTAGGTGAGTTCGACGATCCTCGAAGTTGCGTCGGCTTGTGCCACAGGGGCGATGTCGTGGCACCTCCGCCTCCGGTCGACAAGCCGCTTACGAACAACACCGGAGAGGATCCTGCTGACCTTGGATGATCCCATGCGTTCGCTTTCGCCCGCTGATGCGCAGGGGTGACGATACTGCTCTTCAGCTGGATGAAAGCGTTCTCCATAGCGAACCGAACGAAAAGCTATCAGGCCATCTTCGACTTTCCTCTGGCCTGTGGGATTGCAACCGGTACGCCGGTGCGGGTGAGAGGGGTGAACATTGGGAGCGTTCTCAGCGTTCAGCCGAGTCTAGAAAAAGTCAGCGTTTTGGTAGAAATCAAAGACGATGAAATAGTCATCCCTCGCAATTCGCTGATCGAAGCGAATCAATCGGGGCTCATTGCAGAGACATTGATAGATATCACCCCGCAGGTCCCTATCCCTGATCCACAGTACGGGCCACTCAGCGACAACTGCGATCGGGAAGGGATGATTGTGTGCCACCGTGGAAGAATCGGTGGTGAGACTGGGGTGAGCATGGACGAGCTTGTGGGCATTGCTACCAAGTTGGCCAAACAAATGGACCAGCAGGGCTTGGACAAGGTATTTGATGCAGCAGAGTCGTTCAGCAAGGCGATGGAGGATGCCCAGCCACTCCTAGATGAAGCAATTGCAGTTGCAAAGGAGGTCACACCCATGCTAAGCAAGATCAACGAGGGAGACATGCTGAAGTCGATGGAGTCTCTCACCGCCACTGCATCAGAGACGGCCAAAGACATCAAAAAGCTTAATGCTGCAGTGCTCACCGATGAAAACGTAGAACTCATGAGACAGTCCGTGTCGACACTAACAGAGACCTTGAGACATATCGAGGGCATCAGCGGGGACGTGAGTAAAATCACAGGGGACTCCAGCACACAGCAGCATTTGAAGCAGATCATCCAGTCACTAAGCAGACTCGTAGAGACATGAGAGCAGATCCCAGAATTCGTGTAACTCACATTACAGAAGTTCTCCTAACCCAGCTTAGCCTTCTCCTTGGCTTCCTTCTCCTCTTCTTCTGCGCGCTTCTTGCGAACGCCAGCCAGACGTGCATTCATGCGTTCCAAGCGGAGCTTTGCATAGGCCCTTGTGGCCTTGGCTTCATCATCCAGGGACACGTATTCCACGTCATGAGTGGATCCTTTGATGGGCATCACTTCACCGGACATCTGCACTACATTCTTGAGCTCCTCCCCAGTGGAGTCTCCTTTCTTGGGCTTGGAGCTTCGGCGAGGGAAGATGACCAGCTTGGACTTGTACTCCATGAGACGGTCCACGTTCAACTTGAGGGACTCTTCTGACTTGTTGGTGCGCCTGTGATCCACAGCAATTCCAATGGTGGGAGCGAGCTTCGCAGAGATCCCAGCAGCCTGCGATCAAAATTCGGCCGGGAAACGGACCCAAACACTCCGTCAGCATGGTCCATCCGTAGCCGGGAAGGAGCGTCCGGCATTCGGCTCGGAAACCGCCGTAGAGCAGCCAGGCATACGCGACACGCTTCTCCATTGTCTTTCGCGCACCTTCAGTTCGTCCAGCGTGAACCCACGGCCCAGCTTCGTCTTCATGTTGTATCGGATCGTGCTTCCATGGACGATCGGGCGCAGCAATCCCTTCACTGGACGAGGGGAGATCGCTTTCGCCTTGGCCGCACGAGCTGCTCAGTTGCAAGGTCGACAGGCACTCCGAGGGTCAGCGACGGCTCTGCGCGCTTCCGGTTTCGTGGCCGCACCACGACCGGCCCATCGACGTACCATCTCTTCTACGCTTCTTGCGTGCGGGCTGGTTGAACCAAGTCTTCACTCGGCTCTGCCAGTCCTTGTGGCAATGCACATTCGGGATGATGTTGTTGTGTCTCGGCATCTCGAGCCTGTCCTCCGTTCCATTTCCATCGATGCAGTGGCCACCACCGTCGGTTTTCGCACCAAACCCTCCACGGTCAGCCTCCTGGTTCCGTCTCTCGCCGCAGGTCTCGTCCGTCCCCTTTCTCGTGCGTTTCCACGTCCTTCTCTTCCCTCCGGCATCGAACGCGTCCCTTCCTGGTCCCGTTCGCACGTGGCGAAGGCGCACCTCCCAAGCGCGAATACGCGCGACGTCCAATCGAGAGAGAGGCGGCGGTGGAACCCTGCTCCACTCCCGATCCCCATCGATCCCATCACCCGCAGAGGAAACCGCCGCTCCCGACCCGTCCCCGTCCTCGGCGGGGATGGAAACCTCGGGCTCGACCCCCCTCCCACCCGCCGCCACCCTTGCGAATATTCGCACTCCCCTTGCGAATGTATTCGGGCCTCTCCCTCTCGAGGGGGAGGTCGCAACTGGCGATCACTTGGCTTCGGCGGCGGCTGCAGAGCTCGTCCCAACTCGTGCTTCCTTTCGGACCGAAAGCACGATGGAGGTGCGTCGAACGCGCAGATGCGTGGCAAGAAGACAGAGGAAGAAATGAAAGAGCAAGAGAACCGCGGATTGGAAGAGGCTGACGAAAGAAACCTGCGGAACGCCGACGGATGGGACGATGCTCGGAAAACGAACGCTGCGTCACGACGATGCAAACGTGCGGAATGGGATCGAACAGTCGGTGCAGTGCTTCGGGAAGAAGAAAACGTCGGTGGCTGTGGCCCATTGTAAGCGAGGACGCGGCTTGCTGAAGTTGAATGGTGAGTAGCGACGGGAAAACCCTGTCCCAAAGTGTTCTCGCTCGAGAGCGCTCCCAGCCACCAAGCAGCATGCAACGGCATGCGATCGCACGGATCTCGGAAAAAAACGGAGAGTACGCCATCGATGGTGCGGTGAAATGGTGCTGACACTCGACGCCGACGTGCGCAGGATCCCCGCTGGAGCTGATCCAACCCGAAATGCTCAGGTTCAAAGCCTTCGAGCCGGTGATGCTGCTGGGCAAGGAGCGCTTCTCCAATCTCGACATTCGTGTGCGCGTGAAGGGAGGAGGTCACGTATCTCAAGTCTATGCTATCCGTCAGGCGATTGCAAAGGCCATCGTTGCCTTTTACCAGAAGTTTGTCGACGAGCAGACCAAGCAAGAAATCAAGGACGTCCTGCTCGCGTACGACAGGACCCTCTTAGTTGCAGATCCACGCCGCTGCGAACCGAAGAAGTTCGGTGGTCGGGGTGCACGTGCACGCTTCCAGAAGTCTTACCGTTAGGCTTCGGGAGGGTTCGTTCTTTGCAATCCATATAAATTCCTCGAGCTCCACTTCCCACCATGCCAACGCCAACTTTCTTCCAGGTTGACGCACATAGAAACGATGCAAAATTGGGATGCTCTTTTACAGGCTTGGAAGAGAGGTCCTACAGTAGGGACACTCAAGCTTTATTTCCATCCAGCGTTCCAGGCATTCCGGATGAAAGAAGTGATCGCATGGAGTCACCATACGAGATCTTCGATTTTTCACGTCAACTGGAGTCATGCAGATGACACAATCTATGTCATTGCTTCCACCTGTTTCCGCAGTCATTTCTAGGTCTACTTGCCGATAAAAATCATACTTCTCAGGTAAGAACCGCTTGGGTACAAACCATCTCGGTCCATAATAGTGTTGTGTGAGTAGCATCGTTGCTTGAAGCCCTACCCATCCCGCGAGAGTAAAGCATATTCGCAAGTGCTGATCCAAGTGCAGAAAGTTCTGTGGACATCCTAAGAAGTAGCAAGGAATGAAAAGCCTTGTCATTGACATCCCTAGCACGTACTGTGGCATCAATGGTTTCCGAATGTCGTGCAATGCGTTTTCAACGATCTGTGGCATCCAGAAGGAGTAAAAACCTATGGATAGGAATGGAAGGAACTTCTGCCACTCATAGAGCAGCAGTATTCCTGCTAGCATGCACAGGTAGAATCTGGAGTACAGAATGTTCAACTCCCTTCTCGTGGAATTCCAAGTTTCGAAGCTGGCGGGTCGCCTTGCCTTCCAGATGGACAACATGAAACGCATCTCAAAAATGGAGAACATCACGAACTTGAAAAAGGCCACGGTTGCAAATGCGTTGAACAGCGTATCCACGACCAACCCGCCTGTAAGATGCGACAAGCAGATGTAGGCATCCAGTATAGCCTGTAACGCAATGGTCAAAATGGAAACTTTCGCTGCAGAGGCTTGGGTATTCGTCCTCTCCATCTGTCTTATTATAAGTGCCACCTGTATGAAATTGATGATGCTCACCACGAGTGTGTAGTTGATGGCCTTGGAATGATACTTTTCCACAAGCACTTGAGTGCCATTCAAGCGCAAGGAGAAGTGACAGTTGTCGCTGACTAGCATTCCTGTGTATACCCGGCTGCCTTCGATGGGTTGGCGTTCGGACTTTTCTTCCGCGTTTTTGAATTTCAGGTCCACTCTGAAGGAGCATCTTTTTCGAAGGCTCAACGGATTCAAGGTGTCCAGCGAATTCATGGACAGCCTAGATCTCCCGGTAGCGCTGGTGGCCGCATACCTTCTCGCGGTCATTCTCAACGCTTGCCTGTATTCCTCTCCTTTCTTAGACATGTCTTCGGTCGACATGTCTGCCATGATTTTGCTTTCCGAGAACGCGATGAGCCTTCCGTGTGGCGCGATGTACACCCCACGCAGCCTGAGGTTCTCGTCTTTGTCTGCAAAGTACAGGGTCTGTCGGAGCTGCAATTCTCCTCTCACAAAGACGACGTCTTCGCTGTTCTGTTCTCCCGGATCCACCGCAATTCTGAGGATGGCGGATCCGCGTTCCAAGTCGAGCAACGGCACGATGGGTGTGGAACGGTTGTACTGCTCTCTTTCCCAATTCCCTCGGTAGGTTCCGGTTGCGTTTCTGGGCCATTCGTGTTCCCCGGCCAGGACCCCTTCTGCTCGACCCAACACCCCGTCAGCTCTCACTCCCGCAACGTGCACGAGTAGGGCGAGGAGCGCCATGCCCATGGTGCGTCTCACGTCCACCGCCATCTCCGGCACCTTCCTCGTCTCCCACGAAGACGTAGAATGGGACAGATCCAAGGGGAAAGAAAGGCTTGACCGGCAGCTCTTCCTTACGGACCGTCCTTCCCTCGGGTCTTCGAAAGGGACCCCTGGGATCGTGCTCCATCCTACCCGGTCTCCTGCACCCAGTTCGAAGATCCGATTGGGTTCAACCCTTCTCCATTCATGGGGATCCATGTTCCGATCCACCTGGGAAAGATCCGAAACGGAATAAGGGTCGTCCACTCGGGACACCCAACGACAACGATCGCCTCCAACGAAAGGCAACAACAGGGACTGGTCCACCAAGGATTCGGTGTCGGAGCCTACGGTGCGTTGACATAGCCAGTAGGAAAGGTGAGAAGAAGGAGGGAATGGGCAAGCGTGCACGGCCTCGTGGGTTTTATAGGATTGTCGATTGTGCCGTGATCATCGAAGAACAACGCAAACAAACTCCCGAACGTATGGCAAAGCATAGGTCGCAAACACTCCATGCGTGGACTTGTTTGGGCAGGAAGTGCCCGAGCAAACTGCCGGGATACGATGTTCGCAAAAGTGTATGTCGGATGTGCGAGCTTTGGACTCGGAAGCTCGAACTGAAGCTTGCAATTGCCAAGGCTAAATAACAAACACGCCATCCCCACTCCTTTAGAACGATGCTTCCCCACTAGCATTCACATGAAACCACGAAAAAAAGCAGTTGATTTGATGCTAAAATAGCCATTGTGTGTTCAGCAAAGTTCACAATCTACACCTTCCAACAATCACGCCTCTCTTTCAATCAACAGATGGGCTTGCCTTGCCTTGAAGTGAAGCCGTAGAAAGGCTAGTCCGCAATGCGAAGCACCGCAACGGTATCGAAAGTGACCAAATTGGCACTGTGGGTGCCACAAAGGCCTGACCTTTCAATTTCTACGCCATCCATCTTATCCGGCACAGCAACCGTGGCAGGAGATGTGGGAGGATCTCAACACACTCCTTCTGCCGTGGCGTAGCTCTCGATGAGCCGGTTCATCGTTCCATCACGAGATGTTGGGTCCTTCCAAGGGTCCATCCCGGCGGAAGCCCGGTTCGATGGATCGATTTGTTGGAGTGGGGATCGGTTTCAACCCGAGGTTCGAACCGATGCCATTGGTTCGGACTGGAAAAAGGTGCAGGAGACTCCAACCAAATCAACATCGTGACAGCACCCTTCAGGACGAATTGCGCCGTCTTCGTTGCTGCATCTCGTCCTTCCACGTCCGAGGCGCATCTTCCGGATCCAACGCGGCACGCGCGTCCATCCTTGAATCTCCTGCTTCCCCGTTCGCCGCCGGTTCGGACGGTGCGACGGTCCTCGTCTTTTTCCATCCGTCTGAGAAGAAACTCTTGAAAGGGGATCCTGGTTGCTTTGTCTTGGATTCCTCCCTTTTCCATCTCAGTTATTTCCATCTTTCGGTTTCGAAGGTGGAAACCTGCTGCGAAGCGCGACAGGATGGAAGACAGCGGAGAAGCCATGGCGAAACGACCGCGCGTGAAGGAATGGGAAAGGACGTGGGAAGACGCCATGCCTTGTGCAGAGATGTACGAAAAGTCCTACATGCACAGGGACGCCGTCACGCACGTGGCCGTGGCCGAAGCCACGCACTTCTTCGTCACGGCAAGCGTCGACGGACACCTGAAGCTGTGGAAGAAAGTGATCGGCGACGTCGAGTTCGTCAAACAGTTCCGTGCCCACCTCAAGCCCATCAACGATCTCTGCGTCAGCCCGGACGGCACGCTGTGTGCCACCGTGGCCGACGACAGGACCCTCAAAGTGTTCGACATCGTCGGCTACGATCTCATGGCCTTCCTGCCGCTCTCCTTCACACCGGAATGTGCCGAATGGATATTCAAGGCGACGCACTCGCAGGCGAAGATCGCCGTTGCGGATAAAAACAGTGGAGATGTGATGGTATTCGACGCCAAAGGGAACGGGGAGGAAGCCTTGCACACCTGCAGGCACCACAAGAAACGAGTGCGGTGCATGAAATACGTCGAGAAACTCGATCTAGTCGTCTCAGGAGACGAAAGCGGAATGATAGAGTACTGGTGTGCAACTGCGTACAAGTTTCCAGAGGACAAAGTCAACTTCCAACTCAAATTGGAAACGGACCTGTTCGAATTGGTCAAGCAGAAACTACCCGTGCAAACACTTGCCGTCAGCCCAGACGGTGCATCGTTCGCCGTGATCAGCACAGATCGGAGAATACGAATTTTCAAGCTGAAAACGGGAAAGCTCAGGAGGACCTACGATGAATCGCTAGAAATGGCAAGCCAGGTCCAAACATCAGACAATCCTACCCAAAAATTGGAGGACATCGATTTTGGCAGAAGGCTCATGATAGAGAAGCAAATGGACAAAGAAAATACCGTTCATACGAACGTTCAGTTCGATGAAAGTGGACAATTTCTCGCCTATTCCACCCATCTAGGAATCAAAATCGTACACATCCTCAGCAACAAAATCGTTAGGATACTAGGGAAAGTCGAAAACACAGAGAGATTCCATAGAATTGCACTGTACCAGGGGGCACCAAGCGCCCCTACTGGTGCAAGAATCTTTGCCCAGGATATTGAAAGCTTTCAAAGAGACCCTGTTTTCCTATGCTGTGCCTATAAGAAGCAAAGGATGTACATGTTCAGCCGAAGAGAGCCTGATGATACCGGAGACGAATCCGTAGGAAGAGATGTCTTCAATGAGAAGCCTTCTGCAGAGGAAATGATCGCAGTGAATCCATCCTCAGAACGAGGAGACAAAGCAAAAGAGGTCGTGTTGCACACAACTTCGGGAGACATCGCTATATCTCTCCACGGAAACGAGTGTCCCAAAACTGTCGAAAACTTTACTGTGCATTGCAGAAACGGCTACTATGACAATGTCATTTTCCATCGAGTTATTAAGGGCTTCATGATACAAACTGGAGACCCCCTAGGTGATGGGACGGGTGGGACTTCTATTTGGGGCACAGAATTTGAAGACGAATTCCATAGTAGCCTTAGGCATGACCGGCCGTACGTCGTCAGCATGGCCAACAGTGGATTGAACACGAATGGTTCACAGTTTTTCATCACCACCGTTGCTACCCCCTGGCTTGACAAAAAGCACACTGTCTTTGGCCTTGTTACAAGAGGAACACAAGTCGTTGACCAGGTTGAAGCTACAGAAACCGACGAGCACGACAAACCCACAACTGACATCAAGATTCTCAACACCACCGTAGTCATGTAAGGTAGGCCAACTTTGGGATTTCATGTGAGAAGGAACAACTACATCAATGTGTTCCTTCTCTGTCGCTGAGTACCCCGTCGCTGTTGCCTAAGATGCCATGAGGAGGCAATTTCATTCATCGTCTGGAACATCTGTGGCATTTTTTTCCCTTCCAGATGACTATCGCCCTCCTTGTCTTGAATGTCCTTGAGGCACTGAAGTAGGTCTGAGTGGTCAGTGGCAAACCAGGTGTTGCCAAGATGCAAGCTTCCTATTTCCAGATGCTTTTCGAGTAAGGTCATGGGTATGCTTCCATATGTATCCTGCAGATGTGAATAAACTCCAGCAAATTTTTCGTAGGTATCTGCCATGGATAAGTCTGCTACAGCATCAACCAGTGCTTCGCATTCATCTGCAAATTCAGCCATGCCATTGCGTTGGAGGTGATGCAGCAGCATGGACATGTCTGTTTCTATTTGTGCCCTAATCTTTCTGTGTACTTCTCCTGCTTCGACGTTCTTCGGGCGCTTGGCCAGAAGGATTGCTGTGCAAAAGTGCGACACTACCTTCAAGTAGCTGGAATGAATGATGCTTTCATAGTTGTCTCCTAGCATCATTAACCGAAGATCGCTCCAATAGTCATCTAGTGTCGCGAGTATGGATGGCATTGGTGAAAGAGCAGGCTCAGAAATGTGTTCTTCGGAGAAGAGCTGACGCGTGAGAGGAAGTATGTCCTGCAGGATCAAGCTCCCAATAAGCGTGTTGGCTGCATCTTTTGCATCGAAAAATTCGTTTTTGACTGCTTGCAGTTCATGTGCACCATGCACTAGTAGAGGCAAATCTATCCTTTTGTCACCGTTCAGCGAGCTGATGCAATGTAGTGCATCGTTCGCAATTTGGCATGTGCGCTCAAGGTCTGGCTCAAGCAAACCACCTGCCATCTTATCCACCAGATCCTTGCAGTAGTTTGCATACATCTTGATTCCATGACAAGCTACATTCAAAACCTGACAAGTCAGCTGGCCGCCTTCCTCAATCTCGTCTACTATTCTGATTTGATCGTTCATCATCTGAAATATGTCAACCCAGGTCAAAGAGTGCAGTTTTCCTTCTTCGGATACCAGGGGAGGTTTTTCGAAATCTCTGTTTGCTATGTTCAAAATCCAAGTTTCCATCGACGAAACAACACGTTCCAAGTATTTTTCGTGGAAAGTATTCACCACATCAAGTAAGGATGGTTTCAGGGCTCTTACATTTATATCGAGGTCAAGCAATCCTGACTCATAATCCATGCACCACCCAATTATTTCCAAGATGTCCCCATTGGATATGTTCTCAATTTGACTGGCAAGCCTACCGAAGAAGGAAGAGAAATTCTTATTGTACTCGGAAGCAAAGAAGTAGAAGAGCTCGTAGTCAGGCGGAAAGCAAGGCTCCACAGATCTGTAACACTGAAATAGACTATCTAGAAGTTGTGATGCCTGTAAAAGCTTATGCTTCACGGTTGATTCAGTGGAGAGTGACGGTTCCAGGGCTTCTTCACACTCTGCCTGGACATGCTTGCTGAACTCGTTGAGGCATTTTTCCTTCCCCATATCCGCAGCTTGAGTCATTGTGACTTTGCGCATGATCTCTTTCTTATCGTTCTGCCATTGATGGTTTTTCCCAAGCTCCTCGCAAATTTTGTCTTGCATTCTTATGCACTGAACACATCGCACAAGTAACGAGGGATTCTCTTCTGACAATTGCCGATAGTTTGCAAGGTGATCCCACAAAATTTTGTTGAATTTCCTCCAGCAATACTCGAATTCGCGCTTGACTCTGTGTAGCACGTGGCCCGTATTACCAATTGTGTTTGGGGCATCGCCTCCCTCCATTTCTTCGTACTGGAAAGCAAAGCCTCGGAATGGTCCTAAACTGAAAAGCTCGGTGTACAGCAGAAGTAGGTCGTTTCGATCAGGTGTATAGTCGTCCAGACGGCGATGTATGTCTTGAATCACGGGTATGACATCGTACAGTCCTTCGATGGCTTGGATGAGCTCTTTCGTGTGCTTGGAGGAGCGCATTATGTCTTCGATTGTCTTGGTCTCCCGTTTACTGAACCGATTTTCTTCCCCTTCGGCTTGCTGGGAGAGCTCTTTCACCTGTTTGAGGTTGGATTCCATGTCCTGCAGATCCTTCTGGCACTTCTTCAGGGCATCGTGCATATGTTTGGCTTTCGTCACCATTCTTTCTGCCTCGCTTTCGAGCATGGCGTTGCTCTTCCACCGCTGGTCCTGGAACACGGCGGCCAGTTCTTCCAAGGAGTTGCCTTGAACCGGTGCGTTCAGCAGCTCGTGGAGCACCGCTGCGGCCTCTCGAGCCGCTTCGTCCACGAGATCTGCCTTGGACGTGGCCATTCCTCTCGCGGACCACGCCATGCTCTCCTCCTCGGCTTCGAAATGACACGAGTCGTGTCGGAAAGCACCGGAACAGTCGGATGGGAGAAGGAATGGAGACCGGTCTGTCCCTCCCTTCTGAAAGGGAGGAGACCCGAATCGACACGACCGGGGACGATGGGAGGAACGGGTGTCCCTCCCTGGGAGTTTCTTCTCTCGTAGGATGGGTGCTGGCGCTTGCCGAGGGAGGCGTGTGCGTCGAGCCGCTCGGCATCGAAGGAATCGGGGTCCGTGGGAGATGGATGGCGACAGGACCACCTCTGTTGCGTCGTACACGGGCCAATGCGCACGGAAGAGGCGCACAACCAACGTGCACTTGCCGACACGGCCATGCTTGGCACATGCAGCCCGTGCCCACGAAACGGTCCGGTTCGGACCGATCGTTTGAAACGGGCGAAAATTCCAATCTTCCATCTATTCGCTCCGGTTCGAACCCCAAGGCGAGTTCCGATTCGGAACCGGTCCCGTCCAAGCCGAAACAACCGGAATCAAAGACCGTCCGAGGACCGTAAATGGACAGCAAAGACCGTGTGAGGGAAGGAGCGAAAGACGGATGAAAGACCGGTCTCGGTCGTTGGCACGTGATGGAGGATGCGATGGCGACGGCACGCGACGGCGCACGCGAATTAGCCGCTTTCGCGCGCAATTCGACGGTGAAGGACGTGCTGGAGTGGAAGAAAAAGCTTCGTACCGAATGTGAACTCGAGAAGAAGGAAGTCATCGTGATCGAAGTCCACAACACTGTCGGGAAAGCGCTTGGAATGCTGGCCGAAGCGAACGTGCTCAGCGCACCCGTGGTCGTGCAGGATCAACGCAATGCAAAAGAGAACGCAATCGTTATGCAGGAACCAGTGACATTGGTGGGATTCCTCGGGGTGACCGATGTGCTGAAAGTATTTCTGGACGAATTTGTCCGCGACGCTTTCGAAAATAATCGAGACTTGATCGCAGAAGACGCCGACGTTCGAGAAAGGATAGAGGAACTCGACAGGCTCGGTGAGAAATTCGAAAGGAAAACCGTCTCTTCAATATGTAACGCAGTGTGTGCTGGTGCTTTCAGCTCGCCTCAGAGGTACGATGGAGGAGTCATCTACACGAAAGACCTTTGCATGTCTCTGATGACGGCGATCCAAGAGGGGTTTTTCAACGTGAGAGACAAGATACCAGCGCATAGACTTCTCGTCTTAGAACCAGGTGATGATTTGTTTGTGCAGCACTCAAGAAGCCCAACGACCACGATGTTTGCGAGAGGAAGGGTAGTCGATATCCTTAGCCAGACAGATGTTGTTGGCTACCTCTGCGAAAAGTTGGAGACCCTACCATCCCTGCGTCAATGCAGAGTTTCTGATCTGGAGGTGGGTACATCTTGGTCAGACATGGTGTTTGTGACGTCAGAGATGCCAGCCATCGATGTACTCTCTATGATGAGCTCGAAAGGCCTTACTTCCCTTGCCATTGTAGCACATGATAGCGTGGAGTCTCCAAGAGCAGTGGAACGTGGCAGGTTAGAGGGGAATCTGAGCACCTCTGATTTCCGTGGGCTGCAGCCTCACGAATTTCGACAGCTTGCTCTGCCTGTGAAAGAGTTTTTGGCAGAGCGAAGCAAGTTACGAACTCAAATGAAAGCAAGGCAGAGAAAAAATCTAGTCTCCGTGCCCGAACAGGCCACTGTTCAGCAAGTGCTGGAAATGTTAGCCAAGCACCGAATCCACCGGGTTTACACAGTGAACGAATACGGCCGGGCAATGGGTGTGATCACGCTCACTGATGTTTTGTTGCTGATCAATAGCCTGGCATGTTGAACAAGGTCAAGATCGGTGCATTGTACTTGTTGCTTGCTTTTGGAGAAAGCAGCAGAGAATTGCACCAACGAATGTTCTTACATGACCGCACACGCTCGTCGAGTCGCTTTCGTTGGAGCTAGCATGAATAATGTCCAACAACCTGTGCAAACGACGCTACTGCTGGACTTTTGACCCATTCTGTAGAATTTTTTCTGCCATTCAATCTTACGACTTGACTGGAATCTTCAGCGTTTCTTTGCCCTTGCCCACGCGCCCACTCCGACAGGACATAAGCCAGGACAACGTACTTCACTTCCAAACCCTTCGGTTCAGCCAGGGTCTCCCCAGTGAATCCATAGGACGATAGAGACATGAAGCGAAGTGGGTTCAGAGGCATCCCCTACGTCCTCGACGGTCTTTGCAAGCCTGCGATCGATTGGCAGGGAGGGGGGATGAGGGGGGCCATGAGACCAGATTCCGCAGCGCATGTCGTGGGCGCATGTGGCTCACAGTCAAAAGTCGAAAACACAAGGACGAACCATTTGGGCATCCGAAACGCGACAAGTCAGTGTGCCGTGGATCACAAGCATAGCTCGCGCCGATTCAATCACTACTACAGCGGTGTCTTTGTGGTCGTCAGCGCTGAGGACAGGCAAGCAGGCTCTGGAGAAAGAATGGATTTTCCTACCACTGAAGAGCTTGAACGGTTTCTTGGTTTTGACGTTCACGCCCAGCATCCAGAATTTCTAACGAGCTTTGACAAGGTGATTCCACCCTCCGACGGAACAGGGAGTGCCACTTTTCCAGAATTGGATGGACTGGCGAGTGGAAACTTCTTCCCCGGCGAAAATTTCCTCAGTAGCATACCAGGTGGGCAGAACGTGCTGGTAGAAGCCAACAGGGGAAACTCACTACAAGATTTCAACAGCTTCATATGCGCACATCCTCTGTACCCCAAACTTCTCACTGCACATTTCGAATGTAAGATGATCGGTCTCGACAAACTGGAGAAAGCAAGCCTGCAAGCTGAGTTGTCTGAACTGCTCCGAATCATCACAGAATCCGAACAAGTACACCTTGTGCAATCCAAGAAGGAATTTGCCAGTGTGGAGCACGAGATCAGGAAGTTCATTGAGGACTACTGTCGCTCCCTGGAGAGCTTGAGGGCAGACTTAGAGGGCCCTTACTTAAAGGCCAAGCAGGCTTGTGAGATGTTTGATCGGGAACTCCAGTCCATAAGAGACAACGCCAAAATGTTTCCAAACTTCAAAAAAGCAGAGATTCAGGGTTCAGCCCAAGAGGCGGATTTTCTCCCCGTTGACCACGATGCAAAGTTGAGGCAACAGCTCAAGCGTCGATACAACGAATCCCTTCGATCGCTTCGTGATGAATTTTCCAAGCGCGTGAAGAAAGGAAAGCTCCCGGAGAGTTCCTCTTCTGTTCTCAAGGAGTGGTGGAACAAGCACTTGATTTATCCATATCCTTCTGAAGAGGAGAAAATAACACTGGAACGAGCCAGCAACCTGAGTTCCACTCAAGTCAACAATTGGTTCATCAACATGAGAAAACGGCACTGGCACAAGCTCTTTCCCGAAGGCATTCCAGAGAACGAGCGTGTGGCAGAGGCGTCTTTGCGTGCGAGAGGAATGCTATCGAAACTCTACCGTCCGTAGTTTCTGATCGCTTGCATCTCCATCCGTCGGATGTGTGCGTTCCAGGTTTTTCCGAACACCGTGTCCACGTTTCGTGGGTCCGTTGGTGGAATTCGTTTCGTCTTGCTTTCGATTCTTTCGTGGATGGTTGGGACCAACGTCATGGCTCGTTCCGTCCGGTTGGGACCGTAGCTGCAGTCACGTGGTCCCTCTCCTTCGGGGTTCGGCACCGTCCTCTGCACGACATGTTTCCGTTCTTCCATCGTTGGTCCGATCCCGTCCGGGATGTCGGGGGTTTCGCTTCGATGTGCGTGGAGGATCGTGCCACGGGATCCCTTCTTCACCGGGTCTTTCGATTGGGTTCGACCCTTGGGTTCGGTTCGGGTTGAAAGGGAGTAGTCTGTCCGATCCCACCTTCCCGAACCCACGGGTGGCATGGAGGGACACCTAGGTGGTGGGGGGGGAAAACGAGGCGTGGGGGTTCGTCTACTCGGTCGTCCCTGGTCCTTTCCCCCATCCCAAGGGTCGGTTTCGAAAGGGAGCACGAATCCCTTGGTGTCCCGTCGACGTGTCCCTTCTCCCCAGCGCCCCAACCCAGGTGAAGGGAAGGAGCCAGGAAGGAATGGACGAGAAGAGGGTTGAAGCGACGAGGAACGCCGATCGACCACCGCCACAAACGCCATCATGTTCGGGAAGAAGAAGAGCCGAGCGGAACCGCTCAAGGTGATGGTCACAGGTGCAGCAGGTGAGACAGAAGAAGAGATGCACGTGCACCGCGCCGAAAAGTCGATCCAACGGTGGAACCCACCACGCCGCAACGACGTGAAAACCAAGCGGTGGATCCAGAAACGATCAACTGACGCGTGTTGAACCTCGTGGGATTTCGCAGGCCAGATCGGATACGCGCTCGCACCCATGATCGCACGTGGAGCGATGCTAGGTGCCGAACAGCCCGTCATCCTGCACTTGCTGGACATCCCACCGGCTGCCCAAGCACTCGAAGGAGTCAAGATGGAACTCATCGACGCGGCCTTTCCCCTCCTGGACGGTGAGCGGAACTCGAAACAGTGCGAAGCCGAAACAAGATTCGAAGAAGGAGCGGATGAAAAGCTGACCGAGGATACGACGATCGTGCTTCAGGTGTCCTGGCCACCACCGACCTCGAAGAGGCCTGCAAAGGTGTCGATGTCGCAGTCATGGTTGGAGGATTCCCACGAAAGGAGGGAATGGAGAGGAAGGACGTCATGAGCAAAAACGTGGCGATCTACAAAAGCCAAGCAAGCGCCCTGGAGAAGCATGCCTCCAAGGATGTGAAGATTGTCGTGGTGGCCAACCCTGCGAATACGAACGCGCTCATTCTGAGTGAGCACGCTCCCTCGATCCCCAAGCAAAACATAACCTGCCTGACCCGCCTCGACCACAACCGAGCCCTGGGGCAGATTTCCTTGAAATGTGGAATCCCGGTGCAAGACGTACACAACTGCATCATATGGGGAAACCATTCCTCCACCCAGTATCCGGACGTGAACCATGGATATGTGCTGAAGAACGGTAAGAAGGAGTCCATCCGTGCAGCAATGGCCAATGACGAGTACCTTAACAACGAATTCATTCAAACAGTGCAGCAGCGCGGAGCTGCTGTCATCAAGGCCAGGAAAGCATCCTCTGCCTTGTCTGCAGCATCTTCCGTTTGCGATCACATGCGTGACTGGATGTTGGGGACTGCCGATGATACCCATGTCTCGATGGGTGTCATTTCTGATGGAAGCTATGGAATTCAAAGCGGCATAATGTACTCATTCCCTGTGACATGCAAGAAGGGATCATGGACCATTGTGCAGGGCCTGAAGATCGATGATTTCTCACGGGAGAAGCTCCAGCTAACTGAGAAGGAGCTGGCCGAAGAGAAACAAATGGCAATGGAATGCCTTGCCTAGGCAGGTAGAAGAATCATTTTTGTAATGCAGATTTTTGACATTGATGAACCTTAGTCATCCACAGGCGCTGCAGCTGCACTGTGGATGCGGTCTCCTTGGCCTGGCACAGCCATAGTTTGCCCAAGGTCTGAGGGCATACCTTCCTCGGGATCTTCCACACACTTCTCCACAATAGGAGACACCCCAGGGGAGCTGGAACGTCTGCAGGGTTGACTCAATCCATTTGCATCCTGCTTCTTATGAGCGTGCAAGCGGCCAAGGGACTCTCTCATTGATTTGCAGGCAATACTCACTTGGTGCAGAGACTGTATGGCTTCTTCGGACATGGTCGAAGGTGGCTTTGGACTATTGTAGAAGTTGATCAGTGCCTGCTGGGCTGCGTTGCAAGCATCGTTGTAATGTCCCGCAACCTTCAGCCGTTCGTCCATGCAAGATACATGGTTTTCTCTTCCAAAGTCATGCATGTTGACCCTTCCGATGTTAGGAAGGCCTCCCATTGGAATTCTCTTTGGAGGCTGCAGCTGCTCGAGCATGGTATCTTTTGAGACACTTGCTTGCACAATGGGTGGTTCTGCAGCAACAGTGTCGTTCCCAAGGTACACAGGTAGGATATACTGTGCAAATAGGACCTCTTTCAGCGAGTTCATTCGACTCCTTAACCATCTCACACAATTCCTCAAATTCACTTCCCTTTGCTCCTTCTTCAAAACTCCACTGACCACGTCACGCAATTCAGACACACCACTCAAAATATCTTCATAACTGTCCATACCATACTCAAGCGCAGCCTTAAGAAGCAAAAGGTCTTTCTTCCTGTTCCAATGCGAGACTGTGATTGGCAGCCTGTACAAGCCGTCGTTGAAAAATAAATCCCCACTTTCGCTGCCTTCTACTTCCTCGACCTTTTTCCTCATCATCCATATCAGTGTTAATCGATGGATAATGTCCGACGAAGTCTTCGCAGACATTTGATCGAAAGGCGGTACAAACCCCAGCATTGTAGAATCTTTGGATGGGTCCTGGGAACATGTGCACATGTTGCGAAGGTGGCTGAGGAAAAGCTTGCCATACTGTTCCAGATTAGCTGGATCTATCTCTGGACATCTGGATATAAGCCTGGACCAGTCAGGTTTTCCGCCAAAATTTTCAACACCGAAGCGCATGAGATGCCGATACACAGTGGCACGGTCTTTGGAAGACAAACCGTGTACAACCAAGTCCTTAGGGTCTTCATGCTTTGCCTGCTTCGACTGCCTTGGCAGATCATCGAACTCTGCATCCAGTGATGTATCATCGTCTGAATCATCGTCTTCGTCTGCTGTGTATGGTTCATCATTGGTTTCTTCCTGCACAACATCAACGTATTGTATTTTTTTCCTCTGGCGCTTACCTTTCCCAAGTTGTGCTTGCTTTATTTCTTGCTCCCTATTGAATCTCTCTTGGAGCAGCTTGTCCCAGTAATTATCGGCCTCGCCTTGGTTATCTTCCGGCTGGACCTCGAACTGCGCAACCTTGAAAGCCTTCAAGTAGTCGTCTTCCTCCTCTGCACCAGCAGTATCGTGGCCTTCCCAAGCAACAGATCTGTCCAGTAAACGCTCAAGTGATGCATCATCCCAAATGACAACATTCTTCCGGCTGTCCCCTCCATCTCTACCTGCACGTCCCTCGGCCTCTCTTATGGTGTCCCTTTTCTTTGTCTTGGGACTATCTCCTAACAAACGCAATTCACGGTGAACTTGCTTGCCATCGTCCTCCCCTGCCTCTCCCTCGTTTTGCTCAGCAATTTCTTCCGTGAAGAGTTCTGCCGCACCAAAACGCAAAATATCATCAAGCTCTTCCTGGCGAAAATCCTGGTTTTTGTTCATTTTACGAACAACTAGATGCTCAAGCACTAGTTTGCCTTTTGCTTTCTGCATCATTCGTTCTTCAATGGAAGCCCGTGTGACCATTCTGTAAATCATAACTTCCTTCTTCTGTCCCATCCTGTGTGCCCTGGCTTGTGCTTGAATGTCATTATGAGGGTTCCAATCACTGTCAAATAGAATCACAGTGTCGGCGCTTGCCAAGTTGATCCCTAAGCCTCCAGCTTTCGTTGAAAGGAGAAAACAAAAGAGTTCGCTATCCGGCGAGTTAAACTTGTCTATCGACTTTTGCCTTTCTGGACCAGCAATGCTACCGTCGAGTCTAGCATACGCCCAGTTCCTGCCATGCAACCAATCCTCCAAAATGTCGAGCATAGTGGTGAATTGTGAGTAAATCAGAACTCTGTGCCCTCGCTCATGCAGCTTTTGCATCATGCGATCGAGGAGCTCAAGTTTCCCAGATGCCTGAATGAGACGCTCAGTTGCCGTTGGAAACACTCGCAGCGTGTCATAGAGGTTGTCCTCTGCCCCTTCAAACAGGTAAGGATGATTGCAACACTTTCGAAGTTCCATGATCACATTCTTCAATCTTGTTGCGCGTTTTCCTTCCCGGCTGCTTGAGGGTTGAAGAACTGGATAATTATTCAAAAGAATTTGCCTGTAATATTGCTTCTGCGCTTTGCTAAGCTCTACTCTCACAATGAGCTCTCTTTTAGGTGGCAGTTGCTGCAGCACATCCTTCTTCATTCTTCGAAGCATGTGGGGCGCAAGAATTTTGTGCAGCTTCTGAATTTGCTCCCCCTTCTCTATCTTTGAGAACTCTCTGTCAAACTCCTCAACCGAGTCAAACAGGTTTGGTTCAAGGAAGTGCATCAACATGAACAGCTCTTCTAAATTATTTTGAAGAGGCGTGCCAGTCAAGATGACACGATGTGCAGTGTCTATGTCATGAAGAATCTGAAACATTTTAGAATCCCTGTTTTTCAGACGGTGCCCTTCGTCAACAACCATGCACTCCCAAGCTATACATCGGAAAAAAGAGATATCTGTGGTAATCATTTCATAGGAAGTCAACAGGACATGGAACTTCACTCGCCGCCGCTTCCCATCCTTGGACTGCCAGAAGGTCTTTTGTGCTCTCTTCTTCCCAAGGTCAAGTTGGACAGCCTCCTGTGGGGTGCAGTAAAATTCAAATTCACGCATCACAGCCCTTGCCACTTTATTCCCTTTGTACATCACGATGTTTAAGTCAGGTGCCCATATCGAGAACTCTCTCTGCCAGTTGCTAATTGTTGATAAAGGGACGACTACAAGCATAGGTTTCTTTGCCCCATCCACAAAGAGACTTTTCAAAAAGGCAACGCTCTGGACTGTTTTACCCAAGCCCATTTCATCACCCAAAATTACATTTCTATGATTCTTCCGTGCAAAGCGCAGCCAATTCAATCCTTCCAGCTGATACTTGTGCAGAGTGCCACCATTTAAAAATTCTGGTTGGTCTGTGTATGTGTCATACTTAAGCTTTGATGAAGCCAGCATTTTACCCTCCTTCAAAGCAATAGGCCTTCTACTATTAAAAGCTTTAATGATCTCTTGGTAAGGTTTTACGACGTCTTCTGTTTCCCAAGTAGCTTCATCGTACCCAAGATCAACCCACTTCACTAGGTACTCCCTCGCCTTTCTGGTATTCCGTGCAGCGATAACTCTTTCCACCGTGGTATAGTCTTTCAACCTCTGGTCCACATCTGGATCCTCCCTAGCATTCTTTAACTTCAACTTCAGGCTTGGATCTGACAGGGCCGCGTTTTGCAGGCTCTCCTCTGCAACCCAGCTGCAGTGGATATAGGATTTCTCTTTCCACTTGATGTAGTATTCTGTGGCGTGGCTTTGCAGGCCATTCTCTTGCTTGTGTCTGATTTTAAGGATGCGCTCGACCTTCTCCAGGTTGGTGGAGGGGCTGCAGTATGGGCACTGCCACTCTTTCCTCGGCACCTCCTTGAGTGGCGGATCCAGGCAGTAGAGATGGAACGCTCTGGGGCACGTATCGCAGAGCAGCAATTTTTTCGGATATGCGTTGCTTCTACAGACGGCGCACTCGTCTTCGTGTTCATCTGGGTAGACGTCCATGTCGGTTTCTTCTTCCTCTTCTTCCTGTTCGCTTTCCGTCGAGGATTCTTTAACCACGTCGATTCTTTTCCTTGTGTTCCTGGCACCAGTCCCATCTTGGATGGTTTCACGTCCGTTGTCTTCTTCTCTTTCGCTGGGGCTGTCCATGATCACGACGTGTGCTCTTTTGGATCGCTTGTGGTTCCTGGTTTCCACCACGTATTCTTCCTCTTGGCTCCCTTCCGCCTCCAGGCCTGGGTTCTCTTTCTTCCTCCTGGGCCTCAACGCACGATCCATCTTACGTTTCGTCGCTTGCGTCCTCGTGGTGCGATGGGCGCCTTCCGCTTCCACACGTGCGCTTGGCGATTTCCCACGTGTTTCCTCCATCGGATTCCGCCCCTGTGTCTTGGGGATCTTCCCAGGTCCTGCTTTGGTCTTCCTGGTTGGACCCGAAGGCGCATCGGCAGGTGATCCGCGACCTGAAGCGTCCGCGTGGGAAGGTCGGCGTGGACGGTGGTGGTGGGCGACGGAACCGACGTCGACGCCTGGATGCGAACGTGCGGGATGGGACGGATCCGAGGCGGTCGGAGGAACCGCAGGTGTGGACGTGGACGCCAACCCACGCGATCCCACCGGTTCTCGACCGTTGGGAGCAGCACGAAGGTGCACGTGTGGTTCCTGGTCGCCCATCAGGTCGTCCCACGTCCTCTCCCGCTCCCTCGTCCGTCTCTTGCGCGGTTGGAAAGGACCGTTCCGCTTCACCACGCGCACCATCGTCCGAAATGCTTCCCGCTCAAAAACCAGGACTCCCCTTTCCATCCAAGGCCCACCCCCCTTCCTCTCCCTTCTCCATGCCCTTGTCATGGGCGGTCCTTCCCTTTCAAGCACTGGGAACGAACCCGTGGGAACCCTTTCCACCCCAAGGACGAAGCCTGGGAAGGATGTGGCGCCGCCTGAGCCACCACCTGGCGCAACGAGTGCGCAAAAGAGGATGCAGCGTGGTCTCGGTGGATCGAAGCGGCCTCTTGGGATGCACGTCCAACACAGATAAAGCACCCCCGCCGCCTCCCGGATCGGATACTCCGTTGGCTCGCCACGTGGCTTCGCTCATCCGCTTCCGTGGCGGTCCCTTGACGTTGGCGGAATTCATGCACGAAGCGTTGACGCACCCGAAATACGGATATTACACGCAAGGGGATGTCTTCGGATCCAGAGGAGACTTCGTCACCTCGCCAGAGGTGTCGCAGATGATGGGAGAACTCGTGGGAATCTGGACGCTCTGTGCGTGGCAGCAGGCTGGTCAGCCCAAAGAATTCCGACTCGTGGAAGTGGGACCTGGGAGAGGGACACTCATGGCAGATCTGCTGCGAGCCACTTCCACCTTCAAAGATTTCGCGAATGCATTGCGTGTGCACCTGGTGGAAGTCAGCAAACCAATGCGCCGTCTACAATGGACCATGCTCAGGTGCCAAACCATGCGAGAGCATTTTGGAAAGAACGCAGGACCAAATGCAGACACGGAAGATGTTGGTATCAGCTTCGTGTCTGGAGCCACCGTACAGTGGCATTCCGATCTTGAGGAGGTCCCCAGTGGACCCAGTGTTGTTCTAGCGCACGAATTGCTTGATGCGCTGCCGACCCACCGATTCCTCAAAACGGAGCATGGATGGCGAGAAGTCCTGGTGGATTTGTATGATCACGAAGTCGAGGGCGAAGGATCCTGTGCCCTTCGATTTGTCCTCGCGCCAGGTGATACACCAGCTTCAAGATTGCTTCTGCCTCCTCGCCTCAAAGCTCTCGGGCCAGACGAGGTGGCCAATCTGCAGGCGATCGAAGTGAGTGCGAAGGCGATGGCCTACTCGCAGAAGATTGCGCAGCGAATACAAGAGCACGGTGGAGCAGCACTACTGATTGACTACGGGAAGGATGGTCCGCACGAGTCGAGCCTGAAAGCCATCAAGGACCACAAATTTGTGGACGCACTCCATGCACCTGGGAAGTCAGACCTGAGCGTAGATGTAGATTTCTCTGCCATACGCCAGGCCGTGCAGGAGCAAGGACTGGGGGGTGACAACAAAACAATGTTTCATGGCCCTATCACGCAAGCATCCTTGCTCCACTCATTAGGAATCGCGACCCGCCTGGAAAGTTTGGTGCAGCATGCCAGCGAGGAGCAGAAAGAATCCCTTCTTGCGGGATACGAAAGACTTGTGGGCAACGCTGAAAGCGGCGGTATGGGAGACAAGTACATGGCAGTGGCCATCACTCGCATGAATGCACCTACACCTGTGGCCTTTGGAGGAGGTGCAGACAATCCTCCTTAATAATAAGCATGCCTGCCCCTCTCTGGTACCATCTAGCAAGTGAATAATGGGACACATTTGTACAGTGATCGTCTGTTGATTGAAGCATAACATATGGACAAGAGCAAGCGTACACCGGATATTCTATCGCTTGGTCCTAGCAAAGTCTATCGTTTGGACATATGTCTTTGTCTTGAATAGTCGCCGGAAGACGTTCAAGACGGGCCGATGTATAGGGTCCGAAACTGCCAAAGCTGATGTCGAGGCGTGCACTCAGGAATTTATCCTTTGGTAGAGGAAGAAGCTTGCGAACGACAACCCATGGGCCGTATCCGCTGCAGCTAATAAAAAAAAGGATCCACAGAATGGACCGCCTATATCTATCTTGTTCTCAATAGGATATGCCTGGCTAGCCCAGTATGGCGAATCGATAACATGACCGACACTGTCGCGCTCCATCACGATCCTCCGACCGAGCCTCTCTTCCCACTAAAACAGATCCTTCGACACTTAAGCTTGTCAGTGTCGACGAATTGCAATCAACAGAAACAGAAGTTTGCGCGGGAAAACCGACCAATTTGAGAGGAAGTGAACGAGCCGGATTGAAAACATTGAAGATCGAAATTCTTTGCACGGATGGGTGGTAGATTGCGCTTTGAACAACTTTTGCAAGGCAAAGGTCCATGTCTATCGGTGATCAAAATCCGATTTTGAATCGTGTCCTTGCATGCTCCGAAAACTTTCATTTGACTAGTGTGACTTCAAATCTGCTTATTCGAGGATTCTTTTTGAAGGCGTGGAAATGGAAGGTTTGTAGGATGTGAAGATTCTCACTTTCTTCACATGTGTGTTGCCGCGGCAATGGATGTTGGTAACAAACTCGGCTTAAAACGATTGTTGGAAAGCATGTCCTTTCACTTTGGAGATCCGGGTCTCTCGGGCACAATAACTGCGCTTAGCCGCTACAAATTTGACCACGATGTCTCTTCTTGCACCACGACATACTTGACCGACCTCAAGAGACACTACGTTATCTGGTAGACCTGTTGGATTGAGAGATGGGTGCGTTGTTCTATGGTCAAGAAACAATCGGACTCTGCCTCTTCTCGACACATGTATGAAAAAGTCACAAAGATGCTACAACATCACTCACACTAGACGTCCCTCCTTCGTGCGGGGTCCGTTTTAAACGATGCTCTTTCGGAAATAGTTCAACAATAAGGATCTAGAAATAGTTCTTATGTGGCTCTTCCCCATCAAGCACCTATTAGGAGTTCCTTGTTGTAGTCTTGAGCTTCACCCGTGTGAAGGAAGTTGTCAAAAGAGGACGAAGCGCTTGAAAAAGCAATGCGTTGCTCTCGAGGTCAAGACCGGTTAGATTATCGTGGATGTCCGTGCGAGGTTAGATAGCTCCTTGTCCATGGGCCTCCCCAATTGGTAGCCTTGAGTGAGGGAGTGGGGACCCCAAATCCCCACTTCCTAGAATCGTCAAGTGTTTCACATATTCAAATTCGCTCGATTGAATAGCAAGATGTGTACTCTCCCTAAATCGCCACGTGTCGCAACATTCAATGGGGAGGGCATTCCACTACGCACTCACGTCTTGTATGCAGAACCAACTCCTCACCATCACCATTGGCGCCTTATATGGGATCACGAAAGTGTTGCCTCGAACAACAAGCAATAAGAAAACGTGGAATTGAGGGTACTAAAATTGGTTTTTCATTCGGTACGTGAACAAGGTGTGTGGCAACGACATGCCATTGAAGGAGATGCTAGAAACGGTGAACGATATTCATTCGCATGCACTTCAAAGATCCCATGAAGCTTGTGTTGTCTCGATGCAAGAGACGCATGCCTTTTGAGAATTGTCCTAGGCAAGCGAACATCCTTTCTTGCGTTTGAAACGATGACGATGCGTACAAGAAGGCGATGCTTTTGAGAAAGAAAAGCTAGGACGACAACTTAAGTGCCTAGGCCAACCGTTAGAACGCATGGTGGCAAAATCAAGGAGATGTCCAAGGAACCCTCGGTAAGTTGTCTTCATGTTCGCCCACACGTACCAAACTGCCAACGTCTCTTCGGTTCTTGCAAGCCATGGTGCATCCATAATTGTGTTTGTGGTCGACATGCACGCAAAGAATGTGGGCCAATCCATCATAGCGATTGTTTTGAGGGCACAAATGGATGTTTACCACTCTTGTAGATCATTTGCAAAGGATAGTGGGCAAGGACAAGATTAAGAAGGTGCTATACATTTCCCAAAGTTCATACCGGTTGGAAAGTTGGTATTCTTCTTTTATAAACCGTAAACTTTAGATTCCTCTTGCCACTTCTATACGTGAGTTAAAGTCTACCACCAGACTACACTCGTACTATACTAAAGGCTCACGCTTATGGAAGGTGTGGGAAGATGAGGTACAAGGAATGCATTTGTAGCCGTCCACTAATGCAATTCCGGCTATAAAACGGAATGCAATTTCATCAAGATACAGCGGAATCCCACCATCGACATCCTGAAGCGCATGACCAACGAGCGTCCCAAAACCCTGTGTCACTCAAAGAGGGAGGCATTCAAGACGTTGATCGGATCTTGGATTTACAAAAGAAATTTACCTTTATGTGACCGGGAATGGAACCAAAGAGGGCCTCCCCATGCGAAGTCCATGATGTAGCAATGTCAGGCCCGAGAAGGAGGACTACGGGAAACGACAGTTCTATTCGTCTTCGTTCCATATGCAATCTGCCATTGGAAGAAAGTGTCCCATTATTCCTTTAGTCGAGAGTAACTGGTCAAATCAACTCAACGCACACTCCAAGGAGTTGGTTGTTCAAACAAAAGAATAGCCCTTGTGGGCAAAGATTCTACCTGGATTGTGTCAACTGTAGGCACAACAGCCTCATTCATTGCTTTCCTTGTTCTCCTCAAGCAAAGATAGCAAATCACCGATTGATATCTTGCCATCCATGTCACTATCCAAGCGCTCCAGCAACGATCGGAGTTCGTCTTCACCCAGTGTTTCTTTGAGAAAGGTGAGTGCAAGCCGAACTTCCTCTGTGCCGATAACTCCATCATTGTCTGTATCAATCATCTTCAGTTTTTGGCCAAGCTTGCATTCCACATCATCTAATTCTTTCTCAAGCGATACAAGCAGAGTGTTCACACGGTTTGAGAGAGCAGATGTTGCCGCATCTTTCTCTGCGGCTTGAACGTCTCTGTTGTTCTCAATCTTGCCTGCACGGAACAGAAGCTGAGGAACTCTTCTTGTAGCAAGCTCATTGTACTTCAATATTTCTTTTTCTGCGAGCCTCAAAAACTGGGCGCGCTCCACGCTCACGCTTGAAGAAGAAGAGAGCACTGCCAATGCTGTCTGCACACCCTTCATCTTCCGGGTCTGCGCTTGAAGGACACGATCAGCGAGTTCTTCATTGATCGTTGGGAATTCTGCTGCTAGCTCTTTGCCATCCTTGGGCCTCTGGTCCGCTACGGTGGCAGAGCGCATTTCCAGCAATGCTTTGTCAGTGACTGCCAGGTCCTCTAGCTCCTCTTGGATCATGGCCTGCTCTCTCTGGAAATAATCAAACCGCTGCTGGAGTTGCTCTGCTCTTGTCTTCTCTGATCTACTAGCAAATTCCAAATCTTCCATGACTTCGTCAGGGAGGGAAGTAATGGTCTCTTGCATATCATCCAGTGCTTGTTGCGTAACTGTCTTGCTCTCTGCACCTCTACCAGCATGCAGAATGGTGAAGGCCCTTGATAGAAGTAGGAGGGAAGAGGGCAAATTCTGATTCAGGGACAAGTCCAGCCACTCGGTGAGTTGGCGCCTCATGAACGAGATGGACTCGCTTCCAAAGGGAGCCCTCATGCCACGTGCACGACATGCAGCTCTTAGCTCTTCTGCTGTGAGGCTCTCTATCCCTTCGTCCCTTATCATCTGATCATCGGTCCGAATCTTCTGCAAGTGCTTCCTAAGTTTGGAACGGATAAAAGGATCTGAACCAAAAGGTGACAGACCCACAAATCGTGAAAGGTTTACAAGCTGTGATCTGTCAAGATGATCGAGTGTCAGCTCGTCGTTGAACAATCTTGCAAATCTTAGTATTTCCTGATTATCTATTTTTTCCCCACTCCTTGCACGAGAAACAAACGCCGATAGTTCTTCTGCAGTTGTCTGGACTTCTCCGCCCCTTGTTTTGCTAATCTCGGATGCCATCTCCTCAACGGTGTCCTGCAAGAACTTGGCAAGCTCTATCTTGGCCCTCAGCCGTTTCTTGTACTGCTCCTCTTCTTGGAGTCTATCTTGGAATGTTGAAGGGAGCATGTTAGGGAAAATTTTCAAGGCGACTGGAAGGAGAAATTCCATAAAAGGAACAAGCACAAACACCAGCATGGGCACAAGTCGGAACATGTCTGCAGCTGTTCTTGTCAGTTGCCTTTTCTCTCGTCTAGTCAACGCTTTGCCCTCCACAACTTTTCCAAGAAAACCGACGGCAATTTTAACTTCCAGCGCCAATAGTTTCGTGCCTGTCCAGTAATGCTGTGCTGCATTCTTCGCCGAAACACCGAGCTTGCGAAACCATTCTCGCCACCCCGCCGCATCCATGGCACGAATTCTCTTCCATGCACCAGGTATACTCGCCAGGAAGTCGCGCAGGTATCTCCACGCCTCCGCCATTTTTTTCGCTGGCTTGGTTTGTTGGGCCTGACGCAGCGACGCCTCGGCTCTGCGACGTGCAGCGTCCAGAGAGGCGATCGTTGCATCACACTGTTCCGCATCTGCGGGCGTGTAGTTCGATCCATTCGGCGTGGGTTTGTTTGCATCCTCAGATACCTTGTACGCGGTGGATTTGACTCCCGGATCTGCTCTTTCGGTTGCTTGGGAAGCTTCTTGTATCCCTCGCGAGGCAAAACTAGGTGGTCCTTGGCTGTGGCGCAGCTCCCACTGGCGCAGTTCCGCCCCTCTGGTAGACGCCAAGAACGCACGCGTCTGCCTTTCTCCCAGGTTTCGGATCTGTGACACGTCCCAAAGGCATTTCACGAGCGCATCGGTCCTTCCTGTGCGAGCAGCGGCTCGCCACGCCATGAACGGCGTGCGAGCCATCTTGCTTCGGAAGACGGAGTATCTTCTCGTTCGGGCAGGATCCAGGTGGATGACCCAGGTTGGTTTTCCAATGGAGAGTCCTTTTTACCCGCCCCCCTGGGCTCGATCCCCCATCTAGAATTCGGATTCACGTGACGGGTTCGTCGAAAGCCCATCACGCCTGTCCGGTACCTTGCCGGAGGACGAGCTCAGAGGCTTCCTGTCAGAGAACTACATCAAGAAAGATGCATGCAGCGATAGATGGATCGCAGGAAGGAACCGAGGTTGGAATGGGAATGTGCAAGCAGAATCGAAGTTGGCGTCTCTTCCCATACACGTGCAGCAAGACAACGAGCGGAACACACGCATGTGCCCGCTTTCGTTACATACCCGAATGACCATGCAGCACATCTGCACATCCAAACCCATGCTGAAAGGGTTGAAAAACAGAGATTTTCAACGAGGAGCATATCAAAACCATCTGAAACCAAATCCAGTTCTCGGTCTCCAAGGATAGCAAACTGGTGCGTTCCGCCAGACAGGGCATCGGACTGCACTCCCATCCCGTGTACAAATGGAAGGATTCCAAGATGTGGGACTGGCGATTCTAGGGTTTATGCGATTGCATTGCCTATAGACAAATTTTGCTGCTTCAAGATTCAGAAAGTGGAAACAGTTGCAACAGCGAGGAAAGATGCCGCTCACTGCTTGTCCTCCTCTTCCTGCAGGAGCGCCTGCTCAGCACCTCTGCGAAGAATCTCTTGAGCACGTCGCTGCTTCCGCAAGCGGTCCTGCTCTGCTTCATAGGTTGCTGCTCGCGCAGAAGGAAACACCGAAACGGGGGCTACGTCTGCTCCCAAAGAAGATGCTGCGGCCACTGCACGCGTTCTCGTTGCCCAGTCGAGGGAAAAGGTCAGGGGTGGCCTATTCATCTTGCTCCCGGAAACTTCTGGGGTCTTGTCTTCCCAGACCACCCCTGTCAGCGTCTTCTCTTTGTCATGTTCTTGGAGGTCCTGCAAACCATCCCCAAACGCTGCCAGTGGCGACGCAGCTGGCAGATCTTCTTCCCCCACGGTGGTCGTTGGAGCCACCTCAGGTGGTGCCAAGAAGGGATTGCGAGCCGCTGCATCAGCTTCGGCGGCTGCCTGCCTCGCTTTCAATGGCGCCGGACCCTTGGTGCCACTTATGTCTCCCCATCGATGCCGCTCTTCTACTAGTAAACGAAGAGGTATGCTCTGATCGGTCTTCCGTTTGAACGAGGCGAGTGAACGCTTCGCTTCTCTTCTTTGCCGATCCACTTGGTTCTTTTGTACTGTAGGATCCGTGTCGTGTGCATCGTATGCTGGAGTGGATTTATATGTGTGTTTGTCGGGGAAGGCAGGAAGGAAAGGAGACACGCCCTCTGGAGGTTCCTCGCCAAATTCCTCGAACGTAGGAAGCCGCTTGGCTTTTTTCCGCACGGGGAACGAAGGAACGGTCCTTGCAAAGGGTATCTCGTCCTCCTTTTCCACGTACTCGCACAACAAGTCAAGATCCACTCCCGTGTCTTCCAATGCACGCACCGCGTCCGGAAAGGAGGCCTGAGTGCGTCCTGACATCTCGGCGTACGCCTGCGAAGCTGCGCCCACCTCCTTCAGGTATCGGACTACGACTTCGGCAAGCGCATCCGCTGCACTCTCTCGCACGCTTTGAAATCCAGAAGCCTCTGCGGTCTGAGCAGCAGCAGTGCGTGCCAAAGCACGCGCATAGGCGTCGCTCATGCCTTCCTCTCAAAAACTGGTCGAAAGGACGCATGCGGTGGAGGGGCCAAGGCAGAGTTTTTTCTCGACTCCTCCCGTCGAGGAGGGCCCAGGCATCCTCGATCCATTTCGAGAGATATGTAGGGTAGAAGAGATCGCTTACATGTCACCAACGCGCAAGCGTGTTGTTTTTGATCCCAGTTAGGTGGTCTCTAGTTAGTTAGGAACGTGAAGAAATGTCAAGAGCGCTCAGCAAAAGGCAATGTCCTCCTAACATCGTCCACATCTTCGATGTGACAGTCACCTTTGCATGAGTGACCATGAACTACACAATTGCAAAGTTTGCATAGTCGTTGCTCTCCGTTCAAAAAACTCCTCACCCTTAAGAGAACCAAAACGTAAGTGAAATCGAGGAAGGGAAACCTAGGTTGATCGGTTGCCCTAGTCAAAACATTATTCAAAGAAACCAGCTCCTAGAGCACGCTAGAGTGTTTGTTGGCGATGGAAGATGTTTCACATCCGACGGTGGGCTTGGTGTGGTGACCAGAAATGTGGTGTTGATGGCGAACCTCTTGCTCGAAAAGGATAACATTGAAAATTGCTTTACGGGAGATAGAAAACGCTTGGCATCACATTGTGTCCTTTCAGCTAAGATTGATTGATGTAGGGGTACGAGAGAGCCCAATGTATCAAGTGCACGTACATTGAATTCGTGACCTCCCTAGATCTACCAAGAGGTGCGATGCCCCACGCGTGAACCATTTGATGCATCGCACGTTTCCTCCTCCAACACCAAAGTAATCGCAACCACCTTGGGATGACAAGGAATAAACTTCATATTAGAATGCTTTGCCATTACGTTGATTCAACTCGTAGACTCCAATGAAGGCTTGCTTGGGAGGCCAAACAAGGCTTCTGCTCTGACCATCTTTGCACGGAAGACCAATGTTTTTCCTTGAAAATGGGAAAGTGGTCCAAGCGGCGTAGCAATGCAGACCCCACGTAGACTTGTTGATCTCGCATCCGACTTGCTCGAGCTTGCAGCTTCGGTTCCTTCGGCTATGGTGCTCCGGAATCGAAGACGTCAATTGGATATTTCTTCAACAACGTGTAGCCTTTTCCAACACTACTTCCGGAGATGAGGCTGTTGTGTACACCGAAGGCTTTTTCCCTCTCGCCGGGGGAAGTGTAGGGCTCGACTGGAGGGACTTCGGATGAAATCCCACCCCAATCGAACGAGCGTACCTGGACAGGTAAACCACGAGGACACCCAAAAGGAGGGGGCGGCGCACCAACGTGGAACGAACCAACCGT
Organism: Picocystis sp. L7; assembly: GCA_020975725.1. NCBI lineage: Eukaryota > Viridiplantae > Chlorophyta > Picocystophyceae > Picocystales > Picocystaceae > Picocystis > Picocystis sp. L7. The sequence continues at coordinate 733,506 of QXJR01000003.1, forward strand.
AGAAGTGCCACGCGCGTAGCATGGGAAAAGCGAAGAAGACGAGGAAGTTCGCGCAAGTGAAGCGTGTGCTGAACATCAAAGACGTGAAACAGAAACAGGCGGATAAGTCGAAAGATCAAAAGAAAGTCAGGAACGTGCCCCTGACGTCTTCCGCGCTCTTCTTCAAGTACAATACGGCACTCGGTCCACCATATCAAGTGCTCGTAGACACGAATTTTATCAACTTTTCAATCAAGAATAAAATCGATCCCGTGAAGGGTATGATGGATTGTCTGTATGCACAGTGCACTCCCTGTGTAACGGACTGCGTCATGGCAGAACTGGAAAAACTTGGCCAGGCCTATCGTGTAGCGCTTAAGATGGCCAAAGATCCTCGTTTCGAACGCCTTCCATGCACACACTCGGGTACGTATGCAGACGACTGCTTGTGCGAAAGAGTCAGGCAGCACAAGTGCTACATTGTTGCCACTTGTGATCAAGATTTGAGGAGGAGAATTCGGAAGATACCAGGAGTTCCCATCATGTACATAGCACAGCACAGGTATTCCATCGAAAGACTCCCAGAGGCTACCATGGGTGGAGCCCCGAGGGTGTAATGCTTTAGTACTTCATGTACAAACTGCGCCTTTAATGGTTAGGTGTCATCCCAACAATTGAAACAGAGAGAATAACTTTGATAAAACGTACGGTGTGACTACTGTCGTTCATCATGCTTATCCTTTCTCTTTTTTGTTGCAAGGAGAACGGCTTTGAAAGCAAGGCGTGCCCCCGCTGCAATCGTGGTTCCCAGAACTGGCGCAGCGGCTTTGACGGCATTTCCAGCGGTTTGGGCTGTAGCTTTTGTAATCTCCCGTACACTTTGTCCAGCCGCCTTTCCCATCGGCCCTCTTGCCACATCCCAAGCCATCTTTGCAGGAACCGGAGGGTTATTTTCAGCCTTGTTCAGCGTTTCATCTACACTTTTCAACATCCAGTCGATAGCGTTCCCAGCTCCCGTGTTTCGAGGCTTGCTGATATCTTTCGTTTCTTGCAATTCTTCCTTCCGCACAGCTTCAAGATAAACTCTTGAGTGTCGGACCGGTGGCCGCTGTGATGGCCCCTTCGCGTCATTCGGAGCGCTCGTCGTTGGCTGCCCCGCTCCCTCTCCAGCTTGCGATGGCAGCTTTGAAGCACTCCTGAAGGGATTCCTACTATGCGCTCTTCTCTCGAACGCTTTTCGACACACTCGGGAAGACGACGTCGTCCCTTTCATCATCGTTCGACAACGCAAATTTGGACGAGTTGGAAGGACACTTCGTCTCGTCAAGATCCCTATGTTGGTAAACTAGGAAGAAAGGAGTTTATATTTCTTTTCGGGTATCATGGGACGAGCCTCCTTACCGGACCCACGGATGCTTCGAACTCTCACGTTGCCTCAACCCCATCAAGCAAAAGTGTTCGATGCGTGAACAACTGCTTCCTCTACGATTAACTCAACGTGTTCTAAATCGGTAGGACTTTCCGCAACTAGTCACGTGAAGGACTTGACAATCGCTTCTAAAACACGGAAGAAGTGGATGGTTTAGACATAACATTGGGTGTTGCCCATGTAGTCAACTTAAGGCTTAGACAAAGGATTATAGAATGACGAGAATGCGATACCATACTTGGATCTCCATCATGTAGCAAATGGTTAAAAGAAACTTTGTTTTTGTGCATTGCGAACATTTTCCCCCTTAGATTGTAAGTTCACTAGGTTTAGTCTTTCGACATTGCAATAGGTTTCAGTAGTAGAAGGAATCCACAAACAAAGAGCAAACTCCCTCACATCATGAACGACTTGAAGATAAAAAGATTCTATTACCCCCATCGTTTGCTTCGTGCTTAAGGCTTGTGGCGCATGGGCGCCCACCTCCTTCTCCCGTAATGAGCCAGCGGCACTGGTGGTGGCGTCGGCGTGCGTTCGCGCTCGTTTGCTCGTGCATTCGTGTCGCCGCGGTGCTCGAGACCGTTGGGCGGAACGTTGAGGAACGTTGTTGTGTTCTCGTTCCCCTCCGCCGCGATTTATATTACATCTTAACTCCATTGTGGAATCCGCCCGCGGCTAAGCCACCTATTTATCCGGTTTATCGGCAACGGAGCCCTTATTAGAAAGGGGGACAAACCCGTCCCTATTCGGGGTTATTCCTAGCCCTGCATTCGCCTACGGACATGGTGGAGGAGGACGTCCTTGTGAGGGGAAGGCAAGGGCCTTCCTCGGGCATCCGAGAATATTCCCTCATGCCTCCCTAGTACTTCCTCGTAGGTAGCAAGATGTTGCAAGCGAGGGAACCAAAGTGCTTTTGGCCAATGCGGAGTGATCATGGTCACAAGGGCTCTAGGTTCGGCCTCCAACTTGCCTATCACGGAGTCAATGAGGCAACTAAGTGGGTGTGCCCTGTAGCGTCCAAGTAGGGTCGCGGACAGGGGACACTTGGGCAACGAGCGAGTTGCGGCTCTCAGCAGTCGTTGAGGTCCTGGAAGAGGCTGATGAGGCGAGGAGGTCGTCTCGGAGGACAAGTAGAAAAGTGAATTGCAAGGCAAAGAGAGGGACTGGAGGTCCGTCTCTCAAAACCACTCAATGGCGGTTGAGATGAGGGCAAGTGGGGCACAAGGAGGGTCCACGTGCTGCTGACGGTCAAATCTGACCGTCCGTGCAGCCAGCCGTGGGGCGTCCGGCAGCTGTCCGAGTCATCGACACCGTCCAGCCTCCCCAGCCCTACCTTCTAGAAGTACACGGGGGAAGGGAATCCTTTCGACTCAACTCTACCGGTCAAGGGTTCCCTTCATCCCTTACTGAAACATGTCCATTGACCCGGGGCGTTCTGCATCTAGTCCCGGGCTCTGTTGACCCACATTCAATCCAGACCCGGATCTATGGTATAACGGTAATAGGGGGCAGTAAGGCAATGACTGCCCTTTTACTCCCCAAAGTCTCGGGGTCTTCACGCAGGGTCTCATAGGGTCCCTGCTAAGCTACATTCTCCTGGCTCCTGTCAGGTCACTGACACATCAGACGTGAAGAAAGTCATACACATAACTGATGGGGTCATATAGCATCGCACGTATCTCAGCAGCTGTATAACTTTGCTCGATCCCATCAGTCCAGCGCACGCAATAGTTTTCACCCGATGTGCCAATCACAATGCCTTGAAAGTATGCTTGGGTGCCATCGGAGGCATGAAACAACTGTTGCACCACTGCCTGTTGCAGGTTATGGGGTGACTTGTAAGTCGGTCTTCGTCGGGTCTGGAATGGTAGTTTTGAAGAAGTCCAGGTGTTCACTAATATAGGTGCTGGATACTGTAAATATACTTGGTGTTTATGCTGTTCCACTTTCTCAAGGTTAGAGGCAGCAATGCCCTGTTCGGGAATGCAGCCATTGTTTTCCTCCAGCACCAAAAACTCATCTAGTAGTTCACTAGTTTCATTGACCCACATGTAGGGTTCTGTAGTTGAAGTTGTCTTGACCCAATAACGAACAGGCTGTTGGGGGAAGAGTTGATAGTCTCTTAATAGATAGCGCTGTATGATTACTGCGGGTTCCACGTTGGCATCCACGGGAAGGGAGGTGGATGCACCAGTAGGTTCTTGCGAAGGGAAGAGCGTTAAATCTGAATCAAACCACGGTGCCAAACGGTCAGCATTGAAGCGGTCAGAATAGGGCGAATCAGGGGGTAGTTGTAGCCTGTAAGCCCCTTTTCCCAAGTCTTCAGTAACGGTGAATGGACCGACATAGTATGGGTCCAGTTTGTGCTTATCAGTTGGCCCCTTCAGGCCATACTGGACTTTCACTTGATCACCAACCTTGAAAGAGCGAGTCGGTAATTGTGAACGCAGAGCCTGGAATTTCTCAGCTTGTTTATGCAAATGCTCCAGTATGGTTCTGTACAATTGTCGCTGCTTGTCTAGTAGGACAGTAACCCGTTGGTCTACTGTGGATATCATATCTGTGAGACTCTCTGTATTGTCCTGTAAGGTTAGGAACTGCAAGTGCCAGGGCAACCTTGAAGGGCATCCGAACAAGGCGACAAACGGCGCAACTTTTGTAACAGCATGTACGCTGTCATTATAAGCATGGGCAGCTGCCTGTAAATAGTCATCCCAGTTTAAACGGTCATCGCACGTTAAGCGCAGCTGCTGTAAAAGAGTGCGGTGCTGTCGCTCTGCACCTCCTTGGGATTGTGAATGATACGGTGTTCCAGTGGAATGCTGAACTCCCATTGCAGCGCAGAATGCCTGGAAAAGGTCGCGATACGCCGGCCCATTGTCAGTGTGAATGCGCTGCGGCGTATGGAAGCGGTACACGAGCGCATCTAGCAAGCATTGCGCTTGTCGGAAAGAACTCCAGGAAGTGTGTATAGCAATGTAGATCGCATACTTCGTAAAACGATCGACAACAGTAAGCACCCCATTATGCCCCTTGGCTGTAAGGGGCAATCCTTCGACCACATCCATTACCACTGTGTGAAATGGATAGGGATAAAACTTAGTCTCGGCAAAGAGGGGCTGGTGCCTAGATGTTGTTCCTGGTTTTTGCATCTGACAAGTTGGACAGCGCGCGACAAAGTGATTTATATGCTGTTTCATTCCTTTCCAAGTGAAGTGGCGCTTGGCGTTTGCGAAGGTACGCTCTGCACCGAAGTGCGCCTGGTCATGTACTAGGTGTAATAAGTCCTGACGTAAGGCGTCATCTGCGGGAACCAGTACCACAGCAGGGCCGTCGAAGACATCGATCTGATTTGGTGGGCTGACTTCAAAAAGTAGTCCATTGGTGGCACGCAAATGTGGGGGCGGCGATTGCAGCCATGCCTCATACTGAGGGTCAGATAGAGCGGCGGACCGTAGGCGCTGCACAAAAGAGGGACTGCCCGGATCGGCTAACGCGGACAGAATTCTGGACTGTTTGCCTTGAACACACACAGCCTCGGTAAGACTGCGGCTAGCTAGCGGTCGAAGCGTCCCTGTGGGTGTTTTAAAGTAAAGGTCCAGAAGGTTGGCTATCCACGCTACGGGGAATGCATTGCCGCACAACCGATGTCGCATGCTTGTTGAGACATTCTCGGCAGCTGTGTCTCCAATTTCCATCCCAACCATGCGCTCTTTTTCTGTAACTGTCAGCGCTCTTTCAGATCCATCTGAGTTACGTACCCATGTTGTCCGATTGCGGTCACTATGCGAGTTACTCGTTGCCATCAAAGTGGGGCATTTAAGAACGGGCTGGTTCATTGCCCCAGTAGGAACCGTAGCTCCATCGGTCAAACAATCTTGCCAGGTAAGGGGCAGACCGGGGACATGCCATATACGTGAATTGGACGGAAGCGAAGTCCAGCAGTACCTGCTCCTTTTCTGGGGGCAGTACTGGGACATGTCGTGTAAGGCGGGCTCTCCAAACATTTCCGCAACCTGCTGAAAATCTTTGTAAAGGTGGCCTGCAAAAGGAGTACATTCGATGATATAATCTGGTTGACCAAGTCGGTTGTAAAGGGTATGTACCGTTGTAAAAAGTTCTCTTTCATCCCGCAGCCCATAACTGGGGTAGTCTGGCGAGGTATTGGCTTTGGAGAACGGCTGGCATGGTACCCCCGCGATAAGCAGGTGGACAGGTGGTAGCTTTCTTCGATGCGCCAATACTCGTACATCATTGCCATAACGGAAAATATCTGTGCGGTGAAAGAGTCCAGGTCGATCTAGGTTCACCTCAGCAAACACCCTCTGTATTACCTTTCGGGCATGCTCTTCTATTTCGACTGCTATGTAATCAACTTGTATTGGATAGCCAGTTGGTATGAGATGCCACAGAGCTCGAAGGACTGTGCCCATACCTGCACATAAGTCTAAAATCCGGATGATGGGAGGACCTGTGCTAGGGGGGTTGCGCGATAAGTAATCTGCAGTGATATTTTGAGATCCTGGGCGTTACTCGACAGCGAAAGGTGCAAAGTATGCCAACTTCGCTGTCCAGCGCTGATCCCGGGGACTGAGTTGTTCTGCGGACTTGCTTTGCAAGTACATGCTGGCTTTGTTGTCTGTAAGGACAGTGAATCTCTGTCCAAAGAGAAGGTGCCGCCAATGCTGCAGAGCGTAGACGATAGCACAAGTCTCCTTCTCTGCTGGATGATAGTTCCTTTGTGCTGAATTGAACTTTTTAGAGTAATACTCAACTGGTTCCCAGGTGTTGGGGGAGGTTTCTTGTAGTAGTACAGCCCCCATACCCAAATCCGAAGCGTCAGTCTCAACGCGTATAGGCCGGTCTTCATCAAATAACTGTAAAATAGGTCCAGTAGTGAGCATACGCACAAGGTTTTCAAAGGCCTGGTCATGTTGAGCCTTCCAGAAACGACAGAAGTCGTGGCGGTACTGTTTGCGAGTGAGCTCTGTAAGAGGTGAAGCAATCTCTGCATAATTGCGTACATAGGGCATGTAGAATTGACAAAGTCCCAGGAATGCTAAGTTTTGTTTGTGTGTGACAGGTTTAGGGAACTTTTGTATGCGCTCCACCAAATGGTCTGCACAACTGAGCTGGCCAGCATGTATGCGAAAACCAACCCATTCCAGCGTTCGGTGGAAGAAGTGACATTTTGACTCTTTCAGTCGTATGTCGTTACGCTGGCATACCTCGAGGAAGTCTTCCAAATGTTCAAAGTGTTTCTCTTGATCTACAGAGTGTATCAATATGTCATCCATATAGACCTTTAGAAAGGGCAATGCCCCAAAAATTCGATTCATCATTCTCTGGAACATTGCAGGGGCATTGGCCAGACCCATTGGCATAACCCTCCATACATAGCTGCCGAAAGGAGTAACAACTGCTGTCTTGTCAACATCTTCTCCATTCATGGGGAGCTGGTGAAAGCCGTCTAGGGCGTCTACTGATGAGAAGATACTTGACCCTCTCAAGTTCTGCAGGTGGTCATCTATTCGCGGCAACGGGTAGCGGTCCTTAATTGTGGCTGCATTTAGCATTCGATAGTCGAACACGACCCTCCACCCCCCATCCTTCTTTGGGATGAGGAGGACAGGTGCCCCCCAACTCGATCCCGCACAGACATCCATTTTCCCAGCGTCCACGTATTCGGTCAGCAGTTCGCGTAGAGCATCCTGCTGTTGTGGGGACAACCGATAATAGTTGCGATGCACCGGCTGAGTACCAGGTTCCAGCTGAATCTTGAATGACTCACCGGGTACGCGTTCGCAAGGTAAGGTGGTACGCTTTTCAAAGCAGAGCGCGTACTTGCGGAGCAGCTTCTGCAGTCTCTCTTGTTCGTTGGGTGACAGCGTGCAGGCATCACTGAGCTTACTGCGGAAGGTCGAAGTTTCTAGTTCTTCAGATGTTAGCTCACAGGTGACATCAAGAGGTTGCACCATTAATAATAAACATCCTTCTGTTTGCATGGCCTCTTTGATTTCAGAGGGGGGCACTATAAGGTCAAGTTTACGGGCTTTTATAAAGGCTGTGTCGCCCTGTACTTTATGAACTGTCCCATCAGGATGTTTAAGTTCCATGTACTGATGCTGCCAGTTTATGTGCAGCAAGAAGAGGTGGCAGAAGTCGACACCTAGTATGCATTCAAAGGTCTCAATGGGGGCCACACCAAAATAATGACTCACCTGAAAGGTATCGATTGTAATCTGTGCCTGAATAACTTGGGCCTGGTGCACTTCTGTCCCTACTGCTAGGCTGAAATCAAAGTATTGGCCAGTAGGCCTCCAATTCTGCTGTGTTGGGTCATGCTTCTTCAGTTTTTCAAAGTAGTGAATGCTTAAGAAGGAGTTGCTGGCAAGCGTGTCCACGTACGCCTGTGTGGACAGGTCAGTAGGACCTGTAGGTCCAATAGTACTGCTGGCTGTGAGGAACTCGCAACGGGGGCGAGGGTTTGGCGACGCTCGTAAGGCTACCACCTGATCTGGGTATAAGTTGTTGCGAGTCAACGGATCAGACCTCGCGCTTGCGGGTGGCACCTCTCCTGGCTCCATCCCGACGGCCTCTTCCGTCGGGAGGAGCCTGTTCAGTTTTTTGGCATCATTGGCTGGGTGTGACGGCAATGTTTTGCGTCATGCCCGTAGCGTCTACACTTGATGCACAAGGAATTACTCTGACAGAGTTGAAGTTGGTCTTGAGAAAGACTGGCTCCCAAAGGCAGACTTTTCATCTGTGTTTGCGCAGCCACTATCCTTTTTTGAAGTTCCTCCGATAAATCTCTGAATCGCTTGGCGGCCCGTCCTTCGATCGATCGTACGTTGGGGCGGTAGCTCCCTTCCTTCTGAGGTAAGGCATGGACAGTGGCCACAGATTTGGCTCCATGACCATTTTGATTGAGCGGCCTGACCGTGCGTGAAACACGCCGAGCTTTCTCTCTGTCCTGGGCTTCCACTTTCAATGCGATGGCTGCTATGCCCCATGGGGACACATCTGGCTTGCGTTCCAAATCAACCATCAGTTGCATGTGTTGCTCCACCTTATTGCCACTGTCATATGGCAGGCCGATGCGTAACCTGGTGGCGATGTCATTCTCATCAACCCTTGGACAGGTGGGGTCATCGCTCATATTTATCACAAAACTCAGAAGAAGGAGGCGGTTCAAGTAAGTGATCACATTCTCCTTGTTTTGACGTAAACGAGCCCGCTGAAATTCTTTCCAAGCATCAGGCCCTGGGTCTCTTCTTTGTAAGGTCTCCTTGAGTAGACTGAAGAGAGACGGTAAGTTTGGAACGCGCTCCCGATCAGCCATGATAATATTATCGACCATGATGCGGGCTGTGCCTGTCAAGGTCTGGAGAGCTAGTACTACCTGCTGGGTTGGATCGCTCGCGTAACCTTCAACCCAACAAGCAACCTCCCTATACCAGTGGGTGAGTGCATATGGGTCATCTATCACTTCCGTTCCAGAGAAGCTTTTTGGCTTGGACAATGCCACTCCTTGCAACCGGTGGGAGCCTTCCATAGATTGGTACATCTTGGTGAGTGAATGAAGTCCTTGTTGGCTCAATGGTTGCATAGCCAGGTGGGAAGCATCCCCAGCTGCCTTCTCATTGGGTTCAACTGATGGTGGAGTAGGTCCATTGTCCTCGCGAGGGAAATCCTCCTCCCCAAGCGGTTCTTCTTCTTGCACTTGCGGGTCTTGAGCGGGGGTGTCGTTACGCAAACGACATAGTTGACTTTCCAACTCCTCCACTTGCTGAGCAAGGGCGGATCGAGCGTGTTGCTCACGTTCCAACTCACCTCTCAACCGTTGCATTCGTGTGGCGGTTCCGGAGAGGAATTCTTCCTCCGAGTCGCTCATCGCCAAGCGAAGCTTCGACAATGTAGCGTCCAAGTAGGGTCGCGGACAGGGGACACTTGGGCAACGAGCGAGTTGCGGCTCTCAGCAGTCGTTGAGGTCCTGGAAGAGGCTGATGAGGCGAGGAGGTCGTCTCGGAGGACAAGTAGAAAAGTGAATTGCAAGGCAAAGAGAGGGACTGGAGGTCCGTCTCTCAAAACCACTCAATGGCGGTTGAGATGAGGGCAAGTGGGGCACAAGGAGGGTCCACGTGCTGCTGACGGTCAAATCTGACCGTCCGTGCAGCCAGCCGTGGGGCGTCCGGCAGCTGTCCGAGTCATCGACACCGTCCAGCCTCCCCAGCCCTACCTTCTAGAAGTACACGGGGGAAGGGAATCCTTTCGACTCAACTCTACCGGTCAAGGGTTCCCTTCATCCCTTACTGAAACATGTCCATTGACCCGGGGCGTTCTGCATCTAGTCCCGGGCTCTGTTGACCCACATTCAATCCAGACCCGGATCTATGGTATAACGGTAATAGGGGGCAGTAAGGCAATGACTGCCCTTTTACTCCCCAAAGTCTCGGGGTCTTCACGCAGGGTCTCATAGGGTCCCTGCTAGGCTACAGGTTACAGGCCGTGTATTGAGCATGGCATTCATGTTCTCTGGTGCACAAAGCTTCAACCAACAAATTGGCACGTGGGATACCAGCAGCGTGACAAGTATGCAAGGTATGTTCAAGACTGCTAGTCAGTTTAACCGAGGCATTGGTGAGTGGGATACCAGTAGTGTGAAGGATATGCAACATATGTTTGCTGGTGCTAGCAGCTTCAACCAGGACATCAGCAGCTGGGATACCAGCCAGGTGACCAAAATGAGTGGAATGTTCTACGGTGCTCAACGCTTCAACGCAGACATTGGTACTTGGGACACAAGCCATGTGGTCTTCATGTCAGGAATGTTCAGTTGGGCCACGGCCTTTGGACATGACCTGTCACGATGGTGCCTACCCGTGACTCAACTCGATTTCTTGAACTTTGCCCTCGGCAGTCAGCTCCAACCAGACCAGCTTCCAGTGTGGGGAACATGCTCTGGAGGAGTAGGCACTCTGCCTTCACCTCCACCATCGCCACCGCCACTGCCACCTCTGCCCGATCTAACGGCTCCCTTGACGCTGTCCCGCTCGGTCCCTGCAGGTCCGTTTTCCAACGAGGAAGTGCTGAACCAGGATATCGTGTTTGCTTGCAAGGTGGTTTTCCCCACCATTGTGGAGGAGGATGTGATGTTGTTCAACCACGGAGCCAAAGGGAGAGGAACCTGGGTGGGACTAGTGGCCGGCAATCCACCGATGCTGGTGGCGCGAGCAGGGGCAGGCACGGATCCCCCGGGACCAGGAACCGCCCGTCTAGAAACGGAAGAGTTTCCCTTGGATGGACAGGCACACGAGGTGGTGGTGGACATCCGCATCCGTGGTCCCGGTCGCATACGGGTGTACCTGGATGGTTCCTTGGTGGGCACAGGCGTCTCTCCCAACGAGGAGCTTGACCGTGGCATGTTTTCCGGAGGCAGCAACCCGGCGTATGGGGAAGGGGGATCCACTCCTGCAGCGAAGACAAATCGCGCTTGGCCTGGATATCCAGGATCCCTGCAATCGAACCTCAAGATCTTCGGAGGGGACAGTTGGTCAATGCGTGAGATATGGCTTTCGACATGCTTGACTATGGTCAGAAACACAAGGTTTAGTAAAGTTTTGCCGTTCCTACTGTTCAGTGTGCCTGCCTATTTGCTCGTCCAAAGCTAGCAAAAGTAGAATAGGAGTTTGTGCATGAGGTTTCTGCCAGTGGACCATGCACGTTGTCCAATGGATGGCTGCTTCGTTCTGATCTGAATGCCCACGTGTGACATGCGCTTGCAGTGGATGGAAGTGCAAGATTGCTTGAGGAATCCTAGCATGGGCGATGGATGGGCCAAGGGAAAGGGTCCACCTCTTTTGTGTGCATGTGAGTATTGAGAAGAGTTCATTGTGGAAGAAAGTAGCCGACCCGTTCCTTTTCCTATTCCTTTCTTCCACCCCCTTTGGGCTCTGTTAAGGATCCCTTTTTGGATGCCCCTCCGTCCCCCATCTGGATCCCACCGGGAACGGGAACGGGAATGAGGTAGCGAACGGGGTCTCGCGACATCCCTCGTTCCGACCCCGAGGGAGGTATCTAAGCCGCCCCGACCCCGACGAAGACGATGGAACGACGCGGTGCCGCCACGAGTTTCGCGCGCCCTGTTTGCGCCGATGGGCGCGTCGCGGGAATACGTGTCCTTTGTGTCGGGACCCGTTGTAACTTGACCGTGGACCCAACTGACCCCGAATCGTACCCACCCCGAACCGAACCGAACCGACCGTGGAGAAGCCCCTTTGGGCGGTTGTTGTCGTTTCGAGGAGAATTGATCCAAAACTCGGAAGACAAGCCTCTCGAGGCCTCCAGAGACTGGCGGAAGCCTCGTCTCGACCTTTCCTCCCATGCCGAGGCCACGAAGGGACTGTTGCGCCGAGCCCTCTCGAGACACCTGTCTTGCCGAGGTTGTCCTTCGACGATGAGGAATATGCACTCCATGGCGAGGCTTTTGAGAGGTTCTCAATCATACTCAAGCCATTTACTTGGGACTTGTTTGCCTCGCCAAACAATGCCCAATGTCCGGCCTTCTTAACACGGGAGACCCATGCTCTCGCCCAAGAATGGGCTAGTCTTGGCAACCTATGGGCACACCCACCATGTTGCCTCATTGACTCCGTGATAGGCAAGCTGGAGGCCGAACCTAGAGCCCTTGTGACCATGATCACTCCGCATTGGCCAAAGGCTCCCTGGTTCCCTCGCTTGCAGCATCTCGCTACCTACCCGGAGGTACTAGGGAGGCATGAGGGAATATTCTCGGATGCCCGAGGAAGGCCCTTGCCTTCCCCTCACTGGGACAGTAAGGGATAGTGTCGAATCAATTGAATTAAAGGCACAGAAACAGCAAGCGTTTCCCACACTGTCTCTCTCAAGGGGGGGTGCTGCATATGCTCAATATGCAGCAGAGTGGGGAAAAGGGGAAAATCGGGATTCCATCGGGGTGTCCAGAAGCAGCGCCGATCATGGCGCGGCTCGGGACAACATCGGACCCGCGCACAGGCGCACGAGTGATCAACGCGCACCTCTGCGCCGGCCCCTCGACACAGGATGATCTGGTGGACCTCCATGTAGAGGGAGAAGGCAAAATCGTACGTGATGGGAGGCTGCTGCGCGTCGATTCGAGGCCGTCCTGCAGCTCGTGCAGGAGCTCCAGGACGCTGCTGCTCGTCGATTCGAGGCCGTCCTGCAGCTCGTGCAGGAGCTCCAGGACGCTGCTGCGCGTCGATTCGAGGCCGTCCTGCAGCTCGTGCAGGAGCTCCAGGACGCTGCTGCGTGTCGATTCGAGGCCGTCCTGCAGCTCGTGCAGGAGCTCCAGGACGCTGCTGCGCGTCGATTCGAGGCCGTCCTGCAGCTCGTGCAGGAGCTCCAGGACGCTGCTGCGCGTCGATTCGAGGCCGTCCTGCAGCTCGTGCAGGAGCTCCAGGACGCTGCTGCTCGTCGATTCGAGGCCGTCCTGCAGCTCGTGCAGGAGCTCCAGGACGCTGCTGCGCGTCGATTCGAGGCCGTCCTGCAGCTCGTGCAGGAGCTCCAGGACGCTGCTGCGCGTCGATTCGAGGCCGTCCTGCAGCTCGTGCAGGAGCTCCAGGACGCTGCTGCGCGTCGATTCGAGGCCGTCCTGCAGCTCGTGCAGGAGCTCCAGGACGCTGCTGCGCGTCGATTCGAGGCCGTCCTGCAGCTCGTGCAGGAGCTCCAGGACGCTGCTGCGCGTCGATTCGAGGCCGTCCTGCAGCTCGTGCAGGAGCTCCAGGACGCTGCTGCGCGTCGATTCGAGGCCGTCCTGCAGCTCGTGCAGGAGCTCCAGGACGCTGCTGCGTGTCGATTCGAGGCCGTCCTGCAGCTCGTGCAGGAGCTCCAGGACGCTGCTGCGCGTCGATTCGAGGCCGTCCTGCAGCTCGTGCAGGAGCTCCAGGACGCTGCTGCGCGTCGATTCGAGGCCGTCCTGCAGCTCGTGCAGGAGCTCCAGGACGCTGCTGCGCGTCGATTCGAGGCCGTCCTGCAGCTCGTGCAGGAGCTCCAGGACGCTGCTGCGCGTCGATTCGAGGCCGTCCTGCAGCTCGTGCAGGAGCTCCAGGACGCTGCTGCGCGTCGATTCGAGGCCGTCCTGCAGCTCGTGCAGGAGCTCCAGGACGCTGCTGCGCGTCGATTCGAGGCCGTCCTGCAGCTCGTGCAGGAGCTCCAGGACGCTGCTGCGCGTCGATTCGAGGCCGTCCTGCAGCTCGTGCAGGAGCTCCAGGACGCTGCTGCGTGTCGATTCGAGGCCGTCCTGCAGCTCGTGCAGGAGCTCCAGGACGCTGCTGCGCGTCGATTCGAGGCCGTCCTGCAGCTCGTGCAGGAGCTCCAGGACTCGTTTTTTCAGGCGTTCTAAGAGCATGGAAGCGCAAGTTGCACTAGTGTTTTGCATTCTCTTGTTGTTTATTATCTTAAATTGTATGGTGAACAGTGGTGTTCTCTTCATGTTTTTTTAGGTGGTGTGGTATGGTGTCGTGTGTATGTTATGGCCATTTGCTACTGCAATATGGATCACTTTAAAACCTTCTATCTCTTGCGAGCTGTTTTCTGAGGATGTTTAAGAAAGAATTCTGATTTTTGATTCCTATGCATACATTTGTACTAATGTGTGAGCCTTTTAGCGAGATACTCAAAGATATCCAGTGCACTCCAAGATTTCGTGTGCCAGAGTACCTCCTTAACTTGAGCAAGGGACATGTGTTGGATGAAAAGTTCTAGCATATCCTTTGCTTGCTCTCGTTGCTGTATACTCGGGCGGTCGAAAGATTGCCACTCATGCTTGTCAAATGGCCACCATGGTGCATGTTGTGCAAGTATAACTTTTCGTTCGTTGTGGAGCTCATCTTTTGTAACTTTTAAACGTCTAAAAGCAAGTGTTTTTGATTTCCCTGGAATTCCATTTACAATTGCACGTTGACAAATACGCACCGCTGCACACTGTTCATCAATGCAAAGGGAACTATTAACGACAGCTCCACGTTGTAATGGGCACGTCCGAGGCACCAGGTGCCCCGTTTTTTTTTTCGGCAAGCCTCTTGTCAACTTGTGCACCTCACCTCCAAATGTTAGTGACGGACGTTTAGGAGTAGCAACGGAAAGCCACGCATGCCCGCCATTTGCGACGGACCGGGAAAGGTATGCGCAGTCTCCGGCGCCGCTTACGTACCCTTTGATCGCGCAGAACCAGCCGGAGACGCAGCCGTCGTCGGCACAGGCCGTTTGGAACCCGATACCTTTCCTCCCCAAGAGGGAGAATCCTCTTCCAACTTTATTGCTACAGGGGCGGTATATTTGTTGTGTCCCTTGCGAGCAGTTCATGACGTCTTTCGAACCATACATTCGCACAATATTGATATGCAAAGGGTCTTCCCTACCTTCCTTTGAGCTCAAGATGTTAGTCCACGCTTCCATTTCCGCAATTTCCATCAATCAAGAAGCTCATTGTCTAAACTTCATTGATCATTTGGACCTTGGATACATTCAAGAATTGCTTTTGTTCTAGACAAGTTTATACAATGAGCTTCTTGATTGATGGAAATTGCGGAAATGGAAGCGTGGACTAACATCTTGAGCTCAAAGGAAGGTAGGGAAGACCCTTTGCATTGATGAACAGTGTGCAGCGGTGCGTATTTGTCAACGTGCAATTGTAAATGGAATTCCAGGGAAATCAAAAACACTTGCTTTTAGACGTTTAAAAGTTACAAAAGATGAGCTCCACAACGAACGAAAAGTTATACTTGCACAACATGCACCATGGTGGCCATTTGACAAGCATGAGTGGCAATCTTTCGACCGCCCGAGTATACAGCAACGAGAGCAAGCAAAGGATATGCTAGAACTTTTCATCCAACACATGTCCCTTGCTCAAGTTAAGGAGGTACTCTGGCACACGAAATCTTGGAGTGCACTGGATATCTTTGAGTATCTCGCTAAAAGGCTCACACATTAGTACAAATGTATGCATAGGAATCAAAAATCAGAATTCTTTCTTAAACATCCTCAGAAAACAGCTCGCAAGAGATAGAAGGTTTTAAAGTGATCCATATTGCAGTAGCAAATGGCCATAACATACACACGACACCATACCACACCACCTAAAAAAACATGAAGAGAACACCACTGTTCACCATACAATTTAAGATAATTGTGGCGCTTGCGCGCCCACCTCCTTTTCCTGTGGCGCGAAGACGACGAGGGTGGTGGCGTCGGCGTGCGTTCGCGCTCGTTCGCTCGTGCGTTCGTGTCGCCGCGGTGCTCGAGACCGTTGGGCGGAACGTTGAGGAACGTTGTTGTTGTCTCGTTCCCCTCCGCCGCAATTAATATTACATCTTAACTCCATTGGGGAATCCGCCCGTGGCTAAGCCACGTATTTATCCGGTTCATCGGCCACAGAGCCCTTATTAGAAAGGGGGACAAACCGGTCCCTATTCGGGTTAGTCCTGGCCCTGCATCCGCCTAGGGACATGGCTAAGGAGGACGTCCCAGTGAGGGGAAGGCAAGGGCCTTCCTTGGGCATCCGAGAATATTCCCTCATGCCTCCCTAGTACCTCCTGGTAGGTAGCGAGATGCTGCAAGCGAGGGAACCAGGGAGCCTTTGGCCAATGCGGAGTGATCATGGTCACAAGGGCTCTAGGTTCGGCCTCCAGCTTGCCTATCACGGAGTCAATGAGGCAACAGGGTGGGTGTGCCCATAGGTTGCCAAGACTAGCCCATTCTTGGGCGAGAGCATTGGTCTCCCGTGTAAAGAAGGCCGGACATTGGGCATTGTTTGGCGAGGCAAACAAGTCCCAAGTGAATGGCCCGAATATAATTGAGAACCTCTCAAAAGCCTCACGATTGAGTGCATATTCCTCATCGTCGAAGGACAACCTCGGCAAGACAGGTGTCGCGAGAGGGCTGGGCGCAACAATAATAAACAACAAGAGAATGCAAAACACTAGTGCAACTTGCGCTTCCATGCTCTTAGAACGCCTGAAAAAACGAGTCCTGGAGCTCCTGCACGAGCTGCAGGACGGCCTCGAATCGACGAGCAGCAGCGTCCTGGAGCTCCTGCACGAGCTGCAGGACGGCCTCGAATCGACGAGCAGCAGCGTCCTGGAGCTCCTGCACGAGCTGCAGGACGGCCTCGAATCGACACGCAGCAGCGTCCTGGAGCTCCTGCACGAGCTGCAGGACGGCCTCGAATCGACACGCAGCAGCGTCCTGGAGCTCCTGCACGAGCTGCAGGACGGCCTCGAATCGACACGCAGCAGCGTCCTGGAGCTCCTGCACGAGCTGCAGGACGGCCTCGAATCGACGCGCAGCAGCGTCCTGGAGCTCCTGCACGAGCTGCAGGACGGCCTCGAATCGACGCGCAGCAGCGTCCTGGAGCTCCTGCACGAGCTGCAGGACGGCCTCGAATCGACACGCAGCAGCGTCCTGGAGCTCCTGCACGAGCTGCAGGACGGCCTCGAATCGACGCGCAGCAGCGTCCTGGAGCTCCTGCACGAGCTGCAGGACGGCCTCGAATCGACACGCAGCAGCGTCCTGGAGCTCCTGCACGAGCTGCAGGACGGCCTCGAATCGACGCGCAGCAGCGTCCTGGAGCTCCTGCACGAGCTGCAGGACGGCCTCGAATCGACACGCAGCAGCGTCCTGGAGCTCCTGCACGAGCTGCAGGACGGCCTCGAATCGACGCGCAGCAGCGTCCTGGAGCTCCTGCACGAGCTGCAGGACGGCCTCGAATCGACGCGCAGCAGCGTCCTGGAGCTCCTGCACGAGCTGAAGGACGGCCTCGAATCGACACGCAGCAGCGTCCTGGAGCTCCTGCACGAGCTGCAGGACGGCCTCGAATCGACACGCAGCAGCGTCCTGGAGCTCCTGCACGAGCTGCAGGACGGCCTCGAATCGACGCGCAGCAGCGTCCTGGAGCTCCTGCACGAGCTGCAGGACGGCCTCGAATCGACGCGCAGCAGCGTCCTGGAGCTCCTGCACGAGCTGCAGGACGGCCTCGAATCGACGCGCAGCAGCGTCCTGGAGCTCCTGCACGAGCTGCAGGACGGCCTCGAATCGACACGCAGCAGCGTCCTGGAGCTCCTGCACGAGCTGCAGGACGGCCTCGAATCGACGCGCAGCAGCGTCCTGGAGCTCCTGCACGAGCTGCAGGACGGCCTCGAATCGACACGCAGCAGCGTCCTGGAGCTCCTGCACGAGCTGCAGGACGGCCTCGAATCGACGCGCAGCAGCGTCCTGGAGCTCCTGCACGAGCTGCAGGACGGCCTCGAATCGACGCGCAGCAGCGTCCTGGAGCTCCTGCACGAGCTGCAGGACGGCCTCGAATCGACGCGCAGCAGCGTCCTGGAGCTCCTGCACGAGCTGCAGGACGGCCTCGAATCGACGCGCAGCAGCGTCCTGGAGCTCCTGCACGAGCTGCAGGACGGCCTCGAATCGACGCGCAGCAGCGTCCTGGAGCTCCTGCACGAGCTGCAGGACGGCCTCGAATCGACGCGCAGCAGCGTCCTGGAGCTCCTGCACGAGCTGCAGGACGGCCTCGAATCGACGCGCAGCAGCGTCCTGGAGCTCCTGCACGAGCTGCAGGACGGCCTCGAATCGACACGCAGCAGCGTCCTGGAGCTCCTGCACGAGCTGCAGGACGGCCTCGAATCGACGCGCAGCAGCGTCCTGGAGCTCCTGCACGAGCTGCAGGACGGCCTCGAATCGACGCGCAGCAGCGTCCTGGAGCTCCTGCACGAGCTGCAGGACGGCCTCGAATCGACACGCAGCAGCGTCCTGGAGCTCCTGCACGAGCTGCAGGACGGCCTCGAATCGACGCGCAGCAGCGTCCTGGAGCTCCTGCACGAGCTGCAGGACGGCCTCGAATCGACACGCAGCAGCGTCCTGGAGCTCCTGCACGAGCTGCAGGACGGCCTCGAATCGACGCGCAGCAGCGTCCTGGAGCTCCTGCACGAGCTGCAGGACGGCCTCGAATCGACGCGCAGCAGCGTCCTGGAGCTCCTGCACGAGCTGCAGGACGGCCTCGAATCGACGCGCAGCAGCGTCCTGGAGCTCCTGCACGAGCTGCAGGACGGCCTCGAATCGACACGCAGCAGCGTCCTGGAGCTCCTGCACGAGCTGCAGGACGGCCTCGAATCGACGCGCAGCAGCGTCCTGGAGCTCCTGCACGAGCTGAAGGACGGCCTCGAATCGACACGCAGCAGCGTCCTGGAGCTCCTGCACGAGCTGCAGGACGGCCTCGAATCGACGCGCAGCAGCGTCCTGGAGCTCCTGCACGAGCTGCAGGACGGCCTCGAATCGGCACGCAGCAGCGTCCTGGAGCTCCTGCACGAGCTGCAGGACGGCCTCGAATCGACGCGCAGCAGCCTCCCATCACGTACGATTTTGCCTTCTCCCTCTACATGGAGGTCCACCAGATCATCCTGTGTCGAGGGGCCGGCGCAGAGGTGCGCGTTGATCACTCGTGCGCCTGTGCGCGGGTCCGATGTTGTCCCGAGCCGCGCCATGATCGGCGCTGCTCGTGGACACCCCGATGGAATCCCGATTTTCCCCTTTTCCCCACTTTGCTGCATATTGAGCATATGCAGCACCCCCCCTTGAGAGAGACAGTGTGGGAAACGCTTGCTGTTTCTGTGCCTTTAATTCAATTGATTCGACACTATCCCTAATTGCACTGGGACGTCCTCCTCCGCCATGTCCCTAGGCGGATGCAGGGCCAGGACTAACCCGAATAGGGACCGGTTTGTCCCCCTTTCTAATAAGGGCTCTGTGGCCGATGAACCGGATAACTACGTGGCTTAGCCACGGGCGGATTCCCCAATGGAGTTAAGATGTAATATTAATTGCGGCGGAGGGGAACGAGAACACAGCAACAACGTTCCTCAACGTTCCGCCCAACGGTCTCGAGCACCGCGGCGACGCGAACGCACGAGCGAACGAGCGCGAACGCACGCCGATGCCACCAGCAACGCCGCCAGCTCGCTAGGGAAAGGGAGGTGGGCGCCCACGCGCCACACCCCTAAGTGAGACCCCATCATGGAAATTCTCTTTCCGCTTGCGCCAAGTACGTAAGCCTCGCTCTTTTTGGCGCCTCCCAGGCCACACTTCGAAGGCCTCCTACTACTACGCGTGCATCCTCGTTAGCAACGGGTAAGCATCAATACAAAACGTCTAGATTTTGAAAAAACGAAGTGGACATGCCACGAACAGTTTCGTACACATGCTTGAGTCCGTTTCACTGTGCTTTGCACCCAAACTACCCCCGGCAACATTCAAATATTAGGAATTCGAGGAGCCTTGAGCTAATGAATGCGCCAAGCACGGTTGTGAGCATGGAAGGGCTTCAAGCGATAGGAGAAATGGATGCACGCGTCGTGTAGAGTCCCCAAGGTTTACGGTTGTCAGTGAGCAATCAACATTAGGGCATCTAAAATGCCATTCTTGGAAGTTTTACCTTTTGCAAGCTCTTGCACCATCTGAATCTCCGTCCGAGACAACCTTGGCCTCGTTTGGCATGCCGCGAGATGTTATGTTCGGGATATGAGTCCCAATTGCATAATCGGTATTCTTCTTGTGAAATTCACAAAGTGACTTTGTCGTGATTCCTTGTAAAAAGGTGCCCTTTTTCGTTGCTCTCGTACCCCAAATTAGAGTTCGCATGAGGACACCGTCCAAGATCTTGTCGAGTATGTTCACATCCAATGAATTCTTTTGCTTCCGTTGTTGGAATCGCTCGAATGTTAGTACTCTGCATTCTCACGTGTGGTGAGGAAGTTGGATGACCTTCCCCACCTCCTCTCCGGGCAAGATGCACCTTCATTGGCGTGATATCGGTCTTTGATAAGCGGAATCGCTTTCTGGCGTTGTTAAGGTGGGAATTATAGGCTTTGCGGAAGAATGCAAACATTCATCAAGGGTGGCTCGTGTTTGTTTACATGAAGTACATAGTTGTGCAGCAACGAGTTCTTAAGGCTATCTTGGCAGCCGACAAGCCTCTGTAGTCGGATGGGCGCCAAGTCATGTCCGGCCCTATGGCTATTGAACATGCGGTGAGTTTGTACGACTTCTTGCATGCGAGGTCAAAACTACGAACTATCCATCTTGGATCGCATTTCGTGAAATGATGCCCGCGTGCATTGGCTACCCCTGAGAAACATGGACATCAAGGCACACGCACTTGGACAACCCACCAAAAGGAGTGGCACAAGTATGCACTCCCCTTGGCAGTCAACCTCATGTCCACGAATGGCTCCCAACCGTGGATGTCTACCGATTCTTGCCTGTGTGTCCCGACTATATCGAGAACTCGTTGCCCCTGTGTCTGAGCTGGATGCATTATGTATTGCGTTCATCCGGTATTCTTTTGTCTCCTAGTTACTCAGTAGGGAATGGCACTTCTTGCCAAAAGTAGAAAGCAATGGACGCCAGCATGTGTGGTCATGCACCACTGGGATCGTACAAAATTTTGCAAGTGATGGTGATCATACCACACGAGGCCTTCTTCTTACGCAGAATTTTTTGAAGGGGCATGGAGCAAAAGCATCCTTGGCAAATCATCGAGAACGCCTGGTTTAGCCTCCTCTTATTTATTACGGCCTTACCGGTGGAAGGCGGAAACCCGTGGGCCCCCGCGGTGGTACATCCCCGCGAAGAAGCTTCAAAGCTCGTTCCTCAGTCGTGCGAGGATCGACTACGAGGTCTTCAGTTTGGAAAACAAAATTGAGGTGCAGGAAAAGCATACCAAGGAAAATGTCAGCAGGGCACCGTAGAAGAAGTTGATGTAGCGCACCACTTCGGACCGAGTTGCCACACCAGTGACATGGCCAACCATGGTGGATGCTACGTTTCCTGCAAAGCGCCCAAGAGTGCCAGCTTCCGTCGCCAGGAAACCCATGTTGAAGGTCCCCGCCGCATATCGTTTCGGTAGCTTTTTCGACATCAAGGACATCGAAACAGCTTCCATGATCACTGTGGCCGCCAAGACACAGACGCCTCCAACTGTGTACCTTAGAACTGACAAGCTACCTCTGACAGCAAGCATGATTGTGCAGCCTGCAGATCCGAGAAGATCTGCACCCAGCAACATGCTGCGATCGCTGATGTAATATGAGAGGGACGCCACCGCAAAGTTGACCGGAAGCATGGACAAGTTCACACTAGACAGGAAAACGCCGCTCTTGTCTGCATCCCACCCAAATAGTCCAGGCCCTACGTTCGCAACTGACGTGATGAAACCCTGCTGGATGAACTTCAGGACGAACAGTGTCAAAAAACAAACGGTTATGGCTGCAGCTGTCTTGTACCTGGACCTCCTCTTTGCTGCTTTCTTCGTCAGCAGTGGGGTACCAAGATCGTTGCTCTCCGCAGATGCCCGTCGACCAATATCTGCTTCGTTCAGCGAGGACCTGGGGACCTGGGAACCGTTGGGCAGGGTCTGCGCGCCATCCCTTTTGGTGGGTTCCCGGAAGAAGAAGAGCGTGGTGATGGCATACAAAAACCACAGCAGTGCCATAACCCAGCCGCCCAATGTAATCTCGTTCAGGTGTAGGACGGCCTTGCCAATGTTTACGGACGTATGTATCCCCGAAAGAGGTGCAGCCAGGATGGGTCCTAGGGCCATTCCAACCGTGCTTGAAGCCACAAAGGCGGCACTTGCCCCGGTTCGATGTCGTTTGGGAACGAAATCGGCGATGTATCTGCGACCGATTCCCCGTGCTGCTCCGAACCCGTTGAGCAGACGCCCAAGGAGCAGCATAGTCAGACTCTGCAGGTCGAACGAGAGGCTGTAGAAGATGTTTCCCGCGACGCAGCACCCGGCAGCAAATAGAAGCGGGTTCTTAAATACCTTGTTGGTCCAAACCGAGTACAGGATCGTCGCTAGCATGGCCGTGACATCACTCGCACCGATGATCACGCCACCCAGAGAGGCTGGGATCTCCAGCCTGGCGCACAGACCATCAATCATGGGAGTCACCAAGTTGTAGTTGACCATGTACAGAGCGGTGCTCAAGAGATTCAGCACAAGCCCAAGCATGTCCTCCACTGCTTCTCGGTCGGTGGGCGGGAGGGCAAAGAGCCCAGCTTGCGCCTCCAGGTTCAAGGAGGTGACTTGCATCAAGCTGGCTTCTTCCCCGGCTTCTTGAATTTCGTTCTGAAGTTCGTCCAAGACTTCCTCCGACGCATTCATATCCTGGAAGAGTTTCTCCGCTTGAGCTATGCAATTTCTGGCTCTCAAACGGCTTCCGATTCTGGATTGGGGGAACTTCAGGACCATTGTGGCCGCATGCTTGCCCTGCTGGACACAGTGCTGTAGCGTTTCGATGGCTTCCGGTACACAGTCCGCAACTTCCAGCAGGTACGCGTGCTGTTGCATGTGTTGCAGTGCATCTCCATGCTCTTCTGGCAGGTTGGAAAAGTGCTGGATCCGGGTGCTTGCTTCGGTGGGATGATCGATGTGTATGTGCAGCCTTGCTGCTTGTCCCACCTGCGCGGTGTCTCCATCGACTCCATGTTTGTTCGCCTTCTTGAGTATTTTACGGAACGCCGTGATGTTGAGTCGCACGTACCGGAGCGTTTGTATGAGATCTTGCGCGAACTCCATCCACTGCTTGTGTCTGGACTCGAGCATGTTCATGTCCGCCAAGGCGTTCGGTGCGTACGACAGCCTGGTGGAGAGGTCTTCGCAGTGTTCTAGGTCGGCGAGTAGATCGTTGACCCACACCTTGATCTCTCCTTCTTTGTACCGGTAGAAGGAGAGGATTTTCTGCAGCTCGACGTCGAAGCACTCTCGGAATTGCATCGCTTTCCTCTCCTTTTCCGCTTCGTCCCCTTTGGCGTTGGCTGCTTTGACGAGCTTGAGTTTTTTCTTCAGCAGCTTGTAGTCCAGGTAGTGCGTTTTCCATGGCGGGTACAGTTCTTTTCCCAGTTGATCCCCGAACTTGACCATGTTTCGTCTTCGTGTTCCTCGGGTTGGTGCTTCGCACGGTCGTGTGCAACGTCGCTTCCGTTCCGACTCGTGTCGTCCGTCCAGGGTTGATTGGGTTGCATCTTTCGGTTCGGATGGGGGGGAAACCCGGGGATGGATGGGGACACGTCCCCCATCGACCCGATGGAAGGACGGAAGGGAGACTCGGGTGGATGGGATGGGAACCCATGGAAGGACCCACCACGTAGGTCCCCATCCATCCATCCATCCATCCATTCCCTTCCACCTTCGAAAAGGGAATCTTCGTGGGAGCATCCTCGGGGTAGGGGAGAATCGAGGGTCCAGGTGCACACCCGTCACGTGAGTGGAGGGGAGTGGACGGACGCGTCCTCCATCCCCCGTCTCCACAACCGGAACGGATCACCAAGCATCGTGGAAACGGGAAGCGATCCGTTTGCACCCCACGTCCATGCCCTCACCCCCACGATCCATCCCCCCGCGAAAACCCGAACGAGAAACGCCATCGAAGGGGAGACGAACCCACCCGACGGACGAGAACAGGCCATGGGAATGGTGGAGCTCCGCGGTCTCGCTCGGGAGCGTCCGGTCTTCCAGTCCGTCGCGAGGAGAGGAAGGTCGGAACGTCGCTCGTACGATGCAGGACGCATCCACACCGCCACGACCGGTCCCTCCGGACGCACGACGCGTCCGTCCTTCCCTCCGTGGCACCTCACTTCTTTCCCTCCAGTCCCTCGCGGCCACGTGCATCGTGGTCGCAGACCGTTCGCTTCCCGTTCCACTTCCACTCCCGTGGATCCGCGTTCCACGGATCCCAGGTGTTCAGGCACGGTTCTAGCATCGGCACCGTTTCGCGTCTCCTTGCGAACACCAGGGTGCTCTCGAACCCGTGGGATCCCGGTTTCCACCAACCGACCGGGGTCAAATCACCACCGTCCAAAAAGGAAACCCAGGGTGCAATTGGGGGTGGGGGATTCCGTCTCCGATCGAGGTTCGCCTTCTAATGCACCCCAAGAGACGATCCATAAGGACAACGACCTCGAGTGCGACGGTGGGACGGGATCGCGACGAGGGGACGCAAACACACGACGGTCACCTCGCCACTCGAGGATCTCCGAAGAAGATGGCGATCAAAATGGTGCTGGAACAGGAAATACAGGTCGACGACGTGGTGCAAATCGCAGAACAAGCGGGGAAGAAGATCCTAGAGATCTACGAAGGAGAAAAGGAGAGCTGGAACGTCGAACACAAGGACGACAACTCCCCACTCACAAGAGCCGACAAAGAGGCGAATCGAATCATCTGCGATGCCTTGTTGAAATTGGGACCGCACATCCCCATCATCTCGGAAGAGAACAGACTCATGGGATACGAAACCAGAAAGAACTTTCAGTGTTGCTGGTGCGTGGATCCGTTGGACGGCACCAAAGAATTCATCAAAAGAAATGGCCAGTTCACGGTCAATATCGCGCTGGTTCGTGGGAACAAGGTAGTGCTGGGCGTCGTGCACACACCATGCCAGGGGAGGACGCATTGGGCCACCTTGAACCAGGGTGCCTTTTTGAAGGAGAAGGATGGATCCGTTGTTACCATCAGATGTGCGTCGTTCTCCATGTCAGACCCAGGCCTGGTGCTAGTAGGTTCCAACAGCCACAGGAGCGCCGAGACAGAAGAATATGTATCGCAATTTGTTGAGCCTCAATTTACGGCGCTCGGTAGCTCGTTGAAGCTCATGCTTGTGGCCGAGGGAAAAGCACACATCTACCCTCGGATGGCCCCTACTTGCGAGTGGGACACCGCTGCATCACAGATCATTGTGGAAGAAGCGGGTGGCCGGGTGATCCAGGCAGGGTTGTGTGATGGGAAAGGGAAGGCACTCGAATCTTGGCGGGACGCTCTGTCCAGGGATGTACCCCTGCTGTACAACAAGGAAGATCTTCTGAATCCTTTTTTCGTTGTTTATGGCGATCAGAAGTGAATTCCGCGCCTCTGCTTGTCCTGGGTTAAGCCTGGACCAGCAATTTGCACCGCTGCTTCTAGCTGGACGCCGATCTGTCTTGCCAACGATGGTCCTTCTTCGCGTCGCTGGCTTCAATTGTAACGAAGGCACAGTGCCTTGGGATTCTCTACCCAACCTCAAGTACGTCCCTTTTACTCCTCGCTTTCTCCTGATGCGGTTCTGCCTCGATGTCTGAGTGAGCCTCCCCCACAACCCAAGAGCCCGACTCGACTCAGGACGGAAACCATCGTCGACACGATGGAGGTGGCGGTGGTGGGCGCAGGTGCAGCTGGGCTGGCCATGACGCGCGCGTTGAGGGTGGCTGGACACAAGGCAACCCTTCTGGAGAAGAACACCAAGGTCGGTGGCACATGGGCCTATGGAACGGGACGCAGCGCCATGTACCAATCCCTTCGGACCAACTTGCCTCGCGAAGTGATGGGGTTCTGGGAGCTGCCCTTCGACACAAACCTAGCACAAGAAATCAATCGAGACACCAGGAGGTACTGTGGACACGAAACCGTGCAGGCTTACCTGGAAAGGTACGCCAGAACCTTCGATTTGGAGAGAAATCTCCAACTGAACACCAAGGTCGAAAGGTGCAGGCCCATTCTTGATCGCTGGAACTGCTCTTGGGACCAACCGGCCACACAAGGCCCCCAGTGGGAAGTGAAGACTGTACACGAGGTGACACGAGAAGAAAGGACCAAAACATACGACGCACTTGTCATCTGCAACGGGCATTACTCCGAGCCCAACGTACCCAAAGTCGATGGTACAGGTGAGTTCCCCGGGGAGCAAATCCACAGCCACAGCTATCGCGAGAACACGGCCTACGCAGGAAAACGAGTTGTGGTGGTTGGGGCGATGGCCTCGGGAGAAGATATTGCAAGGGAAGTGGCGCAGGTTGCGAACGAAGTGCATCTAGCTGCACGGCGGTTTCAGAATTTCGTTTGGGCAAAAGAAAGCGGACCCTTCGGGGATCGTGAAAATATACACAAGCACCCTATCCTCAAACGCCTTTGCAACGACAAAAGCGTGGTGTTTGACGATGGATCTGTCCTGCATGGAGTGGACAGCATCATATGGAGTACGGGGTACGATGTCACCTTCCCTTTCCTGGACGGCTGTGAAGACCTCGGACCGAACATTGTACCGCGCGTGGTGGATAATCGTGTGGAACATCTCTTTGAACACGTTTTCCCACCGGGTTCCGCTCCTAGTCTGTCATTTCTTGGCTTGCTTTGGAAGTGTGTCCCGTTTCCCATGTTCGAGCTCCAGGCTGCTTGGGTAACCAGCGTCCTCTCGGGCCAAACACAGTTGCCTACGCGGAACGAAATGCTTGCTGCAGTCAAAGAGTTTTACGCACATCTTGACCAAGAAGGGTATCCTAAAAGGCACACGCACATGATTGGCGATGACCAGTGGAAGTATAACGACATGCTGGCGAAGTACAGCGGCTGCATGCACCCACTCCCAAAGTGGCGAGAGAATCTTTACCGCTCGCAATCGAACTTTCGTAAAACGCATCCGGATGACTACAGAGAGACATACGTTGATCAGGATGTACTGGCAGAAGTGGAGGCGTGGTTTGCGAGCGGCAGGTCAATTTTTGCCACTCGCTCATGATATTGGCCCTGCGCATGGATTTTGAGGAGCTTCGTCTATTGCGAGCATCATGCTTTTCTTCTGGGTCGCTCACTTCTTCATCTAATGATTGTGTCCATGGCATATGCCATTCTTGAGGGATCTATGTATTGTCGTCTTCTGCATGAAAAGGGTTGGTTTTGAAACAGAGACTTGCTGCATTTCGATACGTGAGGTACAGACCAAAGCACATAGGGGGCTATTTCTGCTGCTTTGCCAGCGAGTGTTCAACTGGTTGCTTACCAAGAAGCACTTTGGAGTTGTGTGAAGTGCTGCGGCACACTCAGTCTATCATCCTTGAACAAGCATCGGTCACTTCACTTCTTTCCTTGGAATGGGACGATGTGGGCAGTTCACAGATTGGGTTTGCTAGTATTGGTATGTGTGAGCCATAATGCTCAGCACGTTGTACTCCGGGGCTCCTTGAACAGACCGCTTTTTTCAGAGCTTGTCAGGGGCTTCTGTCAACATGGGATACTTCCTGTCATTCTTGTCGGCACCACTGGTCAGTGACCACTCCAATCGTGGAAGATTAAAAATTTTATGCCGCCATTTGCTGTAGGTGACATCTAATATATACCACTTGCTACTTCTATACCTTTGACAAGAAGCTGTTTCTTTGGCTTGAATGGCAGTCACATTTGGCAAGGCTCCAGTCCGTCTTCTTGCCCAACCGTGTTAAGGTCTCCAGGATCCAGTGTGGTGGGTATCTATACCAAGAATGCATCAAGGCCGGATGATTGCACCCTTTGTTCTTTGCCAGCTTTGCAAGTTTCTTACCAAGGTAGGTGAACGCGTAGCGCTTTGGTTGCCTACATTTGTGGTCTTCCATAGACTTTGGGTAACCCCATGGCAATGCGAAACCTAAGGAAATGGTTTGATTCCCTATGTAACATATAACAAAAGCTCTAGAGGAAGATTGGCTCTCAGCGCTTTAGTGCCTACATGCGTTCATCAACCAAACACGTACTTTTTACTTAAAACACTTTTGACTTGTGCTAATCCTCCGGACTGGCTACGACATTATCATGCTGAGTGTTGCAACTACACTTCATTCCTCCCAACATACTTGGATAGTTTCTTGGGTGCAAAGTTCTAACGTGCGTCATTGTCAAGAATTTCAAGCGGTACGCAAAGCGTGTTGATTGTGAAGAATGAGTAAAGGACCATCACGGCCACGGGTGAAATTGTTGTAGGTACCCTCCACTGCATCCGGTTTACGCAGTCCATGCCGCTCTATCTCAAGCCGCATGCAAATTTCGAAGCAAGCATGTCATTGTTTGTTCTTCATCCACGCTTCAAAGCAACCGTTGAATTAGACGACCTTGTTTCTTTCCAAGGGAATGAGGCATCTTGCCTCTATGCAAGGCCGCGCTCCACAAAGGCGGGCCTCTAGTTGCGTACAGAGCTTTCTGATTCGAAGGACATGTTGCGATTCACTCTTCACAAGCCATCCTCCAAAAGCGCAACATGCCTTTGAGAGGCTCACCTCGTCCAACGGTCTTGATCGAGACAAGTTCAAGTGTACATTTTGCGTATCCAAATGACAATCACTCGCTATGTAAAACGATACTTGCACAAAGCAATGTACATTTGCTTCTACCCACTCCGAATGGCATTAACATCGGCATTGCTCGTTATGACCGATACCCATGTCATTCGCTCTCGTTGCATCTAGGCGCCGCCTTTGGAAGCTCGGCTTGTCTCTTGTAAGAGCGTTGGATGGGGATCATGGAAGGGAAGAACGACTTTTCATTGGCTATGGCATGAACGTCCGCTATAGACAGCTCCGCTTGTGAGTTCTTCCTTGGAGGAATCCGAACAATACCGTCCATGGAAAGGCAAGGTGGGAAAGGAGGCAATGACCTAGGCACAAAGCACATGGATTGTGCCATTCGTTTCATACGAAGGATCATTCCCCTTCGCCAAGACCAGATCTCCGCCTCATGCGCAATTTGGTCATGCGAAAGAGGCAACATCCGTTGGATGACTTTGTTCGCGGGATCCAAGGCACCCCTTGAAGCGAAGAGTGGATGCGTTGTCATTGCTCTTCCTTCCCGTGGACTTGGAGGAGACATTGTATGATGGGGCGAAGATCTCCCGGCCAACTCACAGATTCACAATGGCACCGGGTTGCCTTCCAAGTGTCCAGTGCCATCTCATCTCTTAGCCCTCGCCCTCGACGGTTGCACAGGCTTCAGGTGTGCTTTCTCGCCACCTGTCTCACCTGCTTGGACGCTTTTCACGGCGAAGGAGGATCGATGGAAGGAGGGGATGGTCGTGCGTCAGTCGATGACCACGCGCCGGTGTTGCGGTGATCCCAAGATCAAGGGAGGTGCGTACCTGCAACCTCCGTCAGGACGAGCACCTCCACGCGTGATCGCGACTCCTGCCGATCGGATGCGTTCGTACGCGGTGCTTTCGCGATGCGATCGTCCAGGTGCTTCCGCACCTGTCCGTTCCCAGGCCGGATCTTCAAGCGGTCGTTGTGGGACCGTGCGAACCGTGGTGTGCGCGTTCTTTGCACTTGGACCACGCGGTTTGCCAGGCCGGTAACGAAATCGCGAGGATGGATGCCATGGGATCGATCCTCGACTTTTGATGTCAAACCATTGGGCTCCTGAGTCCTGGATGAGCCTGCACAGGTCAAGGAATGCGTCCCATGCGGACTTCAATCTGGGTTCCCACCGGTCTTCTAGTTGCAGACGCTCGTGATCCCTCTGCCCAAGTTCCCTGCACCGAACTGCTCTTGGATTCGAAAGACTGCAGCGATAGCCTGAATGCACAATGAGAATTGAAGGAGAGCAGGTCGCTTGATGGAGAAGAATGGACTCTTGGTCACTACGACCGCTAGCCCGAACGTTGTTTCGCGAAGTGCGGTGGGTTTCCTGGTCATCGCATGGATCATCAAGGTTTGAATCTTGCTACCGGATATCCAGCCGAGCATCGAAGTTTTTGCGCTGACCCAGGATCCTTTCGTTGGGGACAGAAAGCGCTTTGCACTTGTGGCATTTCAGGTAAATCGTCTTCGGTGCACACGAGCCTCGTGTTGGGTACACCACGGGGCATGCGTGGAGTCTGAATGGAACTGTTGTGAAGCTGCAGCTTCACAGCCTGTCCCTTTCTGTCCTCCGAACGAGTCGCTGTTCAATGAACGGTGTCACGGTTGCTCCGTACCGCCGGTCTGATGAGGCTGAAAGTGAAGGGACGGGTATATGGCTGGCATGGAAGGCAGACGTTGCATTACAGCGAGAGCCAATGCTAGTAGGTGACCCCAATATCGTTGACCTTGAGCAGCACCTTCGTGTTGCGGCTGTCCTCCAAGGCGTGATCGAGTGCCTCGTCGAACTCGGTGGCCAGTTCATACTCGGTGTAATTCACGCGCAGCTTGTCCGCATTGATGAGCTTGGAGAGCGACTCCAACATGGGCAGGATCTTACTCTTGTTGTCCTTCATCCAGTTTCGCAGGGAAAACCCACGGACTTGCAGCTCCTTGAAGACCCAATGGGTCCAGGGAAAGTTGGGTGATTTTCCCGACATGCATCCGTACACGACCAGCAATCCTCCATCCTGGAGGGTATCGGCAAGCCGTAGCGAACTTGCTCCGCCCACGCAGTCGAGGGCCAGCTTGGGCTTGGCAAAGTACTTCCTCTTGTCCAGCTCCAGCTTGACGGATCCCGTATCTAGGATGACCTCGCTGGCACCCAAGGTCTTCAGCCAGGTGGCACACTTTTCGGTGTCCGGTCCTTCCCTGACCACTGCCACCGTGCGCAGACGCAGGAGGTGACAGAGCTGTAGGACGATCTGTCCGATGGTGCTGTTTGCAGCATTGAGGATGACGGTGTCCCCTGGCCTGAGGTTCCCGTAGTCCTCCAGCAGGCGGTAGGCGACGCAGAACTCCCTGATCATCGCGGCATGCTCGATGGGCACGAGGTCCACGGGTATCTTGAGCAGATCCTTTTCCCTGAGGACGGCAAGGCTGCGCCAAGTTCCAGCCCCTTGCTTGAATGGAACCACCCAATCGTTCTCGCTGAGTCCTTTGATGCCGGGCCCTACCTTGACCACGACGGCCAAGCCATCGTTCCCGGGCACGAAGGGCGGTTTGGCACCGGTTCCGTCTCCGGTGGCACCCGTGACCACTGCATAAAGGTCCCCCGGATTGATGGGTATGGCGCGGAAGTTGAGCAGCACCTCGCCCCACTCGAGTTCGGGCGGTATGGGCCTGGAGTTCATTTCCAGCACTTCTTTGGGATGTCCCACGTCGTTGCAGTGCACTTCGTAGGCCTTGATGGGAGGTAGAGGCACGGCCTCGTAGCTGCTTTTGACGACTCCGTACTGTTCGGCCACGTCTTCTGCGGTGTAGGTTCGGGTGGCCGCTTCCCCTCGGGCGTTGAGCCACGCTTCGAATCCGGCGGAATGGCTTTGGTTGGCTTGGTCTTGCACGACGGTGATTTGTTCTGCCATGCTGTATTTTTCTTGCTCTTGCTCTCTCATCTTGTCTCGGAACGCTCCCCCTCCGAAGCTCTCCATGAACTCTTCGTCGACGGTCTTCTCTGCCTTTCCCGTGGCATCGTATTGCTTCCTTTTTTCACGGTGGGAGAGGACGTCGTACGCCCTTTGTATGGCTGCGAACGCTTGTGGATCTCCTCCTTTGTCGGGATGTTCTCGCGTGACTAGGTTTCGGTAGGCCCTTCTGATCTGTCATCGCATCGATCATCGTCAGCGACGTCCATGGGTCCTCGTTTTCCCTCCCTTTGTGGGTTGCGTCGTTTCGTTTCTCTCCCTGATCGACGGGAAGGGTGCGAAGGTGCGCCTTCCATCCCTCCATCGTCACGTCTGCCTTTTACGCACCTCTGTGTCTTTGGCCTGGGGTTGGACACCCAGCACGTGATAGAGGTCTTCTTCCATGGCCATCCTGGTTGTCCGATCGTCGCGTGTGGCGTGAAACGCACCCACCAATTGTGTGAAACGTCTCCTTGCCCTGGATGGTCCATTCCCCCTTCTACGAGGCTGGGTTCAAGGACCCCATCCAACCCAGTGCGAGGGACGACCCATCCCTTCCCCCCAATCAGACCCACCATCCCAAAGGTTCGAACGAAACCGGAGAACCGACCGACGATCCACCTTCCCGACCGAGGCAATCCTCCTGCCAAACCACCGTTCGAACCAGCGACAACCACGAGGGGCGCGGATCCATGAACGGTACAAACGCCCACGCGGACCGGCAAAACCAAGAAACGTGCGACGCGATACCCAACGAACGTGCATGCGTGGACCCCACCGCGTGCGTCCCCCTCCTTGCTTGCACGAACCATTTCGAATGAAAGGAACGGAAAGAAACGCGAATGAAAAGGTCCGATCGTCGACGAGGCCGCACTCGGGTGTGCCTCCCACCCACGATCCGATGCGGGGAAGCCCCTTCCGAAGCCGTTCGGACCCTATTGCTGATCCTTGTGGCGCGAAGCGTTGGGTCTACTTCGAGGTCGAAAGGACGGTGCCTTTGGTCGATTTTCATTCCCTCGGAGCAGGGTCCCATGGGCTTACGGGTCCGATGTCCGCATGGATGGCGATGCCTTTCGTCCGAGGATGTTGTTTGCGATTGCGGGCGTGCTTTGTTTTTTGGTTTTACAAGGCGGCGGGTCGGTCTCTCTCGGAGGGCATTGGCTCCCAGAGTTGCGAAGAAGGGGAGTGTCGGGACGCGTAGCAAAGATCCCGCACGTGCGCGCGTGTCGATTGAGAAGCGGTCGAGGAAGACATCCACCGAGGATGGATCGAAACACGAAAGCAGCACGCAAGCTTCGGGGTTCCAACGCATCTTCAAATCATGGATGACCCGTCCGATCGTTTTTTGTTTCCTTTGCGCGGGACCTGTTTTTCCCTTCTTCCGTCTCTTCGAGGGTGGGTTCGAGTGGGCCTGCATCCGATTTCTTGTACGTTCGATCCGTCCTCCCCGCGTTTGACGTCTTCCTCGAGGTATGCGACCACACGCGCGTCGTGGGGGTGGGATGGAAGGGAGGTTCCCCCCCTCGAGGACGGTTCGGGCTGGGGTGGTGGTGGTTTCTCCCTCTCCCTCCCCTCTCCCTTCCCCCCGGTTGTTCTGGGTGTGTTTCGCCCCGGATTTCCCCACCAACGGAGGGTGGAGGATGGAGGATGGAGGTGGGTCCCCTACCCCATCGCTTTGGGGGAGGAAAGGGGGGGAAGAAGGGATCGACATCCATCCCAACCAATTGGGCGAGGGGTGTGGCGCACCAACGACCTTCCAACGGGTGGATCGAACTTCTCACCACCGAAGGGAAGGCTTGGATGGCGGTGGCGGTGGGTGGGATCGTCCATGGACCACCGGGGATGGATTTCGAAGAAGAAAGGAACAACAGGATCCGCCTCAACCAAGAGAAGATGGCCCAACTGGGTCTGCAACCCAACCCAACGGATAGAAACCACGAGGACAAGAAGACGTGGGAAACAGGACATGGGATCCGATCGAAGAGAGAGAAACGAAAACCAACGAACGAAGGACCCAAGAGAAGATCCAACCGAGAGAAGAAAACCGTGGACTACCGCGAAATCCACGACTCGCATCCAGGGAGAAACACACACGAAGACGAAGTCGAGAGACAGAAAAGATGGAACGAAAGAGTGGCCATGGCCATGAAAGTGCTCGATCCAGAAGCCTACGAAAGAGCCAAACGAGAAAACAAAGAAAAAAAGATGCGAATGAAAAGCGACGACGGACGCATCAACACCAAAAACAGAGGACCCGTGGACTCCGGTAAAGGAATACGGGTGCAAGGAGGTAGGGTCTACGACTCCAAAAATGGCGTCACCTGCCATTGGTGCAGGCAAAAGACCGTCGAACTGCACGTGACGTGCACTGCACCACAGTGCGCGAAAGGTAGGATGCCCATTTCCTTCTGCGAACGATGCCTGCGAAACAGGCATGGAGAAGACATACAAGCCGCTGCTGCAAGTGGAAAGTGGGTCTGCCCAAAGTGCAGGGGATCGTGTGGAGAAGGTTGCGTTGTATGCTGCAACTGTGGACCCTGTAGGAAAAAACACGGCTTAGGACCCACGTTCCAGCTTATCTCTGCCAGTAGGAAAGCGGGGTTCACCAACGTGCACGACTTTCTCGTGCACCAGAACACGAAGGAGGATGGCTTCACCATTGCTTACAGGAAAGTGAACTTCGAATGGGGAAAGTGGCTGGTGGAGAGCATGGCAGGAAGCAGCGACTCGGAAACGGCCGAACAGGACACAGGGGCCGTGGATGAAGAAATGCCAGAGGAACATAGTGGCGAGGCAGCGGAACTGGACAAGGGGGATGATGACCCAAGGACGATGGTGGAGAATGAGGAGGACGACACAATTACGGATGCACACGGCAAAGAAGAAGGTAGCGATGCCACGCAATCGCATGGAGGGGTAGAAGCGTATGCTCCGACACACGATGGATCCATGGACGAAGTACACAGCCCTGTTGTCTTTGATGCAGAAAAGGAGACAGCTGGCCGGAGCCCATGTGTTTCTCTGTCAGAAACCGAGCCGTCTCACCAAAAGGTAATGCCTGAATTCATGAAAAGTGCCAAGGTGGCGAGGAGCCGCTCGAGACAGCAACTGGGAAGATCTGCGAATCGTGTGAAATCTCGAACGAGGCTGAGTCTTGGGAACGAGTCCGATTCTATGCCAGGGAAGCCCTATGTAACGCAAGCAGCAAAGAGGACCAAATACAGCAGGGATGCAGCCCATTCCTTCCAGGGAACTTCCACAGACACCAGGACAGAGCCCCTGTGGACTCCGCCCATCCATTCGAAGCTTGTGCAAATGCAGATGCCCTTGGGAGACGAAAACTTGCCCTGCTTACTTCAGAAGACCCTGTCTGCTGCCCCCGTGTCGGCTTCAGGATTGGACAACATAGGAGGGGAAAACCGGTTGAGAAAGCTAACACCGATGTGTTCGCCTGGGAATAATGTTGACCTGTTGTCCTACGGGACAAGGATAAGGTTTGCTTTCGGGGATCCAAAGGGCGCGGGTATGTCGGACGGTGTCGTCATATCCAACAAGAGGACTAAAGCATCGTTCTTCAAGGTACGTTTTGAGAAGGAAGGTGTCCTCATGGTAAAGCTGACTCAAGAGAATCATGGAGTGCAATGGGTTTGTGCCTAAGCGAGTGCCCAAGTTAAAAACCTCGTAGTGTAAGAAGCAAAATGACGTACCTCAGTGCTTGTTATTTTTCAGAGGTGCTCTCTCACGTAGTGGAGGCGCTTGATTTTGGATTGCACAGCAACGCAGGCCCGAACCCAACGACCAATGCGCCGTGCCAGCGCTGGTGATTTTTGCTAGTCTCCCCCAGCTAGTTGTTCATACAGCAGAGCGTGGTTTTCCCACCCAATGTGTCGGGTTTGCTTGACAGGGCGTTATGCAATATGCAACTTTCACCAGCTCCGTGTCCCTTCTGGATGCTTGCGGGCCAAAACAGAGCCACCTTCTCGTGAGTATGATGTTTGCTACCCCTCTTCCGCGACCGCTCTTGGATCGAAACAGGAAAGAAGCACAGACTATCTTTTCTACCCTTTTCTTCTCCTTCTTGATCTACGTGGTCTTGTTCAGAGGTATACAACACAATTCCCATCTTTGGCCCATGTGCTGTAGAGATCGCAGTGCAGATCGCGCATAGGAGTCCAAAGGCCACGAGAACAGATGCCTGCAAAGTACAGAGGTTCTGAGTTGAAATCGCCATCCTTCCTCAGAAACAGCTCCTTTTCACCGCTCAAACTTCTTGCACACTTTCCGACACGATGATGGCATGAACACCCTCACGGTCAAGGTGGATCACGTTTGGCGAATTCGTAAACATCTTCTACATTTATTCAACAGAATCCAAGGGATTGAACAGCGATTGCAGAAGTTTTTAGACCCCAAGCAATGAACAAATGGGAGGTGCAGCACATGCATTCACGAACATGCACGAAAGCATACGATCACGATCGTCAAAGCGAATCGTTGCCACTACTGGGCATAGGTCATGTAATTTCAGGACCAGGAACTTCGGGTGTAACAAGTTCTGCAGGCACGGTAGCCCCTTGCTGTGACGCGGGGAGCTCGACATCTACTGCTCCCCCCTGTTGTCGCAGCTCTGCAGGTTCCACGCTCGTACCCGTGCTTACGGGGACGGTCGGTGGGGGTCGTGCAGCCGTTTCCTGGGTCTCTCTGACCTCCTCTGTCCTTTTCTCTTCCACGGGGAGCTCGTTAAAATCTTGCCGTATTCGGGCATGCTCTTGCGCTTTGCTTTCGGTCCAGACCGGATCCCTACTGGCGATTCCCTGTTGCCCTGCGTGATTCAGGCCGTCGCCACTTTGGTCCGGATCCTCCTTCACTTCCCGATCCACTTCCATCGCATCCGGCGGACGCGTGCCCATCGAGATCCCGCTGGGTGGCTTGATCAGTGCGAGGTTTTCCAGGGTCTTTGCAATGATCTTCTCGATCATGTCCAGTGAGTTTTGGTTCTCCATGTTGGAGGGCATAATCTGCAGCTGGTAGGTGGGGCCGTAGTACTCGTAGTACTTGGTGTCCGGTAGATCGTTTTCCAGTTCTTCGTCGAGCAGGCACCCGGTCTCGTACGCCCAGCAACGAGCGACGTTTCGAATGGTGTACCCGCCGCCACCGAGCACCAGCAGGGGCACCCCAAACTTCTTGACGAACTTGAGGCATTCCGCATGGCCTTTGATGCTGAGATTGAAGCATCCGAGTCGGTCCCCGCTCAAGGAATCTGCACCTCCTTGGAAGACGATGGCCTCCGGTTGGTACATTTCCATGACCTTGGCGATGATGGTCTTGAACAGATGCTCGAAGCTCTCGTCATCCACTCCATCCCTCAAGGGCACGTTCAAGCTGTAATACTTGCCCTGTTCGTGTCCGATGTCTTGGATGCTCCCGGTGCCTGGAAAGTAATCCCCGAACTTGTGAAAGCTGCAGGTCATGACGCGATCGGTGGTGTAGAACGCCTCTTCCACCCCGTCACCGTGATGGATGTCTATGTCGATGTAGAGAACCCGCTGGTGGTACTTCAGGAGCTCGAGGATGGCCAGCACGATGTCGTTGATGTAACAGAAGCCGGACGCCTCGCACTTTTTGCCGTGGTGCAGCCCTCCGGACCAATTGACGGCGATGTCGTTCAGCCCGTGGTTCAATCGGACGGCACCGCCCATCGATCCACCGGTGTACATCTGACAGAATTGATAGAGGCCGTCAAAGACGGGGCAGTCTTCTCCGACGTTGAACCGTTTGAGCTGACGCAGGTGTTCGTGTTGGTTGTCTGGGGTGACCAGCCTCAAGAACTCCACGTAATCGTCGGTGTGGAACTTGGTCATGTCCTCTTCGGTGGCCATTTCTGGTCGATACACCTCCATTTGTTCCAGCATCCCATAGCTCTGGAGCAGGTCATGCGCCATCCTCATGCGGTGCGGTTTCATGGGGTGTCCTTGTCCGTAGTAGAAGTTCCCGATTTCCGGATCATAGAAGTAGGCCACCTGTGTTTTCGGGCGCGATCGCGGAAGGTGGGGCGTTCGTTGTGCGTGGGTGCATCCGTTCCGTTTCGTCTCGAAGCGTCAGCCGTGAGCTTCCATCGCCCGAGCCCACGTGGGTCGAACCGTTCCGTCCAGTGCGCGATCCTTTCATTCGTTTGGTTTCCTTCTGGGTGCTTTGGATCCGTTTCGAGCGGGACGCCTCGAACTCGCCTCCCGTTCCATTTCTTCTCTTTTTCTCTTTGGCTTTCGCTTTCTTCCGGTTCCGAAGGGCGACCCTGCCTTCTTCCGACTCCCATTCGTTCGTTCGTTCGTTCCGATCCAACCGTCTCTTGCTTTCCCGTATGGGTGCGTGTGTGCGTTCTCGTTTTCTTCTCCTTCCCTCTCTGTTTCGGAGCGGATCCTTTCCCTTGGATCCATCCTTGGCTTCCATTCGTTCGAGGGATGGGTCTCGCTCGCCTCTTTGTGCTCGTGAAGGGATCGTGTGGGTTTGTTTTTCGTCCACGCTCGCCGGTCCTCTTCCTCGTTTCCGTTCGGGGTTGGACGTGAACGCCAGCCCGTTCCGGATCCGATCCAGATGCTTCGTGCGTGCGCGTCGACGTCTTGTTCCTCCCAATCACCCCCTTTTCCTTCCCTCCACCGCGTGTGCTCCCTCACCTTTCGATGTTTCTTCGTGCCTTCGTCCATGGTGTGCCGCGGTGGACGATGGTGGCTCTCCCTCTCTCTCTCTCTCTCTCTCTCTCTCCCTCTGTGGCGGTGTCTCTCTCTCTCTCTCTCTCTCTCTCTCTCTCTCTCTCTCTCTCTCTCTCTCTCTCCCTCTGTGGCGGTTGTCCCTCTCTCTCTCTCTCTCTCTCTCTCTCTCTCTCTCTCTCTCTCTCTCTCTCTCTCTCTCTCTCTCTCTCTCTCTCTCTCTCTCTCTCTCTCTGTCTCTTTCTCCCAACATTTTGTAACCCGGATTCCAAAATCCCCTATCGAATGGACCGTTTTTGTAACGATTCGTTATAAAAAGTTGATTCACGAGTGGATGGATCCCGCCCCGTTTTCCCTATCGAAACGACCTCCTTTCCTATTGTCCGTTTTTCCATCGATCGATGGCTCAACTTTTTGTAACGAGATCCTTACAAAAAAAGATACCGATCGAATGAGGGAAAGATCTCAATGGTGGATCGGATGGATATCGATGGATCGATCCGATCGAGGGTTGAAATGTTAGTTGGCGATGGCATCCACGGGCCCGTTCGAGCATCCGCCTTCGGAGGAACCAACGCCACGTTCGGAGCTTCATGGCCGAGGTTCGGAGCACCTTCAACCATCACTCGTGAGGGAGATACAACGGAATAGCAAGTCCGAGAAGACACGGAAAGCTTACCTAGGAATGAACAAGCGTTTTGTGGCATGGGCCTTTGCCAACTATGAAAATCTACCATCTTTGCAAAGTGGGGGACTCATAACAGAAACTTGGAGGACCTCTCTTCAACTCTTGGATGAGAAGGATCGTCTCGCTGCGATAAAAGATACGTTGTCGAGTTGTGAGGAGTTGAACCACACTATGCTTGTCGGTAAAGTCAATTTGGAGTGCTTGCACTTCAATGCTTGGGCGATGTTTTTGGCACAACAAAGGAAAAGGGACTTCAATGGTCGTGAGACTTACTTGCGGACGTATGGGAACTATAGGAGTGCCTTGAAACACCTCTATCGCCATGCAAATGTCCCCTTGCCCGAATGGTTTGATGAGCAAGTGAGCGAATACATGAACGCATTGAGAAGAGTTTCGGCCCAAGAAAGAGGAGTAGACCCAAACTCTACCCATGAAAGAGGCAAAATGGCCCTTCCATATCAGTTGTATTGTGCAATCTCGAAGAAGCTCCTTGTGGAAGGTGTATTGGGTGCCTTGCTAATTCATGTCTTTTCGTGGAACTTGGCCGCACGCGCTCATAGTACATGTGGGCTTTGCCTCTCCCACCTCCAATGGGAGAATGATGGGTTGAGGGTCTATATACCGCACCAGAAAAATGATCAAGATGGTGAGAAGCAAGGAAGGTTTCCTAAGCATGTGTATTCTAATCCTTCAACCCCTGAAATATGCCCGTTGTTTTGTTTGGCAGCATACTTGGCATGCTTTGAGGTGGGGAAGGAAAACAATGCAATCTTCCCCCATGCCAACATTTACGCTGCTCACTCGGCTCACATGGAGCGCTTCAAGGTGAAAAACAGAGAAATATTGCAATGTTATGGGTTGGATCCAAGTGATATTGGCACTCATTCCAATAGAAAAGGCGCAAGTACATATGTCACATCAGGGATTACTGATGGGCCGTCCATGATGAGCATTTGTAACCGAGCCGGATGGGATACCGGCAAAGTTCTCGGTACATACTTGAGGTATGAATCAGCAGGTGATCAATATATTGGAAGGATTGTGGCAGGTCATGCACCCTCAAGTGGCTCAAAGTTTGCTCAACTACCCCCGCATTTCATCCCTGGAGTGGATATGACTATCGCAAGTAGGCTTGCTCGCTTGACATTTGCTGCATTCGGGAAAACCAATGCTTTGGATATAGTGCTGGAGCATCTACTTGCAAACTTGCTGTACCATGAGAAGTGGATCCATGACAACCTCCCAGGCAACCACCCTCTCCGAAGCATTCCCTTATGGAGGGACAGCTCAAGGTCATGCATTGCAGAGTTTGTGAGTGCCGAGTCAACACATGACCGATGTGGAAATGACCTCAGTCCTACAGGTATACCAATGAACGTTCACATCCTCAGCCACTGTGAGAAAGCGACATCCAAGTTGAACACACTGAAGGAGGACATCCGTGATGTCCTTCTTCAGTGCATGCAAGAAAGGGACTTTGAGTGCGGTAACATCACACCTGCCACCATCCGCAGTGTGGTGAGTGACTTGGTCACTCCGCTGATGCAGAGAATCGAGGATGCTGTCCAGATGCAACAACCAACAGCAACGGTGGAGGCACGTGATTCCAATGCAATGCTCGGTCTGCTCCGATTGCCAGCTTCATCGGTCGACTTGCCCACGAAGGTGACAGTGCGCCAGGCATTCGTGTCCTACATCTCAGGCGACCTTCCATGGATGCGTCTCACGTCAGCTCACGTGCGTAGAGAGCAACGACCACACCTCGCGGACCTGCATTACCTCATGAGTCGCCTCGTGTCCGAGGCTAAACGTCGAGGAGAATGGGACGGACGGTCGGTCGTGTCCGCAGATCGTGCAGACGAGATCTATCAACACGTCCAAGCACTCGTACCAAACGCGTCTCGCAACGGTCGCAAACTAACTTGGCGCACGGCTGCGACGTACCTCAGGAGACGGGAGTGCCAGCGCGACGAAGATGGCGAACTTGCTCGCGGATCTACGTGACGTCCTTCGCTGCCGTGGATCGGTCGACAACTTGTCCCCTCGTAACGGCTGGGAGAAAAAACCCTAGTTCCATCGATATCTACCTGCAGTTCTTTAATCGATATCTTTCCCCAAGATTTCGATCCAACGTTTTGTAATCGTCTCGTTACAAAAAG
Source organism: Picocystis sp. L7 (assembly GCA_020975725.1). Taxonomy (NCBI): domain Eukaryota; kingdom Viridiplantae; phylum Chlorophyta; class Picocystophyceae; order Picocystales; family Picocystaceae; genus Picocystis; species Picocystis sp. L7. Next base: position 774,593 of record QXJR01000003.1, read on the forward strand.
TTGATTCACGAGTGGATGGATCCCGCCCCGTTTTCCCTATCGAAACGACCTCCTTTCCTATTGTCCGTTTTTCCATCGATCGATGGCTCAACTTTTTGTAACGAGATCCTTACAAAAAAAGATACCGATCGAATGAGGGAAAGATCTCAATGGTGGATCGGATGGATATCGATGGATCGATCCGATCGAGGGTTGAAATGTTAGTTGGCGATGGCATCCACGGGCCCGTTCGAGCATCCGCCTTCGGAGGAACCAACGCCACGTTCGGAGCTTCATGGCCGAGGTTCGGAGCACCTTCAACCATCACTCGTGAGGGAGATACAACGGAATAGCAAGTCCGAGAAGACACGGAAAGCTTACCTAGGAATGAACAAGCGTTTTGTGGCATGGGCCTTTGCCAACTATGAAAATCTACCATCTTTGCAAAGTGGGGGACTCATAACAGAAACTTGGAGGACCTCTCTTCAACTCTTGGATGAGAAGGATCGTCTCGCTGCGATAAAAGATACGTTGTCGAGTTGTGAGGAGTTGAACCACACTATGCTTGTCGGTAAAGTCAATTTGGAGTGCTTGCACTTCAATGCTTGGGCGATGTTTTTGGCACAACAAAGGAAAAGGGACTTCAATGGTCGTGAGACTTACTTGCGGACGTATGGGAACTATAGGAGTGCCTTGAAACACCTCTATCGCCATGCAAATGTCCCCTTGCCCGAATGGTTTGATGAGCAAGTGAGCGAATACATGAACGCATTGAGAAGAGTTTCGGCCCAAGAAAGAGGAGTAGACCCAAACTCTACCCATGAAAGAGGCAAAATGGCCCTTCCATATCAGTTGTATTGTGCAATCTCGAAGAAGCTCCTTGTGGAAGGTGTATTGGGTGCCTTGCTAATTCATGTCTTTTCGTGGAACTTGGCCGCACGCGCTCATAGTACATGTGGGCTTTGCCTCTCCCACCTCCAATGGGAGAATGATGGGTTGAGGGTCTATATACCGCACCAGAAAAATGATCAAGATGGTGAGAAGCAAGGAAGGTTTCCTAAGCATGTGTATTCTAATCCTTCAACCCCTGAAATATGCCCGTTGTTTTGTTTGGCAGCATACTTGGCATGCTTTGAGGTGGGGAAGGAAAACAATGCAATCTTCCCCCATGCCAACATTTACGCTGCTCACTCGGCTCACATGGAGCGCTTCAAGGTGAAAAACAGAGAAATATTGCAATGTTATGGGTTGGATCCAAGTGATATTGGCACTCATTCCAATAGAAAAGGCGCAAGTACATATGTCACATCAGGGATTACTGATGGGCCGTCCATGATGAGCATTTGTAACCGAGCCGGATGGGATACCGGCAAAGTTCTCGGTACATACTTGAGGTATGAATCAGCAGGTGATCAATATATTGGAAGGATTGTGGCAGGTCATGCACCCTCAAGTGGCTCAAAGTTTGCTCAACTACCCCCGCATTTCATCCCTGGAGTGGATATGACTATCGCAAGTAGGCTTGCTCGCTTGACATTTGCTGCATTCGGGAAAACCAATGCTTTGGATATAGTGCTGGAGCATCTACTTGCAAACTTGCTGTACCATGAGAAGTGGATCCATGACAACCTCCCAGGCAACCACCCTCTCCGAAGCATTCCCTTATGGAGGGACAGCTCAAGGTCATGCATTGCAGAGTTTGTGAGTGCCGAGTCAACACATGACCGATGTGGAAATGACCTCAGTCCTACAGGTATACCAATGAACGTTCACATCCTCAGCCACTGTGAGAAAGCGACATCCAAGTTGAACACACTGAAGGAGGACATCCGTGATGTCCTTCTTCAGTGCATGCAAGAAAGGGACTTTGAGTGCGGTAACATCACACCTGCCACCATCCGCAGTGTGGTGAGTGACTTGGTCACTCCGCTGATGCAGAGAATCGAGGATGCTGTCCAGATGCAACAACCAACAGCAACGGTGGAGGCACGTGATTCCAATGCAATGCTCGGTCTGCTCCGATTGCCAGCTTCATCGGTCGACTTGCCCACGAAGGTGACAGTGCGCCAGGCATTCGTGTCCTACATCTCAGGCGACCTTCCATGGATGCGTCTCACGTCAGCTCACGTGCGTAGAGAGCAACGACCACACCTCGCGGACCTGCATTACCTCATGAGTCGCCTCGTGTCCGAGGCTAAACGTCGAGGAGAATGGGACGGACGGTCGGTCGTGTCCGCAGATCGTGCAGACGAGATCTATCAACACGTCCAAGCACTCGTACCAAACGCGTCTCGCAACGGTCGCAAACTAACTTGGCGCACGGCTGCGACGTACCTCAGGAGACGGGAGTGCCAGCGCGACGAAGATGGCGAACTTGCTCGCGGATCTACGTGACGTCCTTCGCTGCCGTGGATCGGTCGACAACTTGTCCCCTCGTAACGGCTGGGAGAAAAAACCCTAGTTCCATCGATATCTACCTGCAGTTCTTTAATCGATATCTTTCCCCAAGATTTCGATCCAACGTTTTGTAATCGTCTCGTTACAAAAAGTTGAGGCACTACCCTCTCTCTCTCTCTCTCTCTCCCCTCTGTCTCTCTCTCTCTCTCCCTCTGTGGCGGTGTCCCTCTCTCTCTCTTTCTCTCTCTCTCTCTCTCCCCTCTGTCTCTCTCTCTCTCTCCCTCTGTGGCGGTGTCCCTCTCTCTCTCTCTCTCTCTCTCTCTCTCTGTCTCTCTCTGTGTGTGTGTGGGGTCGGATGGAACCCTGGTGAACCCCACCGATCCGAGACGTTCCTCCACCCCTAGGTTCGTGGATCCCATACGTCCACCCAACAACGCCGTTGCACGCTTCGAATGCGTCGATCACACCGGCCATCGATGGACGAAACGGAGATCGGAGGGGAGCGTGCAGGTGTCGGACGCGAAACGTGCGTCCGGAAGCGTACGCCACCAGCCGGAGCGAGTGTGCACGCGAGAAACCATCGAAGGTGTATGCGCACGGACACAAAACATGGACGAGTGGGCAAAGGCAATGGGAATGGAGGGGATCAAAACCTAAGATTCGGTCGAGGACTTGAACTCTACAGTGAGACCGAAAGAGTGGCATGGTCCTCGTTCGGCAAAAGGATACCAATAGAGTGGACGCCATGGGGCAAGGATGGACCTTTGAAGCTCGAACTTCACGATAGGAAACATGCGTTTTCCCCATGGCACAACATTTCCATCCTCTATCCGTTGCATAGAAATCCGTGTGTGAGTACAAGGAGCGGTCGAATTACCTTCCGAAGTTGGAGATGGATGCAAGGTCGTTCAAAAAAACAATCATTCCGCCACATCACGACACGGTAGCGCTTCATGCGCAATCCTAACCTAGAGGCCGCAGGAAAGCCCCACTTGGTCGACGCCTTCTCGCTTTTCACGCGGTTGAAATTCACTTTTCTTCCGCAAGACCGACCTCCTATCGACTCTCCTATCTCGCAAGAAAAACATCATGACGACGCCCATTCTTGGGGGTAGGACAACATGTTCTTGGCAAACGTGGACGGTCCCTCGGCGACGTCGCCCACGATTCGTGCCTTGTTCGTCCATGCTCCCATCAGCATTGGAAGACGGCCCACAGATCCATGGCAGGTTGGCGTTTGGATCCCGATACATCATGAAAGATGTCTTCGCGGGATGAATTTTTGCACCATGTCTGTGAGGAGACATTTCGCTTCGGATGTATCGCACATGAATGCCAGGTCGACCGCTCTTCCCGCAACGTTCCTCGCTTGCCATCTTCCGTCCACCGGCCATTGGTGCACGTTCCTCCAACCTCGGTTGGACAATGATTGTGGCTCTGCCGTTTCCATCCACTTGGCACGGGAGCAAGGAACGACGTGCGCTTGTCGAATTCGAATGTTCGTTCGATCTCGAGGCTTCGAGAGGAACCACGTGCCCTTTTGCGTTCGACTTGTCGTTTCTCTGTCGGTAAGGGGGAGGTCCCACAGGCTGCACGACGAACGCGCACACGAGTTGGAATACGCGTATCCCACACGTCCAACTTGTTTCTCTGGTCTCCCACTCCTCGTCTCCCCCCTTCCCTTTTCCCGTTCACCTCCTCTCTCTCCCTGCAACCAAGGGGTCGAGCGAACGGGTCAGGGGATCAGGTTGAACCGGCTTCGATCGGGGTCGATCCCCATCAGGAGAAGGGGGGATCCCCGGTTCCTTCCCCCTTTCGTCTTCGGACGACGATCGTCGACGCACCCAACTGTCGACCACAGTTCCTATCCACACGTGTCGGACATGGACGAAACACAAGCGTCGCACGAGGTGGGACGGGTGCAACCGCCTCCCTATGCACAACCCAGGAGACCCGAAGGAACGAGGACGAACGAAGGACCGTCCAACGTACCCGTGGGTGGGATGGTAGCAGACATGGGAGAAAAGGACGAAATACGTAGAGACAAGGGGAAACGAACGCGAAACCAGACGAACGAAACGCAAGACAAGCAAGAGGAAAGGAAGCGAAACGACGTGGACGACCTGCAGGAAAGAAAACACGCCAGGATCATGCTTGGTATGCGACTCTTGCAGTGGTTGCTCGGATTGATCGCCTTCGCCATCATGGCCAGCGTGTCGGGATACTCCGACGTCAAATCCTTCCAATACCTGCTCGCCATGGGAATCATCGTGTTCGTGATCAACATACCCCTCTGTGGAGTGGAATGGTTCATGATCGGAATCTCCTACGAAGACGAAGAGAGGGAACTCACCCGCGTGAGGCTCTACAGGACCATGCCCAAAATCAATGTCGTGTACGATGCCCTCATGGCTTTCCTCTGCTTCGGAGCCGCCTGTGCTGCTGCTGGAGTGACCTCTGATCCTCCCATCGGGTTGAGGGCATGTAACGGGGGATGCTCCAACCCGAGGGCGGCAGTGGCCATGATGTTCCTCCTTGCCTTTGCATTGGTCGGATCTCTGTTCCTTGGCTTTGCAAAGCTCAGAAAGCAAATGGCAGAAGATGCTGCCGCCCTTCCAGTGTCTACCAAAGGAACCAGTCAAGTGGAGGCAGTTTGGCAACACAACTTCACATTGGGCATAGTCCTGCGCACATTTCAGTGGATGCTGGCTCTTGTGTCTTTCGCATGCTTTCTTTCGTTGGACAACAACGCCGACTTTTCGGCCCTCCAGTTTGCGATCGCCATTGGTATAATCATCTTCATCGCCGCCTTCATACTCATGGGCTTTGAAATCTACGGTCGAGCGCAGAGACTGGACTACATGCCACTGGGCTTGGGTTCATGGTTTGGTTCGCTGGTACTCCTTGGATACGACATAGTCTTTGCCTTGCTGTCCTTTGGTTCGGCATGCGCCGCTGCAGGCGTTACATCACTCGATTGCAGCGTCCTGCCCTTCAAATGCAGTGTCGGACGTGCGGGTGTGGGTACAATGTTTGCGACCTGGTTCTTTATGTGGGGAAGCATCTACATATCCTACAAGGACCACGACAAGGCCATCATGTTGAAAAGCATCTCTTGAAATGCACGTTCCTGTTCTCCAATCCCAGAGGGGCTGTGGATCCTGCACCATGCAGCGCGGGGGGCAGTGCGTTGTTCGTCGGCTGTGCATCCTCTGCAGGCTGGTCGGTAAATTTCATGGCCTGCTTTTGCACGGATCGCATTGCTCTTTAATCCTCCTCCCTCTCTTTCCTTGTTCGGGTCTAACTTGATCTTCCTTGTCTCTCCAGTCGCCTTTTCTTTCTTCTTCGCCGTCTCCATGGGCACCTTGTGCACGTGCGTGTGACGTGGAGCTCTTCTTCACCTCTTCCAGCGATGCATGAACTCTCCTCCTTCCTGGAAGAAGGGGGGGGGTCCTCCTGTGCCCTCCCTGGTCTTGGTCGATCCAAGGCGACCCTCCTTTCCGTCGTGGGGTCGCCCTGTTCCACTGGAGATTCCAACCACATCGAACTGGGAAAGAAAGAAGGCGCTCCGTGTTGCCTTCGCACGCAAGCGTTCGTGGACATCCCCGTGTTTTGCGATCCACAAAAGGGGAAATCGTGGATGTGGTATGGCTTGGCCAGCCGAAACGTGGAACCTGCAATTGGAGGCTGGCCGAGAAGATGGAGAGCGAGATCAAACCGTGTCTCGGAACCGTCCCTCGGAAAGTGCGAGAAATGGAGAAGAGGGACACGTGTGGCCAGAAAAATGGGTCAGCGACGTCCAACCACCACCCTATGCCGTTCCTAAGCCCAAGAAATCAGAACAAGGAAGTGGACCCATACCTGTCGGTGGACTCTTGTCCTTGCAATCCGCCAATCACGTTGGTGAAGCGAAAGAAGACATTCTACCCATGGGAAAGGTACGCAAGCACCGTGCACTTTACGGAAAGGAAGATCCTATGTCCGAAAAAGCCGACCCAGAGATGCGCCTGGAAAGAAAAGTAGCATGGATCATGCTGATTTCCAGGTTTGTCGAAGGTACCTTTGCCCTTGTGTCTTTCATTGTCATGGCCAATTCAAATAATTTTGCAAGCATCCCGAGCTTTCAAGCTGTCGTTGCTGCAGGAGTGATTGCATTTGTTGGGTGCACAGCTTTGGCTTGCACAGAGTGGTTGGTCATCGGGTTCTCCTACGATGAAACCAGGGTGGCACTGACAATGCGGATGGTACTGATCTTGACGTATGTCAATTTCACGTACGATGGAATCGTTGGCTTTCTATGTTTGGGATGCTGCTGTGCAGCGGCTGGAATATTGACATCCAGTCTAGAAGCAGAAACACTATGCAAAGGAGACAATTGCAGGACGGAAACAGTGGCGACAGTGTTTTCGTTTTTTACTGCATTCATTCTCATAGCAAGCTTGTGCTTGAGCTTCTGGAAATACAGGAGATACTGGATGAAAGGGGTGCTGCATCAGCAGTTGGCATCGGATCAGGATGGTGGTGAAACCGAACTCACATGGACTCATAGCTTCGGTCTAAGAGTGCTCGTCAGGTCCATGCAAGTTGCCTTCTCCACGGCCGCGGTTGGCATTTACATCTCCATGGAACGAAGAAGCGAAGTTTCTGCCCTACAATTCGCGCTTGCGGTGAGTCTTATCTGCCTGGTGTGTTCCTTGTGCCTCCTTATTTTGGATGGGTACTGCCTTTCAAACAAACTGAACGGGTATCCAAACTGGTTTGGGGAACATCTTTTCATTGTGCTGATGCTACTGTATGACATAATCCTTTGTTGCATGAGTCTTGCCTCAGCATCAGCAACATCAGGCGCATTTTTTGGAGACTGCAGCCTCCTCAATCTGGGTTGTTCCGTTTTGTCTGCTGGCCTTGCCATGTCTTGGCTTCTGTGGCTGACCTTCATCGCAAGCTTTGGGATGAGCTGGAGAGACTTTGAGAAAAGTGCCAAGGTTTCGCTTGCTCTCAAAACTAAGCTAGAGAAGGACAGCGTTGATCCGATAACTCCTTCGTAGGGTGTTGCGTTCATTCCTGACAGGTAGCCATCTGGACCCTCACCCCACCCAGGATCCATTCGCACAGAATTTATTGGTCAACACTTCGTATGCTTGCTTCACGGCATGGAATCGTTCCGCAGCCACCCTTTTGCAGGTCCCTTTCGTTTGTACATCTGGATGGCATGTGAGAGCTTGTTTGCGGAATGCATTCTTCAGGAGAGGCAAGCTCAGCTCCACCTGGGGATCGATCTCCAGCGCTCGTCGATGAGGACAGGGATTCCATGTCAATAATTTTTTTTCCTCGGTAGGGTTGGAATCGTTCCAGTCGCATCTTTCATGTGTTTCCTCCCGAGGATCGGAACGTCTGTTTTCGTGGTTCCACTGGTGAACAAAACCATCGGCCGATTGTTCGTTGAACTTCTCCACGAACCGGGCCAGGCTCTTCCTGCACGACCTTCGATCCATCCTCTTCCATCTTGCACTGTCGACGTGCCACTTTCGGGTTCCTGCCGTCGCCAATCGTGCCCACACGCGGCACCAGCGCATGTCTCGATCCGCTTCCCTTCGACTGGGATTCACATCCGTCCAACCGGACTTCCTTCTGTCCCCTTTCGAGTCCCGAGGGACTGTTGGAGGATGTGATCAGTATCCTACTTGGACTGGGTCCAGGGCTCAGCAGTGAGTCGAGTGGGTCTTCAAATGGGGTTTCGCTCACGGTAGCGATCCGTCGAGCGTGGCAGGATGTTGGTGAGGTGTCGGTCGAGCACTCCGCGAAGAAACGAGACAGAGCTTCTTGTCATGCAAAAACTGAATTACAGGTATGGTCGCGAGCGCTATATATAGTGCGTTCAGCGAGTTCTACGATGTCACGTGTTCTTGAGGAGATTGTCTGCTGATGTTGATCTCCGTTGTCTTCGAGATGCTTCACACTGTTTCCTTGGAGGGCGTCCAGTCTTCAGCGTTCGTCGGACTTTCCGTCTCGACTTCTTGGGAGGTCGCTTTTGGCGGGTCCCCTGTTGGCTTCTCCTTGGTTGTCCTGGGCTGCAACCCTGGTTCAGTAGGGTTTCTTTCAACACTCCCACTCAGCCTGGTACAACTCATGATCATTCCAAGTTTCTTGATGCATTGGTTAAATTTGTTGCTGGGTAATTGTTTGGTTAGGTAGTCTGCCCACATGTCTTCGGTTTGACAGTATCTTAGGTTCACTTCAGCTCTTATTGCTCTTTCTCTGATGAAGTGGTGTTGCACGTCAATGTGCTTTGCTTTGCTCACCGATTGCGGGTTTTTTAGCAATCTCAATGATGATTGGTTATCAATATTGATGGTCATTTCAATCTTCTTGGTTGCCAACAGTTGCTGGATGAAGTTCCTTATCCAGAGTCCTTCTTTGATTGCTGCTGCGGCGGCTTGGTACTCGGCTTCAGTTGTGGATGTTGCTATGGTGGTCTGGAGCTTGCTTTGCCATGCTACCAGTGCACCCATCACCATGATGGCATATCCAGTCCGAGACCTTCGGTCATTCCTGTCTCCACCGTAGTCTGCATCACTATACACTGTCACTTTCAGTTTTTCCTGCGGATCTTCATCAGTGGCTGTGTATCGCATGGTCAGTTGGTCAGATCCCTTGAGGTATTTCAGGGTTCCTCTCAGGGCCTTCCAATGTGACGTTTTGGGACAGCTGTTGTATCTGGAGAGGGCTGATGCTGCTTGTACTATGTCAGGCCTGGTTGTACCACTCAGGTATTGGAGTTGTCCTACTATCTTTTGGTAGTTGCTGTGATTGAGGCTTTCTCTGTTTTCGTCTTTTGTCAATGGTACTGACAGTGGGATTTTGTTCTTTTTGCAGTCTGTTGTCCCATTCTCCTTCAGGTACTCGCTTATCTTGTTCACTTGGTCCATCTCCATCGTTCGCTCAGGTCGGTTTCTGTAAGTGCTGATCCCCAGGAAATTTTTTGCCTCTCCCAGGTCAGTGACCGTGTACCTTTTCTTTAAGGTATCTTTGATTTTTTCGATCAATTGGGGATTTTTGCTTGCTAGGAGGATGTCATCAACGTAGAAGCAGAGGTAGCATTCTCCTTCTGTCGTGATGCATTTCAGTACACTTTGGTCTACCTCTATGCACTTGAAGTTCATGTTTCTCAGTGTGTTGGTCAATTCTTGGTTCCAAGCTCTTGGGGCTTGCTTCAGGCCATATAGGCTCCTGTTAAGTCTCAGGACTTTGTCTGGATGTTCTGTGTGGAAACCTTCTGGCAGTTTCAGATATACTTCTTCCTCAAGGTGAGCATTCAGGAATGCGGTTTCTATATCCATTTGGTGGAGATCCAGGTCCATTTGGTTTACTGCTGCAAGGAAAATTCGCAGTGCGGTTTTGCTGACTACTGACGCATAGATTTCCTCATAATCTGTTCCAGGCCTCTGGTGGCATCCGAGAGCAACTAGTCTTGCTTTGTACTTTGTTATGTTGTATTGGCTATCTCGTTTGATTTTGAAGATCCATTTTGAGCCTATGGCCCTTTTGTCCTTTGGTAGGTCAGTAATTTCCCAGGTTCTCATCTTGGATAGTGATTCCAGCTCACTGTTGATCGCTTCTCCCCAGAATTCGCTATCAGGTCTGGTCATTGCATTTTTGTAACCATCAAATTTGTCAGGTAGTCCGGTACTAAAGTATGCTGTGAATTTGGTCTGTCTATTTGGACGCAGGTTATAACTGCTGACTGTTTCCTGTTTTGTCTGTTCAGGTTCTTCTGGTTCATTGTCATCTGTATCTGATCCTTCAGAGGTGTCCTCCCACTGGTCTGGCTCAGCTCTCAGGTCGCTCATTGGTTCGTATTCTTGTTGGTTCTCGATGGGTCTGGTATATTTTCCCATTGTATCTTCAATGAATCGCACGTTCCTGCTGGTTACCAGTCTGTCCTCCAGCAGTATCCGGTAGGTGGTGGAGTTCTCATATCCTATGAAGATTCCCCGTTCACTTCTTGGTTCAAATTTTCCAGTTTGTTTGGCAGTTGGCTTCAGTACCCAGGCTTCGCATCCAAAGACTCTGAGGTGTTTGATGGAGGGCTTGTTCCCACTCAGCAGTTCGAGTGGCGACCTGTCGTCATTCCTGTGGCTTGGTGGAAGACGGTTTCTCACATGGGCATAGGCTCTTACGGCCTCGCCCCAATATTTTTTGGGTAAGTTTGTTGCGTTTAACATGCTACTGGCATGTTCTCGGATATCTCTGTGCAGTCGTTCTGCGTCGTTTTGTTGGGGAGCGTATCCAGCTGTCCTTTCGTGTTCGATGCCTCGTTCTGATAAGAAGTCTGCCAGTTTTCTTCCCAGGAATTCTTGTCCTTGATCAGTTCGGATGGCTTTCACCTTCTTGGACCTGCCTGCCGTTCGCTCTATGGTGTTGATGGCCAGCCTTGCGTAGTTTCCAGTTTGTCCCTTTTCTTCCATCAGGTAGACCATGCATGTTTTGGTTGCGTGGTCTAGGACCGAGAGGTAATATCGTTGTCCTGCTGGTGTGGCTGGATGTATTGGTCCAACCACATCCATGTACAGGAGATCCAGTGGTTCATAGTTGTATGACTTTGACCTGAATTTGGTGGCTGACTGTTTGTTCTCTATGCATGTTTTGCAGGTGTTAGTCATTCTGTGTGGTATCCCAAGTTTTCGCAATCTTTCAGGGTGAACATGACCGAGTCTTTGGTGCCATACTTGGGCAGTAGCTTGGAGGCAGTAGTTTTGGTCACTATTCAGTTTTGCTTGGAGTCTCATCTGGTTGTGCCAAATGTTGCAGTACCCTTGTTTGAAGTTCACAGTGGCACCTCTCAGTACCATGCTGTTCACTGACAATAGATTGTGGGTCAGTCCGGGTACATACAGCACATTTTCTAATTCCACAGGTGGTGCAGTCAAGTCATCTAATTTCAGTTTTACTTTCCCTTTCCATTGGGAGGTGAGTTGAGTTCCGTCCGCAATTTCGATGTTTGTTTCATACGGTTCAATTGTACTGACTTCTAGGTACTCCTTGTTCCCTGTCATGTGCCAGGTTGCTCCAGAGTCTATTATCCAGATCTGGTTGTTGTCAGTTCTAAGTTGGGGCCCTCCAGCCATGAGGGCCATCGTTCTTTCGTTCGTCTTTAGCGGTATTTTGCCTCCATGGCTTCCTTTGTTTCTTGGTGGGTAATCTGCTTTGAATTTAAAGCAGGTCTGTAGCGTGTGTCCAGTTTTCTGGCAGTATTGACACACTGGTTTCTCGAGGTCATTTTTCTTTCTCTCTTGGGTCACATAGGCATTCCCTTTTTTCAGATACGTCTCTTCATAGGTCAGAGACTCTCGCACTTTGGCCATTGTCAGTTTGGCATGATAGTGTTTTAGTACCACTGTTACCGTGTGGTAGTTTGAGGGCAGTCCATCCAGTACTGCATTGGAGACCTCTTCTTCTGTGAGGTCAACGTTTACTTGGCGTAGTTCATCCACAATTTGGACTATGGAATTCATATACTGATCAATTGATTGATCATGGTGCTTGCGCGCTTTGGTGAGTTTTTGTCTCAGTTCTGATTCTCGTTGCTGACCGGTCTGTTGGTACAGGTTCTTCAAGACAGTCCACACTTGGTGTGCAGAGCTGCACCTTGTGATGTGACCACTGTACTCTGAGTTCACGCAGTTGATTATGAGGCACCTGGCTCTTTGCATTTTCTCATAATTCACTTTTTCATTCAGTTCTACCTCTCCTGCTTCATCCTTTTCATACTTGACTTCTGATGCTGTGACGTCCCAGAGGTTGTGGATTCTGAGATAATTTTCCATTCTCAGAAACCATTGCCTCCAGTTTGCGCCGTTCAGCTCAGGTACAGCAGATGCTCCTGCTGGGTCAGTCATTCTCGAGTGCAAAGCAAGGCTCTTAACCTGTTGTAGGATGTGATCAGTATCCTACTTGGACTGGGTCCAGGGCTCAGCAGTGAGTCGAGTGGGTCTTCAAATGGGGTTTCGCTCACGGTAGCGATCCGTCGAGCGTGGCAGGATGTTGGTGAGGTGTCGGTCGAGCACTCCGCGAAGAAACGAGACAGAGCTTCTTGTCATGCAAAAACTGAATTACAGGTATGGTCGCGAGCGCTATATATAGTGCGTTCAGCGAGTTCTACGATGTCACGTGTTCTTGAGGAGATCGTCTGCTGATGTTGATCTCCGTTGTCTTCGAGATGCTTCACACTGTTTCCTTGGAGGGCGTCCAGTCTTCAGCGTTCGTCGGACTTTCCGTCTCGACTTCTTGGGAGGTCGCTTTTGGCGGGTCCCCTGTTGGCTTCTCCTTGGTTGTCCTGGGCTGCAACCCTGGTTCAGTAGGGTTTCTTTCAACAGGGACGGCCCTTCTGTTTCTGATTGTACCGACATCCAACCGGGAGAAGGCAGAGGCATCTTCATGGACTGGATCCCTGGCACAGATGGACCCACCAGGGTCGGATGGAATCCCCCCAAACAAGGAAGGGGTCGAGCAAACTGGTCCAGCAGAACCACACCATGGAGACGATCTGCGAAGAGATCTCACCTTCCTTCCATGTGCAATCTTCACCAGGCGGGAAAATTGGCCCATGTGTGGGATGGCCATGGACGCTTCATGGATGTCACACTGGACACCCGAGACGTGGGGTCGGCAGAAGAGAGGATTCTCCAAAACGCCATCATAACGGCTTGCAACAAGCCAGCGGACTGCAGCCTGACCAGATTGAAGAATTGGACGTGGAGCAACGACCATGAAGGTGGAGGGGACGTCCTCACCGACCCGTCGTCGTCCCACTCTTTCGGTTGAACGGTAGACGCAGGAACCCGTTCCTATCCTTTCACGCAAAGCATTCCTTCCATTAACATTCCTTCTGCAACTTCAAACGAAGAAATCCTGCACATCCATGAGATACTCTGCATCCCCTTCCAAAGCCCCACGAAAGGATGAACAACATGAAAAAGTGGAACGCGGGATAAATCTTTACTGTGTTTGAAAGAATATATTAGCAACCAACTGGCAGATGAAAAATCGTCTCAGTTTGAGACCTTTGCACGCTTGGCCAATTGAGACTGCTCCTTTGCTCCAGCTCGTTTGCCTGACAGGAGGCTTGGAACAAGTGCGTCGTTCTCGGTTGGGACCGGTTCTTCGTCTTGGCTAGTGCACGGATCGGTGTCATCTAAGCTCTCGACGGACGGCACCACGTGGAGTTTGGGGGTCGTGCCATTCAGTGCTTTTCCCACTGCATGATTGGACTCTTCCAGGACTTTGTGCGTTTCTTCCCAAAATTTCAGATCATGTGCTTTGGAGTATTCAAGGGCCTCGGTCCACTCAGGATCCGGTACATGAACAATACCTTTGCTTGGATCCACTTTGCGGGCTACGCTCTTGGCCAAGCACCGTCCCAATGCAGAGGCTACGGCAGGACTGACTGCATTGCCGATCTGCTGGTATCTCTGGGTCAAAGCGCAGGATCTCACTCCTGAGCGTTCACCCTCCAAAGCGAAGGAGGTTAGGACAAAGTAGTCTGGGAAGCCTTGTATCCGTGAATTCTCTCGAATACTAAGTACGCGATCCTGGCAAGGATGGACAAGCCTTAAATTATGCGGCTCAGCTCGTCCTACAACGGTTTGCACGACCTCATCGTACCAACAACGCCCAAAGCAACCGTGGCGCCCATTGCTACGGCCGAGTTTGTATGTAATGCACCAACGTGGGCAAAGCAGCTCACCCGTAGGTAACCATACCGTCTTTGCGGGGCAACCTTTTAGTTGGTCTCCACGCCAGCCACCTTTGTCGTGCTGGTCAACCCGCCCCTCCTTTCCTGTGCTCCTTGGTGCTGCTGTCCTGGTTGGTGGACCTGGGCATGCGGTAACGCTGTGCGTATGTCCGGCACAACACGTGCCATCAGCATGGGTTATGACGCCCTCTAAGTCTCGGAAATTGGCCCCCTTCTTCATGGGGACAGCAGCACACCTTGCAAGGTCATCTACGTTCAGACACAGAGCTCTGTGATCTCTCAGGATCCCACTTACGAAACTTTGCTGTTCCTCCGCTCTGTTTGTTTTCAGGCACTTTGCGACTGTCCGGGACAGCGCCACCTCTATCGCTGCCCTCACCTCTTTGCCTGTTCTAATGGCAACTTCTTTCCGAGACTGGGCAAGTTCTGCCGCAAGATGAGCTCTTTTTTCCGCAGAGAGATGACTCTGAGAGGCCTCTCGTACCTCCTTCGCGTAAGTCGAGCCGCCTTTTGTGAGGTAAAGGGTTCCAAGATCCTGGTCAGACAGTAATAGCTGTCGTTCAAGCGGAGGTACATTGGATGGGTGCATTGCCATTTCCGCACGCATTGCTCTCTCTGCTAGGGAGATGGTTCCAGATCGAGGAAGCCGGCGCAAGTAAGCCTGGGCAGGCGTTTGCGGCTCGCTGCAGTAAGTTGCATTCTCAGAAAACGTGAAGGTCTCCACGGGACCCAAGTCTCCGAGGACATCTCCCAAAACCAGGGCAGGTAAGGCCGCCTCTTCCTCTTCAGTAGATGCGAAACCTACAAACCACTCTTCGCGATTTTTCATCACACTCGATTTCGTGTTTGCTGCGCTGCGATGGGTCGGCATGGGGAAGGGGGGCAGCCTTTCTCCACTCATTGCACCCCAGATGAAGACGCGTGCCCTCCACTCAGGGACACCGTAGTGGCCCGCTGCCAAAATGCCCATGCGCGCCTGGTAACGTAGACTGAGAAGTGCAGCAAGCGCTGCCTTTGCTATAACTCCGTCCTCATGCTTCAGGATGTCAGGTACGTTTTCCATCAGACAATACCTCGGCCGCAAAAATTCTACCACCTTCAGAAAAACATTCATCTGCCTGTTTTTTGGGTCACGAAGCACTGCAGCACCCCTTGCTCGATGCCGATTGAGACCGCTTACCCCTTGACATGGTGGCCCTCCAACAACAACATCAACGTCCCCAGGAAGTGGCAAGTCGCCTGTGCTTCTCATGCTCTGTACAAAGCCGTTGAGAGACCCTTCGCAACCTGTCAGGTTCTCCTCCGGCTCCCAGGTGATGTCTTCGTAGCCTTTCCACTTGACAAGGAAGGTGAGCCAGCAGTTTTCGAGCTTCAGCTCCCCAAGGAGATTGCCTTTCGATTGTCCGTCCAGCCCTCGATCTGCGTTTTCTTCAATCCTCATGTCTAAGATCTTCTCGACCTCGTACAAACGGCCTGTTCCTTCTCCCGATCGCTTTGCTTCCTCTGAAGACTGGCTTCCCCCATCTGAAGGTAGATCTGCGGTGCCGTTTCCCTTGCCCCTTTCCAACGACCAGTCTGGTGGGTAACGATCGCACAGCTCTTTCCACCTTTGCAGGAGACAGAGGTATTCATCGACGCCACAGACACGGACGGCAGCATGGGGATGGTTTACCTTGAAGCTCATGCTCGCATCTTTGCTAAAGTCTACCGCCCAGCGCGACACAATCTTCACCCCGTCCACTTCTTGGGCGAGGAAGGACAGGCCGCCACATCCAGCATATAGATCCAGCACGTTCAGAACCCTCGGATCTTTCGCGTTTCCAGCACTGTCAAACTGCAGGCTTTCCACGGTATCTGAGGCTGGTTCGACGACGTGGTGACTGTCGGCTTCATCCATATCTTCACCGAACGAATCAGAAAACGAACAGAACTTTTTGGCATGCAATTGATCGTACCAGAAGTCACATTCTTCTTGTGGCGGAGGCTGATCGCCCGGCCTGATCTTCTTGACAATCGCCTTGCGTGCAATGCAATCGAGAGTGTTATCGGACACGTAGGTTTTACTGTCGTTGTATTCGGCGAGCCACACTCTTCGCTTGTCGACGAGTGCAGCCACTTCCAGCAGGGTCGTATCTGCTGCTTGGTAGAACCATCGTCCAGAAAACCAACGCTTCCCATCCATGGACTGAAAGAGCTCTTTCACTCGCAGGCAATAGTAACGTTCCTTTCCATCCTCGTCTTGTAGATCCGTGTCCAAGAGCACGTCGTCGCCAATCGCAACCTGTCCTCGTGTCGGCAGACGATGGATGCACACCGATTCGGTCGTTCATGGTCAATCCTTCGGTCGCGGGAACTGCATGCGTTTCCATTCTCGCTGGAAGGAGGTGTTGCACGATCGCTCGTACGGTTGTCTGGTCCTCTTACCTCGAAGTCTTCAATCTTCACGCTTTGGAAGTGCGCGACGGCGGGCAGAGGGGCGTGTGGATCTTCGACGAGGTAGGGAAGTGTCGGTTTGATTTCTTCGATGGTCCACGCATGCATGGCGAGCGTCCTGTCCGGCCATGTTTCTTTGACTTGTTCGAGTGGGATGGGTTGGTGGGTCCATTCGGTTTCGTTCTCCACCTTCTTCCACTCGCCCGATTCCACGAACCGCTTCCATGCCTTTTTCTCCCCTTCCTTCACCGGAAATGCCTTCTTGGATCGCTTCTCCTTCGTCGCGCCGTTCTCCTCCGCGGATCCGTCCGACAGCTTCTCCTGCGCCATCGCCAGGTTGTCGGCGATTTCCCGCGCTTTTTCAGGGTGGAGAAGCCTCTGGGTTCGGGGGGCGGAGATCGGGAACCGAAGGGAACGAAAGGAGAACGTGAGTAAGGAAAGGACCCGGATCGAACCCGATTAGAAGGAAACCTTCCACGGATGCGCTCCATTGGACGTATGGACATGCGATCCGAACCCGGGCGTCCCCCCTACTCGAACCCAGGACCCGTGCCTTTCGAAAGGAAGGTCTCGACCGGGGTTCGGAAGGACGATCGTGTGGTCCAGAAATAGATGGGGCACATCCAAGGTTGTCCGAGATTCCATCCTACACAAGGACGGACAGACCTGCAAACCACATGGAACGTGGGAAACTTTGGGACCCAAGTGCATGCTAGCGACGTGCACCAGAAGGAACGAAGGGATCCGATCGAACCAAGGGTCGAAGGACGAGGCGAAGGAGCTTCCTCGTACCTGCGCTGCCACGTGGCCATCTCTGAGGAAAGACATCCATCGCACCTGGGTAGAGGCATCTCCAACCCACCAAGGACCGTGGCATCGACACAAAGAGAATGGGCCACGCACATGCAGAAGCGTCGCGTGGATGGAACGCCAAAGCCCAAGCAAGCCCATCTTTGCCAATCCATCCGCAACGTGCAAAACGCAACAACCGCGTTTCTAAAGCAGCAGAAGCTTCTGCAACTCGATGAGCGAGGCTCGCACGGCATGGATGCACGATCCGAAACAAGGACGAAATGTCTCGGACAGCAACGCAGAGGAAAAAAGGGACGGTCCATGACATCCATCCCGTGCAAACACGCCTCTCCTCGTGCATGCCCATACCTCCCCAGGGCACCCTCGTCGTGAGGTTTGCCTCTCTGCTGCGCCGACCCCGTGCAACATCTCGCATCGAGGAAAGGAGGCGGATGCGTTCTGCCGTGCAACGTGCAATTTCGGTGGAAAGACTGCGCTTTTTGCGATGCTACCCCCTACAACGTTCTCACCGCATACACTGCTGTTGGTGTGCCTCTTGCATGGACCCGAACCGCTTTTATGCTTTCCTTGAAGCTTGCGAAGAACCTGCCTGTGCTCCAGTCCGAGGCGGCCGGACGGAAAACGGGGAGACCGTGTATGGTAGCGCCTTTCATCAACACAGTCGTTTATTCAACGTCGAGGGACCCGATGAGTTCTTCCACGGAAACAGGTTTCCATGCGGAGAACAGGTCGATGCCTTGGTTTGTTGGATCGAGGACGGGCTTTGTTTCTCCTTCGTGTGGTACCGGAGGCGTTTCCTTTGGCAAAGGCTCGGCGGTATCGTCTTCGCGAGGGGAACCCACCAACGTCACTGGGGACCCCTTCTCTGGCGTTCCCGTTTCGTAGGCCACCCCGTTCAGCAGGCATTGCAGACGTTTGTCTTTGCATAGATTGCTGGGTGTGCGGGCCTTGCGGTCTTTGACTTGCAGGAAAGGATCGGGCCCGCAAGCCCGGAACAATCTTTCGACGATGGAGAAGCATTCGCCGGATGCGGCCGCGTGCAAGCAAGTGGATCCCGTGTTGTTTTTGATCAGGGGATCCGCCTTTGCTTCCAGTAGTACTCGGACGCATGGTTCGTGCCCGTTCTTGGCGGCGTAGTACAGCGGTGTCATGCCCAGGATGTCTTTTTGGTCGACCAACCGCTCGGTCTCGCCCGGCGACGTTGCTTCTTGGACGGTTCTTTCTTCGTTCTGCTTCTTCCTTTGGAATTCCAGCATCGCCTGGAGGGCCTGTTCTCTCCCGTAGAAGGCGGCAAGGTGGATTGCGTTTTGCCGGGTCTTGTCCTTGGCTTCCAACCTGGATCCTCCTTCCAGGAGCAATCGGACGCACGCTTCTCCGCCCTGTGCGGCTGCTTCGTGGAGCGGCGTCGCTCCTTCCTTGTTGGCGAGGTTGACGTTCGCGCCCCTTTTCGTCAACAGTTCGACGATGTCGGGATGGTTTCCTTTGGCTGCGAAGTGGAGGCAGGTGGCCTCGGTCTTGGGTTCTCGCCCATCGACGTCTCCTCCATCGTCCAAGGTCCTTCTCACGTGTTCCAGTTCACCGTCCCTGGCGGAGATGAACGGGGAGGGCGCCATCCTCCGTCCTTCCTGCGGGGTTTTCTCGCCGCGTTGGTGCGGATGCGGAGGCGTTCCTTCGCTTCCTCTCTCGCGGCTTCGTGCAGACGAACCGTCGCTCGGATGGATCCCTTCGAAAGGGTCGAATCCGGTCGGGAAACCGGAGGATCGATGGGTGGAGAAGGGAACCCAGCCGGGTTCCATCGGTCCAGGAAAGGGAATGGGTGTGGGATCGGATGGACCCCACGTCCATCCAGGGGGGGGTCGACCTACCAAGTAGGTGTCTTTGGAGGACGTGCACAAGGAAGCACAAGTGCATTGATGCAGGCATGGTGCGCCGGTCCATGCGATGGGAACAAAAAAAGGGAGCGACGGTGGAGGTGGATCGTCCGGTCCACCGGGATCGGGACGGTTCCGTTCCCAGGACGGAGCACGGCCGAATCAAGCGGACAGAGCTCCCGCCTCCTTCAACATCCCTTCCAGCTTGCCTTCGCCGTGCAGCTGCATGGCATCGTCGCATCCACCCACGTGCTGTCCGCCGATGAACACGTTGGGCACCGTGCTCTGCCCGGTGAGTTCGACCAGGGCGTCCATGATCTCATTCTCTTCCGTCATCCCATCCATCTCCACGACTTCGGCTTGCACGCCCAGCTTCTCGAACAGGCCCTTGACCTGCATGCAGAACGGACACCAAGATTTGCTGTACACCACCACCGGTGCGGTGGACACCAGCTCTTGGACCTTGTCCACCTGCCACATCGCACCCGCTCGCTTGGCCATCGCCGCCTGTTCCCCCGGATTGAAGGACGTGAAGTTCGTGTATCCAGTGGAGTGTTGGTTCTACAGAGCGTCAGCCACGGGAAGGCCACTTCCGAACGGATCGCGTGCGTCGTTCCTTTTTTCGGCTCCTTCCACGCCCGAAAGGATCCACCTCGTGCGCCGTACCAGTTTGCCGGGGTTGTCGAATCGGCTCGGATCCCCGTTCGTCGCACGTGTCCTCCTGCATCCCGGCACGCGGGTCGTGTGTCTCCCAATCGAAGCCCGCACCGCGCGCATCTTCGCTCCTCGTCGGTGTGTGTCGCGTCTGAGCACCCGCTTCGTCCGAATCCACCCTTCCCTTGTGCCCCCAGGGTCCCATCCCGTACGGTCGGGGGAAATCGACCCCCCTCGAGGGAGGAAGGACCGAAGAGGGGATCCCCCGAGGCGGCGGGACACCTTTCCGGGGTTCGAACCCGTTCGGGATCCGGGGATCCTTCCCTTTCGGGGGTGGATGGGAGAAGGGGTGGATCCAAATCGCGTCGAAGGAAGGGAAGGGAAGGGAGAACGGCTTCGATTGGACCCATCTCGCGTCGGCATGCCTCGTGATGGCGGATCCCTTCTTGCGCGTTGAAGATGGGATCCCAAGGCCCCTCCCGTCCGCCTTCCCTCGGTGTCGAACCACGTCGAACGGATCCGGTGCCCACCTTCGCAATTGCCCAGGCGGGTGCGAAACGCACCGTCGGTGAGGCGGACCACCACGCCCATCCGACGACTCGATGGTCGGCTTGTGGCGGACCTACCTCCTCGTCTGCGCGTGGAACGCGGTCCGAGCGAGCGACAGGAACGTCCACCGTCACGCCTGCGGACTCTCCGAAGAGAGAGGGAGGAGGACGGAGCAACAGGACCGGGTCCAATGCGACGCCGTCGTGCTCCGAAGGAACGACCGAACCTGCAGTCGAGCGGTGCTCGTGGGCGCGTTCGATGGACACGGAGGGAGCGGCGCGTCCCGATTGGCACAGGAAACGGTCGTGAATACCGTCCGGTCGGAAATGGAAAGGTCGTGGAACCAAGAATGGGATCCTTGCGACGTTCTGCCCACGAAAGGAAGGAAGTGGTTGGAAGAACTCGTCGTACAGACGGTGCTCCAAGTGGACGAGGAATTTCACGCGCGGACAGGAAACGAAGAAGGGTACGAAGGGACCACACTGCTGCTGGCCGTGCTGTTCGAAAAGGACGTGATGGTAGCCACTTCGGGAGACACCCGAGGATTGCTCTGCTCGCTGGGCGAGGCTGGGATCTCCGCGTCCAAAACCACCGTCGATCACAACTGGAAAAACCTCCAGGAGAGACAGAGGATCGAGGCGAGTGGTGGAACGTTCTCTGCCAGGCCAGGGCAACGTCTGATGAGGGTGGATGGCGATTTAGCCATCACCAGGGCAATAGGAGACTTCAGGTACAGATCGTCCGGGGTGATCCCGAACCCGAACATTACGTGGTGGAGGGTGCAACGAGAACATCTCCTCTTCGTTGCCGCCACCGATGGGGTCTTTGAAACCATGGACCCGTCCGAAGTCTGCAGCTTCGCGTGGAGATTCCTCACGGACAGCTCCCATCCTCCCCTGACCCCAGAAGCCCCAGCGCCCATAGCTATGCCTCAGATCGCCGGAGGCGTCTGTGATGCCCATGGACCAGGGGATAATGAAGCTGCAGAACAGCTGTCCGATCAAGCAAAAGGATGGAATGAGCAACCCGCTCCCATCGTTGTAGGGCCATCGGCACCCTTGGCCAAGAAGCTGAACTGGGTGGCCGACTCGATCCTGAGGGAATCCTACAACAGAATGAGCCTCGACAACCTTGCCATTGTCCTTGTCATGCTGAGGCCTAGTGCTATTTCAATTGGACGCACAGAGGCAACCAAGTTCACGATGCATCCTGCTCTCTCATTGCCTTCCTCGGAACCGGCGGGAACAGAAATCGTTCCGGTTCACGGTTACGTGCTGGATGCAGTAATTGGGGTCCAAGGGTACACACTGCTGCACCATCACCTTTCCAGCGGGGACCAAATAAGCGTTTTTTTTTCCGTTTGCTGGATCCACAGGCTCGAAGGAACTTCTTCTTTCCGGGGTCTGCTTGGAGGAGGACTTCCCTGACATTGCTGAAAAGCTGGCTAAAGTACCCCTGTTCCTACCCGAGGCCACACAGTCCGTTCAGGCTCTGGAGGATGGCGGCCCTGGCACTGAAAATCTTGACAGGGGTTTCTATCACATCGTTGGAGGAGTTGGGCGGGGTTCGTTCGGGGAGGCTTGGCGAGCTCAACGAGTGGATGTCACACATAAGACATTTGTTGTGAAACGTTTGTTCCTGGAAAAGTCGCAGGATGTGAAGCTCAGTGGCGAGCGCGAGATTTACTTTGGCAACAAGTTATTCGGAAACAATAGGATGGAGGGCCAGCTGGGACGGGACTGGTCTGGTGAAGAACATCTGGTGCGTTTCGTGGAGAGCTTCGAGGCAGTGGGCCCCCATGGTGATGAACTCTGGCTTGTTTTCGAGGACGAGGGTTTGTCACTCCATTCATACGTGTACGAGGTCGCTGCCAAAGAATCCCAACGCCGCACGACGGGATCGCCAGGTACCCAGCTGGACGTGGTGCAACCAAGCCGTTGGTGGATGTCTCGCCGGCAGTCCGAGGAGGGGAGTGCCATGCTTGTGGAGATATTCCGGCAGATTGTCCAGGCCGTGCGCTCGTGCCATTTGCGCGGCATCGCCCACAGAGATGTGAAGATGGAAAACGTGATGATTCGGTTCGACGCATCGGGCACGCCGCACGTGCGCCTCATTGATTTCGGATCCGCAGTGGATGATTACACGATGGAGCACATGTACAGGGGTGGGCCTTCCAGGACAGAACAGACGGGCCAATACGAGCCTCCAGAATCACTCTTCTCGGAAGGTCTTGGTAAGCAACGGGTTGATCGATACTTCAAGTATGATGTGTGGTCGTTGGGAATATTGGCACTGGAATTGTTCTCCTTGGGCACTTCGGATGTGTTCGCGCTGGATCCGCGAACTCGTGCATACATCTCTTCGAGGATGGAGAGACGGGATCCTCAATCCCTGCAGCTGGCATACTTGCTTCGCAGCATGATGGAGCTTTGCATATACCCTCCGGGTCCTTCGGACGGCCTGGATCACGATCCACGCACGAAGAGAGGGATGCACCGTCCGGAGACGTCTCGTTCTCACACGTTCTTGGCTTCGTGGGACTGTTCCGAGGAGCACCTCCTGCACGTGTTTCGTCGTCGGGATCCTCTGGGCCAGGGTCTTCCGGGGGTGTGGTCGTTGCGCTTGATCCGTCGCCTGCTTCATTGGAACCCTGCCTCCCGTCCAACGGCCGAGGAGATCCTCCAGCATGCTTTCTTTCGCGTGGACGGTGGTGGCTATCCTTGTAGTTGTGGATCTGAATTGGAGTTCCCTTGGCAGGCCTCTCTTTGCGAGGTTGAATGCGCGAGTGCCGGTGCCGCAGGCTGATTGGAGCTTCGAGATTCCTCTTGGGCGTGTCTTTTGTATTCCTGGTAGGCCTTGAGCTGCATTGGCGTTCGCTTGGTGCCACCAGGTTGGTAACGGTTCCAGTCTCCTTGGGTGCTGCGTCGGTTCCAAGTGCCACGCAACCGTTCGAGCTCCTTGGTCCTCTTCCGTATCTCGTCCAGCATGGCCACCTGTTCCTCGTCCTCCACGTCCACCTGTTCGGCGAAGGCGTCCGCAGCACGTCGCAGCGAATCGAGCTCGTCTCGTTCGCTCCTCGTGTCCTCCGCCATGTCCGCACCGTCGAGGAGTGTTTCCCCACGTCGATTGACCTCCCTGGATCCCCCCCCCACTTCCATCACGGGCCTTTCGATCCGGAACCCTTGAACCCGGACCCGATCGGATCCACCGGGTTCGAAAAGGAGGGAAAGGAAGTCGAACCCCGCGACCCCCCCATCCGCGAAGCCATCCCCCTGCAGGGTTTAGGGTTGTTCGCCATCCAGGCGTCCGACCGAGGCGGCATGCGGAACCGCGCCATGGCGGCGACGAGGAATCGACTGGGAACGTACCGACATCCTACGGTGAGAGACGTGGCGTTCGTGCTGGCGTGTCCCCAACTGGTGGAGAATTCCGACGGACTCCGCATCACCGACGTCTTGCCCAACCCAGGCGAAGCAGCCGAGGAACACGAGTGGCTGCAAGGACTCGACAGCCGTCCACAAGTCGTTGAAAACTGGATGGAAGAACATGGAAAACACAGGAAAGGGGACAGGAGGCTGGGAATATACTACTCCGACCTCGTGGAGTTCGTGCTGCGGAGCTGTCCGAGCTTGGACTTCGGGTACATGTGCACGGGAGTGCAGGTGAACGGCACGAAAAGGAGGAAAGACGGGGAGGAAATGCGCACCACGCTGGGAGAATTCGACGTGCTGCTCGAAAGTCGGAACGGAATAGAACCCAGCACCACGCTGGAGCATTGGGAGATGACCGTCAAGTTTCTGTTGCACGTGGGTTCGTGTCGGGAAGATATCGTGCCGTCCTCCCCCCTGATGTGTCCCCTGGACACGTTCTTGGGACCTCACAAAGCAGAAAATCTATTGGATCGCACCGCGCGGTTGCAAAGGCAGCTTCGCCTCTCCAAAGAGCCAGCAGCCATGCGCATCATCGAAGAAAAATTCGACACAAAAGAGGCAGACGTCCTAACCATGGCGCACATCCAAGGCTATCTATTCTATCACGTGCACTTTTGGATGCAACACCATCTCCAGTTCGAAGCATCCATCACGCCGGACACCTCACACTTGCTGAGAATCAATCCGAGACACTGGCACGGATGGTGGGTGCACGCCGACCGTGCCCACGTGCTGGGGGATCTCTTCCCCGATAGCAAATGGCACGTGGTCCCAAAGCTGCGCTGGCTGTCTCCCGTGGTCATTTTTCCCGGTCAAGAGGACGAGCTGCTGTCCCTGGGGGGCCTGATCGCATTGCTGCAGCGGTTGGAAGAGGTTTCCAGCGGAACGGGATCGGCACGATCGCAGCGCCTTTTGTTGGCAGAGATGTCCTTTGACCCGAGCCTTCACGACGGGGCGTGGATAGAATCCAGCCGGGGCTTCGTGGTGGAGGTAGGCTGGCCAGCGGAGCGTCTTCCTACAGCGCCTGCGGGGTGAACGATAGCAGGGGCGAGGTGTCAGAAGGCGTCTTTTCGGCGGCGCAGCTCGGCGAGGGTTTCCATCGCCGATGTTTTGCCGGTCCACGTCTGCAGGTTGCTGTCCAACGGTCGGAGGAAGACATTGTAGGACAACTCCTCTGCGATCGTGGAAGGAACGGTGGGTTTTCCTTGGCTCCTCATGTTCCTGGCCCACTCCAGTTTCTCCTTGGCGCATTCGTTTTGCGGGTCGGCGTGGGTGCAGAACTCGAGGTTCTTGACGGTGATTTCGTGTCCACAGTAGACCTTCGTCTCGGGCGGCAGCCTGGAGAACTTGTGGATGAGGGTGTCCCACATGTTTTGGACGTTCCCTTCGAAGCACTTGCCGCAACCTCCGACGAAGAGCGTGTCTCCGGTGAAGACGGCTTTTTCTTGGGTGAGATCGTCGGTGACGAGGTAGCTGATGCTTCCCATGGTGTGGAACGGCGTTTCGATGCACTTCACTCGCACGCCCACTTCGGTCAGGTGTATTTCTCGTCCATCCTTCACGGCATCGGTGCATCCTTCCACTTGTTCCTTTTCTCCACCGTACACGGCGCATCCGGGCACGAGTTTCGCGAACTCCTCGTTCCCTCCTGCGTGATCCCAGTGTTTGTGCGTGGTGAGTACGTTCCGACACGTCTTCCATCCTCTCTCCTGGGCGCATCGGAGCACGTTGTGCGGTTCCACGGGATCCACGGTTGCGCATTCTTTTCCACCGGATCCTCGGATCAGGTAGGCGTAGTTGCATTTCAGGCACGGCACCACCACCACGTCCATGTCGGTGTCGTTCCTGGTGTCATGGACGTGTGGATTCCTCTCTCCCTCTCTCCCTTCCTCTCCCTCCCGAAGGTGGGGGGGGGTGAAAAACGCACCTTGGCCATGACCGATGCCAGTGGGGGAAGGGAATCTCATTCCGATGCACCCGTCCTGGGTGGGTCGGATGGGGATCGATCCTGGTTACGAGAAAGGGAAGGAAAGGGGAAGGGGATCCGGTTCGATCCCGTGGGGGAAAGGGGGTGCACCCTCTTCCCCCTGCTCCCCCAGTCGGATGATGGTGGGGGGGGGTGGTCCTGCACGAGGTCTCGACGGGGGGTGATGCCGTACCCCTGGGGATCCGACCTCCCCGACCTCCGACAAGGAGAGGGAAGGGGGGTCCTTTTCCCCCACAAAGGGGGGCATTGGGGGTGCCACGCGCCTTCGAGGAGGATGGTTCCCAGGGAGAAACAGGGACGAAGGCGGTGCCAAAGGGGGGTAAGCACGGGAAGCACGCGCGCAACGGGAGCATGGACGACACCACGGCGAAGAAACCAACACCCAACAAGGACGGGAACAGGCGCATGCTAGATGCAGCCAAGGAAAAGCTGGGAGAACTGGGATGCAAGGTCGTGGGCAGCCGGGTGAAGGTGTACTGGGAAGGGAACGGATGGTTCCAAGGAAAGGTCGAAACGTACACCTCGGCAGGGGAACTCGGCGCCATGCTGATCGAA
Source organism: Picocystis sp. L7 (assembly GCA_020975725.1). Lineage (NCBI taxonomy): Eukaryota > Viridiplantae > Chlorophyta > Picocystophyceae > Picocystales > Picocystaceae > Picocystis > Picocystis sp. L7. Next base: position 801,017 of record QXJR01000003.1, read on the forward strand.
TACGACGGTGGTGATCGTGGTGAACTGCTCCAACACGACGAGTTCGAATTCCTCTCCCTCGCCGTGCCGGCCTTGGCCGTGGCAAGGACCTGGGACCTGCCCGAAGATGGTGAAAGACACCCAGAACCAACACCGCCAAACCAGCACGAAACAACAGGACAAGAAGATCCTGCAGAGCTCAAGATGGAAGCGGTCAAGAAACACGCGCACATGCTGCGTGGAAAACTGGTCGGAAGCCTGGTCGAAGTAGACACGCCGAACGAAGACGACACGAAAGAAAGGAAACGAGGCAAAGTCACGAGCTGGATCGAACGCTTGGAAGGGAACTTCCTGGGTGTGGACCTTGGAGAGGGAAAGGAAACAATGGTGCCCGTGGAAGGAGAATTTCGATTCCTGAACGTGCTGCCAGACGCCCTGCTGGAACTCCAATTGCTTGTCGAAGGCGACCAGGTCGCGAAACGAAGAATCGCCAAGAAAGCGAACGGAAAGGGAGCCAACGGAAGGCTATCAGTACCGAGAACGGACGGAAAGCGAGCATCCAAGAGAACGAAACGCGAAGACGCAGTCGATTACGAGGACGAAACGGATACCGACGAACAGGCAGGACGCGCCAAGAAGAAACGCAAGCCCCCTTCCGAAAGAACCGAACGCAAACCCGCCGACAAGAAAAGTGCAGCCTTCAGCATGGTCGTGCCGGACCCGGAAAGCGAGGACGGCAAGGCGGGAATCAGGCACATTGTGACGCTCGAAAATGGAAAGGTGTTGAAGGTGCCAGCCATCCCCCCCGCGGAAGCGTTTGCAGACTTCAAGAGCAATGGCGAAAATCACGGGCTTTACGCCAGGCTTCAAGTGAGGGGAGTGAAAGAAGGAAAGAGGGACTGCTCCGACAAGGTGTACAACACGTGTCATCAGTGCTGGGGAAAGTTTCTAAAGGTGGCGACGACGCTTCCCTGCCGCAACATGAGAAAACGGGGCGACAAGATGGAGCAGTGCTACCGGATGTACTGTCTCCCCTGCCTGTCGCGATGGTACGGTTACCTGAATCTCACCCCAGATCAATGTGAAGAGATGTGTCCCTTTTGTAGGGGAGTATGCAGCTGCAGGACCTGTCTCAGGAAAACCCAGGAGGACCGTGAACCAACGATTGGCCTGGTCACCGATGCTTCTCAGGAAACTTTGAACTCGGGCCTTCCCTTTTTCTGGGACCTGTCTATGGATGTATTGAAACAAGAAGTTGAGTGCCTCTTTCTCGGTGCAGCATCGAGGGAGGGAGGGGACGAGCTTTCTGCCCTTGTGAAGAGTTACCAGCTTGAACTGAAGCCTGGTTTCCTCTTGGGGGATGAATGGAAGACCCCTCATGTGCGCAAGAGGGCTTTTACTCTGGCCAAAGCACTTTTGCAAGATAAACGCTTGTTTGATGCCGATGGTTTGCGGGGAGAGAGAATCTCGTGTGACCATTGTGGAACTGCGGTGAGCAGCATGCACTTTCATTGCGATTTCTGCGGCACGGATAGATGTGCTTGCTGCACAATAGAGAGAGTAAGTGCTGATCCTCAGCAGTGGCAGGAGGGGCTGAAATGCCTCTGTGGAAAGACAGCCGTTCTGCAGCAACTGCTTCCAAGCAAGCAAATGATAGTGGTCCTGGACTCTTTGGAAAGCTGCTACTTTAAGGCCACCAATGGCAACCGGAAAGCGAACCAGACAAGACTCATTGAACCCAATGATTCGCGCAGGTATGGAGACCTCGGCACACCAGTTCCAGCCATCCCTGCCAGTGTTGCTCGCGAGCACCACGACGAGTTCTTGAAGTCTTTTCAAGATATGTGGAGCCAAAGCATACCGGTGGCTTTCACCTCAGTGGACCTTGAGATGCTTTGGTCGCCATTGCTGCTCTTCAGAGCATCCAGAGAGACAAACCAAGCAGCTCAGAAGCAATCAGGAAACATGGAAAGTAGTGTGTTCCAGAATGTTCTTGATTGCCGGGACTACTCGCAATTTGAGATGAGCATGCACAACTTTTTCAAGTACTACAAGGAAGAACTGGGCTACGATTACAATGGGAAGCCTTTTTTGGCCAAGCTGAAGGACTGGCCGGAGCACGCAACATTTGAAGCAAGGCTCCCCCGCCTATTTCAGGACTTCTTCAGGAGCTCGCCCATACCGGAGTACACTAACTTCAACGGATACAGGAACATGTATTCAACCTTTCCCGAGGGCATTGTGAAACCTGACATGGGACCCAAGTCCTACATTGCATACGGTAGAGTGGAAGAAGATTGCGAGGGGAAAATGTTCGATTCTGTCACAAAGCTGCACTGTGACATGAGCGATGCCTTTAACGTCCTAATGCATGTCCAATGCCAGAAGCACAGAGAAGAGGACGAGCTTGGTGAATGTCTGGCAACCTGCAAAGATTTGGACGGAGCTGTGTGGGACATTTTTCGCAAGGATGATACTGAGAAAATCAGTCAGTACATCCTGGAGAACGCTGGAAAATTTTTCGGTAGGGACAATGTGCCGATGAAAAGAGAGGATATTGTCCATCCCATTCACGATAACGAGGTCTTTCTCTATGAGCACCATTTGAGAGAGTTGGCTCAGGAGCCGTACCGTGTTGTCCCCTTCCGCTTCGTTCAGAAGAGGGGCGATGCTGTAGCAATACCAGCGGGATGTGCACATCAAGTAAGGAACATTCACAGCTGTATCAAAGTCGCAGTGGATTTCATGAGCCCAGAGAGCGCTCCAGAAGCATGGAAGCTCATCCAAGAATACCGCACCCTCCCGCCCAGTCACCCGCGGAAGGAAGACAAACTCCAGCTGAGGGTCATGCTGCTGCATTCTGCAAGTGCGGCCATTACTGGGGTGAAGAAAAAGCCCAAAGTTCACACACCCAACCGAACAAAGGTACGAAGAAAGCGCTAGAAGGATGGAAGGAAACCTTCAAACCTGTTTTTTATGCAAAAGTGGAGCCTCGCATGCAGATGGGATGGTGGTCAGGGAATGTGGAAAGAAGGCCGTGCAAGCACGTGAAAGACTGTTGCTCTAGCAGTGGCGGGCTCCTCGTGGAGGTTGTCACTCTCCCTCTGAAGTTCCCGACTCGCCAATATGTATGCACTCTTTCCTTGCAGTGATGGTGCAGGTGCATGGGCGCATGTCTTTCTGCAGTCGGATGTGAAGCACATGCCTGTTCCTGCTCCTTCGTGGATTCCCACTGCTTCTGCGCTGGGATCCCCCTGCAATCGGACGAATCCACCCACCTTTGGAAGCACTTTGCACTGCAGATTTCTTCGGGCGGGTCCTCGGCAGAACTTGCCTTGATCAAGACAGAGCTGGTTTGTCCCTCGGCGGCGTTGCTTTTGCTGTCGGCCAGAAGTCCGGGTGCAAATCATGGAACAGGGTTTTCTTGCAGCGTGCTGTTCCTTTGATGGCACGGATTCCGCCTGCGCCGATTTTGGCACTGTCGCAGCAACCTCAGGCATTGTAGCATGGGCACGATCCCTCGTTCGGCAATAAAACATTCATGGCGGCCGCTCCGTGCGGTCATGCGGTGCTGTGCATTTGCATGTCAACGTTTGTCTCTCTTTCCCAGGGCTTGGCCAGGCTCGTCATGGCCACGCCTGCACATTCTCTGTCTTGATGCACCTCTTCGTTTTATGTGTGCCTTCGTAGGAACGGCGTGCATCGGATTCATCTCTGGTCATCGTCGGGTGATTCGTTTCCTCTGTTCATGGGACATGTGCAACCATCCATGCCCTTTTCGTGGGATGGATGGGGATGGTTGGTCCTTTCGACCTCGTCCCTTCGGGTATCGATCCTGGAGACCCTCCTCCACGCGCCTCGTCCGGTCGTCCCCCGCGACGACCCCCATCTCCCTCTCCCTCTCCGACTCTCGGACCTGGAGTCGCAGAGGCGGTCCCCCCACCGGAGAGGGGAACCGTCTCGGTCCCTCCCACCCGGTTGGCCATCGGACCTCCTTCCTGGCCTCGAACCCGATCGACCGTGGGTCTGTTCGAGGATCGAACCGGACTCCCTTCGGGTTCGATCCGGTCCTTCGTCCCTTTCCCAGGGGCAGGGAAGGGAGGAGGGAACCAGAGGGAGGTGCACAGGTGCGGATGCGCGTGGCCCAGCAGGTCCACCACACGCGCTCGTCCGCACCTGGCGGAACGTGGGCGAGGAAAGGGAGCTGGAACAGGAGGTGGAACCACCGGAAATGCAGGAGGAAAGAATGCCCGAGAAGAAGGGCCGTGCACGCCGTGAAAGGTGCGGTGGAAGAGGGAAGAGACCGAAAACAACGAACCGCAGCCGTCTCTGCCGTCATCGTGTCAGGAGTGCTCAACTTGGTCACGCATAAATTGGCACTCGTCCCACTGGCCAACCACATCTTCTTCCTCGCCCAGTTCATGACCGTGAGCTACGTCCTCATCTACTCCATCACCTTGTACGTGCGGTACAAGCGGGGATGGGTGACCCAGGAGATGCTGGACGTGCCCAAGAAGACGCTGGTGCTTGCCGGCATGTTCGAAGCCGTGGGCCTGACCTTGGGCCTGCTGGGCGCTTCCGGACTCCCAGGCGCTGTCCTGCCCGTGTTCAGCCAACTCATCCTGATCTGGCAGTTGATACTGTCCTACACCTTGCTCGGACGGCGATATCCATTCACTCAGCTTCTGGGCATTGCCATGGTCGCCATGGGCGTGGCCACGACCACCAACCTGGGAACCAGCACGGCCACGCTCACCGTCCCTTCCTGTGCGAGATACCTGTGCATATACATACTGTCGCTGGGCTGTCCCGCGATGTCCATCTTGCTGAAGGAGAAAGTCTTCTCGGATTTCCGCCGGGAAAAGGAAAAGGATCTGGACCTTTTCGTGGTGAACACGTTCAGTTCGTTCTCTCAAGGCATCAGCGTTCTCCTCTTTTTGCCCGTCATAAGCAGACTCCAAGGGGTCATGGTGAAGGACATTCCCAGCTACATGATTGAGGGTCTTTTCTGCTTTTTTGGTCAGGGCAACCGGCACGGCCTGGATTCGACCGGGGCCCCTTTCTTTCCCCTCCTGTACGTGGCCATGAACCTGTGTTTCAACGTATCCGTGCTGCGCTTGGTGCGCCTGACCTCTTCTGTGCTATCCTCTATGGTGATGGCCACCACCGTCCCGTTGACGATCTTGGCATTCATGTTCCACCTTCCGTTGTTGCCCAAGCCTCAACCCGTGGGACCTCTTTTTTGGCCTGGAGTATGGATTTTGTTGGCCGGGTTGGCCGTGTATAACCTCCACGACGCCTCGTTGGAGGGCATCCGAGGCCTTCGCAAAATAAGTGGGACGCGTTCGTCCCCTCGCGGCCATCCTAGTCTTGAGCAATAAACCTTTGGCCACCGATCCGTTGGCACCTCCCATTCCATTCCTTCTTTCATGGGATGGCTTTCGTCCTTCTGACCTGGGATGAACGTCTCTTGGTTGTCGTGTCCCCGTCTTCCTTGCTTGCTTGGTGTATGGGGATGGACCCTGGTCCATGGAGGTGGAGATGGAGGGTGCGGTGCTGGGTTTCGAAACGTAGTGGACGTGTCGGACCGAAGGTACACGGGTGGCGCAACCCACCGATGAGAGCGACATCGACGCTTCTCAAGGCGCATTGGACGGGAAGGAAGGGAACAGAGAAGAGGAGGAAGGACACAGGACGCGGCATGGGATCCAAACAGACGATCGGAACGATGGGGAAACGATGGATGGACGGCAAAAGGAACGACACCAAGGCAGCTGCGACGAACACGGAGGATGGAAGCGGCCGGACCGGAAAGGGAGCACCCTGGCTGTCCATCGCTTCGGTGATGGGATTCAGCGTGCTCAATCGCGTGACCTACAAAATGGCACTCGTCCCACTGGCCAACCACATCTTCTTCCTCGCCCAGTTCATGACCGTGAGCTACGTCCTCATCTACTCCATCACCTTGTACGTGCGGTACAAGCGGGGATGGGTGACCCAGGAGATGCTGGACGTGCCCAAGAAGACGCTGGTGCTTGCCGGCATGTTCGAAGCCGTGGGCCTGACCTTGGGCCTGCTGGGCGCTTCCGGACTCCCAGGCGCTGTCCTGCCCGTGTTCAGCCAACTCATCCTGATCTGGCAGTTGATACTGTCCTACACCGTGTTGGGACGCAAGTATCCTTTCGCTCAGCTGGTGGGGATCGCCATGGTGGCCATTGGTGTTGCGACAGCAGCCATCCCGGGAGACAGCTCGGTCACGTTGAACGTGTCCTCGTGCGCCACCTACCTGATTGTTTACATTCTTTCGCTGGGGTTTCCGTCCGTGGCCACCATCTTCAAAGAAAAGGTGTTCAAAGATGCGAAAGCCGCCCTGGGAAGGGACCTGGACATATTCGTTGTGAATACCTACAGCTCTGTGTTTCAGGGCATAGGTGTCCTTCTCTTCCTTCCGGTGATCAGCAGATTGCAAGGCGTTTCGTTCCGCAACATACCCAGCTACATGTCGGAGGGGTTCTATTGTTTCATCGGACAAGGGAGCGCCTACGGCATGGATTCGACCGGGGCGCCCTTCTTTCCGCTCCTGTACATGGGGATGAACTTGGTCTTCAACATATCGGTGCTGCGTTTGCTGCGGTCGACCTCTTCGGTGATATCATCCATGGTCCTTTCCACGACCATACCTCTTACGATCCTTGCTTTCATGGTGCAACTTCCGCTGCTACCGGCACCTAGACCAGTGGGGCCGATGTTTTGGCCCGGGGTAGGGATTCTGTTTTTGGGTTTGGGCATCTACAATTTCCACAAGGGCGCATCGTCGAAGGAGAAGCAAGGATAGGAGTCCAGGGCGAGGCGCAAGCATTGATTATTTCGACGGAGGGTTTCTTCCATCCGTGCGTATGCTTTCATTCATTTTTCTTCGTCCCCGTCCGCAGCTCAGGATCGCGCTTGCGTTTCTTCATCCTCGTCGACGACGTTTTGGGACGCGTTGGCTTGCTGTTGGTTCTGCACGAGGTTGCTGATCAGGTTGGCGAAGAAGCTTCCGGCTGGCGTGGACATGATTTCTTGGGGCAGGTTGAGGATGTGCCGTGGGATGTCCTTGCCCACGAGGAAGTTGATCAGCTCTTGCGAGAAATGATTGCAGTTGTTGTGGAGCAGGTGATACTTGTTTCCACGGAACTGTTCTTGGAGGTCTTGGAGGAGTTCTTCGAGGAGCGGTGGATCGATTTCCGTCCGTCCCATGTCCAAGACTTGGATGGGACTCCCGTAGGAGGTGGATGCGGGCGGACCCGCTTGTATCCCTTCTCCGGCGCCGTAATAGAGTTCCCTGCCGAACACCACCACGCCGGTGTGATACACGGCGTCCACCTTCCTTCCGAGGATGGACTGCGACATCTGGGCGGCCAGTCCCATGCTGAGATCGTACACGTGCAGCTGGACCCTTCCTTTCTCGGTCTCTCCCGCGCTTGCCATCGCCATCTTCGCCACAGCTTTGCGCGGCGGTGGAGCGTCGCACGCGCGCCTTGCACTTCTTCCCACTCGAAATCCGATGGAAGAATCGACGGTTCGAGACACCTTCCCATCGACCCTGACCGAGCCGAGGGAGTTTCTTCTCGTCGAGGGGTGGGGGTCGAGATCGGTAACCGGTTGGGACGGATGTGGTGGGGATAACCGCGCGACATGGCGACGATGGACGCGTCGGCGGCGGACGAGACGTGCGCGCTGCGATGCAATCGGTGAGGGAAGAGGGACGACGGAGGGGAGGGAAAGGGGGACAGGAACGAACGGCTGACCTGGAAAGGACAGGTGCGGTCGACCCGCCAAGATGCAGTGTCCCACCTGCCTGAAGATGAAGCTGCCGAAGAAAGAAGCCGCCTTCTGCACGCAAGAGTGCTTCAAAACGGCCTGGAAAGAACACAAACAAGTGCACCAGTGGGGATACGCCGTGAAGAGAGGATCTGCACGCGTGAACACCATGCCGAACTTCGCCTGGACCGGATCCCTGCGTCCAGACCTCGTCGGTCCCATGCGGAACGTGCCCGAACACATCCCAAGACCAGATTATGCAGAAACGGGATATCCAGAAAGAGAAGCAGAAAGTCCGTACCAGAAATCGCCGCCCATGCCCACAGCATCGCAGGTGGAGAGAATCAGAGAAGCATGTCGCGTGGGAAGAGAATCCCTGGACCTGGCTCATCGAACCGCTGGTGTAGGCGTGACCACCGACGAAATCGATCGGGTGGTGCACGAATACATGGTGGAATGTGGAGCGTACCCATCGCCTCTGAACTACTACAACTTCCCAAAGAGCCTGTGCACTTCCGTGAACGAGGTGATCTGCCACGGCATACCGGACGGGAGGGAGTTGCAGGACGGAGACATCCTGAACGTAGACATCACGGCGTGCAAGGATGGTTTCAACGGGGATCTCAACGAAACGTTCACCATCGGTAGAGTGGATGACGAAAGCAAACGGGTGATCAAGACGGCATACGACTGCCTCATGAAGGCCATCGAGGCGGTGAAGCCGGGGATGAGGTTCAGGGACCTGGGGCAAATCATTTCCAATCATGCACATGCAAACAATTGTAGCGTCGTCAAGACCTACTGTGGACACGGCATCGGAGAGCTCTTCCACTGCGCGCCGAACATCCCGCACTACGCGCACAACAAAGCGGTCGGGATGATGAAGAAGGGCCAAATTTTTACAATCGAGCCCATGATTAACCTGGGAACCTGGCACGACTGCACCTGGCCAGACGGCTGGACCGCTGTCACCAAGGATGGAAAGAGGAGTGCCCAGTTCGAACATCAACTCCTGGTCACGGACAGCGGATGCGACGTGCTGACCAAACGACTTCCCACGTCCCCTCCGCTCTGGTGGGAGGAATGATCCCGCCCCGTCCAGTGGAGAGGAATCGGCATGATCGTGAAATAAAGCCAGACACGAGGTGTTGACGATTCTTTCCGATCGACCGCTTGTTCTGTGGCTGATTGCGTGCGTCCTACTTCTCCTGCCAAGTGATGTGCTGCTCTTCTTCCTGTATCCCCACCCAATCGAAGTATCTGCTGGTTCCGATCCCGTGGACCTGGTAGTCTGCCCACGCCACCATGGTGGGGTAGGTGAGTTCCAATATGTCCACAATGGCCCTGTCCCCTCTTGCGCAGGGATCCACTTGCCTTTGGATGACTCCTTCGGCGGCCATGGAGAACTGCGAGTGTCCCGCGTCCTGTATGACCTGCAGCCAGGTTCCCCTCGCGCTCTGCGCGAAGAATTCTTCGTAGGTGATCTCTGTGGGGAAGCAGTCGGTGGTGAGGGAGGAGCCGACGATGGCCACGGGATGCCCGAGGTTGCCGACGCTCGTCGATCCGGACCTGTCGTCGTCGTCGACTGGATCGATGAGTATCCCGAAGGACACGTCGTCTTGTCGTTCCAGGGTGATGGCCGCCAGCCTTCCCCCCCTGGAATGTCCTGCCGTTCCCACCTGATTGAAGTCCAGGTTTTGTCCGAGGGAGGAGCTGCGCACGGCGTCCATGACGTCTGGGTAGAAGCTGAGTTCCAGTTCGTCCCTTTCTCCGGTGTTTGCGTTGTACTGGACGACTGCGTATCCCCAGGAGGCGAGCCTGTCCGCGTAGCTGTAGTAGTCCCTGGCCCTGGCACCGAAGCCTTGGTAGAAGTAGACGACGGGATAGGGCGGTTCCATGACGTCGCATTCGGGCACGGTGACTTCCACTTCCACGTACTGTTCCCTGTTCCAATTTTTCGCACGTTTCGTCGCGTGGATCGGTCAGTTCTCCATCACCTCCTTCGTCTCGTCCCTTCGTCGTCCTTGGCGTCGTTTCGCCTCCCACCATCGTTGGGTTTGGGTTCGTAGGCTGTCCCTTGTGCTCCTGCAGGGTCCCGGTCGATCGTACGGATCTCCTCCCACCCGCTTCCAGGCCATCGTCCCCATCAGGAGCGCGATCGCGGTGCGTCCAGCCATGGCGGTGGATCCCGTGCTGCGCCACGTCGAAGGGTAGAGGTTGTCCCTGCTCGTTCGGGCCCCTCCCTCTCTCCCTCTCTCCCTCGCTGCCACGGGGAGGGTGGGGAGGGGAGAGATCCAGGAGAAAGGGGCTGTAGCGGGACCCCTCTCCCCCCCCCCTCTCCCTCTCAACCAGTCCCTCCCTGTCCCGATGGGTCGACGAGAGGGGGGGTGGGGTTCGACGCCACGAGGGAGGAGGAAGGGGGGGGCTGTAGCCGAGGATCCGTTGGGGGGAGGGGAAAAGGGGGTGCCCCCCCCCGGAAGCGACTGAAAAATGGTCCCCCAAAGGGCTGAATTTCGGTCCCCCCCCCCTACAGATGCACTTTCGAACAGATGCACCCCACTCGATCGACTTAACCCAGTGTTCACAAAGGGAAGACGGGGACAATCGAAAAGAACGGAACGGCTACAAACAAGAAGGTCGATTCGACACCAACAAAATTGTCAAAGGGTTCCTGCTATGGGTCATACATCACGTGGCCCGTTTGGAAGCGAATTGTACATCACGAACTCCGAAGAAGGGATGCTACATGGAGGAGTGGCAACGTGAACTTACAGACGTTTTGTCACGGAACCACCACGTGAGGCTTCGAGATGCTTTCAACGTGGTATCCTTGAGATCGCATGAAGATCGTCTTGCATTAGTAGTGTGCAAGGATGAGAGATGTTTTGTACATCCATTTTGTTCTCCCATGAAGAACCTAGAAGGGAGGAAAACTTGCATCAACGGTGCCTTGAGACGGAAGGGAATGACCTCGTGACCACCCACTAGGTTTGTTTCCGTTCCGCGGATCCACGTTCTTCCCCGTTCCTATCCTTTCGTGCATGGTAGTTCCGTCCCTCTTCTTGTTTCCCGCCTTCTCTTCGTAAACACTGGGTTAAGTCGATCGAGTGGGGTGCATCTGTTCGAAAGTGCATCTGGAGGGGGGGGGACCGAAATTCAGCCCCTTGGGGGACCATTTTTCAGTCGCTTCCGTGCCCCCCCCCCCTCCCACGTGGGGATTCCCCCCCCCTCCTTCCACTGTCTCGTGGACAGGAGAGGGAGGAAACGAGGTGGGAAACGAAAGAAACCAAGGGGAAGGAAGAAGGACCCCCATGGGAAAGCCACGTCCAGCGAGGAAGCTCGATCGGACAATGGGTGGGAACCGAAGAACCCACCCTCATCCCCCCGCGTGCCGATCCACCTGCAAAGACGGATTAGAGGAATACAAACAGCGGACCAACGTACCTGACCACCGCCAAGGAAACCGCGTCGATCCCGACCTCGCAGACCACGAGACGCCTTCCCATCGCACGTGGGAGGAGTGGAAGGAATCGAGCGAAGCCCAGGGACGAAGGGGAAGGAGATGGGAACCGATGGAAGGACGGACGCGGACACGGGTAGGTCCTTCCGACACGATCCACGATCCACGCCGACGTCCATCGACCGTGCGCACCTCTCGGACCGCGGGACGAGAGGAGGACCCTGCGTTCCTTGTCCTACGCGGGCGGGCATCGTCATCCTCGACATGGACCGGACGGAATGGCGCATCCATCGAGACGAAACGCATCGGTGGAGGCCTCGAGCGCCACGTCCTACCTTCATCGCCTCGTCGGAACAAGTCGGGACCGACCCCACCACGGACCCATGGAATCGCAGTTCGGAATGCAAACGAACATCGATCGCAGAGGACGCGAGCCGCGGCGTTCGCGATCCAAGATGGAGGGGTGCGCTTCCGATCGAAGGTCCGAAACCAACCGTGCCCGTCGAGGACGTCGCGCCCCGTTGGGCCTCGACGGGCGAAGGAACCCGACCCTTCGCGGCCGTTCGGATCGTCGGAACGGGATCCTCCCGTTGACCGGATGCCGAAGAGGATGCGGCACGCTGCGATTTCGCCCCTTTTCCTCGACCGAACCTCTTGGTCCGTCGCCGGATGCGGTACATCCACTGCAGAGGAATCAGCCGCCGGATGCTTGGGAAGGGATCTTCGTGCTTCGTTCGAACACAACGTCTCCGACCGGCACCAGACGCCACTTCCGACGCACGCGGCGAGCGAACGCGCGCCTCGCACGCCTCGTGAGAAGGACCCCGGAGCTCACACACGGCACGGGAACCGCCTCGGTGCTCGATTTCGCGGAAGGGTGGGAGAGGGAGCGCCCAGCAAGGACGAAGAACGGCTCGAAACCGACCCTACGGAATATTCCGGAGGGCTGGGAACTTCCTGCCAGTGCTGAAGGCTTCCGAGCCGACGCCGATCGCTTCGACCGGTGGAACTCCTGCTCGCCTTGTGCAAACGGCAAGATGAGCAACCAGGAAAAGAGCTCGAACGGGAGGACGAAGAGGCAGCCCAGGAAAACGTACTGGGAGGCCGCTCTGCCTTGGGGAAGACCCAGCAAGGGGAAGGGCAAGACCCACAAAAAGAAAACCAGAAGCCTGTTGTGTGATGTCAAGAACACCTTCGAATCGACCGGCACAGACCAGTGCCTCGATACTGTTTTGAAAGCACAACCCAAGAAACCCGATGGGAAAATTCTCGTGCTGGAATGCCGCGGGGGAACGGACAAGGGCACCAGCGGCCATCGAAGGGACACCGTGCCCATATGCAATGCCCTCATCGACATGGGATGGTGCTCTTACCCTGTCTTCTATAGCGACAAAGAGGCCGCTCACGTCGAAGCAGAGCTGATGGCTGCAGATGGTGTGGTGGTCCGGGTGAATCCAGCCGTGTATGAGGGCGTTACCCAAGGCCTCCTGGACGAGATGTTGGCACGCCTGGCAGAAAGAGGGGTAGCCACGATGTCCCACCCAGAAACCATGAAGAACATGGGATCCAAAATGGCGATCGTCAAGGTTAACGATCTTCCTTTTGGGATGAAGGACACGTTTGCTTATCGAGACTTTGATGCATGGAGCTCAAACTTCAACAAGACGATCGCCACGGGCCCTCGGGTCATCAAGCAGAACAGGGGCTCGCAAGGGGAGGGAATCTGGGTTTGCAACGTCAAAGGTGGTGCTTCTGCTGGGGTTCCGGACGAGGGAACTGTGCTGGAGTTACAGGAGGCCAAGGACAATCACAGGGAGGAGATGTCCCTGGGAGATTTTGTCCGGTTTTGTAGGCAGTACCTGGAGGGGGAGGACGGTCTCATTGTAGACCAGCGCTTCCTGCCTCGCATCGTTGAAGGAGAGATCAGGGTGAACATGATTTACGATCAGGCCATCGAGATAGTGCACAAGAAGTGCGTGGATGGTGGGATATCTGCCACCCTTGCCTCTGGCGCAAAGTATGTGCGCTACAGCCCCGCAGATCCAAATTTTGCCCCGCTGGTTGCTCTGCTCAAAGACAACCTTGGGAAAATCATGCCTGCCCTGGATCTCGCAAACGTCCCACTTCCCCTGATTTGGAGTGTAGACTTCATCCTCGGCCCCAAGAACATCGATGGGACAGATTCGTACTTCCTTGGAGAGATAAATTGCTCCTGCGTTGGGATTACAAAGCAGCTGCACCTCTGCTCTGAAGTTGCAAAGGCTGCCATTTTGATTGTACAGCAAACGCAAACTGCGTTGATGAACCGCGCCGTGACAACCTTTATGGAAGGCACTGCGCAGGAGGGGGCATGCGCAACTGCATCCTGGGATGCAACCCTGGCCCATGCTGACCCCTCTCAACTCTTCGCAGACAGCATGACGGAGATGCCTTGCCATGTCATGAGCTGAATGTTCAGTCTCGACGGCTTGCCAGTGTATATGCAAAATTTGTAAAGATCGTTTGCCCCGACCTTTGAGCCCGTTCCATCGGCATGCTTTGGTGGTGGGGCTAGTTCATCTGTTTTGCCCGTAGGGTCATGTGGACCTCAAGGCTTTTTCAGGAGTCTACTGATGTCTTTCTCGAGTTCTTCTTCCGAGAACTTCTGGTTGTAGTGTTTGACCGGTTTACCATTTCTGTCGACCAGGAACTTGTGAAAGTTCCAGGTGATCATTTCTGGTTCCCCTCCGAGCTCTTTGGTCAGGTATTCGAAGACGGGCGAGTGTTGTTGACCTCTCACGTCCACCTTTTGAAACAGGGGGAAGGTGACCCCGTACTGATCTCGAACGAATGCTTGGATTTCTTCGGGCGATCCAGGTTCCTGTGCTCCGAACTGGTTGCATGGGAACCCCAGCACGACGAATCCTCGATTTCGATACTTTTCGTACAGTTTCTGCAGCCCTTTGTAGTTGCTGTCGGTGTATCCGCACTCGGAGGCGACGTTGGTCACCAGCGCCACGAGACCTGCGTACTGTCCCAGGTCTGCGGGTGCACCTCCCAAGGTTTGGACTTTCATGGCGTAGATCCCAGTCTTGGACCTTCCATGCGGTCCATGGTTTGCGGCCCTGGGCAGGGGTGCGTGTGTGAGGTAGAGGCTGAATCCGACCAGTCCAACGAGGGTCAGCAGCAGCAACCTGGCTGCCCACGCCTTGTATCCTTTCACCCTCTTCTTTCGGCGCTTGCTCTCCTCCCAGCTGTCGTTCAACATCGTCGCTTTCGTCCCCTCCACCGCGCTCGTGCTGCGTTGTTTCGGTTGGATCCCTCTCCCTCTCCCTCTGTCCCTCTCTCCCTCTCCTTCTCTCTCTCCCTCTCTCCCCTCTCTCCCTATACTGCTCCTCTCTCTCCCTCTCTCTCGACTCTCTCGCCCCTCTCCGTCTCTCCGTCTGTCCCTCTGTCCGGTTGGGTGGGTCCTGTCCCGGTGGATCTCCCACGAGAGGAAGGACCCATCCCGTGGTTTACGACGGGGTTAAGTCGAGGGGGGGAGGAAAAGGGGAGGAAGGAAGGAGAGGAGAGAAGAAACTCCCTCGAGGGGAAGGTCGACGACGGTGGGCATGGAATGGACGATGGCCGTGGACGAAACGGAGGAGGATGGACGCTCCTTCTCCGTGCTGGTGGAAAAGAAGACGTGGAAAGGGGTGGAACGGACCGTGTGGTCGCCGGCCATGGACCTACTGGCAGTGCTGACGGAAGACGGACAACTGGCCCTGCACCGACTCAACTGGCAGAAGCTCTGGTCCAACACCTTCGACACCGGCGCCGTCGACATCTGCTGGAAACCCAACGGAAAAGCCATTGCCGTGGGACACGAGGACGGAACCGTGTCCCTCCTCGACGTGGAAAACGGAGACCTGCTCAAGTCCGTGCGAAGGCACCGCGCACCCGTCGATAAGCTGCGGTGGACCTGGGTGCAAGGAAACCATGCCAATCCAGGAGACGAGTACGTGGATCGATTGCAAGATGTGCTGGGAGATCCGATAGCACCGATCTCGAACGAAAAAGGTGGAGGGGGAAACAACACATCGAAGCAGAAAGGGAGGTGGGAAGGAGCGGTGTGGCCCGACCCAGAAGAAACCATGAATGTACTCTGCAGCTGCGATCGAGACGGACAGGTCGTACTCAGCGCATTCGGGGTCGTGGAAATTGCCAGGTGGAACGTGAGGGATCAAAACGGATCCAAGGAAGAAAATCTAGGAGATATGTTGAAGATCGAACTGGCAAACGACGGCACGAAGATGGTCACTGCGTATGGAGTGAAGGATCCCACGGGAAGGCAGAGGGAACGGATACAAGTAGATCTGATCGACGTGCGAATCCTGAACGAGAAAATGCAAGAGGTACACCGAGTGGCCCTCTTGAGTGCGAGGATCGGAATGCTGATGGAGTTTGCCGCCCAATCCATAGACGCTGCCAACAAATCGTGGAAGGATCTGATGGAGTCCTTTGACAAGAAGATCAAGAAGCAGCTGGAAATGAGCCTGCGGGACGATGGAAGCACGAACACCCCGTACGAAGAGCTTCTTTCCCTGTTGGCTTGTGGAGTTCCAAGCAGGCCCATGGAACAGTTCTTGCTCGTCATACCGGGAGAGAGCGGTTTGAAGAGGATCGCCAAACAGGCTGAAGCTGCCTGTGCAGATGTACACGCTGTCCTTGCCAAACGGGCATACCCCAACTTACGTATGGTGCTTTATCTTCTGGAAGATCTTCTGGGACTCTCGAGGTGCGTGAACAGGATAGAGGTTTTAGGTGTGGACGAGCACAATGTGTTGAAAGCTTTGGACTTGGCAACCCTCTTGTTACTCCAGATCCAACGGGTTGCAGATGCCATAGAAACGGTGCGAGGGCAGTACCAGCTTTTCTTCAAGTGGTTGCATTCAGTGACTTTGATGAACGCAGAAGACCGAGGCGAACGTAAGCTGGCAGAGGAGGCGGAAATCATCACTTTGAAGGAAATGGACCGCCTCGTGCAGTTCCTTAGTCTCCAGTACAGCGAAGACTGCATCGCTCCGCACCTGGGCAAAAGCAATCGCAAAAACGCATGCTGGCCCATACCTTATCCCGATTGGCGTGACAGTCGCCTGAGCGAAGCAGTTGGGAACTTGCTCCATTTGGACTTTTCAGACAACAGATACTCTTTGGATGCGCCGATGGTACGTCTCTTTGCTGCCGTAGAAGAGTCTCTCGGTGCTGTATTTCTGGCACCGCTGGAATGTATTTCCGGATCTTTCAACGTGACCGCTTCTCTGCAATTGGACGAGGTGGGGGGTCCAGAGGGACCATGCATCGATGTTCAGAACCTGGAAGATGGCTTTCTCATCGCTCTTTCGGAGCGTGGAGTGGGCTTACAACTGGTTCACTTGTTGGGCAATGGCAAAGGGCATGCGCCAGCGGCCAGGCTTTCCTTGGGCGAATCAAGGGAGCTTGTGGATCTGATGTTCTACAAAGACAGTTTGTTGGCGGTTCTTTTCAACGTGGTGGGAACCACCGAATCGAAGCTTCTTTTGTTGGACTGTGGGGAGGTAGATTTAGGGGATTTGGGAGATGGTCGACTACATGCTTTGCCTTGGTCCTGTCGGCATCGCGTCTTTCCGCACGTGTCCAGCAAGCCTCTGGCGGTGATGGGTAGTCGAGGCGTGGGTTGTGTGGTCTTTGGTGGGAAGCGCGTGGTGTTGCTTGATTTGGAAGAGAACGAGGGCGATGAAGAGGAGGACTTGGAGGAATGACGTGGTTTCATTTTTCAAGTTCAGGCAGGTTCTAGAGCATGCAAGGCATCTGTAGGCTTTCATTTTTGGCGGGTTGATCCCGTTGGGCATCCACGCGCTTGTTTTAATAAAGTTGGGCTCGTTCCATCCTTGTGTTTTCCCTTGGCAACGGGCGTGGACGGTCCATCACATTATGCACGGTTTTTCACCTTGTTTTCCCCCTTGGTACTTCCCGCACCGCGATGTTATCGGCTCGGTTTCAGGCCAGCGTTTGATCGAGGAATCTGTCCGAGAGGTATCCACCTCTGCTTCGGAATTCGAGTGCACCGGTTCGCAGGCCGATGTAGGCTGTGAATGCGAAGTTGGCGAGTACGAGCAGCAGGACAAGGATGATCATCAGGTGTCCTCCTTTGTCTTCCTTTTTTTTCGGCGTGGGTGTCGGCTTGGGTTCGGGCGGTGGTTTCGGCGCGGGTGGCGATGGCGGTGGCGGTGTGGGTGGTTCCGGTTCGGGTTCTGGCGTCGGTCCTTCCTTCGGCAACGTTTCTTCGACCCTCCTCCACGTTCCTTGCATTTCCACCGCAATTGCACGTGCGGTCTCTCCTCGTTGCACCCCCAGCATGACGCCCAGCAGCACCGCCATCACCCATGCGGTCGTGTGGAAGCGTCGTGGACGCGAACGGACACGTCCCATCGCGTCTTTCGGTGTCCCTCGCTCTCTCCCACACGTGCACCTCCAGACCCACCTTGAGACACACCCCCAGACACCCAGATGCACCCGCGTTCGGGTCGGGACACGGAAGCAGACACACCCCGACACACCCTCGGGGGAGAAGGCGTTCGCAGCTCGGGGACACGCCCCCCCTCCATGTTCGGTTCGGGTTCCTTTCACAACCGTCACAACCCAGTCCCACGGGGACCAGGGCGAATCTGGGGGAGATCGCCTCCCCTCCGCGGGATCGAGACTGTAAGAGACGGAGAGAAACACCCTGGGGGATCGAAATCCCCGGGACGGGATACCTCCACGGGTCTCGTCGCCCCTTCCGTCCTTCGTCCGGAATTCGTCCCCTCCGTTTTTGTCGATCTTCGTTCGATCCGCAGAGGATCCGGTGCGCCGCCTTCCGGCGGCGCCATCCCCGTTCCCTTACTATTCGGATCCGTCTTCCCATCTCCTGCGGTTTCCCCCCGTTTCGAGACCGGTGGCGATCCCCTTTGTAGACGAACCGTGGCCCGGGTTGGGTGGAGGGTGGGTGCACCCACAACCTTGGTGTGCGGATTGGCGCAGAGGAATCCACCACCGCTTCGTGGATCGCCATGCTGCTCCTGTTCGAGACATCCGCCGGATTCGGACTGTTCAAGGTGCTGGACGAAGGGAAGATCAAAGAAGAAAAGGTGAGACGCATAGCAGGGGAAGAAAAGAGCGACAGAGGAAACCGGGGTGGACGACGAAACACACCGTGTCGGCGTCAGACCCACCCACTGGGAATGGAACGGAACGAGGGAAAACGTAGAAGCGGGAATGCATGGAAGCTGACCGTTCGTCCAACCTGCGATCCAGGACCTGGGAAAGTACTTCTCCACATCCGAAGGGGCCAACAAGGTAAGGAACAAGAGGACAACCGAACGACACACCCCACCACCCGAACGAGGAAAGACGACTTGGATGGCAACACGGATGGGAATCGACGAGATTCAGGAGCTGACGGCGACCACGTGCGATATCCACGCAGTTTGTGAAGCTGAAAGCTTTCAGCAAGTTCGAAAACACCACCGATGCCCTCGCCGCAGCCACCGCGCTGGTCGACAGCAAACTCAGCAAAGGGCTGAAGAAATTCCTGAAGAAAAATGTGGGCGAAGAAACCCTTGCACTGGCCGATTCCAAGCTAGGAAGCATTGTCAAGGACAAGCTTGGCATCAACTGCGTCGCCAATGGCAGCGTCCTAGAACTGGCCAGAGGAGTGCGGAGCCAGCTGGGTGCACTCGTCAGCGAATTCGCCGGACAAGACCTCTCTCCCATGTCCCTTGGCCTGGCGCATAGCCTTTCCAGGTACAAACTGAAGTTTAGTCCTGAGAAGGTGGACACCATGATCATACAGGCGATCGGATTGCTGGACGACTTGGACAAAGAACTCAACACCTACGCCATGAGGGCACGAGAATGGTATGGCTGGCATTTCCCCGAAATGTCCAAGATCGTCACCGACAACGTGGATTACGCAAAGACCGTGAAGCTCATGGGCACCAGGGAATGTGCGGCAAAAACTGACTTCTCGGACATTCTGCCGGAGGAAGTGGAATCCGAGCTCAAAGACGCTTCCATAATCTCCATGGGAACAGAAATCAACGAGATGGATATGACGAACATCATCCAGCTGTGCGACCAAGTCATTTCCCTCTCGGAGTACCGGACCCAGCTCTTCGAATACCTGAAGAGCAGAATGAATGCCATTGCTCCGAACCTGACGGTGCTCGTCGGTGAGCTCGTGGGAGCCAGATTGATCGCGCATGCTGGAAGCTTAATCAACCTGGCGAAACATCCAGCATCCACTGTACAGATCCTCGGGGCTGAGAAGGCATTGTTTAGGGCACTGAAGACAAAGCACGAAACACCAAAATATGGATTGATTTATCATGCTTCTCTGATTGGGCAATCGGCCCCGAAGTTCAAGGGAAAGATTTCAAGGGTACTCGCAGCCAAGTGTTCCCTTGCAATTAGGGTAGATGCACTGTCCGATTCGCCGGATGCTACCATTGGCATTGAAAACAGAGCAAAGGTAAGGTAGCGCACGACGCAGGAGCTGAATTGTTTGCCCGCGATTCGTGGCAGAACTGTCCAGCGGAAGGACTTGAAACACCCGTCTGTGGCTGTCAGTTTTGAACGTGGGCCAAAGAAGCGCCTGTCCCTCTCCGGGGTGCCAAAAGTAACTCTCATGCATGGTCCCTTCGAAAGGCACAGGGACATCCCCCTACGTATGCGTGGAACATCTCCAAGTTTCGCAACTGCATGATGTACTGACCAAGTTGTTCGATACGCAATGCGCACAGGTGGAGGCCAGGTTGAGACAGTTGGAGGGCAAGGCCTTGGGTGCTCTCTCGGCCAGGAAAACTGGCACGGACCCACAGAAATACGATAAGTTCCGCTCGCCAGAAACTCCAGGGATGGTCACCACGCCAAGAGCGTACAACGTTGAAGGAGATGTTGCCTTGGAAACGCCAAAAAGCACGGAGACAAAGGAGAAGAAAGAGAAGAAGGACAAGAGCGAGAAGAAGGACAAGAGCGAGAAGAAGGAAAAGAAGAGGAAATCCAGGTCCGAGGAGGACGGTACACCAAAGGAGAAGGGGAGCGAATCCGAGAAGAAGAAGAAGAAGAGAGAGAAGAAGGAGGGCTAATGCCTCCTTGGTGGAAGGTAGGAAGTCGAGGCACTCGTGTAATAGACAGGAGGAAATAACATTCAAGTTTGGTATTTATTCTATAGATTGGTGGTGTCTGATGAACACCATGGTGGATTTAGATTTTGTCTACCTCTTCCAGAGGCATGTGCATGGATTCCTGCAGCAAGCAGATGTGATGCTAGTGAAAACTTAGAATTCTTGGGAGACCGAGCCCGATGTTCCCTTCTTGCCCGCTTTCTTTGGCAGGAGCACGGTGTGGATGTTGGGCAACACACCTCCTGCAGCAATGGTGACGGATCCCAACAGCTTGGACAACTCTTCGTCGTTCCTCACGGCCAACTGGATGTGGCGGGGCACAATCCTGGTCTTCTTGTTGTCCCTAGCAGCGTTTCCTGCCAATTCCAGCACTTCAGCAGCGAGATACTCGAGCACGGCGGCCAGGTACACGGGCGCACCGGCTCCGATGCGGGTGGCGTACTTGCCAGCCTTGAGGTAGCGTGCCACACGTCCCACGGGGAACTGCAGACCGGCCTTGGTGGACTTGGTCACAGCCTTCTTGGCGGACTTTCCTTTTCCACGTCCAGACATCTTGCTTGCGTTTGTCGAGCGACGAGTGCGACGGTGGTCCGAAGCGCGCTGGTGGATTCTGATCCCAGGAACGCGACGATCGACCTATTCATGCCCAGGCGCACCGATCCGGGGGGTCTTTCCCTGACCAATCCGAACACGGGGCGGGGCGTGCTTTCGGCTCTTTGATTGGTCGACGGGGGGGACCCCCGGATCGATCCGGCCTTGGGGGCAGGGATTGGCTCGAGGGCGTGTCCCCCCCGGATCGTTCCTCGGGGTGATGGGAAGGTTCTTAACACCTTCCTTCGTGACACAGGACATCAGAACGTCCACGCGCTCCTACCACGTGCACCTTTTCGTGCGCCTCCTTTTGACGTCATGGCTCCTCCCAAGAAGGCCGACAAGAAGCCCGCCAAGAAGACGACGAAGAAGACCGGAGGGACGAAGAAGAAGGCCAAGACCGAGTCCTACAAGATCTACATCTACAAGGTGCTCAAGCAGGTGCATCCCGACACCGGCATCAGCTCCAAGGCCATGTCCATCATGAACTCGTTCATCAACGACATCTTCGAGAAGATCGCCACCGAGGCCTCCAAGCTGGCCCGTTACAGCAAGAAACCCACCGTCACCTCCAGGGAAATCCAGACCGCGGTGCGTTTGATCTTGCCGGGCGAATTGGCCAAGCACGCCGTGTCCGAGGGCACCAAGGCCGTGACCAAGTTCACCGCTGCCTAAGCAACCAAGCACTTTCTTTCTACGCGTCCGCGGTCCGAAGCATTCTACCTGGACGGCGTGCGGATGTGCACTTCACTAAATAAAGGCAACCGAACCCTCCCCTTTTTTGACATCTCCTTCCCTTCGCCAACAGGCCTGCGATCCTGCTGCTGCTTACTTATATGCCTTCGAAACGTTCAGCCGTCTGCTTGACTCTCGTTCGTGCATTCGATGGGCTTGTATGGACTTTGCCTTCCAGGTTGGAGGGACACATTCCAATCCGGTGAACTCCAGGAGATTGCGGCAGATGCTGCACTTTGTGCGAGATTGTCGTGAAGACGCTGCTGGTTCTACCGTGTTCGAGGAGTTAATTGCATGCGGCCATGCGGTTACAATTAAGGTAAGGCATGCTGCACGTGTGTGAAGACAAAGCAGGAATCGCTCGCAATCGTTGGTAGCTTTGCCTGGAACGGTGGAGCGGAACGAAGGGTCAGGTGCTAGGAACTCTCACGAATATGGTAGACTTCCAGCAAGCAACCTCAACATTTATTACCGGGGGTGTCGACATCACTGTGCAAGATGGATCTCAGCACCGTTGGAGGGGTCACTGTGAGCGTCCAAGTAATGAAGCAAAAAGAGAACCCAGAACTGGACCACGCCAAAATAAATAGCTAGTCCCACCCTTGCAGAAGGGTAGCGATACAGCAGATTGCAGGCGGTGATAGCGAAGCGGTCTGCATTGGCGAGAAAGGTAGTGATGTGATGAGCATATTCCACGCCAAAGTAGGAGGACAGTCGAAGAAACAGCTGACTGCGTCTTCTGGCTTTGGCTTGACTGTCCCCGCTTTCGACGTCCGGTTCTGAATCGGCCACGATATATCGATGGTCCTCCTTCAAGTTGGCTTGCAGTTCTGCCGCCATCCGCTGTGCCGTTTCCAGGCCCATTTGCAGGGCAGCCTTTTCTGTGGCTAGGGACTCCAGTTCTGCTTGCATGTGGATGAGATTGTTGGACAGAGCATGCAGCCTGGCATCCATTTCTTGGTCCTCCCGTGTGGTGTGCATGGAGCTGTAGTGGTCGTGCTCCCTGTTTCGATGCTCCTCGATTTGCTTTTCTAGCATCGTGACCGTTTCTTCCAGTTGAGTCAGCTCCGCCTGTTGCTCCTCTGACACGGTGCTTGCTTGCTCTTGAGCTTCAAATGTTATGTGCCTTGTCCTTGATTCCATCTTGTCCGAGAGTGCAGAGATTTCGCTCTGGAGCTGCGCGCAGGCTGCTTCTAGTTCTGTGCAGACGGATTGTGCTTCTTGTTCTCTGGCCAGGGCCGTGTTGCTGCTTCGTTCCAGTTCAGAGAGCTTCTGCGCCATGGCATCCCGGTCCGCCTCGAGCAGGGCCACCTTCTCCCACGCTTGCAATCGCTCCACTTCTGCGGCGTCCTTCTCTTTGCTCCTGCTATCTGCACGCTCTTGGATCGACTGCTGCAGGGCTCGGACTTGCTTCAGGTGTTCCATCCTCTTGGCTTGGAAGCTGTCCTCCAGCGCTTTGCGCTCTTTTTCTTTCTCTGCATTCCTGGCTTCGAGCTTCTCCACTTCCATTCGCACGGCTTGGATGAGTTTGTCTTCGGCGATCCTGCGGTTGGTTTCTTTTCTCCTCTCCGTCTCTTCGTCGCTGTCCTCTTCCGGATCCGATTCGGCCAGTCCCAATATGTACAGGGTATCCAGTGCTGCATCCTTGAACTTCTTCGTGTCGATCCTCGAGGATTGGGAAGGGGTGGCATCGAGGGTGGTTCCGACACCTCTCGCATCGTGTTCCATCGTTCGTTGTGCGTCCTTGTTCGTCACGGACGCATCCTCTGTCTTTGCGGTTCTCGCCTGGATGGCGTTCGATCCATCCTTCCGTTTCGAAGGTGCGTCGACGGACGTTCGCGTCGTTCCTCCTTTCTCGTCCGGCGTCGCTGGTGTTGGCGTCTCGTCCCGTTTCCTCTCCGTTTCCTTCTTCGTTCGGGACGCGTGCACGTCTGTCGTAGGTTCGGATGGACGGACCGCGTGCTCCGTTCCCGACGGTGCATGGGAAGCTTCCTTTTCCACTTGTTCTTGGTGGTGTGCGACTTCCTGTCGCGCACGTTCTCCTTGATCGATGGCTTGTGGGTCTCTCTTCGGCGGGATGGATGCTTGTTCTTTCGATCGTGGATCCTTCCGTGCCTCGTGGTTTGGTTTCGTTTCCTTTCCCGTGGTTTCTTCCCTTTTTTCCGCGCGTCTTGGTTGTGCGTTCCGGGATCCCGGACGCGTGGATGCTTCGTTTCTTTGCTTTCGGAGGTGGATCTCGACGGGAGAAGGTCGCGTGGACGTCGTGGTGGTGCCACTTGCACGCTCCCTTTCGTTCAGGTTCGATCCGCTCCCATCTCTTTCGCCTTCGTCTTCTTGTTTACCACGACGTGTTGTTGGTGGTTGTGCCTTTGGGCGTGGTTTCGGATGCACGTTCGAGCGCGGTGTGTCGTTGGAGGGTCCATCGTCGAGGTTGGTCCAGGTGGACGTCGGTCTTCTCTCGTGGATCACGTCGCCTTGCGCCTGATGGGTTGGGTTTCGATCGTCCACCACCCTCTGCTTGGCTTGGGAGGCCAGCTGGTCCGCCTGGTTGAGCAGCGCTTCCGCCTGTCGCAAGCGATCCGCGAACCAACTCGCCATGCTGCAGTGCGCCAATCGCGGAGGAACACCACCACCACCACCACCAATGCCTCTCAACCTGTCTCTTCCACTCTGCCTCCCTGTGCCCCCTCCTTCGGTTGTGTCCCCGTGCCCCTGCCTCTCGACCTTGGGATCGGGATGGACCCAATGGGCCTTTCCCCTTGGGGACCACCCACCCACCCACCCAACCAACGCTGTTGGGGGTGGGGGATCTGTCCCAACCGGGTCTCCCGACACGGACAAAGGGGATGAAGCCGAAAGGGGGTGCAAAGGGGATGGTCGGACCATGGACCAGAAGGGGGGAGGGAGGAGATAGAGAAAGACCCCCCAACGCAGATCCCCCTCCCCCCACCAGAACCACCCCCCGGTGCCGTATCCGGACGTACCACCACGCCCCCGACACCCCGGGGACGTGCTCGCGTACGGGGTACGCGTCATGCAACCCGGGACCCGACGAGGATCCCCCTCCCCCGTCCCACGTCCTCCGCGGGTGCGGGGGATCTCCGCGTTCGTACGAACCCCGAACGAGACGTAGCATGGCGCGCATTTTCGCAAGCAGGAAGCACGTGGCGCGTCGGAAAGGTCCCGTCGTCCGTGCTTCTGGAAGGAGAAGGATACGATTCGTGCTGCCACGACATGTGGGCCGCCACGTCGGTGGCATGGACGGTGGAAGCGCAAGTGGGCGCACCGCCAAGACCGAGCGTGAGGGTGCGTCCGCCCACGTACGCACAAGCAGCACGCGCACGTGCAGCCACAAGACCCAGGAGAGGAAGGAGGCGTTCCCAAGGAGGAGACGACGGAGATGACGGACGCGGAGGAGACGGTCGTGGCAGTGGAGGAAACGGAGGAGGTGGAGGAGACGAAGGAAACGATGGATTCGGAGACGTGCCGGAAAGAAACGTAGCGGCAGCCGTGTGGGAAGCCGTCTGCTTCCTCTCCCTCGCGCACTGCCTCTATCACGTAGCAGTGTTGGGAAAAGGTGGAACCGCCGAAACGGGGAACGTAGGGTATGCGAGCTGCAGCGTGTCGGCCCTCTCCTGGACCAAACCGCAACTCACGGGACGCGTGGGTGGAAGGGTCGCCTGGACCTACTGAAGCTACCAAGGCTCGCCAAGACAACCGTCTCGGAGTGTACACGAGGGGGGAACGCAGAGGTGAAGGCCTGGGTGGAGTTGTACAGAAAAGTGTAAAGTTGGAAGCTTCCTCCCCTGAGTGGCAGGAAGCATGAAAGTCACGCAGGGACACGGGAAAGGCGCGAGGGTGCGTGCATGCACGGAGCCTAGAAGGCAGGATCCGTGCGTCATTGAAGTTACTGCCGCAGTAGACTTGATGTTCGTAGGAATACCGAATGTACATTAGAATCATTGAAGAACAAGGTTCTCCACTTGGGGAACGTCCCTACCATTCGTGCCTCTGCACAAGCTTATTTGTATATCTTGTTTGGCAGTATGTAGACTACATGTTCTTCTTCGCGAAGAAACCAACGAGTGTCTTTTGCGCCTTGCTCCCACCCTCTGCCTTTGCCTTCTTGACTGCTGCTGTTGGTGCATCTCCCACACGGGCCACACGCGCGGTGCACTTAGAAAGAAGGCCCAAAGCTTTCTTCTGACCCGTGGTGAGTGGGTGGTCACCAATATCGCCCCCGCCCACCCATCTAATAGAGGGTTGGCTGTCTTCCTCTTCTGAGTCGGGAGCCGAACCGTCCCTGGAAACCAGCATCCACTCCACCTCCATGGTGTGCTTCTGGTGCGAGAAGATGTGTGTGCACTGTCCAACCATAGATCTGTGGACAATCTTGAAGGGTTGCTCTTCCACGTTGGCTCCTAGGAGGCCGCTGATCCGCTCTGTGATCAATAGCTTTTTCTCTTTCTTTGATGCTTCCTTCTGCACAATCACAGAAGGGAACTCCCACAGCCCTGCCAACAACCCACCCTCTGGCCTCTGAACCAAGAGGAACCGTGTCTCCAGCGCTTCCTTTCCATTTTTTTGCATGATTTCCTCCAGGATGCATAGGGACAGGTGCACCTCTTTGGGAGGTGCCTTTTCCACCTTGGGCGGATAGTCCATCACAGAACCCTGCCCACGTTGTTGCAACCTGTAGGCCTGGCAGTGCTTCCTGATTGGGCACTCTCCGCAAGAAGGCCCCTTGGGTGTGCAGATGGTCGCACCAAGCTCCATGACCGCCTGGTTGAAGTCCCCGGGTCTTTCTACATCCACCAGCTGGGAGGCCAGCTCCCAATGCAGCTTTTTGGAACTTGTGCTGGTGGGATCTTCCGACAGCGCTCTCAGTCGGGCTAGCACACGGATGACGTTGCCATCCACCAATGGTTCATGCTTTCCGAACGCAATGGAAGAGATGGCGCCTGCAGTGTAGGGTCCAATGCCCGGAATTTTCCCCAGTCCAGCTGCTTCTTCGGGAAAGTTTCCATTCAGTTCATTCACCACGTACTTGGCCCCTTCCAGGAGGTACCTAGCCCTCCTGTAGTATCCCAGTCCTGTCCAGCAGTCGTTGACTTGTTCTTGGGTGGCTGATGCAAGGTCTTGCACGGTGGGCCAGGTGTTCATCCACCTGTGGAAGTAATCGATGACGGTGGACACTCTGGTTTGTTGGAGCATGATTTCCGACACCCACACGAGGTACGCGAACTTTTGATCGCACAGATCCATGGGCGCTCCTCCGTTCTCCTCCTCCGTTTTCTTGGAGTTCCTGTTCCTTCTCCACGGCAGCACGCGGTGGTTTCGATCGTACCAGGCGAGTAGTTCTACACGCACTGCCTCCACCTCGTGTGGACCGAACCTGTTCGTTTCCTCTTCCTCGCTGTCCGAGGACAGCACTTGATTCGTCCTGCCCAGGCTTCGTTTCCTGGTCTTGCTGGCCATTCTTCCTTTCCTTTTGGTGCCAGGAACCTCTGCTCTTGGCGCGACGAGTGCGCGTACTGCCCACCAAGTGCGTCGCATCCACCTTCTCGAGTGGTCGACCCTGGACACCGCCTCGATCTGCTATCGATACCTTATCCCGTTCCTTCTCTCTTGATCGATACCCTTGGGTACAGATATCGATGGCTCCCTCGGTCCCCCCGTTCCAGTTCCAACCCGGGAGAATGGGTTGGGTCTAGAAAGGAAGAATGGGTCTGGAAAGGAAGAGTGGGTCTGGAAAGGGAGAGTGGTTTGGGTCTAGAAAGGAAGAATGGGTCTGGAAAGGAAGAGTGGGTCTGGAAAGGGAGAATGGTTTGGGTCTGGAAAGAGAGAAATGGGTTTGGAAAGGTAGAATGGTTTGGGTCTAGAAAGGGAGAAATGGGTTTGGAAAGGGAGAATGGTTTGGGTCTAGAAAGAGAGAAATGGGTTTGGAAAGGTAGAATGGTTTGGGTCTAGAAAGGGAGAAATGGGTCTGGAAAGGGAGAATGGTTTGGGTCTAGAAAGAGAGAAATGGGTTTGGAAAGGTAGAATGGTTTGGGTCTAGAAAGGGAGAAATGGGTCTGGAAAGGGAGAATGGTTTGGGTCTAGAAAGAGAGAAATGGGTTTGGAAAGGTAGAATGGTTTGGGTCTAGAAAGGGAGAAATGGGTTTGGAAAGGGAGAATGGTTTGGGTCTAGAAAGAGAGAAATGGGTTTGGAAAGGTAGAATGGTTTGGGTCTAGAAAGGGAGAAATGGGTTTGGAAAGGGAGAATGGTTTGGGTCTAGAAAGAGAGAAATGGGTTTGGAAAGGTAGAATGGTTTGGGTCTAGAAAGGGAGAAATGGGTCTGGAAAGGGAGAATGGTTTGGGTCTAGAAAGAGAGAAATGGGTTTGGAAAGGTAGAATGGTTTGGGTCTAGAAAGGGAGAAATGGGTTTGGAAAGGGAGAATGGTTTGGGTCTAGAAAGAGAGAAATGGGTTTGGAAAGGTAGAATGGTTTGGGTCTAGAAAGGGAGAAATGGGTCTGGAAAGGGAGAATGGTTTGGGTCTAGAAAGGGAGAAATGGGTCTGGAAAGGGAGAATGGTTTGGGTCTAGAAAGAGAGAAATGAGAGGAGTTTAGATTTTGGGGAAAGACGAAATATTCGGGCAAGAGGGAGTTTATTCTCGGGTTTTTGGGACTTGAGGTTTCCCCGTTTTCGATTTTGGGGAAAGTGAAGGGTCCGTAGCTTTCCCCTTTTCCATTTAGGGTACTTCGCCAACTGTAAACATGGGGCGGTTTTTATTAAGGGATCGCAAGCGAATATTTTTTCATTCGCTATGTATCGTGGAGGAGTTTTGGGGAAAGCGGACCACGTTCCTCCACGCGCGCTGCACCCCAGGCCGTCGAACAGGAACGAGGTCCGAGATTCCGCGGGAAAGAGGAAGGGCCATGCCATCGCGAGTGGGATGCGCGCTGGAGCGAAGGATGCTCCGCAAGCAGTTTGACGAGCTCGTGGGTCTTTTCATTGGTTTCATGGCCGCACATCGGCTCCGTGCTGATGTGCGGACTGGGGTTCTACGTCTCGTACTTGCCGCCATCGAGCAATGTTGGGAAGATTTAGAAAATGCCAAGCGGTATTGGA
This sequence comes from Picocystis sp. L7, assembly GCA_020975725.1. Classification (NCBI taxonomy): domain Eukaryota; kingdom Viridiplantae; phylum Chlorophyta; class Picocystophyceae; order Picocystales; family Picocystaceae; genus Picocystis; species Picocystis sp. L7. Next base: position 829,862 of record QXJR01000003.1, read on the forward strand.
CGTACAAAAGCGCAGTTACGAACGTGCCGCGAACGATCGATGGCTTTTCGGACGATTGGTTGCGGCAGCATTGCCGGTTTGTGGGTCCAGAGATACACGAGCTAATGAGAATTCTCCGTGTCCCACGAACTATCCGCGTCCAAGGGACAGGACGTGTCTTCACAGGAGAGGAAGGGATGTTGTTGTTGTTGCGGCGCTTGGCAGGGTTGGAGAACTTGCATCATCTATCTCACACCTTTGACCGGACCGCCAGTGCCTTGTCGGAGCTTCACAACGCAATGCTCGACCACATATACCCCTTCGCTAAGCGAGCGTTGCGTTTGGAACTATGGGCAAGTGAGCTGCCTCGACTGGCAGACGCACTTGCAACGAGGGGATGTCGGATTCCCTCATGTTGTGGGTTCATTGACGGGACGTTGTTCAAGATCCGCCGACCAACCGAGGGAGAAGACGCGGCCTACAACGGTTGGAAGCGAATGCATGCAACGAAGTACCAGGCGGTGGTACTTTCTAACTTCATGATCGCAGACTTCGACGGTCCATATGCTGGTTCGGTGGGAGATGCGAATATTTGGCGAAGGTCGAACATGCAGCAGCGCTTGGGAGCGATCGTCCGTGAACTGGGCGAAGAGGTGACTTTGTACGGTGACGGTGCCTACCCGTCCACGGATCTTTTGCGTCGGCCTTTCAGAGGGGACATTTCTGCGGACGAAGCGACCTTCAACGAGGACATGAGCAAGTACAGACAGGCCGTGGAATGGATTTTTGGAAAACTCGAACAGTTGTGGCCGTTCGTTGGCGATAAGACTCGAAAGACGGTTCTGCTCCGTCAAACTGGTAAGGAGGACGTGGTTGCCGCGTTACTGACCAACTTTCATACTTGTTTGTGCGGTGGCGTGACGACGGATTACCTAGGTATCGCTCCTCCTACGTTGCAAGAATATGCTGAGCTGATTCAGCGGCAAACAGACGGTGTTTTTCATTATTCAGAAGAAGGTGATCAGAACAACTCACCGCCGCTGGGTAGAGAACCGTCTTCATGATGTGTATCCATAACAATTTTCATTCTCACAGTCACATTAACCGGCAGCAGTTCCATACAGAAAGCAGCAGCAGTTCCATTCAGAAAGCAGCAGCAGTTCCATTCAGAAAGCAGCAGCAGTTCCATTCAGAAAGCAGCAGCAGTTCCATACAGAAAGCAGCAGCAGTTCCATACAGAAAGCAGCAGCAGTTCCATACAGAAAGCAGCAGCACTTCCATACAGAAAGCAGCAGCAGTTCCATACAGAAAGCAGCAGCAGTTCCATACAGAAAGCAGCAGCAGTTCCATACAGAAAGCAGCAGCACTTCCATACAGAAAGCAGCAGCAGTTCCATTCAGAAAGCAGCAGCAGTTCCATACAGAAAGCAGCAGCACTTCCATACAGAAAGCAGCAGCAGTTCCATACAGAAAGCAGCAGCAGTTCCATACAGAAAGCAGCAGCAGTTCCATACAGAAAGCAGCAGCACTTCCATACAGAAAGCAGCAGCAGTTCCATTCAGAAAGCAGCAGCAGTTCCATTCAGAAAGCAGCAGCAGTTCCATTCAGAAAGCAGCAAGAATATCGCGAATTTTTTCCATGTACGAATGGTAGGAACTTCTACTGCTTCATTAGTTTGTACGTGAAGATGGCAATCGAAGTATTGCAATAAAGAAGTAATACATACATTACATTGATTACTTGAATCTTGCACCCCTCGTATCTTTGTTTGGGGATTCTACTTCGTCCTCATCGCGTTGCGAAGTCGATGGTTGCGTGTGGACAGACGTGCCTTGCCCGTGCGTATTCAAGTACACGTTCATCCAGTCATCCAGAGAACCAGGGTCAACATGACGCAACGGGTCGTTGCGGTGTGCCTCGCACCGTACCCTCCACTCGTCCAAGGCATCTCTTCGCTCCTGGGAGCGTAGGAGGGCGACCAAGCTCTTTTGCAATTCAGGGAGAACGAGCCCGCGGTTCTCGTCACCAGAAGTTCGCCGCCGGCGACTATTCGTCCGCCGTCCAGACTCTTCCGGCGAGCTATTGGAAGGTGCATCCAGACGTGTGCGTTTTCCTCCTGTCTGAAGCTGGCTCATGACGAGCATCTCACCGTTCCGCTCCTTCATCTCCCTTGCGCGAGCTTTCTCTGCATGCGCCGCTCCTTTCCGTGTTTCGGCATCTGATACTCGTTCCGCGACCTCGTCACAAAGTTGTGCGAGTTCCTCGTCGACCATACCACCCCCTCGTCCAGTGGCGCGAAGCACTCCCTCCTCGTTTGCTCGGTGAGCCTTCAGCAAGGCCAAAATCCTCTTACGGATTTGCTTCCGGTCAAGCACCCACGAGCCAAATAGCTTTGGGTACGTTCCCTTCAACCGCTCTTCAAATAGCTTCCAAGCGTTGCTTTTGTCACTGTTTGTCCTCTTTTCGAGGAAACAACAATCTTCGTCCCTCACCACATACAACAAGGCCTTGTTGTGCGCGGAGGTCCATGTACGGCCACGAAGGGGGGCCATATTTTGGATGGCATTCTCATCGGGCAATGCAATCGGTGTGTTTCCGTCGTCGCTCGTCACATCGTCCATCGCAGCTTCCACAATGTCTACCACGTTCTCATTTGAAGTGATTTGAACAAGACCTCCGCTTGTATTGCCACCTCCTCCGGCACCCATGCTATCTCGAACCGATATGGCACGAACGAGCATTAGTCGATGGTCCTTCTTCGCTCCTCGACACCGCACTCGTCCGACGCGCACCTTCCCTATTCGATGGGCGTGCGCTCGTTCACCAGATGCGCGTCGGTCGGAGGCGCCTGTACCCTTTCGAACGGGTTGTCCCGCGAAAACGAAAAAAGTCAGAAAATTTACATCCCCCGTCGAGGAACGGGGTCACTCCCCACATCCCTTTACCCTGAAGCTTAACTCATCGTCGAAACCCGGGAAGGGTTGATTTTTTGGGAAAGGACGGCTTTCCCCAAAATTTCGTCTTTCCCCAAAATCTAAACTCCTCTATGGGTTTGGAAAGGTAGAATGGTTTGGGTCTAGAAAGGGAGAAATGGGTTTGGAAAGGGAGAATGGTTTGGGTCTAGAAAGAGAGAAATGGGTTTGGAAAGGTAGAATGGTTTGGGTCTAGAAAGGGAGAAATGGGTCTGGAAAGGGAGAATGGTTTGGGTCTAGAAAGAGAGAAATGGGTTTGGAAAGGTAGAATGGTTTGGGTCTAGAAAGGGAGAAATGGGTCTGGAAAGGGAGAATGGTTTGGGTCTAGAAAGAGAGAAATGGGTTTGGAAAGGTAGAATGGTTTGGGTCTAGAAAGGGAGAAATGGGTTTGGAAAGGGAGAATGGTTTGGGTCTAGAAAGAGAGAAATGGGTTTGGAAAGGTAGAATGGTTTGGGTCTAGAAAGGGAGAAATGGGTTTGGAGAGGGAGATAGGGATGAGGAGAACGTGATCGGTGGTGGAAGGTGGACGCGAATGGACGAGGCGCGCAAGCACGACATGAACGATGCACCGTCCACGAGAACCACGGACGAGACGGACGTGACGCATCAGCTGGTGGATCCGGACGGGAACTACCGCAGAGAAGGATTGGAGACCGTCGTGCGCGGCGTAGGAGTGGCCCAACGTGGACTCGACTACGCACTGGTGGCCATCATGGGACCCCAATCGAGCGGCAAAAGCACGCTGCTCAACGCGCTGTTCGGGACCTCCTTCCGCGAGATGAACGCCATGCACGGCAGAAAACAGACCACGCGAGGCGTGTGGGTGGCAAAAGCACCCAAGTGCCACGAGAGATGCACGATCGTGCTCGACATGGAAGGAAGCGATGGAAGAGAACGTGGCGAACACGATACCTACGAAAAACAAACCGCACTGTTCGCCATGGCGGTCGCAGACGTGCTGATCGTCAACATGTGGTGCCACGACATCGGGAGGGAGACCGGAGCAGGAAAGCCGCTCCTACGAACCGTCATGCAAGTCAACTTCAAGCTCTTCCATCCCACCAAAACCGTCCTGCTGTTCATCATCCGTGATCGATCGAAAACACCGAAAGATAAACTCGAACAGGTGCTGAGGGAAGACATGGAGAAGCTGTGGGATTCCATCAACAAACCAGAGAAACACAGAGACAGCCAGTTGCAGGAGTTCTTTGACATCAAGTTTGTCACCCTGCCCAACTACGAGGAGAAGGAAGAGGAGTTCCGAGCGGAGACCACACTTCTTCGAAGGAAATTCAGCGACCCAGAGGAACCCTCAAGCCTCGTGCCGCATCGTGCGAATGTGCCAATCGATGCACTTCCTTTGAGCGCTGAAAAAATCTGGGAAACCATTGTAGAAAATAAAGATCTGGATCTGCCGGCCCACCAGGTCATGATTGCAACTGTGAGATGCGACCAGATTGCTTATGAACAGCTTCTTGTGCTGAGAGACAGCAACACATGGAAGGACTTTGTGCGCAAGTGCGAACAGGCCCTCGTTGAAGACTTTGCCAATGAAGCCGCTGCCCATTTAGAAGGTTGTTTGACAGCGTACGACGAGGACTCAATGTACTTTGATGAAGATGTCCGCACGACCAAAAAGGAGGAGCTTGTTGTCAAATTCAGCGAGCTTGTTGTGCCCCCCCTTGAATCTCAGCTCAACTTTCTGCTGGAAGGCTTGCTTGTTCGAGGGGCAAAATCCTTAGAGGATTTCTTATCCAAGGGACAGGGTTTTGCCAAAGCTGCAGACGCATGTACTACCACGTGCATGAAGGAGTTTGATGCTTGGGCACAAGCCTGTTTATCCATAGGTTCCAGGGACGTGCTTTGTGTACCTGTGCGCCACGCTGAAAAGGCCCTGAAATCTGCTTTCGAGGACATGCTTGCCAAGAGAAGAAGCAAGGGCATTCAGACGGTACGAAAAGAAATTTCTGCTAAGATAGCAGACATTTTGTCCGAGCCGGTCCTGGCTTTGTTGGAAGAACCAACCTCCTCGTTATGGCGGTCGCTCTCGAACAAAGTGACCGAGGCGAGTGATGAAGGGTGTGCACTGCTCAAGGCGCAGTTGGAAGGGTTTGCCCTTTCAGAGGAGGAGCTTCGAGGGCACTGCAAGGACTTGCGGACATTGGCTGAGGAACTCGTGGAGGGGCGTGTGAAGGAGGCAGCCCAGCATGTTGTGCCAAGGATGCGCAATGCTTTCAACACGTCTTTTATGAAGGATAGCCGCGGGCTACCCCGCACATGGGCAAGAAGGGAAGACATTCCATCCATTACGAAACAAGCATATTTGCGAGCCGCAGATACTTTGGCTCTCCTTTGCGTGCAGCAATTGGGGCCAAAAGACGACAGCACCCTAGAAGCAGTGGAGGACGCGCAAAGCTCGATCCGTAGGCTAGCAATGTCCACTGCCAAAGACGAGGATGCTTCCTCTGCACTGCTCAGCAAGCGTGCGTGGCCCCATGCATTGCTCACGCCCGCAGAGTGTGTTCGTGCATGGTCTCGGTTCGATGCAGATGCACAGCTTGCTGTAAGTCAGGCCATGGCCACTCAGGAAGCGCACGCAAGAGCAGCTCGAGCCTCGCTTCCTCCTTGGTGGGCCTTGGCTGCAATCGCCGTGCTAGGAATGGACGAGTTCATGGCTGTTGTGAAAAGTCCTCTCCTGCTGCTGGTGGTGGTTGGACTCGTGGTGATTGCACGCATCATCCACCTGCGCTTTGGAGGATTCCAACCCGCGATTGCTGCCGCAGCTGTGGCCTTGGCTGGAGGTCGAGCTCCATTCCAGGGAGAAGGAACATCTGCCGGGAGTAGCCGCCCAAAGCATGATTGACCCATCTAGCTGACTACGACTGTTCTTGTACGCCTCGCCTATCTCGGTCTGGCAAACATCGCCCGGACATGTTCTGCTCAGGTAGATCAGGGATTCGAAGGACTGGCACCTTCCCCAGCAGCTTTCAGATGCAAGTGGGTCTGAAGGGGGGCAAAGTGGCCTCGATCGTTTTTTCTCCGAATCCGTACGACTGCCGATGTGCAAGCTCGAGGGGAGAATAACGTGGGGATTTGGTGGTGCAGAGGTCTGTTTCGAGTGGCAATTTCTTCCACTTCGTCTAGTGCTGCTAGTGTAGTTGTTCTTTACCTGTTGTGGTCGGTGAAGCGTCCAAACTTGAACCATGGAAGTCTTTGAGTGATGGATAGCTTCTGGACCCTTACCTCGTGGGAGGTAACGGGCCTGTAATGGAAACAGCCTTGCATTCCTTGATGATACCAGATTGAGAAGCATGAAAATACCGGGCGAGTCCAACAATCGTGCCATGCCGTATCGAAGAGGGTGGATGGTTCTTCTTGTTCATGGCCCCCTTGTTGCATTGCTTGGATGCACCGCCGAGGCGACAAGGAATGGATGCTTCGGCGCAGAACACGGCATTCCATTCACTGCCCAGCACTCCTTTTCTCCATGGACCGGCAAGGCCTGCCTTGTAATCCTGTTTTGCTCCTGGTTCTCCAAGCTGGTCCGTTCTTGAACTGGACGGTTGCCCATCCATCAACAAAGGGTTCCATGTTCCTGGTTCCTTCGGAGGGCAAGGGAGGAAACCGTCGTGGGTGCTGGTTCTGCACGATAGATTATTTTTTATCTACGAACAGCCACTTTCGGGGATCGGTCCCCTTCAGAACCTCGTACGGTTGGGAATATATGGTGCACGAGAGCCACGATGGGACGGTATCGTACGATTTCATGTGGTTTCGTTGGATTGGACGTTGCTATGGGACGGTTGGATTGGATGTGTCGTGGATCACTGAGTCGTTTGGATCCACCTGGGCAAGGGGATGGGTGGCACGAAGGTCCGTCCCACCGTGGCAGGAGGCAAGGTTGGAGATTTGGAACGTCCACCTCTCCTATCCTCAACTGAACCGATGGAAGCGAGCCCTCGAGTTCACCGACGACGTGCCTTCGAACCTGCGTCCCTGTTTGCCGGACCGCCAGTGGGCCTACCTGCGAGCACGGAGGGATCCTTCCTTGCCGTCTCTTCCCTCGCACGGCTTCTTTTTCGATCGTGGGATCCACCTCGTCGCCATCCGCTTCGTGTCGCGCCTCCACCGCCACCACGTCTCCGACACCCACCAGCACCAAAAGACCGTTCAAAGACCGCGATTATTGCGGTCCTTCCCCCTGTTTTCCGTACGCGGTCCCCGACGCACGTGCCGAGGGGCGCCCCCCCGGCTCCCCTTCGGATCCCCCTCTCCCTGCTTTCCCCACGAGTTCGGATCTCGAACGGATCTCGAGGGATCCCGGCCCAGGCGATCCGTGTCGGAAAAGCCCTCGCGTGTCGGACACTCGACGTGTTGCGAAAAGGCGCACACACGTGCGCGATTCGCCGCTCCCTCGCCGAAGGAGGCACGCCTAGATCGAGGTCGAGAACTGGCGAAGGAAGGACGAGGACGTGGACGAAAGAAAGGAGCCGGAAGACGCAGACAGGCGGCGCCACAGGCGGAGGAAAAACCTCGGAACCACCGCACGTGACGTGCCGAAGGACGCTTTCGTCCGCGTGGAAGGACGCCTGAGACAAGGTGGACGGCGTCGTGGAAGACTCGAAACCTCGGTTCGCGTGCTTGGAGCGGCGTTCGAGTGGACGTGCCAGTGCCGCAATGGATCGGAAGCACAGCGTGGAAGACATCGTGGGAGGACTATGGAAGCTGGGAAGAACGGACTCCGAACAGCAGTTCCAAGAGTTCCTCTCGCGCATACCGTCGACCTCACTCATGCCGAACGAGTATGGTGGGCAAGAAGCACCCTACGGTGCCGTGGAAGGTGGGGGTGGCGGCCTCAACCGTGTTGCCTCCATCGACTTCTTGCGTCGATTGATCATGACGGGACCCTCCAGTCCAACTGGGAACATGCCACCGCCACCCACACAAGCCCCTCATGCGCAAACGGAGGCAGTGCAAGGACAGTTGGCCAACTCCATGCCCCTGCAAGCGATGTCTGGGAAGAGCTCCGGCGATGATACCAATGCGAAATCCGGAGATTCCCAGCCCAATGCAGTCACGGATGTACGCAAGGCCAGAAGGATGCTTTCCAACCGTGAAAGTGCCAGGAGATCGCGCAGGAGGAAACAAGAACACCTCGGGAACCTGGAATCGCAGATCGCGGCTCTGAACAAAACAAACACCGAGCTCCAGGAAAAGCTCAAGGAAACCGAGCAACAGCTAAAAAAAGCGGCAGAAGAAGCCAAGCATTACAAAGAAGAAGTAGCAAAGTTGAAGGCAGGCAACGAAGGTTCTTCGCGAAAAGTGGAGCGTTCGCTCTCGATGCAGAAAATTGCATCTGCGGAGCATTTGCACAAGAAAGTGCACCATTCTGGGATGGCAGATGGTGGATGCTCTCCAAAGTCAGCACCAAATAGCAGTGCACTCCACAGTCAATCGAGGATGGGAACAGCACACACTGCTTCTGCACAGTAATATACCGCCTAGACCGCCTAGCCTGCAACGATTCCTTGCATGGAAGAGAGGCAGGTAGATCACCACTCCTGAGGGATTCATCGCTGCCAGTTTTCGCTGCTTTGGCAGTGCCTTGCTTCAGGAATGCTGCTGTGAAAAGAATATAGGGATAATCTGTACGCTTTATTTCAAAGAAATTTGATCGCAATTTATTCTTATTCAGTGCTTTCGACCAAAAATCGTTCCCTCTTGAAGAGAAAATGAAGGATCAACGCTTCACTCTGGATCCCTGGCACTCTCTCACGCACTTCCTTGTTCTCTATGTCCTCCACAATCCAGCTGAGGTGTCCGTTCTCGAGCTCGTCCATGTCAATGCGCACTGCCAGGTTGTGCTTGTGTGCGAAAACAGTCAGCTCGAAGCGGGAGCGTGCGCAGGAGTGTCCCATAGACAACAGATCGCGTTCCAACGCTGCAAGATTCTGCACGGCAAAAAGAACCCATACAGCGGCCTTAAGCCCTAGAAGTTGCTGCAAGTTTGCAACCCATGACTTGCTCTCTCTACCTCCGGTCAGCAAAACCTTGCAGCTGTTCACATTGATGACTAGCTGTGTCTGGTTTGGCCAACATAGCTCAATGGCTGCTTTATTTGCACTTGACCTCGAAGCGTGCAGTTTGCACGGAGGAAGCTGGTGTAAGACTTCCTCTACAGTGCTCAAGGTACTCGCAACTGTATCGTTCTGTTCCCACGGCTCCCTAACTGCCGGGTATACTGCATCCGCTCCAGTATCTTCACGCACACCCAGATCCCTGCGAATCCTCCTCCTCAGCAGTTTGATATATTCTGTTTCGGTGAGTATATCTAGACATGCTAAGAGCGGGATGGATGAGTCGTCGGTTGGTGCCTCCTGCCTTGGACCCTCCAGCTTGTCTCGTAAGGACCGGGTGGGATCCTCGCTGTATTCTGCTTCCAGTTCATCCTGCAGCATGCATGCAAACAGCCTTTTCTGTTCCATCTGCAGCACCTCATGCACGTGTTCGTATCCCTCACATTCGGTCGAATGCAGACTCGGAGTTCCAAGGCTGCCAGCCTTTCCTTGACCGGTGTCAAACACCTGCACTCTGCCCTGAGGTCCCCTCCGCACAGGAAAGACTCGATTGTGCTTGCATCCTGACACGTATCCTGTGTCAAAGGCTAGCTTTCCATCCGTCGTCTTTAGCAGTTTCCAGATCCTCTGCAGCCTAGTCATTTATGTGCATCGAATTTCCGCGGTTAGCCTCCATTCTATCTGGTTGTCCGCTGTCCGTGTTTTTTTTCGCACTTACCTTTCCATTTCCTCGTAGAAATCGTTCCTCCTGTTCACTCTTCTTCTCATGTTGTTTGCAGATCGTCTTAACTTCAAGGCGGCTTGTCGCATTTGCTTGGCAAGTTCCGCCTCTTCCATGTCTGTTTCATTGTCCGAGTCGCCTCGACGCTCCTCCGCTCGTCTCTCGGTCGGCACGACGGCCAGCATGTCTCCCTGCTCGACGTGTTGAAGCACGTCTCGCAGCATCATGAGCTCCCCTTGTGCCTCGTGCACCTTCTCCAACGCCTGCAAGATGCGCTCCTTCCTCTTTGGACGCACGTCCACGTCCCTTTCCGACCCATCGGAACGCGCTTCGCGCGCCCTTCCTTGCTCCAGGGCCTCCTCCAGCCGCGTGGGATCTTTCCTGCGCTCTTCCTGTCCGCTCTCGGAGGCGCTCCAAGCCACGGCACGTCGCGGCATGGCGTTGCACGTCGCGAAGTGCGCTTGGAAATGCCCGCCGATGGCGATCCCTCCCTACCATCGATACCTTTCGCGATAGATCTCGATCCTGTATCGATATCTCACCAAGGATCAGGTATCGATGGTGGATCGTGAAGACCGAGGGAATCGACGGTCCATGGACGGGAATTCGGGGACCGACGTTTGGGGGAAGTCGGTGTCGGCGGATGCGGACAAAGGCATGGAATGCCGTTGAACCGTCGCCATGGAAGGTGGAGGAAGGAAACGAGAGACCTTGGAACCCATGGGTGGGAGTGTGGGTAAGTGGTGGAGATGCAAGGTCGAGGAAGGCCGGGAGGAGGCGTGGTGGCTGACGGCGAGGTGGGACGACAGTGGAACGCGTGCTGCGACAAGAGCAGGTGGCGAACTTGCGAAACAGGAACAAACCCAACATCGAAGAAACGAAACCCAGCGAAGGTGCGTGTCCACGAATACAGGGAGGGAAAATGGGCCGGACGGAGGGATCGGACGTAGGACGAAAGAGGGAACGCACGAGTGTGCTGACGGCAGACGTCGCCGAACGCAGTCTTTGAAAAGCTGGAGCAATTTCTCCCGCAGCTGAACAAAGCCAACCTCGAGCTGGAAGAGGCCATGAAACGGGAGCCCAGGAGGAATTTCCAGGTTGACGACGTGGATGACGAGGATGCCCAACACATCGAAATGAACCTGGGACTGGGGGTTGTTGAATTGATGGACGAAGCAGCAGAGAAGGCGGCTGAAAAGATGGTAGCGGCCGGTGGTGGGCTAGATGCAGTCATCGAATCCTATGACGCAGGAGAGGAATCCTCGGACAGCGAGGATGATTCTAACGAAGACAGTGCGCCGTCCGGCGAGAGCCCTAGAGATACCAAAGCAGGCAAGGAGAAACAGCCCATCATCACCGAGATAAAGTAAGCTGGACAGGATCATCGTCCGCTTGCTGCATTGCTGGTATGACCATTGAAGACAGGGTGCGCTTGTTTTGGTGCGTGTCCAGCATTCGTGAGTCGGACAGGCCCGGAGCCCATGAGTCATCAAGCGAAGAGCCAAGATCGACTTGTTTGGCAATAAACTTTCAAGTTTTTCGCATCTAACAATTCATTGCGAACGTATCGTAGGAGCCATGTCCACATCGGAAAACAGGTTCGACCTTGACTCTTCGATAACGCACCCGCCCATCCAGCGCCATCCAAAGTCCAACGTTTCGTATCTCATTTGATTCATCATGTGTAGGAGCGTGATGCCCACTCGGTTCCCCGAGAGCCTACTTGTGACGAACATCGAGCATGGAATTCCTTGTATCTTCGTTGGCATTGAAATGTGTCCAAAGTCGATAATTACTCCTCGTGTGCCACAGCTCGGTGATTGTCGACTAAGCACAACCATCGCAGTAAGATTGGTTTTGGAGGCGTGGGGCCTATCTTGTGCTTTAGTGCATAAATATTTATTGCGTTCCATGGTGCTTCAAGCACACATAGTGGTTAGATTGTTTATGAAGGAGCTCAACGCTTGCGTTCTTGACGCCAATAAGCGATCGTGTCGTTCATTTCCTAAATCGGGTTGCTAAGCTTCTGAGGTTGGCACGCTCGAATGCCATGCCTACTCAGCCATGGCCATTGTTTCGAGCAGAGGAGTGATTCCGACCCACGGATGGCTAGACTGTCTTTGCAGATACATCGTCTATAGGTGCAACCATGCACCCAACTATGCGTATGCAGCTTTAAGACAGACATGCAAAGGTTCGGTTCCCTCTATGGGACACCCGCGAGCTCGCGGAAGGGACGCAAAACAAGCTTCATAGTCGGCCCCCTCGAAAAGCCCGTTGTTGCATCGACTTGTCGCGACCATGCAGGCACGCAATCTTCCTCCGGTATGGGAGCGCACCATGCAGCTCGCGTCCAACGACGCGTTTCTTCCCGTCCCGTCCTCCCACTCCACCATTTCTTCACACGGTTTGCAACCTTTGCATCGGCTTCTTCCTCTTCCCCTCCACACCCCTTCCGTCCGTGGTGGGTCTCTTGAAGTCCCAGTTGGACCCCCGAGTGGGTGTTTTCTTCGAGTGTTAAGTGGACCATTGGACACTGTCGGTTGGGACCGACACCATGGACGGCGGCGCACGTGCTGCAGCAGCTGCGATGGCGAGACACGCGCGTATGGCGAGGCCCATGAGGCGCGTGAAAGCTGCTGCTGCACCTTCGTTGGTGGGCATGTCGCAGGAGGAGCTGGGCGACCTCGCAGAAGCCATTGGAGAGAGAAGGTATCGTGGGAAGCAAATCTTCGACGCACTTTACACGCGCAAACTCAAGCGCGTGGAGGAGTTTGTACAGCTGTCCAAGAGTGCGAGGGACAAATTGAAGGGTCTGGGTGTGGAAACAGGACGAGCGGAGGTGTTCCATGCCGCGCGATCCACCGACGGGACCGTCAAGCTTCTGCTCAAGTTGCACGACGGACGAGTGGTAGAAACCGTCGGTATCCCGTCCAACTACTCCTCCAAAAGTAGGCTGACCGTCTGCGTGTCCTCTCAAGTTGGATGTCCCATGAAATGTACGTTCTGTGCCACCGGAAAAGGAGGGTTTGCCAGAAACCTGAGCGCCAGTGAAATCGTCGACCAGGTGCTGGCAATCGAAGAAGAATTTGGGAAACGGGTCACCAACGTGGTTTTCATGGGAATGGGAGAACCGCTGCTGAACCTTTCAGCAGTGATCAAGGCCCAACAGTGCTTGAACCAGAATGTGGGAATCGGTCAGCGCAACATCACCATCAGTTCGGTTGGAGTTCCCAATGCAATCCAGAAGCTTGCTTCGGAGAAGCTGCAGTCCACACTGGCCGTCAGCTTGCATGCTCCAAACCAAGCACTTCGTGAGAAGCTCATCCCAAGTGCCAAGACCTATCCTTTGTATGCACTGATGGAAGATTGTACGGCGTATTTCGAGATCACAGGACGCAGGGTCACTTTTGAGTACACGCTGCTGAGCGGGGTGAATGATCTACCGGAACACGCCGAAGAACTTGCGAAGTTGCTGTATAAGCACAACTTGGCGAGTCACGTCAATTTGATTCCGTACAACCCCGTGGACGAATCTGACTACCAAAGACCATCCCGCCAAAGCATCTCCCTCTTTGAGGAAACGTTGAAGAAGCGGAAAGTCCCAGTGAGCGTGCGCGTGACAAGGGGTATGGATGCTTCCGCTGCTTGTGGCCAGCTCCGCAACCAGTTTCAAAAAGAACCTCTGCCGGAGTCCGTGGAGGGGACTTCTTCCGAGGATGCGGGTAGGCAGACGGCAACGGTCTGAGCTACTTTTTGAGAATCGTGGTCACGGGCTTGCCGCGACCACAAGATGTTGGCCATGCCAGGACCGTCTCTCTCGTTAGCACCGTCCATCCCTTGTTTCCGAGCCATCTTGGATGGAACCCCAGCTCTTGTATATACACGTGCTCGTCTATTCCTGTCCCCTGCTCCCTGGGTGGACCCGATGTAGCTCGTTCTCGTCCCACCGCCCCTGTGCCACCCTCACCCGGAAGAGATGACCGTTGGTGGGTGTCGGGAGGGGAACGAAGCTTCTCGGATTCAAATATCGACGACGTTCGAAACCGAGGCCGACAGCTGTTCCAAGTGCAAAAGGGCGGTCCACACACGTGAGAGCGCTGGCAATTGGTGAAGATGGAGGACGAAGAATGCATCCCCAAGTCGTGGGAAATGCACGTGCGATCTTGCGCGGCAATACCGGCTTTGCGGTCCTTTCGAACACCGGAACCGTCGCGAAGGAAGGTGTCGGCGTACTACTCCGCTCCAAGGCCACAAGCCATGCATGAGAAAGGGATGGACTGGAGCGAAACGTGGAACGTGATACAGAACGAAGATTTGGGCAGGAAAGTGAACGCGCTCAGGAACGAGAATGCTTATCTGAAGCGACATCTCGGAGACAAGTCCTTGACTCCCATCCAAGCCTTGCGCATGCTTTACGGCACTGGGCCCGAGTCGACGCCCAGCCAAAGCCGAATGCAGGAAAACGACCATTCTATGATCTGCCAGACCGTGCCCGCTATACGGCACGAGAATCGCACGCCAGGTGCAACAAACTACAAGGCTTCGGACGAATCGCTTCCTTTCCGCGGAGGCAAAAGTGCGAGGCGCTCTCTTGGAGGAGAACTGAACTTGGCCTCTGACACCGAAAGAGTTTCTCCTCTGCAAGAGCGAATCCTTCAAGACATCGGGAATTGTAATCCCGGGGAATATCTGAGCCCCCCTAAGGACTTGCCAAAGCCAGGAGAAGTGGAATGCGTGGAAGAGCAGGTTGAAAATGCAGAAACATTCGACATTGAGGAGGAAAATGCAGAGGCAATGGAGACGGAGGAAAAAAATGCAGACGGAACGTCCATCCAGCTGTCCGTTGAAAAATTCGACAGCCTAGACTGCTTAACTCTCAGCGACAACTTCTTTGCATACAATCAAAGCGAGGAAGAGATCACCAGCAAGGAAACAGCAAGCAACAACTTGGCCGACAAGAGACTCCTTCTGGTGAAAGGGCGAATGATGTACAGACTCACTTACTTTCTCCTAGGATTCCTGGCCTTGGCTGGTAGTATCTTGGTGTTCTTCCGCCCTCCACATCAATTACCGCTTGGTTCAAAAGATGACCAGGTTTCCTGCAAGGAAGAAAAAATGGACGGTGGGCGATTGCATAGCCATGAATCCGTTGCCAAAGAAGATAATGTACAGAGTGTATGGGGGAGATTCGAAGATTCTCAGGACAATCAATTGCCCCTGAAACCCAGGCGGTTCAGAATTCCAACCTATCGTATAGATGCAGAGGTCAGCACGGAGATTACACCACCTGCTCTAACGGAGCAGCTTCGCATGCAAATCGGCAGAGACCCAGCATTTGAACACCTTCCGTACCCATGCTTCAGCGCCTTGGGTTTGCCACAACAAGCAGGTTCTGGGATTTGGCTTCCGGCTACAATCAGCATGTGGGCAGCTACTGCCTGTGCGACAGGGATTTTAGGATGGCTCTACATTCGCCTACAGCGTTCAAAGCGGTCGGGCATCGCCGGGCAAAGTAAGTTTCGAAGAGGCAGGGGCAGCGCTCCAAGTGCAAGGCACACCTCTTACTCTGATCAGGATGGCGATGGGTCTGGATTGCCCGTTGAGGAAGATATGTATCCGGATGTCATCCCCGACACTGGAACATATAGTGTGCTGAGGAAATCTGTCGTGCATGACCACGTCACGGTAACCCCGTTGCGCCGCTCAGCAAGGCTTACCCCAGCTGGTCGTCCAGGGCTGAGTCGATACTCGTTGGCAGAAGCGTTCGATGATGTGAGGACCCCGCCAAGCTATCTTGCCTACGATGTAGAGCAGAGTGTCACAACTCTGGGGAAAACACCAAGACGGTCGCGTCGCCTCGCAGACAAGTACTATCAAAAAAACCATTTGGCAAGCTGAAGGAGGATCTATACGAGACGGAATCGGAACCAGATGGAGTAACCCGCGGCCGCTTGTAACGGTACATCACAGAAAAGGCAAGCCTAGGGTTTACATGAATCCACCAGTGGCTTTGAATGTATTAGTGACAGTTTTTTTCTTTCTCCTGGCCAGCACATTCCTGATCTTGCGCAACGCATGGTTCATCTGGACTGCACTTTCTCGATCTACCATCTCTGCACAGCACTGCAGTACCCTCCTTTGCAGTTCAACTATGGCAGCGGCAAGGGTTGCTTCCGTTGCTTGCACCAGTGGGTGGACACCCAGGCTATTGCATATGCTTGCAAATTGGGATTCCGAGAGTGCACATTCTTCGCACTCTTCGAGTTCCTCTTCGACCTGTTCACGGTCTTCGCCCAATGCGTCCCACGGTTCTCCGCCTTCTTCGAGCAGTTTCTCGCAACATTCGCCTACGAGGACGAACGCTTCTTCCGATTTTGGGAGGGAAGACTTGTCTGGATGGAGCAGGAGAGCGATGCTCCTGTACTTTTCTTTCACTAGCTTTGCATCCACCCGGCGGTCTGTGCCATGGATGCCAAGCCCTTGTTTCCAGCGTCCTTGTCTGGCGTGTTGATGGACTCGTACGATGGCTTGTGCTCTTTCCAAGTCTATGCAGAGCATTCCTTCGCGTCCGATCCGGTCGATCTCTTGTCGGGCTTCCTGGAACCTCTCTTGACGCAGCATTTCGTGCAATCTACCCATGTACGTGTCTTGTTTCGGCGCCTTTCTCTTCGGTTCGAAGCTGGGTGTTTCGCGTCCTTCCACCACCTTTTCTTTTCCTTTCCTCTTGCGCGGTTCGTCTCCCGTTCCTTCCGCCATGTCTTCAGGTTAAGCGTTTCGTTTCTTCTCTCCTTCCTTCTCTCCTTTGGGGAACGGAATGCGTCCTATGTCGGCGAGCACTTCCTGCATCTGCTGCACGCGTTCTTCCGTCCTTGCGATTCGTCCTTCGTAGAAGGCCAGCTGCGCCGGCAGTTTCCCCAGCTCTTCCCTGCCCGCTCGCTTCGCTTCCACGTCCGCCAGATGCGCCACGGCCTCCACCAGCCTCTCCGAGATCGCCGAAGCGTCGTCCATCACGGATGCGCCGATTCCACGTGAAACGCACTCGAAGCCATCGTCTTCCTTTCGTCTTCCTTTCGAACCCGATCCTCTCCCGATCGATCCCGTGGTTTTGAAAGGGGACGAACGGGATCGAACCCGAAGGAAAGGGGAAGAAATCCACGGTCCGGGTGGTGGTTGGAGAGCATCCTGTCTGGGACACAGGATCCATGTCGGTGGACCACCAGGCCATTCGTGAGATGCGTGTTCACGTCCACACGCCATCCCAAACCCATCCTTGAGACGCCGTTCCCCTCGTCCAACGTAGTAAAGATGGTGCAGAGACAACCCACAGCTTCAGCGACACCACAAATGGGACTCCTTTCCTCCCTCCCTCCATCCGTCACAACCCTTTCACAACCCCGGATCCTTTCCTTTCGCGATCCCCTTTCGTCCGGGTCAACCCCGTCCGACTTCCCCTTTCCAGGTTTCCCGATCAAACGAGCCTTTTCGTAGGGTTTCGACAGACGTGGCCGTCGCCGCGTCGGAAACGCGCGCGTTTCGCCGCGCATCTGCGATGCGTGGACGCGAAAAGAACGCGCACGGGAGGTTCCTGTACACGGCAGAGTACCGCAACAACCTACCGGACGCGTTCGGAGAGCCCAAGCTGCTGCGAACGCGCTTCGATGCCAGGCAACACGTGAGCTACCAAGCCGAGCTCGGCGCACGGTATGCGAGGGATTACCACGTGGAAACGGAAGGGATACATCCCGTCGCACTGATGGACATGGAACGTTACGTCGTGCCCGATGAAGACGGAGCCGTGCTGGATCCAGCCGATGCGGCGCTCGTGGAAGCAGCACAGCAGGTGGCGGGTGGTCCCAGGGCCAAGTCCAGAGAAGTCTCCTGGCTCATGTACACCAAATACATCACCGATCACGTCGAAAACAGGGACGCAAAGGTTGACGTCGTGAGAGACAGGGAGGAGGAGGACCAAGAAACGGGCGGGAATCCCAGGGAAACGCTCATCCGAGACATACAAAGAGGATTCGCAGCGGTGCAGAAGGATCCCGTGCATCCGACCAAACCAGAACTGAAACCGGTGGAGGTTGTGCCGTTGATGCCAGGATTCGACAACTGGGCCAACGATTACGTGGAGGTGGTCTTCGATTACGAGCCTCTGCGTGACGATCCTGAGCACAAGAACCTTTCCCAGGAGGAGCTGGAGTACCTGGAAGATAGAGCGATCATCAAGAGCTTCACCGTACAAGGAGAGCTTCCGGGCAGCCAACAGGAGGTCAAGGACAGTTTCGTGGCCTATGCCGTCCCGAAGAAGAAAAAGCAGGAGACAGGGCAAGGGTTCCAAGAAACGCAGGTGAGCGGGGGCGATTACACATGGGTGAGGGAGTACAAGTACGAATCTGGCCGGGCAGCGGAGGAGATCAAGGGCAATACGCGGGGTTCGTTTGTGGTGAACATGAGTCCTGGATCGGCCACGTTCAATCCCATCAGCCAGCGGATCAACCTGAAGCGCAAGGCCAGGGTGGACCTGGATCGCATCGGCTTCAGCCGTCCCTCTCAGATCGTCGTGGAACGTCGTGATTTTACGCCGGAGGAGTTGGCCGAGCGTCGCGCGGTGTTGGACTCCGTCCAACATCCCACCGCTTCTCCTTGAAGGCATGACAGTGGCAAGCTTCCTTCCTTTGAAATAAACCGCGGCCGCTCTTGATCCGGGGCGTGCTTGTGCGTCTTCTTACCATGTACACCTGTTCCCTCCATCTTCGGAGGTGGGTTGCATCGCCTGGCCACGAATTGCTCTGCTTGTGTCCCCTGTCTTGTGTCCATGGGTGGAGATTCCACAGTTCACGTCCATTGAGCGGCATGGCCACGTCGACCGCCGCGTCGCCACGCGCATGGACGATGCAGGCGAGGTCTGCGCACACCTGCAGGTGTCCTGGAAGAGCGCACAGGCGCGCCAGGACCTCCAGGAAGGCGTTCGAGAGACGCGACGTGCGTCGGCGCGCCTCCCAGGACGCCGACGAGGCGGCGGAGCGGGAGGAAGGCGAAGCCAAAGCGCCACGTTCGCGCGAGGACGAGGTGGAAGAGGCGCAGGAGGATCTGGGAAAGAAGATACAAGCGGCCAGAGAAGCGCGTGCGGCCGCGACGGACGCGGATGCGACGGGATACGTGCAGCAAGTGCTGGAGGAACTGCAGCGAGTGGAATGGCCAGGCGCAGGAGCCGCGTTCACGAGGACCTTGCTGGTCATTGCCATCGTGGGAGGTGCTGGAGCACTCCTGCTCGTGCTCAACGCCGCACTGGCGAAGGTGTCGGAGCAGCTGTTTGGATTGTGATGGAGAGGAGGCGGACCGCTCCAGTGGAGCCAGGAGCGGTCCACCCAAAACAACATGGGGGATCCGTGGATGGCAAAGGGAAAGGAAACGTACGGCAGATCGGAAGTGCAGGACGCACCGTCATGGCTCGCTCGGGAGCGGAAGAGTAGGCAACAGCGCAAGGAAACATGCAATGGGAACACATCGAAGCGATCCTGTTCGGATAAAAAATGAATGAACAGTACCCGGGAGGTACCAGAGAGAGGAGACTGCCCATGAGTCCTGCACCCCTCTCGTTGACAAATATGTGCGCGGGACATGTTGATCTGTTTGGCATCTTTGCTGGCCACCTACTGAAACCCAAATGCCAATCACAAAGGAAAGGTCGGTGCTTGCTGCTTGAATTGGGAGGGGGCTTCGTAGATCAGCCTGGAACCAAGATCTGCGTAAGGATCAGTTTTGCGTTTAGTCAACAGGTAATCAAAGCCGCGGTATATCTCTGCCTGAATGTCCATGTAAGCTCTCTCACAGGCCTCCTTGTCGTTGGAAGAAACGTCCGACATGTCCATGGGCTTCCCGTACAAAAAGTAAAACCGCGGAGGGACCCGGGGGGCAATCAAGGGAGATGCAAAGTTCTCCTCCTGGCGAGACATCGCTGCGCTTCGGGCGTTAGGCAAATTTTTGATACGTTCTCGAACCGAATCACCGATGATTGGAAGGTCCAGCACCTCCTTGGAGTCCAGCAGGATTTCGAAGATTTCGTCCCCACCAACTGCCGCAAAGGGTATGATGGTGGCATTGAACTTCGCAGCCATGCGTACAAACTCTGCATTCTGTGGCCAAAAGAGCTTGTACTCCTCCCCCCTGCCCTTGAAGGCCTCCCTCACACCACCCGGAAAGAGAAGCACGGCTTCCTCCGCCTCCAACAACCTGTGCAGATTCCTTCCCGATACTTGAACCGCACCGAATTGCGAAAAGACATTGGTCACACCCCCACTCTCAGGCCCACTCTGTGCAAAGAGTGCAGGATGCGCCAGACCTCGCAACAGCATTTTCCTGTCTGAAAGAAAGCGCTCGATCATCATGCCCATATCCAAAGCCCATAGGGTGTGGTTGCCCACAAACAACAAGGGCCTCTTCTCAGGGATACCACCCAGCCCCCTCACAACGTTCCCCTCGGGGGTGGTGGACAGGTAGATTGGCGATGTCAAGCAACGCAGGTTGTCTACCCCACCCTCCAACGCTTGGCGTCTCTCTGCATCGGTCGGAATGTCGACAGTCAGGTGCTTGAGCCCCCTCGGTCCCTTCAGATCTCTACTGGGCGAGGTCAGGCCTCGGCTTTCGACGTAGAAGTTAGCTTTCTCGATGACTTTCATTAGGTTCACCCTTTTCTCTGCGAGTAGCGCGTGGCTGGCCCCTTGAATCTTTTCCAAGCGTGCCGTTCGCAGCCTCCGTCTTAATCTCTCCCCTTCCTCCACAGAGGGGAGCAGTCGATCTTCCTCCGCCGCCACGATCAACACCCTCTGTTTCAATTCTCTGATGTGAGGTTCCACCTTTTCCACTCCTTCCTTGAGCACCCGCAAGCGATGCTTGAGCACTTCCTGAGGGAACACTTCCGTGAGGGCCGGTGCCAGAGCCAACATCTCCACCAACGCGTTGGCGGTGTCAAAGGGAGACAAAGTTTCTCCGGCCAAGGTCTCTGCCACTCTCAGGGGGTTTGCCAAGACCGGTGCAATGGCGTAGGGAAGTGCTTCGTACACTTCTATTGGCAGCAAGGGGAAAAGTCCTCCCCATTGGGTCCATGGTGTCCTGGATGCACTAGTGGCTGGATTGATGAGCACCAACCTTTGCACGTGTTGGGGCAATCGATGTGCGACTTCGATGGCCACGACGGCGCCGAAGGAGTCCCCGGCGAGGTAGACGGGTCGTTCTGGCGGCGAATTTTCGGCCTCTCTTCTCACCGTATCGACGGCCTTGTCTACGATTTCTTCGAAGTTGGCTTTGGAATCCTGTGGTACGGCCATGGCCCACAGGTCGAATTTGTCGGCCAGGTTTTCCGCTTGTGGCGCTATCATCTGTCCCGTTCCATCCAATCCTGGTAGGAACAGCATCAGTGGTCTGGTTTTCTCTTCCCTCTTCTTCACCAAGGGACAGAACCACCTGGGCGGACCACCGTCGTTGCAGAGGTAATCCCTAGGCACCATGGCCCCTTTTCGCTTTCCCATGGGTTTGTTCCCGGGTCCTCCATGCGTATTGGATCCCGTTCCCACCCTCCTGGCCATCTCCATCCTCGCGCCATTGCGATTATCCACGACCTTCTGCATCGCCGACGGCGGTGGAGTGCGACACGTCGACTGTGCAGGTGCTCGGTTGGGGGACGGGTTCCTTTCCTTACTACACCTACCCTTTCCCTTTCAAAGGCTCCGGTCTGAACCGGACCCAGACCCGGTCCATCGGGTCCTTCCCTTTCCCGTCACTCAGCTCGGGGATCGAACCGTCGAAGTCGGACCAAGGACTCTCCCTTTTCGGTCCCGGTTCAACCGTGGACGATCCCTTTCGTTCCTCCGGGATCGAAAAGAAGGTGCGTAGAGCGAACCGAAAGAACGTCCCCAGGGAGTTTCTTCTCGATCGAAGGTCGACGTCGGCGAAGCGATGATGACGACGATGGCGACGGGATGGCGACGCGCTCGTGGGATGCGAACGCGCGTGGCGGCGACTGCGGGGAAGGAAGTACCCCCTAGAGATCCATACGAAGCGCTGGGCGTGTCCAGGGAAGCGAGCTTGAAGGACATCAAGCGCGCGTTCCGGCAGAAAGCGTTGAAGTACCACCCCGACGTCAACGACGCTCCCGACGCACAGGAGCAGTTCATGGCGTACAAAAGAGCCTACAAGACCCTGTCGGACAAGCAGAAGCGAGAAGAATACGACAGGAGTTCCAGGTGGAGGGGAACCGGTGCTGAAACGGGAAGGAGAGCGACCACGAGCAGAACCCAGGAGGAACCATTCTACGGGCTTGGAGACTTCTTCGCCGACCTTGACAAGGAAATAGCCGCGTATGCCGAGAAAAGAAAGAAGAAAAGGGGAGGAAACAAGGAAACAACGGGAACGCTGTGGGAAGAGCTGGCCGAACTGGGCGAGGAGTTCGTGGAGTTTTTAGAAGAAGCCGCAGGTGTGGCCGAAGCCTCGAAGGACGATGGTAGCGATGATCCGTGGGACAGATTCGAGAAAGTCTACCAACGATACGCCGATGATGACAACCGGTCCACGCCAAAAAAGCGACCGCCATCCCCCACCAGAAAAACAAAAGAAGAAGAGACGGAAAGCATCGACGAGATGCTCGAGAAGCTCAAACGAGACATGGGGATGTGAGTCGTACATCAAAGCGAAAATAAAACTTTTATCTATGCTCAAGTGGGAAAATTTGAAATGTACAATGCAAGGGCACCCTGGCTCTCGGATGACCCTGTGCTGAAACTCGTGCAAGGGAATCAAGAGACGGCATGAATGCCGTTCGAAAAAGGAACGGCTGTGGTACACTCGTGTTCGCGGACAATCCAAACCGAATCAGCCGAGTGTGCATCGCCATCGTCGTTCCTGACCCACTCCCAGAAGGCATGCGTGGCATTCTCTACCTTCAGCTTGCCATGCCCGTAGGAAGCCTCCCGAAAGGCTGACCAATCTGGCTGGGGCCAGTAATAGCCGTCCTCAAGGCCTTCGAGGTTTCCCCCATCACCAATGGTAATGTATGTCGGGGCACAGGAGTCGAGCTTGTCCTTGTACACCTTGTGCATCCGCTCGTAGGCGTGCACGTGGCCGGCAAACACGAGGTCCACCCCAGAAAAGTACAAGAGATCCTCCAAGTACACCTTCATAGCATTCGCTTCCATCTGGTGTGCAAAGTTGGTGTTGTAGAACGGTGCATGCATTCCCACAACCACCCAGGGGGTCAAGGTGCGGTCGATCTGCCCAAGCACTTCCACCAACCATCTGTATTGGCTGGAGGACTTGTCATAAGCTGTGTATGTTCCCAGCATGATGAACTTTACTGGGCCTACCGTGTACGTGTGGTAGAGACCTGCATCTTCTCCAAAGTCCGGCGGGTCCACAAGAACTCCCCACTGATTGAAGGGAGGATTGTAAGGCGCGGAGGTCTGCGGTTCTCTCTTCCCGGGGGTCCAGAAACGAGATTGGTATGCCACGTACCAGGATCCACCGACACCGATCTCCATTTCGTGGTTGCCTTCGGTAAAGACCCACGGGATGCGGGACGCCAGTGGTTCTATCATTCTCGACCAGGAATCCCAGCGCGTCTGGTCGCCGTCTGCGTATGAAAGATCGCCGACGATCATCGCCATGTCCGCCGTATCTTCTTCCATGTGCTGCAAGGTGGCCAGGGAGTTGTTCGTTTGTCCCATGTCGCCCACCACGCTGATGGTCAGCGGCACCTGGTCTCCCGGACGAGGAGGGACGACGAAGCTGAATTCCTTGCTGCCTTCCTTTCCGATCCTGTAGAACACCTTCTTCCCAGGTTGGATCAAGGACGAGTCGTCCAACCTGGCGTGCATGATGTGTCCGGACACGTATCCTCGACAAGGATCGACATCACAGGCGTACTGGACGACGTGTTCGGCACGTTTTCGGGCCTTGTATTCGCTGGTTCGATCTCCGTAGTGCACAGTATCGTATTCATCCTTGTGTTTCCCAGGATACACCCACGAAACAACCATGTCTTTCCCGTTCCCAAAGCCGAGGTGGACCTGTTCCGCCTGGTGCTGATCCTGGCCTCGGTTCCCGACGAGCGCAGGATGGTCGTCTGGGAGCGTGGGGGAGGCTGCAGTTCGCACGTACTCGAGGTTGGTCCTGCCTGGATCCATCTGCACCCCCTGCACGCGCGCCACCAGCCATCCCAGCGCCGCCAGGTGCGCCAGCAGCACCGCCATGTCCTGCTTTGTGTCGCTTGGAGGGAACACGGTCTCGACCGGATCCCTGCCCACCGCACAGGCCGAGGTGGGGGATCCGACAGGGAACGATCGCCACCGTCCGTGACCCCCGGGGATAGATCTGCACCGTCCAATCGGCAGGGGTGGGGTGGGAAGGCTGGGGGTCCCCCGAAGAAGGGTGGCGGGAGACGCTGGGGATCCGGCATCCCCGGAGAATCCGTAGGGAATCTGGGGAGGATATACCGATGGGGGGCAGATTCCCCGGACCTCGACCCACCGGGGCTGCGGAGGGAAACTGCCAGCTGGATCGAGGGAGTCGCAGGAAGCGGTCGTGTGTCCGCCACGTGGGAGCACCGAAGCAATGAGCGTTCCCAGGTTCCACGGGGATGGACCCGTCGCGCCTCTCCACTCTGGAAAAGGAAAGGCACGTGCAAGACATTGTCGCGACGACGTGTCCATCTTGAACTTCTACGGACACGGGGAGAGACGAAGACGCCGAACTACGGGGGAGGATGGTTTTCGGACGGCGTTTCCAAGCAAGTTTCGCCTTCGCCATGCCCATGAGCGGGAGGAACAAGAAGAGTCACGATGGAACACATGAGGATGACAACGATCACACATGACCACGCCACGTTCAGCCTTCTTCCGCGGATGGTTGGTCGGTCATGCAATCCCATCAAGCAAGGTCCAACATGCTCCTTCAGGTGATTTGCCCAGAGCCGCGCAACAAATGGTAAAACGCGTGAGAGTACGCCCCATCGCGGTGGCGTCTCTGTGGAGATACAACTCGAATCAATAAGCCCGTCACACAAGCCAACGATGCGAGTGCCGAATCCCCATGGTACCTTCATCTTCTTGGGCTTTTTCCTCGCGTTTCCCGTGCATGCAATCATCGAAGGGATGCCTGAGGCTACGACGTGGGAAGGAAGGATCCAAGTTGGGATTTCGTCAAAACCGACGTCAAAAGGTATTGGGTGGGTGATTGTGCATCCAACCCTTTTCCAAGAGAATGATCCGAAGTTGTTTCGGCGCACGCGGGGTTAGCCAGCTTCCTTCCCTTCCATGTCGTTGGTGTCGAGGTCGCCGAGCGTGATCCTTTCGTTTTACCTTCCCCTCGAGCAATCCCATTCCCATATGTCACGTGTCGACCGTTTTTATCCATCCCGGTTCCAGCCAAGGCCACGTTTTCCTTTCGAACCTGGAGCGCCTTCCCTTTCGTCCCTTTCAGACCCTTCCGATCGAACCCGAGGGACACGCCGTTCCTCCATTTCCGATCCCGTCGGATCATCTCGCCTCTCCTTCGACCCTCAAGACGGATTCCAGCGGATCTCTGGCCTGGGTGGGATGAGGGGAGGCGGCGAAGGAGGAATCCGACAGAGACGTCTGGCGCGTTCGGCATGGCCACAAGCGCACGCGTGCTGCGCCTCCCAGGCGCGCGTCCGTGCATCCGACGCGCGCCTACGAAGGTCAGGGTGGTGGCAGATGCCATGGAGGAACCCGTCTGGGAAGGGCACGCGGAACGGATGCGAATGCTGCTCGAGAGCGAAGCCAGAGAAGCGATGAAGCGACAAGTCCATCGGCTCGACAAGGTACGTGCGCGAAAAGGAGGACGATTGCGCCGCGAGCTACAGTTCGTGAATGTACGATCTAGGAACGGTGGAGCTGACGGGATGGACGGAACCGTTAGGGCGCGATCGAACGGGCGAAACGCACCACGGAGGGAGACCGGACGCAGCTCAACCGCGTCAACCGACTCATCTACAAAGGGAAGATAAAAGCAGCGCTGCGAGAAATGGAGGGACTCGTGGGCCAAGGAAAGATGCACCTGGTACAAAACGTCAACCAAAGGCGATTCCTTACCGCATGTAGCACCAAACGAGCGACGGAAGAAGCCGTACGTTTTGTACAGCTACTGAATTCCAACGATCCCAGGGTCTACAACATGCTCATGTCTACGTGTGTGCGAGTGAAAGACGTGAATGGGGCCTTCCAAGCTTGGGATATGATGAGAAAACAAGGGCTAACGCCCGGGAAGATTTTCTACAGCAACCTGATCAATGCTTGCGCACAAGCCAACCAAGCCAATCGGGCTTTTGAAGTCTTCCAGAACATGTTGAATGATGGAGTGGAGCCGGACCAAATCACCTTCTGCACGTTGATTAACTCTTGTGCCAGGGAATTGAGAAAAAGAAAAAACAGGCGGCAACAGTTGGTTTTGGTGGAGAGGGCCTTCCATGTTCTCGACGATATGAATGCTATGCGTGTGCGCCCAGATGCGTACGTATACAATGCACTTCTCTCTTGCTGTTCACGCACTGGGTTAAAGACAAGAGCACTCAGCATCTATCAGCAGATGTTGGATGAAGGCATTCCTTCCAATGCAGCCACATACCTTGCATTGATGGATGCCCACATCGCTGCGAAAGATTGCAACGGAGCTTTGGAAATATTTGAAAATGTACAGCCAAGGATACTGAGCTTTAAGACAGGGAAGGAGCAGCTCTACAATTCAGCAATACACGCTTGTCAACACCTTGGGGACTACGACCGGGCGCTGGGCTTGTACAGGAAGATGAAGGAGAATTGCATTACCCCTGATCCCGTGCTGTTCGCCACGTTGATGAAGGCCGCAGCTGAAACTGGAAACATTGGTAAAACTGCAGACATTCTTTCTGAGATGAAAATTGCTGATGTAGAACCAAACATCTCCAACTATGGCACCCTGATTGGCATACATGCTAAGAACAGCGATCACGAGAAGGCACAGCAAACCTATGACGAGATGATTGCTCATAACATAAAACCCACTATTGTGGTGATGAACTCCCTCGCTCACGCTTATGCGAAGAATGGAATGTTTCGGGAAACATTTGAAGTCGTGGAAGAAATGAAGAGCGAGGGCCTGTCACCGAATAGCATTACCTGTAGCGTTTTGCTGAGTTCTTGCTATCATGGGAGGGAAATTGAGAGGGCGTTCGAAGTATACAACGAAGCAAGACAGCAAGGCATGCAGGTCAATGAGTCCTGTACCCATATCCTTATTCTTATCTCCAACCGAGTACTTAAATCACTGAGAGAGAGCCCGATCCTGCATGGAAGTCCAGGGGGGACCCCGTCTCATCACCTTCAAGCCATCCAGAGCCAAAGGCAAGCTTGGGCAGCACGAGCAGTGTCTCTCTACCACGAAGCAGTGAACAGTGGTGTTCATCCTAGTTTGGACTCTTTGTCACTTCTGTTTGGCTGCCTTCGTCTTCCAAGGCACAACATGGACGGATTTTCAACCAGTGGGACAGAGGGTGCGGGTTTGTTTGAGTCCAGGGCCCTCTCTGTGTACGAAGATGCCAGTGGAAGGGGTATGGTCCCTGCAATCAGTGTTGATGCAGAACAAACCTTCAATCTGGAGAAGCTGCCCCCTGTAGTTGGCCAGGTGCTTACGCTCTGTCTGATCAAGCGCCTTTACAAAGAAAAGGGGATCTCCATTGGGGGGTTTAGGTGCAGAAGCATTGTCTTCGAGTTTCCACCAGTTGCAGAAGTCAAGCGCACCAAGAAGCCGAAAGATATGGAAGAAGGGAATCATGAGCCTCAAGTCAACTATGTGGGAGCGTCTGTGGTGAATATCCTACGTAGGATGTCTGTACCATTTGAAGGCAGTCAGCACGAGGGTTACGTCCGCATGAACGGAGCAGCTTTGGACCGATGGCTGAAGTCATCTAGTGGCCGGGAGGTGGGGGGTCAGCAGGAGCTTTCATACAATGGTTTGAACAATATCTACAAGAGCATCCACAAACAGAACGAGAAGATCAGGACCTCTTCATATCACCTGTAGAAAAAATGTAAGTAGCAATTGCACACATGCATCTTTGGAATACACCGTTCCAGCTGTCATTTGAAATCCACTCCACCTATGGGCATTTCTTTTCTACACTTGGCTGAAAGCCGGAGAAGGCAGTCCCAAACCTGTTAAATGTCAATGCTGTTAACCAGCTCTTTGATGTTGGAATGGATATCATCTTCTAGCTGCTCACCATCTCCACCAGTGATAGTGACCAAGTCGGCTAGCATATCTTCGTTCAAAAGGATATCCACATGATCTGCGCTGAAAGGTCCCCCTCGCATATCTTTCAGGAAGTGTACAGGATTGTGCCTGTATTCCCTTGTGACAACTCTTATCCCTGCAGGATTGTACTTTTTAGTTCGCCATCCTTTATTGCACATGTAGCCGAGGCTCATGAGGGGAACGGTGCCATCTCCATCACCCAGATACACACCGTATTGCAATTGCCTCTCAGGGTCGTGTGCAGAGGCATTGAGCCTCAGAGGCTGATCTTCGTTCCCAGGCTGCCACATATACTCGTACCCCCTTTCTGTGGGCTTCCCCACTCCATACAGACAGTAAATATGCATGTTCGGAGCATCCGGCAACCTCAGTCCGTAGGGCCCCCTTTTCTCCTCTTCGTCCAGGTCCCCACGCGCCTCGTGCTTGACAGGCTCGAAAGTCCACTGGTTGTTCCAGCATCGCCTGGCATATTCATCCCCAGTGACGTTCCAGAGCAATCGTAGGGCACCCTCTGCACTACGTTCATCCCCTTCCTTTCCAAATCTCACCATGCAATCACTCTCTCCAGGTGCTGCGATCCATACTCGATCATCTGGCCAAGGGAGCATGGTCAGAAGGCTTCCCCAAGTTCGGAAGAGCTTGGTTCTCTCTTGAGCTGGCACAACGGCGTTGGAAAGGAACACTCCGAGCTCCCCCATGACAGCAGAATCCTTCATTTCTCCAGAAAGCAGGGCCGAAAGTGCTTTGGGCACGCCAAATAGGGGTCCAGCCAAGTTCACCCACGCCTTGACGTATCTGTCCGTCCAGCCAGGTTGACGTTGAGGAGATTCAATCCACCTGAGGAAAGCGAGGAAGATTTGGGATGCATACGAGTGTGTGACCACCGCGGTGGGTCTGCGCATGGCCATGGACTCAATACGGGCTCTCATGCGCGAGAAATAGGCATCTCTTCTATCCAAGGCTTCTGGAGCCAGCCTCCAGTCGAAGGTAAGTGCGCTGAGCCCATCCACTCCATGTCCTTCCGCGATCCATGCTTGGGTGGCTCTTGCCCACACTTCATATCCACCCAGGAGGCTTTCCACCGCTTCTAGTCCCGACACGGATCGCACAGCTACGTCTTGGGGGTCGGTTCCCGTGACAGGATCCAACGCCATGTGTTCCAACCAACACATCCGATCGGCAAGAAATGCCTGTGCTGCCCTTGCATCTCCCCAGAGCCTCCTGCGAAGTCCTGGTTCGATCTTGGCACAAGGCTTCGATCTCCACAGCTCGAGTGGTGTGGAGGTGAATCCAGGCAGCACCAGCACGTTCAGTAGGTTTTCGGGTGACGGGCATTTCCTCGCCTTCAACCTCGAGGACGTCGGTCTTTTGGCGGTGCTTGGCACATCCGGACGCCAAGCCATTCCTCTGGCGATGCGTCGAAGTGCCGAACGTGCACCTGCG
This sequence comes from Picocystis sp. L7, assembly GCA_020975725.1. NCBI lineage: Eukaryota > Viridiplantae > Chlorophyta > Picocystophyceae > Picocystales > Picocystaceae > Picocystis > Picocystis sp. L7. Next base: position 859,356 of record QXJR01000003.1, read on the forward strand.
GCGCTGAATCCGTCGGCTTCTGCAGGTGTTCCATCCAACCTCCACCTTTGCGTCCACAACCACGCCACCAGTGCCGCTCCTATCGCCCACCACCACCACCACGTGCTCCCTTTACGCTCGGATGGCGATGCTTCCTTCGCGCCTTCGACACCCATCGTCGCACGCACCGATCCCCAATCCTCCCTCTCCCTTTCGATCCCTTTCCTTTCTCCCTTTCGATCCCCTTTTACTCTTGCTTTCTCTTCCTACCTCTCTCCCTTTCGATCCCCCTTTATTCTTGCTTTCTCTTCCTACCTCTCTCCCTTTCGATCCCCCTTTACTCTTGCTTTCTCTTCCTACCTCTCTCCCTTTCGATCCCCCTTTACTCTTGCTTTCTCTTCCTACCTCTCTCCCTTTCGATCCCCCTTTACTCTTGCTTTCTCTTCCTACCTCTCTCCCTTTCGATCCCCCTTTACTCTTGCTTTCTCTTCCTACCTCTCTCCCTTTCGATCCCTGTCTCTGTATCCCTTTCTCTTTTACGATACGATCAATTGGTGTTTCGATGGATCGTTATCTGTCCTGGTCAGGACAGTGTTATGGCTGGTGCTTGGGAGGCGCACGGAGGGGGGATGGGACCTCGCTTGGAGTGTGCTGTCCCGTGCATCGCTCATGTACCCGTCTCGACGAACGCGATTCCCCACGTCATGGTGCACCTGGTGAAGGACGGGCGGTGGTAAGATAGGAGACCACCGCTTGTCAGCTGACCGCCATAGACGGGGGAAACACAGGCACGTCCCATGGATGGACACACCTCCTGGTGTGGATTGGACACGTCCCACCCTGGATCGGATCGAAGACCGCGAATGGACCGATCCTTATCCCGGTCTTTTATCCATACCTTCCCTCCGCATCGATATCTTCATCGCAATCTTTAAAAGGGATTGCGATCAAGGACACCCCATCCTTTCTCGTTCGGGGGGAAGAACCGGCCTGCACCACGTCCATCGTCGGCATTTCGCCGTCGTCCTCGCGTGCGACACGCGCGTGCTCGTCCTCCTGCACGCGCCTCACGTCGATCGTACGAGCTCCAGGAGGTGCCAAAGGACGGACAGAGGTGCCATGGCCGCCTCGTGCGCGTCCCTGCGGTGCGGACCGCGCGGGAAGGGAACGAAGAGGGCGGCGAAGCGGACGAGCACGCGACGAGATGGGATCCTGCCGGCGCCACGTGCGCTCTTCAGCGGGCTGGAGAGGATGCTTGGAGGCGGAGATCCGTCCCAAAAGACGTGGAAGAAGTACCAGTCGCGTGTGGAGCAAATCAACGCCTTGGAAGAGTCCTTGCGACAGCTCGACGACCAACAGCTCCGTGGAAGGACCGAGGTGCTGCGCGAAAAATGCATGTCGGAAGGTGTGGATGCCGTGCTCGTCGAAGCATTCGCAGTGGCCAGAGAAGGATCCAGACGTGCTCTGGGACTGAGGCCGTTCGATGTGCAGCTGGTGGGCGGAATGATCCTTCACGAAGGGAAAATCGCCGAGATGCGCACCGGAGAAGGGAAGACGCTGGTCGCCGTGCTACCTGCCTACCTCAACGCACTCGCTGGTAAAGGCGTGCATGTCGTCACCGTCAACGACTACCTGGCCAGACGAGACTGCGAATGGGTCGGTCAGGTACATCGCTTCCTCGGTCTGCAAGTGGGACTCGTCCAAGCAGGCATGACACAAGAAGAAAGAAAAGCCTCCTACGCAGCAGACGTGACCTATGTGACCAACTCGGAGCTAGGATTCGATTATCTCAGGGACAATCTGGCCCAGGAACCCGACGAACTCGTGATGCGAGGATTCAGCTACTGCATCATCGACGAAGTGGATTCCGTACTTGTGGATGAAGCCAGGACTCCCCTCATCATCAGCGGCGAGGCAGAAAAACCATCGCAGCGGTACATCCAGGCAGCCAAGATTGCCGATGCATTTGCCAAGGATGTGCATTACACAGTGGACGAGAAGCAAAAGTCTGTTCTTCTTACTGAAGAAGGATACGAAGCTGCTGAGGAACTGCTGCAGGTGACTGACTTGTACGATCCGAGGGAACAATGGGCAACCTACCTCCTCAACGCTCTCAAGGCCAAGGAATTGTTTTTGAAAAATATCAACTACATCGTCAAGAATGGAGAAATCATAATTGTAGACGAGTTTACTGGGAGAACCATGCCGGGGAGACGGTGGAGTGAGGGCCTCCACCAAGCCGTAGAAGCGAAGGAGGGCGTGCAGATCCAGAACGAGACCGTCACCATCGCCTCCATTTCCTACCAAAACTTCTTCCGTAACTACCCGAAACTTGCAGGAATGACGGGAACAGCAGCCACAGAGATGGCCGAATTCCAGAGCATTTACGACCTTGAAGTGGCCGTTGTGCCTACCAACAAGGAAGTGAAACGAGAAGATTCAACCGATGTTGTCTTCCGTAATGAGGAAGGCAAGTGGAAGGCGGTGTGCACTGAAGTGAAGCGCATGCACAAAAAAGGAAGGCCAGTCCTGATCGGGACAACCAGTGTGGAACGTTCAGAGATGCTTGCTGCCTTACTAGAGCAGGAGGAGATCCCTTATCAGCTTCTCAATGCCAAGCCCGAGAATGTGGAGAGGGAGTCAGAAATCATCGCCCAAAGTGGACGTAAGGGAGCTGTTACAATTTCCACAAACATGGCAGGTAGGGGAACAGACATCTTGTTGGGTGGCAATCCAGAATACATGGCTCGCCTGAAGCTGCGCGAGATGCTGATGCCCAAGGTTGTCGTCCCACCGGAGGATTCTATTGCTTTCGAGCCTAAGTCCAAGAAGAAGGCTGCCCTTCCAAAGCGCAACAAGTGGGAAGTGAGCCCAGCGCTTTTCCCTTGCGACCTGTCCGAAGAGGCCTTGGAACTTGCAAGCAAGGCGGTTTCTATCGCAGTCAAAATTTGGGGGGAGAAGCGCCTGGATGAGCTGGATGCGGAGGATAAACTCTCGTTTGCATGCGAAAAAGCGCCCACTACCGATGAAGTTTCGCTTGCCCTCAGACAGGCCTTCACCAAGATGGAAGCCGAGTACAAGAAGGTTACAGACAAGGAAAAGGAGGAGGTGGTGTCATTGGGAGGACTCCATGTCGTGGGAACAGAGAGGCACGAGTCGAGACGCATAGACAATCAGCTTCGTGGCCGTTCTGGCAGACAAGGGGATCCAGGGAGCACCAGATACTTCCTTTCCTTGGAGGACAACCTGTTTCGAATCTTTGGTGGCGAAAGGATCAAAGCATTGATGAAGATGTTTCAGGTGGAAGACCTGCCAATTGAATCGCAAATGCTTAGCAACAGCTTAGACGAGGCGCAGCGGAAGGTGGAGACCTACTTTTATGACATGAGGAAGCAACTTTTCGAGTACGATCAAGTCTTGAACCAGCAGAGAGAGCGTGTTTACTCTGAGCGCCGGCGGGCCCTTACTGCAAAGCCTGAACAGCTTGCAGCGCAGATGGTGGAATATGCAGAGAAAACCGTGGATGACATAGTAGAGGCAAACATTGACGTGTCTCAGCCTCCAGAGGAGTGGCCACTGGAATCTTTGGCTGCAAAGATGATCCAGTATTGCTATCTGCTAGAGGGCCTCACAGAAGAGGACTTGCGAGCACAGGGTGGTTTTGAAGAAATTAGGACATACCTGCGGAAGCGGGCCGTTGACGCGTATTACCAGAAAGTAGAGGAAGTCGAAGGCGTAGAGAAAGGTCTGATGTGGCAAGCTGAGAGGTTCTTTGTGCTTACACAGACCGATAATTTGTGGAAGCAGCACCTTCAAGCCATCAAGTTTTTGCAGACAGCAGTAGGTCTACGGGGATATGCACAGAAAGATCCATTGATCGAGTACAAGCTTGAGGGGTACAATTTGTTCTTGGATATGATGGCGCAGATACGTAGAAATTGCATATACTCGGTCTACCAATTCCAGCCTACACGACTGAACAAAGTCGAGGAGAAGGAGCCAGAGACTGCAGGCACCGCGTACAATTAAACAAAGTCTACAGTGATACACGCGGCTTAGTTGGAATCGGCAAATGTTTGTAACTGTCTATTCAAGCAAACAGGACATCGTCCCCTGGATGACGATAAAGAGGTTGCTTAAGGCGCTTCTGATCCAATGCGTGCCCCAGGAATCCGATGGACCGTGCCAACACAAACAACGCATTCACATAGCCAACCTCAATGATGTCTGCAATTTCTCCCTCTGAGAACATCCCGCAACCATGGAGGAGGTCCACAAAGAGTGCGCCGATTGCCCCGTCCACGTTGAGGATGAGATTGCTGGACTTGGTGAGCGTATAGTCCTCCACCCGTAGGGCATAGTCCAGATACTTGGTGGTCGGAAAGTTCTTGTGAGCGTAACTGATCAGCAGCTCGACACGCTTATCTGGATTGTCCTTGCTCTTTACACGGTGTCCTATTCCAGGCACGCGAATCCCTTTCTTTTTCATCTCCTCCACGAATGCATCTGGCTCCTTCTTCTGGTCGAGTGCCGCACTGAAGTATCGAGCAGCATCGTCCACTGCGCCACCAAACCTCGGTCCAATGCACAGGAGCCCTGACGTAAGGCAGGACACGATGTCTTTTCCCGCCCTGGAACACACGATCGTGTTATGAGCACCAGATACATTGGGCCCGTGATCTGCACAAATCATGAGGCACATTTCCAAAAACTGCGTGCCATAGCGTGGCAACGATCGCTTGAACCACAGCAGACTGATTACGTCTCCTACGCCCATCCCTCCTTCTACGACCTTTGATATGGATACCCCGCCGTACGTCGGCTCCTCGCCTCGATCGTCGGAAATGGTGCTAATGATGGATGTCGGTATCCTCACTTTTCCTTCCCTCTTGGCCTTGCCAATGTCCTCAGGGATGAAGGGAGGGGTGAAGTCTTCGGCCGGCGTAATCACACCGCAGCTTACAAGCTCATCATACGTGTACTTGATTGTGCCGGCCAGAGACTCGAAGGAGTCTGGGACGATTGCTCCCGCATCTTTCAGCGCTGCATTCTTGGCTTGCGCACTCTCTCGGTCCCCACCACTCTTTGCACCAGCATGACCAAACTGCACCTCGCTGGTGAAAAGTTTTGCGCAAGTACCCGACACCCATGCAATGACCGGCTTCTTTATCTTTCCTTCTTTCAGCGCATCCACCAACGAATACTCATCTTCCCCGCCGATTTCACCAAGCACCACGATCATCTTGACTTGGGGGATGGTGTTGAACCGGATGGCATGATCGGAGAGGGTCGAGCCTGGAAACACATCGCCCCCGATGGCTATACCTTCGTACAAACCATCGGTATTCCGCGCCAAAATGTTGTAAGCCTCGTTCGACATTCCTCCCGACTTGGACACGAAACCAACGCTGCCTGGTCGGTACAACTTGCACGCGATGATATTGTCCAGTGTTCCGGCGGTGTCTCCGATTTTGAAGGCACCGGCTTGAATGCCACCGACCGTGGCAGGTCCAATGATGATCTTGTTGTGCTTCTTCGCGTAAGCGATGAGTTCCTTGGTGTCTTTTTCAGGCACGCCTTCGGCAATGATGGCCACTACATGAATGGTTGGCTGTTGGAGTGCATCCATGGTGGACTGGAATGCGCTCCGAAAGGAAGCGAAGTTGACGAACACATCTGCACGTGGATGCGCTGCTGCAGCGGCTTTGATGCTTCCGTGGGATGCGATGGGCATTTCCGTCTTCCCAAAGAACAGCTTTTCGAATCCTTCTCCCGATCCAGGCTTGATCACTGCGGCCACGGATGGCGTGTTCCTACCTGCCCATGCGTTTCGTCGCTCGTAAGAGTCAGTTCCTTCCTCCACTGTCTACTTGCGCATCTTCTCCCGTTCCTTCGCCGTGTGTGTTTCGCTTCCGACGCACCACAGAGGTAGTCGAAATCCAGCATCCGCTGCACCGGTCCTGGCTTGTAGTTGTAGAACAGGGCTTGGGTGTCCTTGGAGAAGATCTGTCCCAGATGATCTGCATCGTGTCGCATGCTTGGACCTGGGATTCGAACCACCAATCGACAGTTGATGCAACGCGTTTTGTGGGAATCCGACCGTCCATGGCCATGACCAGGACGGCCTCGATCGAGGACGGAGGGAGATACACGTGCCGACGAGGAAGAGACAAAAACGAGGGGGGGAGTTCGGGTCATGGCGAAGGGGCGGGTCCAGGACCGACCCCGACCATCTGGGCGTCCAAAAGGGGGCGAGGAAAGGGAGGCCGTTTCACCGAACCTCGGGGGTGTCGACGAACCGAAGAAAAGGGGGCACCGGAGGGGAAGGAGAAGGAAAAAGGTCCTGGGAAATAGGTACCCCTCTTGGACCGACGGTTCGTCCGCGACTGAGAAGCACTGGAGGAGAGCGGATGAAGAGTCGCGAGACACATTCAGATTGAAGTTGGATGCCAACACAAACACGCACATCAGGAATCACGGAACGGATGCGTGCACACAACACCGAATATTCACAGCCTGCCCCTCAATGAAAGGCCAGGGAGGCGGCATGCGTGCCCGAGGTACGAAACCGTCCAACGGTGTGGTCCATTCTGCATGAAACGAATGAATGGATGCGCCCTCAAGGAGGAGAAAGGCGCGCGATCGCCAACCACAACCCACCTGCTACCCCTCCGCCGATGAAATTTCCAAGGACAGGTACCCAAGCGTACTCCCATTCTGATCCGCCCTTGCCGCTAATGGGAAACAGGAAATGGACCAATCGAGGGGACAAGTCTCTGGACGCATTCATAGCGGGTCCGGTGGGTCCACCAAGACCGATAATAATACCAAACATTAACATGGCGGAATAGAAAGCCTTCAAGCTGAATAGCTGAGGGGTGATTTTGCCTGCTTCGATCAAATGTGCATCGATGTGCCCCGTAAAAATCACAGATAGGAGCACCAGCAAAGCAGATGCACTGATCTCGCATCCCAGATCCCACCAAGGAGCATACAGAGCAGGCCTGGTGGCAAAGACACTTAGTTTGATGTTTTGGTCTGCCATGATTGCCAAATCTTCTTCCTTGACATGCTCTTTCATGTCATCGCTTTCCAAGAGGGCCACATTGTCAGCCTGGTGCTCCTCCTTGTCTGGGAGGGGCGCGTTCAGGGCTACCTGACGTGCTCTTTCCAGTTCCTCAAGCCTTTCCAAGTATCGCTTCAGGTCCGCCACGACGATACTGTTGCCCCGTTCCAGCCTCTTGAGCTGTGACCCTTGCTTCGCATCTTTGAAGTCTGGATCGATGCTATGCCTGCGATTGATCTCCCCAATTTGCACCGAGTTTCTCCTTCGATTCTTCATGCTGTGTGCCGCAGTGACGGGCCCGTCCTTGAGGTAGCGTTTCACTTCTTGCATCGTGTTTTCAAACGCATGCCTTTGCCTGGATGCGACAGGAACCGAGCTGTAGGAAGCCATTTGCAATGCATCCCTCCGAATCACGTCCTGCGTGTTGAGAAAATAGCCATTCGGTTGCATGGGCGGCGGTGTGGGCTTGGTCTGGAAGTGTGGCAAAAAGTGCATCCACACCAACACGGCCCCAACGAACGCTCCCAGGAACTCCGCGAAACACAAGGCAGGAACGTCTTTCCAATCGATGTTTCCTGCGATTGCACTTCCAAGCACGAGTCCTGGATTGAAGTGGTCGCTGATGGGAGCGAAGGCGGCCACGCTTATGCCCAGGGCCGCACCGAATGCAAGGGCCACCCATGCGAACCCCATCGCATGTCCCTTGGTCCTCGGCAGGAGATTATTCGCCACGGCGGACAGGGACAAGAACGTGAAGAGTGCCGTTCCGATGCATTCGGCGGCGAAGCGTTCGCCGAGGCTGTATCGACCAACGTATCCCATCGCCTCTCACCCGCACGTGCTTGTGTCACCGCCCCTTTCGCATGTTCCACGTCCCTCCTGCCTCCTTCCCTTCCTTCCACCTGGCCCACAAGAAGGTCCCAGTGCGTTCGGAACCTCGATCTAACGTCGAAAGCGAGTCCTTGTGCGGCGCAGGCGTGGACGCGCGTGCGCCTGCTGCGATACGGTGCTACGGGTTCCCCTCCAGGGAACACGGTCCGGGTTTGATCGGACGAGGGACGGGATGGAACCCGGATCGGGTTCCAATGAAAAGGGATGGTGAACCGTCCATCCCGAACCGCATTGGAGAACTGCTCGGACGAGTGGTGGGAGCGGTGGTGGTGCAGGATCGGTGCTGGCGCGCTTCCTCCTCCGTCCATCGCCACGGCCTCCTCCGCGACTCTTGCCGAAGGATGCAGGAGCGGACGGTGTTCCTTCCGGACGTGGAGGAGTTCCAGGACCACGGGGGGGTCCCCATCGCGACACGTCCTTCCAGTGGGCGAAGGTCCGCGTCCAACGACGGCTGCACCGGGGTTGCTCGTCTCTTCGTCCAACCCTCCGCGGATCGTCGACGCCATTAGATCCGGGAGGGTGGCGAAGATCCCCACGCGCGAAGCCACGCGACCGTCCACGTCCTCGTCCCAGGACGGTGTCGACCAGCTCCCTGCCGAATCCCACCACTCGTTGCGCCCACGAACCCAACCGATGAGCCCATCCGGGAGTTTATTCTCCCCAGGGGGTCCACGTCAGGATGGAAGACCACTTCCACCCCCCCCGAAGGGGACGCCCCCCATCGAGATCTTTTCCAGATCTCGGTTGGGTTCCCGAAGATCTCGATATCTCTCGGGGTTGGGGGAGGGGAGGCACGTCGATCCGAGCAGCAAACCGAACGAGACGTCCACGAACAGGCGACATGTACAGCGCGAGAAACGCGATTGCACCGCGAAACGCAGGCCTATGCGCTACAGGGAGGTGCATCAGGAGGAACACCAGGAAAACAGCCGTCCGAGTGGTGGCGCATGAGGACGACGACGTGCTACCGATCCTGAGGCTACCGAAGAAGGAGACCGACGTGCCGAATCCAACCACGAAAGAGCAACGAGGGACCGTGGGGGCGACGACCGTGGGAGAGGAACTCGCACGAATCCACGGACAGATGAAAAACAGGGACACTTCCGTAAAGGATAGGATGGAAGCGGAGCTCAACACCCCCAACTGGGACGGGGACGTGTACATCGGCAGCAACTGGAACGTCGGCACGGCGTTGCTGCTGGTGTTCGTCGTGACCATGGTAGGCATAGGTGTCTTCGCCTACCTGACTTATGGGACCGTATGGGGTACCACGCCAGACGTGCAGTTTTGAGCTGGCGAGGATGTCATCTTGCTCCATCCCCGAACCAAGCATGACTTGTGGGGTTCCCCCGGATGCCTGCTTCTAGCCTGTAGGTGAAGGCTCTACCGTGTACAGCACCTAATATTATCGAACGTTGTCCTTGCTGATCTATTGTACCATCAGGAAACGCTTGATCTTCCGATGCGAGCAACAAACCGTGGCTAGCAATCTTTTGCGTGTCGGTCATCCCTGTCTTGGACCCCTTTGCACTTCCACTCGCTCGCCCTTGCGTTTCTCGCTCCGTGCACGGGTGTCCATGCGGTCCATATCTCTTGTTTGTGTCCATTCGCGTGCCTTTGATTCGATACGCACTGCAAACGATCGCAGATGGACAATCGACACCTCCCCAACGACAGCTGGGCATTGCTCGATAATTCGTTCACCGCCGTCACGCAGACCAAGGTCGTCGGGTTTTCCGATCGTAAATCTCCCACCACGAGGGATAGACCTTACAAAAAGCCATGCTCTTGCCAGGTCTCCGTGCGCATCCCCGGTCCCCCCCTTTGCTCGTCTCAACGGCCAGGACCAGTCGTTGGTGGGCGATCCAGGTCCACCTCAAAATTTTCCAGCTCTTCTCCTCCAGCTTGCTACCTCCATCACGAGTGCTACAGGATGGCACGTGTTGACGTGGACCGATTCGCACACTCGTCCTCCGCATGGAGGATGTCCCCCCAGGATCCAACGGTCCAGGTGGTCCTTGGACCATCCGAGAAGATTCTCCCCTGAATACCACTGGGGTGTGTGCATCACAATGGAGTGAATCGACGAACCTTCGAAGCGTCGGTGCGCCGCCTTCGCGACTTCGCGAACGCGTTGTTCGAGGCTTTGGCATGCGTGTTGCGGTTGGAAGGTGTGGCAGAGGAGCATCCGGTCGTGCATGCGGATCCAGGAGGGGAAAGACGCGCACGCAAGCCGCGATGGCGTATCCTGAACCCGTGGTGGTGGAGCCGAGGAAGTCGCACACCGCCAGCATCGTTTGGTTGCATGGACTGGGAGACAGCGGACATGGATGGGCGTCTATCAGTGCGCAGGTGCAGATGCCATGGGTGCGATACGTCTTTCCGACGGCGCCCAATCGGCCCATCACGATCAATCAAGGGATGTCCATGCCGGGCTGGTTCGACCTCGCTGACCTAGGCGACAACTTCGTGGACGACAGAGAAGGCCTGATGGAAAGCATTCGATTCGTCAAGGAGATCGTGGACCAGGAAGTTTCCAAAGGGATACCCAGAGAACGCATTGTGGTGGGCGGTTTCTCCCAAGGCGGAGCAGTAGCCCTGCAAGCTCTGCGAAGTTTTCCAGTGGGAGGAATCGTCGCACTCAGCTCGTGGCTGCCCTTGGTCGGAGAAAAACCCTACGCCATCCCCGAAAACCAGGATGTCCCCATCCTCTTCTGCCACGGAGACAGTGACGAAGTGGTCAATTTTCATGTGGGCGAAGGGAGTGCGGAGAAACTCCACGCGGACGGTTTGAAGGTGGACTTCAAGGCCTTTCCAGGGATGGCACACGAGGCCTGCTTGGAAGAGATAGTGGACATCAAGAACTTCCTGGTGAATACCCTTCCAGACACCGAGTAAAGCATGAGCAAGAACTTTGTTACAGATGCACGTGCCTTCCACCGCAAGCACTTCCTTTTCGCTTCCGACTTCCACGGTTTATTCATGCCGGGAACACATCCTCAGTTGGCAGCAATGGCCATGCCCTTGGTATCCACAGATCGAGAACCTTCAACCTCTTCATGATCCATGGCAACTACCGGCGTACTAGGATCTGTTTCCCATATCCTTATCGTCCCATCCTCCGACCCAGAGGAGAAAAGATCACCGGTAGGTGCAAATCTGACTGTATGCACCGGCCCATGATGGCCCTTGTTGCACTCGAGCTCCTTCCCTGTTTCATAATCGTGCAAGTGGACCCACATGTCAACCCCACCTACTGCGAACTTGCCTCTTTCCAAGCAGAGGGAGGCAGACTCCACCTCCGTATCACAAGTGACGGACTTCACCAGCGATAGACTGGAGGCATCCCAGAACCTCACAACACGCCCATCGCACGTGGTCAGATACTTCCCATCCTGAGACAGTTCCATATCCATGACCGGAAGGTCTGTTGGCAGCGTTCGCACACGCGTGAGCGTACGTAGGTCAAAGACTCCCACACCAGCCTCGTCATTGTTCGCAACCAGCACCATAGTATCGTTATTCACAAAGAGGGCAGAGTGTATTGGTGATGCGAATCCTTCAATGACGTTTGGTTCTACTTCAGGTGCAGTTATATCATACAGCTTCACACATTTCTCGTATCCTCCGGTAAGCAGCATGTTGCTGTTTCTCGAGAAATCCACCGTTCTCACGATGTGTTTGTGCTCGAATTCGTGCTTCTGCTCCCCAGTGATCGCGTCCCACACCCCCGCGGTGAAGTCCGCCGATCCGGTCGCGGCCAGTGTGGCGGTCGAATTCAAGCAGGCACTCCAGACGGCTCCTTTGTGTCCTTCGAACGTCCCGATCCAGTCTCCTGTCGTGCCGTTCCTCAGCATGGGCTGGCCGTCCTTGCTAGCGCTAATCAGAAAGTATCCATCTGGAGTCTCCGGACTATCGATCCGCACGTTGCGATGCGTCAGCACGTGCACCTTTACACTTCCATTCGCAGCGTTTCGTCGCCTGGGTGTCTCCTGCGGAAGAAGCTCGTTCTTCGTTCTCACGTGCACGTCCTGGCGGGACAGCGAGCATCCTTCCTGCACGGTTTCACCTCGTTCGAAGGATTTCGTTTCGGCACGCGTTGCGTACGCACCTGTAGTTGATCTCGACGATGGGCCTGCTGTGTCCGTGGCACACCAGAGGGTTTTGTTGCCTCCTGGCCATGCTGCCCGTTCGTCCGCCGGTCCTGGTCGTCGACCCTTCCTCGACCACCTGGATCCCTTCGTCTGTCTCCCACGGTTCCGTCCCGTCCACGTCGAAGCGAAGCGATTCGAACCCACGTGCGTACGAGGCGCTTCTCCGACTGGCGTGTCCGACGTGCGATGGGATCGTCTCCACCGATCGCCACGTGTTAACCATCGATTAACCTCGCGACTTTCCCCCTGCTCTGCCCCCGAGAGACGTCGATCTCGAGGGGTTATCGATCGGGTTAAGCGGATCGGGCCTCCACGGGCGGTGATACAGGGGCGGTAGAAGGGGGACCTGGGATGCTTGGAGGGGGTTGTGGGAGGAGTGGTGAAGCCACGGGGGTTGGAACCACACAGGAGAGGCGTGGGATGGAGGTGGCAAGGCTCGTCTTCCACGGTGGGATGGAGGACGGTGGATGGGCTCCACGGGTCGGCACCGTCGATCCACGTTGCCGGGATGCTTTTCTTCGGTCACCATCATCGATGTCCCATGGATGGACGAGCTGCAGGTGTGACGCTGAGCCTCGCACACCCCCTCTCTCCCTCTGCCACGGGTCTCTTCCGGGATCCTCCGGATAGACCCCCTTCGTCTCACCTCCCTCCCCAATCGTCCCATTCCAAACCCCCCTCCAGGGCGGAATTCAGATCCCCATCGAGATCCGTACCGTCCGTACCTCCCTGAATCTTCCCACCACGTCGTGGGCGTCTGTGGGACCTTCCCCTTCGGCGTGAGGGGGTAGAGGGACACGACCCATCCTCTCGATTCCGACGCCAAAGGACCATCCACCGTCGAGGATGCGCCCCTCGAACCAACCGGAAAACCCGGGTCGCCTCTGCGATGCACGGTCCCCGATCGTTCCCGCGCACTCCCCCATCTGCCGCAGAGGATCCCCACGCGTCCTTCCCCGCGCGTGAGGTCGTTCGTCCTCGTCCTCTGCGGGTGCGCATCCATCCGGATGGACATGGGACCCTCCAGGCCGTACGTCCTTCAGAGTGTGTTCGCAGCCAACGCCATGGCGGTGCGTGCTGGCAGCGCTCGACGCACTGGCGGACTGCTGCGACGCCTCTGGTCCACCGCAGGGATCGAGAGCGAGAATGAAATCGCCATGGCGGTGAATGGAAAACCCATGCTGGCCGCCGGAGGGATCGCAGGACGAACCGCACGAGGTGCGGACGCGCCAAGGAAGCGAAGCACGACGGAACAGGGACGCGAGAGGAACCAATGGTGCTGACCGACGATGTGTTCCATCCGATTGCAGGCATCAACGCCTTCTCCGGATCCCTGGGCGTGCCCGGAGTGCATGGAGCACGCTACGTGTCCGTGGAAGCCCTCAAGCCCCAGGATTCGTACGTGCGCGTTCCAAGGCAAGAAGACTGCACCCACCGTTCGTGAACGAATGCTGACGCGATTGTGCCACCGACTGTAGGTTCATCCCTCGACACAACAGTTCGAACGAGCAGGAGGTCAAGGAAATGCTGTCCTTGACCGGATTCGAGAGCGTCGACGCGCTGATCGACGCCACCGTGCCGGCTAGCATTCGAAGGGAGCCCCTGACAATGGGGAAATACACGGAACCACTCAGTGAAAGTGATCACCTCAAGAACTTCAAGGCCATGGCTTCGAAAAACAAGCTGTACAAGACGTACCTGGGGATGGGATACTATGGAACGCACACACCTACTGTCATTGTCCGAAACCTGCTGGAGAATCCGGGATGGTATACTCAATACACTCCTTATCAGGCCGAAATCTCGCAAGGACGTCTGGAGTCGCTGCTCAACTTCCAAACCATGATCACTGATCTCACAGCCATGCCGTTGTCCAACTCCAGTTTGTTGGATGAAGCCACAGCCGCTGCCGAAGCAATGACGATGTGCTCGGCCATTGCTCGGGGGAAGAAAGTCAAGTTTTTGGTCAGCCCTGATTGCCATCCGCAAACCATAGCTGTGTGTCAGTCCCGCGCCGATGGCCTTGGTCTTCAAACCATTGTTTGTGATCCCTCCGAGTTTTCCAAGCACTACGCCGGAAAAGACGTGTGCGGTGTACTTGTGCAGTACCCTGTCACAGACGGGACCATCGTGGACTATGGAGATGCCATCAAGGAAGCCCACGCAGCTGGTGTGAAGGTGGTCATGTCCACCGACCTCCTGGCGCTTACCAAGCTCACCCCCCCTGGGGAGCTGGGCGCAGATATGGTTGTTGGATCTGCTCAGCGCTTTGGTGTTCCGGTTGGTTTTGGTGGACCTCATGCAGCGTTTTTGGCCACATCGGAGGAGTACAAGCGTCTGATGCCAGGCCGCATCATCGGTGTGTCGGTGGATGGTCAAGGATATCCCACGCTACGGATGGCCATGCAAACTAGAGAGCAGCACATTCGCCGTGACAAAGCAACTTCTAACATTTGCACTGCACAAGCTCTTCTGGCAAATATCTCTGCAATGTATGCTGTGTACCACGGGCCCGAAGGCTTGAAGAAGATTGCTGAGAAGGTTAATGGCTTGGCATCAGTTCTTGCAGTGGGTGCAAACAAGCTCGGACACTCCGCCCCGACCACTGGTTTCTTCGACACTGTGAGAATTAACGTTGGTGCTGGCAAGGCTCAAGCCATGGTGGATGCAGCTCTCGAACGCCAGATTAACCTCCGAAAGCTGGATGCAGATCACATCTGCGTGTCTTTGGACGAGACCACTAGTATTGAGGATGTGAACGAACTGTTCCATGTCCTTGCAGGTGGCCAGGCAACGTTCACTGTGCAAGATATCGCTGCAGAAGCTGACACATCCATACCATCTGCATTCCAAAGGAAGAGCGACTTCCTTCAACACCCCATCTTCAACATGTACCACTCCGAACATGAGATGCTGAGGTATTTGGCACGCTTGGAAGCCAAGGATCTGTCTTTGGTGCACTCCATGATTCCTCTTGGCTCTTGCACCATGAAGCTCAACTCGTCGTCTGAGATGATCCCTATCACCTGGCCCGAGTTGGCGAACATTCATCCGTTTGTTCCCCCCGAACAGACCGAAGGATACATGGAGATGCAGAATGACCTGGCTATGATGCTCGCAAAGATCACTGGGTTTGACGCTATGTCAATGCAGCCAAACTCTGGGGCTGCTGGAGAATACACTGGTCTGATGGCAATCAGGGCGTACCACAAGTCAAGGGGCGACCATCAGAGGAACATTTGTATCATCCCAGTCTCGGCCCACGGTACCAACCCGGCTTCGGCGGTTATGGCAGGTATGAAGGTGGTTGCCGTGCCCACCCTGTCCAACGGAAACATAGACATTACCACGCTGGAGGCCACGGCAAAGAAGCACAAAGACAACCTTGCTGCGCTGATGGTCACGTATCCATCCACGTATGGGGTTTATGAAGAAGGAATTGATGACATCTGTCGTATCATTCACGAAAACGGTGGCCAAGTCTACATGGATGGGGCAAACATGAACGCCCAGGTTGGACTTACCTCCCCGGGCCATATCGGAGCAGATGTTTGCCATTTGAACCTCCACAAGACCTTCTGCATCCCTCATGGCGGAGGTGGCCCAGGAATGGGGCCAATTGGTGTGAAGGCCCACCTTGCTCCATTCATGCCAAGCCATCCGGTCATTCCGACTGGACCCCTACCTGATGTCCCTGGGGAGAAGAAGCCATTTGGCACCGTGGCCGCTGCACCCCACAGCAGTGCCTTGATCAATGCTATCAGCTATTCCTACATCGCAATGATGGGTGCAGAGGGGCTGACCCAGGCTTCATCTCGGGCTATCCTGAATGCGAACTACATGTCCAAGCTCCTTGAAGGTGCCTTCAATGTTGTGTTCCGTGGAAAGAATGGCACTTGTGCGCACGAGTTTATTATTGACATTCGCCCGTTCAAGGAATCTGCTGATGTGGAGGCAGAAGACATTGCGAAGCGCTTGATTGACTACGGTTTTCATGCACCCACCATGTCATGGCCCGTAGCTGGCACCCTAATGATCGAGCCCACCGAGTCAGAGTCCAAAGCCGAATTGGACCGGTTCTGCAATGCCATGCTGGCTATTAGAGAGGAAATCCGCATGATCGAGAAGGGCGAAATGCCCAGGGAGAATAACATGTTGAAGAACGCCCCGCACCCGGCAAGAATGGTTCTTGCTGATGAATGGGACAAGCCCTACACTAGAGATGTTGCTGCATTCCCAGCTTCCTGGGTGAGGGAGAGCAAGTTCTGGCCAACAACTGCCCGTGTGGATAATGTTCACGGAGATCGTCATTTGGTGGCCACCCTGCAGCCAGCCGAAGTAGTGCTGGAGGAGGCAGCATGAAGATTTTTCCCACCCTATATCGTACGTTGTAAAAAGAGGTTACTAAAAATGCATTACATCTCTTCGCAATTCGCAACCCAGTTGGCAAGGATCTCAACACCACTTTCCATGTCGCTCAAGAGGCAATATTCATTGTCAGCATGGTACGAACTCATCAGTCCGAAACCGAGCATGAATATATTGAAGCCTGCCTCTTGCATTTCTTTCACCAAGGGCAAGCTGCCGCTCACAGAGTAAGGTTGGCACGTCTTCTTTATCTGTTTGATGGCCGAGCAGAGGGCGTGGTAGTGAGGAGTAAGATTGCACGCTATCCCATGCATGACGTAGTCTCCAAAACGAAGCTCCAAGGAAGCTTTTTTGTCCGGTATTGCATATTGGGAAACAGGCCCATGTGATGGCAGGCAAGTGGGGTCCTCGTTCAATTGTTCAACTGCTTCAACCAGCGCTTCTTTAACTTGCTCCATCGTGTAGAAGGGTGTGAGCCTCACATCACCCTGCACCAAGCACCACTGTGGTATCTGATTCAAACCACCTTTGGCACAAGATATCTGAGTTGGTTTCATGGTGGATGGTGTACGGAAGAAGTATTCCTCCTCCTTGGCACAAGCAGGAAAACGCTTGTAGAAAACTTCCTGCAGGTACTTGGTTGCTTCCATGGCGAACTCGACGGCATTGATTCCCTGCTGCGGCATTCCGCTGTGACAAAGCACTCCGTTGCACTTCAAATCCCAAGTTAGTGCTCCAGCAGTACCGATGCAGGGTTGTGAATCCGCTGTGTCTAGCCAAAGCAACGGTCCTTTCTTCATGAATTCCAACTTGCCACCCTCCAGCAGTCCATCCACGCCCACCCCGGCTTCTGCCTGGGCCTCCTCACTGGCAATGAACACCGCGCACACTGTGGTGTCTAATTCGATACCGGATTCGGCCAATTGAGTCATCATGGTGGTCACAAGTGCCACGTGTCCGAGGCAATCGGTGGTCCCTCTTCCAAAGAGTTTATCCCCTTCCACCTGCAACTGGAAAGGATCTCTTTCCCAACATTCAGGATCCGCCACCACCACATCCAAGTGACTTCCAACCACGGAAACCACCTTGTCCGAGCTTCCAGTAATCTTCAGGATCAGGTTCCCTCTTCCTTCCGAGTAGACCACGTGTTCCACATGTAGCTTTCCTCCGTTTTCCACGCGAAACGGGTCGACGGCAGCCATGACATGGTGAATGGCCAGGTTCTCCTGGGGAACGAAGTGCGGCGGATTGTCCTGCAGCTTCTCGGAAGTCCCAATCAGCTTCTCCAGCAGGTTCAAGAACCTCTTTCGGTCGAGTTTCAACGCACGAAGTGTCGCGATCGCATCCTCCTTCGCCATCGTCGGTTTGGGCCGAACGAAGCTGAAAAGGGATGTTTAAAGGGAAAGCTTGATCGGACAGTCCCGAAGGTTGACCCCAGAATAGTTCGTTTCACCAGGGTTCGCGACTGGGCTGCATCTATGCGAAGAGAGGTCGAGGTCCTAAAACTTGTGACGAGCGATTACAAGCGCAAAGAACGGGAAAGCAAGCAATGCTCTTGCGCACATGAAGGATTCCAGAACGACGCCGGATCGGCTCGAAAGGCTTTTGTGCAGGAATCGCTGCGCCGCGGACGAGCGACCCTAATTCGGACCCCGTCGGCGCACCGGTCTTGCACCGAACGTCACATCACACGTTGAATCCTTCCGCACGCAAGCATTCCTTGTGCTTTTCGATGAGATCCTGGCACGCCTCCTCGCCCTTCTCGGCAATGCATTGATCCCGAATCGCCTGCAGGTCCAATTACGCCTTGTCAGCCGTCGACGGTTCGCCGTATGTAGCGGGCACGCCTCCTTCCGAGCGCATCGAATGCGCACCTTGGTCTCTGGGCACGCGCAGCAGATCTTCTTCGGCTTCGATTCGCTTTGTGTGTCACTCGTGTCGTCTTTCTTCTCCTTGGAATGGTCCATGAGTCGCCAACCGACGTGTCTCCACCTCGCTGTGCCTCACGAAAGGCACGAACGCACCACGTCTGGACCGTAAAAAGACCGTATATACTGCGGTAATATCGGTCCATTGTGCTCTCCTCCGAAACGGAAGTTCTGACCGGGAAGACCTTTCGATCGCCCGATCAAGGGCCCCGGATCCGCCTTTCAAACCAACCGGTCTGCGTGGACACATCGTGCACCCTCTCCCGCAGAGGATTCGCCCATTTAGTTTAGTAGCATCCTCCAGTCCTCTACGCTACATGCACGAATTTTTCGGTATTAGGACGAGACGTGCCGACTGCCAACGACGCTTTCGTCGCCATGGACTACAGCGCAAACTTGTTCATGCGATACGAGGAGAAGACCGCGTTTCGGAAGCCCAAAAAGAAGTCCATTCCAACGGTACTGATCACAGGATGCCTTGGTGCGGGGAAAACCACACTGGTGAACCACTTGCTGGAGAGCAAAGGAGACCTGCGACTGGCAGTGGCAGTGAACGATTTCAGCGAGAAGAACTTCGACACTGAAATGCTGCGAAAAAGCGGCAAAGCGACCAAGATGATCGACCTTTCGAAAGGTTGCATTTGTTGCTCCCTGTCAGATGGGTTCAAAGATGCTGTGTGGGAGCTCCTTGAAGAAAGCGACAGGGACCTGGCAGATGTTGACTATTTGGTCATTGAATCCAGTGGGGTGACAGACCCACTCCTGGTTGCTTCGACCCTCGACGAAAGGTTTGGAAAAATGTCCAGGATAAGACTGGACCAAGTCGTGTGTGTCGTGGATGCAGAATGGTTGGGAATTGCATGGGGACAAGGACGTGCAAAAGCTAACAAACTGTTGATGTCACAGATCAGGAGCGCCGACGTTGTCTTGCTCAACAAAACAGATCTCTGCCCGCATGCCACCTTGGGTCTCGCAAAACAAGCTGTGAATGAAGTAGCACCTGGGGTGCATATCATCGCATGCTGTCAAGGTAAAGTAGGCCTCTCTACGATCCTCGAAGTTGAAATTGTTGGGGCAGGGGAGGGAACTGTCAGTCACGATCCCTCAGAAGAAGTCATGTATGCCGTCAAGGGCGCAAGTGAAAGGCTAAGAGGTAAAAAGAACCTTATGGAGAATTGCCTGTCAAACGGTGCAACACACGGTTCGTTCACATCTTGCCTCTTTGCTCCGAAGAAGCCAATCTCGTTCCCAGCCTTCCAAGAGCACATTAGGCGCACGCTCCCACAAGGCACTAGGCGCATCAAAGGGGAAATCTCATTTGCGGAACTTCCAAAGGCCAGATTTATCTTCCAGCTGAGTGGAAATAACAGGGTTGATCTGATGGAGGAAATGGGCAATGAAATGCTTCATCCATCTACATCTCTGGCGTATATTTTGGACCATGATGTGTCGGCAATAGATCTCAACAAGCAGATGTTAAGGCCTGTCGATTCTGGTGAAATTCAGCACCTTGTAGGCGTTATGAAGGACCTTTTGAAGAAAGATCCGTGGTTTGAGGTCCTGGAGTTCCCAGACACTGCGACAGCTGCACGTGACGGACTCGCTTTCTTCCGCCTCATAGGCATCGAGGGAAAAGCAGGCAAAATTTACGAATTTGAGCGGCTGTATGGAATCGATTTCAATGCAATGAACATGGAGTATGTAGCGTTGTTGAATGGATGTGGTGATACTCATGTTTTCCTCCCATTTCAAGCCAAGGGGGTATCTTCGGCTGGCATCCCAAAAACCCTTCAGGGATTAGCTTGGACGCCTCGCATTTCGCACGAAGACTTGGATCGTTGTTTACAACGCATGCGTGAAGTAGCAGCAGTTGTCTGCAAGAGGCACCTGGGTCACATAAGAAGGTGCAATTGTGGATTTTAACTCTTAGAAGGAAAGTAACGAAAACATATGTTTCAAAGTGCTACAGAGGGATCCCTGACAGAAGCTTTCTACCCAAAGCTCTTGTTTGCTTACTCCTCATGCATGAGGTCTTGGCAGGGAGAAATGTTCGCGACTTCGTGGAACTTTGGATTGCTGTACTTCTTGTGCACAGCCACAAGACTGGCGGTGGCAGCCTTGCGGTGCAGGTTGGCAAGTACGTATGCACATGGCATGATATCTTCCTCCTTGTATCCAGAATGCATCTCCAGTTCGTACGTGAAGGCTGCTTTATTCAGACACTTCTGGGCGGTATACACAGCTGCGCAAGCTACTTTGGAATCTGAATACTTCAATCCATCCATCATTGGCAATGTCAGTTCTACCAAAAATTGGGCAAGCATTTGAGCTTGTTTGTCACAGCCTGCAGCCTTGCAGTACCTCACAAGGAAAGTGTATTGCGTGGGTACAGTGAGGTGAAAGTTTAGAGTGTTCAGCATGAGCTTCTCCATCCCTAGGATCTGATCCCTGTTGTAGGCTTTATCACTGATATACACGAAATCTCTGACTTCCGGAGCCCAGATTTCTTCGTACTTGGAGGCGATCAGCATAGCCGTCACGCCTACTAGCTGCAAATTTTTGCGGGTGACTTGCTGCTCTTCCAGGAATCTGTCAATGAGATTTACTGTGAGGAAAAGCGTCTCTGGCATCAGCTTAAACTTGAGGTGCACTTCCACCAGCCAGTCGATGAGAATGGCTCTCATCTTGTCGTTCACATCCTTCTGTTTGGTCATGTAATCTGCACTTGGGCGATATCTTGCTTCTACACGATGGTAATAAGCGTATATGTCGTTGATGTACTGTGTCACTGCAAGGGGATTGTTGTGATCTGCAGCATCGATGTCAGGAAGAATCTTCTTTTCACTTTTCACGCAGCTTGCCTGCTCACTGTTCTTGTAAAGCATGCTGCTCATCGTTTTGATTCCCCCAGTAGCCTTTGTACCCTCCCTACTTCCTTCAACTGCATTTTCATCCTTATATTTCAGAGAATGGGATCGATTGCGTGTGCCTTGGAAGCTGCCATGGAACTCCGAGGCCGTGCGTCTGGCCTTCTCCCTCACGGCATTCAAGATAGAGGTTACATCACGGGCAGCATTTTTTTCTTGCGCAACTTTCTCCTTTCCTGGATTTTTACTCTCTCTCTTTCCATGCACCAGATTTCCGATGTCTGCTCCGAAGGCCCTAATAATGCACGTGGAAATGCTACAAGTCAGCTCGTGTCCGGAGACCTTCGATTTCATCCACGTCTATTTCATCTTTCGCTTTCCCTGCACTGGGTCCGATTGTACTCCTTTCTACGTGTGCACTACACATTCGAACCGTTTCTGGCCCTTACCTTCTCTGTGCAGGTCCGACATCTTTCTCTTTGTCAGAGGCTCTCGTCTTCCGGACGAGGTTTTCGTTCTCGTCTCGACCCGTACGTGCGAACATTTCTCCTGGCACGTGGCTTCTCTCCTTCTCTCACCTCCTGGCACTACTGTAGGTGTTTGATGTCGGCACCAGGCTTCGTCGGAAGGTCCTCGCCGCTCGGGAAGGCTTCCTGCGACGCCACTTTCTGCGTCGGCGTGTCTTCGTCTGTCTTGTTGACGTTTGAACGGATCCTCGCCAACCCCGAAGGGCTTCGTTCCCCCCGTTTGTCCTCGACGGTTGCTGCTCATTTTCAGAGATACTTGCTCAATCGCCGCTCACGAAATGGGGGGAGGGGAACGAGAGCTTGAGAGGGGGATCCGTTCGGGTAGGGGATCGTTCCCCCCGTGGTTCTGCGGGTCTGGGATTTTGGGGAGGCAATCGATCGAAGAAACGAAGCATCAATCACTGATCTCCATACGCGTACCGTCGAGGACGAGGACACCGTCCCGGTCACCCCGACATGTCCTGCGGAGGCTTGTGCGGCGAGGAACGAAGATCCTCTGCGGGAACGGGAAGAAGGACGGATGGGACGTTTCCCACTGGGGCACCAACGGCCACCTGACGTTGTTAACACCTGGATGAAGGACGCCCAACCTCCTCCACGCCATCTGCTAAAACACCTCCGAAAAGACAGAGGGTCCCTTCGTTCAGTCGGTGGCAGCCGACGAGCTGTGCCGAGGAGGATGGGCTGGCAGGGGGAGCGCGGAACGGTACGGGTGCCGTACGCGTTCGTGTACGAGAGGAGCCACGAAAACAGACCTTCACCTTCAGCAGCAACGTTCGCTTTATTGAATGTAGCAGATACACGACCCATCAGGAATGGAGCGTCTCGGTCTTCACACGCGTCAATGGAGTCGTGGTACAGCCAGCCACGTGGGACGACATCTTGGGCGTGTGGGGCTCGAGACCGTCCTCTGCACGCCGACCTTCCGAAGTCGATGCGTCGGTCGGATCCGGTAAAGATCGGCGTGGAGATTCCATCCATCTCGCTTCCCATTTTCCGTCCTCTGCCTTGTAGACGCCGCGGAAGCGGGAATGCTTCTGGATCTCGGCGGCTGCTTCTCCCTGGATGGCTTCAATGAACTCCTGAATGGATAGCTCTTCCATCTCGCCCAGACCCTCCTCGTAGTCGTCCGAAGAAAAGTTGGTCTTCGCCTCTTCTCCAAAAAGCTTCAATGCTGCAATGTCATAAGCGCGAGCTGCCGCCTCTTCGCTGTTGAAGCTCCCTAGTGAGATCCTCTCACCACTGGCATTCTTCACGGAAGCATCCCAATGGGCAGTCCAACGAACCCGAGACACGCCCAAGTAGTTGTTCGGTTTCTGCGGTCCAAGACCTGCAGCAGCACGCTTCGACGCTTCGGAGCCGTTTCTTCCCAACCTTGTTCGTATGCTAGCAATGGCTGCTTCTAAAATCCGCTCACTGTCTGGGTAGTGGATCGGCAATGCTTGTTCACATGGTGCAACTTCTTTGCTTGGATCGGGAGCTTGGCCTGCAGGATTGGGAGGCCTCCTGTCCCACCTTCTTTCAGGAGACTTGGAACTTATGTCTTTGAAGAGAGCATCCACAGATGGCATAGGCACCGGGTCGGGCTTGCCCGCCGGACCTGGTTTCATGGGAGCGAGTTTTCCTGGGACCTGTTCTTTCTGCATCTGGAGGTCGTGCGGGTAATTCCCCTTTCCAATAGAGTCCTGTCGTTGAAGTGATATTGCAACCTTCTGAGCAATTCCCTGTTGATACGGATCATCGCACACTTCGCGGTCAGCATGATGCGCATCGTTAACCGGCAACAATGGTGTGAGTGAGCCAGAAACATTCAACATCTCGTGAACACGTACCATTGGCGTCCCTGAATCGCTCCTTTGAAGCGGAATGCTATCAAGTTTGGATTGTGCAGCCGTGTAGGCAGGCCCGTGGCTCATGGAGCCAGAATTCATCCGGAAAATGGCTCCGTCTTCGCGCGGGTAACTTCTAACCACTGGAAAGGACATCTGGCGTTCCGTGATCCTTCGTTCGGAAATGGATTGCCTTCTGCGCGTTTCTGGCAAGCTCTCAGTACGTTGAATCTTAGTACGTTGGTAGGAAGGATGTCCTGTAGGGAGCGTAGGGGAGGTATGATGATCCATCCTCCTGTCCACGGGTCCTCCTTCGTGGACCTGGCTGGATCCACCTTGCTGGTGACTTCCGTCATGCACTGGAGTCGGCATATCTTCGAGAAATCTCTCCCACTCCACGAAATCGTCTTCATGTTGTCCATCCATTCCAATCACTTCGTCGAACGTCGGATAAGCGTTTCGGCATCGTTGTTCGTGCGTCGCTTCGTGTCCAGATCTCATGTCGACGCTTCGTGTGCGTCCACTTGGAATTGTTTCGGTTCAAGAATTCTTCGCAGTCAGGTTTCTCCTGGAGAATCCTGTCCTGTACCTATCGCTTCCTCTTCACACCGCTCTTCCGACCCTACCTCGACGCTGCAGGGGCTTGCCTCTCCACGTTCGCCGGTCCCGATCTTCGAGCCTTCTTCCTTCGGCGAGGAGGTGCGGGTCTTGGCGGGCGGTGCGTCGCTTCCTTTCGACGCCAGCAACGTTGTGTCGTTTTGCTTTGCCTTCCCGTCCTCTTTTTCGATCCGTTTTGGATCCCGAACGGTTCGATTTTCCCTTTCCTCGTGCAGATCCGCCTGGGTTCCTCGTGTTGGGCCAAGGGAGGGTCCTCGTCCACACCCCAGCAGACACACCCCCGTGGGAGGGGAAAACGAGGGGGAAAGGCGGGGTGTGGGTGGAGGAAAGGAGGGTGCAGAGGGGATCGGGGGGATCCTCGGCGGGTCGATTGGAAGGTCTGTTCCCGGGAAACACGGGGTACGAAAGGGGATCCCGTCCGGTACGTGCCCCGGTTCGATCGGGTCGTGAAAGGGAAGGGACCTCTCTCGCGTACGTCGAACCCACGGGACCGCGAAAAAACATCTCCTATTTGCGGTCTCTCCCTCTCAAACTCGGTCGATGAGACCCGGGCGTGGACCGTCTCCGTTCGTGGCTGGGGCGGATCCCCTCGGACCGATCCATCCGGTCCCGTGCTGTCCCTCGGATCCGCCCCCCCTCTCCGTCCGTGAGAATCCGAGGGAAAGGTTCGCGTCGTCCGAGGTGATGGATGTGGGGCGATTGCCATCCACGTGGTCGACCCATCCAAGAACGAAAGGAGTACGGGGCCAGGACCAACGGACACCCGACAGTGCTTCGAGCGAGTGGTGGAGGGGAACCGGGAGAGGGGAAACGATCCACGTGGATCCTCCACCTGGGAACGATCGAAAATGCGAAAGGAACAGGTAACCTTCGCTCGTGGGTCGAGGAATGGACGGACGAAAGCATGGACATCCCTTGTTCGTAGACGAACAGCGTTACGGCGGTTGGGATGCTCGGACGGATGCCAACCAAGCCTCCCTTTCTCGATCCACGCGACAACGGTGCTTCTTCAATCCCAAGTCATCCCAACCCATTCCCCAGCCATCAGAGGAGCTTGCCTCCTTGACATTCAAAGCATCGCTGGAACAAGCAGAGTCCCCAATGCATAAACCAGGCATGGAAGTGCCTTTGGTCTGGAGGGATTCGTGCCGTGCTGCTTCCACTCCGAGTGCCAGGCGGGACCTGTGCGGTCGAAGCACTTCGTCCAGACCTGGCCCGCGCACCTCTTGCACATCACCCGGAAGCTTCTCCTTGACTCGTCCATCGGTAGAGGTACTGCGTGATGCCTTGGCTGCCTCCACCTCCCGCTCCATCTTTGATTTGTGCTTTGTGAGGCATTCTCCCAAGCTCAGTCCTTCCCAGTTTGGCGCAATGGACTGGGATGGAGCATTCCTTTCTTCCTGGAGCCACACTTCGTCTTTCATTCTCGGAGCCTCAATTTCTTGTTGCCACTTCGATTTGTGTAATGTGGGAGTACCGGGTAAACCACATCTGCCGGTTGACTGGCAATCAGTGCCTGCCGACTGCCTTCGCTGGGGCGATCGCCTGCATTTGATGACGTTGTTCCAGACCTCCGCCAAGAGCTTGTCGACTGCTTCCTTTCTTTGCAATTCTTCGCATTCCTCCGCAAGCTTGTGCTTAGTGACCACGAGTTCTTCTTCCAGCCCCTTCTTGAAGCTTGATTCCTGCCTCAGAGCCTTCAATTTTCTTTCCATGTAAGTAGGGGCTCTACCAGGCTTTGGCATGTATCGTTCAGTTGGATCTGTTGCACTGTCTATCTGAAACGTACGCATACTGTGCCCTCCACGTGCCATGTTTTCTCTCAGGGCACCATTGAACGCTGCGAACGACGTCTCCTCCATTGCGCTGACGGGGGGCAATTGGTCGGTTCTCAGGACCTGTGCCTGTGATCACGAGATTGCGTCGCGATATGACGTGCTTAGTATGCGAACGTCCCTCTCGTCTGCTTCTGAATCGGATGTGCCACGTGATGTGGCCTGCTGTGTCGTGACGACAGGTCGCCGCTCGTTCGTGGTCGAGTCTGGTTTTCGTTCTTCCCGTTGGGATCGAACCGACGTCGAGACGCGACTGTTGGGGAGGCAACGGTCCAGTCAGGGCAGTTGCCATACCCCCCTTGGTGGGCCCCGACCCCAGCCTCGTGTCCGACAGGGTCAACGGGTTCATGACCCGTCGGTCTGCCCGGTGTCCCCCCTTCCTCCTTGGTGTTGAAGCAAGGGGTGCCCGATTGGGGAGGACTCGTGCGAAGGATCTGCTCCTCCGGATGAGACCGCGGCGCTTCGCTTCTGGTCCGGAAGAGCACGCTTCAGCGTGTCTACCACGGAGGAGAATCTGTCCATCTTCGCATTTCAAGCCAATGGATCCGTCCTTGGGAACCCGCCGTGGCGGGAATCGACGTCGGATGCCCTGGGCAACCCGCCTGCGTCCTTGCACTCGACCCTGGGATTCCACGGTCGCTCCCACGTGTCCCTGATCGTCGGCGGCGCCGTAGGTGCGTCTTCGCCGGTGGCTATGGACGTGCACAGCTCCTCGTCGGCCCTTCCAACCACCATCCTTTCTCACACCGCCTGGTTGCTTGCCCGTTCGGAGCTCAGGAGACCGGCAGGAACCCGGGGTCGCCCTTTCGTTCTTCCCTTTCCCAAAGGGAACAAAACCCCGTTTCCAACCGAGTGGGATCCCTTGCGACCCCCCACGCCGACGACGAATCGTGCATTCGATCACTTCGACGAAGCAGACGCACGCGTTCGCTGCCAGGACACCCGTTCGAACACACGTGAAACATTCGCTTGGATTGGAAAAGCAAGGTTTCGCCATGTGGCGCCGATTGGCGCAGGGATTGACCTCCCTGTCCCGTGCGCACTCGAGCCAAGCTCCTTCGTTGGAGCACTTCCACGCTCGTCTGCGCCAGATGAACGCACAAAAGCGCGCCTCGAACTTTCGAAGCGTGCTGCAGGAGATGGAGATGAGCGGTGTAGAACCAGATGCACCCATTTATCGCACATTGATCATGGGTGGAATGCAAGCCAAGCGACTGCAGGACGTGATACACTACTACCACAGGATGCGGACAAGCGGCATTCCTGTGGACGTGGTGCTGTACAACGCCGTCATCAGCACTTGTGCGCGCGTAGGTGAACTTCAGGTGGCGCTTCAGGTGCTTCGAGACCTACAGGATATCGGTGTGGAACCGAACGAGCGGACCTACGTCTCGCTGCTCAACGTGTGCGCCGCCGTCGGCAACGCGAACAAGGCGGAGGAGTTGCTGGCAGACATGGAAGAGCAAGGGCTGAAGCCCAATGCTTTTGCTTACAGTGCCGTCATTGCCTCGATCAAGGGACAGAAACCCAAGAGGTCGGACGCGTTAGAACGGATCGATGCAGTGGTCGAGAAGGCCAGGGGAGAAGGACTCTTGGATCCTGATGCGATCCTAGTCGAAGACAACGGGAAAGAGTGGGATCAGAGGGCCATCCTGTACAATGCACTGTTGGGCGCGTATGTGCAGCTGGGAGAGTTTGAAAGGGCGGACGAGATTTGGAACAGCATGGCCCAAGAGAACATGGAGCCTGCCTCGCTCACCGTCTCACACATGCTCACCATGCACCTGAAGAAAAACGACATGGACAAGGCACTGGAAGTGTTCGCCAAGTTTCGCGCCACTGGTAAATTGCTTCCACTGGTCAGCTACATGCAGATATTGCGTATGGTGGCGCAAAAAGACGGTGACCAGGGACTGGAGATAGCAACCACCATTGTCGAGGACTTGAGAGAGAAAGGATACTTCTTGAGTACGGAAGACGGGTCCTTTATTTTGACCAAGGCATCAGAAAAAGCAGATGGCCGTGGCATGGAGCTTGCCAACCAGGTGTGGGAATGCATGGCTGAGCATGAGAAGCGATTGCGTCCCAACAGTGTCCAGGCCTACGTGCGGGCACTGGAGAGCTACCAACCAGACAACTACACTCGCGTGGCAGAAGTCAAGCGCATCTATGCAGATGTGCTGGAGCCGCCAGCACCTCGTCCACCCCCTGCCGAAAAGACAATCGAAGCGTTGGCACAGGACGCCCCTGCTCCCGAGCCCACGGAGGGTGAGCACGTTGAATCGACAGAGCCGGGAAAGGTTGAATCAACAGAGCCAGAGGGTGCTGAAGCTGTGGAATCAGGAAAGGACGAATCAGAGAGAGCAGAACATTCCACAGTACTTCATTAGTTTGCTGTAGGGGTGCGATGGTGTTGGCATCCTCTGAACCTTGCACAGGGGACCAGAGTCCCCATCCTTTCCTTCGCTGTGCGTTTCGTGCCATTGAGCACCGAGTTCACGATTGCGTGCGTGCGATTCTTTCAAGACATCTATCGATGGGTTTTCCGTTTCCTGCGCCTTCCTATGCTGCTCTGTTCTGGTGCGTGCTCGATCCTGTCTTATTTTCGCTCCCAAAATGGCGATGCCTATGGGACGCTGTGCGTTGGTTTTCGTCCCTCTTCCTGGTTTCAATATTTGGGTCCTTCTCCCAGCCATGGGTTGCTGGAGATGGGTATTTTCGGCGGCAGCGGTCGTATCTCCATGCTTCGTACGATTTTTCGCACGCTTTCGTGTCCACTCTGGAGGAAGGTCTCGAGCACGTCTTCGTCGAGTTTTCCAAGCTCGATGGTCCGTTTGAAGAGCTCCAGCACGATTTCTTCGGGCACGCCTTCGAGCCCTTGGACGTGTTTGACGTTCCACGCCAGCACTTGCATCGCCATCTCTTGGAGTGTGTCTCCTTTCTCCACCTTTCCCGCCATCCCTCCCACGCCTGGTGGCCCACCTGTCCCGTCCCCTCCTCTCCTCTCCCCCCGTGTTTACGTTGGAGTTTACCCACCTCCACCCCGGGGCCAAGTTTACGCACCATGTAACCCCGATCCCCTGGCCTCCACGTTGTGGTGGTCGGGTGCCCCAGCCCCCGAGGTCCCTTCGTTCCCCTCCCTTGCGGAAAGGAGGGGGGGTTGAAAGGGAGAGAAGGGCAGGGATCTCCCTTTCGAAAAGGGAAGGAACCCCACCCCCCCCCCTCTTCCCAAGGGAAACCCAGGTTTACGAACCAGTTTAGGACCAGGAGTTCGTGTGCCAACGACGTGACGGACGACGTGCGCGACGCGAAAGGAGCGACAACGCCGCGAAACATGGGCGTCGTGGCGACGTATGCCTCTCCTGGAGGACCTGCCACGCCACAGACGAGGTACGATCGGTTCATCCCGTCCAGGAGCAGCGCTGAACACGCCGATCGAGCCAGGATGGAAGCCTTGGAAGACCCCAGGACGCCTGCAGACGCGAGAGATGGCGAAGATGGAGGCGCAGCCTACACACAGCTGCTGAGATGCGAGCTTCTGGGTTCTGGAACGCCACCTAGCGCATGCAAGGCGCGCGTGCTGAGGTTTGGAGGGGAAGAAGAGGCGAAAACGGCCGGGAGAAGCACAGGATCCCCCTTCGCACGTGCACCGGTGGGAGACGATGGCACACCGTCCAGCAGCTTAGGAAACCTCACCAAATCGCCCAGGAAGGTTCCGAGATCTCCCTTCAAGGTCTTGGACGCACCTGCGCTGCAGGACGACTTCTACCTCAACCTTGTGGACTGGTCCTCCCACAACGTCCTCGCGGTGGGCCTTGCCAACTGCGTGTACCTCTGGTCAGCCTGCACAAGCAAAGTCACCAGGCTTTGTGATCTGGGACCACAAGACACCGTCTGTTCTGTCTCCTGGACACAAAGAGGCACGTACCTTGCTGTGGGAACGGGTAGAGGAGAAGTGCAGGTTTGGGACGCGGCCAAGTGCAAGAAGGTGAGGAAGATGGAAGGACACAGGTCCAGAGTGGGAGCGCTGGCGTGGAGTGCGCACACACTCTCTTCTGGAAGCAGGGATAGAAACATCCTGCAGAGGGATGTGAGGGCGCCAGACGACTTTGCTATGAAGTTGTCTGGACACAAATCGGAGGTGTGTGGTCTTAAGTGGTCCTACGACGATCGAGAACTGGCATCCGGAGGGAACGACAACCAACTTCTCGTATGGAACGCGGCGACCGCAGCACCTGTACTTCGATTTACTGAGCATAGTGCTGCAGTAAAGGGCATCGCATGGTCGCCCCACCAACACGGCTTACTCGCTTCAGGAGGCGGTACAGCGGATCGTTGCATACGTTTCTGGAACACAAGCACAGGTTCGGCGCTTAATTATGTTGACACAGGAAGCCAGGTGTGCAATCTTGTCTGGTCCAAGAATGTAAATGAGATCGTGAGCACTCACGGATATAGCCAGAATCAGGTTATTGTTTGGAAGTATCCCACTATGGGCAAGTTGGCAACTCTCACCGGGCACTCGTACCGTGTGTTGTACCTGGCCATCTCACCAGACGGGCAGACCATTGTCACGGGCGCTGGAGATGAGACGTTGCGCTTTTGGAACGTGTTTCCTGCCCCGAAATCCCAAGGTTCAGGCAACGATTCAAGCATGTGGAATCTGAACCGGACTGTCATTCGATGAAAACAATCATCCGTACGCGTTTTGGCCTCCAGCATATTTCAATAAAGTGGGACAAGTGAGGAATGGGGTCGACTCTCAGGATGAAACTGAGTATGATGTGGGGAAGCCTGTACTAAAAAGCTGCAGGCCATCGGCTGATGCATGTCAGTCGTGTCCTGTGAGCTGAATTCGAAGCAATTTTTTATTCATGGACTGTGACTTTTGCACACGGAATCTACGTTCTCACTGACCCTACCGAATCTGGGATCAGAGCAGGCTGCAAAAAAAAATGAGAATCTTGTGACCAAACCCTTGCAACCTTGGTGAAATGGTTGGGCACGCCAGACAAGGTTTGTAACTTGTCTTGAGCCCTAACCATGTAAGTTAAGAAGACATTTAACCACCGCTAATACACGGGCATTTAATAGAACAATCTGCATGCTCTATCGTACACTTATTCTACTACACATCTTAGATGAGTCTGACTGCTTTTAGGGCTTCCCCCTCTGCAAATGTGACCGACTTTCGAGCTTTCTTGGTTGCAGAGTCCAACTTTGCCTTAATTTGGGCACTATTCAGCCGCTCGATGATTTCTTTGAACTCTTCCTTGTCAGATAATTCCGGTTGCTTCTGAAGGATGTCACGTATTGCTGCAAACTCTGAGACGAGATCTTCCAGCAGAGGGGGCGTGGGAGGTTCCAATTCAGGATGCCCTCCTCCGCCTGGAGGAGACGATGGCTTCAGTATACCACGTGGGGCAGCTTTAGGGAACTTCTCTGCTGCTGGGGTAGCGAATTCATGAGGGGCAATCTGAACGTTGGCTCTTGTTGGAGGTGAAGTTGGTGAGCTAAGCTGCGACACTGACCCCAACGGAGGAGAAGAAAGTGGCGTACTGGGATAGACGTTCTCGCCTCCCGCTGTGAAGTTGATGTGGTCGTGGTAGGTTTGCTTTGGGATCTTCAGTGTAACTCGCAGCGCGGTATTAGATCCGGGGGAATCTGGCTGCTTTCCATCCGTTGAATTGCTGCCTGCTCCTTGCTCGGAAGCCAACCCAGCAAGACGAGCACCTCTACTCCTCCTTGCGGATGCCAACTGGGTCTTGGAAGGAACTTCGAAGGGATCCTGAGGTGATGACATGTTAAGATCATCGCAAGACTTTTCCGTTGGGGTATAGACTGTCTCCTCATGAGGATCCTTCGTCAGGTGACCAACCGCTAAAGGCACCTTGTTCTCGTGACGGTGCATTCCCTGCGGATCTTCCTCCTCGGCACCAGCATTTGTGCGTGCGGCTCCAAGGGGAGGAGGGCTTGCTGCCATGTCCACGCAGTTCAGCAGATTAGAAATTGTTGCCTCTGCTGCAAGAAGTTCCCCCTCATCTGGCCCAGTGTCAGCGACCTCGTTCCCTTTTGCATTAGAAAACAAAGGCGCAAGGGCCCGCATAGGTTTGCAGTGTCCATTCACCCTGGCTTTGGACAAGGGACCCCTATTGTACTCTGCAGAACGTAGTTCTGCTGGCTCAACCAGGGCGAGGACTTCATGCATGTTTAGTTTCTCCGGACAATGGAAGGAAGAGATGCAAGCTTCCGGCCGTGTGCTATTGACTCTACCATCTGGTGTGGGTGGTGTACTGCCCGCTGTGGGTGAGATGGTGTGTGCTTCTTCTGGGGATGGTGGGTTGCCAAGTGGCTCTGACTCGAGCGTTGCTGATGCTTTGAGTGCCATTCTGGGAAGCTCTTGGGTAGGTACGCTTCCTTCGTCGCGGTGGGATGGCAGTGCTTGCTCTCCGATGGGCAATTCTTGCACAGCCATCATACCAGACTTCTTGATCCCCGCTTCACATTCGGATTCCAGAAGACCATCTATACCGCATCCTTCCTTCGCCGATTCTGCTTGACTGAGGGAAGGGGTATGCTCATCAAGATCCGATTCTACAGAAGCCCTGCTTTGCTTCTCTTCTCTAGGCAAGTGCAGTACACCTCCGCTTTCCTCCCTTGAAGATACTTCCAGGGCTAGTTCTTCTGCGGTGAGCGAATTGCACTCTTGCAAGCAGGTTTTCTTCTTGGATAGTTTTTCAAGACTGAACCCTCGAAGCGCAGCTGGTGTTCGCCGTGTTCTCTTCGATGATCTAGTTTTCGATTCTATCACTGCATGAGATGGAGTGGGGGTCTGGGGCACGTCCACCTCGGCAGCATTTGCTGGTGCAAATACCCTCCGTCTAGTCTGCCGTACCATAATCTGCTCTTGCTCGGTGTCTGTATCTTCGAGAGGGTGTCGTTCCTCTGACTTATCCGTTGTTTCCACATGCATTGCCTCTGCATCCGGACCTTTTTCCTCTTGTTCTACTACACCACTGCTTTGCAGTGCTTTAATTTGTGTTTCGCTATCGGGATGGAGGCAAGGTTCACCAACCACCCACCATTTTGTAGCAGGGCACCGCTTTCTCTTGGATGTGGATTCAAAGCTACCTCTAGGGCTCGTGGAATCGGTAGTGAGCTTCGTCCATGTGGAAACGAATCCTGCAGAGCAGCTCCCTCTCTCGTCATGTGCTGAACATTCGGGCGTCGTGCGATTGGGACTGGCATGTTTCACACTCATGTGCAGGAACTTCAGCTTGGCCTTGGCAAGCTTTTCGACCTCGTCCCGCTTGATGCGGCCGGACAAGTTGGGGTGGAAGCAGTTATCTCTGTGCATGACCGGTAGATCACTGAATTGTCCGCATTCACAGGTTGCGAATCGCTTCGGCACGAGCGCACGGCATGCTTCGCATTGCCACTGGCGGTCGGTGGTGCACCGTTCTAGGTTCTTCATCCGTTCTGTCGTGGTACCGCGTTTCCCTTCCGCGTCAGTTTCACTTTCGATGCCTCGTTCTCCTCCATTTCCGCTTCAGCGCATCTCACGCACCTCTTTCGCTCTCTCCTTTCGGATGCAGCCAATCGACCTTCGTCTCGTCGAGGAGGATCGATTTCTGTTCGGCTTGTCCTTCGGCTTGCACCCATCCTCTCGCCGCTCCTCCTCCGCGTCGCAGGGACACCAGCACCGCTTCTCTTTCCCTGTTCCCATCTCGAACCAGCAGCTTCCGTCCGACGTGCGACGAGGAAGGCGTCTTCCGCTTCGCCATCGCGACGCGCGAAGTTGTGGGACCTTTCGTTCCACCGTGGGTTTCCCGCCATCTCGAAGATCCTCCCGAGATGTCGAATTTAATCGAGATCTTTTCGGGTTCGAGATATCGATCGGATCGTCCGAGGGGGAAGGAGGGGAGCGGTTTCCCGCGCTTTTCGATCCGGGGAGGACCGGGAGGAAGGAACGAGGCCCCATGCGACGTCGCCCGTCGAGGATCCCGCGCGAACCCTTTGCTGATATGACGGCAGTAGATCCTCCTCTGCGGGTGATGGCTCGTGGACAAGCGAGGGCCCGAACCCGCGCAGGACATCCATCGCACGCAGAGGAGTCCGCTGCGGCGATGCTTCCCCGGGCTCGATCCTCTGCGGGTGATGCTTGCATGTCGGCAGAGGCGTCTCGGACGCGTTTCGGCTCCCAACTTGGCGCGCATTCCTTCCACTTCTTCGCCATCACTTGTGCTTCTGTCGCAGTTTGGCGTCGCCTGGAAGGCTTCAAGTCTCGCCATTGCCACGCACAAGGGTGTGGTGCAGGCCACAGGACGACGAAACGTGCTCTGGAGTGGGATGGAGTAGCCGAAAGACGGGTGGAGAGACGTGGTGGTCTGTGGTCGAGCGGTGGGATGGAAGAGAGGATGATACGACCGAGCGACGCGGAACTGATGCAATGGGTCGAAACGTCGCGGTATCGAAAGCGGAAAGAATTCGAAAGCCTGCATGGATTCTTCACGGTGATCGAAAGGCTGGGAGAAGGCACCTTCAGCGAGGTTTTCAAAGCCGTGAGGCACCAGGACAAGATGTTGGTGGCCATCAAGCAGCTCAATCGAACTACGAAAGCCAAGCAAGTGTACAACGAATCTTTTCTCCTGCAGAAACTCAAAGGGGAGGAGAATGTTGCCCATCTATTGGGAGGACATGCAGGTCAAGGAGCACACACGCACGTGCAGCACACGTTGATCTTCCCCCTCTACGAACATGATGATTTTAGGGACCTCCTCAACAACGTGGATATCGAAGACGTGAAGAGGTACATGTATGCCTTGTGCAATGCACTTGCAAACATCCACAAGCACAACATCATCCACCGAGATGTCAAACCCAGCAATTTTCTGTTCTCCAAGGCTGCAGGAACTGGATATCTCATCGATTTCGGCCTCGCCCATGAGTGGAGGCAGAGCAAGAATAATCCTCGACCGAATGCTTACCAGCAGGAAGGCCAGCAGGCCCAGGTGTGGGACACTGCTCCCCTTCATCAGTCGGTGCACGTAAAGGAGAATGTGGATAATCAAGTGGAAACTCATCGTGGATTATTGCGATCGATGGGAGAAAAGCACGTAAGGGGCACAAGGGATGCGACAGTAGGCGCACCAGCCAAGCAAGAAGGAGTAGAACCAACAAGAGTTGTAGACCAGCATCTGGATCATGGGTCTGAGACCAGTCCAACGAGCGGCAGAAGATCATCAACTTGCCCAGAGGAGCGCAAGCCGCTGTGTGACCTACTTTTACTCATGAGACGAAAGAGGAACTCCCACACCATGGAAGGGCAGGCCTGGAAACGTGACAGTCTTGAACAAATAGCCAATGGGGAAGCAAAGGCAGAAATTCCCGGCAATGCACCGGGCCTCTCCCGTGGCGAACCCTCTCTGGTGAAACCAGGTACCCCGTCTCGGGGCCCAAGTGCAGCTGGGCCACGCCCTCTCACATCGGGGAGATCGCGTGCGTTGCGTGATGCATCCAAGGTAGATGTGAATGGCAATGGGGGCTATCCCATCAAGGCACAGCAGGAAGCCAACAAAAGGTTGCCGATGAAGCTTCCGGGAAAACCACACAGAAGCAGACGGGCGGGCGCACGTACACCTGACGCCAATCGGGGTGGGACACCAGGATTTAGGGCCCCAGAAGTACTCCTGCGTGAGACCCAGCAAGGGCCAGGAATCGATGTCTGGTCAGCAGGGGTGACATTCGCCTCGCTATTAACGGGACGGTACCCCCTCTTCTCGGGAGGCTCGGACGACTGTGGTGCTCTACTTGAATTGTGTGTGCTTTTTGGGGCTCGGAGAGTAGAGGACGTTGCCTTCTCCTTGCGAAAGAGAACCACGTTGCTCAAACTCTTCAGAGAAAACCCAAGGGACTTGGAGGGCACAGCAGCTGACAGGCCTGCAGTAGAGAGAGAGACGGGGCAACTGAGAGATACGCTGTTAAAG
Source organism: Picocystis sp. L7 (assembly GCA_020975725.1). Taxonomy (NCBI): domain Eukaryota; kingdom Viridiplantae; phylum Chlorophyta; class Picocystophyceae; order Picocystales; family Picocystaceae; genus Picocystis; species Picocystis sp. L7. The sequence goes on from QXJR01000003.1 coordinate 895,404, forward strand.
TTGAACTCAGATGGGGGAAGGGTTTTGAAAAATAAGGATATTCCTGCACTTGCATTCGATCTGTTGGAGAAGCTTCTTGAACCGAATCCAGCAGATCGCATCTCTGCTGCCGAGACACTAGGGCATCCTTTCTTTGACAGCGTACGTGGCCGCTGCGCCAAAAATGCAGCGGGCCCTAGCCAAGGCCATCCCCCTACGACAAAGCCACAAGAAAGTTTGTCCAAGGAAGCACTAGCACAGAATACCGTTGTCGGCGAAATAAGCAACCCACAGCATCCGCAACCATGTTCACAGGAAATTGTGGACGATACTCCCAGCAGAGCCCGTGAATTGGTCCGTAAACGGCGTTCGTTGAGAGCAGGGCTGAATGATCATGCGCGCAAAGAAAACCGGGAGCCTTCTACTTTCCGGGGAGATTTATCCCGAGGAGCCGCCCAGGATAACGCAGGAAGGACGACTGGCCGTTTGTCAAAAGGGCATGGAGAAGCTCCAGTTCCTGTTTCAACCAGCAAGAAAGGTCGCGAACGGCGGAGGACAGCAGCATCCTCCACGCCTGCGGGGCGTAAACGAAGGTGCGTGGTTTCCTCCCGTGAAGCATCGGCCAGGAACGAAGATTCACCTACCCTTCCTCAAATGATCACGCGGAGTCAACGCAAGGCAGTGGCGGCGGCGCAAAGCCCCTGCCAGCAGTCGAAAAGGAACAGGCAACGGATGCAGCACTTCCGATGAGGCAATGAAATAAACAGGAGAGGGAAGAGAACAGGCCATGCGCATGAGGTTGTTGGGAACCGAGCGCGTGGATCCTCGTTGGCCAAGGTCACTCTATACACAGATATTTCCTCTTATTACTTTCCAAAAATACCTTTCAGGGCCTTCAATGCGTTTTCGTTGATCCAGGGTTCATCGTACTTGTTGATCATGGGGGTGAACCTTTCGCTCTGGCGCAGGGCGGCTAGGTTTGGATCGTTCCTGACTTTTTTGTAATCATCGAACCCGCAGAAGAGGACATCTTCGAGCGCATCCAAACCTTCCTCGGTCTTTCCCAGGTACGCGTAGCAGCATGCGATGTTGTACTGGGTGGCCAGGTAGATGTCGGTGACCCTTTCGAAGCGATCCCCCATATAATTGGGGGGTTCCTGTCCAAGCACATCTTCCCACACGATGAGCGCTTGATCGTACTTTTTCTGGTTGAAGAGATCGAGCCCGTTTTGGAACTGTTGTTTCCTTTGTTGGGCGAGTTCTTTTCTCCTTTCGTAGTTTTTCTGCTGCAGTTCTTTGGTGCCTGCCCCGTAGTTCCCCCCGGCCCTTTCTTTGCGGAAGAGATTGTCGTCGGGTTTTTCCATGAAGGACAGATCGCCGAACTTCTTCTCCATCTTGAAGTAGACACCGCCATTCCTGGTCTTGATGGCATACATGATTTGTCCATAGTTTTCGGCCGGCCATATGTCGGGTCCGAAGGAGGCGGAGATGGCGACGATCTTGTCTCCCAGTTCGAACCTCTCGTCCACGTTTCCCAAGGACTCGTCCACCAGGGACACGTAGGCTCCGCCGTCCTTTCCTCGGTTGAACTTGACGCCGATTGGTTTCTCGAGCTGCACTTCGTAGTAGGGACTGCTTTGGTCCAGGTCTGCGGCACGGGCTGCGACTTGGTTCCGTCTTTCATTCCTCCCTCTGGTCGCCATCCTCTTCCCGTTCGTCCTCGTCGCCTTTTGCATCGCACGCATGTTCCTTTCCCTCCCTTTCGGATCCTCTTTCGCTCCTGCCAAGCGCGTTCCACGTGGGTCCACGTCCTCCCTCGCACGCCTTCTCCTGGTGTCTCCCTCCGTCTCCCCCTCGGGTTCGGGATAAGGGTGGGAGGGTCGGTCTCCGCCCCACGTCCCCTGCGAGGGGGGAGGGGGAAAGACACGGTTGTGAAGGGAGGGGGACGGGGTTGTGAAGGAGATGGCGGCTCGGACCCCACCTCCCCTGTTTTCGGCGGTGGTGGTGGGGAAGGGAAGGGATTTGGCGGGAAGGGGGGAGGGGGGGGGAACCCTCCCGGTCCCATCCCGCCGAACCCTTTCGATGAAGCAGGGCAGATCGTGGGGGGACACGTGGATCCGAACGAACGAGCACCACCGTCCGATGGGCGTGGAGGGGAAGCGACGGGCGTGCGGTTCGGTGGATGGACACCAGGTGACGTGGGGAACCGTACACGGATCCCACGCAGATGGGACGGAAGAGGAATGGGAGGGGGGAACGCAGATGCAGGAACCCATGCCGACACGAAAGGAGAAGGAAAGGAGAGGGAAAGGAGAAGGAAAGGAGAGGGAAAGGAGAGGGAAAGGAGAAGGAAAGGAGAGGGAAAGGAGAGGGAAAGGAGAAGGAGAGGGAGAAGGAAAGGAGAGGGAGAAGGAAAGGATCGGAACGCGTGCATCCTTAATGCCATGGCGAACGGCTCCGGAACGGACTGAGGCTCCTGGACCTTCGACGAGACGGCGGAGGTGGGCTTCGCGAACGGGAACGACCGCGCACGGGACTCGTCCGGTCGACGCCGCGTTCCTTTCGATACGTCGGCGAACGGCTCCTGGATCGCGCCCGATCGACGGGCGGTTCCGTCCACTGCGAAGGCGAAGCCGAACGACCACGCAAGGCAGGCGTGTGTCTCGACGGCCCGTCCTTCGCGTGGCTTGGATGGACGTCGTGCGTGTGGTGGGATGCCGACACACTCTCCTCCCACGCACGGATCTGGGAGCTCCCATATCGACCTCGAAACGTCGTCCCGTCCAGCGCACGCACCGCTTCTCGTGCATCTCCTGGATTGTCGAACTCGGCCACGCCGGTCGCACGTCCTTGTTCTTCTCGCACGTCCGTGTACGCGACCGGTCCCAACGGACGCAGGTGATCCTTGAGGTCCTGCCAGGACGTGCGTGGCGGCAGCCCGTCGAAGAGCACGCGGAACCCACCTCTCCCACGTCCATGCGACGGGCTGTTCCATCGCTCCACGGATCGGCTGCGCGACGGACGTCCTTCCCACGTGGGCGAAGACCTTCCAGGTGCGCCACCACCCGTCCAGCCGGGATGGGTCGGACCTGATTCGCAACCACGTGTGTCTTCGGTCACCCGGATGCGGCTGCTGTCGTACCTGGAACGCATCAACGATCCGTCCATGACACGTGCCGCTTGGACGGCGTCCTCCGGATGGTCGAACTCCACCACGCCGACCTTGCGTCCATGGTCTTCCACCACGTCCGTGTACGCCACCCTGCCGACGCTGCGAAAGTGATCCTTGAGGTCTTGCCAAGACGTACGCGGTGGCAGGTAATCCACCCAAACGCGACCGCGCAACGCTGGCGTCGCCACGAATGGATCGTGGGCACGCGGAGGTGGCGGTGGTGCGGACGGAGGCGGACCGCCGCCGAGGGACTTTCCCTTGGCGAACTGCACCCGCAGGCGCACCCCCAGGTATTCTGCGCCGTCCAAGCGACGCACGGCCTCTTCGGCGTCCTCTTCGCGCATGAACTCCACGAACGCAAACACCGGCGGACGTGGCGGCAGCTTCAAGTCGATCTCGCGGATGGCGCCCAACCCCTCGAGCAAGGCTTCGATCTCCGCCTCCCGCACGTGTTCGGGGAGGTTGCCCACGAACACGATCCGTCCAGCCATCCTGCAGGTCCGACCTCCTCCCTCCCAAAACGCACCAAGGAAGTGCGTGCGCGCGACGCAGAGCACGTGCGACACCCAAGGAATGGCGCACGTCTCGTCCACCGGGTTAATCACGTCGTAAACCACCCGCCTGGCCCATCCACCCCTCCGTTCAGACACACCCGAGCAAGCAGACACACCCCCACACTCGTCCGTTCAGACACACCCAGGTAAGCAGGCACACCCCCACACTCGTCCGTTCAGACACACCCAGGTAAGCAGGCACACCCCCGCACTCGTCCGTTCAGACACACCCAGGTAAGCAGGCACACCCCCACACTCGTCCGTTCAGACACACCCAGGTAAGCAGGCACACCCCCGCACTCGTCCGTTCAGACACACCCAGGTAAGCAGGCACACCCCCACACTCGTCCGTTCAGACACACCCAGGTAAGCAGGCACACCCCCGCACTCGTCCGTTCAGACACACCCGGTCGGTACAGACACACACCGGGGGGGCGAATCCGGTTTCGAAAGGGAACTCGATTCCGGTTTCGAAAGGGAAGGGACCGGACGAACCCCGGGGATCTCACCCCATCGACATCTCCGGGGAAAGATCGCGATGCGAACGGTGAGATATCGAGTATGAGATCCAAGGGGGTGGAGGGGGCGGTGTCGGACGTGTCGGAAGGGTGCGGCATGACCCAGGCGACACGCCATGATGAGCGCGTGCGTTCCTCTTCCGACAGGTGTTCGGACCTGCTTGGAAGCGTCCGAACCTTCCATGAGGGAAACGAACGGTCCATGGCACGTCCTCGGGTGGCCGTCTCACGGTATCCCAATCGGACACGCGTGGCGGAGGCAGTCGCCGACGATGTAGTGGAAACTCGATGGCGCCTGGTGCTCGGGGACACTTTCCTGGACGGCACGAAGAAAGCGCCCGGCGTGTGATTGTGAGCAGGTCAGATCGGATCCGGAAACAGCGTCGTCGTCCCAAAGGAGCGAATCGACTGGATGCGACAGCTGTCGGATGACGAAGATCAAGGGCCATGGAAAGGGAAGCTTATCCGCTCCTGGTGGTCATCGATCCGAAGCTCAAACCGGTGGAAACGCAAAAAGCCAGGTCCTTGGAAGGAACTTTGAGCGCACCAGAATACTGGGGAGGGATGGGATGGGATGCGACGAGACCCTGCGAGCGGAAGGATTCGCTCCTCAGGGCGAACCTCGATTAATGGAAAGCACGGATCCTGCAGCATGGAGTGGAACACATCATCCGTGTCATCTGTGCAGATCGGACGTACGTAGGCACTTTCTGAAAGAGACAAGAGTAGAGCACTCGTCAGGAGACATATCCGCGTGGGGAAGGGGCACGAGAGATTGCGTCGGAGAGAAACCTAGGACAGAAGCAAATGCAACCGACCAGCCATTGACAGACGTAAGGGTCACGTCACTCGAACCAGGCCGTACTTCTCGTGCAGGATGGAGAGGGCCTGTTCTAACACCTCTCCGTCCCGGACGATGCGGAACTGGCCCTGCTGAGACAAATCAATCACCGTGGAACCTTTGGCTCCACCCTGGATGCGTCCCCCATCAAACACATAGGAGCATGAGGGCCAAAGCTCCTCAAATTCCATCACATCCACAGTGTTCCCACTGCCGCTTACGTTCGCGCTTGTCAAAGCCAGTGCACCACCCAAAGACTCTGCCACCCGACATATGAAGGGGCTACCTGGGACGCGGATCCCTATGGTGGGATAACCTTGGTTCACCTCCTCGCAAAGCTGCTTTCCTTCCACTGGATACAGTAGTACTGTGACCATACCCGGCAAGATTTCTTCCAGCAAACCTTCCGGGAGAGCGGATATGTCCCCGTACCTGCCAATATCGGAGACGCTTGCCACACAGATTGCCAGGGGCACGTTCTTGCTCCTTCTCTTGATATCGTAAATTTTGTTCACCGCGACCGAGCTGTCAGCCCTGGCTGCCAAACCGTAGAGGGTATCCGTGGGAATGGCCACGATTGACTCTGCCCGTAAGGCACTTGCCGCAATAGAGACGTTGGCCAAGGAGGCCGGGACAGGTTGGATCCTCTCAGTGGTTCTGAACTCAAAGTCAAAGGCAAGAGAAACATGGTCGGAAGGGAGCCTCACCGACGGTAAGCCCTTGTCCTTTCGGATCTCTTCCCGGTCCAGCGTAGGGATAGTCGCCGCAACTTTCAGCCTTTCGGGCTCGTAAAAGGCATAATCTAACAGACCCACAAACTCGTTCTCCCCACCAACGTAGTTGGAGAAGAGAATCCCATCTTCGCCTGCGCTCTTCAAATGAAAAGGAATGGTAAGATTCATGCCATGAGATTTGTCGTCCTCGTCTTCCCCCTCGTCGTCATCTGAAGTGCTGTGATTGCTGCTGCCTTCCCATGGTTCATCTGTGCCAGTGTACCAGCTAAAATTGGTGCCCCGCTTCCAGTCATTGTGCGCTTCACTGACAAAACCATTCTTCAGAAGTTCTATGGGACCCGTGGACGGTTGACTGTTCAGGTCTCCACACATGATAACAGTGGGTTTTTGGCCAATATCAGCCTCCACTTTCTTCATTATTTTTTCTGCCTCCTGGAGAATGGCTTTCAGCTGCATCATTCGGATGTGAGGTGCAAGCGAGTGAAAGAAGAGGTGCGTGTTCACAATGCAGACAGGTGGGGAGCTAGAATGTCTCTGTTTTGACTTCAGCACTGCGACCTGGGCAACTGTGGTGACCTTGTTGCAAACTACGTCTGCCAATGCTGTCCTGTGCTCTAGGAACTTGCAAACCCAATCGTACCCGACAGCCCCATCCAATGCATCAGAAAATATCTGCCGCAAACTCACTGCCTTATACTCTACGAGCTCGAATTTGCTTTCCCTGAAGAACAGCGCACAGCCCTCCAAGACCGTGCCCGACTTGCCCTGAAAAAGGCCTTCAAGCCCCACCTCGCGCAACATGCACTGGTAGTACTCGTCAAATACCTTCTGATCCACTTCCTGGAGGCATACGATGTCTGCATTGAAACCAGCAATTTCTTGGTAGACCAGCTGCTTCCTATAGTCCACTGCTAAGTATTCAGGATCGCAATAGGGATACAGAACTTTCTCCGCTTGGTCTGTAGACGAGTAGTTGGCCGAGAGTACATTATAGGTGATAACACGAAAGCGTGGGAATGCTAGTACACATGGGGTGTGTGATTGTCTGCCTTCCCAAGCATAAGGCACCGCAGGGTTGCGTTTCACTGGAACGTTGCAAGTGTAGGCGACTGGCTCCCCCGTGTCTTTGCCTGGAACATTGGATCCAGGCACGCATTCGACGGTGATGAGATGTCCCACATCCTCCTCTCTGGGCAGGTAAATCCTCCTCTTCCAGTCAATTCTCTCCGGTGTCGGCGATTCCACCTCTTCTCTTTGCTTTCGATGGACTTTGGGCGCGGGCGTGGTTCGATACCAACGCCATGCGCAGGCCTCCAAGTCGGCATAGCGCAGCTCGACCACCGGACAGAGCGGCAATCCCACGATCGGCTTGGCATGCATTTGGATCCTTTCCACGGTAGGAGGATTGCATTCGACGATCATATGCTCCTTTCCCATCAGCAGCACCCTTCCAGCTTGCCAAGCTAGACCATTGGCCGTGTCTCCATGCACGGTTTGCTCGCTACCTTCACTTTCCAGCAGCGCCACCACCTCTTGCTCTCGGATGCACTCCGCTTTGATGGCTTCCCTACGGATGCGTTTCATGGCTTTTGCCAGCGCTTCTTCTTTGGTTCGATCGAACCGACGCGTGGCTTGTCCCATTGGCACGGCGATGGCGACCGACGCACCGTCGGCGCTCTCCGTCACCGTCACCTTGGCTTTCCTGGCGCACGCGGGACGTGCCTGGGCCTTGGCCATGGCCCATGCGCCCCTCCACACTCCCTTGCACGTTCGTGCGATCGCGCACACCTGTCGCGCTTCGACGTATCGAAGCGGATGGCGGATGCGATGGACCTCCAACCCAAGGCGCAAACGTGTGAATGGGGATGAAATGCGTTGGTTGAACTTGTGGAAACAAATGCTAAAGCGGATGGCAACTCACCACACAGCCTGTGCCATGAACCATCCATCGATGTGGAGGGGTTGGGGATGGACCATGGATCGGTTTCCAACCGTGCATGTCCATGATGGACGTTCCAAGCACCACCTTCTTAGGCTTCAAACGAAAGGACGTTGCTTTGGGAAGAACGCCACCAAGTTCAACACGTGGCCGAGTACGTGAAGTACATGCATTCCTTTGCCGATTGGCATATGTGTACAACGAAGCCACATCACTTACACATGATTTGGTCTTGCTTAGTTCTCGAGTGTTCAACATGTGTGTGTTTTGCCAGCTTTTGGGTACATTGGGATGATCCCTTGGATGCATCCACGTACCAAACCATGAAACACCTTTGAAAGACAGAACATGCTAGCAAACGAAGCAATTGTGTTGCTAGACTAGCTTGCGCTTAGTTCGTGTAAAAGGTCGGATGGATTGGTGAATTGACTAAGCCCGGCAATCATTGGGGCACGGCATGGAGAGGTAGAACCAAGAGGTGAGCGCATTGGTAGCGCCCAATGTAACATAACTTCTCATTGCCGAGAAATACCGAAATTGGCTTCACCCTCGCCGTGATCGAGGTGTGAACCTGCCAGTCTCTCCCCGATTGTGTTTTTGCAAAAGTGCGACCGATCTAGCTACGACAAAGGGGCTGATTTGTGAAAGGATTGTTGCACAGGATACGCGATGGGATGAAATTGGACGGCATGACAAAAGAGGCACTAGTACAGCGTGGCACGTTTTGGCAACGATTTGAGCAAAATGCAATTGGATCATATCGAATGACATTGAGTAGTCAAAGGTGATATTTGATACCACGAGTGGGTCATCAAGGACAAAGCAAAACACAATGAAATGGAGCGATAAAAATGTTGCTCAATGGCACGAAGAGGACAATCTTGGATGACACATATTGGTGGCGAGCGGCCAAGGGCATCATTCCATAATATGAAACAAATGAGTTAGCCATTTCTTGCGAAGGAATTAACCATAGAACGCACACTCGAGAAGGACGGAGGGGCAATAGGCTTCAAGGGCAATGACGTCTTGTAACCTGTTGCTAGAACTTAATTGCATAGTTGAATTCGCAAAGTTAACCAGTACTAGTGGAATAAGCACTAATGTGCCCGCGGTTAGGTGCACCCGGAATCAGATTTGCATGAGATGGTTCACCCGCAACCATACATGTGCACAGGAGTGACAAGACGTTGCGTGATCTCTCCTTTGAACAAAGAAGGGGAGGAACACGAGTGCATACAAGTACCTTTGCATGTTTTCGATCATTAAACCATGACGTGCACACCAATGCGAGAGCACATGTGAAATTTTCAGAGTGCAACATAACAATACCAGCAGAACTTCGTATCGCGTAATACCAAACCATTGTGCCATCACCCTTGATAGCAACTCACGTGGGCGATGTGCCTTGTCTGTGATAGGTGTCAACGAATTTGCCTCATGAAGGGTGATCTTGCCTGGAAAGGCAAGGTTGAGCGAGACAGAATGAAGGAAGATGCAAGAAGGTGTTGAATCGCCTCTCCATTGTATTTCATTCCAATTGTCAAAATAGCAGCGTCATCCAACACGATTGCAGCAGCGTTGGTACTTCGTGACGTGTTGATCATTTTCCATCCTGTTTGTACCATTAGAGATGTTGCTGCAAGTCCGCCAGCACTCCTTGTGCAACATCAGGTTGGATCATGTCCCTTGAAGGTGCATTCATGTGTACAGCACGATCTCCATCGAATCTCGGCACCACATGGAAGTGCACGTGGAAGACCACTTGTCCTGCAGCCTTCCCATTGTTCTGTACGATGTTGACACCGTCTGCACCTGAAGCACGCATCACCGCACGCGACAGTCTCGGAAGCTCCTTCAGCACGTCGGCGGCGACGTCTTCCGGCATGTCCATGACTGTGGCGAATCCGGTCTGCTTCGGCACCAGTAGACAGTGCCCTCTTGCCACGGGAAACGCGTCCAAGAACGCCATGGCGTGTTCGGTTTCAAACACTTTGTAGCACGGCACTTGTCCGTCCAAGATTTTCTTGAACACGTTGTCTGGATCGTACGGGATCTGTGCCATGGCGCGAGGTCGCGTCGCGGAGGCGAGACAAGGTCGTGGACGGCGCAGCCACGCCACACGCATCCGTGGTGCGAAATCTGCAATGTCCTCCCCTTCCTCATGCTCACCCTGGCCAATGCTCCATTTGACAGTGTCTGACCGAACGCAGATAAATCCATGTGCAAGAAACGCAATTGTCCATCACCGTACACAGCAAAGACTCCTTGTCCACCATCATGTAAAACCTGTTCTGAGCATTCTCTGCAAATCATCCAACGGCAGGTACAGATAAGACCAACATTGCCACAGGCGGGATCCAATACCATGGCTGGGGGTCTGCAAGGTGGGTGGATGCTGCAAAGTACATTGGAAAGGGTTGTTTATTCGGCGAAATCAAGACCAAAGTGGACCAGAGCGGCATTGGCCCACAGAATGCCGCAATGATTGCACATGAGGAGCAATGGTCACATCCACTTCTGCGCCTGCAACCAAGAGCGAAAGCCAATGAGTCACAAGTCCGCGCCCGAAAGGTCCTTGCACAGCCAGCCTGTTGAGGTAAAACACAGAGGATTCCACCAGAGCAGCCTTTCGGATCTTTGCATTCTCCCACGGGTCTGATTCCAATGAAATGCGCTTCAACATAGCTTTGTGATAGCGCTCCAAAGCAGAAAGCAAAAATCCTGAAGGAAGCAGGGCACGGTCCAGTGAAGCAGGAACTTGTGCTCCAAGCTTACGGAGAATGTCGCTGCCCTTCTCCTTTGCAGCTTCCCAGCGTGCTCTTTCTTCTCTCAATCTACCACGTTGCGCGGCCAGTCGATCTGACGATGCAGCGGCAAAAGCTATATGGCCACACGACTTACGAACCGCTGTGCTCAAGAGGGTCTGTACGGCCATCCTGCCGACAAATTCAAGGAAGCAACTCCAAAGCTTACTGTGAATGCTAGATTCACTGACAACTGGTACCCAACGACCTGCATGAGATTGGGAAGCTTTCTCGAGGATCACGCCCACCAGTTCAAACACTGAAACCCTGGCTTGTACGGTTGAAAGAGGTTCTTTTATGTCATTGGCTTCAAAGTCTTCAAGGAGCATCAAAAGTGGGAGCATCACACTTTGAAAGAGATCAGCCGCAGTCTTACCAACTAGCCCTCCGGCACTGAAGCTAGACGGCACTCCCCACTGCCGAACACCAGCCACAGGAGGATCAGCCTCGCAAGGACTCCATGCAAACAACAATTCCTTCAGGAGAAAAAGCACCGACGGTACACCCACCTTGGCGGTCCCAGCATTGCATTGTGCCTGTAGAAACCAGGGAACGATAGAAAGCACCACAGCTTCGTGGATGGCTTGGGTCCTTGATATCATAGAGGCTAGTTCCTTCAAGTCATTGGCAGCCTCCAGAACAACTCTTTCGCCGGACCATGTAAAAGAGGCGGGTCTGATACTAGCAGACTCCAGTATACCAAACACAGCGTCCAGCAGCACCTGTAGCCTTGATCCATCTGCGAGCCCCCCCTCGCATACTGCATCAAAGACGGAGGGCAAGGCAGAAAAGACTTCCTTGGATGCTTTCTGGAAATGCTTTGTATGTAGCAGTTTCAAGAAGCTTAGAAGCCCGCGAGTAAGAAAAATGCCTTCTGTCGTGCTCATTAGAGGCTTGCTGCAGTACTTGAGCAAAAGACCAGCCAAAACACCACACATACCAAAGGGGACTTTGCAAAGCATAGCCTCTGTAATCCCTCTGCTCATTACCTTGGGCAGTGGTCCAAGGAGCTCCACAATGTTCATTGCAAGGCCAGGCTTCATTCCGAGTGGCGTGAATATGGACCTCGCGCAATCGATTCTTCCTTCCAAGCTGACCTGTAGACTGCGGGATGAAGCAAATGACATCCCTAAGAAATAGTTACCGAACAGAGGCATCCTGCGCATAGCGTCTGCAGCAGACAGAGCAACTGTGTTCAATTCATCGGAGGCACCAATCACCCACAAAGACAATGACTGTTCTAATGAGCCAGAAGTCAGAGCTGGAGCAACAATTGTGGAGAGCGGCTCCGAATACAAACAAGCAAGGCACCGTAGAGGAATCTGTCTCACATGGGCATGTAAACTGAGCTCAAAACATTGCTCGCGAAGGGCACGCCAAATGGTGTCTCCGAAACCAGAACCGTTGAGCTTCATGTTGAGACATGCAGCTAAAGACCACGCAGGAGCAATCGCACTTGCTAAGGAAGCAACCACGTTGGTCGATTCATAACTGCCATCCACCTTCGCCGCATCTAGCATCTTGTGAAATTCCCCCATCCATTTGGTCACCACGTTGTTGATGTCCATGCATATTTCTTGATCTAAATTGGACAGGTTGCCTGCGGCCAAGCCACCGAGGAATACCATTCCAAATGCACAAAGTCCCTTCAGTGCATTTCGACAAGCACGAGGGGAACTGTGCTGGAAGAATATCAATCCCTGAAATATTTTAAGCAACTTTCTACCTTGACCCCTGGGCAGAAAGTGGTGAAGGAGAATAACTAGCTGGGCATAGTGCTGGAGGCTGGCTGGAGTCATATGCCCTAAATTTGAAGAGGTGCGAGTTAGCCTTGGGACAACAGAGTGAACGATGGATGGAGTCTTTGGAAAAAGGGCCATCCATTTAGAAGCTTCCCTGAGAAGAGAGCTGCCACGTTTGAGAGCAAGGTGATCGCGAAGCATCTGAAAAAATATCCCACACGGACTCCTCTGATCCAAGAAGACTTGGTCCATGTGACTCAGCTCCTCAAGAGCAATACTGGCATTGGTGGGCCAGGAAACGGCATCAACAGCGCAGCAGCGACAGCCAGAAGGAGTGGACGCATGGCTCTGAAGTATATCCCAGAGAAGAAGCAGGTTCATTGTGTCTGACCCCCAATACTTGCTGAGCTGTCTGCAGCGGTGAGTGAGCAAAATTTCAAGCTCAGAATGACGGGAGCGAGGAGAGCCACAGTCTACACTCGCCTTCAAAAGTCTTTGCACAACGCTCCAATTCCTTTCTGTAGAGCAGTCCTCCCTAGATTCTTCACCGGCAGTACGGATCAGTGATGCTAGGAAAAAGACAACTTCCCACTGGAATTCAACACACTGAAGCGAAGTAAAGACGCCATTGCTCTGTTGTTGGGCTTCTCTCTCAACCAAGGCTGCATCAATTCGACACCAGAACTTTTCCAATGTCGAGAAGTGCTTCAAAACGTCATTCCACAGGGCTATTTCAATGGGTGGCAATAGCAAAGTGTGTACCTGAGAGTTTAAGGATGCGCTGTGGTGCTCAAATTCTACCAATAGAGTGCTCAGGAGCTTTTCCTTGTCATAATGAGACCAGTTCCTGTACATTTGTAAGAGCTGTTCGGGGGAGTCCATTCCAGCTGTGCCTTTCCTGGTATCCATGGCATGGCTTTGTGAGCAGAGAGGAGCCGTGGCAAGCGCATCCTCCTGCATACACGAAGTAGGATCTAATTCTATATTCCCATGGATTCGTTGTTGGCGAGTGGCATCAACGGCTTGCTCTTTGCTCGTTGGGTTTGGCATTGTTCCAGGCTTTGCCGTTTGTGGCAGCTCTTCTCCATGGCCTTCACAAAGCGTTTGTGCAAGTAGCCAATCTAGCGTGTCACGAGTTGTCAGGACCGAATACGCAGTGGTCATCGATCCTGACACCATTCTCTGAGTCTTACTTATGACATGCTTGATTGATGCTTCAAGAAAGTTGGTTTCAATGATCAATGGGGGGGCATTGTTCTGTGCACGGTGACTTTTAGTATTCGGTTTGGGCTTTCGGGTAGCGAAGGATGCTAGCGTTTCCGTGTGTGTTGGTGGTTCTTGTGTGTTTCTCCCTGCCAAATTCTCTTGCTCGGCCTCGTCAGAAAAGCAACCCACAAAGTCATTGTCGGTGGCAAGAAAATCGTCCAAGTGCAATTGCCGCTTGCGATGCCTTCTTCTTGATTGTTCACGGGCTCGTTTTTGCAACGTGGGACCAGCAGTATCCTGCATATCTGTTGGTAAGACCATCCTTGTTGGTACTGCTTTTCTATTTGATTTATGACTTCGTGCTCTTGCAAGGTTCCTCATAGAATCTGGGCAACTTTCTGTGCGGACATCCTTAATGGATGCTTCTCTCGGACCACCAGCTGATTTTCTGCGCCTGCTGCGGTGTTGAATTCTGGTCAGTAGTACAGCTCCACTGGAATCGCTTCGTTCCCCTTGTTCAGGAACATTGACTGCACTGCTCAATCTTTCGAAATTGTGCTGTCTCATCAACTCTGGAATAGACGTTCCAGAGAAGGGTAGCTTTGCCACAGCTCGCCTCCTCCTTTTGGAAGGCAGAACAGCAGGGTCAAGGCATGAAGAAGGTCCGCTGCTGCATAACTTCAGCTTTGGGCCTCGTGTCCTATCGTGGGATTTGTCGCTGTGCTCAGATATGTCATCCCCGTCTCCTCTAATGAAGTCATCTTCCTCGGACTCATCAGAACCTAAGTCATCACCTCCTAGACTGTACTCTCCACTGCTTGTTGCAACCTCCCCAGACGGTGCTTCCTTTGCCGATTGCCTCCGCAGCATCTGCAGTGTGTCTTTCCAGTCGGGACTTCTGTTGCTATGATCTGTTCCTAAAGTCCTTCGTCTTGTCCTTTCAAGTGAAGAAGCACTGTGCTCTGACAGATCCTCCTCATCCGATCGCAAAAAATGTAGATCTTCTTCGTTTTCTTCCTCGCAAGTTTCTGCAGACTCTAGGGAATCTAAGGCCCTATCAGCATCCGCATGCCCTTCCAAGCGTCCCCTTGCATTCCTCTGTCGTCGCTTGGAGTAGGGCCTTCTCCTCCTCCTTCTCCATGAATCAATCTCTGGAAGTTGTACAGCCACCGGGGCAGCATTGGGATCAACTGGCTCCATCCGTGTCAGGACAAGGTAGTGAGCCACAGAAGCGTAGCCCATTCGCATTGCTTTGCGGTAGAGCTGCCCAGTGGAGGGCCATCCTTTGTGTGCACGACAAAGGGAGCAGTTGCAGATGTCTCGACATATCGGGCAGTGCCAGGTCGGGTCCTCGAGTGCTTCATCTAGATTTTCTCCGTACCTCCTCCACAAGCAGTCACCACAAAATTGATGTGCTTCAATACCACAACGTCTGCAGATTGTTACCCTTGCAAGTGTTTTCTGCCGGCATTGATGACACGTCAAACCATCTACATCATCGTAGATTCTCTCACCATACCTGTCACAGCCATCCACATTGAGCTCCCACGGCGTCTGAAATGACCCTAAACGATGCATGTGGGCAGATGTGTACACCTCGTTCACCCCTCGAGTTGGATCCCCGGATATGAAGTGGACGTTTTGTCGACGCGCTGGCCTGGTGTTGTGCAATTCCCCTGCCTCGCTGCTCGTGGAGGAGTTTTCCTTTGAAACCTTGTTGGATTGTGAGGTGCTGGTCCTGGGACTGCCGGGCTTCTTCCCATCTTCTACGCACGTACATTGGGAGTCAGAATCTTGGATCACCTGTACTTGACCTGCACTCAAAGATTGTACCTGGCCCTCGCCTGGAAGGCTGCTTCCTAATGTCTGTGGCTCACTGTCATCCAGAATGAGGTGCCTGCGCCGATGCAAACTATGCTGCTTCCCCACTGAAGGTCCTGGATTGTTCTCGTTTTCGTTCTCTAGCTGAATGGTTGGATGCTGCTGCATTGCATCGTTGACATTATCGATGTCAACTCCAGTGTCCTCGAAGATGACTCGTTGTGCAGGTGAGGGTGCAACTTCCCTCTCTCGAAACTGCTCAAGGACTGCCCTCAAAGGAATTTCCTCCTCTGAGTCACTAACTTCAATAGGCGGAGGAGCCATGCACTCATCAGTTTTTGGCGGAAGTATTATCCCTTTCTCGCCCCTAGAAGGCGAGATGCTTGCATAGCTAACTTCCTGACCAAGTGGTGCATGTTCATCCCTGGTAGCGCACCCATCTTTTCCACCTAAATTCTCTGCAATATTCCCCCGGAAATTGTTCTGTTGTTCCTTCCTACCATTCTCATCTTGAGCAAAAATCTGAGGAGCAGCAAGCCTTTCCTTACGAGACACTGCAATGTTGTCGCCGCTCTCGACCCTCTTCTCATCGACGGCTTGAATTCCATCCCTTCCTGTGGTCCCCGCATCCTCTTTCGTCTTTCCTGGCATCAGCTCAACCAGACGATTGAGTGGCAATTCGTCTTCTGACTCTGGAGGAGTACCTTCCTCCGATCGAACCTGCTGTTCCATTCCGTTGGATAGTTTCTGCGCACTGTACGCAGATCCCGGCGGATACTTGTCCACCAATGGATCCCAAGCCCACACGCGTAGCTTGTCTGCTTCACTTTTCCTCCTCCCATTCCGCTTCTTAGCCTTTGCTCTGTCTTCTTTGTGGTGGGATTTTCCGGTCGGGCTGGAGTGGCCAGGCTTTGGAGCACCGCCTTCCTGTTCCTGTTGGTCCCTTTTGTTCTTTTTCGTGCGGATATCCACACCGTAGGCTCGACCCGGAGGATGTTCGTCCACTCGTTTGTCCCAGGACCAGAAGCTGAGCCCTCGCAATTCGGCCATTCCTCTCCGACCACCTCTTTTGGATCGATCGAGCACGTGCTGGTCCACCCTCGGCACGTCAGGATCTGCAGAGGCACTTGTGGTGCCTTTCTTGGCCCTCCTGCGCCTCTCCAACAGACTCACCCGCCTCGATACCCCTCCATCGTCGTCCGAAGACGCGCGAACCACGTCCAAATCGACGCCATATCCATCGTCCATCGCGCCACGTTCGAAGTGGCGGTCCACGATCTCGAAAACCCACCTTAACATCTGGTTAACTCCGAGGAAGGGTCGGGGGAACAAAGAAGACAGGAACGTTAATGTAAGTCGGAGATGGGAGTGAATTCCAAGACGCGGGAAATGGGCGAGAAGGGGGGCATGCAGGATCATCAGTCTCGGTCAAAGGGGGGTATATGGGGTTAAGGATGGGATGAACCTTGGATCCGGAAAGGATCCGAGGTAGGTGAGTTTATTGCTGGTGGAGGCGGACAAGATGGACCACCATGAATGCCCTCACGTGGTGCAAAAGAGGCCGGAGAAGGCTTCCTCGCGAACACGGACTGATGAACCGGCAAAATGAGATCGGAGGATGCCCGACAGAGGAGTGGCACTGAGCCGGAATCTGCGCCCAAAGGCCCGCAAATGCTGCAGCAGGTAGGTGGCGATGGGCGTGTTCGAACCCCCGCCTTCGAACATCGGATCCAGTACCTTCTGGAAATTCTGGAATAGACAAAGCAACGTTTGCTTCTCTGTTTCCTTCGCCTCGTGAAGGGCTCTTTCCAAATCCTGAATAGTGCCCTCCTTTTCCTCCTCCCCTTCGTCCCCACTTTCCATTGCGGACTGCGAGGCCCGAGCTGCTGACAACTCCTCAGATGCATCATGTGCACGCGCAACTTCTTTGCTAGTGCCATTGTAAACGATCTCCCACAGATGTTCCTGCAGGAAGAGATCGGCCCTTGAAAATGCCCAATTCAGAATGGAAACCCCGCGCACAAGGCGGAGGCCATGGAGGCGATTCAAAATCATAATGGTGCGTTGCGGGGAGTTGGTCCAGACATACGACACGGAGTTGATAGCCACCATCTCCTGCTCCTCGTCGGATACCAACTCGCGGAGAACTTTGATATATCTTTCCAAAGCAGTGAGCGTATGGGTGAAGCTCTTTGACCCTACCATCAGCAACACCTGAAGGACAACATCCAACGTCTTCGAAGCCCCTAACGATACAACTACGGATTCCTGCACCCACCCATTCACATCTTCATCTGTTCTCTTCTCCCTCACCATGGAGTGAAATTCTGCCGCAAGCTTCATGAAAGGATCCTCCATTTCATCTTCTTGGGGATCCTGCTTTAAGTACATGCACACGGGTATCGGCTTTGGAGGGAGGAGGCAAAGGAAAGCCTCTGGCAGACTCTTCTGAATCTTCTCGTGGTACGAAAGTCGAACCAAACGGCTAATGATGTCTTCCAAGAACATCCTCTGCACCGAATTGTTGGGCTGCTGAAGTACATGCGCCCAGCGCTCCCACGGCCACTGAAAGTTGAAGTTAGACAAATGATAAGCCAACCATTCTGAGAGCCTGAGCCTACACTCCACATCGAGGGCCTCCAATTTCCCAAAAAGTTCCCTCACACAGCCTGCCATCGCCCGGGGAAACTCTGGCAACAGCTTGCACAAATCGATCATAGTGGCATAGTAAAAAATGGGCTTTGACTCTGCTGTCGGCAGTTGGAGCATTTGCTCAAACATCACTTCTGCCAAAAACGCTTCATGACGATACCCGAGCGGCAGCCTGGCAAGCCTCTCTGAACATTCTTTCCTAATACTGTTGTAGAAATGCAGTGTATCAACCACGAATTCCTCCCCGATGACCCGTTCAATGGGGCTACGTTCGCCTTCAGTGTGCTCTTTGCCCAGAAGGATCAACCTCCGACGTCGAGGGAATGACGAGGAGATTCTTGCACTCATCTCGTCTATGTTCGCAGCGGGCACTTCTATCTTGAGCATGGGAGTGCAAGAAAGTGTGTGCTGAGATGTGGATGATGCAAGAGTCTCTGCAAAATGCGTAGAAAATCTGTGCAGGTGGGCTAGCTTCTTCCAGGAGCCCTGGGCATGAACATCCTTCACAGCATACCACACACAAGTCAAGTAGTCCAACTCCCTTTCCTTAAGCCCGCCGTCATAGCCAAAAAGGCGCACAGATGGTGGAATGTCTGAGGATCTTCTGTCCATGAACAGGCCAATGGAGTTGACCAGGGATTCCATTTCTGGACAAAGAGCAGATCCACTTCCAGAGGCCAACCAAACGAGAGACACCAGAACGCTGTGCACCATGAAGTCTGCCTTTGGTTGCCACACATTGGGAACCTTCTCATCACTCTCGCTTTCTTCGAATACCAGGTGAGCTTGATCCACCAACAGTTGCAGAAAGCGGACCATCTCCACCTGGGAGATCACATTGGTGTTGACCAGGCACGCCAAGAATCGGAGGATGGACTTTGCTTCCGGTCTCTGTCCTACTTCAAGTCCGTCAAGGAATATATCCTGCGCCTGTTGGATGATGGATGCACCGAAATCGGGCACTTGTGCGTTGATGAGTCCGACAATGGTCGCGTAGATGGACAGCTTCGCTGGCTGCTGGTCGATGCTGCTGGCAAAAAGGAGGGGTGTGATCTGTGGATGGGGCGGTCAGCATCTTGACATCTTCCCTGCTCTGCGAAGGGGCAGATCGCGCATCTCGCGTACCCATGAGCCGTGGTGCGGCAATTCTCGTCGGATTATCTCCGACAGGTTTCGGATTTCTTCCGGGACGTAGGACTATCGACTCGTCGTGGATTCCGTCAGCACTTGCACACATCTTCTGCCACGCGATGTCTTCGTTCTATTCCGTCTCACCTCTCCCGCGTCACCGATACGTATGATGAATGCACGCAATCGAAAGGTGGGATCTTGGAAGAACTCGGCATCTCGGTTCCGTTTGAACCGCCGTCCTGGTCGTGGACCCCTTTCTTCACGTTCTTGAGGTCGATCCACGTCCATCTCTCCTTCCTGATGCTTCTCCTGGCCCTCACGGTGCGCGGGTGCGATCCAAAAATGTCCCGCAAAGGCGCGTGTTCGGCGCCTGATCGCCACGTGCGTGCTTCGCGTTAGGGTTCTGTGCCAATGACTCGGCCTGGGCTCCCCTCCCTCGGGTTCGATCCGGGGTCAGAACCGAAGGTGGAAGGGAATCCCTTCGGGTCTGTCCGATCAAGGCCCCCCGGATCGAACCAGGGAGACCCGGAACGTCCGGTGGCGAGGATGCCTGGATGGAAAGGGGGGCACAGGAGAACACGAAAAAGGGGGGTACACGATGCGGGAACGAACCGGAAGAGGACCGAGGACGAACGGTTCCCAGACTCGGAAGGGTCGATCGGCTACTTCGTGGACGTCCCGATGGAACGCGTGCGTCTCGCCTTCGAAACCGTCGGATGGACGCGTCGAAGGGGGGGTCCCTCCTTCCAACGCGGATTCCACCGTTGTTTTTTTCTACGTGCATCGGGTTTTCGCCGGC
The DNA here is from genome assembly GCA_020975725.1 of Picocystis sp. L7. Lineage (NCBI taxonomy): Eukaryota > Viridiplantae > Chlorophyta > Picocystophyceae > Picocystales > Picocystaceae > Picocystis > Picocystis sp. L7. Next base: position 915,299 of record QXJR01000003.1, read on the forward strand.
ATCGACTCCCTCCACCGGTCCACGGCTCTTCCAAGAACGAGACGAGACTCCCTCCTCCGAGGATACAACTGCAACTGATTCTACCCGGGATTCACTCCCGACTAGACCCATCTTCCCAAGGTTCGCCCCTTACCAACCTCGGTTGGGAAGGGGGGCGTCGACCGATGCGCGTGGAGGAGAGGGGGGAGTCCCTGGGAAGTACGGGAACCCCCGGGGGGCCACACACGATCGAAACCTTGTGCCCATTGGTATCGATACGTTGGAAGAATGGATCGAGATGGGTCCGAGGCCGGGGGGATCAGGGAGGAACCGTGGCACTCCCGCCCAGCAGGGTCGGGGCTCTTCCTCGTCGGCGAAGGCGTCCGAAAACCATCCTCACAGCATCCGTCCCGTTCCACGAGTCCCGATCGTAGACGTCTGCCGCAGAGAGCCAACCCTCCCTCCTCCTCCCGACCCGGTCGGCGGTATCCTCCTCGTCACCACACGTCGTCTTCGTCCCTTTCTGCGCGAGACTCCCTGAACGATCTCCCGGCTGACCCACCTCCTATCGAAGAGGAAGCCCCCCGATCGTCTGAGCACAGTGACATTTCTCCACTGGCGCGCACGACCCTTCGTCCACTGCGCGTTTGCTGCTCGTGCTTCGCTCCCGAAGAGGCCGATCCGCACGCATCGTCGCGAAAAATCTGATTCAGTAGAAACTGCGTGTCGCGACCGTTCGAACGAGACCGCGGAAGGGTCGAACGACGCCCACGCGGACGTGGCAGACCACGAGAAAGAGGCACGAGGAAAGGGACAAGTTCTACGCGGGAATGGAACTCTGACACGGAAACCTAGCTTTTCGAACCGTAAAACACGCTTCTACCGCCAGACTTGCTGCCGGAAAGAAACATAACCCCCGTTGCGTGGATTCTGGCTCGGGAAACATCGCAACTGCCAGAAAACCTCGACGAAGAACCGGAAAACCCTCCACATACGGGGAAAGATACGGTCAAGCGAGAGGGTGAAAACCTCACGCGGTTAGGGAAAGACGCTTCGACGTGGAGTGTAGTATGAACATGAATATGCACATTGACCTCAGATGTGGCGTGTGCTCCCAAATGTTGCGTGTGCCTCCGCCCCTCTTGCAACAGTTTTTGGACTCCCCCGGCTTCTGCTGCCCTATTTGCAAGGTGAAGCAGCGAGTGGAAGTCCCACATGAAATTGCTGCCGCTGCAAGAAGGCAAATAGAGTACAACCACAGTATTGGTGGTGGACTCATGCAAGGAGGAGACTGGACAGGCTTGGAGGACAAGAAATATGGGGGGGTAAAGCGTCCTGCTGACTCCATGAGAGATGGCAGCGTCAAGAAAAGGCCGAAGGTAGGGAATCGTCCAATTGTTATGAAGGATCTGTTGGCAGTGGACTTGGTCAAACCTGGTAAACAAGTGCTCACTTGTGAGAACAGGGGAATGGTAGCTGCTGCCGATTTGACAGAAGCAGGCTTGATTTCTTACAACAACTTGAGTTTTGAGACCCCCTCTGCCTGGTCTGTGTACCTCAAGAGAATGACAAACCCAGATAAAAAGGTCGATGATGGATGGAAATGCGTGAAATATTTGGGAAAGCCTTTAGAGATCATAAAAAGGGAGTTTTTGAGTATTCCAGAGGAGGACGGGCCTCGTGGTACAACAGCCTCTGGGCAAGGCACACAGAAAACTGGCAAAGCAGCTGCTGCGCTGAACAATTTGGACACAAGCGAGTATGATCTACTGCCCACTTCACGTCTTCGCATTGTTTTCAGAGAACTTTATGGCACAGAGACCACTTCCAATAATAGGCAATGGCTGCTTAGAAAACTTGCGAAGCACCCAAGCAAAGAGAAGGAGAAGCACAGTAAGCCTGGCCAGAGAAATGGGGGGGGAGCAGCATCCACACAACCAAGCGGTACTGGCGGTGGTACTGGCCATCTTGCTGCAGGTCGCGGCTTCCCCCCTGCTCCAGGAGTCGATGTTGCTCCCAACATGGACGAGTTAGATTCTCATTTATCTTGGTTAGAGAGTGGTGACGGCGGTCAACTGGATGCTTCGTGGAGGAACAATGCCCTGAACTTTGACAATTCTGCACCCTTGATGAAAAATCCAGTCAATAACTTCCAGAAGTAGTGATTTGGGTGATGTCTTGTGTATTATGACCATGCTGAGAGTGACATTGGAAGTCTCTGTTTGTAGTGTCTTCTTCATTTGAGGCTATTGTTGATTTATCATTGTTTTCAATCAACTTGTCCAAGGATCTCTCGCCTGTAAGTTGCTCTGTCTTGCCAAACAAGTATTGGATCCACATCTGGATCCTGTAGTTTCTTCAAATGAAACTGTCGATCCTCTGGCTGGGTTCTTCGTTGTCATGCCACGTGTTCAGGCAGAATCCGTATGCACTAGGTTTCTCCTTCCTCTGCTTGTCTCACGTCTGTCTTGCATTAGTTATGGACGTGCAGATGCATTATAAAACTTTTTTCAAATCAACATTTTATGAAAGCACCTGCCCACCATGCATCCCGTCGACCACCCCAAACTTGCCTATCACATGTACCCAACTATGAAAAGCATGCACACACACGAATCGTGCGTAGCTGCTTCCAAAGACGAGGTGAAAGCACGTGGAAGGGCCATAAGAGCGTCTAGGAGGAGATGAAAGTGCTTGCACACGAAAGATAGGGCAACAGAAGTGGTTGATTCGAGCGAAAAAGTGACAAACCGAAGATCCGGGCCTAAGCAGACGAGGACGTTTGAAGACGGCTTGTAAGAACCGGTGGAGAACATAACCGCGTTCGAATCCTACAGCACGTGGGACAAACGTGTAACGAGACGTGTAGAAGAAGTGGCATCGCCAAGACCGAGGCCGAGGAAGAAGGTCAACCGCGCCGTAGGGACAATTCGAAACCAGCTCGGTGGTAGGACGTTGGAGGAACGGGAGAGCAATAAGCACATGACGACCGCGAAACTTTGATGTTGTTAACGTAGGCAAGTATGAATGGAGTGTCTTTATTGACGGAACTGTTGTTCGTGAGCGGATCCTGCATACTCGAATCTACTAGAGTTCGAAGCTATTTGGACATCCCCGACATGGCAGCGCCTTCCTCCATTGAGAAGTGCAACCAAGCAGATCGCGCACAGAAGCTGAAACTTAGCAAAGCGACTGTGGAGGCCGTGAGCAAGGCGTGTCATCTGAAGCACTTGCAAGGCAACTATAGCACGCCTTGCGTGACGTTATCCAAGCACGTTTCTCGGTCTTTTCTCAGCGCTGCCATCGTGCGAGCGTCGCATCGTTGGGCAAGCGGAAGGAGTGCTTCCATGGCACATAAGACGTGACTGGCGTCACACCACGCAACTTGACATGCCAATCATTCTCCAAACAATGGATTCTAGGCATCGAAGATAGCCGGAAGCTAGACCCCTTTGTCGCGGCATTCTGCCAAGCCCACCCATAGCTCGAAACCACACTAGCTCCACAATGTCACCAAGGACACTTGAAAATCTACAATGCAGGCGCCAAGATCTAGATGAACAACTTGCGAAAGGAGAAAGTCTTGGGATTCAAGACGCGTCAAAGCAAGTTCCTCAATGTCTTCCAAGAGGTAGAGGACTCGACGGAGCAGTTGCACCCGTGGATGATGTTCCGTTTCTTTGGTTGGACACGGAAAGCAATTTCCACCACTTGGTGCGGTATGTTGTTCACGCGGGCCAGTGCTTGAAGCAAGCTAAGCCACCCGTCTTCAACTTCGTCATGATTGCAAGGAATGGTGCGCACCGCATCACAATAGACAATTACGTTCTACATAGGCCGCTGAAGGACCTATATCTGCTAATTGCAACAAGGCCCCCTATATCGGCTTGGCGGCCAACCATTGGGCAGCGACCTTTACCATCGATAGGTTGTGTTGCAAACACCGGAAGTTCACCCAGGCAATGAACAACGATGGCACTATCATTTGCGTGCATTTCTTGCGGATCAAGAAGCCTATGAATGATGTGCCTCTCGTTGCGGCGGTGCCGTAACCTGGAGCCTACTAGCCGACACGTCTAGTGAGTGCGCTGTTCTTGGGAACGCCCCTCGACGCACCAACATTTTCTACATGGCACCGGAGATACCCAACCGGACGACCAAGAGCTAGAAGTTGACGAGAAACTGGTACTTCGCATAGCGGAATCCTCAGTGCGCACCGGCAGTTGGAAGTCCCGTAGGGCACCTTGCGGTAGGCACTACGCCACACATCAAATCCTTAAGCAAAGGACTCGGATGTCGAGACAAAATTGCGATTCTTGGATGTTGTGGTTGCCAACCATGCCGCGTTGTGTGCGGAGTCCCTAAAGCCGCGGTGGGTGCACCAGCGGGCACGGCTGTATTGCGACAAGAAGAGTGTGTTTGCGACCCTCTGAAAATGTCGCAGATGCTGTATCGCAAGCCACTAAGGGCAAAGCATAGGTGGTCACGTGCAACGCGTAAATGTTTGCAGTAGGCACTCGGGGTCGGTTGGCGGTGACAACGACCCTAGCGTTCAAGGTATGTGCCCAACACTTTAGGACCATTCTTGTGGACGAGTTCAAAACGGTCATGGTGAACACGAACGATTGCACGGTGGCGGAGCAAGCTTGGAGCAAACGCAATGCGAGTGCGGTCAGGGGCTTTATGTGGTTCGAATCCACCATTAACAACGGATTCGTGAATTGTGACCTTATTGCTGCTCTAAACACCAAGTGGTGCTTGGCCTTGCCATTGAGGGTTGCACACTTTTGCCGCATGGCGGGGCAAGCACATCCGCTGCTGAGAAGATTTAAAATCGGACTTCCATGGGCATTGTTGAAGACCCCATGGATCGCTATTTGTGTTTGGCTTTGCGTGTGTTTGGAGTAGCACACGTGATGTTCACGGCTGCTCCATGCAACCTATAACCTTGTAGGTCGACACCCTATACCTTTAGTTGATTGAATGAAGCAAAATCTTTTGTAATGCGGTTGGCCGGATGTAATACATCCATTGAGTGTGGCAAAAGGCTCCTTTGGGTTTGCCATCAAGCAAATTGAGTTGGGGTGGCGTGGTCCGAGGATGGAGGCAGTATTAGAGATGTGTACAGATAGTTACCGTACGGATGGTGGAGTGCTTACGGTATTAGGTTTTCGTCGCACCCACACAATATCGTGAAATTACGTGTGGTCACCCGAGTTGAAACATGCAATGCTAGAGAAGAAATACTCGTATGAGGGTTCCATTACGTTGGTGCATATGATGGAGTATTCAATGGTGCATGTTTCCCTGTTGACCAACGAGTAAATTCTGAGGGGAATTGAGCTTGCAACGTTTAGAGGTTAATTCGCCAACTTGGAGGGTTGCCACACCTACGCCCATGGAGTTGAAGCTCATCTCTTATGGCAAAAAGGCTAAGCAAAGTAGAAGAAACAGAATTCCTCAACCACTTGAAGTGTTGGGAGGAGTCTTCCCTAAGTCATATCCTTGTTTTGGCAATACTAGCTAGGAAATATTTTGCGATTTCTACCACTTATTGAGGTTCTCAAGGACAATTTCATATGGCAAAGGTAGTTGGAACGGAGTTGAAAATAAGAGTAGGACAAGATACATTGGGAGAGTTGACTTGCCTACGCTCCTTGTGGCACGAAGCATGTGAGCTAGTAAGGGCATTAAATAAAAAAATCAGGGACCTTACTTGAAAAAGTCAACGTTGGAATGGATGTTTGTCGGACTTAAAGTGTTGTCCATTCGATTTGAAACAAAGATTCGGTGATATCGTGACATACTTTAACCCGCGAGAGCTATACCCTAATATACCGCAAAGGCTACGGTACACATCTCTAGGTAGTATCACGCACATCGTTTGGGGAGGAAGACGAATCATTCTCGTCCAACACGATTGGATAGAAGAAAACATCGACCGCCCTCCCTTGGTCTGGTTGAATGCGGCTGGACAAGTTTGCATGCCGTTGCTTTCTTTCTTGCTTTGCTGCGAAAAGATGGCGAGCGGGCTCCTTCTGCAAATTCCCACCAGCATTGTCCAAAACACATCCACCCAAGTTTTTCATGTGTCTTCTCCTTTTTTCTTCCTCCACTCACATTACCTTTATGCTCGTCTCCATTCCACAATTGGAACACACTCACATGCGAGTGTTTCGACCTTTGCATCCATCGTTGTTGTGTCCCGCGGGTATCTTTAATCCGCAGCTTCAATGGTAAGGTGGTGTCGTAGAGTGCGGCGCACTGATCACACCCCTTCCAGAATCGCGCCAATTACTTATGCAAATATTTGCCTATGAAAAGCCGTTCGTAAACATTGCAACCCCGCCATTGCCGGTTGGTGCACTTTTTCCAATATAATCCATCGTATGATCGAAAGTAGAGCAAGTAATGGATCGCTGTCCGTGGGGTACATTTGAATGCAGCCAATGGATCATCGTCTAGAGAAGTCGGTCGATGGTCTAGTGACGCCCTCACGGATGTCGATACGCCACTCTTTAGGGCCCGTTTCTAGTGCTATAGGTTTTGCCAATTCCTAGCACGTGGGGTTCCTCTGCACGACCATCCCTTGTCTTGGGCGTCATCCTCTCTAGCATGTGCGCCTTCAATCGTTTCGGTCTTGAGAAAGGAGGGTTGGGCATCCTTGGCTCCGTAGTTAGAATTGGAAGCGATGGGTAATGAAGGGGAGGTAGATTGGAGGTTGTTGAGAGAAAGTATGGAACCCTTATTGGTAGTCGGAGGTGTCGAATAATTGTGATTGCAAAGGAATGGTGGGAGGAAGTCCTGCTTAGATGGCTAAACAGGGAAGATGGTATGCCGACGTCGGTAGCTAACTCGTGATCTTTCCGCTGCCATCACGTGGGCCTCGACCATCTAGAAGGGAGGCAAGTGCACGAGCCGTTCATGCACGCACGCACGTCTACATTGTAGCTTGGCGGATCTTTTCTTGAAACATTGTGCGTGGTTTTCCCCTTGGCGTTCCATCGAAAGGAAATTGATGTAGCGGTTTCTCTTGCACTCGATCGGTATCTTTTCCCGTCTCCGCTCACGTGCGAAAGTGTTGGCTTCGTGCGATGCTGCGCCTGGGGCGAACGGATTAGATTCGGGTACCACGTAGGAAACTGATGGTCGACATGTGCTGCGAGGACGAGCCGATCTTCCTCGACGGTCCATTCCCGATTCCCTCATCCCGATCGAGAATCGACGGTTTCCCACGCCCTCATCTCCCCCTTTGCGTTCGAGGAGCTATCCAGGACGCCCCGACGCACCCCCTCCCCCTGCATCCTCGTCCTTCACCGTCCTCCTTCCTTCGTTCCTCCCTTCTTCTTCCCCAGCATGCTTGCTTTTCCATTCCCGTGCCCGTCGAGGACCTCTCGTCTCCCCTGGCCCCTCGTGGTTCCCCATCTATCCACATCGGGTGGATTTGTGGCAGCAAGTCGTCCTTCGTCTTCATTCTACTTCTGGCTTGCTTGCATCGTACCGCCACCACACGTGCTCTGCAACCTGTCCAAGCGATCGAAAGGATGGCCACCACGATGACACGCACCCACGTGCGCCTGCCAGGAGGACAGGCGACACGCAGACCGATCGCCGTGCGTCCGCGCGGGACGACCGCCACCGCCAGGACGGCGACGCTGCGGGATGTCGTGCATGCACGCGTCGCCAGCGTGCGTGGAGAAAGGGCGCAGCGCAGGACCGCCACCATGGCGGCCAAGAGGTCCGTGGGAGACCTGGGAACGGCCGAACTCGATGGAAAGGTTGCGTTCGTGCGTGCCGATCTCAACGTGCCGCTGGACGCCGAACAGAACATCACCGACGACACACGCATCCGTGCCGCTGTGCCCACCATCGAATACCTCGTCAAGAACGGAGCCAAGGTCCTACTCTCTTCCCACTTGGGCCGTCCCAAAGACGGACCGGAGGATAAGTTTCGCCTGACACCCGTCAAAGATCGTCTGGCCCAGCTGCTCAGCTGCCCTGTGGACAAGGCAGACGATTGCATTGGGGACGCGGTCAAGGAAAAGGTCGGAAAGATGACCAATGGATCCGTGCTGCTCCTGGAAAACGTGCGCTTTTACAAGCAGGAGACCAAAAATGATCCTGCCTTTGCGGAGCAGCTGGCTGCCTGCGCCGATCTCTACGTCAACGATGCGTTCGGCACTGCCCATCGTGCGCACGCATCGACCGAGGGTGTGACCAAGTACTTATCCCCCAACGTGGCCGGGTTCTTGCTGCAGAAAGAATTGGACTACCTGGATGGTGCTGTATCCAACCCTGTCCGCCCTTTCGCGGCCATTGTGGGAGGATCTAAGGTCTCTTCCAAGATCGGGGTCATCGAGAGCATGCTCGAGAAGTGCAACAAGGTTTTCTTGGGGGGAGGCATGATTTTCACCTTCTACAAGGCTTTGGGAAAAGCTGTTGGGTCTTCGTTGGTGGAAGAGGACAAGGTGGATCTTGCCAAGGACCTGATGAAGATGGCAGAAGAGAAGGGCGTCAAGCTTCTTCTTCCCACGGACGTCGTGATTGCTGATAAGTTTGCTGCTGACGCAAACACTCAGGTTGTGTCGGCAGATGCTATCCCCGACGGCTGGATGGGTTTGGACATTGGTCCCGACTCTATTAAATACTTCCAGGACGAGCTGAAAGACTGCAAAACGGTCGTCTGGAACGGTCCCATGGGAGTGTTTGAGATTGAAGCATTCGCCAAAGGAACGTTTGCTATTGCAGAAACCTTAGCAGAGATGACGGATGCGACAACTATCATTGGAGGAGGAGACTCTGTGGCAGCTGTGGAGAAAGCCGGACTTGCAGACAAGATGTCACACATATCTACAGGTGGAGGCGCATCCTTGGAGCTTCTTGAAGGCAAGGTCCTTCCGGGTGTTTCTGCCTTGGATGAATCGACCTAAATTGCCCGGTCATGACCTTCATGACGAGGTGGCTTCGATCAGCTTCAATTTTCAACCATGCAAAAGTGAAAGCTAACATGAAAGTTCTGTTCCCTGCATGCTACAGGCCATCCCAGGGTCCGTATTTCATCCCCCCTTGACCGCAAGGTCCATCATAGAAAATGCGACAACCCGTACTCCCGAGCGGCAAGAAGCATATATCCCAGAGCGAAGACGGTCGCGATACGGAGATAGCCAACGAATGACACGCCATGCTTCCCTTCCACGATGCATGTGTCCGCATCCGTGTCCACCCCGAGGACCTCTTCCTTCAGATGCTTCGTGAACGTCAACGGTTGCAGTTGAGGGGTCGTGCATTCGTTGCTGAAACGGCTGGTTGCCGCACATGCGTGTTTTGCTTTGTCTTGTTTTCGAAGCATCGACGATCGTATCCTCGGCTCCCTTTTTTTCGCCTTCGCGATGGCGAACCTGGAGGTCGCACCCCGGACGTGTCGGAGCGTCATCGTTCCTTTCCCGGTGGCTCTGCCCTTCGTGTGTTCTCCGGACGGATGCCTGGCCACGTCCTGTTCTCCAAACAACCGATCCCTTCGCTCCGGACCTGCTCCGAAGCTCGATTTCGATCCGCTGCTTCGGTCTGCGCCTGTGGCGGCTCCGTCCTGGCGTCTGGGTGCGTTTTTCCGACACGTGAAGGACCTCCCCCCAGTCTGTCGGTTGATCTCCCAATGCCCCCCTTTCCCTGCCCCGGGCCAGCCTGGACCTGGGCTGGAAGGGGGGCACTGCCCGCGACCCCGGCAAGGACGCGATCGGGGGTCGGTGAGGTATCGATGGGGATCGAGATCGAAGGAAAAGATCGCGATGCAGGGGGCGCATCCCTATGCCCCCCTTTTCGGTGGTGGGACGGGGACGAGGGGGGTCGGTCCAGCAAGGGAGACGGGACCGAGGGCGGGAGAGATCCGGGTGCATGCCTCTGCGACACTCGATCCAGGGGGAAGGAATCGCTCAGGGCGCGACGCGGGAAACGGTCCGGTCCCCCGTCGAGGGTCGCGGAACGTTCCACCCGGGGCGTCCTCCACGCTTCGCGTCTTCCTCGCGTCGATCTCACCGTGCTCCACCCGTTCCTTCCTTCCGCCCTTCTTCCCCCGCCGAGGCTAGTGACCGTTTCAAAGCGTCCTCCGACAGCCCAGGGTCCGTCCTCCGGTCTCCCCCGGTTGAATCTTCCGATCCGTCCGAACCTTCTACGGGACTGAACCCGACCTCTTCGCCTGGTTGAACCCGAACGGTCGACTGGTTGGACCTTCGTCCTTCCTGGACGTGCGCGGGCACTTTTCACCAACCACGTCGCAACTCTGCTTCGCACCTGGATCGAAGGACGTGCTTCGACCCAAAAGGAGGAGCAAGAGGAGGTCCTCGGATCCCCAGGAAACGAAACAGACGCCTTTCGCGGCTCGAAGCAGCCATGGCGCGCACCATGGACAGCTACGAGAAGCTGAACAAGGTGGGAGAAGGGACCTACGGGAAAGTGTACATGGCCAGAGAAAAGAGCACCGGAAGGATCGTCGCGTTGAAAAAGACGAGACTAGAGGTACGTCGAGCGATAAAAAAGGAACGAGAGAGACCGAAAGGAAGCAAGCAGAAACAAGCTGACCTCCAGGGTTCGGACGGCACGACGTAGATGGAAGAGGAGGGGGTCCCCTCCACGGCCCTGCGCGAAGTCTCGCTCCTGCAAATGCTCAGCGAGAGCGCCTACATCGTGAGGTGAGTCGAAAGAAGAGACAGAGAAGCGATGCGAAAACGGACGGATACATGTGCGAGTCTGACGCGTTGTCCTCACACTGTGCAGGCTCCTGAAAGTTGAACACGTCGAAGAGAACGGAAGAGCCATCCTGTACCTCGTCTTCGAATACCTTGATACCGACCTTAAAAAGTACATGGACTCGTACGGTAAGGGACCGTCCTATCCCATGCCAAGGATGGAAATCAAGGAGTTCATGTACCAGATGTGCGTGGGGGTGGCGCACATGCACAAGCATGGCGTGATGCACAGAGACTTGAAGCCACAGAACATCTTGGTTGACAAGGAGCAGAAGATCGTGAAAATCGCGGACCTGGGGCTGGGGAGAGCTTTCATTATTCCCATCAAAAGTTACACGCACGAGATCGTGACATTGTGGTATCGGGCACCAGAAGTCCTGTTGGGCGGGACTCATTACTCCATCCCAGTTGACATGTGGTCTGTTGGATGCATTTTCGCCGAGTTGGTCCGGAAGGCACCTCTCTTCCCTGGGGACTCAGAGCTGCAGCAACTTCTCCACATCTTCAAGCTCCTTGGCACCCCGAACGAAAGCACCTGGCCAGGTGTTTCCCGTTTCCGTGACTGGCACGAGTTCCCCCAATGGAACAAGCAGCCTCTGAGCAAGTATCTGCCAGATCTTGACAAGGAGGGAATGGATCTTATCTCACAAATGCTTGTCTACGATCCAGCAAAGAGGATTTCAGCCAAAGATGCCTTGAACCATCCGTACTTTGAAGATATCAACAAGGCGAAGTACGAAAAAATCGACGCATCATTCAGGAAGCCTCTGTCCGAGAAGAACTACTGAAACTTCATACAGTAGAACCAGGGAATTAGGATCTGCAGGAGTTTTGCGAAGCCTGTGCTGCGTGTGCATGTGTTACCGCTGCGTCCTCTTGACAGGCCGGGTGAATGTTATTTTCAACTCCTCCACTGTTCGTCTCGGGACCCTTCCTTTCGTCGCCTCGAGTACTTCCCGGCCAACTGCTTCTTTACACTTGTCCATGCTCCGCTTATCAAGTGCTGTGCATACATTCTGGACAGTTTCAAGGAGCATGGCTGGTTCAATCGAGCCTGAGCCCTCCTGCACAGTTGTTACCAGGAGTCTCCCAGCTTCAGCTTCTCGTCCGTGTTGCATGGCAACATTTTGGATGAGCAGCCACCGTGCGATGCCTTCTCTGCCCGACAAATCAATGCTCCGTAGCAGGTACCTTTCTCCATCTTCTAGGTTGCATATTCTACCTGCTCTACCACGGAGTTGTCCTTTCGGAGAGGCATGGGTACAGGCAGCCCCCGCCCAGAGCAGCGCGTTCGCATCCTTGGGTGACCTTGCGGCCATTTTCCTGGCCGCTTGTTCGATGTCGTCCGTCCACTGTCTCGTTTCAAAAGCTGTTCTCACCTCGATCTCCTCTCGCAATGTTGGTTCCTTCAGCTCTTCTTCTTGGTCTTGTTCAACCCTGCATATTTCTTGGGATCCCTCCGACTGAGCTGGGCACGGTTTCTGCATCCTTTCCCCCCTTCCCAGTACCGCGTGTGTGTCTTTTCCTTGCCTTGTGCGGTCAGCTTGGCCCCGCAGTGCACGCACTGGGCCCCAAAGGCTTGTTCTTGGGCGCAAAATCCGCATGCCATGCGTGTGGCACGTATGTGTGGTTGGCATCCTTCGTTCGTTCCCCCCAACTCGTGGCACACATCACAAGGGAACCAACGGCCACAACAGGGGAAACGCATCCACCGAAACGAACGTCGGTAATGTCGACACGTGCCGCGCAGTGGCAGGGGCTGTCCAGGTCGCAAGGGAGTGGCACAAGGTCTGGTAGGTCGCGAGGCAGGCGTGGAAGACAAGCAACGCGCGTAAGACATCCGACAAGGCGCGTGGCAGCCGTGACAGGCGAAACGGACCGGTCGACCGGACGACACGCGAACCGTCGTCGTGTCGTCGCAGGAGGAGCAGCAAGTCGACAAGGACAGGAACGGCACCTCCTGTGGGACGCATCCCTCGCAGCGAAGCACCGAAACCGTGTCGGAGCTCTCGTGAACCATCGTGCGTTCGGCGAAGACCTCGGAGGGACGGTCGCAATGGTGACACACCCAACGACGCAGAGCGTTTCCTGGATCGAAACGGACCTCGTGCGTGGTGCGACAATGCGAGCAAGACACCAGCACGATCAAGGACGCGTACTGCATCATGCATATCCCACGCATCTCCAGCTCCTCCAAAGACAGCACCGTTTCTTGACCTGAATGTTGCTGCGACGCCAATGCTCCCGAAGGATCCAAACGTGCAGAATCCTCGGCACAAGGATTCGATTCGTTGCTCTCCTCGCTCGCCAACGAAAGGGTTCCATCCGTACTCATGGCCTGAGCTTCGGAAGTGGCATTCCCCTTCGCAGGGTCAACACCATCCAACAACGCCAAGATGCCTCCGGCATGGTTCTCCACAAAGTGGACGAGTTGCCGTGGGTTCAAGGGCCGTCCTGTGGCACTTGCCGCATACTTCTCTACGGCCTTGCCGATCAGCTTGCCAAAATTCTCGTCGCTGCTCGTGCAAATGAGCTTGCATTTGCTCTCAGGGAAGTCTGCGGGTAGATATCCTGACATGGGTATCTTCTGGTCCCCCTTGGCAGCTTTCCATTCCGGATCCACCGGAACGGCCTTGATACAAAAACGCACACCACCTTCGAGCTTCTCCCATGCGAGTTCCCAATTGCTTCTTTTGCCCAAATGATCCAGTTCCTGCAATATGCCAGCTGGCAAACCTTGGTCGTCTTCGGACGACGAGGGAGGTTCCACGAAAGCAACCCTCCGCAAGGTGGCCCCAAGTTCATCGACGCTCGTATACTCTTCCATGCAGAGAGGCTCCTTGCTGATTAAGCTGACGAAATTCCCTTCCACCCACTGGTAGAGTTCCGTGACGGGCCATTCCTGCTTCGTGGACCGCAATTCGTCCCACCGAACTCCGACCGCCTTCGACATGGTATCGTTCAAACGTTCTGGGAGGGCGGGATTCGAGCAGAAAGCTTTCGATTCGATGGTTCCTCCGTCATCCCCTCCATCGAATTCCACGCGCACCACGAGCTCCTCCACGTCATACTGCTTTGCACCTTTGGGCGTTTCGACCGAGCACTCGACCGCCACGGGCCACGTCGATTCCTTTCCGCGATTTTTCGGCCGTTTCAACCTTGCCCTTTCTCCCAGCTCCCGTTTCGCGCGCCTCAGATCGCTCTGCAGGGCCTCTGCCTCCCGCAAAGACGCCTTCCTTTCGTCGTCCATCGTCGGTTGGTGGACATCCGTCGATCCGGAGGAATTCTGCAAGGGAGGACCTGACCTGGGGTTAACATCGACGTAAACCAGGGATCGGATGGACGGGCGCGTACCCGTACGTCGGGTACGGCCGAGGGGTGGGAAACGATGAGCTGTGCAGGGGAGGATCAGGTGGACGAACGAGAAAGCTTGGATTCGTGCAATGGGAAGAGAAAAGATCAAGTGGACGGCACCTGGTCCAAGGACAACGGCTTGGCTTCCAGTGTGGACAAGGCGTCTCGCAGGAGGGCCTGCTTCCTGCGGAATTCGTCCTGAGAACAAGCGGCAGTCGATGAGATCTCGTGGCCGTCGATCTGCTTCTCCACATCCAACCACGAGAAGCATCCTTTGAATTCAGGAACCACGGGTAGAACCAACGGCGTGCTAAGCTTGTCCACCTGCAATTCGAGAACGGTGATGGCCACGGAAGGCTTCCAACGCAGACGTGTGTACAGCATCTCTTCGTTCCAGACGTGCAATTCTTTCGTCCTCTCCAGCAAAGATTCCCCTTCATACGTGGTCCAAGCCCCCGTGATGTTTGCGACGTAAGACAAGGTCACCTTTTCTCCCAGTTCATAGTCCAGAAATTGTCCGTGCTTTTCCACCGCCCAGCCCTGCAACAGCCCCCTGTGCGTGTGAAAAGACGTGGGAAACAGAAAAAACTGCTTCGCTCGAGGTTCGAAGTGCGCCTCTCGAATGCCTCCTTTTCGAAACGTAAGGGTTTGGTCGCCGGTGCCAAGCGCCTCGCACACCGGTGCCCACTCCTTCAGCGCCTTCCCGACCCTTGGAGCGGTGCTTGCATCCCTTCCTGCAGTCGCGCGGCAGATGTTCTTGGGCGAACTCGCACGCCTATCTGCCTTCCATTCCCTCGGAACACCTGTACAGCAATGCTGCAACGCGTCCATCCAGGTTTCGCGCGATGCAGTCTCGACTGCGCGCCGATTCCACCACGGGTGCCTTGGGTCAGAAACGGACATGAACCCAACTGGAAACGGGTTCGATTGGAAACGTGCCTGGTTTCGAAGCGGACAGACCCGGTCGCTCGGCTTCGGTCCAAGACCCGCGAGGAGGGAGACCCGAAGCGAATTCATCGATATCTCTGCCGGAGATATCGATGAGAAAAGGTAAGATGTCGATGGATGTGCGGATGGTCCAGATCGGCAGACGTGCGAGATGGAGATGTCGGAAAGACGCGATGGCATTACGCCAAACGGAAAGAAGGAAGACCATGAAGAGCGGTCCATAAAAAGTACGAGATATCCAATGCGAAAACGGGCCAGAACGACCGTCGGAAATCTTCCCAGAGTGGATGGTCTCACAGCGCTGTTGAGTGACCAACTGGGGAAGCTGCTCATCTTTACAGGGAGCGGAATTTCCTCTTCCTCAGGTAAGGAAACGAATCGAGCGGCACCGAGGTTCAGGTTTCTAGGTTGAGAGACTGATGAGAAGGAGATTCCGACGGTAGGAATGTCGACTTTTTCGCAAAAGGGAGGGCTGTACGATCGTGCAAAGTCGAGGTTTGGTGTTTCGGATGGCATACGCCTCTTTCACTGGGATTTCTATCAGAAAAGGCGACGAGATGCAGAAGCGTTCTTCGCCGATTTCTACGTCGAATGCACCAAGGCAAGACCGACATCTACACACGAAGGGTTGGCACAACTGGCATTGCAGGGCAGGGTGCAGCGCCATTACACGCTGAACATCGATGATCTGGCCACTCAGGTCGGCATCGATACCTGGCATCCCATACACAATCCTGCAGGTGTGACCATCGAGATGCATGGGAACATCAAAGAGCTGGTTTGTCCAAAGTGCAAGGTAAGACTTCCCCTCACACCTGCTCATGCGAAGCGTTTGAAGTCCAAGCGTGGAATCTGCTGCCCCTGCGACGAGTGTAAGGGCACTGATATGCGCCCAAGGATCATGCTCTACGACGATAAGCAGTGTGAACTCATAGTTGCAGGCAGTGATGATGAGAAGCTGTGGGAGACCATGGAGTTGGACGTTGCTTCCGCCGATACTATCCTTTGGGTGGGCATTTCTTTCAAGCAATCTGCAAGCACAGAATATTTCAAGAAAGTACGGAAGATGCTTGTGAGCTGCGGTAAACAAGAGCACACTCGCCACTTTGTCATCAACCCAGACAGCCAAACCTGCTTTAACATCCAGACGGCATTGAGCAACTTTTCAGGCTTGCATGTTGTGGAAGTGCTTGAGAGGGCAGATGCGGTGATTCCACTGCTGGCTCGAATGTCCACACCTGAATAAATCCCAGCACATCGAGATTCGAATGGATGGCATCCGTTTGTTGCTGGGTGGATTGCGTCTTCCTTGACTGTCCAAATTCGGTCTCGTCTGTCCTAGGTCCGCACCGCCCGAGGGCGGGACGCTCCTCTCCTCGTCGGCATATGGGCGTCGATGTGCACCTCCTGACCAAAACCTGACGATAGAGTCCCGATCGGGTCGTCGCCCGAAGGGGGACCCCTCCCCTAGGATGCGGCCTCCACTCCCTCGTCCCTGCCTGTCCTCCTGCCACGTGGCGGCCGATGGTGCGTCCTCACTCGCCCCCCCTGTTCCTCGCTGGAGAGCTTCTCCCGACCCCCCGGAGAATATTCTCTCTCCGGGAGCGTCCCTCGGACGCAGGATCTCCCCTTTCCATTTCCGGGTTCGGATGGGAACAGACCCGAAGGCTTGATTGGGAGCCGTCCTTTCAGGATCGGGTCATCCGAACCATCACGTCGACGGTTCGGACCACAACTTCGACGTGCTTCGCGACGCCACCACCATCGCCATGGCGCGGAGATGGAACGCCTCCTCGACCTTGGTATCCCTGCTCTTGATCGGTGTAGGAGCTCTGGAAGACAGTAACAATGGGAGGGATCTCCTGGAGGCACGACCCATGGCCACACAGGCTACGGACGAAAGGACAACGGCACTCGGACAATCCTGCACGTTCCCGTTCGAGTTCGAAGGATCTCTAGCGAACGACTGTGTGGAATTCAATGGCCAAGAGTGGTGCGTCGTTGCCAATGGACAATGGGCCGTGTGCGATCCAGCATCGCCGGAACAGACGTCCATCCAGAATGGAGAACCCAAACCAGTTGTCATCAACGAGGTCGTCCATGCACCTGACCAAATCTCGAACGATAAGGATTGGATCGAACTCAAAAACATGGGCAAACAAGACCTAGACCTCACGGGATATGTGGTCAAAGACGACAAACTCGATGAATTGGGTTTCGTCATCGGAAGCACTCCCCTCTGCAAAGGAAGAGGAAGATCCATTGTGCCAGCCAATGGCTACCTCCATCTCATCCGCGATGCTGAATGTGGGTTCCCCTTTGGCCTTGCATCCGACGAGGAAGTTTCCCTTTTTGATCCAGAAGGCATACTGGTGGACAGTGTGTCCTGGAACGAGGGAGATGCACCCAAAGGACTCTCCTGGGGGCGCCTTCCCGATGGAACCGGGGAGTTCACAAATACTGTGCCCACGCCCCTCCAGCCAAACGTGGAAGGATCCTTGCCCGCAACCACGGAGGGAGACTGTTGCGCACGCATCCAAGAGGAACTCCCAACTTTCTTCACCGACCATCCTGTTGTGGTAATTGATACCTTTGGCCAGGAGTTGATCAAGGCAAGCAGGGCCAAGTCACACGTTTGCTCATGCACTTGCACTGGAGCCTTTGGTTGCGCAGCAACAGAATCCAAGGATGTCAACAGCACTGCGGCCGTGCGTGTGCGAGGTAACTCCAGTGCGCGCGACCACATTAAGAAATCTTTCGCAGTGGAATTCCAGGATGAACAGGGCAATGCAATAGATGCCAATTGGTTCGGACTATCCAAGGATGATGACTGGGTCCTGTATGGACCAGAGCCAGATGTGACCTTCATGCGTAATTTCGTCACCTACCACTTGGGGCGCGAGTCAGGCGAATATGCTGCTAACACCAAGTTTGTGGAGGTTTTTCTGAATACTGACAACAGCAAAAAACTCGACTATGACAAACATTACCATGGCCTATATGTAGCTATGGACCGAATTGAAAGAGGGTCAGACCGTGTGAATGTAACAAAACTTGACCCCCAGGTCGACCCCAGCGGTGGATATATCTTCAAGTACGACAATGACAACATTGATGCTGATGACATCGTGTTCCGAACCAAGGCCACAGATCTTGAAATGGTGCTGGTGTATCCGAAAGGGGACGGCGTGTGGGTGGAAGATCTGCAGCCTTTGATAAGCTATGTAGATGATTTTGAGGCTGCACTCTTTGCCGATAATTTCCAAGACCCTGTAAATGGCTATGTGCAGTACATGGACAAGGCTGCGTTCATAAACTACCTATTGGTGGTGGAAATTTCAAAGAATCCTGATGGATACCGAGGGTCTACGTTCATCCACAAGGATAGTGGTGGTCCGTTGGCCATGGGCCCCCTGTGGGACTACAATGAAGCCTTTGGCATCTGCTGTGGATTTCCTCTGAGAGGATGGAACCCAGAAGAGGCAGACAGTGAGGAACGTCGAGAGCGTACCATTGGGCCGGCCGGCTGGCGCTTTGATGTCTGTATCGAGGAAGATGGACCGTGGTGCATCGATGATCCCGTCGATGGAATGTCCCAGTGGTACCAGCGCCTTTGGCAGGACCCAGCTTTCCGACTTGCAACCGCAGAACGCTGGCAAGAGCTCCGTGCAGGTTCCTTCAGCAATGCAGCAGTGAGCACGTTCTTGTCAGAACAATCACAGCTTATTCGAGTTGCTGCGGAACGCGACTACGAGCGGTGGCCTGAAAAGGTCCAAGGGCCGTTTGCACAGGAAATCCAAATCATGCGCAACTGGATCATCCAACGCATGGAATGGATGGACGAAGAACTTTCGAAGGAATTCTAATCTTGAGCACAGGGCTGTGCGTTTCGCAATTCCCATGATTCACAGTCCAACTAGAAAGCGTTAACCATCGCATTCGCTTTGATCTGCAATAGAAATGCCAGATGCCATGCTCCTTCAAGGAAACGATGTATTGTCGTATCCCCTTTCTGAGATAGCTGCAAGTACGAAGTGTGCTGTTGCTTCTCCACGCCCATACTAGGCATGCAATTCAAATTTGTATACACTGCACACCTGTACCCTCGAGTATCCTCGGCAGCAACGCAGACAGTGGCAAAGCATCCATGGCCTGAACGACCAATGCTCCTGCTACAACCAAGGTCCAATTGAGCCCAAAGCGACTTTCTGGCAATAGCCCTTGCGAACAGACCCCACCTCAAGCCCTTGAACAAGCCCGTGCAGGTCCTGTCGGCAGTGGAAACTCAGAGCATGGGCATCGTGGTGGAATAGCCATGCCGATCTCGATCCTTGCCTTCATCCACCCACAGCCATAGGTTCTGGTATAAAAGTCAGGCACTTTCTGCACGACTTCCATTTGTTCTGTAGCTGAGCACGTCCTTCTGGCGACGGACTCGACAATGGAAGACGCCAATGCGACACCGGGCAAGGACAGGCACCTCGTCCGTCCCTTTATGTTCCAGAGGAATTCGAGCATTTGCTTCGTTCGTCGTCAAGACCTCGCACCCTTCTTAGGAAACGGCTTGCACCGGCACAAGCGGCAGCGTTGACCTCTTCTAGCGAATTCCTTCGTCTCTCTCGAGCCACCATCTTTCACCTCCTGCACCGCTCCCAGCCATGTTTCTGCGTTCCGCACACGTGCAGGAGACCATTTGTGCGTGGTACCATCTGCTGTGGGATGTCCTGTATGCCACCTCGTGTTCCTACCACGCCCCAACGCCCCTCTCCACCACAGGTTTCGACCCCCGTCTCCACCGCCTGCCACGTGGCGATGCCTCAGGGCCTCGTACCTGCATCGGCTGGGGCGGATTGGGGCGTTTCGAACTCGCCCCCCCCCCCCTGCTTCCCCCAGCATTCGACCGTTGGGACACCACGGGGGGAACAGCCTCGGGAGATCGCCCCATTCGAACGCACAAGCCGATGGAGACACGTGTCGAAGCTTCGCCAGGCCGGCATGGCTGCATCGGACCATGCCTGAGGCCAGCATCACGAGGGAGGGCGAACGTGGGGAGGATTTGCACAGCACGTGGGGGCAGAAACGGGCGGCATACCATCCATCGCCACCTCGCCAAAGGGTCAGAACCAGGTGTGAAAACCAAGCATACATCGCAAGAACACCATGGGAAAAAACGCAGCCATCGCAGCAGTGACCTTGTGCATCCTTAAGCTGGGTGCCGAGGCAAGCAGAGTGGATGCCCGATCCATGCAAGAAACAGCGCCACAGCAGGCACCGATGGATGGAGAACGAATGACCATCTTCGGAGAACCCTGTGCGTTCCCGTTCGAGTTTGAAGGAGAGGAACTCAACGACTGCCTTCTCTTTGATGAAGAAGAGTGGTGCATTCTGCCCTCCGGAGAGTGGGCTCCTTGTGTGCCAGTTGGCGGAGACCTGATCGAAGCACCGATGAGTCCTCAGACGACCTCTGACATTGTGATCAATGAGATCGTGCACAAGCCCATCCCAGAATATCACAACAAGGATTGGATCGAGCTGAAGAATCTAGGAAATGAAGACAAAGATCTACAGGGTTATGTGCTGAAGGATGATAAGCTCGACCGACCGGGCTTTGTGATCGGAGAAACCTCCGAGTGCAGGGGCATGGGGAAATCCATCATCCCGGCAAATGGATACCTACTCGTAATCCGAGATGATGACTGTGGGTTCACTTTCGGTCTTGCATCAGATGAGGAGGCTCATCTGTTTGATCCTGAAGGCAATCTTGTGGATACTTTGAATTGGGAGATGGGCGATGCACCCCGAGGCATATCGTGGGGACGGATCCCTGACGGAACGGGGGCATTCACCAACAACTTTCCCACTCCTCTTGAAGCAAACCGATTGCTGGAGGGAGCATAGTCAGGGATTTTCCAAGCCGCCATCTTTGAGGCATCTCCGTTCAAGACCCCAAGGGAATGCCTCGTTTGTTTTGAACTGTGAGGGTGACAACTGTGTTACAATTGTATCCAGACCTCTGTAGCCGTCGCTTCTGTGGAAGAGAAGTTCGCACATAAACGCGTGCTTTGCAGGCTCGAGCATTGTCATCTTCTAATAGTCGATGGCTGGCAACTTGCCAATGATAGCTTTGCTTGCAAACGATGTGAACGTTCCAAGGGAAACTCGTACGTGTAATCAATCTTCTTGCTCTTGGCACGACAAATCCCTTACGAAAATTGCATTGAAGGTGAATGACTGAGCCAACAAAAGCGATAGAAATTGTCGTTCGAGGGCTGGCCGTTGGTGAGGTACAACTCCAAAGCTATCCGTTGCATAATGGATGGTCTTTCCTGGATGGATTCGGCCAGGTTCTTCCCAAATAGCCCAAAATCAAGCACATCTTCCACACCCAAGCAGCATCGCTGCACTCACTCGAATGTTAGCAGCAAACAAGACGGCATGTTTTACCTGCATTACATCGATGAAAGTTGGTTGTCATCGCAGTAGGTCGTGTGCGACAAAAGCCTCCGTTGCATCCCTCTTGGCGAGTGTGAGCAGTCCATACATATGGACTGCAACTCCATGCATGGCCTCTCCTTTTATGAGAGGCGGATCCCGTATCCACCGCTAGGACGTGTGCCCTTTGCAAGGCCTGGGCCTCGTTCGACTTCCCGGTTGGTCTGTTTTCAATGCATGGACTTCCCGCATCCGACCAAGGCATTGGTAGAACATTGAAGGGGACCATGGTGTGTCACGCTCCATGGCGGTGTTTGGTCGCGTGTCCTTTCTTCCAACCTCTGCTTGTGACCATGTGGGTGGGTCTCCTCCTCCTCCCACCCCTCCTCCTGGTCTTCCTGGTGATGGGTGCATCTCCTCCGTCTTGGATGGTGTTGCACTTGCATCCTGTTTCCCCCCTTGTGTGTGGGGATGGAGGGGCAGGAAGGGATGGAATCCACCAGGCATACGATTCCCATCCTGGAATTGTGCAGGAAAGCGTCGGATCCGATCGCGTCCACGAAGGAGATCGGCGATGGCACACTGCCGACGCATGGTGGTGAACCTGGAGGAGGTGGAGGGATGCGTGAGCTACCGCAACTTGTGCCGAGCGGCCACGGGAGGCGCGACGGTGCACAAGGACGGACCGGTGCCAGGCGGTGGAACGGCCTTGACGCAGGTGATCCAACGCATTTCGGAAATGTACGCGAACGGCGTGGAGGCCAGCAGCGAAGAGGAGGACGTGGGAGAGAAGGAAAAGCCATCCGAAGATGCAGGGAAGAAAAAACGGAGGCGTGCGCCGCGTTCCGACGCGGAAGATTGGTACGACATCGACGATGCGTTCATTGATGACGCCGACCAAGACGCATACTTCAGCAAAGAGAATCGAACGACCAAGCACGGTGGTTTCTACATCAACAAAGGATTGATTGAAAACGCCGAAGGCGACCAGCAGGAGCCTGGGTCACCAACGCCGAAGAAGAAGAAGACTGGCGGGAAGAAGGTGTCCAACAAACCTGCAGATGCCAGAGGAGGGGATGACAAAAGCGATGCAATGCGGAAGAAAGCCAGCAGTGGAAATGCAGGACAAAGAGCGGGACAGAAGGAAAAGAGGCAACGCGCCATCCTGCATAGTCAACCCTATAACATGTCCACCACCCTTCTGGATCTCGTCGAATCCGTCAGGCAGGAAGCGGTGCAGACAGACAAACCGGATGAGGATGCCAAGCGCAAACGCCTGCCCAAAGCAGTCGTGGAAAAGCTCAAACTCGTAGCCATGCAGTGCGCAGTAGAGTGTCCTAGAGGAGCAAAGCAGAAGGAAGTCATCCAAGTGCTCATGACCTTCCTCGAGCCCTTGACCACAGAGGTCAATCTTTCCATGAAACTCAAGCAGCTTGCCAACGAACACAAGCTTTCTGTCAGCGAAGCACTCGTAGAGAAGCAAGAAGCAGACCTCAAGGCAAGGGTGGAACAGAGGCTGCAAGAACTTCCACAGGAGGAGGCACCCACAACCTCCGGACAGCCCCCTGGAGATGGGCAGGGAACGATGGCGGAAGGTGAGGAGCAAACAAAGCAAGGAGAGAAGGTATTCGATCGAGACATGGAAATGCTCTTGCTGTCCATCTGGTCCAACGTTTGCCAGCGAGAGGACAGATTCAAGGAGGTCTCTGCTCTCTACAAGAGGGTGTGTTCATTTTGGCCAGAAGGGTGTATGGATGCGAAAACACTTCAGAAGGTCTTGAAGAGGGCTAAGGCTCGTAGGGAAAAGCAAGGGCTTCCTGCTGGACCTCCCAAGCGCAGGAAAGTCACTTCTCCAGAGACCACAGTCAGTTCACCACCCGCTGCCGACGAAGATGCGCAGCCAGCGGTCGATGCAGCCCCTGTTCCAGAGGAGCCTTCTGCACCCCCTCCACCGATCGATTCCCCAGCACAAGAAAGGCACGGAGAAGAAGCCATTGTTATTTCGGAGTGACGGGTCGGTTTTTCCTCACACTGCACCGATTGGATTGCACATCTGCCTCGCGGATCTGCAAAGGGCAGCTCGAATGGGCGTTGCACAGTTCACAAGCATCCGTGCAGAAGATTTGAGCCGCCTCACGAGAGTACAAGTGCAATCAGGAGCACAGATCCAGGCACGGTACGCCTTGGTCTCCATGCCTTGACCTTTTTGGAGGGATGCCCAGTCATGATTCAAGCACTCCACTCCTCGCTGTCCCTCGTCCCTTTTTCCTTCGGCAATCCATTGCTGGTGAGCGCCTTGTCCTCTGCATCGTTCGAATTCATCCCTGCACCACGTCCACCAAGGCGTGGGCCGTTTCTCACGTGTCGACTTGGACGTGGTTGCTCGGACGAACGCCTTCGCCGTGCCTTTCTCGCGGATCCCACACGTGGAAGTGCGGTCGCGCACACGTGGGTGGCTTCCAGTCGGCACCCTTTCGCGTTCTCAGCTCTCCGTTCGGGAGCGCAGGGTGCGTCTCGTCGCTCGATTCGTCGAAACGCAGGAAGAGATCGAGCGCGACGTCTCCACCAAGCGCCTCTTTTCGTTACATTTCTGGGCAGATTCCCGTCGCCGTCGCTTCCTTCTGTCACGCCAACCTTCAGAGCGCGTCTTCCAAGGTCTTGTCCCAGTCCACGGCCGTGAGCTTGGGACCTTGTTGCGTGTAAGGAAGCGGCACGAAGACCGCCAAGTGGCAGTAGACGTCCTCGCCACACTGCACTTTGATGCGGTAGTTGGTGCCGGCCACCACTTGGGACGTGTATTTCACCGCCTTCCAAGGCGTCGCGTCGCGTCCACCTGCGGCTTCTTCGCGAACGGCGTCCACCAGCTGCTGAACGCCATCGTCTGCGTCTTTGATTCCCCCATAACCGCCGCACAACGTCTCCGACATGCCGACCTCGACGTGTCGATCGAACCGTGCAAGCCTTCTGGAGACCTGTGCCCGTTTGGTCACCGCATCGAGGACGGTGAATGGATGCCAACGGATGGTATGATAAAGGACACACTCAACTACACAGGTCGGTGGAAACACCTCAATACAAAAACAAAAGGGTATATCTGACGGATACTATGGTACGTGGCACCTGGTTCCAACTGTACAAGTCCAGGGCCTACTCATGGAAAGGACGCAATATGGTAACACACTTAGACAGCGTTGACGCGCTTGGCAGCTTCCACAAATGCAGAGATGATCTTGTTCTCCTCCACTGCCTGGGACGTGAAATGCTTCTCCACGGCCAAGACAAGCTGATCTCTCGTCGAATCCGGGCCCACGTCAGGCAGCTGAAAATGGCGGCGGTACTTGCCCAGTGCACTCGTGTTCAATTTGTTGAAATTCACCCTCTGTGAAGCAGAACGGGGGTCAGCAATCAACACCATGCAAACAAAACTCGCAACTGCCGAGCTCAACGACGTACCATTCCAAACGTGGGACCTGGAGGAGGTCTTCTTTTGTAGGGCCTGGAGTACGCATTCATGTTGCTGGTGGTGTCACGGTGCCTGCGGCGGGACCCGCCTCTTTTCAGATCATCTGACATCGGGAGGATCTGGGTCAGCCAAAGCAAATAATGGCAGAAGCGTCGCCCGTGAACAAAAACTAGACCTGTACTCACCTGTATTCTCTGTGCGCAAGGTCTCGTCGTCGTCGTCCTGCAGATCCGAAGACAACATTCCACACGGTTAGCTCGTTGCCAGCACGTCGACATTGGCTGTGGGACCCTCCTTTCCATGCATTGTCGCACCTCTTCGTATCCCGAGGGTGCCTCCAGCACACTCAATGCGTTCCTTTGAAGTTTCACCTCTTTCCCGTTGGACAGCACCTGTAGAGCAATGGCGTCAGCACGAGTTCTTCGCCTTGTAGCAACGCGCATCAAATCTCTCTGCATCTATGATCTGGATTACGTCCAGATCTAAAGGAACGATCCGACCGACGGGACGATCACGTACCAACCAGTGCCATCCTCCCAGGCCCACGGCTTTCTTGACGTATCCCTCGAGTCCCACGAGCGAGCTTTTGGTTCGATTGTTTCCCGTGACCAGCACTTTGGTGCGCCTTGGCAGCAGGGGTGCGGATTCGTCGCTCGGTCCTTCTTCTCCTCCTTCCGATCCGGTCCCCGACGGATGCTTCTCTCGCGTGTCCCCTTCGGTGACGTCGACTTCTTCTGGTTCCGTCTCTTCTTTTTGCACGTGTTCTTCCGTCACGGCATCCATCCCATCCGTATCCGGGCTTTTGTCTTGGCTCATGTCGTCTCTACTTCGGAACGGTTCCGTTCGGTCAACCTTCTGCGTCTTTTTTTTTTCCACCATCGCGCGTCGTTCCTCCCTCCTTCGATCCCCTTGTCCTTTCTTTCGATCTTTTCCACGCAATTCTCGCCTCGCATCGATCCGAACCGATCCCACGGCATCGCAGAGGCGATCGGATCGCGTGCGTTCCACGTCCATCCTTCGTTACGTTCCCTCGCCTCGACCCCTCTTTTGCGTCTCCTCCCGCCCTCCGTTCCTTCGTCCGAGGTGCGTCCCGGTCGTCCTGGGCCCTCCTTCGCGTCTCCACGCACCTCCAGATCCCTTCGGAGGCCGCGAACGGCGGCGTGAGGCGCGCACGTGCGCCTCGCTCGTGCTTCGGAATGTCGCGAACTGGAAGCACGAAGTTCCGAAGGACGTCTCCTGGGACCCCCTGGACGCGGGGAGGGTTCGAAGGGCTGCGAGGAACGGACGGATGGGAGGGAAGGGACCGGGGAAGGAGGGGGAGAATCGGGGAGGGAAAGCGAGGAGCGTGGAGGAACAACGCCTCCGCGGGGTGCGGTTCGAGACCGGGAGGGATGGGGCCGAGAGGGAGGCGGATCCGAGGGAGGGAAAACAAGGACCGAAGAGGAGGCGTACGGGGTGGGAAGGACGAGCGACACCCCCGGACCCACGAGGACCGTGTGGACCGATCCGAACCTCCTACGCGAATGAGACACGTGGATCGTGAGGACCGCTGTCCATGGCCGTTGGATCGAGTACACCCCCACCCCTGGATCGCACGTGATCTCGGGGTCGACCAGCCACGAACCCACGAGGGAGGCGTGGGTTCCATCACCAGGGAACGCTTCGAGCTCCACAAGAAGGAAGGTTCCTTCCATCCACGTCCGTCCGACCGGCAGACGTGGATAGAAGAGCCGGCGACAGAGCACGTGGGTGGATCCGCGATGCAGTAACACGAACCAAAGCATGGAGGAAGGGGGAGGGGGGACCGAAAGGGATAGGACCAAACCGCCGTTAGGGACGTCGATGGAAGGGTTGAACGAGACCCACGAAGGTGCATCGAGGTAGGGCTCGAAGAGCACGATCCTGCCAATCACGTGCGCGTTCACGGGAGAGGAAGGGTGACACCCGACGTGGAGCGGATCGATGGGATGGCCAACGAGATTGGGATTTCCACGTCGCCCCCACGGTACCCGAACGATCGATTTGGTTCCCTCGTGACGAAGTGATCCATACCAAGGTCTTACGACCCCGGCATACGTTGAAGTGGAGAGGAGAATGAACTTACGGCAGCCAGAGTGCATGGTGAGCGCAACGTTCATCTACGTGCGCGTGTGGGATGTCGTCGACGACCCTCGGTCTCGGCACGGATGGGATGTCATGAGCGTGTCCAATCTGCATAGACGAGGACCTGTAAGTCAAATTGTTTGAGGGCAACCACGCTGTTCAGACATCGGGAGAATATTCTCCTAAAGGGATTGGACGGTTTGATAGCCGATTAAACCAACGTGTCCGCGACGCGTCGATAGCAACCCGTGCCGCGCTCCCCCCAGCCTGTCCCTGTGGTTCGAAAGGCGGCGCGGGGGGTATTGAAGAGGCTGATGCTCTGTAATAGAATTAGTGTGATTGTGAAGAGCGCTTGTTGCATGGTGTCGGATTTGCGTCGGTAGGACCGAAAGCAACGGGAGGCGACGAACGCGTGACGACCGTGGAGAATCGGGGTCGTTGACGTAGGCAAGTGCGAACGGAGTGTCTGAATTGACGGAATTGCTGTTCGTGAACGGGTCGAACACAGTCATACGGTTGGAGGTCGAACCTATTTGGACAACGGGACCCCGTCCATCCAACCACACCCCTCCATGTTTCGCATGAACGCTTGTTTACCCCTCCCACCCCCCCTCCGGTCGAGAAGAAACTCCTTGTTCGTTCGTCCCCCACCCTCGATCCCGGTTCCCAACCGGAGGCGTCCCGGGTTCCCAAGGGGAGGCGTCCGGGACTGAACCGGATGGCGATTCGGGTTCGAACGAGGGGGAAGCCGGGGACGTGGTGGAGGGTCTGTTCGGCGCCAAACGCGCACTGCAAAGCCGACACCGCAGCGTGCGACGGAGGCCGATCGCCATGTGCGTTTCGAAAGCGTGGAGAAGGACGTCGTGAAACGTGGAAGAGGCATGCGTGCCGTTGCGAACGGATCGGGAAGGATGGATCGACGTTCCAAGGAAAGACTAGGGTTCTGACGACAACACGACCACGTCGAACGCGCGACGCGTACAGGTCGATCAATCGGACCAGCAAGATGGCGAACTACATCAACTACCGAATCAAAGTCACCGTGACCGACGGTAGGCAGATGGTCGGAAGGTACGGGCACAAGAACGCGTCTGTCCTCGTCTGAACCGGAACGACGGCAACGGACTTCTGACGTAGCTCGCGCGTCACGTCGACAGGTTTCTGGCGTTCGACAAACACATGAATTTGGTCATTGCAGATTGCGTAGAGACGAGAAAAATTCCGCCGAAAAAAGGAGGTGAAGAGGTAAGAACCGCCGCTTCGATCGCACGCTCGCCTGCGCCCTCGACGAACGCGTGCTGACCGTCGACGGCTGAGCGCTTGCAGAAAGAAGAGAAAAGAGTCCTGGGTTTATTGCTTTTGAGGGGTGAAGAAATAGTGTCACTTACAGTCGAAGGTCCACCACCGGTGGACAAAGCTCGCGCGAAAGCGGCACAAGCTGCCAAGGTGAGTTTAGAAAGTGCTTCCCTTCGTTGCTCAGTCGTCAAGTCCAAAGCGGTGCGTGGTGCGTGCGAAGCAACTAACGATGTGTTTTTTTGCAGACTGGTCCTGGTCTTGGGAAGGCAGCTGGTAGGGGGGTAGCAGTAGCGGCACCGGCGATGCATGCACCACAGGGTCTTGCAGGTCCAGCAATGGGAGTGGGAGGACCCGCACCTGGTGCGATGCAGCCTAGGCCCCAAGGGGTTGGAGGTATGCATCCATACCCTGTGCGTCCTGGAATGCCACCTCCAGCTGCCGGAGGGCCAAGGCCTGGGATGCCACCACCCATGCGGCCTCCAATGGGTCCACCACCAGGTCGCCCAGGTATGCCTCCACCAGGCATGCCGCCGGGAATGCGTCCTCCCATGGGAATGCCGGGAATGCCCCCTCGTCCTGGCGGCCCACCCCCAGGAGGACCACCAGGCGGAGGGCCTCCTCGACCGCAGCAGTGAGGTACATTTATGGTGCTGAAGTGGATGGAAGAATAATTCACGGCGTGCATCTTCAGAAGGGTGCGTGCAAGTCTCACGTATGGTAGTTGACTTTCCTCAACGCTTCTTGTTCCGTCGTTTTCCTTACTTTTTGACTCGTTTGCTTGCTGGTTTTGTAGATGCATACAATCCTTCCACCCCCCTATGGTCCACGCCTGTCCCTGTTGTTTCCTCTTCCAATCGCTCCAATCGCTCATTGTAAAGCAAGAGCAGATTTTCCACCTTCAGAAGCTGCTCCTCCACCTGCGCCATGCGCTCTTCGATCTGATGCTCTTCTCTGGTCTCCACTTGCCCATTTTCTGGTAGATCTTCTCCGAGCGTGAGTTCGTGTTCTCCCAGGACGTAGTTTTTCAAGCGGTCAGAATCGAGCGAGAATGCGTCTCGCATGAGGTCCAGCGCCCGGGGTGTGGTGAGATACACCTTGCCTACTTGCGCATCGCAACCAGAACATTTGACGGCGAAGAAAGTGCTACCTGCATCGACGCCTTCCTTGGAAGTCTCCGGTTCGTCGTCCAGCACTCGCACGTGGCTGGCGGCCCTCAGGGAGATGGTCCTCAGCCCTGCGTGGCTACACGCGAAAGCAGAAGAGTCTCCCAGCACGGCCGCACACCCCAGGCACTGGAAAACCACCGCAGAAGACGGCGGCTGTGTGCGGAGTTGCGCTTCTTCCGCCATCTCGACCTTCCCGTGGGTTTGCCTTCCCCTCCTTCCTTTCGAACCCGATACATCCCCGATCGATCGTCTCCGATGGAAAGGACCATGGGTCCGATCGATCCCCGAGGTAGACCCGGGTAGGTGCCCAGGAACCCGAAGGAAGGGAAGAGAGGGACATCCCCGATCGATCGTCTCCGATGGAAAGGACCATGGGTCCGATCGATCCCCGAGGTAGACCCGGGTAGGTGCCCAGGAACCCGAAGGAAGGGAAGAGAGGGACATCCCCGATCGATCGTCTCCGATGGAAAGGACCATGGGTCCGATCGATCCCCGAGGTAGACCCGGGTAGGTGCCCAGGAACCCGAAGGAAGGGAAGAGAGGGACATCCCCGATCGATCGTCTCCGATGGAAAGGACCATGGGTCCGATCGATCCCCGAGGTAGACCCGGGTAGGTGCCCAGGAACCCGAAGGAAGGGAAGAGAGGGACATCCCCGATCGATCGTCTCCGATGGAAAGGACCATGGGTCCGATCGATCCCCGAGGTAGACCCGGGTAGGTGCCCAGGAACCCGAAGGAAGGGAAGAGAGGGACATCCCCGATCGATCGTCTCCGATGGAAAGGACCATGGGTCCGATCGATCCCCGAGGTAGACCCGGGTAGGTGCCCAGGAACCCGAAGGAAGGGAAGAGAGGGACATCCCCGATCGATCGTCTCCGATGGA
Organism: Picocystis sp. L7; assembly: GCA_020975725.1. Taxonomy (NCBI): domain Eukaryota; kingdom Viridiplantae; phylum Chlorophyta; class Picocystophyceae; order Picocystales; family Picocystaceae; genus Picocystis; species Picocystis sp. L7. The sequence continues at coordinate 945,666 of QXJR01000003.1, forward strand.
AAGGACCATGGGTCCGATCGATCCCCGAGGTAGACCCGGGTAGGTGCCCAGGAACCCGAAGGAAGGGAAGAGAGGGACATCCCCGATCGATCGTCTCCGATGGAAAGGACCATGGGTCCGATCGATCCCCGAGGTAGACCCGGGTAGGTGCCCAGGAACCCGAAGGAAGGGAAGAGAGGGACGACGACGGCGGAGGGTGTGTGGAACGACGATGGCGGACGCACCGCCGGATCCCACGCGCCTGTTCCGTGTCAGGAGGACCGTGGCGCAGATGCTGGACGATCGAGGATACCTGGTGCCAAAGAAGGAGCTGGAAATGACGAGAGAGGAGTTCGTGCAACCGCCGCCCGAAGGGTTTGGACTCGCTCCGCGAAGCGAAGACCTCACCATCCTCGTGCCCAGGAGAGACGGATCCTCCGAACAGATGTTCGTTTTTTTCCCGGAAGAGGTGAAAGTGGGGGTCAAAACCATCAAAACGTACGCAGAAAGGATGAAATCCGAAAACGTGGCCAGAGCCATCCTCGTGGCCAAGTCGGCGCTCACACCGTTTGCCAAACAGTGCCTCCAAGAAATGCAGCCCAAGTACATTGTGGAGCTCTTCCTGGAGTCGGAGCTGTTGGTGAACATCACGGAGCACACCCTCGTCCCCAAGCACCAGCTGCTGACCGGTGAGGAGAAAAGGGCCCTCCTCAACCGTTATAAGGTCAAAGAATCTCAACTTCCAAGGATACAAATTTCGGATCCTGTTGCAAGGTACTATGGCCTGCAGCGTGGTCAAGTGGTGCGTATTGTGCGTCCTAGTGAAACTGCAGGTAGATACGTCACCTATCGCCTGTGCATATGAATCAATTACCCCCCCCCCCCCCCTTCCCCCGACCTTGCTTCGGAACCAAGCTGCGTGTCAGGAGTCAAGTAGGATGTTGAAGACCGAGCTTGGCTTTTCTGGCAGCATCTACTGTAATAAAGTGAAGACATGCACAGATACAACCTCTCGTATACCTCTGCACGGCTGGAGCGGACTATCCAAATTGGGCAGTTGGATTGTGTGCGCCCTCCACGTGCAAGGATGCTCGCGGCATGGGTTCTATGGAAGCCTGTTGAAGCGTGCCGAATCATCACGCATCGAGCAACGCTGGATTGCCAGGCCTTGCTCCAAACCTGAGCAATCCATGGCTGACAGGCTTGTGTGTGTGGGGGGGGTGACTAGGGAATCGGGGAAAGGCAGCGTCGAATCGCCTCGCCAGGTCCACAGCATCTCGGGTTGGTGGGTAGCTATGACATTCATCCGGCTTCATCGAATCGTTTCTAGTTCTGGGGGTCATACGAGGGCACACGTTTTCCGACGCGGCATCGCTCTGGTTTCGTCTCCACTTGCGAGCACCAAGTGACGCGAGGGATCGATGGGGTACCTCCCTTGATTTACCACGTCTTCACGTGCTCCTTTCTCAACCGGATCCATTCCCACCCTCGAAAGGCATATTCCACCTATCGAATCGGCGTTGCTTTCGAGTTCGATCCGTCTTGAAGGCGTCGGTACAGAGCCACACGTCTCGTCCATGGGACCCCCCCACCGGGGCGTCTGCCCCAGGAGAACCCATGCCGTGATGTGGCTGTAGCATGTGACGGTCGAAGGTGCGTGTGCTTCCTGCTGTCCCTTGGCCTGGCCTCGAGGAGTGGAACGGGGGTGGGGTTGCTACAGCCCTCCTTTTCTGGTCGAAGGTGACGCCACGTGTGACTGGTCACGTCGAACGGACGCCGTTCCGTGTCCCATGGAACTCCCTGGGCTTCGTAAGCCTTATCCCCGACCCGAGGAGGCTCGGGTGAGCCCTGGAGGCGTCCCTCTGGAAGGTTCCCGAGGCTGCAGCAGGTCCGCCACGTGCCCCTCACAACTCCTTTCGACACTGGTGCGTCCACGTAATCTGGATCACGACACCTGGTGGATCCTTCCCAGAAAATTCCCTCGGGCGCCCCTGTGGTGCCCCGTAGGATTGTCCAAGAAAAAACCCGGAGCCCACCCGGGAGGCCAACCGACGTCCACGCATCCGGACCTTCAACGCAAAGGAATCGACAGAGGGAAGCAGGGAAATCCTCGACGGGGCTGGATGATGGCATCTTCGATCGGGGTATGAAACGGCGCGGGTTGCAGAGTTCCACATCAGTTCTCGCTTGCTTCGCTCGACCACGCGTGCAGCTTTCTCCCCTTCCAACACAAGAAACACCATGTTCCGCAAAGCCATCGCCGCAATCCTGATCGGAGCCGCCGCACTGGCCTCCCCCGTCTTCGGCGCCGGACATTGCCAGACCATCGTGGAAGTGGCCAGCGGGACTGAAGAACTCTCCACTCTCGTTGCCGCCGTTCAGGCTGCTGGGCTGGTGGATGCCCTCAATGACAGTGAGGCAGAGTACACTGTGTTCGCACCCACCAATGATGCGTTCGACGAAATCCTGGTAGCATTGGGGCTCACCCTGGAGGAGCTTGTGGCAGACACCGACCTGCTCACCAATGTGCTGCTGTACCATGTGGTCCCAGTGGCAGTGGAGTCAACGGAGACCGAAGAGTATCCCGATGGATCTGTGGTCCCCACGCTGTTGGAGGGAGAATCTCTGGAGTTGAACTTGGAGAGTGGTACAGTGGTGCCAGCATACCCATCCCCGGCCAACATCATCCAGACGGACATTGAGGCATGCGAGTCTTTCGTGCATGTGATCGACACGGTTTTGATCCCATTTGTGCCTGGAGAGGCTGAAATGGCAGACGCACCAGCGCCTGAATACTATGATGAATAGATAACATGGCATTAATACAAGTGATCTAGTCAACAGCCCTCAGAGGGCACGGCTTGCACGTTTATGCCACCAATATCCTTTGTATACCTAACAGTAGTCCCATTCCCTACCCTTGTTGCAAGCAAGCACTAGGGCAAGACCACACGTGTGAGCTTCGATAGATCACCTCGTACTCAGTGCTGCTGTTGTGAATGTTCCGCATTTCCATCACAGCAGGTGTGCCCATACTTTCAGTACACTCTACATGCAGTGGCCCCCATGCAGAAACAGGGCTACGGCATGACTCAAAAGATTGAAGTTTCTTTGCTCCCTTGGTAAAGCTTGGTCCCAATGCTTCAAGCCTGGAGTCACCGTATTCTAGTGTGGCAATTTAGATCCTAAACTGTGTTGGACCCAAATTCGCCACCCAGACGTTCACGCGTAGCAATAGATACAACTTGGGGCTACGGTTGCATCGTTCACTTACGTCTCCCTGGGATTTCTGTTAGCAACTATGCCATAGTTGCACAACTTTTTGCATGATCAAATACGGTGAGTTCGGGAAAGCAACGTAAGTCTTGCTTCCTTGACTATTGACGGGTGGGATCTTTTTTCCGTTTGAAGCAAGACCTTGGATTTTCGAAATCGTGCGGCAGTCAACAGCGCCTTCAAGATAGACGTCACCTTCATTGTGTCGAAAGGGATGGTAGTGACTTGCCAAGAGAGATAAGTTCCTCGAACTTTTCTAAGAGCAGCGACGAATGCCGGCGGTCGTGCACTCCTTTGACGAGCCGTACCACAGGCTGCCTGATTGTGACGTTGTATTTTGCAGTTCTGGTCTGTTAGGCCACGTCGCTTTGACCAACCATGCGATCGACGTGTCGGAACAAGGCAGGCGACGTCATCTCGTAACCTCCAGATCGGATGCCGATTCGCCCCTGCGTTGTATCCCGTAGGATCGTCCAAGAAAACGATCTGGGGCGCCCTCCATCACTCTGATGGTGAAAGACATCGACCGTCGTCGGGAATGCCTACCAATGCCGCAGAGGACCTTCTTGAGAGCATGTGATATCCTCGACGAACGCAGGCGGTTGGCATTCACCACGTGCATGAGTCCACGATGGGGTCGATGGATGGCCTCATTCCATCGATCCGCTCGAACGAGCCTGCCTCTTGTGTCTTGCAACGCCAACAGACCTCATGTTACGCACCGTTCTGGCGACAATTGTAGCGGGTGCAGCTGTCTTGCCCTGCCCTGTATTTGCAGATGGAGCGTGCAAGACGGTCCTGGAGGTACTTAGCGAGAACGAAGAACTTTCCACATTGCTCGAGGTGGTCGAAAGCACAGGTCTTGCCGATGCACTTAACGACAAAGAGGCCGAGTATACCTTGTTTGCCCCTGTGAACGAAGCCTTTGACCAGCTCTTGGTTGCAATGGAACAAACTTTGGAAGAACTTCTCGAAGACACTGAAATGGTCAGGAATGGGACCCTTTACCATGTAGTGAATGGTACCATTAAATCAACAGATGTTGCCGCGTATCCGGATGGAATCGTTGTGAATACTCTTCTGGAGGGTGGGACCCTAGTCTTGAATCTGGACAGTCTGACTGTCGTTCCCACCTTTCCATACCCAGCCAACATGATCGACACGGACGTGGAGGCCTGCGGTTCTATTGTGCACACAATCGATACGGTTATGCTCCCCATTGTCCTCGAAGGATAATCAGAGCAGTCGTAAACCCGAAAGCTTTGAGGCAGAACCTCCACCCTCACATACATAATCAATATCCTTGCATTAGTCAACCATTCATATCCAATCATGGAGTCGAACAAAGCAGTCAATCTGGAAAGAAAAGCCGGCTGTAGTCAAGCATTGAGTGCCTTGTTTGTTTTTGCCTGCACACTTGGCACTCCCCTCACCACCAAAGGTTACCCACGGTCTTTACAAACTCGCAAATTCCTTTGATGCGCTTCCTCGTGATTACTTAGCATGGTCGGGGTGTTTCCTGTTGAAGCTCACATGAAAAGATCTTAGGATTCCTCGGAAGTGCATGCGAGGGTTGTCAGCAAACTTTAAGGGGGGTGCATTGAGGTCCAGGCCAACCTTCGTGTAGGAAAACCAGCAATATGCCTGTGGCCAAGCTCGGTACTTTTTTGTCCTATACTTGCAGATGTTGCAGTATCAGGGGTGTATCATCAATGCCGCACTCAGTGCAAATTGAGAACTTATCATTTTCAGCGGTATGGCCGTGGCAAACACAATCCAGTACTCGAATTGTTGAGTTGCCAGAATGCTGGGTAGAGGATGAATGATCTTTTACTTCTGTGGCAACGGGTTCTTGATTGTTACAAATATTCAAGGAAGGACAGACGATGAAAATTTAAGCCAGGTAGACAAAACCTTGCGCACCAAAGAAATCCAGTCCCTGAACAAAGATGAGAGCATGACTCAATCTGAGCTTGACAAAAGGGCTATCATTGCTAGCGTCATTTGAACAGCCTGGCTCGGTGCGTCGACTCCATCCAACACTGCTCCAATCTCCACATTTTTCACACCCCCAGCCACAGGAGAAAAGCAAAAGCACATGTGCTTGGTTGAGCAAGTATCTGTACAAAACTGTTGGACGTGGCCCAGTCTGAAAAGCCAACGTTTAAATGATGTAATCGGACCAATCTTCAATGAACGAGATTTGATCCATCTCCAGTGCTGGATCCACAAAGGGAGCAGTTGGACTTGTATCTTTCCTCTTCAGAAGCCTTACAGGGACACCAACTGCAGTGGAATGAGGAGGTACGCTGGTAAGTACAACAGAGCCAGCTCCAATTTTGGACCCATCACCCACTTTGACGTCTCCAAGCACAACTACGCCGGCACCAATCAAAACGCCATTACCGATCTTAGGATGACGATCCCCAGTTCCTGTCCCACTGCCGCCAAGGGTAACATGATGAAGGATTGAACAATTGTCCCCGATCACTGCTGTCTCTCCAATGACGATCCCAGTAGCGTGGTCAAACATGACACCTCTACCGATGCGAGCGCCAGGGTGAATGTCTACATGGAATATATCGCTAATGCGGCTCTGCAAGGCCATTGCCAAGGTCTTCCTCCCATGTGTCCATAACCAATGGGCGATTCGGTGAGCCTGGATTGCATGGAAACCCTTGAAATAGAGCAAGCACTGACAGTATTTGTCGCATGCTGGATCCCGGTCGAAGACTGCGAGCATATCGCACAGCATATCCTCAGCCAACCCTGGTTCACTCTTTAACACGCTGGTGAACAGTTCCATCAGCTGAGTGCTCAGCAATGTGCTACTTGCTAGCTTGTTTGCTAAAAGAAAGCAAATGCTCTGCTCCAGGGAGGAGTGTCCCAGAATGGTAGAGTATAAGAAGCTTGCTAGAGCTGGCTCCGCCAACGAATCTGCTGTAGCTTCACTACGCACCATCTCCCACAGCTGCTGTGGAGACTTGTGATACTGCTCAGGTGTCCAAGCACAGGAAGGACCCTGTTCCTGCAGTTCCTTCTCCGCATCCGCTTCTCGTACTGCAAAATAGTCAGATGGGGTACTCGGCTTTCCCTCTTCGTCTCCAGCCCATCTATGAACTGGAATGCTGCAGACACGGCAAGATACACAATGCATTGCGTTGTGTCAGTTCAGTGTTTGTTATCTTGCCCTTCCATTCCTCGTGGTCCAAGAGCTACGTAGACGATATTACTCCATCACCCACCACATTCACTTACCGTTCGGTGGACTGATTGGTCCGTTCGGAGGCGTACGATTGCAAGGACGATGCGCTGTCTATCTTTTTCTTCGGTCTGTGTAATGGACTTCGTTCGGACAACGCTCCACTCGTTCCACAAGGGACGCGTCTCGACGAGGCGAGCCGTCCGGAAACAGCCATCACTCGTGGTCTAGACACGTAGCAACTGTTCATCACCACCGCTGTTTTTCGCGTCACTTGGTTGTGCACCTGCGGACGAACGAGGGACGTTGGACGAAAACGTCCACGTTGTGCCAGACCTGGTTCGGACCGACGCGTGCGACCGCGTTTTCCACGTACCACGCGCTGTTTTTCGATCCAGCGGTTGCAGCACCACTTTTTCCTTCTCCTTCAGGTTTCGACGGCACGTTCGAAGCTTCTGGACGCGGCGAATCGCGCGCTTCGCGAGTCGCAAGACGCGCGTCTGTGGGTTCACGAGCCCAGCACGAGCACGTCCACCCCTCCTTTTCGCGTCCCTTCTCTTCCGGTTCAAATCTCGGATAGACCCGGGATCCGTCCGATCGATTGTCCGGTTCCAAAGGAGACGGACCGGGGTGTCGGTTCGTTCGGAGCGAGGACCCAGGAGGGTCCACAGGCACCCCCCCTATGGGTGTGCTACAGGGGCGGAGAGAAGCCCTAGCAGGTACGGGTGGTGCTGGAAAGGGACACGTCGCAGGGGAGGGCCCAGGAAGGGGAAAGGAGACCTTGGTGGATGGATGGAGGCAACCCAAGAGGGGTTGCAAGCAGGACAGTGGCAAGGGGATCCTCACCTAGGAGACAGGGAGAGAGGGAAGGTTGGAAAGCGAACCAATAGATGCCGAGGTTCCAGGGGTCTTGCCAAGCCCAGATTGGTGGGACGGAGATTCCAGTCCAATGAAAAAGATCGATACACTGGGTATGGATGGGGACGTGCAATGGGCACGGCGCAGGAACATCATAGATCTCCTCATCCCCACCGAGAACTAGCAGACCCCATAGCAGACAAACCGAAACCAATCATGGGCTGGATCGAGACCACCGCAAACTCTAAGAGTGTACAGGCAGAGCCATTCGGATCACTTGCTGCCAACGTTCTTCCTCCAACTTCTGCTACAGTGTCATTCCTGTACCACGCTAACGGTCCTGAAAGAAGCTGGGTAGTGGCCTCCGTGCACTACGATAGCTCATTTGCAGGTGCTGGACGAAAATCGGTATGTAATTCCGAGATGGCATGGCCATGTGCAGGGTAAAGCAACACCGGCTGGTACACGGTGTATCGAAACGAGTGCAACTTCACGGTTCAGTGCAGATGAAGGCCAACAAGCTACGTGGCCTCTGATCGAACTCGTAAAAGAGGGTCCTCCAGCCTTTCTTGAGCATCCTCATACAGACTGTGGGGAGATCCAGATGGTTGCTCCGAAAGTTCAGGCGAAGACCTCTGTACTGCTGAATCTCTCTCAAACACCGAGTAAACGAATAGGACTGCTGTCAAGGCAAGGAAAATCGCAACCACAACTGCCGTGATCATGGAAGGCATGCTTACGCAAAGGCCCCCGTGCAGACATCCGACAGCCCTACAATGTTTGGGAATGCCACCAAAGTGCAGTAGAAGATTGGACAGACGGTACCCAGCTAGTGCCAGCTGCTGACGCGTGATATTGCGTGCTCTTGCTTGATACACTTCGTCTAGCATTGTGTCCTCGTACCTATACACTATTTCAACAGCAAGCTTGTATCCTTCCATGGCCCAATCCTGGAAGCTGTGCAGCCTGAATTCATCGTAATGCAAGGGTGGGTACTCTTCCATCAGCCGATCAACCCATCCCTGCAGGTAAGCGTCTCCTTGAGCATTCAATGGCCGCTGTATGGAATCAAACTGTCCGGCAGCCCCGTCCCAGTACTCGTGAAGGCTGACACGCATTCCATCCACATCCACCACTTCCAACTTTCCGTGCGAATCGCCGTTGGGATTTTTTTCCGTATATCGAGTGACACAATGCAGCGGGGAGTGAATCTCTGCCACAAGATGGACTACCCAATGCAGGCCGAACGACAGCTCGAAGGTCTTGTTGGCGCTGCACCCGTCTGGCATCCCGTCGCACTGTCGCAAGGTCGCATGCATATCGTAGAGTATATTGACCAAGTTGTTTTTCGATCGCAAGACATGTTCGTTCGACACGTTGAGCGGTATGGCTTGTGGATTGTACGCGAGATCGATCACGTGCCAGTCTTCCATGGCGTGCACCTGGTTTCGTTTCAGATCGTCGGGCCAGCAAGCGGACGCGGCGAAGGTGTTGTCTTGCTTTCCAGATATTGCGTTGATCAGTTCCATCACTCTCTCGACCTCTGCCCTGTCTTTCCGCGGCAGGTTTCTCATCGCGACCTCTGTTCACTCCTGTGCCGTCAGCACTTGTCTTCGCTTCACTCCGCCTCTCCTTCTCCTCTGCATCCCTCACCGGCGACGACCATGTGTGCAGGGCACACCCATGCGTTTCCCACCATCCACGTGGCCGAGACGGCGATCGCAAGGAGCGCTCTACGCATCGCCGCACGTGTTTCGTTCGACATGTCGCCACGTTCCTTCGCTTTTCCGACACGTGCATGTCCCCTCCCCTCCTCTCCCATCGATACCTCTTCCGATCCCATCGATACCTCGACCGAGATCTCGAACCCCGTCCTTCCCTCGCCCGCCCGGACCGAGTTAAGTGCGACGTTAAGCGATCTTGAAGTTAAGTACAAGATTAACCCTTTCGTCCCCTCGAGGCGCATTGCGTTTTCGCGTTCGACGATCGTGCGCACTTGACTTGGCTTGTGTCGCGCTTGGACGCGTCTGGGATGGCGCCTGGACCTCCGAAGCAGGTGGTGGTGCACCCTCTGGTGCTGCTGAGCGTGGTGGACCACTACAACCGGGTCGCCAAGGACACCAGGAAGCGTGTGGTCGGCGTGCTCCTCGGCGAAACCTCGCGTGGAAGGCTCGACGTCACCAACAGCTATGCTGGTGCGCGACGAAAACCTGCGTGGAACGGGACGATGCGAACGGAAAAGGATAGGTCTGGGTGATGCGGATCCTCCCAGACCATCGGATCGTTGCCGGACGTCGGAAGCTGACGCCTGTGGTGCTTCGCAGTGCCTTTCGAAGAGGACGAGAACGATCCCACCATCTGGTTCCTCGACCACAACTACCACGAGAACATGTATCGCATGTTCAAGAAGATCAACGGTGCGTGAAAGGAGGCATCCACGTACACACAAGAGGCGCACAACGTCGAATGGAAGCGGACGAGCTGACGGACGGAAACGCGTGGAAATGCGACAGCCAAGGAACACGTCGTGGGATGGTACAGCACGGGACCCAAGATCAAAGAGTCGGACATGAACATCAACGATCTCATCGGAAACTACTGCTCGAATCCGGTGCTCGTCATCGTCGACGTCCAACCGCAAGAGATCGGGATCCCCACCAAAGCCTACGTCGTCGTCGAAGAATTGGGAGGCAAGGACGTGATGAAAAGCCAACAGGTATTCGCACACGTGCCCTCGGAGATCGGCGCTTACGAACCCGAGGAAATAGGAGTGGAACACCTGCTTAGGGATGTGAAAGATGCAAGTGTCAGCACCCTGGCCACAGAAGTGAGCAGGAAACTGGCATCCCTGAAAGGTCTCAACTCGCAAATGGGAGACATCAAGAAGTACCTGAAACTCGTGGCAGATGGAACTCTGCCTATCAACCACGAAATCCTCAATTACCTGCAGGAGATACTCAACCTGATGCCGAATCTAGACCTAGAAGAGATGATCAAGTCCTTCGCAATCGAGACCAACGATATGATGCTGGTCATCTACCTGGCTTCCATGATCCGCAGCGTTGCTGCACTTCACAACCTCATAAATAACAAGATGGAGCGTCTTCAATCCAAGGAGAGTACGGCTATTGCCACGGCAACGTGAGGCGATGTGGTCGATTTCCGGTCGGGGAGGCAAAAGTGCCCCGTTTGTAAAACAACGAGATCAAGCGAGGTTCTCCCATTGCTCGTAAAGGCCAGTCTTACGATGGAGGTGGACGGGCATCCTTTCGCGTATTGAGCGAAGCGACTCGAGGTCGATCGTGCACGTCGCAATGCCAGTGGCTGTCGGGTCGTCCAGCTTGGCCACAACTTCCCCCCATGGATTCACGACCATCGAGTGCCCATAAGATTCCCGCTTTGCGTTGTGTTTTCCTGCTTGCGCAGATGCGACCACGTAGCATTGAGTCTCGATCGCTCTTGCACGCAAGAGCACCTCCCAGTGGGCAGCTCCGGTGACTTTCGTGAATGCCGATGGAACGGTCAACAACTGCACGTTGTGTTTGTGCCTTAGGATCTGATACATGAGTGGAAACCGTACGTCGTAGCAGGTTGTCAACCCCATCTTCCCGGCCGGAGTGTCACACGTGACGAGCTGTTCTCCTGGGGTCGTGGTCTTGCTTTCCATCAGCACTGGCCCATTGGGAACATTGACGTCAAAGAGATGTACCTTACGGTAGGTTGAAACGATCTCTCCACCATCATCCAGCAGCAGCTGCGTGTTGAATATCTTCCCTGGCGCGTTCCCCACCTCATGGAAACCACCAAGGTTCAACCAAACCTTCCATTTCTTCGCTAATTCTTGGTACTTCTGCATTAATGGTCCAGTGATGGCCTGTGCCTGTTCGACTGCATCGGTCGGTTTCTCGCCGATGTATGCGAAACATTCGGGCAGGAACAACACACGACACCTTTCTGCAGCAGCTTGTTCCACGAGATCCGAGATCGTCTTCAGATTGCCTTCCTTGCTGCTCGTGGAAGTCATCTGCGCGACAGCCACGCGTGTCGGTTCAGCAGCGTCTCCGTGCAACGATGCGTGGCGCGGCATTCGTTCGGCAGGATTCATCCTTCGCACGACACGGTACAGGTGCGGTGCGTGTCGAAACCAGGCGGCGCGTCTCGCCATACACGAGCGTTGCAACCACGTCCAAACGCGTCGCTGCAACAGTGAGGCAATCCGCGGATCTGACCGAGGAAAGGAGGAGAGGGCAAGAAAAGTTGGAAAAGGATAAAGGTGTAACATGCAAATGCAAGCAGTTCGTTACATCTCCTGTTGGGGGCACAAGGCCTACATGTTGGGAGGAGGCCAGCGCTTCTTCACGATCGTAACAAGGTCAGCACGAGAAGTGGCCAGGGACTTGATGCCCTGCACAAGTAGCTCTTGGCCGGCCTCGTCCATCTTCGCCTCAAAGACATCTTTGTCCACCAACTGCTTTTCCCAATCCTTGAACTCATCCTCGCTGGCCATGTCCACGGACATGGAAGGATTCACGCTATCAAACTGTATAGAACCGTCCGTGATACTTAGGGAATCGTTGTATCCAGAGGCCGTATCGGAGCTCGCAAGTTCTTTCAGCACTTTCTCACCCAGAACTATGAAATCGCAGCCTGCACAGTTGAGCGCATCAGATTTTTTCCGAATTCCTGATGCCATGATCCTCGTTTTGGGATGAAAACAACGTGTGTAGTTGTAAGCCTTTTTGACCAATGCAAGACCTGGGTCATACTCACTCTCAAATCCACTGTCTTCACGAGGCCCGTTTGGATCACGAATCGCACCGGGATGTTGCCTGTACCAGTCGCGAATACGACCGATCGAAATTTGGATCACCGAAGCTCCTGCCTGAGCAGCAGCAGCAACCTGGACGAAGCTACTCACGAGATGCACAAGGCAGTTGGTTCCTTCCTGCTCCAGTACTCTTACTGCCCTAATTCCAGCATAGGTCGCAGGAAATTTCAAGAGAATTTTCTCTTTGTCCACACCACACTCCTTGTACATATCAAGAAGCCGATGCGCATTCTGCACCATGGCTTCTGCGTTGGTGGCCAGTGTCGGGTCAACCTCGGTGGTCACCTTCCCAGTCACACGGCTGGCAAAAGATGCTCCAATGTTGACCACGGCTCTGTCTGCAAAGCAGCTGAACCTTTCTTCTCCATCCTCCTGCGTGCACCCCCCTGACGACAGCGCTGCATGCACCATTCCTTCCACCTCGCGCAGATCGGCGTTTCCTGCATACCGTGTCCAAAGCAAGGTCAGCTGCAGGCTCGATAGGTCCAATGATCGAACGCTCGGTTTTTCGAAGGTTACCTTGCATCAAGCTGCAAAGGACGGCGCTGCCAGCCGAGGCAGCTGCTGGTGATTCATTGAAGTATCCCAGATGGGAGTCGGGTACCACCACGGACAGGCGCTGCAGTGCTTCCAATTCACTCGCGGACGTTTGGTACGACGGCGGCTTGTCTTTTTGCTCGGACGCACGCACTGCCCAGCATTGGTTCCTGCTGGACGCCGTCTGGGAGGGCCGGCTTCTCCAATCGAACGAAGGCGAGGCTGTCCTTTGGCTCGATCGTTTCCTGTTCGTTTTTTCGTTCGAGGGGCGGCATCCCACGCGTCCTGGGCTCGTGACCACCACGTTCATCGTGGACATTGAGCCTTCTGTATCGTTTCGGAGCGTCGGTCAGCCTCGCTTCCCACCTCCAACTCCGCACGTGCTTCGACCGTCGGTCCTTGTTCCAACCTTTTCTCCTCTCGCCGGTGTTCCCGTCTTTCTTTCCTGCACCTTCTGTTTCCTTTCGAGACCCTGGCACGTCCTTCGGGCCGTCTTGTTCGTCGCTTTTCGCGGCTGCAAAGGCGTCGCGCACCACGTGCTCCGAGACGTGCAGTTCACGTGTCGTGATGGATTCGGTTGGTGCCTGGGATCGCACCAACGACAGGTAGACCCGAACCGATTCCCGGTTCGAAAGGAAAACGGTCCCCGATCGAAGCGGGAAGGCGATCGGGTTCGTGGAAGCATTCGTCCTCTGCGGGACCGGGGAGAGACGGGACGACAGAAACCGAGGGATGCCCGAATGTACGGGTCAGGGGTCGGGTGCGCGTCGAGTCCTCGAAGCGACATGCACGCGAACGGGGATCGACCGAGGTGCATCCTCTGCAGGAGCTCGTGCTACCCTCCGTCTCGCAGAGGATCCATCCGACCACGGCCCCGTCTCCTCGAAACCTCTCCGAGATCTCGATACCTTTCGAGAGATCTCGATCAGCGATAGCCGATCGCTCCCTTGCAGGTTTTTCGATCCGTCGATCTTCACGTCCCCTTGCATCTTACGGTAAACTCGACAGGATCTGCACCCAGGTCGTGTGGCAGAGAGATCCATCCCGTCAGATTGAGCGAAGCCGACGGTCTCACGAAGGCGATGGAACTGCGCTCCAGCTAGCACACGCAGCAGGACGAACCCGAAGCGGACCGACCGGTCGAGAAGGGTCCCGAAGAGAGGAAGAGGGGAAATGAGGCCCGTGGAAGCGCACGGACGAACGTGCGGAGGTGCAGCGGGAGGATCGTCCGCCCTTGCCCCCACGAGAGGAAAGGATCCTGCTCGAGGCGTTCGGAGACGTGTTCCCATCGCTAATGGACGTCCGTTGGATTGTAGGAAGCTTCGAACAAGGCACGTGAAACGGTGCTTCGGAAGAAAGGTCGTGTGCGAAGCCGATCCGAGGTTCACAAGCTCGTTCCGAGACGCCAAGAGCCTGAACCAGCAGATCCTCTCCTGCTGGTCGAGCTCGCAGGTTTTCTCGTTGTGGCAAGCCTGGAGGGATCATTTCAACGACGTCAACATCGTCACGGCGTACTATACATTGGCAAAGGTTTGCCTGAATAGGCACGAGTGCAAGAACGTGTTGGCGAGGCTCGAATCGAGCGAGCTTGCAGAGGCCTTGATTGAGGTGTTGCCCCACTGTGGATGCCAATCCATTGCCAACATCACGTTCGCAATGGCCAAGCTGGGGCATGGCGATAGAAAACTGGCTGCAAAGATTGTTACAATTGTCAAGAGGGGTTTGAGCAAGGGTATTTTCGCTGGTGCACCCATCCGGGCAAACAAGAAGGGTGGGGGGATACGAACACAGTTTTATGCACGAGAAGTTGCTAGCATACTCACCTCCATAGCAAAAATGCAGCACGTTTTTACTGCCGAGGATGTGAGAGAAGTTTTCGGTATGGCCTCTGATTCGATTCAGTGGATGGTGCACGCGGAGCAATTTACTGAACTACGCCCTCGTGTCTTGGTAAATCTCAGCTGGTCATTTGCCACTGTGAACGACGTGTACAGGAACCCTGCCATCATGGATGTTCTTGCAACAGCAGCGGCATACACTTTACGCACAGAAGATCTTGCCTGTGACCTCAGTGTGGAGCTGGGAATGCCGTCAGACAGGTACTTCAGCCCCCAAGGGCTTGCGAATTTGGCGTGGAGCTTTGCCAAAGTGAGCCACAATTCCTGGGACCAGAAAGACCCCGTCCCTCTTGATATGACAGATGGCTGGGCTGGATGTTCGGGACCATACAAGGAGCTCTACCACCTGCTTGGTAATGTGGTTGCTCAGCAGCTAACCTTCTTGAAGAAAAATGCTGCAGAAGGTAGGGCCATTCCAAGAGGGCAGTGGAAACCGATTGACTTTGCCCACCTGGCCTGGAGTTTTGCACGAGTCGGCCATCGCCATCCGGACATGTACCCGGTGCTTGTAGAGACGGCACTGGAATCAAGCAGGACCGGACACACGTTCATTGATCAGTTTGATGAACGCTCACTTGCTATGTTTGCTTGGGGAAACAATGCAGCAGTGGGTTGCTACTCCTCTACATTCTTTGATACTGTAGCTGCTAGATACTTGAACCTTCTCTCAGAAAGTGCGTTGAAAGACTGCAACGTCTCCATAGACTCTGCTTCCATGATATTGGGGGCTTTTGCTGCATCCTCGCACTTCTCCAGGGAACTGTTCATTCAAGTCGCGGACTTCTTGCGTTCCATGCTGGAGATGGAAGTGCAAGCGTCACCAGAGTTTTTGTCGCGAATATCCCTTTCTTACGCTGTTGTAGGTCTGCATGCCCAGGACGGTTCAAGAAGAGGGAGGATGGTCAAGGCCTTGTTTGAGGTGATCGGAGACTCCTTCAATAAGAGAGTGTGGGAATTTGCTCCTGGGGCGCTCGCCAGCATTGGTTGGTCCTTTGCCATCATGGGTTTACTTGAGGAGGATTGGGGTCACAGACAACGAGAGTTTTTCCAGCACTGGAGAGCTGCTGTGGCTGTCTTGTCACACGAGCGGGGGGCCTTCTCGACGGAGTCGCTGAGCAAAGTGTACCAGACTGAGCTTGTCGTTCGCATGCACATACCAGAGTTGTACACTGGGGCAGACATTGCAGAGTCTGCCTTCCTCACGTCCTACTTGGAAGGACTTTATCAGGCTGGCGCCGTGGTCAATCTCAGTCAGCAGGCCTGGTCGAAGGGTCTACTTTACGGTCCTCGTCACATGACCTACTTCCACACGGACGTTGCAGAGGTCTTGAGCAGCATGGAAATCCCTTTCCTGGTGGAAGTGGACGGTGGTGCTTTGCTGCCCAGTGGGGAAGATGATATTTTGGACCTCCCCCTGCCTTTGCCGTACTCGGTGGACCTGGCCATCGTCATTCCAGGCATCCCTCCGGTGGCTGTGGAGGTCGATGGTCCAGCCCATTTCACCCGGAATTGTACGCCTCCACTTCCGCTGGGTCGGACGTTGCTCAAGCATGAAGTGCTTCGTAAGCTGGGTTGGAAAGTCGTCTCGGTCCCCTTTTTCGTGTGGGATCACTTGCCAGTGCGAGAGGAAAAGGCCGCATACCTGCGCCATCACTTGGAGCACGTCTTGGGCGTTCGCATCGGCGACGTGGTGGCGGCTGCTCGTTCTGGAGCGTCGCACCCGCACGATTCGTTCGGGCACGTGACAGTTCCAAAGGAGGAGACGAAGCCTTCTTCGGATGCGGTCGAGGACGTCCATGGCACTTGTGCTTCGTCCACCGACGGTTTGCCTCGCGAGGTGTTTCAGGATCGCCTCGAGCGGTTGGACGCGTTGCGTTCGCGTCGTGGCGCGGTTCCTTTGGACGCCTTGCGTCGGGCTGCGATTCGACGTGGACTTTCTCCGCCTTCGTCCACGGATTCCTAACCATCACGTGCTTGGATTCGCCTTGTACGTTTCCCTCCTGTCCTTGTCCCGTATCCGAAGCGTCGCGTCTCGTCGGGAGGTCCCTCCCGTCGGCTTGTGTTTTCGTTCCCCTTGCCGAACGAAAGGTCTCCTCCTTCCCGCCTCCAACCCCTCCCTGCCTTCCCTTGCTCGCTTCCGAAAGCCATCGACGCTTGCGACGCGACGACGAAAGCCGCCATGCCACCGCCGACGACCCCACGTGTCGGAGATCGGAGAAGAAACTCCCTCCTCGGTGGGGTGGAGGGTGGACCCCTGGGCTCTCGGTCGGGTTGGGGGGGGGGGGCCAATCCCGACACGAAAGGCGTTCAACACATCGTTCGAGTTCGCAGGAACGGGATCCTCGTGCAGAAGCAAGCCGACGCTCGACGAAGGGGGGGAGGATGGCGGACGAGAGAGAAGGAACGCGTCCTGGTGGAGGTCCGGAAGGACGCGCGCGGCTGGAAGAGAAGGTGGCGGCGCGGTGGGGGGAGCTGGCGAGGCGCACGGCCGAACGACAGGAATGGACGCTTTCTCCCGAGCTGGAGGCGTCGATCTGCGCGGCGACCATGTCCGCGGTGCGAGACGCGGCACGTGACGTGCGCCAGTTCGCTCGACACGCCGGACGGGACGTCGTGCAGGTGGAGGACGTGTCCCTCTGTGCACGTCGGAATCCGTCCCTTCGGCAGGCCTTGGAGGATCGCTTGCACGTCCATCCATCCCTTTGAACCGTGCTTGGGTCCCTTTGTACCGTCTCCCGCGCCATGCATGGACGTGCGCGGTCCAAACCCGCGTGGTTGGACGTGGAAACGCCATGGATGCGCCGCCATGCATGTCCATGCAACCTGGGCTGTGGGTCTTGGATCGGTCTCCTTCCCCCTTTCGGACGGGTCCACGTGGATCCTTTCCACCGGTTATTGGATCGGGCGTAGAAGGGAAGGACCTCCCTTCTCCTCTCCCTACTTACTTTCTCTCCGATCAAAGCCAGGGGTGGAAAGGAGGAAGCAGCGGGGTCGTGCTCCAGTTGAAAGGGGAAGGATCCACCCACAAAGGGGGGCCACTCCGTCTGGTGCCATCGCGCATTTCCATCGCGCACTCGGCCGCGTTGCGGTGGCCACATCCGACGCGTTTGGGATCGCGACACGGCCATGGCGAGCGGATGGGTGTATTTGCGCGCAGCAGGAGGACTGGTGCTCCATCGTGCACCCGCCTGGGCACCCGCTGCGGCACGTGGGACGTCGGCCAGGAAGGAAGCGCGCGCCGCCTGGGCCGCAGCCAAACGGACCCTGCCGACGGATGCGCCGCTTTCGCGCGTGGTCCTGCTCCGAGACGCCTCGCCTTCTCCGCCACCTCTGCGCCAGGAGATCCGCGAGGAACACGCCCACCACGGGATGGTCGCTTCGGCGGCTTTGGCGTGGCCAGAACGAGCGCAGGTGGTGGACGCCTTTCGACACGTGCGTGGTCGGATGCAAATCGAAGCGGAAGACCGCGAACTGATGCGGTTCCTGCGCCATCTGGACGTGGACGTGCGACTGAGCGCACCCGAAAACCTCCAGGACGCCGCCGCGGCGAAGGAGGGCCGACAGTCCACCGACGAGGTGTGGATGGTGTCGCCGACGTCCTTTGGATTCAACGCCGAAGCGGCGAAGGACAACGCCTTCATGCACGACGTCGAAGAGAAGGAAGGAGGCGGTGGTGGCGCGGAAGACGTGCGAAACCGCGCAGTGATGGAACACGCCGGACTGGTGCACGTCCTGCGCGAACAAGCGGGCATGCGGGTGCGGCTGTTCGCCCACGACCAAGAACACGACACGCCAGACGCGGTGTTTCCGAACAACTGGTTCAGCACGCACGGATGGGAAGAAGCAGGTGCACGCACGTTGGTGACCTACGCGATGAAATCGCCCAGCCGGAGACGAGAGAGGCGGAAGGACGCGATGCGACTGCTCCTGGAAGGACTGGACGTCGAGCGACACGTGGACATGGCCGTGGACGAGAGGAAGGAACCGCCCAGGATACTCGAAGGGACGGGATCGCTCGTGTTGGATCGCGTGCGACGCGTGGCTTACGTCGCCGTGTCGGAACGATCGGACGTGAAGGCCGCGGAAGAGTGGTGTGAAGCATTGGGATACGAACGGCTGGTTACGTTTCACGCCACCGATGCCCTTGGAAGGCCCATCTACCACACCAATGTGCTCATGGCGGTGGGCACAAGCATGGCCGTGGTGTGCACGGAGAGCGTGGAGGATCCCAAAGAACGGCAACATCTCCTGGCCACGCTGGAAGAATCACACCAAGTGGTGGAAATCACCCGGGAACAGATGAACGCCTTCTGCGGGAACGTGATCGAGGTCCAAGACCACCGAAGGTTGCCCTGCCTTGCCCTGTCCACAGGGGCCATGAAAGCTTTCACCTCCGATCAAGTCAAGACCATGAAACGGCACCTGGCTGCTTTCTACCATGCGCCCTTTGGCACCATCGAACGCGTGGGAGGAGGCGGTGTACGCTGTGCCATTGCGGAAATCTTCTAAAACTGACGGCCAACGCACTTGTTAACTTGTCTGCTTCAACAACAGTCCTTCAGACCCACCCATTCTACATCCCTATCAAAATCATATAAGAAATCACCTGTCTACATGCTTGTACCCGTTCTCGGACCTGTTCAACATTGTCAATATCACGCCATGCCGCGGCAAGAACCGTGTGGCTCTTGCCAGTCACGGAGTAGATCACGTGTAACCCAGGCCTGCTCCCACGAGCAGCTCCCTTGTTCGAGGATCATCCGAGATGTCTTGGGATTCTGCTTGCGTACCCACTTCCTGATACAGGCCGTTGGGGTCGTACTGGTAGTCGTTGTCCTCCCTCAACATGCTCTGACCCAGGCCGGGTATGGATCCCGCGCCAACAAAGGGCCCGGGCTGGATCGCACTGCCTTGCTGCGCTGCAGGCGGGACAAAAAACCCTTCTGGTACCGCCATAGGATGGGCCTGTCCCATCGCATAGTTGTACATGGGAGGCGCAAAAGCTGGTGCGGCTGAAATCGGACCAGGTTGGAATGTCACTGGAAGTCCAAAGTGAGCAGTTCCAGAACCAGTATAGGGGCTGTGGTACTGGAAAGCTGATCGCTTCTTGGATGTGTACATCTGTCTTGGCTTGGAGAACTGCACCATGGATTGCTTCAGATTGTTCAATGGTCCCTCCACAAGGCATTCTGCCTCCTTGAAATGCACGAGCAAGCTGTTCCACAATGGCTCTGTTGAGAGAAGTTTGGGATTACCCAGAATGATCAGCCCATACTTTGCACGCGTAAGAGCCACGTTCAATCGGCGTGGATCTGAAAGGAAGCCGATTCCTGATTTTTCGTTGGAACGGACACAGCTCAGAATTATGATGTCTTTCTCGCGCCCTTGAAATGCATCCACGCTCGCAACCTCCACGTCCATGTAAACATCCCGGTGCAGAACACCATGGGTGGTCATGTGGTTTACGATGTAGGCTCTTTGGCCTTCATACGGCGTGATCACTCCAAGTTGATCAGGTTTCATGCCTGAGTTCAGAAACATGGTCACCAGCTTTTCAACATTCGCAGCTTCCATTCGATTGAGGTAACTGGTGCCACTTGCGCTGATCTCTTCCTGACCCAGCTGGACATAGAACATCATGGGCCGATTTGAAACAGGCCATTGCAAATGTGTTTGCTTGATGTTTCTATCCAAGTCAGTTACCCCGTTCTGCAGGCTGCCGTCGTAGAATGCATTAGACGGGAACTCTGACAAGCTTGGGTGCATGCGGTACTGCACAGTCAGACGGATTGGCTTGATACCCAAGCAGATGAGTCGTTCAAACAAGCTCTTTCCTAGACCGGCGCGCTCAGAAGCCTTGCACATGATCACAGGTCCAAGTTGGCAATGATCGCCTACAAGGACCACTTGTTTCGCGCCCTTTACCACAGGAATGAGGCATTCGGGTTCTGTTGCTTGAGTTGCTTCATCAATCAAGATTCGCTTGAACTTGAACTTTCTGAGCCTGGGATCACCTGCCCCAACACAAGTGGTGCAAATGACATCCGCACTGCTAAGCACCTCCCTCTCTGCGGCAAACCTAGCAGAGCGGTAACGTTTGTCATCTGCCATGCTAAGTTCGCCTTGTTCCTCCCTGAGCTGTTTTAGCTTGGTAAGGTTTGTATGTCCAGGTAGATCTAAATTGTCCACTTGGTAGTGAAGGGTAAGATGCCCAACTGATGTCACGACATCCTCCCTTGACTTGGCACTCAAGCGCACAACTTTCAACCCAGTCTTGCTGATTCTCTCAGCAAGTTGGTCAACTGCAATATTTGATGGAGCACAAACCAACACCTGCCCTGTCCCTGATTTGACCAAGTGGTACACGATGGTGGAGCTTGTGACAGTTTTACCGGTTCCAGGGGGACCTTGGATCAAAGTGAGCGGTGATCTCAGAACCTGCTTCACAGCTTCGACCTGCGGATGGTTAAGCTCAGGGAGTCCAGGTGCATGAAACTTCTTGGGCATCTTGTTCGAGCTGATGGGCTTCATCTTGATGTGGTGGCCACAGAGCTGATGATAGAGGCAGCTGCTCATACTGTTCTTATCGCGAGCAAACACGTTCATGGCCATCTGCATACGATCGTAGGAGGTCGATTTCCAGATATATTCCACATGAAAGCCTGTGGTGATGTCAGTCGGTGCTCCCACATTGCTTCTTAGTTCCAGGGCAACTTCCTCCGCGGCCGTCATTTTGATGACGATCCCATTGGCCTTGAAAGGCTTCCCATCTTGTCCACGTGGGTGTGAAAGCTCCAGCTCGTCTCCCAGCATGAGTCGCAGTTCATCGTCGTTGAGGGGAACACGGAAGTAGGCCACCCTTTTCTTGTTGAGCCCCACGTCCCATCTGACGCTCACGCCACTCTTGGATTGCGACTCTTTGGTTGCCTTGTCGTAGTCCGCTTCGAGCTTGAGCAAGGGGGAGAAGACGCTGATGTAGCTGTATGCATCTTCGTACGCCAGGCTGACCGGAGCGACATCTTGATCATGCTCCTTCTGTTCGGTGTCCTCCAACGTAGCGCTTGGGTTGGTTTTCCAAAGCTCTTCGAGTGCATTCGCCTGCGCTGCCGTGATGTGCCTGGCCCTGAGTTTTTCCGCTTCGCTAGGGACTTTGACGAGCCAAGGCAGGAACTGTTTGTCTTGGATGAGGGCTTGCCACTGGCTGAGGTCCCAGTCGAGTGTGTCTCGTCCGGCAATGAACGTCTCTGGATCCCTGGCCAGGAGCACCACGACGTTTTCGGTGCCGGACTGCACAGGTACGAATCCCAGCTGGAACACGTTGCGGATGCCGGTGACATAGCACTCGAGCACGGTCTCTCCAAGGGGGCTGTCTCGATGCAGGGTCACCTCTTTGTTTTTGGAGCGCACGAGATGGTAGACGATGCAGGAGGCGGGCAGCGTGCCGCTCCTCGCGTTGCAGAACCACTTCCCGGTCTTGTTGCAACGCACGATGCACGCGGGGTTGTGCACGCCGCAGTAGGCGCAGCTCTGCGTCGGCAGGTTCCCTTCTCGCAGCAGCTCTTCCTCGTCCTCTTCCAAGGCCAGTTCCGAGACCCCCTCCGCCAGCGCCTGCGCCTCTTCCGCGCTTCGTTCCAGCGCGGCAAGTGCGTCTTCCATCACACCGCCGCCACGCTCGCAATGGCGTCGATGCCACCTGGCGCGTCTTCCCCTTTTCGACTGGGGACAGTCGGGGAACCTTAGTCCCATTGCATCCCTTTCGACCCGCTTTTGTCCCGTGGGAAGGCGCCCTTGACCCGATCCATCCAGGAAGGAAGGGGGAGAAAGAGACAGACAGACAAGGGGATGGTGTGTGGGAAAAGAAGACCAGTCAGGCGCCGAACCGTAGGATTTATTGCACCAAAAGATGTGCAGGTGGTGATTGGGATGGACGCAAGCATGGATCAGGCCCACAAGCGCATCTTCCGCTTGGGAACCAAATCGCTGAAATCCAACTCGTTCAGCTTGAAGGCCAGGATGAAATCGTTCTCCGTCAGACCACCAGCTGCGTGAGTGTAGAGCTCCACACGCACCTGGTTGTAACTCGTCAGATGGAGGTCCGGATGGTGGCCTTCCGTTTCTGCCACCTCCCCGACTCGCTGGAAACAAGTCAACGCACTGGCGAAGTCCTTCATCTTCCATTCTTGGTACAAAGAAAGCTTGTCTGCGGAGGATTTTCCCAAACGCCATCCAGGAACTTGGTTCCTCAACCTTTCCACGTCTTTCTCGCTCAGTATCGGGGTGTTGGCATCGCAAGGAACACACTTCTTCGTCCCCAAACCCACAAGGTTCGCAATGGCATCCGGTGCACGGATTTGATGTTCCGTGTCTGCGTTTCCCAGCGGCTTGTTGCCGAAGCCGGTTTCTATTTCGGCTTCGAATGGATCGCGAGCACCGATATCCTGCAGCAATACGTAAATTCCGGGAGATGGTGTCAGCTCTGGCGATTCTTTCGACTACGGCGAAGGTCGAACAAGCGCTGGGTCCGTCCTGCGCCACGTACTCCACCGATCATTTCCGAACCACGCGCGAGAACGCTCCTCGTCGGAGGCTTGGTTCTCACACGCAGGGGAAAGCTCGACGTCCTGAACGACATCCGGGGTGCGTTATGAACAGCGTTCGTGCGCACACGCGCGAAGCAGGCGTCCATGACGTCGGTCGAAACGCGCGAAGCCTCTGGCGCCGCCTCGACTGCGTCTCGAAGGTTCTGTCCGATTCTATCCGGACCGTACCCGGGTTCGATCGACGTTCCTGTGCTGGGTTGAAAGGGATAGTGTCCGGGTTCAGATCGGGTTGGAACCGGCCTCCCCGATGGGATGCTTCCTCACCACAACTTCAGGCACGTGATGGAGAAGCCTGGAACAACAGGGTCGCATCGATGGACTGCAGAATCATCCAACGGTTGGAGGGTCTGGGACGATGCAAGTGGTTTCCTGAGAACCCGAATTGGATTTCCAAGGATACAGAACGGGTAGGACGGGGCGGTACGAACACGGATATCTCCATGAGGACCGTCGCCAACCTAGCGGTGGAACGGTCGAGTATAAATGGGTTGTGCAGCAGTATTCTCGCCACCCCAGACTCTCTATAATATGGGCGAATGCTTTGCCTCGACAATGCTCTCTCTCGTTCCTTTGCAACGTGCAACACATAGAAGTATATCCCGATATTGTGATGTTAAGAAGGTGGAAGATGCCTCGAAGCTCGTGCCAAATCCGACCTCTGGGGCTCGATTCCATGGGAATGGAAGCTCTGAGCTTACAGGACCTAAAGCAGCAAGGGATTCAACGATCTACGTGGTAGGAAACGCTTGGGATGAAGATATCTTGATGTGAAACACGCCATGTGGTCCTCGCCAACAATTGCAAGAAGTGAATTCGGGTCATTGGAATGTCCATGGAGAGCATGGTAGCAACGTTACGAGCATTCTTCGGATGAATACTAGCAAATTGCGCTGCTACAGAGTTGCTCCGACTCCGATGTTCCAATCTAAATGTGCCAGGGGGTGCACACATGGAAGGAAATGATAGAGCGGGCCAGGCATGCGTTCCGCTTTGCATCGACACAGCCTGCTTCGCATGAAGGTGCTTTGGAATAGAAGGCAATGTGCAGGACATTCGATGACCAAGTTGTGAAGAACAATGAAATGAGATGGAGAAGCACCATTGTCCACCATATCAAGCATTCCAAAGCAAGACACTCAAAGTTACAGAAAGAACGAGTGATTGATGCACTCTGAAAACCCTGAAAAACAAGAGGGCAACATTGTACAAAGAGGGACCAAAGCACGAGCTCAGCCGTTGCCTTCGCTGACACCAACAGCCATGTTGTTGCTCAACAATCGGCCCTCGTCATCTAATGTTGGTGGATTTTCTACAAGTACAGTCTGTGGGGCAGGGTGGCCATGCTGTTGTTGCTGCTGTTGCTGTTGCTGCGAGTGTGTCTGGTTGTTATTTCCAGAACCAACTTGCGTGATGTAATTGCAAACTGAACATTTCACAGAATGTGCACCATGACTATAAGCTAACATTGTTTGACAACCTCCACAGTTCACATGTGCCAGTGGATGGTTTTGTATTCCCACATAGTTCAGCGTATGGCACACAGAGCACTGCACGTTGGTTGCACCACGAAGGTACATGAGCAATGTGCGACAATGACCGCACACCAGTTGTGCCATATCTGTAGCACTCTGCACCGGTGTTACATGACTGCAGAGTGCACAACGAACGTTCTGAGCACCGTGCGGATGCAGAAGCAAGGTCCTGCAACCACCACACACAATTTGTCCTTGGTTGGGTGGACTGTGGTATCGCCCACCGCCGTTCGAGGTGGAAGGTTGCATTCCTTGCGGCCGGGAGCCGCCAACTTCACTCTGATTCAAATAACTACCTGAATGAGACGCGTGTGATGTCATATGCAACCCCGTCGGTCGGTCTCGAACACAACTAGGAGGTTCGACACGAAGCACCTATGGTGTTCCTAGTGTCGACTCGGCTCCTTCCACGACCGGTTTCAGGCTCCACAACCGGTCGCCGACCAGTTTTCCAACGACTTGGTCTCGATGCCAGGCCTGACGGACGTTTTTCCTTCCTACTCGTTGCGCCACTTGCGCGTCTTTGGTTCCCACTTGGTCCGCCTGTCTGGTTCGGGCTGCTGCGTTGCCTTCGACCCTCTTCGTTTTCGCTTCCGTTCGTGTCGAGTCTCGCTCGCGGGTCCACGCAGTTTCTCCTCTCAATCTTCCCGAGGGGACGGTGTCGCGGATGCAGTGCTTTTCGGCGGCGCAGTCGGCTTCGTCAACTGCGGCACGCGCGTGGAAGCGGACTCGTCCTTCGTGTCCAATCTTCCAATCCCACGGATTCTGTTCCTCGGGCCACGTGGATGGAACTCGGGAGGGACGGGCTGTGTCCCCAGGAAATGGGAGTCGGAGGGCGGATGGCGCAGAGGATCCCCGGACGGGATGGTGGATCTGTCCGTCCTTTCTCGTCCGGAAGGGATCGGTCAGGATCCCATGGGAATGCCGGTTCGAAAGGGAAGAAGCTGGGGTTCGATCGGAGATCGCGCTGGGGTTCGATCGAATCCATAGAAAGGGGGGAAGACCGCCTTTTCCTCGAAGGCCGTGCAAAAGACCACCGGCAGACCGAGGCATGCATCCCACAACTTCCCGCTCGTCGGTCGGAGCTCGCAGAGGCTGCCCCTGAGGCTGTCGTTCCGAAGAAGCTTCGATCCTTCACGAGAGCACCGAAAACCCCTCCATTGAAGATTCTGGATAAAGCCCTTGGTGAACCACATCCCCCAACCTGTTCCCCAAGCTGTGACTTACAAACAGGACACGATATTGCAACGTGCAAACGGATGCAGACCTAGCGCACCAGGTCGAGAAAGCGGACGTTTCAGTCTTGCTGGACGTGGAAGGATCGCGGGGGGGAGGGTTTGCGCCATGGGTGCTTGGCACAAGCCACATGTCTTCCCTGGAGAAGCTTCAAGAGTGAACGCTTGTCCTCCCACCCCGAGTAAGGGAAGAGGGTTGGTGAGTCGTCGTTGTGTTCTACTCGCCTTTCTCCACGATTCTTTGGCACCCCCCCCTCCTGAACAGGGGCCACTGCTCTTCTCATACCCACAGTTGATCCCATCGATTTCGTGGGCAGAAAAAGTAGCGACACCCTGTTAGTCAATTGGTTGTATCTCGGTACAATCATGATGGTTCACTCGAGTCACCCCAGTTCGGAGAAGATACTCCCACCCCGATGGTTTCGAGTCTCGGAAGGGATCGAAGGGACTGGGTCACCCCGTCACAGAAGACTGCAGTGGTAGGTAGCCTGTAGTGCATGGGACTGTAGCACTGCCCCCCACCTGATATACTCCAGTGGAGTGTCAGAAGGGACTGGTAGAGAGAAGTGTGGACGCTTGCTGCTGTGTTGGACTCGTGAGCCTACGAGAAGACCTGAAGAGCACGGCAACTGGAACCGTTGGAACACACGTACAGTCAAACTTGGAACCTGGTTTGTGACTCGCACGCTCGTGAGTTGAACTGTAATACTAGGTAGTGAATTACTGGTGATAATTATCGATCTCTCTCACCCAAAACCCACTGAGAAAGACTATTCGGACAACAGGTTAAGAGCCTTGACAGAATGGCAGAAGCTGCAGGAGCAGCAGAGGTGTTTGAAGACACACCGACGATGAGCGCAAGCTCAGGACCACAAGTGGTGTCCTACAGGATAGATTTATCCAAGGTACCTGAGTTGGACCATTCCAACTGGATTTGTTGGAAGGAAAGGATGATGAATGTGTTGGTTGTCGCTGGCTTGCGAGATACTCTCGATGCCACGGAGGACGGACCAACAGGCATGAAGAGGAGCCTGGTAGCAAGAGGCGCTATCATGCAGACCTTGAGATCTGAGGACTTGCTGTCCCTCAGAAATCTGCAGGAAGCCAAAGATGTATGGCAGAAACTGAACAGAAAGTATGATCTCCATACTGAAGTAAGTGCACAGGCAGCCCTCGACGTGTACGATGGAGTTGCGATGCATGCTGGTGAAAAGATCAGCAAGTTCATGGAGAGGGTGGAATCACTTGCCAATCTGGTGATGAACACTGGAAGAGTGGTTTCAGAGGAGGACATGTGCAGGAAGGTGAAAAGAGGATTGCCGTCCGAGTATCGGCCTGTCCAGTTGTCGATACAGGCGTCCGGAGTCCCGCTCACGATGGATTACTTGAGAGCTCAGTTGTTGGCATTTGAGATGACTTTGGACAGCAAGCCCAAAGGCTTGAAAGCTTCTTTGAAGAAGGGCAAAAACAGAAAGCCCAAGAAAGGGCCTGGCAACAAGACAGCAGTTTGCTGGCATTGTGGAGAGGCTGGGCACATCAAGCCCCACTGCCCCAGGAAGAATGAGGACATCAGTAAAGGAACTGATGCTGGACATGAAAAAGCAAATCATACTGCTTTCATGGCATCAGCCATTGAACAGGATGTTCAGCTGTCCAGTTGGATCGTGGACAGCGGTGCCACCGAGCACATGACAGGATGCAGAAAATTCTTTGATGACACCCTGGAGAGTGTCAATGGTAAAGAGATCAGTACTGCAGGTGGGAACCTTCCCATTGCAGGTTCTGGAGATGTGTATCTCTCCAGAGGAGGACACAACATTGTCCTCACTGGTGTACTCTTTGTGCCTGGACTGAAATACAATCTGTTTTCAGTACCCAAGGCAATTTCTGCAGGAGCCAGTGTCACATTTGATGACACAGGCTGCACCATCAAGAAAGGTGAAGTAGAGCTGCTGGCACAGACTCTACAGGATGGATCAATGGCACTGCTGACAGATGCAGAACTGTGGCATGCCAGGCTTGGTCATCCAAGTTTGTTTGTGTTGAAGAGCATGGGACTGCCAAGTCAGCTTCCCAAGCCATGTGTGGTGTGTCCTCAGGCCAAGATGACACAGAAACCACACCAAGCCATCAAGCAGACTTACAAGCCACTGGATAGGATCTCATTTGATCTTATGGGACCAGTAGAACCTGAAGCACTGGGAGGTCACAGGTATGTTGTGACTGCAGTGGATGCTGCCACCAAAGCCTGCAAAGTGCACCTGGCACCAAGCAAAGATGCAGCAGCAGGATTTGTGAAGGAGACTATCAGTTGGTTTGAGCAACGTGGAGGTTGTTCTGTCAAAGCCATCAGAACAGATAGAGGCAGTGAGTTCCTGAACAAGGAACTGATGGAGTGGCTGAAGGACCGTGGAATCATCCATGAGAAGACTGCTGGATATGAACCTCAGCAGAATGGACAAGCAGAACGGTTAAACAGAACACTTATGGAGGGCACAAGAGCCCTGCTGATACAAAGCAACATGCCCCATTCATTGTGGGGTGAAGCAGTCAGGACTGTTGCTTATGTGAGGAACCTGGTACCTGCAAAAGGTACTGGTGATAAAAGTCCTGCTGAAATGCTGACAGGCAGCAGTATAGACCTAAATCTGTTGAAGGTATGGGGTTGCAAAGCCCTGGTGCATGTTCCTGAAGAGAAAAGGTCAGGAAAGTTGGCTCCAAGAGCCCAGGAAGCTGTCTTCATTGGTTATGAAAACAGCAGCACATACAGATTTTTGGTGAATGGACAGTTGGTGCTGTCCAGGACAGCAGAATTCTTCGAAAGTGAGCCAGGTAAGCTACATGGTTCATTTGGAACACAAGAATTGGTTATACCTGATCTGCTTGTTGAACCTGGAAATCGCCCGTTGAGCGATGTTTCCGAAAAAGCAGAAAATCCCCCTCAGCTCCTGGAGAGCGGTAAAAGCAGTGATCAGATGGTCACAGGTGGTCAAACCAGTGTGGAAAGTGTTGTTGGTGATGGTATAGCTGATACCACAGTACAGGAAAACCTGGAAGGAACAGCACCACATGACCTGGAAAATGACAATGTGAAAAATGCAGGAATTATTTCAGATTCTGATGCAGAAAGTCGTTTTGATGAGGAAACCGACTTAACGGATCAGAATGAACAAAATAAAACGTCAAGCGAAACAAGAGAACTTCAAAGTACAGAAAAATATCATTTAAGGCAACGACAAGACGTTGACTACAGGAAACTTGCTCTTGGTTTGAAGGCTGACGTGGAATCTGAAAAGCTCCCTGCAGATTTTTCTGGTTATGAAGAAGCTATGGAAAGATCTGACGCTGATCTTTGGAAAATGGCTGTCGAAGATGAAATCAGATCGTTGTATGAGTCTGATACATGGAAA
The DNA here is from genome assembly GCA_020975725.1 of Picocystis sp. L7. Taxonomy (NCBI): domain Eukaryota; kingdom Viridiplantae; phylum Chlorophyta; class Picocystophyceae; order Picocystales; family Picocystaceae; genus Picocystis; species Picocystis sp. L7. The sequence goes on from QXJR01000003.1 coordinate 975,021, forward strand.
GTTGCGGATCTCCCTGCCGGAAGAAAAGCGCTGGAGACCAAGTGGGTCTTCAAGATCAAGAAAGATGCCGCCGGTAACGTTGAACGCTACAAGGCGAGGCTGGTGATCAAAGGTTTTCAGCAAAGGGAAGGCATTGATTTTGCTGAAATATATGCACCTGTTGTGAGTAAAACAGCACTCAGAATGTTCTTGACAGTAGCAGCTGTGCAAGACCTGGAACTTGAACAACTGGATATCAAGACTGCTTTTCTGAATGCAGATCTTGTGGAAGACATCTACATGAAGTTTCCAGAAGGGGTACAACCTGTACCAGGAAAGGTGTTGAAGCTTAAGAAAAGCTTGTATGGCCTGAAGCAAGCACCAAGGATGTGGAACAAGCTACTGACCACTACCCTGAAAGAGGTGCTGGGCTGTGCGTGCAACGGTGTTGAAGAATCTGTGCTGCTCTGCAGGTCAGATACTTCAGTGTGCTACATATGTGTGTATGTGGATGATATCCTGCTGGCTTCAAGTGACAAAACATTACTGCAGAAGGTCATTGATGGACTGTGTAGTAAGTTTGATGCAAGACACTTGGGGCCTGCTCACTTGTTCTGTGGTATGGTCATGACCAGGAACAGAAAAAGCAGGATGATGCACTTGTCAGAAACTGCAAAGATAGACAAGATGCTGGAAAAGTTTGGAATGGAGAATGCAAAGGAGAGTAGAGTACCACTCTCTGAATGCATGAAACAAGGAAAGGTAGAAAGTGATGAGGAATTGGTTGTGCAGTACCAGCAGTTGGTTGGACAATTGCTTTATTTGTCAACAACGGTACGGCCTGATATTGCCCATGCAGCAGCGGTGCTATCCAGATACATGAGCAAGCCTGCTCAGGAACACTGGAAGGCAGCACAAAGAGTATTGAAGTACTTGAAAGGAACCAGAACACATGGTCTGTGTCTTGGTCAGCATGAACCTGTATCAGCAAATGCAGAAATGGGTTTGGAGTTGACAGGATACTGTGATTCTGATTTTGGAACCGATGTGGACACAAGGAGGTCCAGGACTGGTTTCTTGTTCCTGCTGAATGGAAGCCTGGTGGCATGGTATAGCAAGTTGCAGAAGACTGTTGCCACTAGCACTGCAGAAGCAGAATACATGGCTGTGAGTGCTTGCGTGAAAGAAGCACTGTGGATCAGAAACTTCTTGGGAAGTTTGATGAACGGTACTTGGGATGGCATCCCAATACTGAATGACAACCAAGCTACTTTGAGGATGATCAATGATCTGAATTCAGTTTCCAGATCAAAGCACATTGACATCCAGCATCACTTTGTACGAGAACGTGCAGTGCGTGGTGAAGTGAAATTTCACTACTGTCCCACGGACATCATGTTGGCAGATTATCTCACGAAGATATTGCCATCATCAAGATTTGAAGAGATCAGAGATGCTCTTCATGTTGTGAAGAAACAAGAGTGAATCATGATTGAGGGGGAGTGTTAGTCAATTGGCTGTATCTCGGTACAATCATGATGGTTCACTCGAGTCACCCCAGTTCGGAGAAGATACTCCCACCCCGATGGTTTCGAGTCTCGGAAGGGATCGAAGGGACTGGGTCACCCCGTCACAGAAGACTGCAGTGGTAGGTAGCCTGTAGTGCATGGGACTGTAGCACTGCCCCCCACCTGATATACTCCAGTGGAGTGTCAGAAGGGACTGGTAGAGAGAAGTGTGGACGCTTGCTGCTGTGTTGGACTCGTGAGCCTACGAGAAGACCTGAAGAGCACGGCAACTGGAACCGTTGGAACACACGTACAGTCAAACTTGGAACCTGGTTTGTGACTCGCACGCTCGTGAGTTGAACTGTAATACTAGGTAGTGAATTACTGGTGATAATTATCGATCTCTCTCACCCAAAACCCACTGAGAAAGACTATTCGGACAACACACCCCCGGTTACCCCGAGTAATGTTTCCTTTCGACCCGCATCAAGGGCGGGTTGGAACCAGGAACGAAACCAGGACAAACCGAGCGAATGTCCACTCCACGTCACGTAAACACGATGCGTGGCTGCGCGACCTCGAGGCAGCCGACCGCGAAGGCAGAATCGCGATGCTGGACGTCCGAGTGCGTGAAAAGAAGGAATTGGAAGCACACCACCTCGGCAAGGGGAAGGCGCTTCGAAGCCAGTGTCGGTGGCTCACCTGTCGGCGGACGTAGCCACAGGACTTGGGCCGTCTCGGCGAAGGGGCAAGGAGATGTGGAAGGTAATGCCTTCGAAGGATAAGAGCGACTCAATGCGTGCAGCGATATGATTTCGTACGACTGACTTTGTGTGGTGCCCGACGGAAAGAAAAAATTGTGTTCGGGAAGCCGTCCGCCCCTCGCGAGATGTACCAGAAATATGCCGACGCGGCGAGGACTGCCTTGCTCGAGAACTTGCAAGCGGACGAATTCGACGTGCTCGAAGCAGCTTTGCAAGTTGCTGCGGAGGACGACGCCGTGAAGACGCAGTCGGTTGTGCAACTTCCCGTTCAGTCCTACGTGCGCAGAAGAGACCGAATGGCAGACGAGTTCGCGAAGTTCTACCTTCCGGATGATAGAAGCTCCGAGAACATTCTGAAGGCTCTAGAAGAGTACATGTTTGATACAATGAAGTATAAACTTGCCGTGATCGAACTGGAAGTTTTCAGCAGCTACCGCACCTATGCGCACCACGTGCTAGCACAGAAATGCGGCAACAGTGTTGGCCTTTCGATTGTGCTGGGGGGAATGGTTTACAAGCTGCAGGAGAAGGGGGTGATAGATTTCGATGTATCATACGTGGTGCCAAACTATGGAGCGGTACCAATGCTAGTTTTGGGCGCCGACAATGACCCGTTGGGATCTGAGTTTTCCTCTGTGTCATCGTGCTTCAACCGGCCAGTTACGGATAGGACACTGATATACATGCTGTTGGATTCCTTGAAGAAGTTTTTCTGGCCTTGGGATTGGCCAAGTGGTAGCGAATCCGGGTTTTTGCCCGCAGCAGAGGCTGCTGTCTCCAACAGCAGGGTCGGCACAGCTGCAGCTGGGACTGGTATTATCCAAGCTTCAGGAAGACCTTTTGGAGACTTGGAGCGGGCTTTGCTTTCCACCGAGAGACTGGTTGATTGTGGTGCTTCCTCGACCCAGATGAAGGACAAAGGGGTCCTTCTGTACCACTTGAAACGTTACGAAGAATCTTACCATGCGTTTCAGGAATATGTGGGCAAGCGGTCCTCCGAGGCATCGGCCGCACTTTCCCCTGAGCACGTTGATCTGGGCTCCGATCACTTTGAAGAGGGGGGACGGGAGGCGACCCTCCTACGAGACATGTTAGCTCGTCTTCCCTTGTTGATCACGGAGAGCCAATGGTCCGAGTCCATGGATCCTTGATCTTCCATCCTTGGTCAAGTTCTGGTTTCGCATACCTTCACCCCCTTCTCTTTCCTTCCTCCCCTTCTGGATCGGTCCCTTGCCCCTACTGTCCCCCCGGGTCCCTCGGGTTCGAAAAGGACCAAGCACGTGCTTGTCCACACCCCAGTGGATGGGGCACAGCCCTTGAGCACGTGATCAGGGGAGTCTCGATCCCCATTCCGAACGACGGTTGGCGGCGCATCTTTCGACAGGCTGGAACCGAGAGGGGGATCCCATTTCCCTCCCGAGGGTTTCTGGCCCCGGCCCGGCCGCCTTCCTGCGGCATCTGTTCCCGTTCGCCCCATCCTTCGAGGCGTTTCTCCTTCCTGATTCTCCCACGTGGTCGCCACCCGTCGAGGAGGAGGTCGGACTGGGAGGGGGACGCCTGGCCTCTCGGACGAGCGTCTCTTCAGAACGAGGAACCAACGCCATGGCACGCTCAGCATTGAGCGAAGCGCTGAAGCAAAGCGGCTCGAAGGATGGAGACAGTGCATCCGGGGACGAGGAGATCCGACTGGAACGCAGGAGCTCCTCGGTGGTCCTCACGCCGAGGATGTCCACACTCGCGGAAAAACAGGAGACCGGAGCCTTCTCCCTCGAACGGATGAGCTCGCTCTCCCAAAGCCTACAAACCAGGCGTAGAGGCGGTGACGAAGAAACCTACCTGCTGCGGGAAAATTCGCTGCCTGTGGACGAAGGGGTTGTGGCGTCTCTCAAGAGTAACTTCCTCAGCGAAGCTGCCATTGATGCACTGCCCCCGCCCAACAGCAGCCTCCAGAGGGAGCGCATCCTGAGGGAGACGCCTCAAAGCCCGACCTTTGAAGTTTTGAATCGCATTTCGTTCCAGAAATTGACGGATCAGAGTGCAAAGGGGCAGCAGCTGCGTCTCAAGCTGCTCCGAGGATCAGTGATCGTGTTCTTCCTTGCTGGATATGAAGGGAAGCGCTTCGTGTACGAGACTGCAAAAAAACTGGGGGTGCGATGTGTAGTGGTGGATGGCCCAGACTGCTGGGTAAGCCAGCTTGAGGAGGAGGGGATCATTGAGAAGTTTATTCCACTGGATATGACAGAGGCCGAAACTGTCTTTGAGAGAACGCTGGAGGCTATCAAGTCTATGGGTGTGGACCCAGATGGTATCTGCACCTTCTGTGAAGTTGCTGTACCAGTCGTTTCCCGCTTGAGCGAGCAGCTTGGACTTCCTGGAAATCCGCCAGCGGCAGTAGATATGGCAAGGGACAAGCATGCTACCAGAGAGGCCATGAGGAAAGCCGGCCTGCCTTCGCCAAAGTGTTGCCTCATTGAGTCTGAAGCAGACTTTCCAAGGGCTGTAGAGGCGGTGGGATTTCCAGCGGTGATTAAGCCCATTAATGGCGCTGCATCGATCGGTGTGGTGCGTGTAGACAGCGAAGAGGATCTTCGTAAGCAGTACAAAAAGGTGAGAGCAGAAATGAAATACGCGGTTGTCAAGTCCGGAGCTTTGACTCAAGGAAAGTACGATGAAGAGGAAGAGTCCCAAGACAACAATCAAGGTCCCCAGAATAGTGTGCTGCTGCACATGCTGATGGAAGAGTACCTGGATGGTGTCGAAATCGACTGTGATGTGATTCTGTCGGACGGACTCAGTGTTTATTCTAAAGTGACAGATAACTGGCCAACTTATGAGCCGTGGTTCAACGAGACGGGTGACAATTGTCCCTCCATCCTGCCAGCTTATCAGATTGATGAGATGGAGAAGTTGTGTGTGGGCACAGTGAAGGCTCTTGGGCTTACCACTGGAGTCCTTCATGTTGAGGCCAAGTACACGAGTAGGGGCCCGAGGCTGATTGAAGTCAATTGCAGAATGGGAGGTGGCCAAGTACACAGCAACAATCTTGCTGTATGGGGTGTCGATCTCGTGGTGGAGCATCTCCTCACAACGATTGGAGTGCCATCACGCCCCCCAGTGCCGGAGAAGCCGAAGATATGCCGCAGCAATTTGGCTATCAACTCTAATATGACAGGTATAATGGGACCTGGAGACTGGATCAGCAAGTGGAATGACTTTCCTGGGGTCATCCGTGCAGAATCGCTTGTGAAGGAGGGCGATCACGTGGTCGGTCCTAGCGATGGTTTGCCATCATGGTTGGCTGAAATTTGGTGTGAGGCTGACACCGTGGAGGATGCTATTGCCTTGGTGAAGAAGATCGAGGCAGATGTCGTGCCTCCAATTATTCCTAAGAAGTGATTTCGGAGGACCGATTACATGGTGCCTCCCTTCATTTGAAAAGAGATGCACCCCTCATATTTTAATTTACCTCCTTTCTTTTGAACGGTCGATCATCGGTCTGTTTGACGACTTGGGAAATTTCATGTTATCTGTTTCTTTGTCGTATTCTGTTGCATAATACGACGAAGGTGGGTAGTCCACCTGCAACGTTTCTTGCTCTGGTGCTCCCTGAAGTATGCTTCGCCAGAATGTATCAGCATTCGTTTTTCCGCTTTCGTACAATCCTCTTCGATACCGTTTCAGGAGGGTGATTTCTAGCACCCCATCTTGAATGATCCATGTGGACATGTCCTGCTTTATGGGTGCAAAGAGTGTCCCATGGAGGACCTTTTCTCCTTCGACCACGATGGTCAGCTTTTGGGGTGCGAGCTCCACCTTCACTCGGTGGGCTCTCACGTTCGTTGGCAATCTGTAATAGATCTCCACGTAGGATTGGTTTTGTAGCCACTTGCACCGTTCCTGTTGCATGCCTAGCATGTCTGGGACCTCTATTGCATTCCAAGATTTCTCTTGTGGACCTTCGATCCTTTGAACCCTGGCTTCCTCCTCTTCTCTCAAGGCCATCTTCCTCAGATCGTCTGCGTTGTACTTGGGTCGGATAGCGATGGGATTTGCGTTGCCATACATCGATTGCATGACTTCGTCTCGGCTGTATCCCGACGTTGCTTTTCCGGCTCTTTCGATCCGTTCCACTTCGTCGTCTTTGAGCACGGCCACTTTCCCGTGTCTTCGGATGAACCTCGCAAACTTTGGCTCGTCCTGTTCGATCATGTCTGCGAAGTCGTTCCTCCTGCAGAACTCCTTGTGGAACGGCCAGTACGCCTTCTGGCACTTTTTCGAGCAGAAGTACGCGCTGTGACAGCGGCTGCAGAGGCCCAAGCCTTGGGTCTCTCCACAGTTGACGCATTCTTTGCCTTCTTTGGGTTCTTCTTCGTGCATCGCAGCCATGTCGATGTTTCCTTTCCCGCGCTTCGAAGTCGGCACCGACGGAAGCTTCGCGCGTCGATTCACAAGGACTCGACCGTCGTTTCCACTTATCGAGATCTTTCCCTTACGTATCGATAGAAAGCCTCCCTTTTCATCGAGATCTCTGTCCAAGCGATCGATGGGGGTTCGGGCGGGGTCCCTCGGTCCTGGTGGTTTCGGGTGGGAAAGGACCTTCCTTCGGGTCTGAAAGGGCGTTCGGTTTCCTTCTCCAAAGGGAATGGCATCGGGGGAAGACGAACGATCCCCTCGGGAGACGACGAGGCCACACCTTCGCCCCAAATGGGTGTGAACGGATCCCTTCAGTTCGATCGTGTGGGGGTGACCGAGAGGGAGAGAGCGAGAGCCACTGTGGGTGTGGATGGCAAGGGGAGTTTGAGGGAGGGGGGAACAGAGGGTCAACTTCCCATTGTTCCGACACGTAGTGGAGGATGTACACGTGCACGTCGTCGATTCGTGCCATCCCAGGGAAAGAGAGGACCAAATGGACATGCCAGGCGTCGGAGAGTCGGAACACCAAAGCCAGGAAGAGACCAAGGAAGGGAAACAAGAGCCACGAGAGAGATCGCGCGACCAACAACGGGGACAAGGACCAACCAACCACACAACAGCAAGACAAGACGGTCACGGATGCGGAGGGTTCCTCGCGGGATGATAAGATCAGTTGCGAAGAAACAAGCATGTCGAAATATAGTACGGATGAAAATGACATGGACAGCGATAGGTTGCGGCTGTGCGCCAGGACGCTATACGGTTCAAACGCACGCCTGCAGGCCAGGTAGGCCGAGCTGTGCTGGATAGCACAACAAAAGCCGATGTGGAAAGAGACAGCGCAGCCAACGCCGTGACGTTCCGTCCCACACGGAGGCTCATTGCATAGATGGATGCACCATGTCTTGAAGAAAAAACGGCCGTGTTTGCGGTTATTTCTGCATGAATGAAGTTTAGGGACTACTGCCCTTCAATTCCCTCCACCTAGTGCCATCAACGAAAGATCCGTAAAAGCCACACTAGTCATCCCTGACTTTTTCTTACTGGACAGCTTGGGATCCTCTGGCTGGGGCGGAGTGACCCTTGTTTGGCCATACGGCTGCCCGTACGGCATGCCTCCATATGCTGGAGTCCCAGGAGGTCCACCATATGGCATGGACTGCTGCTGATACTGCGCTCCAGGGTTAGGTGCCTGACCCCCATACAGACCTTGGTAATACGCATTGCCGGGTTGTCCAACACCTGCTTGTCCATACTGCTGTTGGAAAGATTGGCCATATCCGTATTGCTGGTGGTGCTGGCCTTGTGGAAGGTATCCCTCCTGCTGGAATTGCTGTGGGTACCCGCCCTGCATTGGATACATACCTTGCCCTCCAAGGCCCTGCTGGGCATATCCCTGCTGTTGGTATTGATCTTGTTGATATCCTGCTTGTCCATACGATTGCTGCGGAAATCCTTGCTGGCTCACGGATGGGTCTTGGTATCCCTGCTGCTGAACAAATGGACCCGGAGCACCAGCAAGATAGTTTTGAATGTTCTGTGCCATATCAGGAGGTCCATTGGGATCGTTCATGTGCTTTTCATGGCCAGCAATATTTTGGAAGACTGCCTCTTGAGGTACCGCTGATTCCGCATTGTTGTCCTCCTCATCGTCGCCAAAATCAAGCAGTGGTGGCATGTAAGCAACCAATTCATGCTGCTGTGACTCACTGTTACCCTTCTGTTCACCCTCTTCTTCATCACTGTTATTGGCTTGATGATCTGGCTGTGCAATCCCCTGTACATCTCCAATATTCTCGTATTCGTCTTCCTCCTCCTCCTCTTCTTCCTCTTCGTCCTCTTCCTCTTCTTCCTCTTCCTCTTCCTCTTCCTCCTCTTCGTCATACTCCTCATCGTTATCATCATACTCCTCCTCCTCATCATCATCATACTCCTCAAGATATTCTTGTTCGAATTCTTCTTCGCTTAAGATCTCTGGCGAGTAGGATCTCTCTTCTTCTTCTGAATAATCTTCTTCTACTGTATTTCTGGGTGCAGGTAGTTGCAGTAGCTTTCGTGGAGGGGGTGCCCTGCGTCCACGAAGAACCAGTGTCTTGTTTGTCTTTGCTACTTCCTTCTCTGCAGGTTGGAAACGCTCCAGACGATCTCTCAGCTTCAACTTAGACAAGTCCTCTTCGACAGGTGCTCGCCTGCTTTTCATATCTTTCCTGATGGAGGCAGTGATTCCTTCTCCAGTGTTTCCACGCTGGCTACTACTGCTGTAGTATGTCAACTGGGGTACTGACCTACCTGTCATAGGTCCTGGTGCTGGATTATGCTCTCGCTGCAAGATTTCACTTCTATATCGACGGATTTCTTCATCCCTGGGGTCACCCCCTGTCATCCTTGGATCGCTACCAAACTGCCCAAATCTGCGCATTTCAGCCTCAGCGCCATACAATCCACTTGGTTGGGCGTTCAATGCACCACCAGACTGCTCCTGCCTGTAACCGGATAATCCACCAGTGTATGGCCCTGGTCCACGGTCCTGCACCATTCCTCCGTACCGGGATTCCGCACGATTGTACTGTGCATGTTCAGGAGGTCCATAGCCCTGGGGTCCCGCACCTCCTCCATATGCACTGGTCGAATGCAATCCAGGCAGTTCGCCATAACGACCAGGCGCTGCTTGTCTTGGCTCTTGTGGTGGTTGTCCATATCCTGCTGTTTGGTTGTATGGACCTGTAGATAAACCTGCCCCACGAAGAGTTGGAGCTTCGTAACCTCCTGTGGTTGAGATGTTTTTCCTGGCACGTCGGTAGGTCCTTCCAACTTTGTCCTCACGGCGTCCAAGGTCAGCTGCCCATTCCTCTATCAAAGCAGAGGCCATGGCTATCATCTCTTTCTCTTCTGGATCAAGGGACTTCCTGTACTCGGGTACATGAAGTGCGCATGAGACCACCTATAGCAAGCGAAACAATGAAAAAATATGGCGATCGTCAGTAAAGATATTTTTGCGGTTGCCGAGACACAGGCCTGTCCATTTGGTACGAGGAAACTTACATCTTCAAGCAGACCTTCTGCAACGGCTGCGACCCATTCTTCGGTGCAGTTCATCATCGTCGCGCGCAAAATTTGGAGGGCAGCCTTTTTCTTTCTTACAGCCGTCTTGACCTTCATTCGAGAGTGCAATGCTTCAACTGCTCCTTGGATTTCTTCTTCGTTTGCCTCGTTGATCATATCGACTATTTCTTCCAGAAGCGCTTGTCCCACGACCTGGTGCTCTGCTCCAGTCACTCGTAAGATGAGCTGACCCACGGCAGGATCTTCACCGCTGGAAGGCATACGCCTGTCTAGGGTTGGTTTCCCGCGGCCCATGCTGCTAGAACGGCTCCCATATGCGGGTGGAGCAGCTACAGGTTCCCGGTACACAGGCACATCCCTGTTGCGCCCAGCACCTCTCAAGCTGCTGCTTTTCAGTTTGGTTGTTCGTTCCAGATGTGACACGTCGTGTTCAGGCTCTTCGGCGACGCGGGCCCTGGTTCCTGCGGGACGCCTGGGTCGGTTTCCATCCTGGGGTCGTCGACCGTCCGTCCTTCCCATGGCACGTAGATGTTTCAGATGTCGCCTTCAGCCGACGTAAATTTCGATGAAGGTGCGGTTGCAGGTGTTTCGGAACGAAGCTCAGGTGCACCAACAATGGCGTCACGTACAAACCTCCAGGGTCACGTCAAGGGGTATCCTGTGCCCCCACCCCCGGCGACAGGGAACGGCCCCCGTCGAGGACCAAGGGACAAGAAGGAAACCGTCCTCTGCGGGGCAAGCACGATCCAGGGCCGCAGCGGGGGGCGTGAGAGGCGCGTGCCTGCCGGGGCGTTGCTACAGGGGCGGTTTAGGACGTCCTGGAGTCGCTCCACGTGTGAGCCCACACTGTCCGGGTGCTCTTGAAACATGTCGGTGAAGCCCAAGGAGGCACACGTGCGGGCTGCATCCTCCTGCACCGTAAGAGAAGGTTGAAGAGGAATGTTGACAACGGATGCTGTCCAAAAACACGAAAACGCATGGGTTGAAAGGTATGCAAATCACTGCAGAAAGAAAATGGACCGCCTGGTTGGGAATCGTTGCGGAAGTCCTCAATCCAACCGGTCATACAAGGCATCTGAATTAGGGGGAAATCCAATGCATACCTGTAACAGCATGTGTCGAACACATTGGCATTCTCGGAGACACTACTGATCGTCTCGGAAGCGCGATAGCAAGCCTACGCACTTTGTACGAAACTGGTCGTATGAAACTCAATGACACTAGTGTGGACGTGGAGAATGTTCTAACAACATGCCACTGGGCTTATCCTGACAATTGTAGATGACAAGCACCTGGATCTGGAGAAAAACCCGTGTACTCCCTTCAATCTTTAGGGCAGGGAGCTTGTGAAATTTTCTATGGTGCGATTTACTCTTTGCCTGACCTTGCTCGACTGTGAATTACGCTCTTCCTTCTAAGATCTACCTGTCCTTTACAGAAAGGTATCATTTAGATAGTGGTATATCCATACTCGCAGTGCAGGAATAGTTCCCAAGACCTGCTGGCTTTCTTGAGACCGGTATGGTATCCTATTTGTGACATAACCTTTCAGAGTGTGTACTACAACCCTGGGTATTCATACTCTGGATTCATCTCCATGTAAATTAGGAGTCAAAATTACACTGATCATCGTAATTGAATGATGGAGCGCAGTTGAATTTTCCATGGCGGCCATGATGTGCTCAGCGTTGCTGATATGTGCTGTGGGAATTGAGAAATGACAGCCGATGAAGAGTTGATTCTGTATCCGTTCATTGAACAAATGGTAGTGCAAAATGTTGGCCTGGCTGTTCTGAAGCTTGATGTATCGCCTCAGATTCTGTTAAGTTGAGAGCATCAAAGAAGCTATTCTCACTACCATGGTAGACCGTTTCCATCGTGAATGCACATAATAAAGCATTGCTCCAGTGCACAGGATCGATTTCCAGTTAGAAGAATGTGCTACTTGTCCTCCTGGACCCAAGAGGGACAAACTGTCTTCTGAAGTCTATTCCAGAAGCATTGCCAGCTACTACAATTTTGCTCTTTCGACACACGTGTAGAACGCGAAAAAAGGCAAAAGGAAAATGTTGCAAGTGTCATCATGCCAACGTTGAGCACGACTCTGCTTCTTTGCTGTTAGTTGAGTGACAACTCATACTTTCAGCAATTGCAGTTTGAGGGATAGTAACAGGGCTGCACAAAGCAGCGTGTTTGCCAAAGTATAGATGCTCAAAAAAGTGGGGACTAGTGGGCTGTGCAACTTAGATCTGTATGGACAATGCTAGCGGCACTACTCCAGACATTGGTTGATAGCATCTTTTGGATGAACGGTATACAGAATGGTTCGGTTTGCCACATCTTCTTTTCTTCCTTTGCTTTTCCCAGCTGCAAGTGTTTCCGATTTTCAAAGCCACGTTGGAGGATGATGATGCTCACTTGGAATATGGCAAGAAGGCGCCACGAAGTTGCTTGATTGGTGCAAAAATCAATGGGTCATGCTGTGGTGAGATTTTGTCCGAGCTGGGCTGATGGGTGTATGCTGTGCTGGGCCTTCTCCAGGTTCTATGAATACACATTGCAGTGATGTAGAAGAACAGCACGCAGTGCTGAAAGATCATTGATGTGTTGTCTGAGGCTTGTTTGGCGGCGACGGAAGCACCAAAAGCTCTACTTCAAAAAATTCACCATGACAGAATCTACGAAAAGGTTTGAGTGATTCAGCACTTTGGTCAGGGGTTGGACAGAGCAGTGTAAAAGCTTATCAGCTGACACAGATACAATAGAACGGACCAAACCGGCCGAATGATGATGAGAAAGAGGAAGAAGAGGTCCAGCCTGCATCTTTCCTTTTTGACATTTAAAAGGTACCAAGGAACCCATAGAGATTATTGCAAAGTTGCGGGAAAATGAGGTACAAAGTTTCAAAGAGGGCGTGTAGTCCTCTTTCTGCGACCCTGTACTGACTTGCCTGACAACTAAAGTTTACGCTCCCAGATACTTGGTGCAGCAGTAGGGGCTGAAGGGCTTTCGGCATTCAACGTTGCATCTACTACTCTGGCACAAGTGTCCAGGACAAATGAGCTAGTATTATTACCGTCCTTCGCATCAACTCAAAGAAAGTCGAGTGCAATAGACACTTTCTATCATTCTGTGGAGCTGTCGCGAAATATAAAGCGGCATCTTTTGAAATTGGTTCATCCTCAGAATGCTTCCACGGTCTGGGCTATTTGTGCTCCACAGAAAAAAAACGCAGTCTCTGCCCCTGCTTTCCTTGCTGACTTCTATGGGTTGTGGTTGCAAACAGATTGATAGCAGAAGCTTCGTTTGGTAATCCTTGCATGACTGATGTCTATCCTATTGGTGCTCGATTCTGTCAAGTACCTCTGGTAGGATTAGAAGCCTGCGCACAAGATGCCCATTTTCTCTCAGCATTGGGCATGATATGGGACCATGATGTTGCTGTTTGTGAACATTGGGGAGTCTGATCATGCAGCGAGCTAGGCCGCCGCTTCCTGAGTGCGGGTAGAGCTGAGGAGACTAGAGCTACCTGCGAAGCACACACGGTCTTTTGCAGGATGTCTCATGCAAAGCCCTTCCTGCTGAAATCTTGGATGAGTCGAATGTCTTTCCCTGGCTTTGGATCATCCAACCTTTGGCTTTCTCGGGCGCAGTATGGAGTAGAGGTATAAACAGTTGAACAGCAAAAGTCCAACTTGACATCCATAGACATTGATCTTGTCCCCGAGGCCATGTCCTTGCAATAACTGCGGGCACATTCCCATAACCACAGGGAAGACAACTATCCTAGTTGGCACGAAGGTGGCCCAGAAAAAGAAGTTCATGATTTTGGAGGCACACTTGAACTGCCTTCTGGCAATCAGAAAGAAAGTATTGTACTCGCACATCCCCTCGTAGCAGGCATAGACTGCGTGTTCTGGATAGCGAAGCGGGTGAAGGAGCAGTAGAAGGGTGATGAGGTGATGTATCTGAATGACGGCAGCCCATCTTGGTAGAGCTTCTGGTTTCCAAGTGATCCAGACCGTGTCGAAGAGGATGTGTCCAAAGAGTGCAGCACAAGAGTACCAACCGTCCATCGCTCCGACCGCACCTGCCGTGCAGAGCACCAGCACCAGTGGCAACGAGCAAAGATTGAACGCCTCGTGCCATCGGTATTGGTTGCATCTTCCTGTCTCTTCCGGCACTTGTTCGCGCATGCCTGACGTCGCCAATCCTGCCACCCGTCGGTTCTGTCGATGCAGTCGTGGATCCAGGCTGTATGTTCCCGGTTCATTCCCGAAGCCTTCCCGCTCGGGATCGGAATTCATGGTCCCTTTCGAAAAGGAGAACTCGTTCCCTTTCGTCGGGTCTGTCCCGGATTTCCCGCTCGTGTGGGGAATCTCAAGAGCACCTTCGCACACAATCAAACGCCTCAGCATGTGGTCACCAGGGTCGCCACCGGGGTCGAACAGATACGGTGGCCACAACAGCCGACCGTATTGGTACCGTTAACAAGGCCCCACTTGACGATTGAATTAGGTGCTTCCCACATAGTGACACGTGCGTGGCGTGGGAGAGGTTCTGGTGCTATGAGCATGTCTCCAACTCCGACTACCACCAAGAAAGCATGTCCATACATGGACAAACCAACACGGAACCGCCACAAGTGAAGAACACGAGGAAATGCGAATTTCACTTGGCTTTCATCTCTGTATCTTGTGCAAGTAACGACAGTGGTTTCGATTGGTTTTAGTCATGCAATTCACGACACTCCTCTCTTTCCGGCTGATCGAAACTCGGGCACCTTAATATCCGTGCCTCTGCGCACGGTGGTGTTACGGACAGATTGGAGTAGAAGTGCAACCATTCAATCCAGACGATTAGATGCTGCTTTGGAATCGCAAGCGTTTTCCCACTAGCAGCGCGCGCAATGCGACGGTTGACGCCGCCGAATGTTCTGGGTCGGATGCGTTACAACTTGGTTTCTTGACCCGCAAGACCCTTGGATTTGGATCCTTCTGTCGATTCCCATTCGTACGGTGGCTTGTTTGGTCCGGTGGCCGAATTGGTTGAGACCGGACAAATGACTGGGGTCGGAACCCATGATCCTCTATGTGCATCTCACTTCCATTCGGGGTCGAAGAGGACACGAGATCCGGGAGGATTTGTATGATGGTCAACCCGTTGGTAGATCCCTTTTCCCATGGTTCTGGTCACTTTACTGCGTCTTCATTCGCCATTCGACCCGCCTCTCACGTCCATGGCTCGTCTTTCGAACCTGTCCACCCGTGATCGTTGTCTTGTCCGCACCTCTGTCTCCACTTGGATCCCACCCTCCTTCGTTCCACCATGGGCTGGGGGTGGGGAGCTCAGCCATGCTTTTTTCCATCACGTGGGGGGGCACTCGAGGTCGGATGCCCAGGTGATGGGGGGGTGGTTGGGGTTGGTCCAGACACCCGACACCAAGGAAAACCGACGTGGTGGAAGACGGACGAGAAGGAAGGGTTGGTGAAAAAAACACGCACCATGTCCACACCCGACGCACAGATGGAGATGCTCAAGCAGTCCCTGCAAGCCGCCTTCCAAGCCAACGCGGTGGTGGTCATCCTGGTGCTGCTGGGTGTGGCCGCCACGCTCAAAGGGGTCTTCGATTCTCGTGGGATCTCCGACCTTGGTAGGCTGGTGTACCACGTCTCCCTGCCTTCACTGCTGTTCTACAACATCATGTACGAAGTCACCTGGGACAGGCTCAAGCAGCTCTGGGTGCTGCCGCTCTTCTGCACACTCCACATATTTACAGGAGCAGCCTTCTCCTGGATGCTCTCCACCCTCTGTGGACTGGAAACCATCCAGAGGAGGGCTACCACAGCAACGGTCACTTTTGGCAACGCCGGAGCCCTTGCCATTGCAGTCATCGTGTCATTGTGTGAATGCGAACCCATGAAAGGGATCGAAAACTGCAGGGTACAAGGGGTGGCCTACATTGCTTTCTACCTCATCACACAGAACGTATGGCTCTTCACCTTTGGACAGATGCTGCTATTCGGAGGGAAGAAAGCGCCACCTCCGCCTGAAGCCGTGTCTGAGGAGGAGCAAGAAGAAGGAGAACAAGAAGGAGACAAGGGAGAAGAGGAAGGACAAGAAGATTCCCAGCCCTCCGAATGGAGCTTCGAAGCCCCAGGTGTTGTACCTATACCCTCCTTGATGGGGGGACTGGATGAGCAAATACCGATGACGCCTCGTAGAGGAACAGAACATCTTTCACTGATGCGGCGATCTTATGACGGCCACGCATTGGGAAGAGGATTCCTGCCCAGGACTTTCTCCCACTCACAGGTTGGCAACTTGGACCGGTTAGAGCATTCAGTGCGTCCTATTTCAAGATCTGTCTATGGGAGAATGATGGCTGATCATGAAGAGGGTGGGAGTTTTTCACCAAGGATGCACACCAATTATGCCCATGAACGGTTGACCATCCCAGCCATCAAGGATGCAGCGTCTTACTTGCCTTTAGAGGTGAGGGCGTTTCTTCCAGAGCACCATGGTTTCTATGGAGACTCCAGCGATGAGAGTTATGAGGACAGCGACTTTGAAAGGTATGATACTTTAACAGCACCGTTTGTAGATGAGAGGAAACCTCGCAGGTATTTGCGCCTTGTGAGAAAGGGTATCAAGAAAGTAGTAAAGCGAACATGGGGCTTCATTTCGGGTCTGTTGAAGAACCCCCCCTTGCAAGCAGCTATACTTGCCATGGCACTCGGTCTTGTACCTCAAATCAAAAGTGCTTTTGTGGAATCGGATGGGGCATTGCACAGTGTATATATGGCTATCAATACTTTAGGCCGAGCACAAGTGCCAGTATCCATGCTTATGCTCAGTGGATCTGGGACGTTGCGGTATTTGGAAAAGGTCCGTGAAAAAGCAGAGATAGAAGCAGGCATTGAGTGTGCAGGCTTCTCGTTTTCTTGGATTGCAATTGCGATCATGATCTTTGGCAGGATAATTGCCATGCCTTTGTTTGGCTACTTTTGGCTCCAGATGGCCGAAGGCTTGGGCATCTTTCCCGATTCTCGTCTGATGATGTTCGTGGTTTTGCTGGAAGCCGCTGTACCATCTGCTCAGAACGTTGTTATGATGCTCCTGGTTCATGGCGAGCTCGCTCAAGGTGCGGCCATGGCAGAGATCATATTGTGGCAGTATGGATTTGCGGTTCCTTGCTTCATCATCTGCGTGGCATTCTTCCAGTACGTTTCCTTCGGGGCTGCCAATTGAATTTTGTGTACATTTCTCTCCTCCCTACTTGTCTCTACCCATCCTCCTACCTCATCCCATCCTGCATTCTGTGTGGTGGAACATCCCTGATCCAGGAGATTGTGGTCCAGTTGGACTTGACCGACCGACGTGTCGACGTATCAAACGAGCGGAAGAGCAGGACATTCCAACGCGCAGGAAGGGAGTTGCGGAAGGCAGATGGGAAGGAAAGATGCGAAGAACTGCGAGGAATGCGCCGAGGAGGCGACAGTGGAGCGGGAGGGCGCGAACCCGAGGAGGATCACCGTGCTCTGTGGAATGTTCGTCTGGCTCGGTGGTGTCCACCTCACCATGTTCTTGCTGATCGCAAGCGCACTCACCCTGTCCTGGAGGATCTTCCTCACTTGCTTCGCTCTGCTGGTGAGCCTGCTCTTCGTCCCGCTTTTCGACACCGACGGTTGGAAGAAGAAGTTCTCCACTTTCATCGTCAAGTGTGCCTTGGCTTACTTTCCCATCACTTTCGAACAAGAAGAGGATTTGGACGAAGAAGAAAGGTACATCGTGGCGTTCTTTCCGCATTCAGCATTGCCAGTTGGGATATCAGTGCTGCATCCGAGCTCTCCACTCTGCCCGAAAAACTTCAGGAACGGGAGGCTTGTTGGCTGTGGGTCTTCTGCCATTAGCTGGTGTCCTTTCGTCCGACACGTGTGGAGTTGGCTCTCCATTGAGTCTTGTTCCCGACCTCATGTCAGCAAACGGCTGGAGGAAGGTAAGAGTGTCATTTTGATACCAGGAGGGGTGAGAGAGTGCATGCTGCTGCAGGAGGACAGCGAGAACATTTTTCTCAGCACGAGAAAAGGATTCATCAAATTGGCGCTGCAGCAAGGTGTTTCCATCGTACCTGCCTTTGCGTTTGGACAAAGCAGTGCATACCACTATGCCCGCTTGGGCCCACCACTGTTGCCGAGGAGAGCAGTGGATATGATTGCAAGGGCAGTTGGATTTCTGCCGATGTACATCTGGGGAGCACATGGGTCTCCCCTTCCACGTCCAGTTCCCATCCACGTAGTGTTGGGAAAGCCGATCCGCATCAAGGGAAAGGTTGCGAATCCCACCTACGCACAGTTGAACGAAATCCACGCGGTGTACGTGGAAGAACTCAAGGCCTTGTTTCATCGACACGTGGGAAAAGTCCCCGATGCCAAGCCGACCTTGGTCATCCACTGAGGAGGATCTGCCTCTTGCAACTCACCTGCACCTGCATGGAATCGTTGCACCTCTTTTTCTTCCATCAGGCATGTAATAAATCGTTCTCACAGTCCTCATGGGTGCCGACCACCGTTCCCTGTTGGACCCAAGTGGTAGAATCCAATGGGAAAGCCATGGAGTGGTGGTCTGGTCCCATGAATTCTTGTGTACAGACGGGGAGTGACATTCGAATGCCTCTTCAGCATCCGCGACCAGCAGGATTGAAACAAGTGCGTGCTGCACCATGTTCCGACAACGCCTTTGTACGTTGGCGTCGATGTCCGACGCTTTGGGATGGACAAATGCAAGCTTGAGCTTGGGACCGTCGGTGTGGTTGCAGCTGGAGAAACAAGGATACGCAGTGGTGGAAGGCTTTGTGGGAAGAAATGCGTGCGAGCAGCTGCGTTCTGCAATCGATCGACTCAAAGGCGATCGATTGGTCCCCAATGCCACACATTTCGTGGCTGGTGATGGCAGCCGAGAGCTCCTGGTGAAATCTCAGATATTCGAAACAGAGACGCACGTGAAAGGGATCGTGGAGCAAGCTCCATGCTTGTCCGTGCTGCACAACGATACAACACTCCAGGAAAGGATCAATCGAGGCATGCCCGCGCTTGGGTTGCAGTCTCGGAGCATCAAGCTGCAATACAATGCAGGCAAAGGAGGGTGTTTCCCAATGCATTTTGACAGCGAAGAAACCGTTGATGGAAGGGTCCTCACTGCCATTCTATACCTAAATGAAGAATGGACTCAGAGCTACGGAGGGCAATTGCGTCTCTACCCATTTCCTGAAGAACCACTTGACATTGAGCCGACTGCAGGAACGCTAGTTCTCTTTTCGTCTCGAAACATGCTACATCGTGTCCTACCCTCGTCAAGAGAGAGATATTGCATGACTATTTGGTTTTCAGAAGCCATGCATGGGATGCAGAACCACAAGCATTTGCTTCCAACCTTGAAAGAAGAGTCGGATCTGATGCCTGTCCTTGAGAATTTCGAGTTCAGGAGACTACTTGCCAAAGCTGTTTATGCGCAGGAATGGGCGGATTCGTTAGTCGAAAGCCATCCAGACAACGAAGGGAGGCGTCTGGCCCTGGAGAAGCATTGGAAAGATGTGAATATCATCAAATTTGTTTTCAGGCACATTCTTCCCAGACTTGAAGGGGTGGGGACCTCAAAGGGGAAGGGAACCAATTGGTTTTGATAGTTATCTAATGCTGGTCGAAACTTGTTGAATTCTCTGATGAAATTGACAACCATCAGATGATCAAAGGTGCAGGTCCTTTCCACGTTTTACATGAGTATTAGCTGAAAAACTTTGGAAAGGATAAAAACAACGGAAATATCCAACCCCATTCCTCTGTGTAGCCGCTACAGGCCTGGTAGCCCACTCGTGCGAACAACCAAGATATGGCTGTATGTCCTACTTCCAAGCATGTACGCTCACAGCATGGAATATGCATCTCAAGAGACAACGACTAGCAGTATAGGGACTTAAGTTCGGCTGTTTTCTGAATTACTAGCTGGCATAAAGTGTTGTCCTTGATGTCAGTACGAAGTGTCCCTCAATGGATAAAAGAGTGGCGCGAGACATTGATTTCTCTGGGGACATTGAGAAGATAGATGGGCGGGCGAAAGAAATGGCATGAAGACTCCTAGAACGCTTGGACCACAATCCACAGTATTTTACGAAATGATTTGGAGGGAAACTTGATTGCAATGATACAAGTGTATGATGGTTTTTCTGTGGCAAACGTTGCATCCAACTCACGCATTGATCCTGGCGCCGCCATAAGTCACCGCCGAGGAATAAATGCAGAATGTGCAAGGGCCTTGTTAGATGAGTCCTGCAGCAGGAAATACTTATATGGATTGGATCAGTTTTGCAAATTCTTGCCATAGCGTGGTATGGGTTTGTTGATCGTAAACTGTATCTCTATTGCGGCACGGACTCGGTAGTCACATCATTCATACGGGATCAGAGCAATGCAAGGGATTGATGGTGTATTGAACATTCTCATGTTCAACTGCAGGTAGGAGAGAATGGATATCTGCTCCTACAAGTTGAAACCTGCATTGAGGCCATCTTAGGCATTGCAAGAGAAGGGGCGCTGTTGTGTCTCTTCAAACCTCTTCATGCGCAGTGTTTTGCTGTTGGCAATCAACCTGTTCTGCGAAAACTTAAGCCAGTGTGAAATATGGCAGGCAAAATTGCCCAAACCACTTCACTTGCTTAGCGAGTATTTATCAGTTCATGGTAGCTTTCGAACAGAGAGGACTTTGACAAATGCATTCAACATGTAGTTCAAAACACGTCTTGTGGTTGAGGGTGTCCGTAGCGAGAACAATAAAACCCTACCTATCAGTTGTTATTGTGGGCTTGGATCCGCATCGGCTGTCTTATGTGGTGCAGTGCTATGAGAAGGACTGTAGACTCTGTCAGATCTTGCGAAATTAGATGCAAGTCTACGAAAAGCGTTCCAGATCGAATGCGAATCCATGGAAAGACTTAGTTTACATTCATTTCACGATTCCGTAAAAGGAATGAAGCAAGAAACGTCGCCTGCCAAGCCCCGTCCCCCTCCCGTACAGCTGCAAGAATGGAGGAGTAGAGGACACTGTGTACAGAGCAGCGTGGCCAACACAAGCGCGTCCTCTGCAAGGATTGTGAAACACGAGGATCGATGTGTTGCAACCATGGTCTTGCAACGTTGAGGGAGACCGTCCGTGTCAAGTCTTTGCCGCGTGAACTCTTCCAGCAAACTTCAACCAGTTGCATCCGTTTCTTCAGGCACATCCACAACTTTTCCGGGGCCTTTGTTTTCCTCGCATTCTTCGCCGCAAGGGCGAGGTCTTGGAAAAACAACGTTGGATTCTTCGTGGGCCGGCAGCAGCTCCTGCACAAAAGCGATTCGCGCTTTTGGTTGGCTTGCCTTTCCATGACAGTGTCCGATTTTCGTGACCGGACCGGCTCCTCGGATTGGTCTGAACGCATCCCGTACTTTCTGGAACACGTACCCGTTGCTTTTCGGACCTCTTCCGCGATCTTCTGCATGTATCTCAAACGCTTCCGATGCGTTTTCCGACCTTTGGCACGGACGTTCGTGGTCCGTTCCAGTCGGAGATCTTCCACCAGACCATCCGGATCGCCTTGTGCAACGTGAGGTTGTAGGCGGCCCACACGACGAAGAGGGCCGTCAGCACCGTCAGCAGTCCCAAGCATCGGAAGGTAGTCGATCGCATGGCACCTTTCTTCCCGTGCGCGCTTGCTTTCTCGGCGTCGGATGTTTTCTCTTCGAGGTTCCCGCGTCCCCTGGGTGAAACCGACCCTGTTGGACACTTCCCAACTGACCCCACCAGGGTCCACCTAGACAGGACAGGGGACCACATCCATGCAGGGAGCACCACTCCCCTTCCCATGGGAGGAGGGCCATTTGGGTGCCACACATGTCCAGGGGAAAGATGGGAGGAACAACACGGACAGGTCACGCATGCGCCAGGTGGATGGCCAACTGATCCATCAAAGGTTGGCCGGGCTTGGAGACCAGAGATGGAAGGAGACGTCGATTGGCCGAAATGATGGCATGCGCATAGGGCAGACCCGGGTATCTCAAGTAGAACTTCTCCCAAGACAACTCATTCAGCTTTGAAGCCATGCACACTTCCAGCTTCTGATCCTCGTACAGGCCAGAATGGAACCGCAAAGTGTCCCTCTGTTCTACGCTCGCCTCTCGATTGTAAACAACAGCTTTGAGATGCTTCACCTGTGCCAATAGATCGCCTTGACCCATCTCTTCGGATTGCTTGGACAGTTCTGGCGTGGATCGTGAAAAAGATTGATCCGGCAATGACACAGTTGCTTCCGCGGGAGGATCCAGGCAGATGGACGCCGTGCCAAAGAAGACCAGGAGATCGTTGTTCATGTTCGCATACAGCCTTCTGCGGGCAAAGCTGTCCAGTGCTTCGATGAATCGTGCTGGTGGTAGAAGAGATCCTTCCTCAATTTCCATGCTGGAGGTATCAGAATTTTGTTGACAGGACTCTTCGTGTTCCACGCCAGCCATGCGGGCCACCAACGGCAAACCGCAACTGCAGCTGGACGATTTTTTCAGCAGCAGATCTTTTCCCGTATCCTTCGCCATGGTGGAGTAAACCAGGTCGGGCAGGTTGAGGATTTTGAACTTCCTGATTCCCAAATGAGGCGTGGCGATGGTGACAAAGGAGTGGGGAATCAGGCCCGCCATCCTACCTACCCCTTGGCAACCACAAGTGCATGTTCCGTCCTTCCCTGCACCCTCGCACTTTTGGAAGAGCACAGCACATGCATACCTGCAGTACAATCCTCCCAGGGAGTTTCCCACGAAGCTGATGCGTTTCAATGGTACTTTGTTTGGGTGTTGTTCCAGCACGTTTCGTACCTCGGTTGCGACCCTTTCCCCCCCTTGGACCACACCGTCCTTGGTCTTTCCTTCGTTGCAGGACACGCAGTGCACGATTCCCACGTGTTCCGACCTTCCTTGCAACTGTTGGGCCAGGTAAGAGAGGTCCACGCGGTTCCCACCCAATCCATGGACGAGGAAGAACGCTTCCATTCCCTCTCCTACGTCGGTCGACCGACCCTG
This sequence comes from Picocystis sp. L7, assembly GCA_020975725.1. Taxonomy (NCBI): domain Eukaryota; kingdom Viridiplantae; phylum Chlorophyta; class Picocystophyceae; order Picocystales; family Picocystaceae; genus Picocystis; species Picocystis sp. L7. Next base: position 997,848 of record QXJR01000003.1, read on the forward strand.
GTCCACGTGTCGATGGATGGGGGTCCTCCCCCCACCCGAGTTAACGAAGAGGAACGGGGTTAACTCCGGGCGTGGACGGTGGATCTGGATCACCCATCCGTTGGTGCTGGGTGGAAAGAGACAATCTGGGGCAGTTCGAACATCCACCTACGAACCCGGATCCTTGATCGAGACGCTTCCTTTGGGATGGGAGGGATGGTTCGGGGTACAGAAAGGGAAGGATCCAGGGTTGAAGGGACAAGGATTTCGTGACTCCGCCTGAGGTGCCGGTGCAGTTCGAAGGAAGACGAACGAGGCGTCGCACGAAGATGGAAGCCACGCACGACCACGAACACGACCACGGCGGGACGAGCGGGAACGATTTGGTGGATGGACACCTCGCACACGGATCGTGGATGGGACACGCGCTGCCGGGAGCCTTCTTCCTCGCGTGGGGTACGTGGTGGATGATCGCCATCACACTCAACTACAACCGGAGCAACCTCGCCAGAAAGACCTACCATTCCAAGACTTACTTCCCACTGCACTGCAAATGGGGACTTCAAGGCATCGAAAAGCTAGAAGCGAGGCTCAAAGCCATCCTCCCGGCCATTGGCATGTTTGCGGAAGTGTACTTCCATCCAAAAGACATATACTTCCGATCGCTCTTCGACCCAGATGGTAACATCGCCTCCGAGAACGTCAACAACTGGCAGCACTTCACCATGTATCTCTTCTTCTCTCTTTCTGGACTACTTGACCTCTTTGGTGAAAAGCTCAGTTTGCCGCCCACTTTCAACCAGAGCTTCCTGGCCCTGAGCTTCTGGATAGAAGCCGTGCTGTTCTTGTTCCATCTCAAAATGCAGTTTGGCCTCATGAGCACCATCCACTTCCTACTGGTCATGGCCATCATTGGATGCGCCATCGGTTGCACGTGGGAATCCATACACCCAACTTCTATCAATGCCTCCTCCTTGCGTGCAATAGCCACCGTGTTGCAGGGTACTTGGTTCTATCAAACCGCCAACGTGCTGTATGGTACCAACAAGTGGAGCTTGGATGTAATGGCCAACGACATGATCCTATCTGTGGTGTGGTGCTGGCATTTGGCGGCCTGCTGCCTCCTCATGGGCGTATTTTTCTTGGTGACCCGTTTAAAAGTCGTCCAGGACTGTATCGACACGGAGGGAAAGCCTAGCAGAGTGTCGATGAATCATCCCATGAGCGAAGTCGAGCTGCAAGGACTGATATCGGCACAGTAGGATCGCGCAATAATTCACATCCCGCCAAGCAGCAGTTCGTTTCGGAGTGCATTTGCTCTCTGCAGGTAGCTTTCAGGCAGTTCTAGGAGGAGGATTTCGAGGGCGGCGTTCAAGTCGCACATCGCGTCTTCCACTTCTTCCGTCGGTTGGTTGCATGCCTCTTTTGTTTGCGTGGACTTGAGAGCTCGTAGCATCAGACGCATACCTTGCATGATCTCCGTGGTCCTTCGGTCGTAGTGTATCTTGCGTTGTGTGTCTTCAGGTCCCAAGCGATCTCCTAACCACGCGTCCAGCCACGTGCGCTCTTCCACATCAGAGCTGGACAGCACGCGTGCCACACTGGGCAGTCCGAGCTCGAGGTCTTCCTTCAGCTTCGGTCCACGGACTGTGGCGTATGCGACGGCGCGTTTCCTGCGTCTCTCGTCGCCGAGCTCCAACTCCACACATCCCTTTCGCAGGTCGTCGCGCACCTCCAGCACGCGCGCGATCCCCTCCACGTTCGGCATGGGCCTGGCATGCGCCTCCTGGACCCTCCACCACGCCAAGGTCGCGCCCAACGCTTCCCTCCTTGCCACGCGCATGGCGGTGACGTGCGCTTGGACGCCCATGCGCCACCGTGTGCGACACCTGGTTCCCAGCCATGAAACTCCACCTGGAAGTACGTGCAGGTGAGACGTCGATGCCATCCATGGACCGTGGTGACGTGCAACGGCTATTGCACACGAAGAAGAGAAGGAAGGATGCCTGTCCTGTTCGAGAAGTGAAGAGAAGGAAGGGGACTTCGGAGAGGGATGAGGTCACAGTTTTTTGAAGACCAGCAAGGAAGCACGTGCAGAGAGACCCCGAGAGACGCGGATGCGATCGTCCAAGTACAGGACCTCCTGTTCGGTGGCGCTCTCCTTGCCGATCTCGAAGGTCTTGCCCGCAAGCTGCAGCTGCGGACGACCGAAACGTGCGCGCAAGCGATCGTCGGCCAACACGTCCACTTCGGCGTCGAGCGTGACTGCACCCGGGACCAGTCCAAGCAGATGGAAGTCCACGCGGTTGTGAAGCTTGCCGTCCTCGATCACTTGGGTGATGGCGTCGGTCCAGAAGATCGCACGTCCAGGTGCAGTGCGAAAAGGTCCGCCTGCCGCGATGGCGTTGTCGGTGTACACCACGTCGTACTCGGCGTCCAGGAGCTTGCTCTTGGCCGGACGCTTCTCGCCACGTCCCACGAGCTTCTCCACGAGCTCCTCCACCTCCACACGCTTGGCATCGCTCATGTTCGCGCCGGCATCGCTCCCTTCCACGAGCTCCAGCAGCTCGTCGACGATCCCGTCTTCCCGCTTGGGTCCTTTCTGCCACGGCATCTGCGGCATCTGGAACTGCTGCATCGTCGGGATCGCGGGCAGGGTCGGCATGGACCTCGTGGCACGTGCACGGACCCCTCTCTTCGCACCGAAAGGCTGCCTTTGCATCGTCTTGGCCATCTCCATCCGCGTCTTGGCGTCGTCCACGGTCTTCTGGTGGAGATTCGCCCCCCTTCACCAGGGTAAGGATGGGTCCCGAGGGACAGGCGGTCCCTACGGTCCATCGAGATGCAGGTTTGGGGGACGGGGACCGCGTGGACCGGGATCTTCGCATGAACGGGGTGGTGGGGGGAGGGTCGAGACCTTCGGAGATTGGGTGGGTGTGAGATCCATGGTGGGGGAAAAGACCATGGATGGAACCCAGGGACAGCACCAGAGTATATTCTACCATGCAATCTCAAACCATGTATTGGAGGTGGGGACATGCACTGAAGACACGTTCGCCCTGCTCCTCGTACTCCGTGCGTGAAACGCCCCGCTGAGCGGACGACGTGGTGAAGGAATCGCTGGAAGCCAGGCGAGAGGCCCCACGCCAGGCATCCAACAGCGGATCCAACGCCAACACCACCTCCAGTGGGGCTGCAGGATCACGAAGCATGCGGAAATCCCGAACCACGCGCTGCTTAAAGCCTGGAAACAGCGTGCTGCCACCCGTCAGGTGGACAGGAGCCTGTAGCAGAAGGGAACGTTCCTGCTTCTCCAGACGACGCAAGCAGCTGCTGAACATCTCCGGGATGCCCACTTGGTCCACACCACATAGGTGGGGCTGAAATAATATCTCTGGAACCTTGATTCGCTCCACGGTGAGAAATATCTGGTAGTCCTCCGCAACTGGAGGCCGAGCGTCTTGGCCCCCGCCGTCTTTGCCCGAAGAATTCAATTCAATCACAGAAGCTGGATCAAGCTCCCGCAAACGTTCAGCCGTCCGCTGGTACTCCGCCTCCTCTTCTGCGAGCTCTTCTTCATCTCCATCTCCCGCATCCATCGATTTGTACACGTTCCAATCTGCATCACTCGCCCCGAACATTTCTTCGTTTGCTGCTTTCCCAAAAGCTGCTTCCGCCATGAGCTTCATTCGTTCCCGCTGAGCGGTGCTGACACGGGCACCCCTCCCCCTCGCCATAACATTCGTTTTCTCCTCCTTTCCACCCTTCCCGTTCTTGCGCACTTCAAGCCTTTCTGCCAAGTCCCTGTGCTTTGCACGCAGCCGCTCAAGGAATCCTTCCGGGTCCGCCTTAAACTCCTCGTCTTCCTGTCTCCTTTGCTCCGCTAGTTCTGCCTCCCTTGCTGCTTTTTCTTCTGCCTTGCGCCTTCTACCATCCTCCGAATTTTTCAATAGCCTTTGTCGTTTTTTCTCTCTCACATCCTCCTCGGAAAGCTGATCGTCAGGGACATATAAAAGAGGGTATTTTTTCTCAGGATCTTCTTCTTTCAATTCCTCCTCTACCTGTGGAGGGGGTTTGCCTTGAAGCCGAGCTAGGGATGCCCGGGCATCAGCAAGAGCAGCTGCAATGCCAGCAAGTCCTGAAAATCCGAACTGAGCAAGAGTGACCTTCGTTTCCTCCTCACCTAATGCCGCTACGTTCTCTTCTATACTCTGAAGCTGTGATACCGTTGTCTCCAATTCACTAATCTTTGCTTCCTTTCTCTGCGCTGCCATTTCTCTTAACCTTGCTGCAGCTTTTTCTCGCTGCTCTGCCTTTCGTGCAGCGGCTTCTTCAGGATCCATGGTGGCAGCCTTGTTATCCCCCTGCTTTCCTTGCCACGGCAGCTGAATTCTTACAGTGCGCTCGTGTGCAGCTTCGGTTCCTTCCTGAAATATCCCTAGTTCCGCATCGTAATCTTCAGCGACGTAGCAATGATTGTGCTTTAAGTGTTCGGCATGGAACCAATTGAAGGTGGTGGTCGTGGCAGGATAGTGCACAGTGAGAGATTGTAAGAGGTGCGATGTGAGTTGCATGCCGCCTAGATCAAGCCGAAGTGCCCCTTCATATACAGGGACCCCGTTGAGAACAGGCATTAGGAATGTGGTTGAATGACCTGCACTGACAATCAGCGAGTTCTGGCCTGTCCAGTTTCCTTCCAAACGATTGAACAAGTCAGAGAACAAGAAATCTTGCCCAAACTGAATAGACTCCGCTCCGTACACTTCAAAAAGGGTTTCTGCCATTTTCGTTCTGCAGAAGGAGGGATTGCATAGTGTTTCTGTGATCACCATTGGATGTGGGATTCCCCTTTCTCCCGATTCTCCCAAAGACATTTTTTCGAAGGCAAAGTCCAGCAGGGTCTCTTGGGTGTCGAAGTTGCTGACGATATCTCCATCGAAAGGGGATCGCAGTTGAGTCCTCGACAGTTCCCACGCTTTGGAGATGTGCGACGGATCGAAGTCTCCGACCACTCTTCGGGACACACCTGTAGTCTTGTTCCTGGCCTTCGTGTAGACAGAGCGGAAGTCAACTCTTGGATCGGTTTCTCCCGCCCAGCCTACTCTACAGTGGTACGATCCGTTGTCGATGACGATCGCCTTGGCTTTCAGATCTTCTGTGTACGGCGTTCGCGTGGGTCGCACCCAATCTGTTCGCGGGAAGTTCAAGGCGTCAGTCGCGGTTCTCGTCCTATCATACCTTGCCGTTTTCGTCCATTCCACGTACCTTCCAGCCCTTCCTTCAGATCGAAGAGCGGGATCGTTCCACCTGCATCCGACATAGCCGCGAGCTGGCTCGAGGTTGTGCTGCTTCACCACGTGATGGCGAAGTCTGGTTGTCCTTCCCACCAACCCCTCTCCCACCACATCCCTTGGTGCACCCCCCTCGCTTCCTTTGGATGGATCCACTCACAACGGCTTCCGTCGTCCAAGACGAACAATCGAACCTGCTCCACCAAGGGATCCTTCAACGATTGGGGTGGTTCATGTTCCGTCCAAACCGACGGATTCTGCCTTTCAGAGATTGCGGCTTGCACCAACATAGTCGCTGCGCAATGGAGAGATGAACATGCATACCACACAAGTGGTCCCAGGACGCAGCACGTGCGTGCATTTTCCGTCATCGTCTTTGTACTCTAGCAAGAGGGGCTAGTTGCGTTGACCTACTCACATGCAACTCTCGATATAGCAAGTACACCTCAATGTTCGACGATAGTTTATGGCCTTTTGTTGGCAAGGCTTGAAAACATAGCAACCACGTGGAGCAAAAGGCCATTTGGTGCCTCCGACTCTCGTACGAATGCGCCACCAAACGCATCGATGCATCACGTTGACGCCATGAGATGATTCCCTCTTCTTAAGGCAAAGAGGATCGCCATCTCCGCTCTTGAAGTCTGAAGACTGTCTAGCTAGACGGATGCTACTTTTAGGAGAAGATCTCGTGACGTTCTTCGTAAAACCCTTGAGGTTTGAATGGTGCGACCATTCGTAATGCAAAGGCAAATACTATGGGTCAAGAATGACTGTCAATAGCTGAAACGGCAAGACGTGTCATCTTGTCGACTAATTCAATGAACGCACAACCGTATTTGGATACTGTTCAGCCTACCAATCATTCCCCAATGTGGTGCTTCGTCCGATCGCCTACAATACATTGCACACAATCTTACATGACGATCATGACTTGAAAGTCGCCCACACGTCAAGGAGTTCCTTGTAATGTAGCACCATCGAGAACGCATTTTTAGCTACTTGGTACAATTGAAGGTTGCTAGAGTATGTTGCGATCAAGGTCGCTACAAGTCGGAGACTTGAGATGCTAAATCACCAATGTAGATTGCTATTTTATGTACCCACTATCGAAGAGCGTATGAATCGCGCCATGTTGCGCTCTATCGCATAAGTTTTGATTACCGAAAGAGTAACAAAGAGAATGACACGATGTGTGCCATTTGCAGCTTCCTCGACAAACCTTGTCGTTCGGCCTTGGTGTTGATCCGTCTCGCTCACCAACATCTTACGTGTGTGTCTCCATGTTCAACAGAACACAGATTGAAGAAAGTTGCGAACTTCAACATTCGTGCCTTGGCCGCAACTCTATCAATCTGGCGATATGGAATGTCCGGAAAAAGTGGACAAGCAGCGGCGATACAAGGAACCCGAGTTTACCCAGGCCATGGATGTCTTGCTCAAAGGCTTTTAGAAGAACACGTGCATCTACTCACCTATGTAGATGTTGCAAAAGCGCGATTGTAAGAACAAAGTTTATTTTTGCATATATACCACTGGCAACCTCCATGCGTGATTGAGTAAGACGCAAAGGAGTTGCGATTGGCAAATTGCAATGGAAAGTCACGCAATCAAGCAGGTAGTCCCATGGAAATAAAATTGCCTAATTGCCTATGACATCAACACAATGCTTTCGTGTCATGCAACGTAAAAATACACTTATCGGCGCGACTGCGGCATTCTATGAGACGCATTGCGCTACCGATCGCTCTTACCATGACAATCTCACCCTTGTCTTGGTTTGCTTGGACGATTGCTTGACGATGGGTCTTGGTTTGAGCATGGCAAAGTACGAGAAGATGGTGCTAAACGAATCTCGTAGGAAATTGAACAATACGACAATTGCTAAATCGTTCACCACACCCACGGCTTCGAAATTTCACCCTTGCAAATTGCCGGCTTAGGATTCCATCGAAATGGCGCTAAGGAGCGACGACTTCAAATACCCGAAAGTAGTATCTTGCACCGATTTGAGAGGCCCGATACACATGGGCAAGCTTTTCTCTCCTAGACAATTGGTGCTACCAAGAACGTCTGAAGCATTTGATTCGATCCTTCGTCCGAACTTCCTTGCCTCTTTCACCGCCGCTACCGAAAGCGGTGGGAAATGTGAAGCGCGGGTTTCATCCGGCTCTAGTCAACACTACGCTTCGTATCTTTTGCGACTTACAAGTGCCAATGCTCACCGCGAGAACGTTTGATCATTCCTTGCAACCGAAAGTAGGGACGGAACGTTGCCTTTTCATGCTCCCTTTTCTAGCTACACTCCGATGCCAAGATGTCTGGTTCAGACAAACCCCTACATACAACGATCAAGGTCCTCTTGGACAACCTTTGACACAATCCATGTTCCCTTCCACTCCCGCCAAATGCGATTGGGTCGGTTGGGGCAAGAGGATCGACTTCGTCCTCGGTCGATCACGGAGATTTCGATTCCTTTTCAAGGGAAATGTTGAGTTCTATCTCTCAAGACCGGGGTGTGACTTTCGAGGAATCCGTGCCTCGACCTGACGTGTTCCCGTCGAGCCGTTTCTCTCCCTGCTCCCTTGGACGATCTCCCATCGCCGAACCTTCGCCCGTCGAGGAGAAAGGCGATCCATGAGATCCCACTCGACGACCGCACCACCGTCCATTCGACGCGTTCGCGACCACCATCCGCACGCCATGGTCGCGGCTGTGCGACGTTCTCCCGGGATGCGTGGATCCCAGGCGATGCTCACGACGTCCTGCAAACGTTGGGCGATGCCTTGTCAACGCAATGGACGAGCGGTGGCCCGTGCGACGCGTGGCCCCGCCCAGAAGGATGCCGCGACAGTCCTGGCGGTGAACGTCGCAGCACTCACAGCCACGCCTGCGTCGCACGCCGATGCCTTCGATACCGTGGAGAAGCAAGTCGGATCTGTAGTGGAAAGTTTGCGTGCGGCCGCAGGGGTGGCGAGCCAGCTGGTAGACTCGGGGAAAGCAGCCGTCGACCAAGCCTTGCCGTTTGTGAAACAAGGAGTGGACAACGCAGTACCGATCGTGCAGAAAGGAATCGAATACGCCACCCCGATTGTCAAGGAAGGAGTGCGAATCAGTGAACCAGCCGTCAAGGACGCAACCAAAGAAGCATCCAAGCTGCTGCAAGAGCAAGGCTTGGATGTCGATGCGGTGGTGAAAGGTGCCAAGCAAGGTGCAGACATAGCCGTGACGGTCGGGAAAGAGGCATACACTGCTTCAAAGCCCGCAACGACGAAGTTTGTAGAGTTCATCACCACCACAGAGCCTACTCTGCTGATCGAGTACACCCTGGGTGCATTGGCACTCTATTACTTGGCACCTCCCCTGGTCTCTGTGGTGTCCGCAGCTGCTCGTGGATACAAAGGAGACGCATCTGCTGCCCAAGTGTTGGATTGGATATCGGAGGACGGAAACACTGTGCTGATTGATGCGCGGAAGAAGCAAGAGAAGGAAGCAATGGGAATCCCAGACGTGGGCGGCGCTGCAGGTCGTAGGATCATCGAGGTTCCACTCTACACCACAGACAAGAACGTCCGTACACTGCTTCGGGATCCAGATGCTGTCGAAAGACAGATAACAGCGTTGAAAATTGGTGCGTTAAAGGGAGTCTCGAAGGGCAAGAGAGTTGTCATCATGGACAAGGATGGTCGTTTGGCAAGGAAAATCGCCAAGGAACTCTCAAAGCAAGGTTTCAAGAATGTGTTTGTCATGAAAGGTGGATTCAACAATGGGTGGTTCTCGGCCAGACTTGGTGTGCGCAAAATCCTTTCGGTCACCTCTGCCGAAGTAGTGCGCGGCCTTCCCGGGAGCAGGAGGGGTAGCTCATTTGCTTTGCCACCCGGTCGCTGAGCAGATAAATCCTGTTGTCTTCTGTTGGGGTATGTGTCTGTAATAAAAGTGAGAGCCATTCTATCAGTGAAGGGGAGTAAACATAATCACTTTGCATGTCTCATGCAGGGCGTCCCTTGTAAGATGGTTGATCAATCTTGGATGTGTTTGTGGAAGACGAACAACAGAAAACCAAGTACTTTACCCCTGCCCAAAAACTTTCTACGAATGCTTCCACTGGGTCTTTAAGAAAATGACTCCCAATTGTTTATGCGAGTGCCCGTCCCATGTGTGGCAAACCCACGTGTTCTTAGCAAATCTCCTATTCAAGCTCACCGGGCGCACTTGCTAGATTGCCTTAGGAGAGTCCTGTTTCGGTCTAGTGGCGATATTCAAGGAAAGATCAGGTTTCGATGGAATTCAACATGGCGCCTGTTGAAGGAATTTGCACGCCAATGGACCGGGTCGTGGGAAAGTCGTACGCAATTCATGCGGGTGCTGATCTTATGGAAAGTGTTTCTACCACATACGCCAAAACCACCCTGCCGAGCTTCTTTTTGCAACCGGGCATTGTAGGGTCAAGCGTGAATAATTCAATTCCGCACCTCTAAGTCCTACCTGCTCAAAGTTTGGCGACCTTCCCTTGGCAAATTCACATCAAGAGTTTCAACGGTAAATTCTTTCAATGTCGGTCTTCAAGTTGTGTTCTTAAACACCTATTTCGCAACCGTTGCAGCATCATTAACGATTGACTCAATGCGGAAGTCCTTTGACACAACTTGAGCTTCATCGACAAGCATGAACTACGGGAATGCCTTTGATAGCGCACTTACAACCTTCCTTTTGTAGATATACATCCACACGTGTACATATCCAACATCCGAGATGGGCCATGTACCTTCTCAAGGTAAGTGTGAGAAATTCACATCCAACTAGTCTTCAATTGATGGAGGAAGCTCCAATTTAAGTCGTAAATGGAACAATCATCCATGGATGTGCTAAGCACGGCGCACTCTTAGCGTGTGATTGTGACCTCTTACAGGCCATATGCTAAACCAAACCCATTTCCAACGAATCCTGCTAACTAAGGCGCACAGTCGGTCCATCATAGGTTCCTTGGTTATCATAAGCTAGGGACTCTCGGATGGGCCACAAGGGTAAAGTCCTCGGAAATACACCCGGCCCAACATATCTAGAATCTACATACAATTTTCAAGCCATGGGAATGTATCCTCCAAAGAACGCCATGCGGAGAAATGAGTAGCTCGACACTTTGACGTGCTAAACCACTAGGATTTCTTTGTATTCGTCTATGCATGGATTCTAGTTGGGATTTAGGAGTAGGCCTGGTTCCGTATCCAAGTCAAAGATATTGCGTCGGAAAACCCAAGACACTACTCGCGCTGCCATGTTTTATCCTTCCGCCCAACCAATAGGTTGAAGAAGAATATTATCGCTTCAACTCCGTGGAATAAGCTCTCCATGGACTTGGTCCTTTTGTAACAGACCTTCGCCATATGCGTATCAACCATACAAAACCGAATCAAGATTTCCTTCGTCCACTCTATCGAATTCAAGCAGTCCCGTCCCGCGCCCCGCATCTGGATCAGTTGTGTGAATCGGCATCTTGGCCTCGTTGGTCACCAAAGGCATGGCATTTACCACGAACTTGTGAGGGTGACAGTTCCTAAGCCCAAATGGGACACAATGGGGAGATTCTCCTCCCATGGATCTCTTGCTGTGCTTTGCATCAAATGAATTAGAGAATTGAGGAAACTCATGGTAGGGTCCGTGGTGCTTGGAGGAACTTGTGTGGATGCATTTTGTTGTGTCGATTATTGTCGGCGAACGTTGGTCAGCTTTGCTTCTTAACTCGATGGTAAACCGAGTATCACATTGCAAGCCCCGTCTACTTAGACATGCTCGTCAACAAAATAATAGGTTGCTCCGTAGTATTAACCATAAACGTAAAAGAAAAGTACCGTCTTGACAGAAAGGACATGTGATGGATAAGGAGGGAACGCCTAGGAGTCTCCATGACGCCAACCCCCCACCGAGGGTTCCCAGGTCCGAGTTCACACGAATAGATACAGTTGCAAACCCCTAAACCTAGGGAATGCATGGGCACTTCCCTTGTTGGGATGAACAGAGGGTTCGAATGAACATGCTCCCTTTTTAGTACCTCATATCAACTGGCTAAGGATTTATCTCATTCGATCTCCTTCTCCCTTATACAACATCTCTTGGGTGTATGGTCCTAGGATGCGGACAAGCCGCAAGTTGCACATGGACTTGGGTACAAACATTGGCATGGAAGCATCGACCTATCAAAAGATAAGTGATTCAGTCGGATCTAAAGGATCAAAGATCAGAAGTCCGTTCAATAAATCGTCATCAAGTGAACGCAAAACGGAATCTTGCGCATCGCTAGGTTATTCAAAGCGGAATTCAAACATGCCATCCACACGCACGCCATTACCTACTCCAATTTATACATTTTCTGATCGTGCTTTAGAGCCTATTGTCCCAAGATCACTAGCATAATGTTGTGGCGCCGGGTTTTAGCAATCTAAACGTCTCCAACGTGTTCGATTGAACGTTTCCAAGACCGTTGGTCATGGCTGTGAATAGAACAAATTTCACGTACGTGAACACTAGCTCTTCTCGCAAAAGACACTCTATTTCGTATCTATTGTTCAAGGCGAGCGATCAGTACAGTACAGGGTAGATAGCAAAGTATTTTTGTTCGTTGCCATCAACTATATGACCGACCTCTTAAACCACTTCAACACGGAATGGGCTTGATGGATCAAGAAATGGATCTTCTCTATGGTAGTCAAACAACGCATTGAATGTTCGATCCTTTGTGCGCCGTATGAAAAAGTAATCAATACGTTGGTGTAACGCCTACACAATAAGACTCTGCCCGCATTTTCTCGCACCAACTACGAAGTATGCCTCGTCATTTGCAAATGTCGGTCGAGAGAGGGAAGGCTTTGAAGGTAAAGTACGCATCGGCAAAGTTTTCATCCGGTGAGAAGGTGAGACGTCCATGCCAACGAGCTGAGCCTTCGAAGAGTGTTCGTGACGTTTCGATACACATGTCGCGGGCGAGTAGCAAATGAGAATGGTTCATTCCGAAACACTCATTTTCATTGGCGTGGATGGAGGCTAGAAATGACGAGGGAGTCTTAGGCTTGTATCGGCTCAATTTTGCCAACCAAAGCAAATGCAATATTGTCGACAAGGAATGCAACGCTGCGACAAACATCTTGAATTGCATGCGTCATATGCAACCCGACAATCTATGGCATTCGAATAGACAAACGGTCCCGAAACTACTCGGTTGTTTGATTGATAAATGAATGGAAGGTTGCCAAACTGGATGCTCAAGTAAGGAGGGCTTTCCCGGTGCAAAGTCCTTGATGCACGAATGTTGAATCCTAGTATGAGGGTTTCGGGAAACGAACGTGCACTTCCTCGGCATTCCAAATGTGCTTAGTCAAAACGGAGATTTAACATTATTCGCTTGACCAAGTGAGACTTGCGCGTGAATTGAGGGACAGATCTAGTGTGGATGGCTATGGAACAAGGGTCTGTTGTGAACACCTTTGGAGCGTACGGGGATGCCATGTGGTGTAGGGACAAAGGGGGAAAGACACACAAGAGGAAGTTGCTGATCTAGCTTGGAAGAGTTGAAACAAACTCTGCTTCAGGATCGACACATGGACGTCCATTAGTAGTGACGTAGGCTTCAACACCCATACACCATCCAGGTTGCATCTGTTGGGGCAAAGATGTTGATGATCCTGTCGCGAACGCAACTGCTGGCTCAAAGCACGAACATACCAAGCTTCCCACCAGCATCCCCTACTTCCAACAACTACAGAACAGTGCAAAGGCAATTTATTCATAGATGATCAGCTCAAGGATAATCCCTAGCTCTAATCCACATCGACGATGGGAAAACCAGATGAAGACACAAGCGACACCTTAGCAAAAGAGTCTGCCCCACGATGCCGTCCAGGACATTCTCAACAAACTCAGAAGAAAAAGAAATAAATGAGCATCAGCACAAATGCATGCTTCCTCACGTGCGGGGGGAGGAAATATAGCAGAAGGAACATGGGAATGTTGCTCAGCAACATGCCTAGGAGGTGTCCACCCGGAAAGAGTACCGTAAACAAGACAATCAAGGGAAACACCATGTTCAAAACACCGGCTGGGTTGAACACTTCCCCCTGTTGTCCTTGTCCTGCTCTAGCCTGACCAGTCCCGTATTGTCCAGCCCCCCTGCTACTGCCACCCATCCCATACGGATTATTCGTCCGTGCGGAGGGTCTTCTGCCGGGTCTCGAAGCAAAGCCCCCCCCAAACAGCTGGGACAAGATATCGTCCAAGTCTGCTTGATGCACACGCGCACCCCCAAAGTTGGAGCGATATACCCGCGGTCCTCTTGCGCCGGCCCCTCCAAACTGTTGTCCTCCGAAGAAGGCATTGAATATGTCCTCCGCGCTGGCTGCCTGGGAGGTACCTGCCTGGCCTACGTTATCCACCCCGAATTGGTCGTAGGTCTTCCTCTTATCTGGACTGGACAGGGTGTCGAAAGCCCGTGAGACCTTCTTGAAGGCTTCTTCTGCTCCCTCCACGTTGCACTTGTCAGGATGCAGCTTAAGGGCCAGCTTGCGATAGGCCTTCTTTATTTCGATTTCCGAGGCTGATTTCCCCAATCCCAGAATTTCGTAGTAGTCTTTCGTCGTCTTGATCTTCTGGATCAATACGGTGTCTTCTTTTGCTTTTTCGCCTGCATCCTGCCTTTTCTCTCCGGCCTTTTGGCTCGGATCGGGTGCGCCGTTGGACGCTGCATCTTTCTCGTCGTTTTTTCCGTGGTCCGCATTGTCCCTACCGCTTGGTTGCGTCTTTCTTGCCGTGCTGTTTCCGTTGGAAGGTCTAGCTTGCTCCATGCGTCGCACGAGGTCTTCCTTTTCGAAGCAATCGCTGTAGTCCACACCTGCGTCGTCCAACTTCTCGCGGAGCTCCTTTACCGACATGGATCGGGTCTCCATGCCTTTTCTATCCCGTCCTTCGTTTCCAAACTACCTCGAACGAACCGAAAGACGGGATTTCCTGGGCGTTCGCCGCCGAGAGTGAGCGGCGCGCGCACTTGGGATCGTGCGATTGGCTTTGTGGAGACGCACTTCAATGATTGAACCAGGACAGACCCGCGTCGGAGGCGGGTTCGATCCGAGACGGATCCGGGTTCGAAAGGGGATCCCTTCCGGTTCTCTGCTGGGGTTCGATCGGGGACGTCCCTCGGGGGTTGGCGAAGGGTGGATCCTCGCTTCGGCACGACGTTGGATCCGGTACAGATCCGATTCGTCAGAGATCTCTCCGATGAGTCGATCCTCTCCTTGACGTTGGCTTCGAGTCTGATCGATATCCCCTGTGTTTCCCGTACCCTTGGGATCCTTCTTCTCCGTTGGCTCCGGGGTGCTCGATTCCTCCGCCCCGAACGGACGGTCCAGGACTATTCCCGTGTGATCCCGGTGGGTGTCCCTTTTCAGACCACGTGGTCGACAGGCTTCGAAACCCGGATCCGAGATCCAATTGGGCAGTGGGAGGAGGGGTGACAGGGAGGGAGCACAGAGGGAAACCGAGAGACGTGGTCCATGCGCGCGAACATGCGCACGTCCGTGAGCGAACGCACGCGAATTGGTGGCGAAACGCGGAGAAGAGGGCACAGGGAGGTGCATGGGGACAAGGTGCGGACCAGGGCCCAGCAGCAAGGCCAGGGGAGGTCCAGCACGCGACTTGGACCCACACGAGAATGGCTCTCGAAAGAGTTTGCACAGCTGTGCGACGCGCAGCTCGTGCTGCTGGCAGATGCGTCCGAAGCACGCGTGAGAAGTAGCATCTACCTCACGACGCCGGAGAGCCTCCAGACCAGGAGCATGAGGTTGAAAAAGGTGGCCCATCATCCCTCCGGAGACGCGAGAGAAACCCACTCCTGGGAAGACGTGCCCGATGCACTGCTGGCAGACGATCTGCTGGAAAGGTCCTTGACGCATGAAAGCGCCATCTCTCTTCCGGAAAGCGGTAGCTTGGTGATGCCACTTGTCTACGGACCGCTGCTCTTGGGATTGCTGGTCATCGAACCGGAAGATGCCCACGAAGCCGTGGTTGACCTGTACACGGAAGAAGAAGAAGCAAGGGTGAGGCTGATTGCCAAAACACTCGCATCAGCTGCAACACTGGAGATACGATCCGATAGGCTAGCCAAGCAAAGCGAGAAAAAGAGCCAGCTGCTCACCAGTCTCGTGGGTCAATTCCGTGGGTCTCTGGATGCACTCAAGGGGCTGGGTTCGATGCTGGTGCCAAGAATGGAAGACGACGACCCAAGCAAAGACATGGCGTCAGGAATCCTCTCACAAGGAGATCGACTTCAGGAGGTTGTAAGCCAGCTGGAATACGTGCTACATCCAGGTTCATACACCTCACGAAGGACTGTAGGTTCTACTTCAAGCTCTGTTCCATGGCTGGCAGACCGTACCCCTCTGCAGGCCCAACGCTATTTACAAGAAGCCAGCGCTCCAACAACACCGGACACTCCAGCAGCCATGAACAGGGCCTACAGGTCCAGTGGAAGGAACAGGAACTCTAGTGGAGCAGACCTGAAGGCACGAACTGCGGGCAGCTGCGATCTCCAGGAGGTGTTGAGTCCACTCCTGGCCACAGCCACCCCTGTTGCAGCGAACTCGGGGGTCTCCATTCTTGCGATGGGAGGTGCTGGACCAGACCCGCTACTTGTAGATGTAGGAGTTCCAGACAAGACTTTAACCCGGGTACTGAGCAATGTTATTGACGCTGCAATGCTTCATGTCCCCAAAGGAGGCAGAATTGAGGTTTCTGCCACAGACGGGCCCGGAAACTTTGTGTCCATTCAAGTTGCATTCTCTGGTCCCAACTGGAGCGATCTACCTACAACATTCGAGAGTGTCACATCAAAGCGCAACATTGTCATTGCTCAGAGCCAAGTAGAGGCAGAGGGTGGATCCCTCATTGTACAATCTCCTTTTCCGGATGCATGTGTGTTGGACGACGACTTGATGTGCCAGGGGACAATGATCACGATCGAGGTTCCTGCTGGCCCAATCAAGCAGCTACCCAAACCTGTCAGGGTAGCTGTGAAGAACTAATGTACATATAGAGTGCACGCACAGTCACATGTAAATACATAGACAAGAATTGATCTCATACTTTACAAAATTGATGCCAGCAAAAGGCTCCCTAATCTCTGTTGTATCAATCAGGACCATTGTTTGCTATCTCATATATACACGTGTAAGAACCAGCCAAGAACATGAGCGCACCGATGGTGAACCCAATGAAAATTTCAAGCCAATTCGGTACCAGAACTCCAGGGAAGGGGAAGAATGCATGTCGGACTGCTGCTCCCAAAAAGAACCCCCAAGAGCCCAGGTAGTTAGCCAAGGACACCTTCCAGGCAGTGCTTTTGGGGTACCAGATGAAAGGATTCCAAGTGTGATGTGCACTTGCCCAGTAAAACCAACTCCCAGACACGAAAAGCACCCCACCTGTGACGTTCGGCACACGTATTAAGAAAAAGTGCAGCTTTGGTGACATGTCAGTGCCAGGTGCGGAGTTGTAGACCATGGAGAAGCACAGGACATTGTAGATGACAGCTCCAACGAAGATCATGGTGCTACCAATGAGTTCCAACCTGTGCCTGGAGAGAACGCTGGCATCGACTTGCATCGATGTCGCCCAGCTCCATGGCTTCTCTGGTTTCTCATACCTGGCCGCTGCACTGGACGTGCTTTGCACGTCGTCGTCGATCCCGTCTTCTTCGTCGAGCAGTCCTTGCTGGGAGGGCGAAATGTTGTCTCTGGTGTACTCGTCAGGGAAGGACTTGATGGAGAGGAGTACTTCCAGGAAGGCTCCGACGGAGAACATGACGCTGCCGATGGCGTAAGGCACGGAAGTGGTCCATTCCGAGTGGTACACGTGCAGGTCGAAGAACAGGGAGCAGATGGAGCCTTCCACGAAGAGGATGGACCCAAGGAAGAACATGAGCGACGCCCAATACGCCATGAGGTCCCACCTCCAGCACCAGTAGTGTTTTTTGTGCTTGATGGTGAAGATGGCGGTCTCTTTGGTCCAAGGATCCCATCCGTCGAAGTTGCCGATGAACCGTGCCAGCACGCGCGCTTCCTTCCGCGAACAGTGCGGACAAGTGTTCAGCTCCGGCGGACACACGTGTCCTTCCTTCTTGATCCGTCCAGCGGACCTTGCATCTCCCAGCATGTCTGTCCGACCTCGCTCGTGGCTTCTCGTGGGATGAGACCGACGGCAACCACCGACGTGGTGAAGCGGACACGAGTGAACCGAAAGCACCAACCCTCACCCCCCCCACCCTGGGGAGTTTCTTCTCTCCCGAGGGGTGTGGACACGAAGGGGAGCGGTCGAGGATGGAGATGCAAAGCAAACCGGATGTGGGGATGGACGAGACCCTACACGTGCATTCCGTTGCGCATCAAGCTCTGGACCAATGCACGTTCCGACCGGGACGTAGAGGAGAGCAAAGAGGACGATTGGTCGAACGCACCTCTCAAGATTGGAAAAGCCGGGCGTTGGTTGTTGATAGAGGTCGATCGATGGTTTCGCATGGCCGATGGAACCGGGGTGGACGGTAGAGGTCGACGTCACAAGGTGTGAAGCCGCATTTTCAAGGACCTCGTGCACGTGTCCGAAGTCGTACGCCCCGTATTCACCACGTCCTTGAAATCCGCCATGGCTCGTGCAACCATGCTTGAATCCCCCAATTCACACACACACACACACACGGACCCGTTTCCAATACTAGCCTTGCTACAAGGGCCACGATGGTGCCCTTCACCTGCACGCACCCGCGCAACTACGAGGTTCCAATCGCCGGGATGGAACGACGCATCCCTGAGGGCACAATCCCAACCTATGGACATGTCTTTGTTTCCATTGCTTTCGATGCGTTGATCAAGCCACGGTGGCGTCCTCTCCTTGTCTCCACCCCATCCAAACTCGGCGCCCAAGTGGCGTGTGTGGTGGGGTTGGACCCATCCCTTCGCCTCCCCCTTGCTCCAGGGGCGGTAGATTCGTGCCCCAAGGAGCGGACGTGGGCGTCGACACACGCGATGCGCGCTTTGCGCCACGTCCACGTGGCGAGCGCATCGAAGAGGGGATCCAGAGCGATACTGGGGGTTGGAAAGAGGCGTGAAAGGACGTTCGGAAGGTGCAAGAAGATGTCGAGGGGAAGGACCAGTCCCAGAGGCGATGGAAGAACCGTCGGTGCGCCGAGCGCCGCCGGAAGAGGAAGTGGATTTCGAGACGCAGTGGCAGACGTCGATTACGATCCCATGGAGTTCGGTGACGGGGAAGTGGAAGGAAACTTGCTGCTAGATTCAGTGGTCAAGCTCTACTGCGTCCACACGGAACCGAACTACTCGCTCCCTTGGCAGAGGAAGCGCCAATTTACCAGCACGTCTTCCGCCTTCGCGATAGCGGGGAGGCGTATTCTTACCAATGCACATTCGGTCGAATACAACACCCAAGTCAAGGTCAAGAAGAGAGGAGACGATACGAGGTTCCTCGCCAAGGTGCTGGCAATCAGCGTGGAATGCGACATTGCACTCCTCACCGTCACCGACGATAGGTTCTGGGAAGATCTGCAGCCACTGGATTTTGGACCACTTCCACACTTGCAGGATCAAGTTGCCGTGGTAGGGTATCCCATAGGGGGAGACACGATAAGTATCACATCTGGCATCGTGTCGAGGGTGGAGGTGACTTCCTACACACACGGAGCCTCGGAACTGCTGGCCATTCAGATCGATGCAGCCATCAACAGTGGAAACAGTGGCGGACCCGTGTTCAACAGCAGCGGGCAGTGCTGCGGGATAGCTTTTCAATCCCTTGTGGGCGATGACGCGGAGAATATTGGCTATGTCATTCCACCGCCGGTCATTCAGCACTTCTTGGAGGATTTCAAGCGCAATGGGCTGATCGCTGGATTTCCTGTGCTTGGGATTCAATGGCAGCGATTGGAATCCCCGTCTCTCAGGTCGTCGTTGGCCATGGAGGCGCAAACCACAGGGGTGCTAGTCGCAAAGACTGCACCGGTGTCAGATGCGCACTCAAAGTTGAAACGCGGAGATGTTATTATGAGCTTTGAGGGAGTAAAAGTGTCCAACAATGGAACAGTACCCTTTCGGTCCGGTGAGCGCATCAATTTCAGCTACCTGGTAAGCCAACACTACGTGGGTGATGTTGTACGTCTCAGCGTCCTCCGACAAAAGGAGGAGGTGGAAGTGGAGGTTTCCCTTTCAACTCCCTTTTTGCTCGTGCCTGTGCACATCGGAGGGAAGATGCCTCCTTACCTCATTGTGGCTGGGCTTGTTTTTACCCCGCTCTGCGAGCCATACCTTCGCTCTGAATACGGTGAACACTACTACACCGACAGCCCAGTCAAATTACTCGATGCCATGCTTCACCAATTCCCGAAGGACGCATCAGAGGAGGTGGTTATACTGTCCCAAGTGCTGGCTTGCGATGCCACAGTGGGCTACGAGGAGGTGCGCAACACTCGCTTGCTTAGGGTCAACGGAGAAAAGGTCCACAATCTGCGTCATCTTGCAGACTTGGTGGACAAAGTGAAGGATGAGCCTTTCCTGCGCCTTGAAAGCGAATACGATGAAGTCATCGTGCTTGAAATGTCCAAGGTCGTGCACGCTACAGCTGAAACTCTTGAAACTCATGCCATTCCTGCAGACCGGTCACCAGACTTACTGTGTAGCGATTGAGTCGAATTTCAGGATGCTGCAGGGGTTGTCAGTCGGTAATAAGTGAAAGGGAAGGGCAATCAAGGTGGGAAGGCATTTTCGTCAAACATGCGACACACTGCTTTTCGCCCTTTCTTTTGCAGCTCGCATTCCTCGCCTCGGTAAAAGGGCTATTTGTTTCACGTTTCATCCGCTTAGTAGAGCTTGCTCATTGGCCAGGCGTTTGAAGCAGGTGTAATAAATCATCTTTTATTTCAAGCTTGGTTGAAGTGATTGCTCCGTGTGATTGTATTAGATCGTAGGAGTCCTGCGAACATTTGTAAGGAGGCAGAGTAGTCATTGAACTAGACGTGCGGGTGCCCATTGCAGCCTGTAGGCCACCCATGTTCATGTCCCTTCTGCAGGCTCGCTAGTTCAAGATTCTGCTTTCTTAGAACCGAAGTACAGATAGAGTTGTTTAGGCACACGCCCAACCGTTGGAGTTTAAACAACGCCCATGGCTCTTGGATAGCCCCATGTGAGTGGGTCACACCATACTGTTTGAAATGCTTGATGGTATGCCTTTGTGCAGTGTCTTACAAAGTTCAGAACAAGCGATGGACTCTCCTTGTCATGATGCTTTTCGTACTTTCACAGCTGTGAACTGCTCAGAAACTTGACATGGATCATGCACTGTGCAGAGGGCGAAGAAAAGCCAATCGATGGTCGCAGCAGCATCTGATTAAGAAATAGCACTGCTTGAAGCTTTCAACAAGATAGATCCTTTGGTCCCCACCCCCGTGTATTCTCAGCTGTCGGAATGCATGCGACCAGAATATGAAAGGGTTGATATGGCCTGATCGCAGATAAGCACGAGATTCGAGGGTCGAAACTTTGATCGCCAGGGCTGAGGTGTATTGGTGTTTGGTGATCACTTAACCTGTTAGCTCATCGTCTTCAAGTGCCTCATTCGGTCACAGCCTGCCCTTGCGGGTGGGCAGTGTCCGCACCACCTGTCCTCCCCCCAAATTCGTCGGCAACACTCCTTTGGACACCAGGCATCCTCCATGCTGGTTCGATGCGGGTAGGTATGGCATGTTCGTCCTTGGCAGCATCGAACTCTCATCTTCCAAGATCGAGGCGTTAGATTCCGTCCCACACGTCCAATGAGGAGGATGCAGGCCTTATCCATTTGTGGGTTCCTATACATGGATTGGATGGGTTTGAGCTGGGCCCCACTGAACACCAAGAGGGTCTTCTGCTCCCCCCTCACCAATCTGCACACCATCCACTCCTCTCACTTGTCCAGGAAGGGATGCTCTCGAAGGCCCTTGCCACGTCACCATGCTGACGAGGACCCGGGGCACGTGAGGTGGTGGAAAACCACGGCGAACGGTCAGTCGCTGCAGAGGATCGCCATTCCTCCCTAGACTACTTCAGTGAGAACCGGGGAATCCTCGGCGTCACGTGTGGGTACGAGGAAGAAAGGTCCTCTGCGAGAGAAGTTCGAAATAGGATAGAATGTCCGAGAGAGCAACGAGCGAATATTCGTACCGAACCCTACGCCGCGCAGGAGGGTCCGGGACGTCGCGCACGTCGACCCAACGGTCCCCCCTTCCGTCCGTTTGCCGCAGAGGATTGTGGCCAACCATCGTCCGCTCCTCTGCGTTCACAGTCCGGTGTCGGAGGAGCGAGTTCATCTGAACCGGTGCCGACTTCCCAACCGTGTCACAAACGAACGTGATTCACGTGAGACACACGCGTCCAGCCGCCGCCGCAGCAGCCCACAGCAGCTCGTGTCGCGTCCCAAAGGCGCCTCGAACCCCCTTCCGAGATGACCGTGACCTTCGACGTGAAGCCGAACCTTCGCGTGAGCCAAGATCGCAAGGCATCGGGCGGCATCCAGTTCAGCCGCGACCTGGGCAACGACGTCACGCTCAAGGTGCGAGACAAAGGCAGCTCGGACGTTGATGTGCGCCTGGACAGAGACGAGACCCCTTGCTGACGCGTGATACGGATTTGCATTCACTTGAATCAGGTCAGGGCGTCCGATAACACGGTCCGCGACGGATTGAAGACCGACGATCTCCACGTCGACTTCGTACGCGACGGCCATTTTGAGCTCAACTACGACATCGGGAACAATGCACCGACCGTCGTATTGCACACCAGCGCGGGCATCAAGAGCAAAACCTTGCGCATGAAGTATAGGCATGAACTCCGGGGGAAAAAGAGGTCTTCCGTCGAGGGAAAGATGGCTGTGGATGACAAAAACACTGCCACCCTCACCGTGGATACCACCGACTACAGTGGGCCAGATCTGCGAGCTTGCACGCTCAAGTGGAACCATCAGCTGAATGATTACACGAAGCTCGAGGCAGCATGGAACTTCAACAATGACACTCTGCGTGCTTCGGTTGACCACAGGGTAGACTCTCACAACCGCCTGAAGATCGCATACGGAACCGGAGATAAGAATGGCTCGCTTGAATGGACCAACAAGGACCTCGGAGGTGGAGGTGAATTGAAGGTCTTAGCGAGTACCACCCTGACTGGTGAAGGGGTGAAGAGGATGCCGACCCTCACCGCAGAGAAGACGTGGAATGTGGAGATCTAAGCCTGCATGACCCTGCTGCATCGCCTGCTTCCAGCAGCTATATGCCACAGCTCACATATGTCAATCAATTTGTATGCTCTCATTACATGCAACAGCTTTGCTTGCCTCTTCTTTGGCAGGATGGCGAGGGACTTGCGGTCCACCAGCATCCTCACATCCTATGTGCGCAAAACGACCCTTTCAAGGTTGCGATGCCACTTGAATGTTGCATTTATCTAAGGATGCATTCGATTTCTGCATGCTCAAAGCGAAACAAAAATCTGCAATGCTACCCAATAGCAGGATGTTTCTGTGTTTCCAGCGGAAGTGGAGGCAGTGTGTGTTGGGAGGGACACAATTCCTTAGTTTTAATGGCCGACTGGTCCTTCTCCAGAAGTGCTGTATACAACCATGCTTATTATTGAAGTTTTCACCTGTACATCATTGTACAAAATTGTACCTACTATGTTTATGCTGTCCCGACAGACAGAGCCTAGTCAGCATACCCAAGGAGCGAAGTCTCTACTCTTCTCCTCTTGTCTACATGCGGTGATCCCATTGATCTGGACCAATCCGGTGTACTTGTGAAGTGGAATGAATCCCCATGGACTGTTTCCAGCCCACCCAACTCAAAGCCGAACAATTTCTGTTTATCACTCCCATGTTGGGAAGGCGGCGTGCTGGCAAGCACACTCATCACGGATTCTCTTCGCTGCAAATTCGTGTCACCGACGCATAATTCATCGACATACGTGCTAGAACTGGAGGTGGTGGATCTTTCAAGGTAGCTTAAGTGATCATCTCCTGTTAGCATGTTCATGTGATACTGGTTTGGTGGAGACAGAAGCACAGTGTCAGGGCTATCCCCTCCAAACTTGAAACAGTCCACTGGCGAAAATGTGCACCCCAGTTGCTCCTCCAGTGGGTTAATCGTTGTCTTGACCGAAGGGATGCTGAAGCTACCTGCAACGTCATCCTCCCACTGAAGCATCAAATCCTCCAGCATACTGTGTGCATAGCTTGCATGGGGGTTTTGGACCAGCACTGGTGTGCCTTGTTCTGGTTGTGCAAGCTGGCCATTTTTCTTCTCGTCCTCAGTATCCTGCCGGCTTTCGTCGCATGATGTTCCTAAGAACTGGTCCCTCTCCTGGACCTGTGTGCTGCTCTGCCTTTCTCTACGCTTGCCTGCACTAGCTTTTTTCTTCTTGGTTGCAACCTTTGTTGTTGTTTCGGTGCAGGCATGGCCATCTTCATTCCATCCATAGAGTTCTCGAAGGTAGTCCCGTAATGCTGTGGGCTCGTCTTCTCCATTCGGGCCCCTGCGTGAGTTTCCTCCTTGCATGGTGTCTTTACGTCTGAGTGTTGCATTCCAATGATTTTTGACGGAGTTTTCTGTCCTGCCGTTCATCATCCTGGCTATGGCAGCCCACTTGTTACCATACTTTTTGTGGGCGTTTACCAGCCTCGTTTCCTCTTCTTCTGTCCATTCGGAACTCTTGATGTCGGGTCGGAGGTGATTGAACCACCTTTCTCTGCACTGCTTTCCGATCCTGTCTTGCAGCTGCCCAGCGATGTAGCTCCATTTCCTCACCCCGTGTTCCTTGACGAGTTCCACCAGCCTCTCGTCTTCTTCGACGGTCCATCCGCCCTTGACCTTTGCCACCGGAAACCGTTTCTTCTTGCTTGTCCCGTTGCTGCGCATCCTACCGTCAGTCATGCCGTTGTTGTGACTACAGCTTCGTTGCCATTGCTCCCAACCACATCAGACCGTTCCCTCGGTGGGTTCGCAGGCTGTTGCATAAGCTTCTTCCCCCCCCCACCTGGCTGCAGTGCTGGGATGGATCCTGGTCTTTACGACGATGTTTACGAGGGACCGGGGACCGACCGAAGCAGCCAGCCGTCCGATGAAGTACGGATCCCGTACCCCGAGCGTACGGCCGCGGAGACGCACCTGTTCGAGCGACGTGCAGGCGTGCCTAGGCCCGCGAGCTCCATCAGGAGGTCCTGGAACGATTCCTGCGAGGACGGGCGCGGCGGTGGAAGGAACGATCGATCGGAATCGATGCGGAGACCGTCAGTCGGAGATCCCAAGGGTCCAGGACCGCCTGGATCAAGACCACGCGAAGAGGCCACGAGAAGTGCGCTGGTCTTCGCCATCCCGAGGTTTCCAAATCGGAGTGTCCCGAAGCATCATGCCTTCGCCGATCGGATGCGGTGCACTGCGAATCACGATCTGTTTCTTTTCGCCATCCCTTCCCCGTCTTTTTCGAGGCTTGCTTTCGGCCTGGGAGGTGGCACTTCTCCGTCGGCAGGACGCGCGCGGAACGAGCCGTTGCCACCGATCTTCGCGCCTCGATCCCCATCTTGCACGCCGTCTCGCCGTTGCGCCCCCCCCCCCCCCTCTTCCCGCTTTTCCTCGCCATCGACGTCCTTCGTTTTCCCACCGTCGCACCTCCAACCCTGGGTCCATCCCATCGTCTTCGCGCCACATCGTTCTTCCACCCGCGCCTCCAGCTTCTGCTCCCACGCACCTGTCCACCTCTCCCCTGGGGAGATCCTTCCTGCGTCTCGATCGAAGCCGAGCGGAAGCCCAGGCGGCGCGAACGCGCGAAGCGACTTCAAACGTCACTCGAGTCGCTTCGTCTCCACCCTCCCTCTGTCCCTCACCGAAGGGAAGGGGCGAACCTGGACGAAGGGAAGACATCGATACCTCGATCGAAAGATATCGATGGGAGGAAGGGGGATGGGCATCGAGGTGGGGAAAGGGGAAGGAAGGCGGGAAACGGACGTCTACCCCCCCGAGGGAAAGGAAGAAACGGGGAGGCGTCCAGGGGCGCCCCTTGGACCATGGTGCGAAGAGGATCGAAGGTGAAGAGCGGGCATCGAGAGCGATGTGTCCAGATCCTCAGCGGGCACGAAAGATGCTCGCACGTGGAAGGGAGCCAGGATCGTTCTGGACCCGATTTCTCGGAGAAGGCGGGAAATCGCCCCAAACGAAGCGACCCCCTCCTCCACGGTAAAAGCTCTCTCCGGGATATAGACCAGCATCACGATGGGCCTATCGCGTTGCCCGAGGCCAGCTGCGTCGAGGAACGGCTGTGGTGCAACCCCCCTCCAAGACCGACCCCCGTCCTCGTCGACTCACGCAAACAACAGGCAACAACGCAGGGAACGTTCGTGTATGGAACGCAGCTTGTTTCCGACCGCGCAGGGGATGGCCCGAATCGACAAGAGACCTTCGAGGCAAATCCATGGCCCGCAGCGACGGTTGCAGCACGGACTGTAGCCTAAGCCAGCCATCCGAGGGAAGCATACCTAGGAATGCTGCTCGAAAATATTGGAATGGTATCAATGACTACACAAGGTGAAGCTGAGATCGTGTGGAAATCTGAAACACCTTGAAGCAAGCCTTGAAGCCACAGGCAACGTGCCAATCATCAACAAATGCACATGGACATAAATAGGACGGCCAGGAATTCGGTCATTCCTCTTGTAGAGGACCTCGGGCAAACATTTGCACCAAACCCTGGCAAACCGTGCCTTCCACCACATGTGAATGACCGTTTGAAAGCTTTTCCCCGTCGCAGTTCCAAAGCCGTTCTGCTTCTCGAGGTTGGATGCGAAACTGGTCTGTTTCCACGGCCTGCACGTATGGGAGCGCCAGAGGATCCGATTCTTTCTTCGAAAGTCGAATCAGGAAACGCAAAAATTGGAGCCTGGAGCACATCTTCACCATGATGAGGGTGATCTTTCCATCGGACAGGTGTGAATGTTTGGACATACCCTCCGGAGATTGATCACAACGGCAGGATAAAATCGGACCTGCAACGGCCAAAAACTTCTTGTCCACCATCCCCCAGTCTGCCAGGCCTTCCTCTAACAACTCCTGTTCATCCACTGAATCGCTTGCTGATTCCATGCCCATCTCAGAGTCAACGCTAGAAAAAGGAGTCGAATAAGAGCGCTCGCGCAGATTGGCACTATTCTTCCTACCCCTGTCACACACAGGGCACTGATAGTAGCACACCGATGTTGAACGTGGCGTCCGAGATCTTCTGTAGCAGACCTTAACCTGGTGCGACTTGTGCCGCAAGAAGGAGAGTGCACCAGCAATGCTGTAGCGCAGAGGCCCCATCCACCGCAAGCTTTCACTCCTGCTTATGACCTCCCCAAAAAAAACCGAACCCGACAAACGAGGCTACATACCTAGTTTCCTCCCCCGCTTGGAGTCTCACCATGTCTATGTCCATTCTGTCTCCTAAAATGACATGCAAAGTAGCAGTTTCCACAGATCTTGTGCCTAAAGTGCTGACTACTACAGTATCTGTCGATCCTGCTGGTATGATACCAAACCTCATTCCCTTCAAAGCCTCATTGTGGTCCTCATCGCGATGGCGAAGCGTCATTATTCCATTGATAATTTCGCCAAGAAAACCGTCGCCGCCGAGTCCAACTATGCCATTGATGCCCGCAAAATCCTGCAGGGACAAGGACTCCAAGATCTTCCTGGCGTGGCCTGCGTATTCGGTCGTGATGACCTTGCAATCGACCTGGGCATGATGGAAAAGTGGTGCTGACACCTCTTCCCAAGTCTTTGCTGCCTGTTTAGACCCGCCATATGGATTGATGAAAATAACAAGACGCTGGGGGCGTTCACCCCGAAAGCCACTTTGCATAGAAGCAAGGGATTGCAAGCGTTGGGCCCAGCAGCGCGCATCATCTGCAGATTCGCATCCAAATAGTACACCTTTCCTATACCAATGGTTTGGGGATGCGGGTGAGATGCCCACAAAGTGCACCATGAAGTAGTGCCTCTTTATTTTTTCAAAGTGCTTCCTTCTCTTCAGAATACCAGCGCATGACATTTGCACGTAATAATGTTGAGTTTCCACTGGTTCAAAACGACCGGGATCCTTCTTGATCTTCTTCCACAGGTAGATGCACTTTGCACGGCATGCAGAGAAGAAGTTGACGATTCGGCAGGTGGGTTTGGGAGTATCGATGACAGCAGACCCAATGATACTGGATAACTCGATGCAGGTTCTCCTTCCATCATCTTGCTTTTGTTTTCCTGCATCCCACGAGATCCGGTCCGGCAAAAGCAGCACGTTGGTTCGTTCCGATGCAAGTTTCAGCTTGCCAGATTTCTGCTTCGCTTTCCTTTCTTCCACCCACACTTCCATGCTGGCTTCCAGGATGGGCATTCTGTCAAGGGACGTGGCCCTTTGTGCGGCAAGTTTTTCGTTGGCTGGAGGCGAGGAGGGTCTTCTCCTCGGCGTGCTGCATCCTTTGGCGAACGGGGCTTTCGTCGTTCCAACGACTTGTCCGTTCTGTTCCAATCCTGAGATCCATCCTTCTGACGCGTGTTCGATTGCTTTGGATCCGTTTCTTTCGCTGGGCGTTACGAGCGTCATGTTCTTCGGGTTGCTGGTTTCGTTCATGTGGAGGTTTCAGTATCCTTTGTTTCCTTGTATCCTGGTTCTCATGTCCACTTGGTTCCTCTTGCACTTGACGTAGGTCGCGTGCACTCCAGCGCAGTTCTCCGGCACGCCTTTTTCGTCTTTGATGCAGTCTTTGATGGTCCTTCCTTCTCGTTTCACGCAGTCGCTTTCCGCCACGCAGCGCACGAGTTGGTCGAGCAATCCGGTGCACGACTTGGACATGGACCTTCCCTCGACCTCCCTTCCACCTTTGGGATCTTTCCGACTCTTGCACACCTGTGGTTCCACGCACGAAACACGTGCACCTGTGCACCGACGTCCAACCTGATGGTCCGTGCCCTCTCCACTACTCCCCCCTCCCTCTCTCTCACATTCTCCCTCCCCTTATTCCCTCTCTCCCTCTCTCCCTCTCTCCCTCTCCTCTCCCTCTCCCTCTACTGCTCCCCTCTCCTCCCTCTCCCTCTCTCCCTCTACTGCTCCCCTCTCCTCTCTCCCTCTACTGCTCCCCTCTCCCTCTCCCTCTCCCTCTCCTCTTCCTCTCCCTCTCTCCCTCTCTCCCTCTCCTCTTCCTCTCCCTTCTCTCCCTCCCTCCCCTCTCTCCCTCTCTCCCTCTCTCCCTCTCCCTCTCTCCCTCTCTCCCTCTCCTCTTCCTCTCCCTCTCTCCCTCCCTCCCCTCTCTCCCTCTCTCCCTCCCTCTCTCCCTCCCCCTCTCCCTCCCCCTCTCCCTCTCCCTCTACTGCTCCCCTGTCCATCACTCCCTGTCTCCCACCCTCTCCCTCACCAATACTCCCCTCTGCGTCTGTGTCTGTGTCTGTCTCTCTCTGTCCCTGTCCCAGGGGGCGAGGGGAGCAGGTCGGTGAGGTCGGTGGACATGGACGGTCGGGATGGACGCATGCGCCACCTCTTCGTCTCTTCCCTGGATCCGACGGGGACGAAGATGGGAAATTCATCCCAACGTGTCCACCGTGGATCCCATCCACACGCATGGATGTCGCACAAACGCGTGGAAAACCCACCTCCAGCACACGAACGGACCCGACCGACGTCGAACAACGCCACGAACCCATCCCATCGCCCTTTCCCCATCCGAAACGTGCGCCATCCAACGTCGAATCAACACACAAGATAGGAAACGAAGGAAATAAGAGCTCGTGGAACGGAGGAGGAACCCGTCCAGGACAACCAGGACATCACGTGCGCCTTCGAAACGAAACAAACGAGGATGAAAGGAACGACGAAACGTGGGTGTCGGCGCACGTGTGCAGGAAGCCATGCGCGAATCTCGAGGCGCGTGCGCGCGTCTCCAGACGCGCCTGCGCGAGGGGGAGGAGATGCCGTGCTGGTGTGGATCGACGGCGTGTCCAAGAGCCACGACGGAGATCGCACGCTCTTCGAAGACGTCAACTGCACCGTCGGACGCGGAGAAAAGATGGCGGTCATCGGCGCAAACGGGAGCGGCAAGACCACGCTGCTGAGAATCGTGGCGGGAGAAGACGCACCCGATCGAGGGAAGGTCCAGAACCGAAGAGGATTGCGCGTAGGATACCTCCCGCAAGAACCAGAACTGGTCGCAGAACACACCGTGCTCGACGCCGTCGTGAAAGCCGACACCCAAGTGGGCGAAGCGGTGCGACAGTACGAAGAAGCGCTCGTGAAGAGCGCAAACGAGGCGCCGGGAAGCATGAAAGCGCTCGAAGTGGCGATGGCGAAGATGGATAGCCTCAACGGATGGGAGCTGTATGCAGAAGCCAGGAGAGTGCTGGAAGGATTGGGATGCCGAGACCTTGACCAACGCGTGCAAGAACTCTCCGGCGGGATGAGAAGAAGGGTGGCACTGGCCGCCGCACTGCTGGCCCAACCCGATCTGCTGGTGCTGGACGAACCCACCAACCACATGGACCTGGAAACCGTCCAATGGCTGGAACAAAGACTTGGGATCCCCAACCTGTCCGTGTTGCTGGTGACTCACGATCGCAACTTCATGGAAGCGACCTGCAATCGCATCCTTGAACTTGAAGGAGGCACGGCCTTCATGCACAACTTTGGCGGAAAGGGAAGCTACGAGCGGTTCCTGGAAGCGCGCAACGAGAGGAGGAAACAGATCGAGGCCGATGCCGCACGAGCGAAGAACAAGCTCAGAAAGGAGGCGGAGTGGATGAGACGCATGCCAAAAGCCAGGCAGACCAAGAGTCGGGCAAGGATCGATCGGTTCTACAAGCTTTCCGAAAGGGCTTCTCGTCGAGCAACGAAGGACCTGTCCATCCAGTTGGACGGGGCCATGACGAGGCAAGGGACCAAAGTGGTCCTGATGGACAATGCATGCCTAGAGATCGGAGGGAAGAAGGTCTTGGATGATTTCACCTACGAATTCGGCAAAGGTGAGAGGTGGGGGGTTGTCGGGCCCAATGGGGTGGGAAAATCGACCTTCCTGAATGCTATAGCCGGGGAGATGGCCCTGGACGCCGGTACACGGGACGTAGGAGACACCATCACGGTAGGTTACTACAAACAGGATCCGCCAGAGGTGCCGGAAGGCTTGAAGCTGTTGGATTACGTGAAGGAGTTCGCAGAAGCTTCAGCCAAGCCTTCCTCGGATGAGCTCCCTGTACGGCCAGATTTTATGCTGGAGCGGCTGGGTTTTCCGAGGAAGAGGCACATGCAGCTATGTGGGAGCTTGAGCGGAGGAGAGAGGCGTCGCTTGCATTTGGCCACTGTGCTCCTGAAGCAGCCCAACTTCTTGATTCTGGACGAGCCAACGAACGACCTTGATCTGCACACCATTGAAGCGCTGGAAGATTATTTGGAAAACTTCGAAGGTACCCTCGTCATTGTCTCTCACGACCGCCGATTTTTGGACAACGTGGTGGATCGATTGTTTGTCTTGGAAGCGGGAGAGGAAGTGTACGTGTATGATGGTATGCTGAGTGAGTATTTGGAAGATCAAGACCAGCGTAGGAAGGCCGTGCAAGCGCAGCAGAAACAAACCAGACCAGTCCAGGGACCCAAGAAGCCCGCAGAGTCCAGCACACCTCCTTCTGACACGCTGAAGAAGCTTAGTTTTGGGGAAGAAAAGGAGCTGGAACGTCTCGAGGAGGAGATAGAATCATTGAACCTAGAGAAAGCCCGTCTGGAAGCTGCTTTGGAAGAACATTCTTCTGGCAACCAGGACGTGGGCACGATCACCGAGCTTTCCAATGATCTTTCCGGCTTGCTCACTGCATTGGATCGCAAGACCGAGCGTTGGCTGGAGCTTGCCGAGCGCGTGGAGCTGTCGTAGCAGGATTTGTGTGCGTTTGGGAAGGATGGTCGATCCACCCGGACCCGACCCACGTGCTCCCTTTGGAATGAACATCGTTTCCCTTTCGAACCTCGGGTTCGATCGGATCGGGTTCCTCGATTCCCCCGACTCCACCCTCCGATGGGAAGCAAGCAGAAGGTGGACGTGGCGGAACGATGTGTCGACGGGCATGCGAGACACGTCGACCGTCGAAGCCACATGGATCGCCATCCGTGGCGAACAAGGTGGTGCGTACGAAGGGGAAGGTCCTCCTGGAGAATTTCCAGGGACACGTGCGTGCGTTCCGTGGAAAGGGATGCGAGAAACAGGCCGTTGCGACGCTGCTGGCCCTTTCCTTGGGCTGTTGCGGCGAGGCGCGTGCTTTCCCGTTCCAGGTCGAGAAGGATCCCGTGGCTCCGTTCGTGATGTACGGTGCCGTGTACAAGAAGTACTGGATCGAAGACGTGGTGAACAACAAGGTGGCGGCGCGTAGGAAGGGTGCGACCGCCATCGCCTGCACTGGCGCCGTGTCGGAAGGGAACGCCACGTCCATCGATCGAGCTGCCTTGCCCACGGTGCCCAACGAAGCCATGCCGGATGCAGCCGCGTGCGAGACGAGGGAAGGGATCACGCCGGACGTGGCGTGCTTGGCCGCCTGCGATGCGTCCTGCAGAGCATCGGTGGAATCGCTGGTGGAACGGCAGAAGTTGGAGACCGGCTATGCCTTGGACCAGGACGACCAGAACAAAGTGACAAGGAGTTGCGTGAGGCAGTGCAAATACGAGTGCACCAAGCCAGGCCAGTTTTCCTCGTTCGCAGCGCCATTCAAGCGATGAAGGCGGACGAGTGGATGGCGCGGTTGGAATAAAACTGGAGTGGATCCAGGAGCGGAGCGCCAAAGCGCTCAGTCGTCCTTCTTCTGTTGCGGATCCACCTCTTCAGGCTGAAGCTTGCGAACCTCTTCCTCGGCGGCGTCTGCGCGCTCGATCAACCGATGCACGCGCAAGAGGACGATCCACAGCGTGAAGCTGTACAGCGCGATCCAGAAGTTTCGTTCCGTGCGCCACTTCCTGGCCAAGAATCCCGTGCGTTGGTTCGGCGAAGCGTCGGTCGGCGCTTCCACCAAGGTGAGCGTGGCACGCGTGGTGGCCGCCAAGGACGTGGTGGTGACGAGGAGCATCACCTGTCCCAACGTGAAGGCTTGCAGGATGCGCACGGATAGGACCGTGTGCACGAACTTGGCGATGGGATGCCTCCAGCTCCTGATTGGGCATCGTCGCACCGCCTTCAGGCGTCAGTCGTCCGTTCCACTCCTACCTCTTCCTTGTTTGGACGTGGGACGCGCGTACCTCGGGAGTGGCGCAAGCATCAGCACCAGCATCAGCAGCGGGACGGGAAACGTGGCGTCCACGTACACCTGCCATGCCGAAGACATCGTGCTTGTGGTGCGACACGTGAGTTTCTTCTCTCCCCTGCGATGCCCGACCCCTGGGCCCATCCCCTTCCATCGAGGGTCGCGAACCCGGACCTTAGTCGGAGAGACCGAGGATGGCACCCGTGGTCCACCGGGTCAAATTCCGGTTCAAAAGGACTGGAACGTGTTCCTGAGAATCGACACGCGCGTGGCGGCGGTGCGTCGCGATGCGTCCATTGACCGAAGAAGAGACCAAAGCGGTGTTCGAAAAGCTGCACAAGTTCGTGGGGAAAAACCTCAAGGCGCTGGTGGAGCGGAAGGACGAACCACACTGCCTGCGCCTGCAGAAGAACCGGGTGTTCTACGTCCGAGACAGCCTCATGCGCAGAGCCACCAACGTGTCCAGGGAAAAACTCGTCTCACTGGGGGTCTGCTTGGGAAAATTCACGCACAGTGGCAAGTTCAGGCTCACCGTATCTTGCCTGGACACCATCGCCCAGTACGCGACGCACAAGGTGAGTCTCAGGTGCAGATTGCCGAGCCCGATGATCGAACGAAGGAACTCAAACAACACTTCAGTCTTCAAGATGAACAAAGCGTGATTCGTCGTTCCCATACTGAGGGCCGATGGCGATGGCGATGCTGCCGAAACGTTCGAAAAAACATCCGAAACGAAAAGGAGTGGCCGTGCTGACTTTTGTGTCGGGTTGTGATGGGATGGAAATTCCACCACAGGTGTGGGTGAAACCGTCTTCGGAAATGGGCTTCCTCTACGGAAACCATGTGACGAAGGTCGGACTGGGCAGAATAACAGAAAACACGACGCAGAACCAAGGTGTAGTCATATTTTCCATGGCAGACGTCCCTTTGGGCTTTGGTGTAGCGGCCAAGTCGACCCAAGACTGTCGGAAGTTGGACCCTGGAGGCATTGTGGCCTATCACCAATCAGACGTAGGAGAGTACCTGAGGAATGAAGAAGAAATAGGTTAAGGTGCGTTCGAATTGGCAGTGAAGCACGCAAACTCTTATTTCCAAGAAATAAATCTTTGTCCTATCTCCTCCTGTACGCCCAGACTGATACGGCCGCGGAAGCTACAGCGATGCCAACCGCAACGCTTCCCCAATACGCCATGTAAGCCGAACCCTCCGATCGAGGTCGCCCCCAATCTAGCTTGCTGACTGCAGATTGGACAATGCTGTAAGCCCTCGCAACCATACTGTCTTTGGGACGCAAAGTCAAAATCGTGCAGTGGGATTGCGGTGGCTTTGGCAAAAGCGTGTTCAAAGCCCAGGACATCTCCCCACAAGGATCCGCCTTGCATGCTTCTAGAACAGCCACTCTTTCCGCTTCCTTGCGGATGTGGGCCGCATCCAAGCCATCCTTGTTTCTGTATTCTCGGGAGCGGCAGCAATAGAGTACCTGATCCAACCAGAATGAGTTCTCTTGCATCATCTCTTCTCGAACACGCTTTTCAATCTCCAGTACAGTAGCAACTTCATCCGCTTCCACCCCTACCTTTTGAAGTCGCAAAAGCTCCTCCAGCACCATGTCAGGGAGTGTTCTAGCGAGGTCTGGGTCGCACGAAAAGGAGATCGCAACATCCCCCACGACATCGTCCCGATGCACCGGGAGGTCGGCTCCGAAGAAGTTTGAGACCGAGACATTGTAAACATGCCCGTGAGTAAAGCGAAGCAGCCGAGTCAATCTTGTCTCAATGAGTTTGCACATCAGTCCCAACAGCGAAGCCAGCTTCTTCTGCACGCGGCAAGGAAAGGTTATCTGCACTACTCCACAAGGTTCAATCATGGGCAAAGTCATGTCCTCCCTCACTGACTTCTGAGGAAAGGAGAATTTCAAGGGGGTCAAATTTTCAGGCATGGATCGCTGGGAAGAATCATCACCAGGAATAGATGCCAGATAGCTTTCCAGGAGGGGCATGACCGCCTCCTCTGTGACGTTCCCGACCATTGCGATCGTGAAGTCTGCAGGATTCTTGAAAAAGCTAGAGAAGTAGTCACAGGCCTTACGTGTATCGATGCTAGAGAATTCTTCCAAAGTAATGGGCCGGAAGTAGTAACAACCGTAGTTAAGCTCGTTTATGCGGTTGCTGAATATCTGCACAGGATCCCGAAGACGCGATACAATAGATTCGCGGATCAATTGCTTCACGGCTATCAGCTCTTCTTCTGCAGGTTTGACCTCAGTCACAAACAGTAGATGAATAAGCTGCATTGCCACTTCCAGGTCCTCTGGTGATTGTTCTCCACCAAAGCTCCGGCGATAGGCACCAACTCCTACTCCTACATCCACACGCTTGTCCGCAACGATCTCGGACAACACGCTTGGTCTTACTCCGAAAACCCCAAGCTCCAAGGCAAGATCTCGCCCCACAGATGCATTGCGGAAGTCATCTTGCGCAACATCAGAGAGCGCCCCCCAAGCAAAACCTGACACTAGAACCTGATCATCCAGGTAGTCTGTTTGCTTGAGCATGACGCTCATGCCATTCGAAAGGGTGAGCTCTACCACCCCGAGCTCAGGGTGTTCCTTTCTCGTAGCAATCGACCCCGGGCCCGGCAAAGGAGAGACGAGGCTCTCTGGGATCTCTTCCTCCTCCCAGGCATCAATACGTCCGGCCTCCTCCAGTATTCTTGCTTGCTGCACGACTGATCCTAGCTTTTGTTCGTCTACAGTTTTACGATGTTCAATGCTCTTCACCACACAGCTGTCCGTGACCCGGAACTTCCGGGACAGTTCCGCAACCTCCTCCAAAGCAATTGTTTTCAGCAGCGTCTTCACCAGCCTAGCTTCATACTCTGGCGCTACCACGAACTCCTCATGCAGAAAATGTCTTTTGTACTCGTCACGTACATCCTCGGAGTGTGACTGCTCCCGCTCAATGAAGGTAGATTCTGCTTCGGCCAGGAGCTTGGACTTGGCAAGCTTCAGTTCTCGTTCTGAAATCCCAGAGAGACGCACGCGAGCCAATTCCATCAGCAAGCGTTCCAACGCCACCAACACCTGTCCTTCTGGGCAAGCTGCTGCCACCACAAAGTTGTTGATAGACCTGACAGGGCGATCCGTGGAAGCTGAGGCTGTGTAGAACGGCGGGTTTCTGCCACGCGAGATCTTGAAGAAGCGCGAATTCAGCACATGCTCAAAAAGCTCTATTTTGAGGAGCTCTCGGAAATCTTTGGCACTCTTCAAGGGCATGCATGGGTATGAGAAGTTCACGTAAACTCTGGACGTGGTGGTTTCCTTGTCCACAAAGGCTTTGTACCTTGGCTCTTGATGCGGCACAAATCCGAACGGTGGCACTGGTAGGGGGGTTCCAGAGACCTTTGGAAACGAATCAAAGTTGCTTTCGATGAGCTCGATCACTTGATCCACGTTGTCAAAGTCCCCCACAGCGATGATGGCCATGTTTTGTGGCCGGTACCACTTCCGGTAGAACTCCAGGACGGTATTGGCGTCCACGTTTCGGATGACTTTCTCCAATCCGATCGGCAGTCGTTCCGCATACTTCGTGCCTTCCAACACAAGTTTCCAGTGAGCTTCTGCAATCCTTCCACTTGCGTCTCTACCTTGTCTCCATTCTTCCAGCACTGCACCCCTTTCCTTTTCCACGTCTTCGGTGGCACATCGAATGTTCTTCGCGAATTCCGAGAGCACTTTGATGCCATCTTCGAGCAGTCCGTCCTGATCGATGGGCACCATCAGCTCGTAGCACGTTTCGTCGGCGGAGGTGTAGGCGTTCTGGCAGGCCCCAAACTCCGCTCCTATGCTTTCCAGGAACTTGACGAGGTCGTGGTTGGAGAACTTCTCCGTTGCGCTGAACGCCAGGTGTTCCAGGATGTGCGCCACGCCTCTTTCTCCTTCCTCTTCTACGGCGGAACCGACGCCCACCACCAGCGAGAGGGCCGCTCTGGCCTTGGGTTTTCGATTGTGGCGCACGTAATAGGTGGTGCCTGCGGCCGTGGTTCCCCTCCTCGCGTCCGTTCCGTCTCCTGCGTCCATGGGAAGCGCCTCGTCCGCCGTTTCTTCTCCCCATGGCGCGTCTGGCAGCTCGCGAAATGCCGTCGACGCCATCGTCGTGGACCGACACGCGCCTCCTACCCCTTCTCACCCGGTGGACCTTCCCTTTCGTCCATTCCTTCAGTTGGGGGGGTTCCTGGGGTCCTTGATTGGAGAGGACCGGAGGAGATCCACCTTCTGTCCCTCCTTTCCCATCGATCGATCCCATCCATCCGTTCTTCGTGGGTGGCGATCCGGGAGGGGAGAGGGTCTCCGACACGTGGTGGATCCGCACCCACGGACGTGTCGGAGATGGAGGTGGTTCAAGGAGCGACGGGCGAGCGACAAGCCTCCTCCACGCGAACCTGGGTGGACAGGACGTCCAAGACGTCCTGGACGGCCACCCGAGCGATCTGACGCAATGGCAGGACCGAAAAAGGCTCCTCCATCTGCATGCCCACCTCGTCGATGCCCAGCAGCAGGAACGACACGAACCACGTGCAAGGCAACGTCATCCATCCCAGGCTGCTCCAAAGCGCGAAAGGGAGCAAGGCGAGCCACAAGGCCAATGCACGCGTCGTGTGACGCTTGTACGGAAGGCACACCGGCGTGCTGAACATGCGCTCGCAACTGCCCAAGCATCGCGACAGGATCGAAAGGTCCCGTTCCAGCTCCATGAGCGGCTTCTCGCCCAACCCTCTCGCTTCTCTCGCGTGCGTGGATGCCATTTGGAGGGCGGCAAGGGTAGGATGCGGCGCCCAGGCCACCAGACGCGCGTCGGATGGATCCACGAAAAGGGCACGGAGTGCATCCTCCAGCGCCTCTCGTTGCGATTCGTCGCTCCCACCGTTGCTGCGCGACGTCGACGTCGGCTGGAACTTGGCATTCAGGCACTCGAAGAAGGCGGCAGTGGCACGTGCGACCCCTTCTGCACGCGGAGGGTCCAGCGGCATGATCCAACACGCACACTTCCGCGCCACTTCCCTCACCGTCGCATGTGCCTCGCCGAAGGTGCGTCGCACGTCCAACCACCTCGCATAGGATCGATTGGTGCGCAACACAAGCAGCAGAGCGAGCGCCGAAGCCGTCAGCTGCAGTGGTAGAGGGTTCAGCTGGAGCTTCGGAAAGTGCGTTCCCAGCAGGCAGGCCGCCAAAGCACACCCGCCGAGCGCAGCGAGGGGTTCCACCAGCGCCACAAACACCGCCGAAGTGGGCAACGTCACCAGGTCGCGAAAGAAACGTCGACTGCTGCGATGCCTGGGCCAATCCTGGGACGTGTAACTGGTCGCTCTCCGCGACCTCGCTTTCTCCTTGTACGCGTCGAACCAGGACGTGTCCGATGGCCTGGCGCTCGCACGCGACACGTCGACACGCCTTCGATGTCCACGCACGTAGCCGATGCCCACGTGAAACGCGAGGCTGGCCATTCCGACGTGCGCACTCAACAGCGCCACAGGCACGACCGTACCAAGGACCAACTTCCCCGACACGTACTTGGTTTCGGAAGAAGGGGTACACGATTGGTTCCCACTTTGGAAGAGTCTCCCCCTACAAAAACGTGGTCTTCGAACCTCCCACTTGCCCATGGGCGAGTTGCGGGGGAAGTGCCAAGATGAATGGACCAATGAACCAGAGCAGAGAGCGTAGCATTGGTCCGTCCGTCCGTTCTGAGGTGCAATGCAAGCATTGACGCGTTCGTCGGATCTCCGGAGGGTTGGATCAGACCCCACCGAGACGGAAGTGGCCCGCCCACGAGGACGGTCGAACGTGAAAAGACATCGTTTCAATGGATCCTCTTGGGGTCGGCCCCGTCGCTGCACCAATCGCTCCGGGATGTGAGATGTTGTTTGCTAGTTGCTACACATACGTCTTGTGGGGAATGGTAACGGAGCCGTGTTTAGTCGCATATGTGTTGGAAAAGGTTGATCGGTGGCGTTAGAAGCTCTCGGTGTGTTGACTTGCTCCCGCACGTGTTTCGGCTCGTTGGTTTGTCTAAAACGCGTCGTAAGATGGACGAAGGGCCCGACGCAATCTTCCCTTGGCCCGCCAATCCATAGTCTTGTCGCAACTCTCACGAGTAGAGGCACATCTTCCCTCTCCGCCTTCAATAGCTTTCCGAGGGGTCCCCACAAGCCGCCTCCATGTCGCTAGCAATCCAAGCACCGGTGCCTAACCACGTTTCGATAAGGTGCAAAGCACGCCATGCGTGGTCGGTGCTACGATGGCTCCATCCTTGCACATGGATGCAAGGTGGTGGTACAATCCTGGGTTCTAATTGGAACGAGATCCTTCCCTTCGTGCAAGGAACCGGATCGCCACAATCTTCGAGAGAAGAAACTCCGCTGGTGCGCCTCGAGCCAGAGCGGTGTCGCACGAAGCGAGCGCGGCGCTTGGACGATGCGACACGCCGCGTTCAACCAGGACGCGTCCTGCGTGGCGTCCTGCACGGATAGAGGAGTGCGCATACATCGATGCGACACCCACGAGTGCTGCTATGCGGACGAAGGAAAGGACGTGCGACTGGCCGAGATGCTCTTCAGCACCTCGCTGCTCGCCGTTGTCGGGGGTCCAGCGGACAACAAGCAGGCGATGAAGACCTTGTGCGTCATCAATACGGCGAAAAAAAACCGTAATTCGGGAGATCGTGCTGCCCAAGGCCGTGCTAGCTCTCAGGATGAACCGAAAGAGGCTCGTGGCGGTCATGGAAACGGCCGTGTCGGTCTATGAACTGGCCGACCTCTCGTCGATCAAGACCGTAGAAACGGCCAGAAACGCGAGTGGAACGTGTGCCCTTTCCCCCAATCCGAATTGCTGCTACCTGGCTTTGCCTGGAAACGAGACGCATGGACAGGTCGTGCTCTACGACTTGGAAGACGCGCGCTTCGTGTGTGAGTTTCCAGCTCACAAATCCCCTCTATCAACGCTGGCCCTGAATGCAGAAGGGAATCTCCTCGCATCTGCATCCATCTCAGGAACTGTGATTCGCCTGCATCAGTTGCCCAGCGGAACCAAGACATGCACCTTCCGAAGGGGTAGCTATACGTGCAGGATCCTCTCCCTGGCATTTGGCCCTCCAGGAGCGCAGGTGTCATTTTTGGCTGCACTGAGTGAACGGGGAACTGTGCATGTTTTTCGTATTGATCCGGGAAGGAGAAGCCTCAGGGAGAATCCCATCTCACAGGCAGCAGGGGGGATCCTTGCCTCTGTCATGCCGTCCATGTCAGATATAGTGGAACAAACCAGGAGCCTTGCCACAATACGCGTTCCCCTTGGACGCTCAGATGCTGTCTGTTGCATAAAAGCAGTGGAACACGTAGACGAGGACGAGGAGGAGGCACACGAAGCTGACTCGGCGAGACCAGTGCGTACACCCGAGGGGAGTATACGTGTGCTCGTGGTGACATTCAGCGGTATTCTCTATGACTACCTGGTGGAGAACATACTCAACCCAGAAAACATCAAGTGCACTCTAGAGAAGCAGACAGTGCTGGGGGGGGCACTGTTGGGGGAGGGGAAGCCTTGATGCGACTCCGACAAAATTAATAACACTATGGTGAAGACCCTACCTTGCGCAAAGCAGATATCAGCTCATCTTTCTTCATTCGGGAGTAGCCCTTTATTCCCAACCCTTTCGCTTGTTCACGAAGCTTTGAAACCGTCCATGAACTTATATCCACTTCCACAGGGGTAGATGTTGGCTCATCGAAGTGATAGGTACCATCCTCAGACATGCTCTCCCCTGCGTCCATGGTGAGAGCGGACTCCAACGCTGCCTTTTCTCTGCTCAATTCGTCAAGTGTGTCGAGAGCCTGTTTCAAATCCCTTGCTGTGTTCTCTGCCAGTTGCAGGGCCCTTTGCTCACTCTCCTTGGCCTTCAAAACTAGCTTCTCCGTGCGTTCTAATTCTTCTCGGAGTTGGGTTGCAGATTCCTCATCTTCCAAATCGATTTCATGCCCTCTTGTAGCCCCCACTGCACTCAGCCTGGCCACTGCACTGCTTTCGGCACCTGGATTTTCACATTCCCCACTTTGTGAAACTGGTTCATAGGACCGGTAGGCAGATAGCTCCGAATCCATTTCCCAATACCTCTTCTCAATTGCTTTTTCTCTGGCTTCTAAAGCACTCTGCATTTCGGAGACCTTCCGTTTGATATCGATCAATTCCGCATCGTGCATCTTTTGCATTTCTTTCTCCGCGTGTTCCACTTCCATCACGGCCTCCACCCGCAGGTGGACGAACTCCTTCTTCAGCACCTCCAGCTTGCTCAGGAGGCTGTCCCGTTCGTCCAGGAGGAGCTTGTGTTCCATCTGACGGCTCATTTTTTCGTTTTCCGCGTCCTCCTTCAACATGCTGTTTTCTTTTTCCAGGCAGACGACTTCCATTTCTTTCACTTTGAGGTCGTTTCCAGCCTGTCGGACCTCGGACTGGATCTTCGTGGCACGACTTTCGAGGTCGATCCCACGCCTCCTTTCGCACATGTAGTCGAAAAACAGCCTCCCGATCAACGCCTGAGACACTCCACGAGCTTTGGTCTCTTCGTGGCGCAGGAACTTTTCCACGCCGAGCGCAGTGCCCAAGGCCACGACGGCCAGTCCGCTTCCGACCGTCGCGACGCGCATGAAGGCGTCCGCGGCCTCTGCGGAGGCCTTGACGCGTACAGGACATCTCTCGTTCGCCTTCGTCACCCTTCGGATCCCGCAGGAGCTCGTGGAAGCGCGCGCCATCCGGCCTGTGCGCACGTGTCCTCGTCGAAATGGCGTTGCGAAGGCACATCGACTTCCTCCCTCATGAAAAGACCGTCGATGGACCGCTGTCTTCACGGTCCATGGACCGAACGGTCTCTGCGGTCCATGGACAGGAAAGACCGAAGGAACGAGGGCGTCTGGTCAGATCGAATCCACGTCGACGAGTCGAGGGGGACGAGAGGGGTCCCAACTTCTGGTGTGAAGGACATGTCCAGGAAGCGGGCTGGACCCAAGCCATCCGAATGGGCTGGGCACGTTCGATTCAAGAGGATCCATGATGCAAGCGCGGTTATTTTCTCCATCGTTACATGATCTTCCGGACTACGCAGTGTAACGCAGGAACTTTCCTTCGTTTCCAAGAATGTAACCGGTCTCATCGAAGAACTTGACAAGATACAGGTTTCCAGAAATGTTGTCGGCTGACTTCTCCCTCCTCCAGGTTCTGCCTCCGTCTACCGTCTTGTAGAGGCTTCCACTGCCTCCCACTCCGTAACCCACGGCTTTGTCCTTGAATCCAAGATCGAGGATACCAAAGCCGCGGGAGCCCAACTTCTGCTCCGCAAATTCCTCGCTGCCCTCTCCTCCTTCTTGGATGTACACGCCTCCACCCCGGGTCAACATCCACAGCCTTCCGTCCGGCATGAAGCCCATGTTTTGGAGCCTTCTTCCTGTCACGCGGTTGTGTGGGGTCCAGAACGTCTCTCCTGGACTCCACGTCATGTAAAAGTTGCCGCGGGAGTTCACTCCCACGTACCTCCCATCGTCCCCCCGCTGCACGGTTGCGAAGGTGCCGGTGTAGTAGGAGGCGCCGCTGATTCCACTGCTGACGGTCCTGTTGAGGGTAGCGTCCACCGTCTCTTGCACGGCTGCTTTCCAGGACTGGGCCCCATCGGAGGTGACGTAGATGGCTCCTTGGTCGGTGGCCATTTCAGCTGCTCCATTTCCTAGGGCGGTGATGATGATGGGTGTCCCCGGCAGTTTGGCGCTGAGCGGGATCCTTTCCCAGGTGGATCCTCCATCGGTGGTGTGGAGCAGGATGGCAGGTTTTCCGATGATCCAACCTTCGTCCCCGCTGAAGGAGACGGCGTTGAACCTGTAGTTGAAATCTTCGTCTCTGGCGGCTGCGATGGATCTCGGTTCCCAGTTCCTTCCACCGTCTTTGGTTTCGAGCAGGGTCTGTCTTGTACCGACGACGAACCCGTGCTTGGGATCGTTTTGAGAGAACGCGACGTCCAGGAGGATCACTTCGGGATCCACGGGCAGATCCACGAGTTCCCAATCTCCGAAGACGTATTCGGTTCCTGCTTTGGCGGCATCGTTCCAGCCAGCCAGGGTTGCGCCGAGCATTGCGGCCCTCACCAGGGCGTCCCTCCTGGCGACGTGTGCGTTTTCCACGCGTCCGTCCGCGGCTTTGGCGTGCACCTCTCTTCCCTGTTTCTTCTTTCCGTTCCTTCTCCCACGTGTGTCTCCTTGTTTCCATCCGTTTCGCGCGTGGATGCGTCGGGCCAGCGTGACGCGTTCCATCCTTCTCGTCTCGTCTTCTCCCACTCTCACCCCTCCCACACACGTGTCTCCACCTCACCCCCCCCCTCGCCTGATCCGATCCCACCCCTCACCCAGGGACACACACACTGGGGGAGAGAGAGGGAGAGAGGGACGGGGAGGGACACCCACCCCCAGGCCTCGGAGAAGATTCTCCCACGGGGGGAGGGGGGAGAGAAGAAACTCCCCAGGTGGGAGGGAGGGTGGGAGGGATCATGGCGGGAAATCTTTCAACGCGCGAGACAACCTCACGAAGCAAGATTCGATCTCGTCCACGGTGGCGCCCACCGCAGCCGCCACCGTGAGGTAGGGATGCGGATAGGCGTCGTGGTGGGAACCGAAACCCACGAAAGAGAGGCCGTCCACGGTGGAAAACGAACCCGTGGGCACCACACGAGCACCCGACACGTTGCGTGCGAACAAATGCGAACCAAGGGCCGTCAATTCGCGACCAGAAGTGTCCAATCCGTCCAATGCGATGCCCATGGAAATGGGATTGCCGGGTGTGTCGAGCAGGCGAAGCCCGTGCTCCTGGCAGAAACGCGACGCACGTGCCTGCAGGTGTCGATACAACGATTCTCGCTGCTGCAAAAGGGACGTCCAGCCCGACTGTCCGAGCCACAGAAGCGTGGCCAACACATCCACCACGTGCG
Source organism: Picocystis sp. L7 (assembly GCA_020975725.1). Lineage (NCBI taxonomy): Eukaryota > Viridiplantae > Chlorophyta > Picocystophyceae > Picocystales > Picocystaceae > Picocystis > Picocystis sp. L7. The sequence goes on from QXJR01000003.1 coordinate 1,041,479, forward strand.
CGTTGGACGCACGTCCTGGATAGCTGGCGTTCACCTCGCCCACCAGGTCGAAGGGATTCCCATCGGAACCCAAGCGGTCGCGTCCCTGGCCGGATTCCACGCGTGCGAGGATCGAACCGCCCACCGGCACGAGGAAGTTCTTGTCGAGGCTGGACACGAAGGCGTCCACACGTCCTTCACGAGACGCACGAGACAGCTGCTCGCACAGCTTTCGGCTCTGCACGCCATAGGCGTGGTTGACGAGGTGCGGGACGTCCAACCGTCGACAGGCACGTGCGACGGCGCACACGTCGTCGCACGCACGCGGTGCGAAGCAGCTGGTGGTGGTGATGGCACACAGCACGTCCACGTGCGACAGCGCCTCCTCCATGGCCTCCACGTCGGTGCGCAGCTCGTCTCCCACGCGCACGAGCGGCACCACCACCAGTTCCAATCCCAGTGCGGTGACGCACTTGATGCAGCTCTTCTGGTCGATGCGCGACCACACCACGCGCTTGGCGTTCGGCTTGGCGCGCCTGCGCATGGCCAGGAGGGCCAGCGAGAGGGACAGGCCCGTGGCCACGGGCAACAAGGCGATGTCGCGTCTTTTCACGCGCAAACCGGCGATCCGTAGGGCATCCCGCACCAGCTGCACCGCCAAGGACGCGGCCAGCGACGCACCAGGCGCCTTGGGCTGCACAGCGCTCAAGTCTCCGCTCCTGCCCATCCCATGCGCCATCCCAAAGTGCATCCGATGCACGAGAGGACACACCACGCGTCCTTCCCGCTCGCCGACGCCCACACCGCCTGGCGCGTTGTTGGCGTCCATGGACGCCAGCTTCGCCAGGAACGCCGCCACGTCGCGCTCGGACCATCCCCGCGATGGAAGCGATCCCTGGGAAGCGAGGAGGACGCGTTCCTGCTTGGCTGCCGTGCGCAGCTGCGATGCGCCACGATGCGCGTGGGAGGCGCCCACCCACGCGCTCGCCAAGTGTTCCAGCTCCGACACGTCCATGGTTCGCACGTGGTTCTGGGGAAGCGAGGAGCAGACGGACCCCACCATGTCAGGTGTGGATCCGATCCAACCCGAACCGAAGGTCCAGGAAGAGGGAGAACCGGCGCAAAGGGTGTCACGAGATGGAGAGAGACACACAGCGATCGCCTGGATCGTACGAGAAAAACACAGGAACGAAACGATGGGGAAGGGCAGGGGAATCGAACAAAACATCAGTATTCGTGGATGGTCAGAGAGGAAGCATCCGTGCGCGGGAGGTTTCGTCCCTCGGGAGGATTCCTCCATTCCTGCCGTGTGATGTAGGCCTCCAAACGCATGCGTGCAGCTCCCACGCCATCTTCCTGGCAAGTCTGAAGCTCGGGCAAAACGTCCGCCTGGATCAGTGACAAAAGCTTCTGAAACTGCCTACCATAACGAACCGCCATCGCATAGCCAGCGGAGGAAAGGAACGCATGCAAAGCCGATGCCACGGCTCGATTGCGAGGTAGGTAATTCAACGCACGTGACAGCCACATCCAGGCAAAATCCAGTCCGTGGGTGCTTCGAGGATTGTTCACCTGTGTGAAGGCACCGTAGAAAGCCACAAAGCCCTTGAGGCGACGCAAGTAGTCATCGGTAGCTTCTGGACGGCCACCTGATCCATCATCTGCGACGTCCAGAAAGCGGTACCCAGACGCCCGGTAAAAGTCTGCTTCACTTCTGTAGACGCTCTTCACGTACACTGGAAGTTTGGGAACGGTCAAGGGACAGGCTTCGTGCAACAGCCCAAGGAGAGGTAGCAGCACGTCTGGGCATCGTGAGCAAACTTCGGCCGCCACCTCTGCCACAGGGAAGGCAAATGAAGGTAGCTGTGGAACCTGTGCCGCCACCTGTGAGATGAAACGTTTGCACAGGGACAATATACCAAAGCTGTAAAGCGCCTCCCCCTCCCGTTTCAGAACTTCCAGCGAGGAAATGATCTCTCCTGCTTTGCGCACCACCTGCTCTTGGGTGGCACTAATCTGTGCAATATAAGTGCCTAATTTACGGTCAATGTTCCTTCGTGTTTTCCTGGTGTAACTGTCTGTAGAAGATGTGATGCCTTTTGCAGCGTCCCTGGTCCTTTTGAGGGCACTGGAACAAGCGGCGTCGAATTCCTGCGCCGGCGGACCGCAACGCAAACCTGCTCGCTGAGCCTCCGCACGATTCCGAGCTTCAACTTCAGCCAGTTTTTTTGCCTCCGTCTTCTCCTTTTCCTTGGCTTGCACTTGAATCGTCGCCGCTTCTGCTTTCTGCCTTTTTTCTTCTTCTGCTTTCTGCCTTTCAGCTTTTTCAATCTCTTCAGCCCTTGCCCTTTCCTTGGCCGCTTCGGCCTCCTCCTTTCGTTTTTGCGCTTCTGCTGCTGCTTTGGCCGCTGCGGTTGTAGCGGCTTCGGCTTCTTCCTCCTGTTGTTTGATCCTCCGTGCAAGAGCAGCTTCGAATTGCTTGTGCTCGGTTTCTAGAGCGGTTTCCAACCCCTTCAATCTCCTATCACGCACGTCTCTCCGCTTTCGGAGCGCTTCCAGCTGGTCCTTTGCGGCCACATCGACTGCGCCCCTGCATGATCTGCCTTGCACCACGTCTTCGACGGTGGCCTCTGCTGATTCCCATTCAGCATCCAGCAGCGCCAGCTGCTGGGCTGCCGAAGCTTTGGCTTCTTCCTGCATCCTCTGATCCAGGTGGCGGATGGCCACATCGGAACGTCTCAGTGCAGAAAGCCTCCTCCCTGATTTCGAGGGTGTGACCCTCTTGACGGACGATTCTCCATCGCTTTCGCCGGAGGATTCCGACTCTTCGTCCGCATACGAAACCTTGAAGGTTCCGGTGGATCCTGTTGGTAGGCCGTACACCTTGACTGGCGTGGGTGTTCTGACTTGGGTTCCCATACTGGGTGGGTTATTCTCGGATTCTAAACTTCAGCGCTCTTTTCGCCACGTTGAAGGCGGATTTGTGTTCCCCGGAAGGGTCCACGAGCACGAGTCCTCCTGCGGAACCGGACACGGCCCAGCTTCCGGCCAGTTCGATCCTTGTGTCCGGCGTGTTGATAATCAGCGTCGGGGTGTCGGTTTCGAGCTCTTTCAGTGCATACGTCGCTCCCGGTTCCGCGAGGGAGGCGGCGCACTCTTCGTCCAGCTCCACCAGTACGTGTTCTTCTTTCGGACCTTCCTCGCTTCCACCGCCTTCCATTCCCTGCGCAATCCTTCACTCTCCAGTGCTGCTTGTGCGCACTGCCTCCATGCGAGGTCCGACCTCTCTCTTCGGTTCGTGGGACCCTTCAACCCCCCAAACCCTAGCCCGGTTTCCTCAGAGAGAACACAGGGCTGAATCGCGACCCTCTCGTCCGTTTTTTTCGTAGGAGAACGAGACAAGTCGGGTGGGGATTCCCGACCGGAGTGCTCGGGGGGGTGACTCAGCCCCCCTTCCCCTCCGTTTGAAATCCTCCCGGAAGATTCAGGTTCTAAGGATGGTATGGCATGGTTTTGAGACGCGTTTCGGGACGTTTCCCGCTCGCCTCCCCTCCGCTTCGTTGTGACCTCCTCCGGTTCGCACGGTTGTGAACCTTGGTTTCGTTTCGGGGAGGCTTCGAATCCCCATCCCCCTTGACCGCACCCAGGGTCCCTCCCCCGAACCCACACAGTTGTGAATCCCTGCGGGAACGAGGGTTGTGACGTCTGGAGGGTGGGGATCCAGGTCGGCGCCTGGGACTCGTGCCGACGTGATTGTCGACGTTTACGACACGTGAAGCGTAGACGCGTGCCTGCTCGCGTGCCTGCGCGCGTCGCCTGCGATTGTTCCGGTGGAGAAACAAGTGGAAACGGGACACAGAAGGGAGAGAGGGGTTCCGGACGCAAGAACGGCGCGCGGGTAGCCAAGATGGGAGATCCGAGAGGGAAGTTGGACGCCAGGAATGCGGCCGCCGAAAAGGCCAAGGTGCGTCCTCGTGGAAGGACAATTTACACGCCGAAACGGAAGGATTGGTGGGAAAGGACACCTAAAGAACGTGGGCTGACGAAAACGATGCGGACGAAGAAATCGGGAGGGATCAAAGGGACGGTGGTGAAGAAAGAGAACGGACACCCCACAGGTGCTGGTGTGCAACCTCTTTCCGCGGTGGAATGGTCGGACGAGGAACAGAAGATACTCGAACAAGGCCTGCAACGTTTCAGCGCGAGCAAAATGACCCCACTCATGCGATATGTCAAGATTGCGGCACTCCTCCCCAGAAAAGGGGTGCGCGACGTAGCCCTGCGGGTGAGGTGGCACAATCGAAGAGACAATTCCAAGAAGAAAAAAACGAGCGACGGGAAGAAGAACGACAAGAAAGAAAAGGAACCGGCCAAGCCATCCGTTTTTTCCATGAGACCTCCCGCTCCAACCCCACCGACGAATCCGCCGGGGTACCTTCCACAACTGCCGCTTCAGATGGAGGATCACGGAGCGGATGGTGTAGGTGGGATAGGGGGTGCAACCGGGCAGCTTTTGAACGAGAACCTGAGAGTGATCAACCTCATCCGTCAGAACATCGCCATGAACAACATGCACGAGAACACAGAGCTGTTAGGAAGGTTTCGGGACAACATCTTGCAGATTTTGAACAAGATGGGGAACATGCCAGGAGTGATGAGCCAGATGCCCCCCCTTCCGGTCAACTTGAACGAGGAGCTGACGAATGCTTACTTGCCAGCCCCGAGAATGCCGCCTGGTCCGCAGTGAGGATCCTCTACCGGGGCACTGCACGTTCGGGGCATTGCACCGTTCCCGCACCTCTGTCGTCGCCGAAGAATAAAGCAGGGCACGTGGCTTGGACAGACGCACTGGGATCCGTTGTTTTCGGTAACATGATCGGTATTTGCCTATTCCACTTGGGTGCCTTGTGCACCTATACCCTGTCGTCGGAGAGACCCGCTGTCGTGCGGTAGGAATCCGTTGGGTTCGCCCATCGAGGCGATCTACCCCGATCCCACCTGGGTTCGTCCTGGTTTCGAACCCGGATGGGTCTTCCAATCCATCGAGGGATTCCTTTCCTTTGTGTCCGAGGAACCCCACCGACCCAAGGGGAGATCCTCCCTCAACCGAACCTCCGCCCCGCACCCCCAAAGAGGGTGTGTCTGGGAACCAAGGAACGCAGATCCCCCCACAATCCAGGGGTGTATCTGGTGCGAAGGGGGTGTGATGGGTCGGTGCGAGCGAACGTACCGACACAAGGCGGCGGTGTGCGACGATGCAGCTGCACGTGCGCGCCACTCAGGCGTCGCGTGCGCCTCGAGGGAGGTCCAGGACGCGCACGAAGGCGTGTCTGGGGATCCAGGAAGATCCAGAGACGCAGAACGGAAGGAATGGGATCGCGACGCGGGTGCAGAAGACCAAAGTGGTGGCCACCATCGGACCTGCCAGCTGCGAAATGGAGCCATTCTACTCGCTGGCGCAAAACGGGATGTGCGTGGCAAGGCTCAACATGTCGCACGGGGACCACGATTCGCACATGAAGGTCGTCGAGTTGGTGAGGTCCTACAACCGACGAGCGACGGAGATGCACGAGCCTCTCGTGGCCGTGATGCTCGACACGAAAGGACCGGAAGTGAGAAGCGGAGACCTCTCGGACCCTCTCGTGCTCAAGAAAGGAGAGAAAATCGTGCTCACTACCGTAGAAGGATCTAGAGGAAACAACAACACCATCACCGTCAATTACAGTGGGTTCACAGACGACGTGGAGGTGGGTGACCATGTCCTCGTCGATGGAGGTCTCATGAGTTTCGTGGTGGAAGCAAAGACCGAAACGACAGTTTCCTGTTACGTGGAAGACGGGGGCTTGCTAAAGTCCAGGAGGCACCTCAACGTCAGGGGAAGGAGCGCTAACCTTCCAAGCATCACGGCCAAAGATTGGGAAGACATTGAGTTTGGAATACGAGCGGGAGTCGACTTCTATGCCCTCTCCTTCGTCAAGGACGCAGGCATCGTGCACGAACTGAACGAGTTTCTGAAATCAAAGCAGTCGGATGCACGAATTCTTGTGAAAATTGAGAGTGCAGACTCGATCAAGAACTTGTATAGCATCCTGGAAGCATCCGATGGGGCCATGGTGGCAAGAGGGGACCTCGGAGCTGAGCTACCCTTTGAAGACGTTCCCATATTGCAGAAGAGAATAATCGACATCTGTAGGAAGATGGGCAAGCCGGTCATTGTTGCCACGAATATGCTGGAAAGCATGATCGAAAACCCCACACCGACACGCGCCGAAGTTTCGGACATTGCAGTGGCTGTGCGGGAGGGAGCAGATGCGGTCATGTTGTCTGGGGAAACCGCGTTCGGATCCTACCCTCTCAAGTCACTGGAGGTCATGACAACGGTAGCTGAACGCATCCATGGTTCCATGGGTTCTTCTGGGGACTTGGGACTTGAGCGCAAGGATGCCCTTCTTGATCTCAATCTACTAGCCCAGCTGGAGCCTGGTGCAGCCATGAGTCACATGTTTGCATACCATGCTACCCTCATGTCGAACACTATTGGGACTCCTCTTGTAGTATTTACGCGCAAGGGTACGATGGCCGCCCTTCTCAGCCAATACAGACCCTCTGGCTTGATTTTCGCTTTCACTGATAACGCCGAGGTACAGCGGCGACTGGCCCTTTATCATGGAGTCCATGCACTGGGGCTCGAGTTCTCGGATGATGCAGACGAGACGTTCAATCGGGCATTAGGAGTTCTGAAGGAGAAGGGCCTTCTTCACACCGGGCAACAGGTTGCCGTGGTTAGAAGTGGACAGCAGCCCATTTGGAGACAAGACAGCACGCACCTTATTCAGGTGAAGCCTGTTCCAGAGTAGCATTTCTCAACGAGAAAGGTTATACCACTTCTATTTTCAACGTTTCAAATTTATATCATCGTCCATTCTTGAAGCTTCGTGCATTTGTGCATCTGTGCATTCTACTCGTTAGAAATGTAAAGGTTTTCAAGTGTCCACTTACTGGTGCAAAAAGATACTACCAAAAAAACAACGGTCTCCGCTTCCTAGAATGCTGCTCGAATGTAGGCACACCAGGCCTGTCAGGGCAGGTGCCACAAAATCTTCGACCTCATGACGGTATGGGAGGGACCCATATAGGGTTAACTCTTGTGCATGTGCTGAAATCAATACTATCTCCAGCAGGAAAATCATACTTTCTGTCGATCAGGTTGGATATGTTTTGAATGATTGGCAAAAGGTGCCCTTCTGTTGTGAACACGTATTGCTGCCGGCTCCCATGCATGATGGTGTCGTTTGGGTCTGCACAGCTACTGAACAGCAAATACAAGTATTTGAGCGTCTCAGACAAGAAGTAGCTTTCCATCTGGTCTCTCCGCTCCCAAGTGTAAACATTTTCTAGGGCAGCAAAGCCACATTCGGTCTTCATGAGTTGAAGTGAACGGAGAAAGGTTTCACCTGCCTCCAGGTACTTTTTATCGTGCGTAGACAGGAAGAGGTGGTATGCCGATTCGATCAACTCTGGCCTTAACGGATACGCCATCTGTGCTTCTTGCGGCCTTTGAAGCTGGATGTTGAACCCTTCAGGAAGGGACCCGTAATTCTTCCACACGTGAAAGAAGGCGTCAAAGGTTTCCGATGCCAAATCCAGGTCACCTACCATAGCCTGCAGGCCTGGCCAAAAGGCTTGGAGTGAGTTGAACACAGGCCAAACAAGGTTACCATTGTACATGTTCACCTCCACGTACCAAGGCCCCCGTTTGAGGTGCTTCAGCGTGGCCGAGTATGCTTGCTTGAACATGTAAAGATACTCAGGGTCTCCAAAAAGGAGGTAGCTCTTGTACAGGTACTCGTAGAAGCTGTCGATGCTTGACCCAATCCCTGCATCTTGATGGGTCCAATTGCCTGTTTGCACATCCAAGTGTCCTCCCACCAGGTTCAGAGGGGACCTCCTTGCCCAGAGTGCGAAAGCAGACTGTCTAGCCACGTCTTCAAACCTCGGATCTCCAGTGAGCCTACTGAGGGTCACAAACTCCAACAGCAAGGTTCCAGCAGTGGCGGAAGAGGTGACAGTGGTTTCGTTCTCGGCCACTCCGTGCACAAGGTTTACGGCACCATAGGGAATGCCGGTGCGGGTGACAAAAGCAGGCAACAAGCGTTCGCCTAGGTCGTGTGCCAATTCCAGTAGCTTTCCTGTGTATCCTTTCAGATGTGCTGGCGAGAGTGGATCTGTGGCCAGTAGGTGCGCGCTAAGGAGGCCACCGAGGACGCGTATGTTGGTTTCGAAGACGGAAACGGTCTCGTCGTAGTCGAATGCGAGGTGATTTGCAGTCCATTCGACCCCTTTTTCAAACTCCGTGATGAAGCCCATGATTGCCAGCGCATCCAGACTGTCCACGAGCGTGAGCGCATACTTTCCGAACGAATCCTTCCCGTCGCAGGTGATGGGTTTGAGCTCGTCGTGCGGGAAAGCGTGTCGCATGTATCCCCCGAAGGCGTGGGCGAACATCCCACGCACCTCTTCTCGCATGGACAAGCACGTGCTCTCGTAGCTCGACCTCCCCAGTCCCGCCCAAGCGGCCGCCATGGCCATCGCCATGGCCCGACGCATGGCCTGGCCACACGTGTGGACACCAATGGTCGATGGTTCCCCTCTCCAACCTTGGACAAGACCAGCAACCTCACCACACGAAGGTCGAAGACAACCATGGGGCACGAGAGAAGGTGGATGGAAGGAGAGAAATGGACCCATGAGACCCCAAAAGGGGGTGCTTCCTATCGGTGGGAGCGAATCGCACGCGACGAAGAGCTCCGGAATGTGAAGGATCGTAAGCATCCTCGTTGCCAACAAGCCTTCCTACATAGACTCGATCGCACCTTCCTTCTTCTCTGTGCTTGCACACAAGTTTGAGCCCATGCAATGAAGGTAGAAAGGAGCTCCTCCTTCAAGATGAATCCGGTCAATGTAAGCGCTTTGAGCACACCCATTGCCTTCCCCATCCATCTTCCATTCTAGATATGTACAGCACGTTGGATCCCACGTGCATTGATTCGTCAAGTGCCTTGTTTTGGTTTTGGTAGTAAACTAGGACAATCATCCTCCATGAACAACTTTAGTTTTGCCTCTTATCAATGATGGAAGCGTTCAAACGCATTGGAGAAAATCATATGAATCATCAAAGCAAAAACTTTCGTACTATTGGATAAACATATCGATTCAACCGCTCCCCACAGAGGTGCGAAGCGGAGGTGATGCCATTGAGGTCTCGAGGCCAACACGAATGCTTTTGCGTCCCATCAACTCGCTGTCAATGCACAATGTCCTCGTTGTTTGTAAGCGCGCTAGATTGTAGATGTACACATCGATAGCTTGATACGCGCGAGCTCTCGCACCAATCAATTGCGTGTTTGATATCATTGCGTCTCTCCTTGAGCCTTTTTGAACAAGCGTGAGTTTGATAACTTTCACACGAAGTATTACGAGCAAAAATAACAACCGTTATGGGTCCCCCCTGTTTGGAGGCTCGAAGCATGCATATGTGTGCCCGTCCCAACTATGAAAGGAAGGGCTGATATTTCAACTGCGACTCGAATGTGAAAGTATCGTGCGCATCCATTCTACAAGTCGACGGTTTTGCGTTCAAAGAATGAAGGGTCCCCAAACACTCAGCCAAACGACATACGTTTAGAAAGGCACAGCGACGGGCATACCCCTTCCACATGTTGTAGATTGGGATGATGTGTGACGTTCAAGACGTCACCCGGAAATTGTTACATGCCTCGAAGCAATCCCAGTATGTTCTTTGTGCAAGAGCTAGTGTGCGATTGTGTCTTTGACTTGTCAATGAATAATCCGATGTGATTCTCGCTTGTGGGCACTCAACGTTGAGTATCCATGTAGTAACACGTGGTCTTCAACGGGCAGATTCTCCTTTGTCTCCAAGATGGGGGCTGGCCCATTACCACAGTTACCACACATCCACAAAGCATCTCGGGCAACTCATCACATCCCATTTCGAGGTGATATACTCGGTCAAATGAAAAGTGAAACTCCTCGCTTTTTTTCAGCCCCCTACAATGTACAAGCTCTCGACCTACAAGGCTATATAGCGTGTAAAGCAACCATGAGCGTCCCTACGCTACTCTGCACACAAACATCCCAACGCGGGCACAAATCCATGGGGTTGCCGGCAACCCACTGGCGACCCGCATTCTCTTCTCTCTTCAACATCGAATGACGTTGCCGACAACCTTATGCGGCCGCACTGCAAAGGCGGCGCGGCACAACTCTGTTGGCCGGACCAACAAAGCCAGGCACCTCCGAATGTTTAGAGCAGCATTCAGGTTACGGTTGGCGAACTTGCCGTTGGTGGAACCACACCACATCAAGCCCCTAGCCGTTGCGTGCTCGCGCTTGCTCCAAACTTGCTTCATCACCGAGCCGTCCCTTGCATGCACCATGGCCGTCTTGAACTTGTTCACGAGGAGGGTCTTGAAGCGCAGGACGGACTCCTTGAATGCTTGTGATGCCGGCATTGCCAACTTTTCGCGGCAACCCGGAGCGAGCCTGGCCGCGCCGTAGGCAACCACCATGGGCTTGATGGGAAAGAAGGCTCCACGCCCAGGGTTCCCATCCCCAACTGTCCCTTGAGCATCCAACCGAAATGGTTGGATCCATTGGGAACACCTTTGGTTGTTCGGTCGTAAACGAAGTGTTTCCAAATTCACATCCCGGACGTGTTAACTTTTTCCATCTTCACCTTGGGAGGAGGATGTCCAGTTCTGCCACCTGAGACACACGAAAGCGATGGGGATCGGCGGTGGCCACGTGCGCGTTGCACTGGGGTTTGGAGGCGGGTTGGAGCTTGTGGTGAAAGGGAGGCAGCAGCACGTGGAAGCGAACGTACCACTCGAGGACCAGGGAAAAGCAGACGTGTCGATGAGGGCGGTGGTTGCGTATGTTCGCGACCAACTGGTCGAAAAGCCCGAAATGTTCGCTAAAGACGAAGGGGTCCGCCCAGGCGTGCTTGTGCTTCTCAACGACTGTGATTGGGAACTCGACGGTACTCTGGACGCGCGGGTTAGTGATGGAGACAGCGTTATGTTCATCTCCACGCTCCACGGAGGATAGCGGAACAGACGGAGATGCAGGTACCAGTCGAGAATCTCGGACCTGCCCTTTTATTGATGATCCGAATAAACCCGTCCGCTTGTGAAGCAAGAGCCATGCGCATCCGAGCCGGATGCGCGTGCCATGCTGGCGACGCGAGCCATGCTTCTATGATTTGGGCCGATCGAATTCCCAACCCTTGTAATTCAACGAAAGGTCTGGCGAAGATCAGGCTCAAACATCAACCTTTCCCAAAGACAGCTCAGCTCCACATCAATAATCGGAGTGACAAACCCGCACTAGCTCTGCTGGATGCATCGATGCGCGGCAAATTGGGCACTCTGGCTTTTGCTTGCACCAGCTGGCAACGCAGTCCCAACAGAACACGTGGCCACAAGGGGTGGATGTTGGTGCTTCCCGTCGACCCAGACATAAAGCACATCGTTGGCTCGTGGTAGGCCAATCTTGCGTCTCCAATTCTGCGACCTTTTCTTCTTCTACCTCTTTTCCCATGTGTGTCAAAAGTTTTACAAGGCCTGGTGGCTCTCCTTCCTGCTCTGACGTGCCTTGTCGTTGTTGCCACGCTCGCCACCAGGCCCAGGGCCACTGGAGGAGCTGCACGGACAGGAGCAGGCCGAGCGGCGTGTACGAAGGACGCTCTTCCAGCATTCTCCCGGTGAAGGCTAGTCTAGTGCGTGTGAGACGCATGGAAACGTCGTGGTAGGTACCGTTGAGGTAGAAGAGTGCACAATGGAGCTTCAAGGCTGCCTCGCACAGCGAGGACCATCTTCCCTTCGAAGCGATCTCTTCTGCGAATGGCGTGGCTGCTCGCAGCAGCACCAGCGATCCCCTTTGCCAACCGGTGGTGTTTCCACCGTCTTCTCTCGCGTGCACGAGGTCGCAGAACTCCTCTCCCAGCGTGGATGCGCCTCTCAGGGTGGTGAGCACGGCGTAGAGCAGTCGCACCGTGGCTTGGGTGGCTTTCTGATGCTTGAGCGCGTTCCTCGCACCCACCACCCGCCTCGCGATTTCCTGCACCTCCATGTGCACCTCTTCGATCACGTGGTGGTCCTTCTGCGCCGCCCTGGCCATGTCCGGCTGTGCAGCGAGGGGAAACGCCGCGCCTTCCATCGCCATCGCCGGTGCGCCTCGGCCACCTTCGAGGTTAACCTTCGAGGTTAACGTCCTGGAGGGCGCCATCCCCGCGTGCCACGGTCCCCCCGACGGACGGATGAAAAGGACCGTCGGGAATTCCCCATTTCTCGGAGAGAGAGGAAGGGATGGGGACCGTAAAGACCGTTCATGGACCGTGAAGGGGAGGCCAAGGGAGGGGGATCCACAGACGGTGTGGCGCGCGATGGAGGTCGCACGTGCGCTTCGAATGGCGGCGATAGGAGCGAGTCTGGTGGGCGTGGCCTCCGCTGCGAGGCTGGTGGAGAAAGCCAACGTGGCCAAGGTGGCGTGGAAGGCCTCGGAAGAGGTGCGTGGTGGACAGGAGGGAAGGGAAGAAGACACACGCGGTGGATTCGACAAGTCCAGGAGGTCGAGGCTGACGAGTGTGGGATGCGATGAAGGCGGCCAAGAACGCTTTCGGAGGGGGTGCAGGAGATGGATTCGAAGCATGGGGAGATCAGGATGGATTCGGCAAGGCGATGGTGCACAGCCTGGCCATGGTGCGTGCCGAGACGAACGTGGACACAACGACGAGGACGTCGAGGTTGACGATGGTCGCGAGGAATAGAGCTGACATGTAGTGACTGGGTCGGGAAACGGTGTGAAGATACTCGTGTCTGAAATGGGAGACGAAACTTTCATCATTGCTGCGTTAATGGCCATGCGACATCCTAGAGGCATCGTCCTCTCGGGAGCTCTCGGCGCGTTGGTGGTCATGACCATCCTGTCCACGGCGTTGGGATTCGTGGTCCCGAATCTGATATCGAAACAGGCCACGCACCATGCGGCTACCGGGTTGTACACCGTGTTCGGGCTGCGCCTGCTGTACATAGCTGCCAGAGCAGAAGGAAAGGAAGCCATCAAGGAAGAGGTGGACGAAGTGGAAGAGAAGTTGGACACACAGCCTTCACACAAAACGAGGATTAGGCACATACTCTCCCGCATCTGCACGCCAATCTTCTTGGAAGCTTTTATTCTTACGTTCTTGGCAGAATGGGGCGATAGAAGCCAAATTGCTACCATTACCCTGGCAGCACACCAGAATCCATTCGGAGTCACACTGGGAGCAATTATGGGTCATACAGTTTGCACAGGATTGGCGGTGGCAGGAGGAAAGCTATTGGCCCTACGTATCAGCCAGAGAACTGTGGCTTTGGTGGGGGGTATGCTGTTCCTCCTGTTTGCCTTCCACAACTATTTTTCCAGCGCCTAGGTTTAGCATGCGTGTTGACAGAACCCTTAATTTATCGTTACCTCTGCACAAGTTTGTGCAAGCATCCGACCCAATCTCAGGGCGTTGTACAGCGATAAAGCAACTGAGTTTCAGCGGACAAACGACAATCCTCATGACTACAGTGCAAAGCAATGCTTGTTCTTGTCGCAATGTCATCCTAGGGGTGAGGGCTTTCAATACGTGTAGCGCAAAGCTAGCTACTGTTAAATTTGGTAGGTTCGGCCACGCTTCGTTCCCGTGCTGGACGCGCAGCTCTGTCCTTCTGTGCACAGTGTAGCGCATCACCTGGTTCACGTTGGGCAAGTGGAGCCACTGGAGAGGAGTTTGGCGCCTCTGTGTAGGTGTGCTTTGTATTGTTCTCGGTTGCAAGCCTCTTCAATGCATTGCCGTACGACGATCCCACCACCGAGTTGTTAATGCATCCATTGATGAAATTCAGATCCTTGGATGGACTCTGATATGCATGAGTGGTTTCACCAAAAAACGCAAAGAGTGACTTTTTCTTCTCGGACGATTCTGCCATCAGCCTTTCTTGCTTTTGTCTAGGAATGGGAGACACGTGGATCTGCGCCCGTATCCCTGATCTGCCCGGAGTGTAAACAAGTGGTGACTTCGGAGTTCCTGCTCGTGGAGCTCCCCTTGGTGGTGAGCTAGGAATGTCTGATCCCCGCTCCACCCTTGGAACACTCTGCTGAATCTGTGAGAAACTCTCCCCGGATGGTTCTTCGCTTGCTAGTTGCAGAAGCACATTCTTCATGACAGGGACATATGCACTGTTGTAGAAATCAATAATGTCCCCCTTCTTTATGACATCTAGACTTGGGTACGCCAACTGAATGGGGACATTGCGATACACCTCAGGGCGAGATTGATGCTGTCTTCGATAGTGGATCAGTATCTCTTTGAACTGGATGCTGTGCCTACGTGCTTTGCATGCCCCGTATAGACTACAAAGCATGATCTGGTCAATGTGCCTGCCATATAAAAGGCCCGATTGCTTCAAGAACACACTCTCAACAATGCTGCGTGCACAGCTGGCAGTTTGGGCTGGCAGCTGCAGGCAGCTGCAGAGGTCCTCTGTGCGTTCTGTGCTCAGCATAATGGACTTTTTCACAAATTCAGCACACGCGATTTCGGGGCCAGACAGTTTAGAGGCAGAGGCACCATTACTTAACACTGAAGGATCAGCGATGCTCCCTAAGGCTTGCGGTAGCCACCCTGGCCCTCTTTCCTCCCTGCCCTCTACCTTGTTCTCTTCCTGGTTGACTGGCGTTGCTTCGCCACCTCCTGCGGGGTCAGGGCCAGGAGCAGAACCACGATCTAGCTTATCCTCCTCCATTGCAGAGCCAAAGGTTTCAGTACAAGACCTTTTTTTCGCATAGTTGCCTGCAAGCCTAAGCAAGTGGTAGAGAGAACTACCTTTTTCCCATGCAAACTGCTCTATGATTCTCTCTTCAATTTCATGCAAGTGCCTTCGAATATCTTGGGGAATCGTGGGTTCGAGACGCACGAACTGATCGATGAGCTTTTCTACGTCAAAGGCCCCAACATCAAGTCTCTTTTCAATGACGGGGAATGCAAAAGCTGTTATCCTGTGTGCTGCCACTACACATTCAGAAGCCAGAGCCACCAAAGATGCCAAGAACGGTCTTGAGGACACCAGCTTATCCAAGGTGTCTCCGCCCTTGCCATCCTCCACCTTGTTTCTCTCCAACTCAGATTGGAAAAGGGTGAGCAAAACCCTGTAAAAGAGAACTGCTGCTTGTCTGTGGTACTTCTCGGGGACAATCCGAGCATGTGGGCTACCTGCCTCCTTCCTGGTCGGAAACACTTTCGCGAGACAGTCCGACAAAAAAGTGTGAATGCCTTCGACAAGTTGTTCGCGCATGTGTTCCTTAAACAACTGAACTATGGCCGCACCCGGCGGAGGGGTGTCGCCTTTGTTCCTACGTGCATCGCAAGTGGGCTCTTCTTCAGCCATTGTTCGAAGCCACTGGGAAGCCGCCATTGCGCTTGAGATGGGCGTCTGAAATGGCAGATGATTCCTCTTTCCAAGTGCACTTGTGCGATGAATCGGTGTTCCCGGCGTTTTGTCGATGGGGTTGGCCCCAGGTAGTCCAGCCGTATCTTTAGGAAGGAGGAGCTTTTTCATCGAAGCAGAGGAAAGTTTGGAGGGGTTTCCAAGAAATTCTGTCCTTCCAGGTTGCAATAGTTCAAGCTCATCGATCTCTACCCTCCCAACTAACCCCAGGCGCTCATATTCGTTCTTCAAGAGGAAAGTGAAGCGGTTCAACTTCGGTTCTGAAAGTTTGCCACTATCCGACTCACAAAGGAAGCCAGGATACAACTCTGCACTCAACAATTTCACTCCCTGAGCACTCTCCTTGGAAAGAAGCTTCTGCAAATGGGTGACAAGCCTCTCGGTGTACCCTTCCAACTCGTCCTGGCTGATTTTAGTGTGTTGTGCCAAACACCCTGATATATCTGCTTCATCGCTCTGTTCAGTCGCCGGACTCCTTCCTTGCGACGCTCCAGCATCCTTTCTGACAGGAAAAGCCGACTCGTCTGAAAGCGGACGCTTCAGTACTTTCTCTGATGCTTGCTGTATGATGAATGATATTGCTGCTACCAGGCACCCAAAGAGAGAGATTAGATCAGGGTGAGGAGGTAGAAGGCTTTCTTTTGCCACGAGAAAAACGAGCAGCCCCAGCTCGAAATACTTGTCTGTCTGCAGCAGTGCAGCTGCTCTATCAAACACCGATCCAGCCTGCTCAGGGGGGGTACGTTGGTGCGTGGATTCGGCTGTGAAGTAGTGGGTGTACAGGTCTATATACTTCTTCAGCAGCACGGTAGAGAAGACCAGTCCGGTTTCGAGGGGGTTCTCATTCAGGTATTGTTCAATGGAGGTTATTTTCTCCGCTCCGAAGTGCTCCAATAGCTCTTGATGGGCCGCTTTGCAGACGTGTCGCAGTTCCAAGGACAGGTCGATGAGGCTGATTCCAGTGGCTTTCACGAGATCGCTGAGCTTGGGCAGGTGCAG
The DNA here is from genome assembly GCA_020975725.1 of Picocystis sp. L7. Classification (NCBI taxonomy): domain Eukaryota; kingdom Viridiplantae; phylum Chlorophyta; class Picocystophyceae; order Picocystales; family Picocystaceae; genus Picocystis; species Picocystis sp. L7. The sequence continues at coordinate 1,058,011 of QXJR01000003.1, forward strand.
GCAGTACGTTCCCATCTTTTCCGGCACTCGTTTGTGAACGGCTCTCGTGAGGAACACCGCGCAGCAGTACCAAGCGAGGCAGATACGGTTGTCGTCGTCGATGCTGCTGTTGAACACGTCGTCTTGGCTTCGGAACCGTTCCAGCCGTTTCATGAGTTCTCCCGCCTCCTTCACGGCCTCGTTTTTCACGTTCAGCTTGAGCGTGTCCTTACAGAAGTCATCGAACGTCTGGGGAGTTCCACTTTCCTGCGCCATGGCGAGCACACGGGTGTGCGCCAGCCCGGCGAGCGCGGTCGCCTTCGCTCCTTTTTTCCCGCCACGAAGCGGCCGAGGACGGGAGGGGAACGATCGGGACCTCGATCCTCGTCGCGTTCGGGGATCCTGCGGCATCGAATCCGTCAAGCGTACGACGAAACAAGCGGAGAAATCGACAATCGCCGACGAGGACCGTGCTGGCGTACCCGTACGCGAATCCTCCCCCGATCCGTACGGGGGAGGGAGGCTTTGAGAGGGAGGTCGGGTTCGACACGGCTAGGGTTCCCACCCTGGCTCACCCTTTTTGGCGGGAAACGCGAAAAGGGGGGCATTCGATGCGGATCCCCTTTCCTCCCGCGTGGACGGGTCCTCCGGTTCTGAGGGTGGCGATCGAGGATGGAAGGGGCAAGAAAGGGGGGCAGGTGAAACGGGTCGGTTCGGGTCTCCCCCTCGGGACGGAGGAGATCCGATCCGGAAGATCTTCCTCGTTGAAACGACGTTTCGTGGAAGGATGTGCGCCTGGCTCAGTGGAGGAAGGGGACACCCACACGTGCGACACCTTCCCGTCCTTGCCCTCGCGTTTAAGGACTCTCCAAGCTGACGCGTGCATCTCCCGAGCGGCTGCGACGGAACTCCTGCCCGATGCCAACATGGTTCGGCAACCGGCGTCCACCCGGGTGTCTTGAACGCGCGGTTCATCGCCGTCCTCGCGGGTCTGGATCCACCGCATGCCGTCCATGCGTCCCGTGCAACCGACCACGCGCGCCTTTCCGGCCCTGTACCTGCATCCCCTCCCTTCCCACCCTCGCCTCCTCCCCCCTTCCCCCCCAGTTCCCACGGTTCCCCCCCGTGCCTCCACCCCCCCGGCGATCCGAACGGACAACCCCCACAACGGTTCATTCCGTTCTGGTTGCGAACGGTGTCCGTTCTCGCGTTTACGTTCGAGTTAACCTCGGGGTGGTTCCGTGTGGAGGTGCAGGTTTCGTCCATCGCCGTCTTCGTCGCACGTGGGATCCTCGCGCAACGCCTCGTCTCGCGCACGTGCAGGAGCACGAGGCGTCCGGATTCGGGACGCAGGAGGAAGAGAAGGAAGCCAGGAACGCGCCACGCGCTCCAGGTTCGAAAGAACATGGCCCTTGCCACCGCCAGGGGGCTGCGACAGGCGGCCAAGCGGACGTTCCACGTCGTCACCAGGAACGCGTCTTTGGTGGCGCAAGAGAAGTCCTTGGACGCCGCGGAAAGCGACGTCTTCCTCCGACACGCCGATCCACAGCCTTGTCCGCAGAACTACGGGACGCAGCTCGACGGACCGCCCACGGAGGTGCGTGAAAGCCAACCCCAAAGCGGACGAAAAGCGACGAAGAAAGACGGCGCCGCACGAACGGAATGCGTCCGCGGCGGCCGTCCGAGCAAGATGCGGATCGAAGATTCGAACAGCGGGAAAGAACGTGCGGCGAAGATGGCCGGGCGATGGACTCGGAACGTGGACGCAAGTGCTGACCGACGGAAATCGACAGGTGACCACTTTGGCCAACGGACTCCGCGTGGCCACGGAAACCGTGCCTTTCGCACAAACTGCGACCGTGGGCGTGTGGATCGACGCAGGGAGTCGATTCGAGACCGCGAAGAGCAATGGGACGGCCCACTTCCTCGAACACATGGCCTTCAAGGGGACCAAAACCCGAACCACCAAAGGACTGGAGGAAGAAGTGGAGAACCTAGGAGCGCACCTCAACGCCTACACTTCGCGGGAACAAACCACCTATTACGCCAAAGTGCTCAAAGGGGACGTGCCCAAGGCAGTGGATATCCTCTCTGACATCCTGCAAAACTCCTCCCTCCAAGAACACGCGGTGGAGAGGGAAAGGTCCGTCATCTTGCGGGAGATGGAAGAGATCGAAGGACAGCCTGAAGAAGTGCTCTTCGACCACCTGCATGCCACTGCATTCCAACACAGTCCTCTGGGGAGGACCATCCTTGGGCCCGCTGAAAACGTGCGCTCCATCACGAGGGGAGATCTGGCGGACTACATTGCTGCTCACTACACGGCACCGAGGATGGTCGTCACTGGCGCTGGGGCAGTAGAACACGAGCAGTTGGTCAAACTAGCCGAGACAGCCTTTGCAAAGCTGCCGGTCGAGGGTGTGTCTACCAAGGATCTGCTTCAGAGCGAACCATCCATATTCACCGGATCAGAAGTGCGCATCCAGGATGATGATATGCATGCCTGTCACTTTGCTGTGGCTTTTGAAGGCGCGGGGTGGACCGACCCAGACAGTGTCACCCTGATGGTGATGCAAACACTCTTGGGGTCGTGGGACAAGAGCTCCTATGCGGGGATCAACTCAGGGCCGAGGCTGGCCCAGAACGTGGCTGCCAACAAGATCTGCAACTCGTACACGGCCTTCAACACCAATTATGCGGATACTGGCCTTTTTGGGGTGTATGCAGTGTCCGAAGTTCCAGAAAAACTGGATGAGCTTGCCTTCTTCATGATGAACGAACTCACTGGCCTGTGCTACAACGTGGATCCCGATGACCTCATGCGAGCAAAGAATCAACTTAAATCCAACCTTGTTCTAAGCATGGATAACACGTCGGCCTCCTGTGAAGATATCGGCCGACAGATGTTGACCTATGGGCGCAGAATCCCGAAGTCGGAGATGTTTACTCGCATTGACGCTGTTACGGAGGATGCAGTCAAGGCCGCCGCAGATAAGTACATCTATGACAAGGATGTGGCCATTGCAGCGATGGGGAAGACTCAATTTTTACCAGACTACAACTGGTTCCGTCGCAGGACCTACTGGTTGCGTTATTAAGTTTGCAAGGAGTGAATGGGGCAGTGTTGTCATATATGAATATTCTCTTCACGTGCTTTTTGAGTACTAGACTGTGCCATCCCATCAAGCGAACATGTCTTTGATGTCGTCGATCTCTCTTTGCTTCGCCTGCTTATGTGCCCAGCGATGCTCAAGCACCTGCTTGTTGGTGACAAAATCGTGGTGGTGGATTGTATGCCCACACTTTGGGCACTCCTTCCCGAAAGGAGGAGTAGTGATGTATTTCTCCAGGCAAGTGTAATGGAAGAAATGCCCGCAATACAGGTGCTCTAGTTTATCTGTGGATTTCGGGTCCCCAGCGCATGCAGCCTTTGGGTCTTGCGGAAGGACCGGCTTACCGCACAAGCGGCAAGGTTCTGAGGGGAGTTGCTCCACCACTTCCTCCTTCAAATACTGCAGTACTTGCAGGATGCTGGGCTTTGGGACATGGTTTTTCAATGCCTCCTCCCTGGCATGTCGAGCAGCTGCTTCCTTACGCTCCTTCTCCTGCTGCATGGCTGCTTCTTGGTATCGGCTCAATGTGGTCTGCTCTGGTTGCCTCCTTTTAGCCTTGGTGCTTGTGCCTGCCCCCTCCCGCGCCAGTACGTTGCCGGCCCCGTAGGAAGCAACTGCTGGTGGAAGTGCAAGCTTTCTGGCCAGATTGCTAGCATGCTGGATGAACCGCTTGCTCAGGTCCTGAGGAAACGTGCTTACGGTGCAGAAAACTCCAAGAGGTTCGAGTGGGTAACGGTCCTTGATTTCCAACTTCAGATCCAACGCATAGTCTCCATTTTGCAAATGTACCTTTACAGCCTTGGCTTTGTCCGAAATGGAGAAGCTGTGGGGTGGTTGCAGGTAATTCTTCAATTGCTTGATTTCAGCAAAAGCGGGGACGAAATTGGAACGGACGCGTTTATCTAGCATGCGATAGACGTGGATCACCTGACTCCCTCCCAGGTGTTTGGAGGCCTCACATTCACAAGCTGCTTCGAGTTTCTTCAGCAGGTCGTCTTCCAGCACTGTGCTGGTGAGCTGTGTAATCACTCCTTGGTCTGGATACCCGGATGGAAAGAGAAACTTGGCCGTGCATCGCTTCCAAGGCGTGTGAGCGATGTGTACCTGCACCATATCCGGCGTGCAGCATTGCAGTCGCTCTTGAGGCACTTCCTTCGACATCGCAACGACGCATTCCACGCATTAGTGCCGGATTCGTTTCCGCAGGTGCCTTTCTTCCATCGCCGCGCCTTCGACGCAAAACCAAACCAATGTCGTCCCAACTTCGTTCATACACTGCAGACGTCCCGCGATCGGCATGGTGTCCATCCTCACCTGTCGCACATCGCGTCGGTCCTGTTCGATGGCCGCGTTGGTCGACACCGACACGTCCAAAGCGTCGTTCTCGACCGGTCCTTGCCGCGCCTCGCGACGTTCGGCGCGTTCGGCCGCCTCCTGGCCCATGCGAAAGAGCGCCTCCGCCTCGAGACGGGCGTGGTGACGCGCCACGCGCTCGTCCGCCATCGCGACGTTGAGGAGTGGCGTCGGTTGTTTGGTCGTCGGAGGCGCTCTTGGCCAGAACAATTCGTTTGCGAGAGAAGAGGAAGACGACGAACTCAACCAAGAGAAATGAACACAAACACAGCAGGTGGTCCGATTATGACGGAGCAATTGTCCCTCGTGGCTCTCCATGAATGGAAGGGTCGGGCATCAACCTCGCGACATGGCTGTCAACTCAGGAGGTGCACCTTGCACTTCTCCGTTCTCGGAGAAACGGATGCTGCCGCCGATGGATTCCAGTCCGAAGAGGGCGTCCACGTTCCAGAGGGACCAGTTCCTCTCCACGATCAAGTCTCCTCCAATGCTCCTCAGTGCTTCCAAACCGGACAGCTCGTTCAAAGCAGAATTCTCAGTGATGACCAAGTCCCCCCCGATGCGTCGAAGCTTTGCAAATCCAGCCAATGAACGCAGGCTGTAATTTCTGTCCAATACGAGGTCGCCATCGATTTCCTCCAAGCTGTCCAATCCCTCCGTGCTGTACAAAGCACTGTTCTCAACCAGCTGGAAGCTCCCGTTCACGCTTTCAAGACCGTTGAGACCTGCAAGGTTGGGAAGCGCATACAGACGCAGCAGCCTCACATCGTCTCCCACGCTTGCCATGTTTTCAAGACCTTTCAACGACCTCAAACCAGCGTTCTCCCGAAGCTCAAGCGTGCCATTCAAGTCCAGGATTGGCTCTAGCCCGGTCAAGTTGCGAATCCCAGCAGTGTTCGACACGGTCAAGCCGCATCCAACTTCCTGCAGTGCGTCCAATCCCACCAGGGTGCTCAAAGAGTTCATCTTGTCCAAAATCAGGTTGTACCCGATGTTTTCCAAGTTGGCCATTCCAGAGAGGTCTTGGACGCTTGCAAGTTCGACCAGTTTGAGATCCCCGCCGACACTTTCCAGTTCCTCAAGGTACGTCAAGACGTCCTGTCCATAGATGTACGACATATCCAGGTTTCCAGAGACGTAGGTGATTCCCCTCAGGTCTCCGTACTCCCCTTCGTCGATTCGACCATCGATCTCCAGGTTTCCCAGGACGGTTCCGTTGCTTTCCAAAGCCGACGGCAGGTCTTCCAGTCGGAAGGTTCCGACGCGGTTCGCGTCTCCTCTCGGTTCGCACACGGCCCTCGCCGAGGCCAGCATCGCCATTCCAGCAGCTACCCTCCATGGTGCGCGCATGTCGTCTTCCCTCGTCCTTGAAGTGTGCTCTTTCTCTCGCACTGCCGTCTCGAGTGTTCGAACTTGGCGACGTTTCGTGAATCCGTCCGAGAAATCTCGTCCCTCGTCCAGTTTCCGAACCGACACGATCCGGGTTCGCGGATTCGATCGATTGGAAGGCAAAGGGAGGATTGAAAGGAGGGAGTCCCGGGACCGACCGGGACGAAAGGAAGGATCGCTGGGACGGATATTCCATACGGTCCACCGAAGGTCCACCGTCATGGACAGGTGTCTCGGGAGCCTCCACCTTGGATCTTTCCAACGCAAAGCATTGGACGAGGCAGAGTGGAACACGACATTCATGGAGACGTCCCTTGGCAATCCATGGATCCACCCTTGCCCCAGCTGTGTGCTCATCTCCACTTCGCTCGGGTGACCTCCTGCCCGTATTGTCCTGAAAAAGCTGTCATGGCCATCCCCACATAAAGCATGCGTACGTTTTCCCAGGTAAAGCACCACCTTCCAGGGAGTCTTGTCCATCCACCACCGCTGTTCTGGATGGACCCTCGCCTGCCATCTCCTGTGTCGGGAAACAAGGGGACGAAAGGATGGGATCGTCGCTTCCGTTCCCTTTCCATTGGATTCCCCAAGGGGCATTCCGTCCAATCAGTTGGGGATGCATCGGAGGGGCGACCAGGGTCATTCGAATGCAACAGGACGAGCGCGCAAGGCGCGATGGACGTGACGCGGGTGGACGAGGCGGCTCACGACGGGCCCGTCCGTCGGCGAAGATGGACGCCGGTCCGGGACGAGAGAAAGAGCGAGCTGTGGAAGTACGCCAAGGTGGATTACGTGGACGAGCAGAAGCTGCTCGTGTGCAACGTGGACCTCGGCGGACGGGTGTGTGGACAAAGCTTCGCTTGGACCGGTTCTACGAGCCTCAGCAACTTCCGCAGGCACATGCGAAAGCGCCATCCTGAAGTGAGGATCGTGGTCCCTCCCCCTCCTCCTCCACCCAAACCCGCCGAGGAGATCGAAGAGGAAGTTCCGATCGAGACGTGAAGTGGTCGAACCTGGACGCCAGTGCGCTCGGCTCTTTCCTGCTTTTTTTTCTCCCTTGGGTTCCCTCCAGAGGAGCCCACCGATCGACCGCCCCTGTAGCAAACGGGGGCAGGATCGCAGGGGTCGGAACCCTCGTGCGTTTTCCTTGGATATTGGACCCGATCCTTCCTTTCGATTGGAATCGTTTGAAAGGGAGCGATGGGAGACGAACCGGATTGAAGGCTTTTCAGGAAGAGCGACGCGCTGATTCGCGCCGACGCCATGGGAAACACCAAGAGCCAGAATCGAAAGCTGTCTGAAAATGCGAGAGAATGGCTGCAAACCTATCGCATGGTGGATACGTCGCACCTGGACGAAGCACTGGACTTGGAAACCACGCGCGAGTACGAACAATACCGAACCTGGAGAGATAAGGTGGTGGCGACCATGTGGTTCTTCTACGACGGCATGTTCACCTATGCAGACGTCAACAAACTAGAGGTGCACGCGAGCTTGAAGCAGACCTATGCATCTACAGCCGTGGTGTCCTCCCTGCTGGCGGGAACCAGCGTTGTGGGGCTGCAAGTGGGCAACACTCCTCTGGACGATAACAACTCGTTTGGCACGAGGGAAGCTTTGACAGTCCTCTTCGTCATCTTTCAGAGCTTAGCCTTCGTTTTTGCGCTAGGATCGGTAGTCTCTTCCAGCTTCCTGACCATTCTGGTCGCATCCACCCCCAGCAATCGTATCTACCTCTTCATTCGTCAGATGAGGTACGTGGTGAACTTGCCGACCGTCATGCTACTACTTACCTTGGTGTTTGTGGCCATTGAGTACACGCTTCTGGCCTTCTATCGATTCCAAGGGGACGCAGCCCTTGCGGCTGGGATCATTGTGGGCGGTGGGTTGGGATTCATCCTCCTGGGGCTGGTGGTGGTCATCGGTGGAAACTTTCTGCTTGTCAAGAGCGTTGTGAAGAAAAAACACGTGGAAGAGCGTGAGCGGGAGTGCTCGGAGGAGCAACTAGAAGGTGATGTTGATGGCAAATGTGAGGACCCTGAAGCTGAGACAGAGCCGCCTTCTGCTGGAGGGAACTCTCAACCGGAGGCGGAGAAGGATCCAGATAAGAGTGAAGCGCAAGCTGCTGAAAGTGAGGAAGAAGAAGAGACACTGGAAGAAGCTATCGAAAAAGAAGAGATGTTAGAGAAAGAAGAAAGCACGTCAGATGCCGACAAGAGTGGGAAAATGTTGGACTCGCTGAAGGAAGGAAAAGAAGAGGACAAAACGTAGGGTTGCTTTGCATGAGTTCTGATCTGTACTTCTTTACGATGGCCCAGGCAAAGATGCTTAGTATATACCTCTGATTAAAAAATGTGTGTTGCACGCCCCTCCAAAAGCTCAATAGCAGCGGCATGAGCATGCGTCATTCTGGCTTCAGCGTCGAGCACAGCCTGTTGACAAACCAGTGGCTTATTTGGAACCCAACTGTCCCCCCAACCAATGCGTAGACCAAAGATATCATGAAAACCTGGCCAATGAGTACCTGGAAGGCAACACGAGTCAGATCATACATGGTGGCAAAGTAGGCAGACAGCGCGATGAACATGTATAGGCCACTTGTGGCAGGGCACATAAACGCTTTCCACCACCAATCATGTTCTCCACATCTGAGTGTCCAAAATACTGCAATTGCTGAAGCTTCCATACATGAGAGTATCATGACAAACACATCCATGAACAGGAAGCCATACAAGTTTGCGTATTGGTTGAACGATACCCTTGAAAATACATAGAGCACTTGCAAGTAACTTGCCATGAATGGAACCATTCCAAACATGAGACAGAGGGCAACATACGAGCGGTACCATGGTGTGCAATGAAGCACATTTGAGGCATCCTCTTGCTGATTTGCCAGATACACTGAGGGCTTCCTGTAAGCAATATAGGATCCTATAAACGTGGATAATGTGTTGAGCAAAATCCAGAAGAAAAATACCCTGCATATCGTTCCAAAGGACACTGCTCCAGACGAGCCTTCTTTCCACAACAACAAGTCAGTGAAGACGTAGCAGAGAAAGGATAGTAGGGGAAAGCATGTGGCGGTCAGCGCCCAAAGTTTCAGTCTATCTCTACCTCCAAATATGCTGTTCAGTCTTGCTGATTGGTATCCTGACACAAGCCCTAGAAACGGGAACAGCCTCAAAGCCACATCGACCAGTCTCCCTCGGTCAGATGGCCTAAACATGCCAAACATTGTCCCAAACACGATGAAACATACGAGGAAGAGCAACTGAGTGCCTGATCCGACCAGAGCACAGAGCACTTTGCTGTGTGGTGGAGTCTTAAACGCGCCACTTGCTATTATTTTCCATCCAGGATCAGAGAATTGTCGTAGTAGAGGCAATTCAGATATTGGGGCATGGTAACCTTCCTCGAACCTTGCCATGTCAATTTTAAAAGTGTAGAAGATGGCTGATGCAACAATGAAGGCAATACAAACCGCGCTGAAAAGAGAATAAGAAACTGCCCACCAATGCTGTAGAGAGTCAGCCCTGGGCGCACCAGTGAACGCATTCCACCCTCTAGTCCAGCTTCTATTGCTCTGCAGCCATGAAACATCATAGGTGAATGCAATATCACCCTCCAGAAACTGTGCAGTACTCTTCTTCCCACACGGTTTTGTCCTAGATTGGCTGGATACAAAAGCTGCAATAACCTTGGATGGTACCACACCCTCTTTCTTATGCTCGACCAAGCAAGGCAAAAATAAATCGTCCAGACAGTTCTTGACGTAGCTGCTTGGCTGCGGTTCGTAAAAGATCCAAAATTTAAAGTGTGTTTGTACAAAAGTGTCGTCTATATCCCATTTTCTGTTGTGATGCCCTAGTGGCACCCCGCGTCTCCCAACACGCTTGGTCAGTTCGTTGAGAGAACCAAAACTCGGCAAGTCTCCACCAATCATTATTTCTGACACTGGTATACGGTCAACATACATGGTAGCTCTGTATCCTCGGCTGATGAGTTCCTTTAGAAACTTGGCCTTCCTAGGATGCTGTTTCACATCCGTGACCATGCACAGTAGTCTGCACGAACTGTTTACTTGCATTTGGACAGCAAAAGGGGAATTCCAGAGTTTGTCTCCAGTCACCAACTCTCCCAGGTTAGCTTGCGAAGGGATCCATCCACTCGATGGACGACAGAGGCCGAGCCTTCGATACTCGTAGGGAATTGGGCTCGAGAACGAGATCAGATTTCCCAATTCGACCGGTACACTGTGAAGCGTTGTGTCCATTTCGTCAGTCGTCCCGTTCTATCCTGTTCCTGTCCTGCTCTCGCACCAGACGTTCGACTCGTCTCGAAACATCGTGTGGTGGGTGGGAAGGGCTCACCTTTCTCCTGGGAAGTACTCCATCTGATGCCACTGTGAGACGCACAACCCTTGCACCGTCGTGAAAACCACCATCCTCCATGCCCAACACGTCCAATGTCGCGCCATCGTTCCTGGAATTCGACAAAATGGCGGATGAGAATTCGACATAACGCTCTGGTTAACTTCGCAGGAAATCCCACGTCGCCCCAAGAACGAAAGGTTTTCCCGCGTCCATCGACGTCCATCGACGCTCTGCGAGCCCTGCCCGGAAAGGAGGGTGGAGATCAGGGTCGGATGGGGAGGAGGAGGGGATTGAGACAGGAGCTCGCAGAGGAACCTGACGGAGGGATCCAACGTTGTTGGCAATGTATAGTTCTTGGAGGTGTCCTTTGAAACCTTCAGAAAGGCATGTTGTTGGAACGGTGCACGCTGCAAGTGCACGTCTGAAACCTATCGGCTCATGGGAGACAACAACGCGAAGATGGTTTCCCACCAGTCCCATATTCATCAGACCAACATCACAAAGAGTGAGGTGAGCAGTTGTGGACTTCACGTGTGGAAGAACGTGCTATGGTGGTCGATGTGGGCCAAGCATTCAAGCAGGTCTACCGTGAAAACGAGCGCATGTCCATGCAGCTCGATTGTTCCTCTCGCAAGAGGGTTCTACCAGCCTTATAGTTCACCTGCGATGGGCTGACTCAAAGGGAGGTCTGGGTACGCCAAGCACAACATCATCTTGACCACAGCACACTCTACTGTCATTTGTGGGCCGGACTCCACTCCCATTTGCATGGCAACGCTCCCCGATCTGTACAGTTCTGGATGCAGCTCCCCCCCGGTGCATTGTGAAGTCAAGTACACCGAAAGTCCCTTTTTGGTCTGCTGCCTCAGCCAAGGGATCCATCCCTGGCTGCTTCGGTCATCCATGTTTCCAACCCCAAACGCTTCCAAAACCACTCCGTGGACACCCCGACCGTACAGATCGCCGTATGCTTTCCTGGGATCTGTTCCAGGCACTATAGGTATACGAATCACGTTGGGATTCAATTTGAATCGAGGGCGATAGGCGGAATATCCGTGCTGGAGCAGTAGAAATCGTTCGTTCCACTCCACCTCCACACCCAACGTGGCAAGCGAGGGATACGTTGGAGAATCAAAGGCCATGTATTGGTTCGTGTGCACCTTTTGGCATCGATTTCCACGCATGAGCTTCCCTCCGAAGCAAACTCCCACTTCACGGAAATTCACATGCGGCGGTGAGAACCTCGCTGTTGCACAGGTTAACGAGTCTATGAGATTTTGCCTTGCATCTGATCTTGGCATGGCCAACGGCAGCTGGGATCCAGTCAAGACGATCGGCTTGCTGAATCCTGCGAGCATCAACGACAGCGCAGACGCAGTGAAGGGCAACGTATCAGTTCCATGTACGACGACAAACGCATCGTAAGCATCCCTCATTTTGTGCAGTTCTTTGGCCAGTTGGCTCCATTCCTTGGGTCCCACTCGACTGGAATCCTTGTTGAACATGACTTTGACGTCCATGTTGGCAAACACGCGTAGTTCAGGGACCACTTGTAGCAGATCCTGCAGCAGGGCTCCCGGTTGCAGTCCCGTTTTGTAATGTCCTCCCGTACCAGCTTTCAGGTGTGTCGCTTCTCCTTCTATCTCGTTGTAGCTGATTTCGGGATCCATTCCCAGCGTCCCTCCGGTGTGCAGCAGCAGGACGCGTGGGAGCGGCTTCGAGACGTGTAAGATGGGTCCCGAAGCTGCGTTGGCTTTCGGCAGCTTCGCACGTGATGGCACCACCTTTTCCCCTTCTTCCTGGCTCCTCCGCACCACCGAGACGGCGTCCTTCTGGCTCGCATCCGCCTTGGTCTTCCTCTCCTCCCGCCTCCTGGAGCACGCGACGCCTGTTTTCCATCGCACGGTCGCGGCACGCATCGTCCACTGCGCCTTCACGAACGTCGGTTCCGTCCCGCCTCCGATTGGATCGTGTCGGACACGACTGCACGAAGTTGCCCAAGTGGTAATCTGTGCAGCAAGGAACGACAACAGGTAAGAGAAGGGGAGAGGTCGGACTGAAGCCGTGGAACACAGGTGGATTCGAAACGAGAACAGGAGCACAGAACAGGGGCATGCATGGCCATCCCTCGTCGATCGCACGAGTGGCGTTTCAGATCGGTGCGGATGCAAAGAAGGCGTGGATGGAGAGCAGCGGAGATGGGCGTGGCACCAGGCCGTGGTTGGGTGCCTGGATGTGTCCGACGGTGGACAGGTCCTGCCTCGTCCTGCCCACCGATGGGATGGATGGGCTGTCGACTGGTGTTGCTGAAAAGCTTGCCTGGGAATCTCTGTTCGATGCGTAGGCAAGCTTCCATGAGCTGTGGCTCCTAGACAACGCGCTTGGGAACCCAAGCAAGGGCTGCAGCCGTCTCCCTCCCGTCCCTGGTGGCCGATGGCACAGGCAAAGCCCCCGAGGATGCGGTTTCGAACCCGATCTCCCATCCCTTTCGGATCCGGATCCTCCCCTTTCAATCCTCCGGTTCGGTCCCGGGTGGGAGGTCCAAGGATCGAGGGGTGTGACTGCTTCCATGGGGTGTAACTGCATCCTGGCCGAGGACGATGGCGCATCCGCCAGGCGATGGACGCGAACCGCCTCGTCGATGCATGGGCACGCTGTATTACTCCATGGCCATGGCGAGGAAGGGCAGAGGTCCCTTCTGTGCGGGCGTGTCGCAAGCCGTGCGTCCGGAAACGCAGGTGGAAGGCGTGGAGGTCCGTCCTTCCGACGCACTCGGAGACTTCAAGTACGCGTGTCTGGGATACTCCATCCATCACGCCAAGGGAAAGAACGAAACTGGAGCCTTGCAGCTGCCCCAGTGCGAAGGATTGGAAGTGCTCGCCACCACGGCTGCTCCCGAAGCCGAAAACATGCTCCTGGACGAAGCCGGACCGACGAGAGAAGAACACGACACGTCCCAAGAACGTCCGCGCAAGGAAAGACCGGAGCCATGGCCAGCAAGGAACATCGTAGAAACGGACGACACAGACGACAGGGACTTCGCGGAGAGATTCGTACGAATGGCGGGACTCATCGTCAAAAAAGGGAAAGAGCTGTCGTCGAGAATCCTGGGGATCTGACACCTGAGAAGAAAGAAAGAGCAAGCAAGAAGAACCTTGGAAAAACATGGTCTAAGCCCAGCACTGCAATCGCAGACAGCGTTCGCGATGTGCGGTTGGGCGAAATGGCAGGACTAATGCAAAAGCGCGAGAAATTTTACTCAATGTAGAAGCACCGGACATGGCTGTGGCACTCACCCTGTTGTGTCGTCTGAGAATAATCCATCCACACATCCAGCAAACGCTGGTTGTGGCGGTTCCGCTGAATCCGCATCTTACCCTGGAAGACATCACCAGGCATGCATCGGTGCGCTGGGTGCACATGAAACACCTGCTGCCCCCAATGTGTGGATGCATGCTCCACGGGCTGGGTTGTCAACTCGACCGGGACAGCTGCAGGTTCTCCCGATGAACCTCGAAAGTCTACGTCAAACCAGCCACAGAAAGCATGCAATTCTCCTGGGCCATCAAATTCCTGCAATGCAAATTTTTCCTCGGAAATTCGTGCTTTGAATGGACAATTCAGGGTCTTCAATTCTTCCACTGTGATGGTGGAGAGGTCCAAGGTCACCAGTGCGCAAGGGTCCCCTAACAACGCGCTTGGCTTGACATCTGTCCAACGTGAAGTCTGCAGGAAGTACTTCCTTTGCTCGTTCTCGAAGCGGTCACCGAGGACACGAAAATCCACACCGTACACTTGCTGTGTGCGCTGCACGAAGGCCTCCCAGGAGTCCAGTTCCTCGTCATACTGGTCCGCTTTTTCCGCATGTTCGTCCGAAACGATGGGTGCTAAGTACAGGGTGGCGTGGGAAGGAAACAGCATGCCCCCGGGTCGCAACCACTTGTCCCTGGCATGTAGCACCGAGTCGAGCATAGATTCCCGGAGCAGGAAGTAACCCATCCATTCGGATATGATGATGTCCACCTGTTCCGGCAGCTCCAGGCTTTCTACCGTTCCTTCCAGCACTGTGACAACGTTTTCCAACTTGTTGTGTTCCACCAGTGTCCTTGCGTGCTTGGCCATGCGTGTCGCTTCGACGGCGTACACTCGCCTCGCACCCGCCTGCGCCGACCAGATGGCTAGGATTCCCGAACCACATCCCACGTCCAGCACGACTCGTCCTTCGAAGAGCTTGGCGTTCCGCATGACTGCATCGTGGTAGGCGTTCATCCGCATCCCATCCTCCAGCATCTCCTTCTGATGGTACAAGAACTCGTACGTGCAGAAGTAGTTGGCGTAATCCGCCTCGTCGACCCCTCTCCGCTCCTCTTCCTCCGTGAATCGATCCGACGCGCCGTCCATCGCGACCCTCGTCCGCCGCCACCAGCGTCGGTGCGACACCTTTGATGCACGCAAAACAAGACACCGACGGTTTGGATCACGAGGAGAGAGGTGTGGATGACCTAGCCATGGAGGAGGTGCTCCTTTAAACGCAAACCTGACCACACCGATGGGTGCCCAACAAGACGTGATCCAAGCTCAGGACTTGTAGTGGAAGCACGAGGACTCCTCCTGGATGGCAGAAGGATCCGCCAATCCTACGTCCGCAGGAGTAGGTCCACCTGGTACGATGAGCGACGGGTTCAAAGGAAACATCTGCCGATAGTAACTCTTCCTGGCACCCTCCCCGTCAAACGTCTGGTGTATCCTTGCCAGGCTATGCACGTCTTCCATCCATCGCTGAATGTGCGTGTAATCTCTGATGCGTTTGCGTCCACAGCGGAACAACCCAGCGTAAACCATATCAAAGCGAACCACCGTCGGATAAAGGAACACGTCGCTTTCCGTAATCTTGTCCCCCAGCATAAACTTCCGGGTCTGCAGACGCTCGTCCACTTCTTTCAACGCGTCGTGGAGTTTGCTTTCCGCACGGTCGTAGGCCTCTTGGGAGGTAGAAAATCCGCACTTGTACACTCCGTTGTTGATGTTTTCGTAAAGGAACCCATTCAATTCATCAATTTCTCCCTTCAGTTTCTCCGGGCAGAGGTCCACCCAAGGCCCCTCCCCGACGTCAAAATCGTTCAGCATCCGCACGATACTGCTGCTTTCGTTGCTCACTGCCTTCTTCAGCTTCTTGTCCACCAGGAACGGTGCAGTGCACCTTCCCGTGAAATTCGGTTGCACGGACACGTACACACCTCTCAAGTCCTTGGCTCCGAACACCGGATCTCTTCCATCGAAGATCCATCCTCCTCGAGAGGCTTTTTCGGGATTGTCTAGCATGTGGGAGACCGAGATGTGCGGTTGCAGGTTCCTCAGTGCAAGCACGAGTTCTACGCGGTGGCACCAGGGACAAGGATTTCCCACATAGAGGTGATACCTACCGGTCTGCACCGGAAACTCGGCATCCTTTCGCGCCAGGATGGCTTTGTCGAAGGCGTACTTGGGCCTTTCGTAGCTCCCATCTTTTTTCTGGGGCGCCAATTCTTGCATGAGTGCGATCCAGATCCCATTCCAGGTGGTTTTCGCTCCATGCACGAGCAATCCTTGTGGCAGGACACCCCCACTCCATTCCAGCAGGTTGAATCCTTTGAACACGGGTTCCGACGCGTCGCCCGGCCTTCCGTAGTTCCTCCACGTCGTTTTCGTCCTTTGGTTTCCCTTCCATTTCCCTCGCCATCCCGCTCGACAGGTCCTCGTGGTGGCGCGCATGCCCGCCTTCCCACACCGTCGTTTCGGACGTGCCCTCCGTCCCGGTCCCCCCTCGTCGGTTAACTCCTTCGCTTAACCCCGGCCCTCTCCCAAACCCCCCACAGGCCCGGCTTCCCCCTCCCTCGACAGGGGAAGGAACCCAAGGACACGGGCACGTGCTCGATCGTACCCCCCCCCTCCCGTACGTCATCCGTACGCGTCCGGATACGGGTACGGGCGGCCCGTGGGGGGGGGGGGCTTCGGTCGGGATCGCCTGAGATCCTCCCTCCCCGGGGGGATCCACCCGGGTTCGAATCCGACCCCGGAGGACGGATTTCAGACGCGCGGGGCCCCTACCGAAGGTCCTCGAAGGATCGGCCGGCACCTCCCTTCGCATCGATAGCTTCGTCCGAGATCTCGATTGACTCCGGGAAGGTATCGATGGGGATGCCTGGGAGCGACGTGGACCCCTGGCGGCCGACTCGGCATCACTTTCGCGAACGAAGCACGAGACACACGCGCTTTGCAGCGAGCCGCGAACGCATCCCAAAGCACCTGAAGACGATGGCCACGCACGCAGCCACCCAAGGGACGTGCGCCATGCCCCGAGGAGCGACCGTGCGACGGGCCTCCCGCGGCAGCCGCTTCGCATGTGGCGGCACACGCATCGCCGTGCGGTCCGCCACGAGGCGAAACGCCGCCTTTGCCAAGGCCAGGAGCGGCATGGACATCCGGTGCGAGAAGGTGAGAAAGCGGGACGAAACGGAAGATCGAACGTGGAGGTCGAGACCGGAAAACTGACGTGGGAACGTGCCTCGTCGCGCGCGATGGGAACGGGTGCGAACGTTGGAATCCAAGGTGGTTGGCATCGATTTGGGAACCACCAACTCCGCAGTGGCGGCGATGGAGGGAGGGAAGCCCACCATCGTGACCAACGCAGAAGGACAGAGGACCACCCCCTCGGTCGTGGCCTTCAACAAGAACGGAGATCGCCTGGTGGGACAAATCGCCAAGCGACAGGCCGTGGTCAATCCTGAAAACACCTTCTACTCCGTGAAGAGGTTCATTGGGCGTCGCATGGACGAAGTGAAGGAAGAGTCCAAACAAGTGTCCTACCATGTCATCCGTGACGATAGCGGGAACGTCAAAATCGAATGCACTGCGACCGGAAAGCAATTTGCTGCGGAAGAGATCAGTGCACAAGTGCTCCGGAAACTCGTTGACGATGCCAGCCAGTTCTTGAACGACAGCGTGACCAAAGCCGTCATCACTGTGCCTGCCTACTTCAACGACTCCCAGAGGCAGGCGACCAAGGATGCTGGCCGCATCGCCGGACTGGATGTTCTGCGCATCATCAACGAACCCACCGCTGCGTCACTCGCCTATGGATTCGAAAAGAAGAGCAACGAGACCATCCTGGTGTTTGACCTGGGAGGCGGTACATTTGATGTGTCTGTACTTGAGGTGGGTGACGGTGTCTTCGAAGTGCTTTCCACGTCTGGAGATACCCACCTTGGCGGGGACGACTTCGATAAATGCATTGTGGACTGGCTTGCGGGGGACTTCCAGAGGAACGAAGGAATCGATCTGACGAAGGACAAGCAAGCCCTGCAACGTTTGACCGAGGCAGCGGAGAAGGCAAAGATGGAATTGTCCACACTCTCCCAGACGCAGATCAACCTACCCTTTATTACTGCTACTGCAGAGGGTCCAAAACACATTGACACATCTTTGACGCGTGCCAAGTTCGAGGAAATGTGCAGCCGGCTGCTGGATCGGTGCAAAACCCCCGTGGAGCAAGCACTCAAGGATGCAGACCTCAGCCTCTCTGATATCAATGAAATAATCATGGTTGGCGGTTCCACAAGGATTCCTGCGGTCAAGGAGATCGTGAAGAAGCTGACGGGTAGAGAACCAAACGTAACGGTTAATCCAGACGAGGTGGTGGCCCTGGGAGCGGCTGTGCAAGCTGGTGTGCTGGCTGGGGAGGTGTCAGACATCGTTCTCCTGGATGTAACTCCTCTTAGCTTGGGATTGGAGACACTGGGAGGGGTCATGACCAAGCTTATTCCTAGGAACACGACCTTGCCCACTTCCAAGTCCGAGACCTTCTCCACTGCTGCAGATGGTCAGACTTCGGTGGAGATCAATGTTCTTCAGGGTGAGCGCGAATTTTCCAATGACAACAAATCGCTTGGCAATTTCCGTCTCGATGGCATCCCTCCAGCGCCTCGTGGAGTGCCTCAAATTGAGGTGAAGTTTGATATTGATGCGAATGGTATTCTGTCTGTCTCGGCCATGGACAAGGGTTCAGGGAAGAAGCAAGACATCAAGATTACCGGGGCGTCCACACTGTCTTCGGATGAGGTGGAAAAGATGGTTAGTGAGGCAGAGAAGTTTGCTTCTACAGACAAGGAGAAAAGGGAGGCAGTGGACGTGAAGAACCAGGCGGATTCTACCGTGTACCAGACAGAGAAGCAAATCCAGGAACTTGGAGAAAAGGTGCCAGCTGATGTGAAGACCAAGGTAGAGGAGAAGGTCCAGGCATTGAAAGATGCCATTGCATCAGACAACACCCAGAGCATGAAGGCGGCAATGGAGGATCTCCAGAAGGAAGTAATGGCGATGGGCCAAGCCATGTACAGCCAGCCAGAGGCGGGTGCTCCTGGTGCTGATGCAGCTCCAGGTGGCGATTCTGCTGGTGGCGAGGGCAAGAAGACTGGTGGAGATGATGATGTGATTGATGCTGACTTCACCGAGTCGTCGTAAATTGCGTGGGGTCACTTGCCCTCTCCTTCGTAGAGAACAGACACAGCAGGGATCTTGCACGCTTGGTATGGTCTCGTGGAGTTTACGTGTGTGTATTTTCTTCAACTTGCAATAATGATACGCTCAGTGTATACACCCTTTAATTGGGGTACCCTGTTTCACGTTCAAAAGTTTGAATAGATGATTAGGCAGTTTCTTTACAACGCTCCCTCTTCCAACAGAAGTCTTGCATCTGCTCAGTAGAAGTGAGCAGTCTCCTGTGTGTTGAA
Source organism: Picocystis sp. L7 (assembly GCA_020975725.1). NCBI lineage: Eukaryota > Viridiplantae > Chlorophyta > Picocystophyceae > Picocystales > Picocystaceae > Picocystis > Picocystis sp. L7. The sequence continues at coordinate 1,076,986 of QXJR01000003.1, forward strand.
TGCTAGCTTGGATCCACTTCCTGGCTTCGTGCAGGAATTCTCGCTCTCCTGGAGAGGGACATGAATAGTTTGCGTTACCTCTTCCTACTAGACCAGGTCCTGGGATGGATCCTTTCGTATTTCCATACCATCCGGCCTAGGAATCGGTGTAGCTTCTCTTCCTCTACTCATTCGGCCACGCGGAGCCTGGATTCAATTTTCGGCCCCTTCTTGCTTCGGCCACGTCTGCTTCCCCGTTTGTTTCGGTTCTTCTTCTTCGACTTTCCTCGTGCTGGTGTCCGAGCGGCTGCATTCCAATCGACTTCTTTCTGGTCGACACCCAGAACCCCCGCCAGTTTCCAATCATTCCCACACGTCTTTCCACGTCTCTGAGGACAAGGTGGACCCTTTTGTCCTTCTGCATGGCGCCCATTCGCGTGTTCCAGTCGGGTTCCGAACCGCCTCCCAACCATGGTGTGTGGAGCCTTCCTCCTCCCCGTCGATTCGGCGAATATTCGGGTGAGGATGAGGCTGAGGACGTGTCGAGATCTCCTCTGGAGCTCAGGTGTCGGTGTGGCATGGACAGGTTGGGATTGATGCGGACGAGCGCTGGTGGCAAGTTGCCTTCTCTGGGACTTTCTCCAGGGTTGGAACGATATTACCGGATGGAAGAGACCATCGGAGCAGGAACCTACGGCGTGGTGCGACGGGCAGTGGAACGAAAAGGAGGGGAAGCCTACGCAGTCAAGTCCATCGCCAAACGTCCGAAAGGATTGGCAGTGCTCAAAGTGCCGAGGTACCTCGAGAAAGTGCAGCGAGAGATCGATGTCATGAATCATCTGGGAAAGTCCCTGGCGTGCGTGTACCTTCACGACACCTATGAAGACGAAAAGACCGTGCATCTGGTGATGGAACTCTGCACGGGAGGAAGCCTTTGGGACAGCGCCGCCCGACGCATGCGACAAGGTAGTTTCACCGAACAAAGAGTGGCCACCATCGCCAGAGCGGCGCTGCGAACGGTCGCGCAGTGCCATGCCAAAGGGGTCATGTATCGCGATGTCAAGCCGGAAAACTTCCTGTACTACGACGACAGCCCCGATGCACCGCTCAAAGCCACCGATTTCGGACTCGCCACGTACTTCCAACCAGGACAATGCTTCAGTGAACGGTGTGGAACCGTGCACTACGTGAGCCCGGAAATGGTGAAGCAAGAGTACAGCGCAGAAACAGATCTCTGGTCTACCGGTGTGATGATCTACCAGCTGCTCTCAGGAAGGATGCCGTTTGAAGACGAATATAACGACACACCCACAAGAAAAGAAGTCTTCAGCAGCATTCTGTACGGCGATCTTGATCTCAAGAAGGATCCGTGGCCGCAAATTTCGGATGGGGCCAAGGATCTCATTGCCATGCTCCTGAATCGAGACCCCTTGCAAAGGCCATCGGCCATCGAGTGCCTCAACCATCCATGGGTGAAGGAAGGGGGCGTGGCCGAAAACAAGCCTCTAGGCGGAGATATTGTGCAGCGATTGCAGCGATTTGGAACCTATGGGGCGTTCAGGCAAGTGGCGTTCCGACAAGTCCTTGAGAGAATGGATGCGCCTAACCTGGATCTCGATAGAATAAGACAGATTTTCCAACAATTGGACAAGGAGAATACGGGAATGGTGAGCTTCTCGGCCCTAAGCCAAGCCCTTGAGAAGGCAGGATATCGGCTTGATCCACGTGAAAGGGACCAACTCCTGCAGAATCTGGAAAGTGTGTGCACTCCAGCCCATCCAAACGAGTGTGGTCATGATGTTGTGTACTGGGAAGATTTTGCTGCTGCACTGATGGATTGGAAGAAGCTGGAGACTTCGGCAGAATGGGATGAGCTTGTCAGCGATGTCTTTCTCTCATTGGACGTCAATGGATCAGGATTCATCGAGAAGGATGATATAGCAAACTGGCTGTGCGAGCTGGGTACTGTGAACAGCCAGCGTTGTGTGTCAGATGTGTCTGCTGCCATCAGAGAATCTGACTTTGACAAGGATGGAAGGGTCAGCCTTGAGGACTTCTATCACTTGCTTGAGGTCAACCCTGTGGAAGGCTTGGATCTTTATGAAAGTCGCATATAGGACAGACCATGAGGTGGGTAGATAATGAAATAAAAGATTACAAGGGTGACCTCTCTTCAAGTGCTTGAAGCAACGGCAGCAAACTCCTCAGACAACCACTGAACAGGTACCTTCGTTTGCTAATTTATTCTCCATTTCTGCAACAGCTGAGCTCACCTCCCGACGGTTGAGCTGCTTCAGGCGCGGGAAAGCTGCAGTCAGTTCCTGTGGATGAATGGGTACTCCCTTCATGTGCAATGCTGACAAAAACTTGAGCACAGGCAATGCCAAATTGGCGTTTGGGTCCTGCTTGGTAAGAATGCCCAGAGCCGTTTCTACCAGGTGGCTTGCATGACTCAATGCCCTCAGCACCACCTGGTTGTCAACATTGGATGCAAAAATTAGGTATGCATACTTTGGGAGAGCAATGCCTGTAGCAGCTGGTCCGGGCTTAATCGCCTCGCAAAGGCTAGCAATCAACCTCTCCCACAGCTCAGCGCAACTGTGGATCTTTGACCTTGTAGTAGAGTCGACCAGCAATTCATTAAGCACAGCAGCAGAATGAGCGGCTACATTGCTTCCCCTTCGTCCCATATTTACAGCTAACAGTGCAAGAAACGATTCTACTGCTATCTTGTCTTGAAAGTTGCCTACCAATTCACAATCATGATATGATTTGCTTGCCTTCAGCAACGATAGCAACAGCCTTGAAGCTTGTCGCACAAGTGGCATATGTGTGCTTTGTAGACAGTGTTTCAAGGCAGGCAACAAGAAGGGGTCCCCATACAGACCTTCCAGCGTTGCTCTTGGAGGGAACGAAGTCCACTGCGTGCGTTTGCTGTCAAAGGATTCAACAGGTTTGCACTTATTTCCGGGCTTCAACTGGAAACACAGAACAATATTACCTAGGCAGCGAGCACATGCTGTCTTCATATCGCACCCCAAGCCTTTATCATGCATACTCTTCAGAAGCGCCTCGGCAACACTAGCAGGCATGTACATGATGCAGTTTGGGAGATTGTCTTCACTGAAGACCTTCAGAGCTTCCCAAAAATTCTCTCTTGCTGGCTCCTTGACTATCGCTTGCAATAACGAACACCAGAAGGGATCACCTGTGCTTGTTACTTCTGCAGCCGGGTGGCACACCTCTGGTGCATTGTTCGCAGCATTAGCTGCATCCCTCTGCTGGAGTCCTGTGTCCTCTACAAGTTCTATTCCAAGTTGTAGAAGTACCTCTGCCTTCACGCACCACTCACCTTTTTCATACGATGCTATTTCGTCAATCTTTCTCTTCACAGAAGCCTTCGTGATAGCCTCTGCAGAATGATCTTCATGTGCTCTAGCATTGATCTCATCCACAAACTTTGCTGTTGCCCTGTTGATTTTGAGCTTCTTATTGAGTTGCAAGAACTTGACTAACTCTTTCAGCGCTTCCCCTGATACAGTTGTCGCCTTCCTTCCCAAAATTCTACGGCGTTCTTCACGTTCCTTGCGCTCTTGCTCCTGGTCATACATCTTCACCGGCATGAATGAACTGTACACATTCTCTACAGAAAAACCAAGCAGTAGCCTACTGTCTCCAGCAACCACCGCCGTACCTCTCTGGTCCTCCCCTTCGCCCTCTTGCATGTCGATGGCAATCCTTTTGCTGTTGCTTACAACTAGTGTGCCGCGGCACTTCCTGGCCTTTTCCGTGGCAGCATTGAAAGCTCGCTGAAGGGGTTTCGAAGCCCAGTTTGGTACAAGCTGATCTCCATTCTCAATTTCAAAGGCATCACTCTCCATCATGTCCTCTGCACATTCAGCATCAGACATGTAGTTGTCAGGCACAACAAAGCCATCGCCTTCCTCATCCTCGTAGCCATCATTGTCCTCTTCATTCTCTGCGTCACTATCGGCAATGTCCTCACCATCTTCGGGTTCCTCCCATTCCAAATCACTCTCGACATCATAGTCAAGGCAAGGATCCTTAGCCAAATAGTTCCTAGGCTTAATATGCCCACTGTGCTTAGACCAACTTCCGAAATAGGGCGGGCGTAGGTTCTCTTCAAATTGCAGCAACTTCCTGACTGGGTACTTGCCTTTGGGCATTCTTGGCCCAAATATTCCGCCACCCACTGAAGCAATTTCGACTACGTCCTGATCCACGTGTTCATTACACGCTGCTCTATCCTCGTGAGCATCTTTTCCAGGGATGGTATAGATCGGCTCCCATGAAGCCTTATCCTTATTACGTCTACGGCATTGCCAGTAGTGACCGGCTCCAGTTTTTGATCTCATCTGGTTGAGTCTGCGCTTCCTCTTCCATGTCACCAAGTGATCTCTCAGCAACTCCTTCGCGGTCCATGGGCACTCGTGCATTTCCACCAGGGCCCCGTCAATTAGCTCAGTAGAGGCAGTACGCTGTGGTGGACGGTGAAGTGGAGGTGTGAAGAGCAGACTGGATGTGTTTTCTTCACTGGACTGCTTGCCATTTGGTGATAGCTTGCTTGCCGAAGGAGGGGAACTGGCACATTCACCTTCCTCATTCTCGTCTTTCTTGAATCGAGCAAAGAAAGCTTGCTGTTTTGCAAGGATCCTCTTCTTTTTGTCCTCCTCTTCAGCTTTGGCCCTTAGCTTCTCTTCTCTCGCCCTTTCCTTTTCTTCTTCTTTTTGCCTCTTTTGCTCTTGTTTTTGCTTCTCTCTTTCCTGTCTTTCAGCTTCCCTCTTGAACCTGGCACTTCGCTTTTCTTCTTCTCGCTTCAGTTTGGCTGCCTCCTTCTCTTCCTCCTTTTTCAGCCGAGCAGCCTCCTTCTCTTCTTCTTTCCTTTGCCTTTCCACTTCTCGTGCCTCGATCTCTGCTAGCATTTTCTCCTTTTCTTCATTGATTTCTTGAGAGAAGCTTCTACCAGGGCTGGTCTTTTCCAGCCATTGGCTAGCCTTCAAAAGTTTGTGGAAGGTGCTCCTCTTTCCCTCGACATACTTGTCGATCCCATCAATGGCGGCTTGTAGCGACCTTAGCCGGTCCGAGATGACTGCTCTTTTCTTTCTTGCCGCTGCAACAATTGGGCGCAGGTTGGGAGGAAAGATCTTTGCGTCCCTCACTTCCCATCTCCACAAATAAGAATCGGTTGCATCCGTCAACAAGTCGGCCTGTTTACTTTTGTCGTCCTCAAGCCCTGTGATCCTTCTCAAAGCAAGTGCCAGAATCTCGTTTCGAGTTGCTATTAGGCTCATTGCGGTGGATCTGCTTACGTCTGTTGCCAACTCATCGAGGGTCTTGTTGCTACCTTCAACGAGACAGGCTGTAAACTTCTTACTGGCCTTGCTATCTGCCCCTGCCTTGGCAAGGTCATCAACAGTGAATACCACATCTGCACTCGTTTCCTCGATGATTCGCTTTATTTCATGGCGGAAGGTTTTCGCCAATTCTCTGCGACTTTCTTCGGTGTCCCAGCCTTCCGGCAGGGCTGGTGCGCTTTTGGGCGTGTTCGTTCGGGATGCAGGGCTGCTTGGATTGGAAGCGTTCTGGGAAACCTCGTGCTTCAGGCTCTCTCTCCTCGGCTCGATGGTCAAAGGTGTGACTCCCGACATGTGATTGACGTTCTCCTTCTTCGCAGGTGTAGGTGTAACTGGTGCGTCTTCCGTTCGTTGGTCTTCTTCTTCGACCGCCACCACCTTCGACGCCTACAAAACGTTTCGGAAGCACGCTTTTCGAGTCAGCCCATTCCCATCGATCGCATCAAGACATTTCCATTTGGTTTCCACTCACCTTGACCACATCTTTGGCGTGTCCATCTGTGGCTTTGCGTTTCTTCCCCACCACGTGCTTTGCTTTCTTCCGTCCCTTCGTGGGCTCCTTCTCCCCTTCCTCTTCCTCCAGGTCCACCACCACGACCTCCACGTCCAGGGTGTCTTCCTTGGTAGCCGCAGGAGGCGCGCTGTGGCTCCAAAACGCGGCGAGCGTGCGCGCCTTGCTGCCTGCTTCCATCGATGCGAAACTGATTTCTGAACCGGCTTGGCGCGCGAAACGCACCCAAGTTAACTCGATGGTTAAAACCGAGGGGAGCGAAGGGAGGGGAGTCCGCCTCGACGGGACACGGGACGACGTTCGAATCGGGTCGGGAGGTTGTCGGGCGGGAGCGTGTGGAAGGACGGAAACCGCAGAGGAGGGAGGGAGTGGCTGGCAGTGCGGCCCATCCTGTCTCGTCAGGACATCTGGATACCTTGGACCAACTGGATGAGTTGGCAAGCCATGAGAAGCAGAGGATTCCAAGCGGGCGGAATCGATGGCATGGAAGCATCACCAGGAGAATATGGGAGTATCGTTTATTGGTACATATCCCCGCTGCCAGGGATAACCGCGGGAACTCTGAGGTCCAGGATCTACCTGACGATAGGCTTCAAACGTTCCCTCATGATTCGCTTCAACGAGTCCTTGTCTTGAAAATCAAGGCTTTCCTGTAGGAAAACGCACCTATCTACCAGCCAATCCAAGCGTCCCGTGAAAACGGCCAAACCTACGTCAAAGAATCCTATCCCTTCAAACACCAGAGCCCCTTCCTCAATGTGCTTCTCTATGGTCTCCATGAACTGGATCGGGAGCTGGGTCCAGTGGAGCTTGGAATTCAGGTGGTGGATGATGTGATAACCGTCGTTGAAGGTCTTCTGATTGTCAGCGCAGTTGATGCAGTTGTATGTCATGCGGTAGCAATTCTGCGGTGCTTTTGGGTCTATGAACACGTGTTGACTCCAATTGCCAAACATCAAGGCAAAAGAAGTGATGCAGAAGGGAACAATGAATACCCACGTCGTGGCCACATGGTTGTGCTGATACAGGGAATACACGAGCACAAGGTAGACTGCCTCAACCGCGAGCACTTCCCCCAAGAGACTCCACAGCTTTTTCTTGGCTGCATAGATGGGCAATACGAACCACCCCCCTACCATGTATTTGAATAAATATTGCACAAAATGCCACACGTTGTCACGCTGATAGGGCTCCGTGGAGGAGGCATCCAGCGGAAATTGGTTGTTCTCCACATGGTGCATGACGACATGGTGAAGCCTGTACATGCCAGCAGGTATACCAAACAACGGGCAGAGCACAACCGACGGGAGACGATTGAGGAACTCGAAGTGGCTGTCCTTTTTGAAGAGCTTGTTATGCTCGGCGTAGTGAAGGGCGAGTGCGAATCGTTGTAGGAACAAGGGGTAGTTCGTGCACACGTATGCCAATCCCATCCAGTGGTTCGGCGGGAGGAAGTACACGAGGGCGGCTGTCGGAATCGTAAACATCACCACGTTTGCAAAGAGGTAGAGTAGCGGTTTGTCGCGAGGATCTCTCATCTCGGCTATAAGCAACTTCACGCCTGCCTCTGGGAGGGCCACCAGGAACTCCTTCCTCGTTCCGTTCACGTCGCACATGGCTGCTTTCCTGGCCCGGCTCGTTTGTTTCTTCCCATCCTTGTCTTCCATTTCCAACCCTTTTCACCTTCCAGAGCGATCCAAGAGCGTCGCCAACGCGCGTCTTCCGCGCTTCTGTCGGCGAGACCGCCTCCACTTAACTCCACCGTAAACTCCGGTCCATCGCCTCCCTCGATCCTCGATCGGGGGAGTTTCTTCTCTGCCCTGGGACTGGGGTTGGTTTGGGGGAGTTTTCCTTTCACGGGTCGTGCTTCAGTCGGAAGGTTGGGAGGGACGTCTCCCTTTCAGACCGGGACAGCTTTCGGTTCTGTTCCGGTCCATTAGGGTTTTGTTTTTCGTCCTCCCCCCTTCTGTGGCCTTTATCGATTGCAGCTTCGAGGACGCGATGTGGCGAAGCGCACGACGCGCATCGACGCTCCTGGTGCAGCACTCGCGGTCGATGGCGACCTCCTGCGAGGTGGAGAAGTTCGTGGACCACCACAGGAACCTCATGCACCTGGGAAAGAGGTACCCGCTGGTGGCACCGGACGCGTACGTGGCGCCGAACGCCACCGTGGTGGGAGACGTGGACCTGGACGATCGCGTGACCGTCGGATACGGTGCCGTCCTACGTGGAGACCTCAACAACATCACCATCGGAGCCGTGTCCAACATCGGAGACCGAACCGTCATCCATACGGCGAGGTGGGTGCTTCGACGTCGCGACGAACGATGGGCCGAACCGATACTGGAAAGAAGGGACGACGAGGACGTTGCTGACGGTGCGCATTTGCAACGCACGTGTACAGGACCTCTCCGACCGGACTCTCGGCCGTCACAAGCATCGGGAAATACGTCACTGTGGGACCAGGATGTGCCATTCGGTCGGCTACCATCGAAGACAACGTGATTATCGGGGAAAAGTGTGTCCTGGGTGAAGGGTCCCTTGTGGAAAGCCATGCAGTACTCAGGCCAGGAAGTGTAGTGCCTCCGGGTAGGAGAATTCCCTCTGGTCAAGTTTGGGCTGGTGTGCCAGCTAGGTACATCCGGGCCGTCACAAACGAAGAAGCAGAGGAAATCGTGCGGGCTGCTGAATCCATGTTCCTGCTGTCAAGGGAGCATGCGTTTGAGTTCTTGCCCTATGGCACAATGTACCAAGAGCTTGAGAAACTGAGGGAAACTCCTGGGGCTAAAAAGGAATAACAGGCAGGAAAATCCCAGCCTAAAGGGAGGTTGGAGTCGCCTTACATTTGTGCAGAGCAATAGATAATTCATAAACCAACAATTCTTTGTCGATAACTCCAAACTTTCGTGCACGAATTTAAGCATGCGGCAGTAGACTTCACATCATCTGAAATCGGTATTTAAGACTTTGAAAGCGCGCTTAAAGGTAGTGCCACGCTCACGAGGAATCTTTTCTTCCTGCCTAATCTGGGTACTTGCTGGTAGCCTGCAGCTGTAAGATTTTTCAACTGTGCATGCAGTTGCAGGTACTTTTGGGAAATACGCACGTAATTGAATGAGCGGTTCAAGCCTATGAGTATCTGGAGTGGACAAGGGCCTGACGCAGTGGCTTTTTTAGCCTTGAAGTACCCGGCACCACATGGCGCCTCTCGTTGCACAAATGAGCACGGGAGCTTTATCACCAGAAACTATGCAGCAAGATAGGGATTGTTCAAGCGGTGAAAGTGTATCCTCCGTACCTGCATGGGCACTGTAGGAAACTTTGAACGTGTTGATCGTACCTGAAAAATGATTCCTCATTACATTGTTGCATGGCTAAGGTTTCCAGCCATCTTCGGATGGCATGTGCGCTCTGTGCCGAGAGCATTACGATTTCTAAGCAAGAGGAAAGCAAATGTGGTGTCCTCTTCAATGCAGAAGCCAACCAGACAACTGCCAATCCCAAGACCATTGTTTAGGAAGTAGTTTATGATATTCCATCTGCTGAATGTTGGCGTTTTCTTCAATGTTAGAGTTTGCTTATGGTTCCTGATGAGGGCAGTTTGTGCCATCAACACGTAGTCCTATCGCAAGCATGGACTGTGGTGATTCCTTTGCACTGCAGTAGAAGCTAAGAGATTTGTACCATATCCAACGAGGAAACGCACGGGTCTTATGAGAAAATTTTCGTATTGCGATGCCAATTGGCAATTTTACAACCTCTTGCCCATTACTTTTCTGAAGCAATCAATGAGAAGACAAATCTACTCATTTTTACAAGCCACCGTGTAAGCCACACTTCTCAACCTGCCAAGACTAGCTTGCAAGTATCGATGCTCTAAGAAGCGACAAGATTGGTCGCACTTTAGTAGGTGCCTTACCTCAGGAAGTCGCTCCATGATTTGAACTTCGAACCATAGACACAGAGAGCTTCCTCACAGAAGGAGCCCAAAGCGAAAGCCTGACTTCCCGCAAGAAAAGCCAGCGAAGCACAAAGCTGGGCATCCGGTATTTCGATTGCACGGCACGGACACCGCTTGTCCGAGTGAAGGAGAACGCGTGTGATGGTTTAAATTGTGCTTGTGGTTCCGTTGCCACATTGTCGGCAAGTAGCCACTCACCCGCGGCGATCTTTCGCATCCAATCACTTGCTAAAAAAGAGGCCTTCATCGATCACAGGTGGTGGCTTTTTCACCGGAGGCAGAGGAACTTCCCCTTCAATGAATTCCTTGGGCTTTGCCAGGGCCTCAGGCAGCTTCTTGTCTACAAATGCGGTGACCTCCCCAAATTCCGGCGTTTCGATGGTGGCGATGTCCTTCCGATTGCCAAGCTTTATCTTTGCCACGCTTCCATCCTTGTCCGTAAACATGTTGTACATATCCCCGTCTCTGGTCATAACTGTAACTCCCCCTTGATCGAACCCTGTGTCGTAGTAGATATTTCCACCTTTGTCGATGAGGAACATCCTTCCCGACTCGTCGAAGTCCACGCCAAGGTAGTTCCCCCCATTCGTGCGCACGTAAAGGTTCCCGTTTTTGTCTTGGTACATGCGAGGAAACCTGGACCGCTGCAGATTCCACGAGAGGAATCCACCTCCAATCAAACCTGCGAGAATTCCACGTCGTGTCGGTCCTTCTCCATCCCAGTACCACGTCTTCTTTTTCCGCCGCGGCGGTGGCGGCCTGGGAGGCGCGACGCGCGGCGGAAGCGGTGCAGGAAGGTCCTTTCTGATCCTTTGCGTGTTTCTACGGGAAGAGGGCTCCGCGCCGCATCGCACCGTCGTCGCGAACGGTCGCGACGCCATCGCCATCGACGCCGACGCCGAGTTGTGTGTTCCTCGATCGTCCCACCCATCCCCATCGTCCCCTTTTCACCATCGATTCCACCCCTTTCGAAGAAAGAATCGATCCGGAAGACGTCGGGATCATCCCGGTTCGAACCGGGATCGACCGGGGAGGAAACTGGTTGCTGGTGTGCGAAAGGTACCCAGTGCATGCTTACAGTTGTAGAAGCACCGGTTTTGCTTCCGCTCATGCAGTTGGTATTCATGCAGCGCGTCACCCGCAACCCATTAAAAATGCAGGGCTAGATCCCACATCTTTGGCCCTCGTACATCCAATCCTGCAAGGGCAAAAAATGCACTCGTGGCTTGCTCACAACTGGTGGGAGGAAATGTGGAACGGAACATCTTCATTCGCCTTTTGGAGGCCAATGGCATTTGATAGGACATGGATCCGTGAAAACGCCAAGAGTCTGTGCCATGATGAGAATCGCGTTTGCGCCTTCATCTTTGCTTGATGTCCCCCCTCTCCGCCCAATCATTCTAGGAGCTCCTCGGTGCTCGATGCCAAAGACGAATGGGCAAAGCTCGCATCATCAATGCAGATCTACACCATGTGCGGTTACTTGTAACAACCGCAAACAACGGACCGTGAATGCAATTCATCTCATTTGGCACTCGTACTAGGCGCGGGTGTCAAGCCGGTGGTTTGCCCAAGGCAACAAGCACCTGACTTTCGTTATGCTTGGTCCTTCTGGCCGCCCTTCGCAGTTGAGGCAAGTTGGCAAGCGTTCGCACCGTGGCATCAACGTCGCTTGCACTAGGTTCCTTCTCGCTCCATGCTCCATATCATGGCGGTGAGGCCGCGTCACTTGATGCACCCTTTGACTACAGAGGCAAGACAAGCAAGGATTGGAATGCATTGGACATCGAATCCACTTCAATCTTGTGAAGTGGACATGCAGGGGAAGTTCTTCAGTTTCAGCCACACCCGATAGGGACATGTACTACGTTGTGTAGGCCGTTGCATTGGACGAGTCGGAACGAGCTTGGAGGCGGCGGCATGGCGGCGCCTGGGACGGCTCCTTGGGACAGCAAAGCGAGCCTGCTGATCGAGGGAGCGAGGTATGGAGACGTGGAAGACGTGCAAATGGCCCTTGATGGGGGCGCGGACGTGAATGCCGCGGACGACCTGGGCAGGACGGCGCTGCACATGGCGTCGGCGAATGGACACGAAGCGCTGGTGCAGATGCTGCTGGACGCAGGGTCCGACGTGGGAGCGGTGAACACGGAAAAGAACACGCCATTGCATTGGGCATGCCTCAACGGACATGAACGTGTCGTGACCAAGCTCATGCAGTATGGTGCGTCGCCGACAGCGCTTAACGTCCACGAACGGACGCCGGTGGACGAGGCCATGCTCTTCCAGAAGGAGGGAGTTTTGCAGGTCATGCGGAAGCTACAAGACCGCGATCCTGAGGGGGGAGATCCGGAAGATGGTCTCGAGGACGAGGTGGAAGCTGATGAAATCCACACGAGAGATGCGAACAACTGAACGACGAAGCACGCGGCGGGAAGCGGACGCACAAAAGTCAAAAATTACCGGCGAGTGGAATGCGTCTACACGTTCGGTCCATGTGCACGTTTCGCCATGTTCTCGTACGGCACAGCTTCCCTCTTCGTCACGCAACAAGGCATGCTAGCAGAGTTGCTGAGGGTCCGCAGATTCCAGTTCCTTCAGGCAGAGGCTCTTTCGAACCTCTCTGCCACGTCCTTCCAGTTGACGACGTTCCAGATAGCTTTGAGGTAATCAGGACGCACGTTTTTGTACTGCAGATAGTATGCGTGCTCCCAAACGTCCACACCAAGCAACGGGATGTGCCCCGTGGTGCTGCACGGATCCTGATTGGACGTGGTCACCACTTGTAGCTTTTTGCTCTCCGGATGCAGTGCAAGCCATGCCCAACCAGACCCTTGTACAGCAGCAGCAGCCGGATTGAACTTTCCTTGCAGGGCATCTAAGCTTCCAAAGCTTTCTTGGATTGCTTCTGCGAGTTTACCAGTCGGAGGTTCGTAGTCCTTGGTTGGACAGAGGTTCTTCCAGAAGATGCTGTGATTGACGTGTCCACCACCGTTGAACTTGATCCCCGCTTGCATGGCGATCATTTTCGCGACGTCTCCTTTCGCTTCTGCGTCCGTATACTGCTCTGCGAGCGCATTGAAGTTATTGACGTAGGTCTGGTGATGCTTCGCGTGATGGAGCTGCATGATCTCTGCGGAGACGTACGGTTCGAGAGCGCTGTAATCGTACGGCAGGTCCGGTAGGGTCTGGGTGGACAACAGGCGCCTGGCACCCTCCATTCCCTTGGCGCGAGCCCCTCGTACGGCCGTACTCATCGCCATGTCTCCTCCGACGCACGTTTGTGCGCCTCTCTGATCGGTGGCGTGCGCCTCGCAGTCGACAGTTGCGCCACGTGCTCGTCCGCACTCCAATGTCCTCGTCCTTCGCCCACTTACTTAACTACCAAGCAAACATCGGAGCTGGGCCCCAACATCCTCACCGGCCGTCGACACCAAGAACTGCTCAAAACGGCAAGCGAAGGTGACTGATGGGGACGATGACTAGGAGACTGAATCGGAGGGAATGGAGGGGTGGGACTCACCATCGGACACCTGTGCGAAGCCAGGTCATTTGGGAGAAAACAAACAGGTCACTTGGGCCCTCGGTGTAAAATGCTCTTCCAACGTGCAACACCCCCGTGGATGCCCGAACCCATTCACTTGGCGGAAACTCATTGCCCGCGCTGGATGCCAACCGCTATGTAAACCAATTTCTATATTGAATCCGGGCTGCTCCTGCGCTCACAAGCAAGAAATATCGACTTCGAGCATTGACCCTAAAGCTAGATGCCGTTGCTGACAAGTCCCGTTTGCCTCTTGGGCATTGCGATTGGTTTCTATGAATAAGGAAAAATGCAGCAAATTCTGTGGAAGCGTGGAGAAGCAAGACATGCGGCAATGATTGAAACCGGAAATTTAAGTCGCACAAGTATGACTAGGAGCGCAACAACCTACTCAGCTTTGCATATCGAAGCCTACGTTTTCATCTCCAACGTCCACACACGGGATTTTGATTAGAAGCCAACGTCACAAAGTTCTTGACAATACCCTAACAATATGGGCGAAGATCTCAGAATTTCTCACGTACACTTACGGTAGGAAGAGGTTACTTGGCGAAAAGACGAAAAGCCTTTACCCTCACCAAACATGTCATGAAGAAATTGGGCAAGTGAGAGGATTCGCGGTCATCATCGCTCTCTCAAGATTTGTGTGTGACACCCTGCGCGTGTTCACCACGTTCAACCTTGGCAATCGCATTCATCTCTCCATGCCATTGTTCAAATGCTACCGGGGCCACCTTGACAAGCGATGTTTCAACTGTTTGTAGCTTGACAAAAAGTTAGGGGGCACGTTCATGGATTGCGGCACAACACAAATTCCCCATCCTCCCTAGGATCTTGAACCATGAAGAAGAAGGGACCGCGCCAATCTTCTAGTTGCGCAAGATATCGAGAGGAGAAAGATCTTCATGCCGGAGAAGATGGGGATGTCGGATGTTTGCTTCGACTATACAAGTCGAGAATGGGGACAAGATATTCAGTGGCGCCGAGCATTAGCTAGACAAGGGGCGAGCTCAAATACACCAAAGATAGACCTAAACCCACGTTCTTACCAAAACAAGCGGCGGAGCGGGGCTGGAACATGGCGCCTATTTATTCTCTATGGCTCGAAGTAATACAATGTTGTAAGAGAAGAAATGTCCACTCACGTTGAAGGACTATACAAACTAGTTTTAGGAAAGCGTCAATCGTTGTCATGTTGCTTCATTACTAGACCGGTGAGTAAAGAGGGCCTTTAAATGCATCGTGCTTATGCAAACCTTTGGAGCGGTGTGATGAGACGCAACGTAAAGTCAAGCAACCTATAGAGAAGGTGGTGACGGCAAACGTTCAAAAGCGAGATTTTTAGAGTACAAGACGCTCACCATTCGGGAGCGAGACCTATGGATATCCTTAGCAAGAAGAAGCTACAAGTGTTATGTACCAAGTTTGCGGAGCTCACAAGAGCCCATCAAATGCTCATGAGCTTCTCCAATGGTGGCAGTAGCAAGAGGTTAGAGACCATTGGCGTCCATACCCTCATTTGCTACGAGCCATGTTTATCTCTAACGATGTGTGTTATTGCGAACGTCAACAAGGCAAGTGTGAGCTTGTTCCATAACGTATTCCATTTCAAATGATTAGCAAAGCTTGTGTTACACATTGCATGGAAGTTTTGATCAATGTACGGTAATGGAGCCCCGGTTACACATTCTTAAGATGTAGATGAAGAAGATAATTCCTGTGGTACGTCACGTTATAAGAGGGCAAGCACTGTTCCACAACTTTGAATCAAGATATCAATGGTACGAGAGAAATGTTGGAGCTCGCTTTGACAGTCATCGAGGGTCGGTTCCGACCGGTACACTCTTAGAAGTGATTGAATGTCCCAATGAGTTCGCGGGTAAATTTGAGTTGAACTCTTTGTTTCCTTCGAATGTGCACTGAGAAATATAAGGAATACCACCGGCCAACAAGCACGAAGTAGAAAATATCTTTCTTCCGGTTCGGCACACGAGCCATGGACGGGTTTGACCTTACCATTGCCTACAACGAAACGTTTGCACGCAAGGAAGAGACAGAGGCACGCGGAAGAGGATTCAAGAATTGCGAAGGTTCAACGCCACCGACGAATACAAGGGCAAGTTTGTAGTGACGAGCCACGACATTGCGAGCATTTGTCTTATCGCATGACGGTCGATCGCCCTTGCCTGAGAAGGGCTTCAAGCAATGGAGCGATCAAGGCAAGATTGGGCCTTACATCGAGCGCCCACAAGAAGGACCCCGTTAGTCGAGGATGGAAGCACGGGAAGCTGCTTCGGAACGCCTTCCACGTCGTCGAAATGTCGCGCTCGGGGTCCACGGTCTCGAGGTGACCACACTCTCGTTCTCCCTCCCAAGCCAACCCCGTCCACCCTGTCGGTGAGAAGGGAAGCCCTGTTTAATTGACTAATGAGTCCCTTCAATTAGTTCTGGTTCTCTCCACAGTCGTTGTGAAATCAGTTGTGAACTGATCTGTGTCAATGAGACGTAACCCTAGTTGAGCGTTTCTTCTTTCGTTCAGGCGGTGTGGTGCCTTCAGCGACACGTCGCAGGACGGAGGTGAGAGTGGCTTGCCGTTGGAGGGCGTTGTGGAGAACTCAGTTGGAGAATGGAAAAATCTGTTTTACAGGTAATGCATGTGCGCTATTTATAGCGCTCCGAGTTTGTTCGAGCGAGGTGTTGTTCGTAGTTGCACGACGCCTACTGACTTGCTTGTTTTTCTGTCGAAGGCACCTGTCGAGCAGCTTTGCGTTCGTCCTGTCCAATGTCGGATTCCTCGGCATCTTCGTCGGGGGAAGTCCTTGTCTTGGACTTCGTCGAAGATTGGGTTTGGTCACTGAGTGTGGGGCTGTTCCCTTCTGATAGGGTAGTTCTTTCAACACTCCCACTCAGCTCCACTTCAGGTGAGTACATGCCAAGCTTTGATATGCAGGTCTTGAATTTTTCTTTTGGGAGTCTTTTCGTGAGGTAGTCTGCCCACATTTTTTCCGTTGGGCAGTACCTGAAGTCAACTTCTTCACGTATCGCTCGTTCACGCAGAAAATGGTGTTGCACGTCAATATGTTTTGCACGGCTGACTGATTGTGGATTCTTCAACAAGCGCAGAGCTGATTGGTTGTCCACCTTAACAACTATCTCAACCTTCTCTGGGTTGAGTAGTTGGTCGATGAAGTTCTTCATCCATAGGGCTTCTTTGACCGCAGCAGTGGCAGCTTGATATTCGGCTTCAGTTGTTGACAGGGAGATGGTTGGTTGAAGTTTACTTTGCCAGGCCACTAGTCCTCCCATTATCAGTATGGCGTATCCGGTTCTGGACCTGCGTGTGTCACTCTCTCCTGCATAGTCAGCATCACTGTATACGGTTATCTGAATGCAGTCAGGTAAGTTCTGTGAGGTGCCTTGGTACGTTAGTTGTAAGTTCCTGGTTCTGGGAGCTTGCTTGAGTCCGTAGAGGCTGCGATCGAGTTTCAGCACTTGGTCTGAGTTTTTGTCTGCTGACAGTCCTTTGGGTATTCGCAGGTACACTTCTTCCTCTAGGCTTGCATTGAGAAATGCAGTTTCGATGTCCATTTGATGTAGGTAAAGTTGGAGTTGGTTTACCGTTGCGAGGAAGATTCTGAGCGCTGTTTTGCTGACCACTGAGGCATATATGTCCTCATAGTCTTGTCCAGGTTTCTGATGACATCCAAGTGCGACCAGTCTGGCTTTGTATTTGACTATGTTGTTGTTGGCATCCCTTTTTATCTTGAAGATCCACTTGCTTCCAATGGGTCTTTTGTCCTTTGGCAGATCAGTCTTGGTCCAGGTTCTCATGTGATTGAGGGAGGTGAGTTCGGATTGGATAGCTTCCTCCCACATGGCTTTGTCAGCTCTTTTCATGGCCTGTTCATAGCCATCGAATTTGTCTGGTAAGTTTTCAGCTCTGTAGGATTGTATCAGATTTGTCACTGGCGATCAGTATATCGTCCACATAGAAACACAGGAAACAGGTTGTATGGCTGACTCCCATGTTCATCTTCAGGTTGTGTTTCCGTTGGATCTGCCGTGTTTTCTTGTGTGGTATCAATCTCGGTTGTACCTGTGTCATTGGTATCGGTCACTGATAAGGTGTCAGTTGTGTTTTGATGCAATTCATCTTGTGCATCAATGGTGGCAGCAGCCTCCCACTGAACAGGGACATTCAGGTAGTTTGTGGCAGTTCTCAGTTGTGTCACTTCATATGGTGTGGGAGAATATTCTCCCTTCTGGGTTTCATCAAATTTGACATTTCTGCTTATGATGAGTGAGTTGTTCACAAGCACGCGGTAGGTGCTTGTGTTCTCATAGCCCAGGAATATGCCCTTTTCACTTCGGGCATCAAACTTTTTGGTGAGTTGTTTTGAGTTCTTGAGAACCCAGGCTGCGCATCCGAAAACTCGCAGGTGCTTTACTGACTGCTTCCTGTTGCTGAGTTTTTCATATGGGGATTTGTGATCCTTTGGGTCACTGGGTGGAATTAGGTTTCTGGTGTGGGTGTAGTTCTTGATAGCTTCACCCCAGTACTTCGATGGCAAGTTTGAGCTGTTCAGCATGGTGCTGGCATGTTCCCTTAAATCTCGGTGATACCTCTCAGCATCATTTTGTTGTGGAGTGTATCCTGCAGTTAATTCATGTTGAATTCCCTTTGCAGAAAGAAACTCCTTGAGGTCATTTCCCAGAAACTCTTGACCACGGTCCGTTCTCACTGATCTGACCCTTTTGTTTGAGCCAGCGAGTTTTTCCAGGTGGTTGATGGCTTCCCTGGCATATTGGGAAGCCTGTCCCTTGGAGGACATCAGGTAAGTGAGTCCAAATTTGGTTGAGTGATCCAGTACTAACAAGTAATGTGTGTACCCTGCGGGTGTTGGTGGGCTGATTTCACCAACCACATCCATGTACAGCAAATCCAGTGGTTCCAACTGGTAATTTTTTGGCTTGAAAGCAGTAGCTGTCTGCTTGTTCTGGATGCAGTCTTCACATTTTTTATCAGTTTTATGTGGGAGGTCAAGCTTTTTTATGCGACTTGGATGCACATGTCCAAGTCTTCGATGCCAGGTTTTTGCTGTCACGCGTAGGCAGTAGTGGCTGCCTGTCATGGTGGTGATTTGCAAGGTATGGTTCCCCTTTTTGATTGTGCACCTGTTGTTTTGGAAACTTACTGACGCGTTCTGTTCTGTCATGCTTGATACTGACAATAGGTTTGCGGTGAGTCGAGGTACATACAATACATTGGTAAGTGTGAGTTTGGTATGGATTTTGTCATCCAGTACTAACTCCACTGTTCCTCTGCCTTCAGCTTTCAGGTGTGTTCCATCTGCAATTTCGATGGTTGCATGATGCTGATCGAGTGACATGTCCTTGAACATTTCCTTGTGGCATGCCATGTGCCACGATGCCCCAGAATCAATGATCCAGGTGTGCTGGTCATTGGTGGTAAGTTCTGCGGTCACTGCCATAAGGCTAATGACATTATCCTCGACCTCTGTTGACTTGTTTTTGTTGGAAGGTTTTCTCTTTGGTCCAGAGATGGTGATCCCATGGTCTGCTTTGAATTTCCTGCAGTCAGCGAGCACATGGCCTTTGTTGTGGCAGTACTGACACCGTACTTTTTCTTTCTTCGCAGGTTTGTTTACAGAGTCAGTCTTGGCTATGAAGCTGGTACCATGGTAGAGTCTGGCTTCTTCATGGGTCAGTGATTTTCTCACTTGGGCAATGGTCAGTTTCTCATGGTAGTGCTCCAGTACAGTCACTAGATTGTTGTACTCTGCAGGCAGTCCATTTATGGCTATGGTGGCAACTTCCTGCTCAGGGAGGTTTATCCCAATTTGCCGAAGTTCCTCGATGATCAGTACCAGGTAGTTGATGTATTGGTCTGCTGTTTGATCAGATTGCTTCTTGAGCTGACTGAGTTTGCTCCTGAGATCCTTTTCGCGCAGAAATCCCTTTTCATTGTACAGGTTCTGCAGTACTTTCCAGATTTCACACGGAGTCTTGCATTGGTTCACATGCGACATGTACTCCATTGTAAGGCTATTTTTTATCCTTATCTTAGCTTTGTTAAGTTTTCTCTGAAACTCTTTGTCATCTTCCACATCTGATTTTTCAGGTTCTTCTTGTGTCATTTCCCACAGGTCATGGAGAATCAAATGATTCTCCATTCGGATGAACCATTCCTTCCAGTTTGTTCCATCCAGTTTAGGTACTGCACATATCTCAGCTGGATCATTCATTGAGATGTTTTCCAAGCAATGCAAGGCTCTTAACCTGTTTAATTGACTAATGAGTCCCTTCAATTAGTTCTGGTTCTCTCCACAGTCGTTGTGAAATCAGTTGTGAACTGATCTGTGTCAATGAGACGTAACCCTAGTTGAGCGTTTCTTCTTTCGTTCAGGCGGTGTGGTGCCTTCAGCGACACGTCGCAGGACGGAGGTGAGAGTGGCTTGCCGTTGGAGGGCGTTGTGGAGAACTCAGTTGGAGAATGGAAAAATCTGTTTTACAGGTAATGCATGTGCGCTATTTATAGCGCTCCGAGTTTGTTCGAGCGAGGTGTTGTTCGTAGTTGCACGACGCCTACTGACTTGCTTGTTTTTCTGTCGAAGGCACCTGTCGAGCAGCTTTGCGTTCGTCCTGTCCAATGTCGGATTCCTCGGCATCTTCGTCGGGGGAAGTCCTTGTCTTGGACTTCGTCGAAGATTGGGTTTGGTCACTGAGTGTGGGGCTGTTCCCTTCTGATAGGGTAGTTCTTTCAACAAGCCCCCCCGTTCGGTTGGGTCGAATGTAAGTGCGATTTCGATGGTAAACTCCAGGACCGGTCCAGTCACGTGTGTCTTCGACGAACGAATGGCGATGGATGCGCTGCGTGCTTTGGTGCAGCGGGGCACGAAGCTCCAATGGCGACTCGTGGAAGCGCGTTCGGAGCTGCCAAAGGCAATGGTGGATCCAAAGAGCGACGAAGCACGGCGTCATGCGCCCGTGCTGCTCGATTTCCGATACCTCAAGTGTCCCGACCTCTACGAAGAGCGCATCCGTGCCAGCGAAACTGCGCGAGCACTCGACGAAGAATTCAACAGGAACGCTTCGCAAGCGGTGGAAAAGTGCGTGGATGTCTTTCGGGACGTCTCCGACTACTTCGAGGACGTGCTGATTGCTTGCGGGAAGGCCGAGGTGCGTGACGTTGCGAAAAGGAACGAAGGCAACGATACTGAAAAACCGACACACCGAAGATGGAGCTCGACACGTTGAAGCGAGGAGCGAATGCTGACTTTTGAACACGAAACGGATGCCTACTGTCGTGGACAAAACGAACATCAATGCACCGGGTGCCTCGCACGTTGTGCCTGTTGCTGCACCGGTGGACGGCCTGCAGGAAGAGGACGAAGCTTCATCCGGGAGTAGCGCCAGAGATGCCTGGATCGTGGAAGTTCTCTACCGATTCGGCTTGGTACTTCTTGGACTTCTCGATCGATTTCCTGGGAAGACGAGAGAAAAGTTGCTCGTGTCCTTCTTCAGGTGCAAGGGGACCAGCAGTGTGGCCAACATCAAGACCATATGCTTGGTGTGCCGTGCAGTAGAGAAGCACAGAAGCTTGTGGCAACGCTTGGGACAGTACAGAGTAGAAGAATACTTTTCTCGTTTTTTGATCCCTGCACATGTTCTTCAATCTTCCATCGACTGGATTGAACACGGCGGCAGATGCAGGGAAGCAGAAAGTCCTGACCGAGCTATATCCAACGACCCTGCTTTCTTGTCCTGTAGGCTGTTTGTGCTTCTCTATTCTGCACCGTCTGTGTTAGAGAGTGGAACTTCTCGAATGAGAGGGCTAGTCGAATTGTTCTTTCATGACAACTGGATTCTGTCCCATTCACTCGGGGAAACGGTGGACATATCTGTGGCTTGGGCTCCCTACAAGGCTGCAAACCAGGCCCTAAGCTCAACCCTATCCACCTCTAAGGCCAAAAAGTTAGCAACTTTGCACACAAAAGCTCTGGGAAGCTTGGAGAAGCAGATTCTGACGTTTGTGACTAACGACGACCATTTTGAGGATTGCGTTTTGACTGGCATTCAAACCTTGTTAGATATCCAACGTTCGGCGCACGCTTCATTAAGATGGATTGTTTTGCACTCTTTGTTTTCTGCAAACAGAAAGATTGTAGAAGCAGTGAGATCATGCTGCATTGGCTCCAGGTCCATCTTTGAATTTCTCCTCCTTGTTTCCAAATTCGACCACCGGGTAAATGCAGCTTGCAGGCAACTTGGAAAAAAGAAGCAAGTAGCTTTGAACTCTTCCCTTGATCAGGCTAAGCACTTTATTACCACTCTCCTAGATCTCATGCGCCCGTCGGAGAACTTGCATGATGCAGAGGACTACGAAGATGCGGTCACCCAGTTGGCATATGTGAAAGGAGAGTTCGACACCATCCAAGCAGCGGAGATGGCAGACATTGAGCTTTACCAAACCATTCTGGACCAGGCCCAAGAACTTGAATGGAGCAATCAATACTTCCTGCAAAACAGTCATATGAATCACTATCTTGCAGAAACCTGCACTCATCTTGCACGCATTGTGAGAATTTTAGGGAGCACCAAGTCAGAATGTTCTGTTGTTCATGACTGTGAAAGCATGTTTGTATGGGCTGCTTTGCTTGGAAGACCTGGTAACAAAAGTGACACCACGTTGACCACTATCACGTTGGAGTGCCTGAAGGACCCTTCCGTTGTAAGCGACATTGGATTGGTGTACTTGAAAGTGAAGGCAGGTATGGACACCTTTTTGAAAGGAATGCCAGGACATGAATTGGATAATCTTGATGTCAGCACTGAACAATTTTACTCCACAATCCTGAACAAGTATATTGTCAAGGTACTTGAGGATGTGCCCTTCACTATCTTCCACATTGTTTCTGACCTTCTTGTCTTCGAATACAATTGGATGCATACCTCAAACCTAGCAGAGAAGAAGTCTAGCCCCCTTGTGCGGCGCGAGCGTTCCACACGGAGAAAGCTGCATGCGAGGGCATTTCGGGAGGTCTGTAGATTTACAGGTGCGCTGCGAAGCATGAATAAGGCATTTGCAGGTATAATCAGGGTCCAGCCAGAGGAGGTCTTGGATGTATGTTACCGTAAGCATCTTTCTATGTCTTTGCACAAATTATGCGAAGAGGTTTTTAACTTCGGAAAAAGCCAATCTGGTACTATCCACTTCTCAGTGCCTTCTAGAGGAGGTGACAAGGGGTCCACGACGCACTACTCGTTGCGGGTGAAGGAGCTCGGCGATTTTCTTGCTATGTATCAGAAGCTACTGGAAGATTTGCAAGATTTCGTTCCCATGGCGTGCATGCATGTCTGGAGGGAAGAATTCAACAAAGTACTCATTTCAGCTGCTTCATCTGCCATTCACCGGAGGTTGCGCACCAAAGGTCGTAGGTCTGACCGTTCACTGGAGCCTCCAGCCAATTTTATGGAGCGCATCGTGAGCTACCTGCACCAGATGAGTCATCCAATGCAATCGATGTATTTGAAGCCTTTGTGCAGTTGGTATGGTTCCTCAGGTGAGGAGATGCTGGGAATTGCATTTTTCTCGCAGTTGCAGGATAGCATGGGTCAGACATGCCTTTGTTGTATTGATAGCATCCTTGAATCCTGCGTCGTGCTGCAAATACAAGAAGTCTTCAAACGGTACCAAGTGAATACGACAGAAGAGCTAGCCTTTCACAATATGGTGTCAAAGATGGCCAATGACATGAATGACCCATATTTGACTGCATGTGAGCCACAGGCAAAAATATTGGGTGCTTGTGATCGCATCAGCAGGGAGCACAGTAACTCCTTGAAGCTGCTGTGTGAGCAGCTAGCGTTTGTGGGTCAAAACCAGCTTTTGCGAAAGCGTTTGAATGCTGGCATTAGAGTGGCATCTGAGTACCAAAACAAGGCATTATTGGGTGCTACGATGACTGCGAATTCCGCTCTAGGAAGAAGTGTGCACAGAGGTACTGCTTCTAAAGATCCGAGGAATGTCCACGACGAGGAAGATTCCGGCAGTGATAGTTTGTTTGCGGTTATGCATCACTTCCAGAAGTGGTCTGGTCAGCTTACTGAAGGTTCTCCTAGCCAGTCTGGAGAGGCCGAAGTTCCTCACATGCACCTGCTTGCCTTCATAATTACCGTGTTTGCGTTACCTAGCTACTGCTTCGATGAGAGGCTGTCCTCTTTGGTAAGAGAGAAGGGCAAGGATGCTGTCGATGCGGCACCTCTCATTGCTGGCTTGGCAACCCTCTTGCAGTGTTTCCCTGCAGACGTGGTGGAGCTGTACATGCTTCTGGTAGCCCAGTACATACGGACACAGTTAGTATTGAATGCAGAAGACGTTCACCATGCCATGGAAAGTAGCCTTTTTAGCACAGGAATAAGCGGGGCTACAGAGATCACTGATGTTTCAAGAGGTGCACCACGGCAGGCTTTGTCTGCATCCTCGTGGTTGGCTGAATTCTCGCTTGCATGTGGGTTTCCCAAGCAAGCCCACCAGGAATACTTCCCCCCCTACGCCCATGGGGACATGCTTTGAATTTTCCTGTAAATAAAGCAATAATCTGACAACAACTTGCCGTTCGTGTCAAAGGTTCGGGTGGTGCCATATACTGCGCCAGGTATGGATCGCGCTGGTTCAGTATGAGGAGATGGAGAGGAAAGAACGAGTAAAGACTCGCATTGATTGCATGTCATAAGACTCGGCTACTTTTGGATATACATGATGCTTGTCAAAAGAGGAGGAAAGGAAATGCCTTTCCTTGACAGAGCAACATGGGATTCTACGCTCACTCCCACTTTGAGGCAACCACCTCTGCAAGGTCCACAACACGTTGGCTGTAGCCCCACTCGTTGTCGTACCAGGCGACAATCTTCACCATGTCATCGCCCATGACCATCGTGAGGGAAGCATCCACAGTGGAAGAAACATCCGCTCCCTTGAAATCGCTGGAAACAAGAGGCTCATCGCACACTGCAAGGATGCCCTTCATGGGCCCATCGGCTGCCTCACGGAAGGCAGCATTGACTTCCTCCGTGAAGGTCTTCTTCTCCACCTGCACCACCAGGTCTACGACGGAGACATTGGGCGTAGGTACGCGCAAAGCAATGCCGTTCAGCTTGCCCTTCATATTAGGTAGGACCAGCGCCACAGCCTTGGCTGCCCCCGTGGAGGTAGGAACGATGTTCAAGGCAGCAGCACGGGCTCTGCGGAGATCCCTGTGGGACGCGTCCAGAATGCGCTGATCGCCGGTATAGGAATGGGTGGTGGTCATCGTTCCTTTGATGATGCCAAACTTCTCGTCCATGACCTTCACGAAGGGCGCCATGCAGTTGGTTGTGCACGACGCATTGGAGATGATGGTGTCCGAGTGCTTGTAATCGCCCTCGTTCACACCGACCACATAGGTGGGGATGGGTCCCTTGCCCGGGGCTGTGATCAGCACCTTCTTGGCTCCTGCCGTGATGTGCTTTCCAGCACCGGCTTCGTCCACGAACACACCGGTTCCTTCGATGACGAGGTCGATCTTACGGTCGGCCCAAGGCAGCTTGAGGGGATCACGGCTGGACACGATTTCGATGACCTTGCCGTCGACGGAGATGTGAGAATCGTCCACGATCTTGACGTCGGCGTTGAAGGTTCCCAGCATGGAATCGTACTTGAGCAGATGGGAGGCTTGCTTGACACCTCCAGAATCGTTGATGGTGGTCACGTCGAGGAGCGAGTTCTCGCGTCCGTGCCAGCAACGCAGGAAGTTGCGTCCGATGCGGCCGAATCCGTTGATGGCCACGTTGATCTTGGCGGAGGTCACGCTTTTGTCTCCATTGGCTTGGATCCTGGTGGCTCTCCTCGTGGACACGGCGAAGGCTTCTTGGTGTTGGTTGCACCTCCTGGCTCCGGCCTTTCCGAAGGACGCCTTCTTCATGCCGCAGTAATCGGGGACGCACACCTTGGCGGACATGGTCATCATTCTCGTCGTATGCACACGCTGTGCGTTTCCACCGTCAGCCTACACGTTCTCTCCCACGCTTGCACGCGCTTGTGGATCCATGGATCCGAGGTCGAAGGAAGGAGAGGGAAAAGGAGGGGGGTTCTTCCCTTATCCACTCTCCTCCGCCTCCGGTTCCCGCCCGTTCCTTCCCCTCCTTCCTCGCGTCTCCCGTCCATCCGTCCCGTGCTTCCTCCCCTCCTCGTCCTCCCCTTTCGCGTCTCGGACGGGTCCGCCATCCTCGCGCGTGTGCGACGTACCGCGTGCACGTGTGGCGGCCGGACAGATAAGGACCTCAGCCGACGTGATCTGGTGGGGAACACGGATGATGGACCTGGGCCACACGTGCCATGGACGGGCAGGGGACCTCGACGGCACCGGGGAAGGGGGGAAGGAACGGAGGCGGGGAGGAAGGGGGAGGGAGGCGGGGAGGGACCGATGGGCGACGAGGAGGAGACGCTCCGCGGGGAACGGTGGGGGATGGACGCAATCCAGGGGGTCGGGAGGGGACGAAACGGGGGAGTGGGGAGGGGTGCTGCAGAGGATCGAGACGGGGCGGAGGGAACGGGGAGACCGGAGGACCCCCTTCCTTCGATCCTCGACCGAGTCGCACCGGTCGTTCGGGTCCATCCTCCCTTTCGAACCCGATGGAAACGCCCTTGGGATCGGATGGACCAACCCCCCCACCCGTCCCTCTCTCTCTGTCAACCCTCTCTGTCAACCCTCTCTCTCTCTCGACTCTCTCTCTCTCTCAACCCTCCCTCTCTCTCAACCCTCTCTCTCTGTCCATTCTCTGTGTTTTGGGTGTCCAGGGAGGGACGAGAGGGCAGTCGAGACGGCCACGACGATGGCGATGGTGCGCGGAATGCTGGCGCGAACGATGCGCACCTGTTCGACGCAGGCGATCGGAGGCGAGTGGCAGGAGGCGAGGAAGGTGCTGGAGATGCCACCTGCCTCGCTGGAAGTGCCGCCCAGGGGCGTCCAGCTGCGACAGGAGGTCGTGCAGAATCCGATCCTGCGTGCGCTCGTGTGGGCCATGGGCTATCACAGCAAAGAATCGAGCCTCCTGCGCGCGTCCGAGAACCTGATGCAAGCCACCAAGGAGCAGATGGACAACGAAAGGCTGTTCCTGGGTGAGTGGAAGAACGAAAGGCGCCACCTCGACCGATGGACCTGCGTGCGTTGCTGACGTGGACGAACGACGGCACGTACCAACAGCGGCGGGAATGCCCAGGAAGTTCGCCACCACGCACGGTTTGTACTGCCTGCACATCTGGATGCTGCTGGACAGGCTGAGATCCGAAGGCAAAGACGGAACCCGACTCACTCAGATGACCTACGACAAGTTCCAACACGACGTGGAACTCTTGGTGCGTCAAGAAGGGGTCAAAGTCAGGGTCAGCAAATGGCTGAAAGAACTGGAAAAGAACTTCTATGGAGCATGCGTGGCCTACGACAAAGCGATGAAGGACGAGGACCAGGAAGAACTGCAACGAAGCCTGTACAGGAACGTCTACCATCAGGAAGGCGAAGAAGCGAACGCTGCCTTCCTCGCGAAATACGTACGCAGGGAAGTGGAGTGCCTCTCGCTCACGGACAGGAAAGCGATGCTGGCTGGACACATCCAATTCTCGGACCTCTCTCCGCAAGGATGAGGGCACGAAAGACACAGAAGCGCATCCGAACCCGACCGTCGGTGTCCAAGCCTCGTCCGTCCGAACCGCGTCCCGGCGGACCGATGCACGAGAGGCGAATAAAAGCCGAACGAAACATGTGGAAGGCAAGTGCACACGGTGTAAATAATGTTTAACCTACATGAAGACGGGTTGGTAGGACGAAGATCCTCCACGCAACTCGCCCTGCTCGAACTTTCCGTAAGCCTCTTTCAGGGAATCAAACACGACATCTGCTATGTACTCCTGCTCCGCAGTGGCTCCACGCTGGCGAACCTTGTCTGGATGCACCACTGTGATGGCTTTCCTGTATTGCTTCTTCACACTCGAAGCGTCAACGAGGTCCATCATGTTGATCTGCTTCCAGCCGCAACTCTCCCAAAGTACCTTGTCCAAGCTGCCCAGCAGTGCTCGTATGTTGCCACGGCTACGATGCGACCAGGCTTTCAAATCGCTCCCTAACCTTGCCGAAGCATCGTCGCGAGCTTCTCTCTTTTCTTTTTCTTCTTGATCCCACACTTGCTTCTCAGCCATCTTCTCGTTGATCCGTGCTTGGACACGAGCTTCCCTCTGTGCTTTCAGCTCTGCTCGACTAGGTGCACTGGACATCCCTCGACCGGAGCTCTTTCCTACCGAAAATTCCTTGTGTACGGAGGCACTTGCGCTGCTCTCGTAACTGAACATAGAATCAAGTTGGTCGACATGGCTGGCAACGCAGCTCTCTTTCAAAGCATCATGCCCATGATTCACCAAATCTTGCATCTGTTCAGTGTTGGTGGGATCCGCTTGTCTGACTTGGCTTTCGGAACGCCTTGGCGCACCTTCCTGCACATCTGGGCAAGAAGACGAGCGAGATGGTCTTTTTTTAGCAGATTCTGGCTGCTGCTCGCTGGAAGGATTCGGTCCTCGGGCCTTGACCCTCCTCGGGGGACCCCCCTTGCGGGAGGGCTCGGTGTTCAAACGTCTCAAAATAGAGTTTCTCTCGTCTACGTCCATGGCCAATAGCGCAGCTTCTCTATCTTCGGACGAAAGGCTTTGAATTTGCTCTGCCATGGTTTTGAGTTCTTCGTCTCTTTGCTCGACAGACTTTACACCACTATTCCTCCAAGACTTCATGTGCTTGTCAAACCTCTTTTCTGCTTCACTCCTCACCTTTGCAGAGAGCTTCTTTACCGCACTGAATGCATTCTTCATCTTGTCGTTTGTTGATCTTGGCCGTGCGGTCCCGAACCCACTCCCAGTACTGCGAGGGGGGTCTTGTGCCTGATGGGTATTGTCATGAAAACTGTGGCTTTGAACCACTTCCTCATACGGAGGGGGGCCATCCTCTAGCCCCTCACCCCTGTAATCTTCAACCTTAAGCTGTGAATGCGACTTCTCTTCCTTGGAGCTTTTTGCAGCTGCAGCTCGCCTACCAATACTTATTACCTCATCCACTTCCCCATAAAAGTCTTCATACTCACGTGTACCAAGATGCTCAATCGACGAGGGAGAATCAGGCTCTTCAACCTGTAGGGTATGTCCCGACCCAGGCACTGTGTCAAAGAGGCCTACATCATCGAAACCTTCTATCCTCGAAGTGCTTGATTGTGCCCCAGGAACATCGCCTGAATGTGCAGAATTGGCTTCTCGCTTGTCCTGAGGAACTGCATCGAAGAGTCCGATTGACTCGTCCAGGCCTAACTTTGCAATATCGTCTGCCATACTGTCAGATGCACGATATGCTCCCGCACTGTATGCGGGGCTTCCAAAAAACTCCAGTGGATCTTCGCCTGGAGCAGAACTTTCCGCGTAAGATCCTCCATCCGCGCTCAGTTCACCAAAGCTTTGAGCACTGGCAAAGGCATCTAAACCAGATGTTTCAACTCGAGCCCCACTTCCGCCCCTTGCTTCGTTTGCAGGACCACCGCTGGAGGGTGGACTTTCCCTTTCCAACGGAATACATGGACCACACACCTCAGTCAGCCAACACTCTGCGCAGATTACAGCACGCCAGCGACGGTTCCTACGATACAACGTTTTCGAGCAGCTACACTGGCTCGATCCCCGCGTGTTGAAGATTCTATTCATCTGTGATCCGACCTGTAGATGTTGTTGGGTTCCATCTCACCTTTTCTTCTCGTTCATCAAGTTTTTCCCGACGTCTTGCCAGAGGCTGTCGAGGTGGTGGGACGGCGTGCTGCCCGTCCAGAAATTATCTTTGGCGACTGCAGGTTTCTTCCTTGCAGCCGCACGTGCGATCGGCTGGGTAGGGCTCTCTCGACGGTCGTAGGAGGACGCAGCAGGCTTCCTGTGCACCTCTTCCGACGCCTTGCTGCGCTCTTTCGCCGCGGCCATGGGCTTCCCTGCCGGCACTCCGTACCCGAGATCCGCGAGGGAACCGTTCAGGCTCCTCGCCAGCTCGTCATTGAGCCGATCGAACGACATTTCGACCCGTGAAGACGCGCCTTGCGCCGTGCAGCGGACGCGAAGCACGGACTGGTGCTGTCTCACTGGCACGAAAGGGAGGGAGAAAGGATCCCAAGACGATGAACCGGGGATGTCCGAGGTATCGATCGAATGGGGGCAAGATATCGATCGGATGGGGGTTAGATATCGATCGGATGGGGGCAAGATATCGATCGGATGGGGGCAAGATATCGATCGGAGTCGGACGAGGTGTCGATGGAGGTGCACGTGACCCACACCCGGTCGATGGAAGAACACGAGAGAGTTCGATGCCTTCGCGTCAGCGAAGAGGGACGACTCGGATCCAGGACAGCTCCGAAAACCAAGGGAACGTCGAAGTGCACAAGCAATTGCTGCACACCCTGCAGAGTCGACACGACTGGAAAGGATGAAGACAGCCGGAAAGCCGATGGTCCAACCAACGTACGAGTATGGGTTTGACAGGGACGTTCTTACTGTTGCTGACTATGCAATAGCACTCCTCACGATTCCTGCGCGAATCCGTTCCAAACTTTCTCAAGACTAGAAAGGATACACCCGTCCCCTTGCACAATCGATCGTAGCAGCGATTTTATTTGGCCTCCTCCTTCGATCCCTTGCCTCCAAAGATCTTGGAGGCTCCGAAGATGACCACGGCCCAACCTCCCAACACAGCAAACACAATCTGCAAGTGAACGAGCGCGAAAGGCACCGATCGAATCGGTATGTCAGTCCCCGTGCACAAGCACACCACTGCGCAGGCACCGCACAAGACCCTTCACACGTACATGTTCTTCCTTCCACCTGCTTGGGTTCATGGGATCCACCCAAGGATACTGGACTTTCGATGCCTCTCCAGGTTCTGTCGGTCGAAGATCACCATGCCTCGTTGGGTCAGTTTCGGTTGGAGCTCCCTTTCGTGCTGCAGGTTCGAAGCTCCTCTCGGGTTCCGTGCGCTGTCGTTCCGCTTCGAGGCTCACCCGCCGCGAAACCCCTCCTTTGCACCGCCTCCGCCTTCTGAGGTGCGCCTCGCAGCAGCCTGGAGGCCACCTGGCGTGCCGCAGCCTGCATCCTTCCTTGCTTGCTTGTCCTGGTGGTTGCGTCTCTGACTGGATCGAATGAAACACAGGAACGTAGGGTTGTGCCCGACCACCCACCGAAGAGGTTCACACCGTGGGAACCCATGGATCCGGGGAAATTGCCTCCCTTCTGCTCTGTGCCCCCGGGTCCGGTCGGGCTCGCGTCCCTCACCGCTCCCTCGGTGGAAAAGGGTCCCCTGGGGATCCAGGGTGGGGCGACCCCAGGATGGAAAACCTCGGTGCAGAACAGGGTCTACACCACGCGGCGTGCGTGCGTGTGTGTGTGTTTTCGTGCGTGTGCGTTTGACCGACACGCGATGCAGCCCGAAGGAACGGTCGAACATCCATGGCGGAACGTCTGTCACATCTCCGTCCCGAGCGTGCGTGACAGGGAGGACGAGGGGAAGTGGGATGGGAGAGTGTACTGTGCAGCAATGCATCCCTTCCTGCCGAGGATGGTGGTTGGATGCGGAAGGGAAATCACCGAGATGGACTTGTCCAACTTGAACAAAGGTAGAAAAGTCAGACTGGAGCACAATGTTGTCCAAATCGCTTACACGGACAAACCTGAAATATCGGTTGCTATACTGGAAGACGCATCTGTTTGGAAAGTAGATACCAGGTTGCAATGCGCTGTACTAGTATTCAACTCTTGGAAACGAACCCCTTCGTCCAGATATCACCTTTCCACTATCGAAAATGTGCTGTACTTCGCTTCTGATGGGCAAAAAAGCTTACAAAATGCCGAAATGTGGCCTTCTGATGTGAAAATCGCACCGAAGGGTAAGGCAAGGGTGGAAATGAGCCAGCCTATCACCGCTATGTTCATGAGCTCCAGAAAGAGAGTGCTTTTCCTTGGGCATGCGAATGGCAAAGCAAAGGGATACGATATTGCATCATTGAAGAAACTTCGTACCATGACTATACCCACAAGGGAAAAGAACACCCAGAACCAGCCAATCACTTGCATATACCAGGGGTCTACAGATTTGGTTACAATCGGCAACTCAGATGGATCCATCGCCGTGTGGAGTTGGCCGCAAGAATCAACATCTGGGACTCGAGTGATTGCCTTCATCAACAATCCTAACCTGGGGAGGGTTCACTCGGCCATCTTCTTGAACGAGCACGCAAGCGTGATTGCGCACACTGGGGAGGAAAATCAAATCCACATCTGGAAAGCAGAATATCGGAATGATGGGACTGCCACGTTGATCCCAGCAGACACAGGTGCTCTGACCAGCGCAGTTTTAGGATCTGCCACCCAACGAAACTGTCAATTTTCAATTATGATTGCACCCTGCGCGGAAGCTTGCCTGTCTTTTATTCTTGACACGGGAACAGGGCTGTCAGATAAGCAATGCAGGTCCTTCCTTGATGTATCAGTGGTCCTTCCAGTGTCTGCCATTCCGACACACAAGGACTTCGTTTCTCAAACAAAATTTATACTGAACCAGGCAGATGGATTTGAAGGGAACGACGACGGAGTGCTTTTCCTTGACGGAAATGACGTTTGCCGGGGTTCCATGCTCCAAAACAACCTTGAAGTCATCTGCACTATTCCTGCTGGGTATCGTCCCATCAGCCTCTCTTCGAGTGAGGCACTGGATGATGTGCAAGTTGCATGCAACAAGCAGGGTGCAGGAGCAGTTGTACTTCAAATTAGCAAAGGCAAGGACAGTGCAGTGATGCCAGGTAGGGCTTCTGCGTTCATCGCGCCGTCAGACAAAAGAAATGCAGTACTCTCTCAAGATGGTATGTCGCTGATCCTGTTCAACAAAGGGGAAACATGGCAAGAGCAGGAGAACGGAAGGATGACACTTCCTTTTGAGTGTCTATCTATCTTTCCTGGTCCAAGTACTAAGCACCTTCTTTTAGTGTCTGCCACAAAAATTCTGTGTGTAGACATGTCCATTCATGCCAACCCCACGGAAGAAGCATGTCCGGCAGTTAGAGTAGAAAAAAGAGAGCGAGTTGTGCAAGTGCAGTGGCAGGAATTGAAAGGTTATGGGACTTACGGCGCAATCCTGACAGATTCAAGAGTCTTCATGGTGACAGAGAAAATGCAAGTCATCACATCAGTGGGAAGCAAGGATGCATCTTTCACAAGTATTACTTTCGGTCACCCGCGTTTGATTTCAATACTTTGGGTGGGCCCAGCTCTGTTGGTATCTACACAAAATGCCATCGTTCAGCTGACTTGGAATGGAGGAGTTCGCTTCGTTGGTACTCTTTCCAGAGGGAACAAGCAAAAGTCGCTCTCCACCTTGATTGCCTCATCGACGGATAGGGTATTTACACTCTGTACATGGGTTCACGGCCAACGGACTATTGCTACGAGGTATGTGCCCCTGTTCCAGACACTTGTATGGGGATGGTTAAGTTTCAAACAGTCTGATTTGGGCAGCAAAGTAAATTTGGCCTCCGAAATTCCAACATTGCTGTCACAGTATGACTCCACCAAATGCACAGTTGATCTCATGGAAGCATTGGACAAGGCGGACTTCCCTGACCTGTCACTCCTTCTTGCAAAGGTGAATACAAACATTCCGCTCACATTAGCATTGAAGTACGCAGTCCACGCTAAGAAGTTTAGTACTGCCTACCATATTATCTATGAACAGTACGAAAAATCTTTGGCATTTCCCCGAATAGTCAAATACTCGGATATCTATGAAGATTTTGTGTCACTTGGGGAGACCGCGTTGACTTATGGCCAGTTTAAGGTGGCCAGGAACTGTTTCCGTCTCGCTTCTGTCACTGAGAGTGAGCTGACTATTGATATCTGCTCTGGCGACTTTGAATCTGCAAGAGATGCGATCGAAGCAGCTGAAGAAGATGAATCTTTTGATTTAGGGATGATTGTAGCTGATGCTGCCAAGTTCTTGCTGACCGATAAGAAGGTCACAGATTGGGAGATGAGGGTAGCCGACAAAATTGAATGGACAGCCAAGGGGCTTTTCAAAGCCGTTGAAGCGGAGCTGCTGCAAGACTCTCAAAACAGGATCAAACCTTTGGAAGCCGGTTTCCCACCTTATTACTACGAGGTTTCTTTGGAAGATGCCCCCAAAGTGGAGGAGAGAATCCTAGAGTACCAGAGGAGTCACCGCAAGGAAGGGGAGGGTTTTGTGGAAGATACTTTATCATGGGCTGGTGCAAAGATAGGCCTTCCTGTTGATCTTGACGAAGAGGACGATCTGATGGGAGGGGCAATTGTTGACGGGGAAGAAAGCAAGGAAGAACAGGAAACACTTGAAGTTCCAAAGCGTACGAGGGCCCAGGCTGAGAATGAAACAGACAAGCAAAGACTAGATGTAGACCTAGCAGAAAGCTCGGATGATGATGAGTCCGATATTTTAGCAGATTTGGGGCTTGCGGGGCATGGCAACTCCACTGCTACCATGGCACAGAAGAAAGTTGACGAGACGAATGCCACAAGTTTGTACAAAGCTGGTGTGGACCTTCTTGAGGACGGAAACATGGAAGAGGCAGCAAACTTCTTCGCCAAATCAATCAAGCTGCTGACGGCAGCAGAGCACGTTGCAGGAAAGGGAGGAAAAATCATACAGTGTTTGCACTATAGAGTAGCAGCACGCTTGATGGCTGCAGTGAAGGAAAACGACCTTGATGGGGACAGCCAAGAATCTGCACGGCTGTTGCGTTACGCCAGCATGCTGAAGCTGGAACCAAAGCACAGGACCAGATGCATACTTGATGCTGCCCTTAGAAATCTCGAGGTAGGAAACAATAGGTTTGCAAAGGATAAAGCTGAGTATTTGTTGAGTAAATCTGTTGCCAACAGGAAAGGCAAATTAGCATCACAGCTGCAAGGGATCATACAACACAGCAACGAAACCGGTGTGTATGATGCTTGCATTCCAGTCGATGAAAACCTGTTCGACTTTTTATCATTTTCTCTCGAAGCTACCCCAGCTGAATTGGAAGACCGGGTGACACAAGTGTTGACGAGCTTCTAAGGCATACTCGACCTAAGGCTGGTTGAGAATCTGTCGAGGATGAAGCACTCAACCATGGTTTGACAAGCCCCATAAGTTGTGAAAGTACTGGTATTTCAGAGG
Organism: Picocystis sp. L7; assembly: GCA_020975725.1. NCBI lineage: Eukaryota > Viridiplantae > Chlorophyta > Picocystophyceae > Picocystales > Picocystaceae > Picocystis > Picocystis sp. L7. Next base: position 1,111,658 of record QXJR01000003.1, read on the forward strand.
GGGTGCATCTTATGAAGTTTATCCATCTATATGGCGCTCATGTATGACCAGTTTGCATGTAAAAGGTCGTAATCCTTGAACGAAGTTTGACACTTGGCTACTTTTGAGCTTAAGGAACAAGGCGTCGTGTCGATTTTTCCAGAATTCGCTACTGCCATCCCCTTGCACCATTCCGCTGCAGGACGTCCACCAGCTCGGATAAGACATGCTGGGCTTTCATGAGGTGGGGAACCTTCCGGATGTTAATTTGATTGTTCGAGTCATTCCTGCGTTGTCCCTCGTTGTTGGTCTAGCTCTCCAAACACATTGATCGATCGGCGGTGTCGACCTCGTGTACTCAGATTCAAGCATTCCTTGATTCTCGGCAATGTCGCGAGATGACGAGCTGGACCTCGTCCCTTCGATGGCCCAGGTTTTTTCGTTTTCGTATCATTTTATCCTTCCTTCCAGATCGACAATCATGCCCTCTGGTCTCCTTGCCCTGTCGACCGTTGGTCCGTTCGTTCGATCCCTCTCCTTCGGGGCGGATTCTTCAGGACCGTCGATCTGCCGGGGGGAACGCCTTCTGCGCCGTCGATGAGGAATCTTTCGTCGAAGGGGGGACCCGCCCCGGCGGGACACGCTGGCAGGATAAGGGAAGCCATGGCCGATCACGTGGGGGCTGGGCCAACGGTTCATCGTTCGCGACTGGGATGGACAGGGATCTCGCGAACGGCGAGGCGCAAGGATGGCGAACCAAGACTTGCACGGATGGAAGGACGGGAGGCAGGGGATCGGTGCGATGGGAGCGAAGCGCGCCATCCACGGGGTGCGGACGAGGGGCTCCTCTGGCGACGTAGCAGATGCGGACGTGCGTCTGCGTCCGAGCTTTGGCTTCGTCGTCCGTCTGCGGATCTTTCCTTTCCCGTCTACGACACGGTTCCCGTGGCGCCCGTGCATGAGGCTTTCAAATGCAGTCCACCGTCCCGTGGGCGTGCACGAGGACACCGATCGCACCCTCGTTCGGCCGTGCCGCGCAAGGTGCGTCCTCGTTCCCACGATCGGTCCGAACTCGTTCATCCGTTCGGCTCCTCGGCTTCCCGCGCACGCGACGGACGGTGGTGCCAGTTTCGAGCCATCGCCATGACGCCGTACAGGTGGTCGAACCGTACATCTCCCCTTCTCCCCTGCCCCTCCCCTTCCAGATCGCACCCGGGGCGGTACCCCCACGTGGCTCGAAGGAGCACCGTCCATCCCTGGTGGCATCCGACGACGTGGCATCGGATTGGGCAACCCGACCAAGGCGATGAAAAACGGTTCGAAATCCTTCCGTTGTCGAGGATTTTCGAAGCCTTTGTCCGGGTGAATCCCGTGAGATAAGACCCATATCCCCGGTCTTGCATCTCCTTTTTCCAACGTGGAAGATCCTGCGGGCGGGAAGGCAGCTGGCATCCGCCCCTCTCCTCTCCGGTTTTACTCCATGACTTCATACGAGCACGTGTCGGGAATACCGTAAGAGGAAGCTCCGGCCGGCCCTCGTGGACGCGGAGCCCCGGACTCCCTCGCCCCCGACTCCTCGTGGGACCGTCCAGGTCTCCGCTCCCCGACGAGGACGAAGCTTTTCTCTCACGAACGTGCCCCCTTCCTCGGCGAGGATCGGTCGGGTACCGCGTGGCAGGTCGGGAGGTGGCCTGGCGCCACTGGACCGCCCTTCTCGACGCACGTGGACGTACTTCACTGCTCGACCGCACGTTTCCGCGGTACGACGCCGACGAACGGAAGCGCGAGCCTCCGAAACGCGCCTGGGAGGCCCGTGGGAGTTCCCAGGAAACCACGAGGACGCATCGAAGACCTTGTGCGTGAGTGTGTCCGGTACCAGATCCGCCGCCGAGCCAACGAGGGCTTCTGCCGGTGAAAAAGCACCCTGCTTGCCACAGTGGCACGCTCGAATATCAGTTCAAGCGAGTGAAAACATTCACGCACTAGAACATCGGCAGCTTAAATCTCGACAAGTACCCCAAGTTCAAGACAAATCACCACCCACGCAACCAAGGCACTGTCCGACCTCGTCTGTGAAAAAGTGGACACGAGCCCGTGCTGGGGGTTGTGATGCAGGTAAGCATGACGGGCCTTGGTTTTTCTGTCCAGTTGGCACGGACATCGCACCAGGCTGGGATTCGCGCAAGACTGTTCGACGCTTTCTTTTGCGTGCCCCGTACGTACTTGGTCATGTTTGCTGACAATGCTTGCTTTTCCTACTTTTAGGCCTACTACCAAGCACCTGGAGGGAATGGTGCTCCTCCAACATACCCCTACAGTTCTGCAAATGGAGCTTCACCCTTTCCCATGTGGGCCGGTCAGCCTATGATGCCGCCATATGGGGCACCGCCGCCGTTCTATGGGGCAATGCTACCACCTGGAGCCAATCCCTATGCAGGCTATGGAATGAACCCAGGTTCGATGCCACCGGAAACAAATGCAGAGAAGAGCACCAGAGGTCCACAACATTTGGGAGCAATGGATATGGAAAATAAAATGATGCAGGGTGGAGGCATGGTACCACCAAAGATGCCTGGCGCAATGGGGCATACAAATGATCTGATGGCACGGGGCAGTTCTGCAGACATGTCCGGTGGCACTGGGCCAAGCGGGGAACAAGATCCACAGAACATCGCACAATGGAAAGACGACAAGGAAGTGAAGAAGCAACGTCGTAAACAAAGCAATCGAGAGTCTGCACGTCGATCAAGACTTCGGAAACAGGCAGAATGTGAGGAACTTAGTGGCAAGGTAGAGGTGCTGTGTACAGAAAACTCTGCTCTGCAAGCTGAACTTACAAAATTGAAAGAGCAATGCACTTCCCTCACACAATCAAACGCTGCCCTCCAGTCACGGCTGCAAGACTTGAAGAGAAAACCATTGATTCAAGAAGGGTCACCTACAACCCCTGAAGATGGTTCATGATATTGTTGCCAGACTTTGGATGTACCTTCTGCCTCTTGTGCGGTCCTTTGGCACTTACAGCTCTGTATTTTAGGTCGGACATTGTGCCGTGTTTCTCGACCATATCATGACTTTTATTGACAGTTTACCTTGACACATACCTTATTTTCTTGCCGGACACCACCACTTTGGAGCTAGTTGATAGCCATTTCTCTAAATCACTCTCTACACTTGCCAAGTCAACCATGCCAGCTTGTCCATTCATGTTCTCCTTAACATGAAGAACAGCTTCTTTCAGAAGCTTTTTCAATCTCATCTCTCCTTTGGACTCCTTCTCAAGACAGCGTTTCACGATCTTCCTCCACTTGATCTGCCCTTGGTTAGCTTCAGTGTCCTGAGCTTCCTCCCCAAACAGTACTTTTTTTCCTTTCCAATCATTGGTGTTGATCTTAGACCCCTTCACCCCAAGCCCCAGCTTCCCTTGCTGCTTCAAGCTCTGTGCAGCCTTGTAGATATTCGTCTGATCTCCTTCTGTGAAACATTTCGCTTCGTTCTCCTTTAGTCCTTTCTTCTCCAAGGTCTCCAGACCACCACCATGAACAAAGCCAAGTTTATGTCCCCACCACGATTCCGGCATCACCGGCTTTTCAACTTCGACAGGCATGGCATTATTTGCTTCAACAGAAGTGGCATTTTCATCCTGACAGGTCCCCGTCTTCTGCTTTCTGGAACTTTTCTTTTCTTTCTTCACTAGCTTCTCTTCCCTTTCCTTCCGTTTCTTTGATGCGGGCAAGTCTGACTTCACACTACTTCGTTTTTTTTGCCTGTGCGACCTCATTTTTCTGCAAAAATTCTTCCTCTTGTTTGGCAATTCGCGCTTGTTTACCGTTCCTTCCTCCCCATCTTCCCCAAGGATCCTTGGCCAATTCGGCGGCGATGCGAAGTTCGTGTTCTCGAGCGGTGACCAACATTCCGTCTCTGCCCAACGCCTTCTGCACTTTCCCATCCCTTTCTTCCGTTCGATTCCTTTTCCTCAGCGACTTCGATTCCTTTCTTTCGTCCGTGTTTTCCGAGCCTTCGACGGAGACACGGCTGTCTGTCGAATCGTCGCTGGCGGCCTCTTCTTTTCCTGAGTTGAGTTTCTGGAGGGTTTCGTTGAACGCATCTTCCCACCACAGGTTCTTCCAATCCCAAACGTCCGCTTTGGCACCCACGCCTTGGGTGTCTTGCTTCTGCTTGACCTTGATGCACTCTGCGTTCCCGTCCTCGTTCTTCCCGAGCCCTTTCCCTTCGCTCCATCCCATCTTCCGGAGCATGCTGCTCCCCACGCTCGAGTACACCGCTTTGGAACGCACGCCATGCTGCGGAGGCAGCTTCATCGCCGTCGAAGGACGCGCGAACAGGCGGAAGGAGCACGTGCACGATGGCGGCGTCGACCACCACTTGGAAAGCGCCTGTCCCAGCCCCACCCTCCAATTAACCCCCCTGGAACGAGGTTAACCCTCCCGGGAGGGGGAGAATCTCGATCGCACGGGGCGATCCAATCGCAACCCTTGGCGAAGAGATATCGATGCGTGTCCAAGCCCACACCCATTGTTGTGATATTCACAACCGTGTTTTCCGGTGGGGTTCGAGCTTCCCCGCTTCGGAAGGGGGTGTTCGGTGGACGGGACCGGTCCAAGGGGGGGCGGTCCGACCCAGATGGAGGCAGAGGTTGAGGTAGGGCGAGGGAAGGGGAGAGGTCGGAGCGGTTGACAGAATGTGACAGAGTGTGAGAGGGTGGAAGAGGGTGAGTGAGTGACAGAGTGTGAGAGGGTGTGAGAGGGTGGCAGAGGGTGACAGAGTGTGAGAGGGTGAGAAGAAGAGCGAAGGATCGACGTTTGGGCGATGGCGATGGCGCACTGGTGCTGGGCCGCTCAGGCACCTCCCATGCGCACCAAGGAGGCGTGGAAGGTGCCGTTCAGGAGGAGAACGGAAAGGAAAGTCCGCATGATGTGCAAGGAGGCGTCGGGAGAGGACAGGCAGACCCTGGAAGCGGCCATGGACGACATCCTGCTGCGCAAGTCCAACGACGTGCGGATCGAAAAAATCAGGTCGTCCGTCGAAGACAAACAGGTCTTGGAAAGCTGGGAGAAGCTCATGAGGTGGGCTAGGATCAAGGAAAGCAAGGAGCAAGAAGAAGAAAAGGAACTTATGGAAAACGTGACGAAAGTGTGCGTGTTTGGAGGCGGGTCCTTCGGGACGGCGATGGGGACGCTGCTGGCGAGGAAAAAGAGCCAGCTCAAGGTCGTTCTGCTGTTGAGGGACGAAAATACGTGCACGAACATCAATCATTCGCACAGAAACAGCAAATATTTGCCGGACTACGACCTGCCAGATAACGTTCACGCCACCACGGACCCCACAGCAGCACTGCAGGATGCAGATTTCGTCATTCACGCCATTCCAGTTCAATCAAGCACCACTTTTTTGGCAGCAATCAAGGATATTATTCCAGAAGACTTGCCTATTCTGGCTGTGAGCAAGGGTCTCGAAGTGGGCACGGGTAAAATGATGTCAGAAGTCATACCAGACGCTCTCGGCAGAGATCAACCGGTTGTGTTTCTGTCTGGGCCTTCGTTTGCTGTGGAGATGATGCAAAAGCGACCTACAACTGTGGTTGCAGCATCAAAAGATCCTCAACTAGCCAGAACTGCGCAGCTGCTGTTTGCTTGCCCGTACCTGAGGGTGAACACATCCAGCGATGTAATCGGGGTGGAAGTTGCTGGAGCCTTGAAGAATGTCCTTGCCATTGCAGCAGGGGTGGTAGAGGGCCTGGATCTGGGGAACAATGCACTCGCTGCCTTGACTGCTCAAGGATGCAGCGAAATTCGATGGCTGTCTAGGAAGATGGGTGCAAAGTCGGCCACGCTTCAAGGTGCCGCCGGGGTCGGCGATATCATGCTCACCTGCTTCGTCAACCTGTCCAGGAACAGAACCGTCGGCGTCCGACTCGGAAAGGGCGAGAGCATCGAAGAAATCTTGGCGTCTTCCACACAAGTTGCCGAAGGAGTGGCAACAGCCGGTGTAGTGGTGCACCTTGCTTCCAGGTACAAGGTAGCATTGCCGGTGCTCACTGCTGTGGCGAGGATCATTGCAGGACAGCTTTCGCCGAGGGAGGCCGTGTACGGCATTATGAACCTTCCGCAGATTGAGGAGCGATGACAGGTACACTTACGACACACATGACTGCAATAAATTTCAAGCTTCTTTCCATGATGGCTTGCACTGAGCTTGTCTTATTTCGCGAGGCCGAGCGACCTTTCGTCCTCGAACGTGCCATCTCACCAATGGAGGGTAGCACTGTCGGGGTCGTCGTCCCGCTTTTTCTTGTCAGCCGCAAACCAATCGACGACCTTCCCAGCGTTGAGTTCTTCGATGGAACATCCTTCTTCTTCGGCCACTTTCCGGAGCAAATTCAAGGAAGAGATGGTGAGCCTGGCCAAGAACTTCTCGTGCATGTCCAGTGCTCCCATCTCCACGATGCCGGCCTCTTCCACCGTCAAGTACGTATCTTCGGATCCCACACGCAACACCTTGACGCGAGAGGGTCGTGTACGGGCCATCCTCGCACTTCGACAGCGCGCACATGTCTGCTTCGCAGCAGCGAACGACGGCTTGGCCATGTCGTGCTCGTGTCCCGCACTCGGCCTCCTCTGGGCCATTCGGGTGCTGCACTTAACTTTTCTCACGTGAACTGAACAGGGAGCCACGTGTACCAGCAGGGCCCAGGTACCACCACTGGGAACAAGGGGATTCTCCTTTGCAAGGCCAGGACGCCCCACAACCGAGACATATATTGGCAGTGGTCAGGAGCGGTGGTCCATAGTCACAATGGCCAAGCATGCTCGACGTTCGGGTGTTCCCATGGATGGAAGATTAGAAACGGAGAAATACTGCAGCATTCAAAAACCGGTGCTACATCCGATACGGAGAAAATCGAATTCAACGTAGTGGGCGGCCTCGCCCATGGTGGCAAGATCAAGAAGCCTTTAATCGTGCTTCCTTTGCGTTCCACCTTGTCACCACCCATGAGTCAATCAATATCTGCATTAGGTGGGAAACAACACAGGGGATTACTACCAACCCAGCATCGCCAAAACTAGTGCCGATCTGCTGCAGGACTGTTACGGCCACCGGAAGTGTCTTTTGGCTCCCCACCAGAACCAGTGCCTTGCGGTCAGCAACAACGCTGTCCCTCTCCTGTTTCTCCCATCCCACTGTATTTACGCCAAGTATGTTCACGACGAGAAAAAGAAGGTGCAGCATACACCCTGCTGCTGCAACAAAAAATAGATTTTCTGGGCGAATCGAAAGCAATCTCTCGGATGATTTGCTAACCTGCTGCCAAGGTGTCGTTATAAGCAAGGAATTGCTTAGGAAAGAGAGCCGCTTCTTGTTTGCATCTGCCCATCTGGCAACAGGTGCAGAACTTGCTCTGAGTAAAACACCTACCAGCAAGGGTACAAGGACGGTGCTCACCAAGGAAAAAACCAAGGGGCCGACGGCAATCGGTGCTGCATGAAGCTTCCCCATTACTTTTGACAGCATAAATGGAACCGTAAAGATACCCATGAAATTAGTCCCTATGGTGAGCGCTAGCGCTAGAACTGCGTTTCCACCTGCAGCGGTCGTCATCGTTACTGCACTTGTGAGGGATGTTGGCATGCAGCAAAAGAGAGCCAGTCCTTTCCTGAACTCGTCTGGCTGCACAGGAAGGTATTGGAGTGCTACTCCAACTAATGGAGTGAGCAACAACACCATGGTAAAGCCATACAGCAGTGCTGCCTTGGAGCTCAGTGCCTTGCCCACATCCTGCAGGCGAAGGCAAAGGCCACTTATGAAGAAGATTCCACAAGTTGCCACTTTCGAGAGTCCCATCGAGGCGGCTAGCTTTCCAGGAGCCGGACACACCGCTCCAAAGACGATTGCGGCGATCAAGCCGAGTGGGACGAAGTTATCGGACACGAACTTGAGAGCGACTGACTTCCCACTGCTTGGCGCCGACTCCGACGCCCCCGATGCTTGACAAACGTGTCGTTGCTTCATTCTGGACCCATGCATGATGCGAGTCGCATTTTTCGACACCGCTACGTCTTCCAATCTTCTCGCCTTGGTCCGACGGAGGAGTTTGACCACCTTCGAAACGTTCGCTCGGTGCAGGGATTTCCCTTCCTCCCGAGTGCTTCCTGTCCTCATGGACGTCTTCACGGAATGGATTCGCATCGGTCAATCTTCTCCTTGTGGTGCGCACTACCACTGCGGCGTGGAGGATCCGCGACAGATGTGGCGTCCGCCGCGCGTGGCCAATGGAGACGAAGGGGGAGCGTATGTCGAAGGTGTTTGTTTATCAAAATTACGTCGGCACCACGTGCGAAACGGACGTGAGGCGAACGGGAAGTATCCGGCAAGAGGAATACGTGCCATGTTCAGTAACGAGAGTCGCCAAGCACGCATTGGGGAGCCGAAGGCTTGGTTTGCACGTGCCGACACGTGCGTCTTCAGGCGTCGGCCTCGACCTCGTCTTCTTTCGCCTTGCCATGAACGGCCCCCGAAAGTGCGCTTCGGATCGACGAGTACAGCATGGACCATCCTTGGCACGCCATCGTCGCCTGTCCTCGCATCGTGTCAGGATGCATCTCTTCCTCGTCCTCGCAAACGTCCTCGTACACGTCGTCGTCCAGCTCCTCCACCGCGTCTTCCTCTCCACCAGGGTCTGAGACCTCCTCTGGACCTTCCGACCGCGTCTGTCCGACCTCCACGTCTGTTCTTGGGACTGCCACGGTCCCTTTCGCGTCCTCCATCGCCTCTCGAAGGAGACACCTTTCAGTCTTCGGCGCGCATCGCTCGTCTTGACCAGCGTCTCACCGTCCCTCTCGGCCAGGACCACGTCCCTAGGGATCGCAAAAGGATCGAAAAGACAGCGGTCCATGAACGGTCCATGCTGGGGAAGGAGGGTCGCCGAGCCACTTTCATCGCTCGGGGATCGCAAAAGGATCGAAAAGACAGCGGTCCATGAACGGTCCATGCTGGGGAAGGAGGGTCGCCGAGCCACTTTCGCCCAGCACCGACGGTGCTTGGCCATGTCGCGTCCGCTGGTGAAGCTGCTGCGACTCCGAAGACACTCGGTCTACGAGCAGCTGAGGCTGGAGGAGGCGCTTCTGAGGGCATCGGAATCCAACTGGTGCCTGCTCAACGACGGAGCGGCCCAGCCGGCAGTGGTCATGGGCATCTCGGGAAAAGCAGAGGAACTGCTCCACGTCGAGGAGGTCAAGAAAAGAAACCTCCAAGTAATTCGACGGTTCAGCGGAGGGGGGACGGTGGTGGTGGACGAGAACACGGTCTTCTCGACCTTCGTCTTCAATCAAAACGAGGTCGACGGCGTGGATCCCTTCCCCAACCACATCATGGACTGGACAGGCGCTGTGTACAAGCAAGTTTTCCCAGCACACACCGAGTACACCCTGCGAGAAAACGACTACGTGTTCGGACAGAAAAAGATAGGAGGGAACGCGCAATCAATCATAAAAAACCGATGGCTTCATCACACCTCCTTTCTCTGGGATTACCATCCCGAAAACATGGCACTCCTTCGACCACCACGTAAGCAGCCCAAATACCGCAAGCACCGTGCACACACTGAGTTCATCACTAAGCTAAACGAACACTTGAACTGTAGGCTGGAGTTCATGGAAGATGTCACGAAATCCCTTCAAAGGATGGGATACGATGTGGAGGAGTCCACTCTGGAAGAGGCACAATCGTTGCTGCGGCGCAAACACCTTCATAGTACCAAGCTGGTTGATCTGGCGGATCACGTCATTCTAGAAAGAGCCGAGAAGATCGCCGTCTAGTCTGTGCCCCTTATTCTTTCGTTTAATTTTCAATAATATCTGGTAATGCCTGTTCGAATGGACACTAGCTGCTCTCTGCCATGGTGACTGCAGCTCCATTCCACCTCGTGCGTTACCCACTGCCATGCCCCTGCCAGAACCTTGCCATTGACATTCTAGTTTCTAGCTTCCTCTTCCCGCGCCTTCTCTTCCGAATGGGCGATGCGTCGTCGGTTGCACTCGTGATGGCATTTTCACCATGAACAGGGGATGTCCCTCCCTTCAGCATGGCTCTCCTGTTTCTCGGAGGATTTGCTGACTCCTCTTCTCACGTGGCCAGGGACGATCCCGAAGGAAATCCCGAAAGCTTCCGGGTTCGAAAAGGAAACGCACCCCCTTTCGAAAGGAGAACCATCCCGGGTTCACCCCGAACCAGGACTCCTGGAAGTCGGCATCGATCTTCCAACGACTCCGAGACGAGCGATGGCGACGATGAAAAGCGCGCGTTTTCGCGTGCCGAGCGGACGTCCCAGGCCGCGAGGCGCACTTTCGAGGACTCCATGCGACGTATGGGCTGGCTTGACGACCTCCAAAACCCGCAGCCCCTCGGTTGGATGCGCCTCGACGGGGTTGCAGCAAGTTCGTTACTTGGCCGAGGATGGTGGACACGTGCATTCGCGCGTGAAGAAGCAAGGCGATGCGTATCTGGTGGACATGACATACAAAGGGGTAGAAGGTGCAGAAGATGTGCAGATCCACTGGGGGATCTATCGAAGATCGCCAGAGGAGTGGATCGGCGTCGAGAACGTCGCACCAGAAGGAAGCACGTTCGAAGGGGGACAAGGTGCTACTCGGACACCCATGCAGCGGGAAGAAGACGGGACGTGGAACGTGTCGACGAGAGTGCCTGCAGAACTGGCTCCGATGGCGATTTCCTTCGTCATCATACGAGATGGGAAGTTTGTAGCTGCGAATGGCGGTCATAACTTTTGTGCACCAGTGGGGATGCGAAGGGGCTCTCCCACACCGCTTGGAGCCTCCATGGCAAGCCCAGGTCCAGCCGAGGACAAAACATACGCCGTTAATTTTTCATTGTATTCTGAATCAGCCACAGGGGTGAAAGTGTGCTTGGCAAGACAGGGAAAAGATGGGAAGATGTTGGAGGTTGCTTTTGATCCGTTGCTCAACAAAACGGGAAGGATATGGCACATGACCCTGGAAGGGCTGAAGAAACCACACACGTTAAACTATGGTTTCCGTGTGGTTGGTGACCTGACCTGGAAACATGGTGGAAGGTTCGATCCTGCAGCGGTCCTTTTGGATCCATACAGTAAACTTTTGGCCCCAAGACCTCGTGTTGAGAAGGGGGTGCTGTCTGAGGATGAACCGTCCGAATCCGTTCCAATGGGTGCACTAGCTCAGATTTTTGATGACGATTTTGACTGGGGGGGCGACTGTCGACCGAATATTCCGTTGGAGAGACTTGTCGTGTATGAGATGAACTTGGAAGAATTTACGGCTCACTCTAGCAGCGGGGTTGCAGACGACAAGACCAGGGGAACTTTCCTTGGCGTGATTGAGAAAGCTGACTATTTGGAGTCACTTGGCGTAAACGCCATCCTTGTAGAGCCTCTGTGTGGCAGGGACAAAGAAGCTACTTTGAGTGATCCACTACTGGCCCTCTTTGCTCCTGATGGAAGATTTGCGGCCTGTGGCGACAATGGTGATATGCCAAAACCGCATGAAGTCTCTAGACAGCTGAAAAGCATGATCAAAGAGCTCCACAAACGAGGCATTGAAGTCTATCTACAGGTTGAATTCGGCCCTACTCCAGAAGGCACAGACGATGCGCCCAGGACGCTCAGCTTGCGAGGCATTGATGCAAAGTCATACTACTTGCAAGGCGAGGTTGGTGATGTTGTTGTGCTTGAAAATGCCAGTGCATTGAGCTGCAATGGTCCAGCAGCCCGTCAGCTGATTCTCGACTGTCTACGTCACTGGGTGGTCGAATACCGTGTGGATGGCTTCTCTTTCAAGCATGCCGAGGCGCTGACTAGGGCCCATCCTCATGGGGCGCCTGACCCACGCCCTCCAATCGTGGAAGAGATCGCATTCGATCCTCTTCTAAGTGGAGTCAAGCTTTTCGCGGATCCCTGCAATAGGCTGGGCTTGCCTGAGCTTGCTGGAAAGCACCTCTTTCCTCATTGGAAGCAGTTTGCTGAATTCAGTCCATCCTTCACCTCGGACACACGAGAATTCACACGTGGGAGCGCTGGCTCGACCAGCAAGTTTGCTCATGCCCTCTGTGGCACTGCAGATATTTTTTCGAACGGTAGGAAACCTGCTCACTGCATAAATGCCATAACGCGCTACAGGGGGTTGCCTGTAGCAGATGTAGTGAGCTACGCACAAACGGAAACGCAAGAAGTGACCTGGAACAATGGTGTGGAAGGTCCAGCTCCAGATGGCGCTCTTGTGGCGAGGCGATTGAGCCAGCTGAAGATGATGTTTCTGGTTCTGTTTCTCTCGCAGGGTATTCCTATGGTTGCCATGGGAGATGAGACGGGACAAACGCGGCGTGGTTCGAGTCGGGCTGCGAAGAGGGGTTCTTTCAGATGGGAAACTTTGGGGGATGGAGATGCAGGGAAATCGGGCAAGGACTTGCACCGGTTTGTCCAGCAGGCGATTCTTTTCCGGAAGAAGCACCTTCAACTTTTGCAGCCCGAGGAATTTCCCCTGGAACCTGTCATCAAGTGGCACAGCCCTGACCCAGACCATCCTCCCAACTGGGAGGGTGATGCTTGTGCATGGCCGGAAGGGCCTGAATCAGGAAACTTGGGCAGCTTTCTGGCATTTTCGATCCTGGCGCCAGACGAGCACGATCTTTACGTGGCATTCAACTGCACCACGCACGTGGTAGAAGCGAGGCCTCCTTTGACCACCAGCCCTGGGAGCGTCTGGAGGCGCATCGCGGACACTTCTCTCCCTTCCCCGAATGATTTTACGTCGGGAGGGGAAGTTTTGCAGCCCGGTGCACCCGTCCACCTCGCACCCTCTTCTGCTATGGTCCTGGAAGCTTCTCCTGCAGGTGCTCCATGATTGCTTTACCTAACCATTCTTTCCTTGGGTTTCTAGACAATCGGTCCCCTGTTCTTCCATCGCTTCTTGGGCTGGGTGTGGTCTCCTTCGTCCTCGTCGGGTCATGTCCTCCATGGTCCCATCCTCTCCACCGTCTCCCATCCGAATCGGAACCGACGCTCGAGCGCGGCCATGCACCGACGTTCGCTCGATGCATCCGACGCCAAGCGCGCTTTGGTGGCGGTGGCGGAGGAACAAGACGGCGTGGAGGTGCTGCTGGTGGACCTGGACGACACCTTGTATCGAGAACCCAAGGTGGCGGAACACGTGCGTGACTACATCGGCGCGTACATGGAGCGCAAGTTGGGCATCCCAGCACGCGACATGCCTGGCTTGCGCATGCAACTGTACATGAAACATGGCACGACGGCGGCAGGATTGGCAGCACACGGGTACGACATCGACTGGGACGACTGGCACAGCCACGTGCACGGCCAACTGCCGTACGAGAAGGTGATCCAGCGAGACGAACGACTCCGCGCGGTGCTCGAACGCATCCCGGCGAAGAAGTACGTCTTCACGAACGCCGACCGGCAGCACGCCGACACCGTGCTGCAGCAGCTGGGCATCGAGAATTGCTTCCACGGGATCATCTGCTTCGAATCCATCCAGGAAAACTTCAAGGAGCTGCTGAAAACGGCAGCAGTGGCTGCAGGCATGCTTGGAGGGGCCAAGGTCGTATGCAAGCCAAGCAAGCTGGCTTTCGAATTGGCATTGAGGCAGGCAGGCAACCCTGATCCACGAAAGTGCCTCTTCATCGATGACAGCCCCAAGAACGTAGAAGCAGCACATCGACTAGGGATGAAAACGTGTTTGGTGGGTCAAAGGGGGTCGGAATCACCGTCGCTCAAAACCATTGATTCAATGCACGACATATTGGATGCTTTTCCAAGCTTGAAACAGTGAATGCCAGCATTGGCAAGTGTGGGTCAGGCGAGAGCTGCCCAGATCGAACTCTGCTGCACTGCACACCTCGTTTCTCCGCCACCTTCACTTGGCTCCTTATAAGAAGTGCCTCTACGTGCTCAGCATGCACGGTGTCTACCAGAGGTGCCACTAATGTTTCTGAATGCTTGACTGCTGCGCAATGCCTTGGTGTTCCTTGGAGCTGCACCTGCACTGTAGGGGAAGCCTTTGGCCATGGGTATGTCGAGCATGCGCTCGGTCTTTTGATTTGTTGGGCTGCGATTGCCCTTTCCGTGATTTTAGTTCACTATTCTGATCGGTCATTGCGGCCAGCACTGTTTTATCGATGGCTGGGACACTGTCCGGGTACGCTTTGTGTGACTGCTGGTGCCATACATGATCGGTGGTGTAGCAACCTTCAGCCCACTATGGACGTGGAAACGGGCGTCATTATGGAACTGCATTCGAGTCCTTATCGCACGAAGTGCCATGGAATGTCCATTGCCTGTCCGTTTGCCACATTATGTACGCACTATGGGAGGATTTCGTTCTTCAACTCCCACATGAATCAGATTTTGCATTTTTGAATCCCCCTTGTTTCGAAGGGTTGGGGATTGGCGCTTGGCGATAGCGTTTGGTCCGGTTCCCCTCGCTTCGCCATGCCGTTTGTCCCGCATGCGTATGCACCCATGACCCTTCCTTCCCCTTGGGTTGTTCGGGCACTTCACCTTTATCGACCGGGTCCTTCGGTCAGGATGGTGCGCTGGATCTCTTCTTCGTGCCTTTACTTGGTCCATCTCTGCTCTGGCATCCACCCATGCACGTGCATGTGGTACGGTTCCATCATCCACGGCGTCCTCTGTTCCAGCGACCCCAGTGGAGATGCAGATGGACCTGAGAACTTCCCCATCCAAGGCCTGGGGAGAAGGGCGGGTTCGAACCGGGGCGGTTCCATCGGAGGAACGAACCCTTCACCCCCATGAACGGCGGGTTGCCATCCGACTGAACCCACGTCCATCCCCCTTTCACCGAAAGAAAGAAAGTAAGAAAGAAAGAAGCACTGGATCGGACCCCTCTCCCCCCCAGTCTCGAGAGAAGAAACTCCCAAAGGGGGGAGCAGGAGGGGGTCCATTTCCGAAAGGGAGACAACGGCCATGGCGCGCATTCGCACGTGCTTCTTGACGCGTGGCGCGCCTCTGGCGGGACCACGTGCGCCGAAAAAGGCGATCCGGAGCACGGGAAGGGTCCGTGGGAACGCCCAGGAGCGTCCTGGAGCGGAAAACGCGGAGGAGAAGGACGTGGGAACGCGAGGTTGGAGCCTAGGTGCATCTCGGAACCAAGAAGCCAAGGAAGACGCAGCCGCTTCGACCAAAGGTGGACTCGCCGCCTTGCTCGTGCTGGCGGCGATCGGTGCGGGAACCTTCCTGTCCGCACGTGCGATGCGAAACCACGCCCAAAGGAACGCCATGCACGCAGCTCCGGCAAGCATGGAGGCGTCCACCGCCGAGGTCGAGCCCCACGTGACCAAGCACGAAGAGCCGAAGCTTCCCAGCGTGGATTCGTGGAGGAACGAAGAAGATGAATCCACACAAGGGAGGGAAGACGTGAAAGAAACCAACGGGATGGCACTGAGAGGCGAAGAAGAAGAAGAGGAAGAACATGGAGGAGGAAGAAGCGTACCGGAAGTGCAGGAAACGTCGGTCGAAGTGGAAGTGAACCTGTCTGAAGCGCAAGTGGTGTTCGCGAGGACGCTCGAAACAGCGGCCGGAGCGAACGCTGCAGCTGCAGAAGCTGCCCGGACGGCGGGAGAAGCGGCGAGTGCGTCGGTGGAGGCGGCTCGAGTGGCCACCAAGTTGCACGTCGCCATCACCGAAGGTGCAGAGACCGCCATCGAAGACGCCATCCTCGTGGCGGAACGCGCAGCCAAGCGTGCAGAAGCGGCCGAAAGCCGCGCGTATGCAGCAGCCGAGAGCGCGAAAAAGGCTGCAGAGGAGGCCCGAACGCAGGCCAATGCCGGAAGAGGAACAAAAGTGACCACCTCCCAACCCGCCAAGCTGGAAAAGACATCTGAAGGTGAGCCGTGGATCCAACGCACAGGCCGTTCCTGGGCTGAGAACTTGAAATCTTCGACCCAACAAGTGGGGAAGAAGGCAGGAGAAGCCGCTCAGGCCACCAAAAACCGCATCTGGCTTCTCATGCCGTCATCAAAGGAGGAAAAGTGAATGGTTCTCCTGCCCGCCCCGTCCATATCTGTGGACAATTTTTGAAATCAATTATTCCCATTGCACCAGCTGTTGCATGTCCTCTTTTCCGGTGGACGCAGCCGAACGTTGCATTGCAAGAAGACAATGCACTGCATCCATCTCGAATGGAAAGCCAGGAGAGTTTTCTGCACGTGTTGGGCGCATCTACACGTGGAGATCGCCACTGCGGCCTCCTGTTCCCAACCTCAGCAGTACAGGAATACCCCTCCAACTTGATCTACATGCATTATTTGTTATTCCAGAAGTTTGTCAACTGCAACAAGACAAAATTTGGCACCTCAAAGAAGGAAATGCAATGATTCAAACTTGCAAATTCTACAAGGTGTACAGAGGACAGCAATGTTTCAAGGCTACCAGTATGAAACCCAGTGTTACGCTACTTCAAACCAAAAATCTCTGATAGTGCTCGCTTTTGTACATCCCAAAGTGCCTGTACGTGCTGATGGAGACACAGGTCATAATAATCAAGCATCTCGATCTGCCTCAGCAGATCCGGATTGTTCTCCAGAAGATATTTTATTTGTCTGGTGGATCCTCTGTAGTTTCTCTCCAAGCTATCTACGGGCAGCCTTGCTTTCACTCCGAAGAAATAGTCCAGTATTTCTGAAGCCATAGACAGTTCTTCGGTTGGTATGGTGAAAGTGAACTTTTTAAGCTGCTCCAGTACATGTGCATATTGTGAAGGCATATCGTCTGTGCTTTCAGGCCTCCATACTCCTGCCAGGGTGGAAACCTGAGGGTTCCGAGGAAGCGTAGATTTTATTCCTTTGTATTCCCCGTGGTTGATGAAAGATGCAAGTTGCACTTCCAGGTTGCGCACGATTCCCTTTTCATCGAATTCCAGTCCATTCCAAACTTGCAGCATGTCTGATACTACTCGAAATTTGGGGTCTCTTGCCGTAGTTATGAAGATAAAGTCGTCGGTTGGAGCATCTGTGTGAAAGAATGCACGCTCGTTGAAGAGAACCCTGTAGTCTTCTTTCTGTAGAAAACTTTGCAGTGTCTGCCTTGTCCCATTGATGAGAGGCCACATCCATGGTTCACCGCTACAGTTGTGTTCCGTTGGCACTTTGTATCCAAGTCTTTTCACATACTCGCACAGGAAAGTACCCCCACACTTGGACTGATGCTGCACATATAGACGCTTCCTAAGATCGAAAAAGGCCCTTCTGTCTTCCAATATGCGCCTTTTAGTCAGTTTCAGGTAATCTTCGCCAGGTAGCCTTTGGGGACAATCAGGCTTCCAATCGGATGCTTCCTGCTTCACACCGAACTTTTTCCCTGCGTCATCTCTCACGTATGAGTATCTTCTGGAGATCTTAAAATGGGCGTGGAAGTATGCTGTCGAGGTGCATCCCAACGCGAGGACCAAGACGAGGAGCTTCAGCAAGGATTTCCTTGAGATCTGTTCGCTCGAGTTGCGGCACCGGAACGACGCATTTGCACCATCGGTCAGCCCATCCGATTCATCGTCTCGATTCCATCCTTCCTCTTCCCATCCACGATCTCGAGTGCTGCGTACCAAGAGGCTCATTCCACGTGCAAACGTCCTCTTGAATCGTGCGGATTCTCGTTGCGAATCCTCTGGGATTGAGCGACCCTGTCCTGGAACCGAGACCTGGACCCCAACCTGTCTCCATCGATCAGAAGCTGCACCAGTCCAAGTGCCCAGGGCGATGGCCAACAATCCACGCCCATCAAAGAAGAGGTGGGAAACGCAACTGGTGCAGGAGCAGCAAAACAATGCGGCAAGGGGATGAATGTGTACCCCAGGGAGTGAGGACGTCATGTGCAATGGGAGGACTGCCACGCATCATGTTTGGTGCGTGTCTTCAACACGCAAGATATCCAGTGTCTGGAGGGTGCCAATAATCTACCCAAGGTAATGTTATGGATCCTGCACATACCAGGTAGAGTGAAGTCCTTCTTCCATGGAGAACATCTTCTGGCAGCCCTGCAGGACTCGAACCAGATATGCATCGAAAACTTGGATGACAACCGAAAGAATCCGTCGATCCAAAGACTGCAGATAGAGAATTCCGAGTTCTATGCCGGACTTTCAATGCTAGAATCATTCCTGTCTTCATGATCATCATGAGCAAGCAACGACTTGCAGATCCCACGAGATTGTAGCATACATCCGGAGAATACTTTGTACTCCTAGGTGCGTCGATCCTATGCCTTAAACGGTGGGTCAAGGACTACATACCGAAGGCAGGTCGGGGCAAATGGAGACTGTGCTACTGGACAGACAGAGGCAAACCCATTCGTGAGAGACTGGGAAGAGATCGCATGATCTAAGGGTAGAATTTCAAATCGGAAATTAGTGGGCGACTATGTACTTATTCTACAGAGAGATGCTATATTCATCTCACTTTTCAAGGGTAGCGTATGACGTGCGTCCAGTGCAGATGTCCAGAAAGAAATCTGCCAGGCGCAACTCCTTCACATTCTAATTTGCCACCAGATTGATTTTGAGGACCTGGAGAGCTCGTGAGGATAGTTCTACTCACACTTCCAAGATACATTCTTCTGCTCGTTGCAGACAACATCAATGGCGGGAAAAGGACAACATGCACTGCCGTATCATATCATCTGCATGCCCAGCAGCCTTCAAAATAGTCTATTCAGTTCGTGCCAATGCAAACGCACATGTACACTGCATCATGAAAGCCTATTCCCTTACAATCGACGTTGGGTACCTTCCTCAATCTCTACACCTGAACTGACCCAGCCTCCTCTTCCACAATTTTCTTCTGAACCTTCCATAGCTCACGTACCTGTCGGTACAAGCAATTGTCGTAGAAGTTGTCTCTCTGGATCTTTCTGACCAGCTGAGGGTCGTGTTTTTCCAAGAACTCCAATTGCTCGTTTGCTCCTCGTGCATTCCAATGCTCCCTCCCTTTAGGCATCACAATCTTGAGGCCAAAAAATGCACGAATGTACGCGAGACCCTCGGACAGACTTTCTGTTGGAATCGTGAAGCTGAATATCTTCAGTCGTTTAAGAACCAAACGATAGATATTTGGCCAATCTTCCTTCTGCTCTCCCCACTTCTCTCCTGCTAGGTGCAGTGTCTGCAAGTTCAATGGTGCATCCTTGGCTGAATTTTCATCGATTCCATGATCGATGAATTCAGCAAGTGTAAGTGATAAGTTCTTCACTACACCGTCACTATCCAGCGGCAAATCTTGCCAATCCTGCAACATACTTGAAATCATTCTGGGGACTGGATCTCGAGCGGAGGTTATGTAGACAAACTCATCTTCTGGAACATCTTCGGAGAAGAATTCCCTCTCGTTGAAGAGAACTTCAAAGGATGTGCTTCTGTATAAGGTTTGCAAATCTTTCCGGCTACCATGAACCAGGGGCCACATCCACGGGTCTCCGTTGCAATTTTTCACTTTTGGTACGCGGAGTCCGGAAGCCTTGAAGTATCTGCACAGAGTAGAACCACCACATTTATGTTGGTGCTGCACGTATAGGCGTCTCTTTCCACCGAAAAACTCGTTTCTGCCATCAACCATGCGCTGTCGGAGCGCTGCGACGAAGTCTTCGTCGATGTGCAGGGTTGGACACGTTTGTGGCTCTGTTGACAGTCGAGGTTGTGCAGATTGGAAAGCTTTCGTTGCTGCAGGAGAGATGTGGCTGTAGAACACCCGGCGGTCGGTCCAGATTCGGTACAAGCACACCAAGAGGAAGCAGATTCCCAGTCCAATGCAAATCAAACGAACGCGATGCATCATTTCCGAGTGGTTTGGCAGCTCTCGCGTCGCAGGCCTGCTTCTGTTCTGGCGGCAAGGCTGCCTGTCTCGTTCGTCCGTGCAACTCGATTCGACGGATGGGCTTTCGTGGTCCTCACGTGGATTCGCTGCGGCATCTTTCGACTTTCGAAGCTGCGTTGCGTCTCATGAGTCGCAGATGCTCTGGGCGGTGCGCGGTTCGATCGGTCGACAACTCGAGGGTCGTCGAAAAACTTCGACGAAAACGAATGGGGTTGAAACGCAGAGGATCGAGGTCGACGACTCCAATGCATCCTGCAGAGTCAATGAAAGGGTGGTCCCACCATTCGCCAAGCCTTGGTCTATCTCTTGCACGTCACACGAAAGAGAATTGGGATGGAGGTTCGCAGCTGCGTAGGAATACCAATCCGGTGCGGACGTGCATGCCGAGGTAAGAGGCTATGTGTTGCATGTGTCAAGTTCACAAGTTGCACTACGTCGTACCCCTAAACTCTCTGGCACAAGGCATGCGTTACGGTCCTTAATTCATCCGATACGAGTGCACCCTTCCACACTCGCTACAAGAGGTTCCCCGCTTAGTTTCTAAAACTGGTTCTACCTCTTGGGGTGTGGGCAACACGGGTACTTTGTACACTTAGCAAGGACGAACCCAAGCACCATCGCAACGATTTTCACACGGTGGGTGCCTTGTTGATCAGAAGCTACACTAACGAGACCAACGTTGTCCGTTACGAGTGGTGATGGCCAGCACTTCTTTTGCACGTTGGTGTCTAGCCCATTGCTACCACCGTCGCAAGCCTTGGTTGTGTCGAATTGTTCTAGATCCATTATGTACGAACCCCCACGTGTCCTATACAGGACAATCTTCCCAATAGGAGCGTTCTTCTGCAAATTGCCCAATTTAGGTGGGAGAATTGATGCCTAGATACCCAAGACATGTTCCAATCATGGGACCGAATTCCGATGGGCAAGTTTAGTATGGATTCTCTAGTTGTCGACAGGCGAAGGATGCTCTAAGGGTTTTCGGACGTGATCACGCATGGCGTAGCGACGGAAGCAACGTCGGCCGCGGCCGGTCACTTCGCGGATGGGAGCGCGCGTTCGCATTCCAACAGCCGAGTTCGGCGAAGAATGGGCACGTGAAGCGCATGGGGAGGTGTGGAGCGACATGTGGTACGATGGTATGGTGCTCTACCTAGTACGCATACGTACACGAGAGCAAGAGGCCATAGGTTGCTACCACGCTTCGGGCATCTCAACGGAGGAATGGCCGGTCACCGAGGAAAAGGTGAACCGTTACATAATCGTGGAGCCACAACCGGAAGAAGAACCGCATCACGCGGCTATAGAGGAAGAAATACCCACCGGAACAGATGTTAGTGGGGACGACGACTTGGTACCTCCACCCACGGAGGTACCACCGGAGGAGGCCTTCCTCGACGTCCAGGAATGCGCAACGTTCCACGAGGAAGGATTGGACCCGCTTGGAGATGGCGTGGACGCCAACGAAGTTGTTGCGAATGATTTTGGAGTGGTGTGGGAGGAGGAAGAGGCGCACGTGATGGTCGACTCACGTGCAGCCAATGGCGTCATGGACAGGCAGTAAGGCTATGGCTTGCCTTCGTCTTACATGCCAGAGCCTTTTCGTGAGACAGAAGCATTGCAGTATTTCCTACGCTTCTTCCCGTACGAATTGCTGCCTGATTGGACTGCTAAGATCACCAAGCGTGGTCGAAGCAAGTACAACAGACCAAGTGACATTTTCTTGTCTTACGACAGAGAGTGTACACCTGGTGTGTTGTTGAGGGTGTTTGGGTGCTTCGTGTACATGTTGTTGCACCTTGGGCATAGCAGGAAAGCCTTCAAGCAGGTGATTGATGTGGAGAAGGACCCATTGGCGGTCCTGTTCAATCTCAACAAGTTCCTCTGAAGGAGGGACTTTGACCGCATCTTGGAATTCTTGGCAGTTAGTGTGCCAAAATACACAGCGGAGCGAGGAGCGAGAGAGGACGGGCATGAGCAAGCTGGAGCTTGCAAGGGACCAAGAGGCACCCTACATACAATGTAGGGTGATCCTCATTGGGAACTGCGCAGGTTGTGGGATGCATGGAATGCACATGCATCTTGGCATTACACTCCAAGCTGGCTGGGGTTGTGGATGAGTCCATGTTGAAAGGCATGGGCAGGTACATGCCCTCCAAGATGTTTCTGCGCAGAAAACCTGACCCGCTAGGCAGGGAGCTCAAAACTGTGTGCGATGAGCTGATTGGTGTTTGTTTTTGCATGGAACCTGTGAAGAACGCAACATTGATGAAAGGGAAAGAATTTGTTACAGAACTTGTCACAACCAAACCAACCACCCTCAGGCTCATGAAGCCGTTCTTTGGCAGTGGGCGTGTCTGCCTTGGTGACAGCTGGTTTGGGTCAGTCAAGACATGCTGTGCGCTGCTGGAGCGCGGTGTGTACTCCGTGTTGAATGTGAAAAGAGCACACCGAGGTTTCCCCAAGGCTGCACTTCAACGTTTCCTCGCCGGTGAGCCCAACGAACCCGGACTGACTGTTTGCATTCCAGGCGAAGCATCTATGCGTAGGACCCGCACCCGGACCAAGGCAACTGCCCATCGTGGACCTGCTGGCATACCACTGTGCTTGGTGTCTTCCTGCTTCACCACACAGCCAGCAGGCACCATGAAGTACATGGTGAAGCATCCAAGTGACACCACTCGTTTACTGGCAAAGCAAATCCCAGTAGATGAGACGACGCAGATGTACAGGTCGAAGTATAGCATCGTGGACCAGCACAACCGGCTGCAAACAGGTAGCGTTGCGTTCCACGACGTGTGGAAAACGCACGACTTTCGAATTCGCGAGTCGAGTGATCTGATTGGGTTGGCGGAGGTGATTACCTTTCTGCTCTTGCGTGCGAAGGGAACAAGGCAGGTGTGACAGAAGCACTGCAGGATGCTCCTCGCAAAGGAGCTGTTGGAGAATCCGTGGATAATGGCAGAGTTGGAGACGGAGAGGCAGCAAGCTCTCCGTCTACGTCCGTTGATCGCTGCGATGGGTGATTTGGGTGGAGGAAGTGCACACCGTCTGGTGGCACTGGAGGAAGTGATGAGGACGAGTGGCGAAGACACGCAGGCGAGGAAGGTGATACAGCGTCGCTGCGTCATGTGCGGTATGAAAGCCTCGGCAGCATGCCAGGCATGTCACAAGCCAAGCGACGGCATCGTTGCCTACCTCTGTGGGCCATACACGGGCCGTGATTGCGCTGCACAACACATGGCAACGGTGCCCTCCTGGCGACGACGGAGGGTACCACGGGCGACGTGCACACACCTGCACCGGCCCGTCTGCTGCGACATCGGAGGCGTAGCTCCACAGAGTAATAGATTCTAACATTCACCTCTTAAGCTTTCGAATGAGCTGTGCGACGTGACGTGCGATTGCGCGATGCGTGTACATGGCTCGCGTGAAGTTGGGCACTTTTCTCCTACGGATCGACGAAAGGCCGGACGTACGGAGCACAGGACAACGGCACGGGGCGTCTCTCTGCCCATGCGCTTGGACTTAGGACCTTCAAGGAGTTTGCTACACGTCCCGGAAGGCGCAAAAAATCCGCCATGATTATGGTAGCAAAAGCGCGGCAAACATCATTGTCCCCGATTGTCCTATGTATAGGACAATGACCCGGGGGTTTACACAATGGTTAGCACGGGCAAGTTTCCCACATACAGCTTGTATCTCTCGAGCAAATCTACTATTTGCGAGGGGGCACAACTTATGGCAACATTGATCATGATATTGTGGAGACTATCGATGCAAACTTGCTTTCACTTAGTTTTCAAGAATGTATCCGGCCATATGTTAAGCCACGAGGATGGAGGGCTCAACCGAGACTGAATTATTTGCATGAATGCATTGAAAGGGACCCTGGGTCCCAGGCCCCCCTACGAGGAGCCTCGGTCTCCCCTTCATCCTGGGTCACCCACTAGGGGGCCCTGGATTGGGTTATACTAGCTTGTGCGTGGGTCGCCTCTTCTGGCTTGATTGGGGACGGACAGTCCCCCCCGGTCATTTTGATAGAACCCCCGATCACTGTACAGATACCGGTGTTGAAAAGTGGTCTCTTCCCTCTGGTAAATTTCTGCAGTGCTCATATTTGTAAGGCTGTTGTGAACTGGTCGGTAGGGTTTTTTTCTATCCCTCCGTACGTTCACCTGTTGATCCGGTATGGCGTTACGTCAATGATGATGTTCGTTACTCGTTCGAGAGCTTCTCGTGGCGCTCGATGGAGGAAGAAGGCACTTTGTTGATTGCTTGTCACGTTCTAAGTTCTATTACAGGTAAGGTGTCGCGCTCCTTATATAGTCGCGTTGGTTTGTTTGTCCAATGGTTTGCCATTGGTCTACTTCAATGTGGTTTACACGAGTTTATTGGGCTCAGTTGCTCATTCCTCGGACGCACAATTTGTCTCGTCCCACGAAATGTTTGTCGACCCAAATGTCGATCCGTCGGTCGACCCTTTGGTTGGGGCTGGAAACAGGGAAACCCTCTTGGTTGGGGTTGTCCACTCCTCCAATACTTCAGGTACTTCAACAACCGGTCCCTAACTCGAGGCCCCAAGAGAGAAGGGTATTCGATCGAGGGTTCCCCAATCCCGAGGCTCTACCCTGGAGGATCGGACGGCCAGAAGGGCTCCAGCAGCCCTTGCTCCCCAACAGAATGGATCTCCACCGCTGGGTCGGGCACCAGACCAACCAAGAGATCTTTGCTGAGCAGATCTCATGGTGGATAAGGTCTGGAAACACCACTCCCCTTCGAGAAGCCACCTAGGACTTCCCACAGGATCTTGCAATTGAAGTAGAACCTTCCTTATCTCAGCTCCAGGCGCGCTTTGGTTCTCCGCATCTCCCAACTCAACGTGGAACCTTCTCCACACGCAAAGTGCCAGAAACTTGGGCTGTTGTACGACCTGCTATCGCTTCACAATCTGACCCAAGCCAACCAACCACAACAACATATACCGTTCCCCTTGCGCAGTTGCCACACAAAGATTTGCTAGTACCATTAGTTGTTCAGCACCAACATCCTTGAAGCTTCATACTTAGCCTAGCGAAAAAATTGCACTAGGAGCACACTTTTGCAGTGTGTCCGTGCAATCGTCCGAATTTATGCATTTAAACAAAGGACAAGCTAAAAAGTTGTGTAGCCCTTAGGCCCATGTGCCAATCGTAATGATACGCACCTATGAGTCAAAGTATAAATATCTTTTCCACTTTCAAGACTATTGACTTGCTGTTAACTTGGAGCTTGTGAGCTGCATTTCAAACGCCTCAAAGACTCATGCAACTTCATACGCAATAATAGAGGGTTAGAACGGAAGAGCCGCCTCCTCATACACATCTTTCGTATATGCTCTCAAGTCAGAGGATGGCTGTCGTTGCGCATGAAGAGACTACTCCCTGATGGATTCTTTGGCTTTTGCCAATAAGTTGCCGACTTCATTGCTAGGCCCTTAATTGTAAATAAAGTGCACGACATGGTTATTCATGAGCTATGTCATGCCACATTGTGTGCATAGAAAAATGGGAACTTGCAGTATCGATCAGCTTTGGAATTTTGCATCGTACATACAACATCGCGCTTAGCAACCCACAACAACTGATATGCAATGCTAACAAAGTGTGAATGAGAGTCACGAGAATATTTCCCTCCAACTGTAAAGAAAAGCCGGGACAAGCACTTGATCACTTTGGCCCACTATTCATACACGGTGTGGAAGGTGCTTGGACTCAAAGTCGAGCAGTTTTACTCCCAAAGGCATTGTCAAGAATGATGTACAAGGATATAAGGGGGAAAGCTTTCTAATCGCACATTGGTGCCATTGTACCTAATAGGAGACATCTTTACAAAAGTACCTCTTGCATATGCCTACCGTGTTCCCCCAAAATTTCATCAAGAACTTGCTTTTGTGCCATCCAAAGCGCTACTACTTGGTTATAGAGACACCGATCGTACCTATTTTCCATCTCAATTCGGTGTACTAATTCGGGGTGTCTCGTTTGCAAATGGAGAACTTGGCTCGCTGCATCTCGAAAATTCTGCTGCGTTGATCCCATCCTAGATCGAACTTGTTGACCAAAGAAAGCGCCAAGGGAATCAAGACCTTCATTCAATTCGTCTGTTGGAATTGTGAAGGTAAATTGTTGTAAGTTGTACAAAGCTTGATTGTACAAAGTAGCCCACTCTTCCGCTGTGTTTCTCTTTGCGCCAGCCAAGTACAAAACTTGGAAGTTTCGTGGCATTATTGATGCTTGTCCATTGTAAGTGCCATGTTCAATGAAAGATTCCACATGCTGAGCCAAATTTTTCACAATGCCGTTCTCGTCGATTTCCAGGTCTCGCCAAACTTGTAACATGGTTGAGACAACTCTGGACACTGGTTCTCTTGACGTGGTCACAAAGATAAAATTATTCACCGGCAAGTCAGTTTCAAAGAGCCGTTTTTCGTTGAAAACAACTTGATATGGTTTGTTTGACAGAAAATGTTCTAACTCTTCCACTGAACGATTTGTCAAATTTCGTAAATCTTCCTCTCCATTGCAATTGTGCGTCTCGGGGGTGCTCAGGTTGGTCTCGTGAAAAAACCTGCAAAGTGTCGTCCCTCCACACTTGAATTGATGTTGCACATACACACGTTTGTGTTTGCGAATGAAGTTCTCTCTTTCCTCCATCATCCGGCGTTTAATAGCTTGGAAAACCCCATCGTCCATTTTCAATTTGGGACACTGGTGCACATCCTCTACAGAAATCGCGTCAGGTGCAATGCTTTTTGTGTCGAGGTTCTTCTTCGCAAGGATGTCCCTTCCATTCTTTGCGTAGCCAGCACATATCATCCCTCCGTATACTAACGCGCTGACAATGGTGAACAGAAAGAAAACACGACCGACAGCGACTTTCGTTCCCTTCATTGCTTCCGAACGCTTCATGTGCCTTCCACAGTCGGCCTGCGCTTTTTCTCACCACTTGCGCTGGCCAGTATCTCTTCCGGTAAATCCTACGATGGACGTGCACCCCTGTCCTCGAGCTCTCCCGCGTCTACAAGCGCGAACGCTGTCCACACGTGCGAAACAGCCTGGCGCCTTTGCCGCGCTTCAACTGCGTCGAAATGTGGTCCTGTGTCGATTGCGAACCGAGGCACCCACGGAATACCGGGAGTGGCGGGATTCGCTCAGATCAGAAGAGGAGAATGGGACGGGAATGCATCGAGATCCGAACGGTCAACCGTCCCAACGCTTGAGTGGGGCTCGAACTGCGGGAGTATTGGCCACGCCTCCCCTTTCAAGGCGGGCTGCGAAAAGAACGCTTGATAGGAGACGAGGTCCGTGGAAAGGCGGGGAATGTCAGGACCAGAGCTTTCATGGATGTGGGGCTTTGGAAGGAGCAACGAAGCGGTTGAATCGATTGGAAGAGAGAAAGGTGAAGGACATGTGCATCGAAAATGGCTGTGCTGGATCTTCCTATGCTGGATAGACAGAATTGAATAGCGAAGGGAGAATGGCACTCTTTCCCTCTTGGAAATGTTCACCGACCAAAGCAAGGGTTCTGAATGGAGGCCTGGAAGTCCTGGTTGACAAAGATGCCTGGCCGAATGATCTGGCATGTTGAGAAACAACGAAGCATGATCGACGCACGTATCGCTCATCGATTCTTCCTGAAATGAGTGCGGCGTCCTCCAGCAGCAGCAGCACATGCTGACATATCTCAGCGGTGCTGTCAATACGACTTCAATGGTGACCCTGTCCACTGTATACACATGAAGATTCTTTTGGAAGGATCGCATGTCTTTCAAACCGAAGACTGGCAGACGGGAATTTTTGCTTTTGGTAGCCGACCTTCTGTTTGCATTTCTGAGGGTGCAGGTGAACGAGGCGATCAAATTGGGTGTGGCAGTAAATCTTCACGCCGGAGCTTCCAGGGCTCCTTCTCCCTGAAAGTACTCTCTTCAAAGCTTGTAGCCCAGAGACTGGCTGCATGGATTTCCTCACCAAGATAGTCTTGTTCTGGCACCTGCTTCGCAGCTGGGCGGCGAAGCCCCTTAAAAACAAAGCAACCAGTCACTGACCCATTTCGTTCTGTAGATGGTGAGGTCTGCTGCTACGTTGCGCATCGAAGACATCCTTTTGCGACTGTTTATGGATATCTCCGCGTGACAGAGACACCCTGTGAGAGTCCATCCTCTGCTTGCTGAATCAACAGGCCACCTGGATCGTTCGAAGTGCTTTGTGTCATCCATAGAGCTGTCCACAGCAACCACTGCGTTTCGATTCCCTGCCTCAACCTGCACCATGCACGGCCACGTGTGCCAGTTTGGATGGGGCGTGCTGGATCCAGCACCACATCATGGACCTGGTATTCTGCCCCAGGTCTAGGGACACGGTTTCAAACAACGCACTTCTTGCGATACGGCTCGGCTTGACGTCGATGGCGAGCTGCACCTCGCGCGCAAGGTGCTTTCGAGCGCCATGCAAGCCTCCAAGACGAGGGTGTAGGACCGTGCGTTCCTCTGGGAGAGACGTGCAGCGCCTGAGCGACGGTCTGAGCGCGCTGCGACAGCTAGACGAGTCGCTCTGGCCCATGCTGCTCGAGCTGCCCATCGCTTCCGGCAGCGTGGAACGAGCTGCCTCGTCGTTGAAAACTTGGAAAGATTCGTTGAGGAAAGGTGTCCTACCCACTGCTGGTAGTATGAGCTGGCCTGAGGAACCGTTCCGGAGCAAGCTGATGGGAGCCCTTTACGAGCTTGAGATGCCTCGGTTCTGTAGAAGGCACCCACAGCTGCTGGATAGCTTGCTGCGACAGATGCTGGAGCTCTCGGCAGAATTCGAAGCTCAGAGAGAAGAGATGAACGATGATCAGTACGACGGGTTGGAACAGCAGGCCAAGCAGCCTAAAAGCGGGAAAGGAGAGCAAGGGGAGGAGAGGATGGATGACGCCATCGCTTCAGATGAGCCCATTGAAGGCGGAGTGCACAAAAGTGATGCAGACACGGACGAAAAGTCAGCGAAAGAATTGCAATTCCATATGGAGCTCAACCAAGGAGAAAGCAAAGACAAGGACCTGCTCCCTGATGAACAAAGTCAACAGTCGAAGGACGACAAGATCCTTTCAGAAACGGCCGAGAGGATGGCAGAGGAGCTGATTGAACAGTGGGCTCCCATCACAGAGAAGTTGGACATGGCAAGCCACATGTTTGATAACATTGAAAGCTTACTTGAGGGTCCGGAAGGTTTTGACATCACTACCTCGGTCTGGAGGCATTCTGGCTGGAGAGAATTAGATTCCTTACGAAAGAAGCTCGAAAATCTCAAAGAGCTGCGGGAGCTGGTCAGGTCCTTGGGCAGAGGGGGTGGGAAGGGTCCGTTACGAAAATCCACAGCCGAACGCAGCGTACCAAGGAACCCACTGGGGGTGGTGCGCTCACCACTTGAACCCGTGGAGACAAGGTCACTGACTCGCAGTGACGACCTGAGCAGAATGCTTCCATCAGAAGCTGCGCTTCTGGCAATGGGTGGGAAATATGGACGGCTGTTGCATTTTTCTAGAAGAGCAGAGAGAAATCTTACCAGCTATGAGCGCAGTGGCTGGGTGGAAGATCAGTCCATTTTACTCAACTTTCGAGAGGTCAGGCCTTCAGCAGAATGTGGCCCCATCATTGTATGCTTGGACACATCAGGTTCTATGATTGGTGCGCGTGAGACTGTTGCCAAGGCCGTGGCTCTAGAGTGCATGAGAGGAGCACATCTACAGCGTAGAAAGTGTTACTTGTATGCCTTCAGTGGGCCCGGACAAGTCGAAGAAATGGAATTGGGAGTAGACACCAAGAACCTTCTCAACTTACTTGACTTCTTGTCAAACTCTTTCCATGGAGGAACAGATGTAGATGAGCCTCTTGATCGAAGTTTACAGAGGATAAATGATTCACAATGGCAGGATGCAGATATTCTAATGGTTACAGATGGAGAAATCCGTCCACCCTCTGATGAACTTCTTGAACGTCTTACTGCAGTAAACGAGGACAGAGGCGTGGAATTGCATGGTCTCCTAGTATCCTCGCAAATCAATGACGTGATGAAGAATATTTGTACCAAGCTTCATGTCTTCAAGTCTTGGAAAGCTGTGACGTGACAACCAGTAAGGGTAGGGGTACCAACAGGCTGGTTCCTGCCACCTGTTCCCTCGATAGAGTACGTCTGTTGCTGATTCTTCACTATGTTGTGTTTATCTTTGCTGTCAAATTGGCAAAGCAGTGGACGGTCAAACGGTTGTGAAGGGTTTGACAGCGATCCTTTTCATACTTCACATTCGAGGTGTCACGCTTGCAAGAAGCATGCATCAAACTCAGCCCTAGACTGCATTCCCTGAGCAGGCAGCTGACAAATGCAAGAGCAAAGATTTTTACTCCAGGCTAAATGATTGGTACATACTTTCACGTTCTTTTGGCCATACGTGATCTTCAAGCCCCCCTGCCTCCTCTTGACAGCCAGAATGGGCAAGTTGTCTGCTTCTTTTCTGGCATGTTGTATGTGTATATAAAGTATCTTTTCGAGCCTTTATCAAGAACTTCATCACTGGGCTGCATCTTTTCTATACCCACCCTTTGCTAAAACCCATGGTACGGACTGATTGATCATTGCTCAAGTATGGCGAGCTAGTTATAAAGAAGTGAAGCATGTGTACTTCAGCAGTGCATGGCTGAACTGCATGAGAGTGACCGTCCATGCTCCTGTATAGGGTGTTTATTCCAACGACGAAGCCTGTGGTGTACTTTACATATCCGAGGTACAATATCGGGATGGACTCGTCATTTAGGGCTTAGTTTCACGCGAGGAATCCTTGGTGCATCGGGGTTTCTATAGTTCCAGCCTTACTCTGTCGCAGACTCCATCTCACATGCAGGTGCAAGATTTCAGAACCTCAGCTCGACTCGATAGTACCATATGCACGGCACACATTCAAAAGAGAGGCGGATTCAAGGAGGATGAAGCTCAAAATTTTCCATTCATACACGTGATGCGGGGTCATCCATGTATCTTGTTTCCCTACATGGGTGCATGCTTGCCCCGGGGCAATGCATCAGGTTGTCTAGTCCATTCTCCTTCGGATTCATCAACCCTTCCGACCACATCGCCTGTTCCTCTTGCATTGGAACGAACTCACCCATCGTAGTTGGTGCTCTCACATGATAGGTCCGCAACTCCCAGGCACCGGTGCAGTGGCTTGTCCATTCTTTCACCTAACGGGAATTTTTCATTGTTCCATGGCCATGTCCACGAAGATGCTTTGTACCGTTGAACAAGGTTCGCCCCATACGGTGGAGTGGGTTCACAACGAATGGTGTCAAACACCCCACA
Organism: Picocystis sp. L7; assembly: GCA_020975725.1. Lineage (NCBI taxonomy): Eukaryota > Viridiplantae > Chlorophyta > Picocystophyceae > Picocystales > Picocystaceae > Picocystis > Picocystis sp. L7. Next base: position 1,142,917 of record QXJR01000003.1, read on the forward strand.
CCCCTTCACAACCGCCGAAATCTAGACCAACCCGTACCAACCTTCGTTCACCGACCCTATCTCGGACAGTCCCGTCTAATCGTCTCTTGAACCCGCCAATCCACCGGGTCAATCGCACCGGTTGAAAGGGAACCGGAACCCGGGATCAACCGAGGAAGGCCGGCTTCCCTCGATACTCGACGACATCGGCCGAGTGCGGTCGAACGCGTGACGCGCGCCATGTTCGCCTCCAAACGAATGGTTCGAGCGACATGGACCGCGATGGTGGCGGTCTTACAGGTCGGTTTAGGAATCGTGGAGGCGCAGGAGCTGCGATTGGACCTCCCGCGGGCCGACAAGTTCGTGGAGGACGATGGACAGTCCATTACGTTCACGACGTGGATATGGGTGTTGATGGTTGCAATTGCAGGAGCCACTTCGGTAGCCTTTGCGTTCGTGCTGTCGTGGAGCGTTCTTCGGGAGAAACGAAAGGGTGTCGATCCTCCGAAAGAAGCGCCTGAAGATACAGTTGAACCTGGACAAAGACCGACAATCAACCTGGGGCTGCGGGATCTGATGCCAGAAGACTTTGAACTTGTGCCGCAATTCAGCCCAGACACCAAACATTACAGTGCATGGATAGACGAAGGAATCAACAGCATCCACCTGACTGCATTTCCTGCCATCACTGGCCACCCTCCAGGGCTGGACCTGGAAAAGGAACTGAACATTGAAGCAAAGTGCAGGCACGTAGGTTCAAAGAAGGTTCGCAGGATTCCTCTTTCCAGTGGGGAGAGATCTCCAGATATCCCCTTTCCGAAGCCTCCAGTGGCAGGTCCATCAAAGAAATCCAAAGACGAGCAAGACCATTCTACAGATCTTGATTCGGACGCGTTGTTGAGTGTGGAGCTGATTCTGAAACTGGGCACTTCCCCTGAGACCGCTATTCAGAAAGAAAAAAAGGGGGAAAAATATACCCTTCTTTTCTGGAGAAAAGATGGTAGCTTAGTTTCTGGGAAAATTGTGCCCGAGCTGTATGCAGGTAGCAAAGACCACTTTGTTGCAGAAGTTAATGGAGAAATGGAGGAAATAAAGTCCAGCGCTGTGGTATACGAGCTTGAGTCCTATACACTTCAGGTGCACAGGCGCTTGAATTTCAAGCGTCTTCCAACAAGGTCAATGAAGGAGGATGCCGCAGCAAAAAAACAAGCAGTGACTGAACCAGCCAGCCCACCGCCACAAGTAGCAGCAGGAACATCCTCTAGTGCCCCTACCACGCCAAAAAAGTCTCAGTACCAAACCTACTCTCCTCCAAGGGCTCCTCCACCCACGCCTCGAAGACTGGAAAGCATTGTGAAAAAAGACTTGCGTGGCGGTAAGCCATATCCATACACGCAAAAAAATGTGGCCTCAAAATTTCGTCAGTAGCAATGTCCTCATTGCCCAGTGGGACCATTGCGGATAAAGTCTGCCCAGTAAGCCGGGAGAAGTTCGGCTAGAATATGGGGCTCGGTCTTTCTAGACATGGCGACTTCTAAAATCAAAACTTCTCCCAGCAGCTCCTCCACAGCTGTTCTGTTCTTCTCCATCAATGGACTAATGGTCGCAACTATGGCCTCAGCATCATCTTGTCCTATCCAAAGATGGTTGCGAATGGATGAGAACCCCCCAACAAGTGTGTCACTTAATGCAGAGACCTTCAAGGAAAGGAGTTCTTTCACTTTAGAAACTTCTCCTTCAATACTTGCGCATTTTTGTGCATCTCCCTGTGCTCTGCATGCTCGCGCGAACAGTCCTTTAAGAAGGTATTTGACTTGCTTTGCCCCATCGTCCACAGACAGTTGACTTAAGAGCCAGTCCTCCACTTTGTCACAGTCTTCTGTCCGTTGCCATAGACAGTGTGTCAAGAGGAGGCAGTCAAATTCGTTGACCTGACTTCTTCCATTGGTGTAAGCAGCGACTTTGAGCATTGCAACAGCTTTGACAAGCCTGCGATCTGAGACGTACACAGGTGGTTCACATTTATCCTGCAAATAGGTCCGGAGGTCAGTGATGAGGTTGATCACGGTCTGAGGGACGGTGACCTTAGCAATTGCAGTCTTCCTTATTCCCTCAAAGTCTTCAACCAGCAAAACGGGTTCTTGCTCGTCATCCAGGGAGGGATTCACTGGCACTGCCTCCCCTTCTGTGGCCTGCTCAACGTCATCATCTTCCAGGTCCACACCGGTTAACAATTCGTTCAATCCAGCTTCGGAAACCTGCCGCACAATCTTTCGAATGAGAAACCTGTCATAGAGGGCATCCAATTCTTCGCTTTCAGGTAGCTCGTTGGAAGCCCCAACCAAGCACACCAGTGGTACCGGGATCCTCTTGTTCCCGTTGTCAAACAGCCGCTCATTCAATATCGTAAGAATTGCGTTCAAAATGGCAGAGTTGGCTTTGAAGATTTCGTCCACAAAGGCGATGGATGCTTCCGGCAGGTATCCACGTGTCTGTCGCACATATTGATCCATTTCGAGTCCCTTCATCGACAAGGGACCGAAAAGCTCTTCGGGCACCGAGAATCTCGTCAGCAGCCTTTCGAAGTAATTTCCTCTGCAAATCATGCTCATTCTCCTTGCTAGTTCCGACTTGGCAGTTCCTGGCGGGCCGATGAACAGGATATGCTCTCGACAGAGGGTGGCCAGAAGCAGAAGCTTCACGTCTTTCTCCCTCTCGACCAAGCCCCTCTTTAGCAGCTTGGTGGCTCTCTCAATCCTTTCTTGGATTTGAACCACTTCTTCATCGAAATTCGTTTCTTCTTCCTGCTTATTTTTATGCCCTTGACCTGCATCTCGCACCCTCTGCAGCTCTTGCTCCACGGCACGTTGCACCTCCAATACTTCCTGCTCGATTTCCAGCTCCTGTTGCTCCCACGCGGGCATGTCGCCGCCTTGTGCACGGATGGATCGCTTCATTCTCTTTCCACATCCTCGTCCACGCGTCCTTGCAGCAAGGCAAGTGCGCTGGAGCGCAGCACGGTGCATGGCGCCTTCCATCAGCAGCTTCGCGCCTCTGCTTCTCCCACACAGCATCCCATCGATGCCCTTTGCCCGAAGATATCGATATAGGATCGAGATCTCTTCCCATCCGTTGTGTTCTCTTGAGACTCCGTACCCGGATCGTTCACACCCGACGCATTCCCCGGAAAATCGCGGTCTTTTGACGGTCTTCCAAAGACCGTTCCAAGGAGCGCTTTTGGATCGATAAAAGACCGTGGAGACCGTCCCGGGCGAGGAGGGCGTGGGAACGTGTCGGCCAGTTCGAGGAAGCGAGGAATGGCGACGACGATGGCCGCAGCTGGCGCGCGCTTCCGTGCGATCCGTCGCGGCGATGGACTCCGTTCCAGGAGATGCGTGGTGACACGTGCCGTGAGGGACTCACGGAGGGACGTGCGGACGCGTGCCGGACGAGAGACGCGCCTGGACGTACAGGCCGTGATTCCCATGCTGCAAGGCGACGCGACGGAGCAAACACCGCCGGATTTGCCTTCCTTTCTTTTCAAAAACAGGATCGTATACTTGGTGCGTGGACAGATCCACGAATCGAGCGTGTCAGGCTCGCCGAATTGGTCCCCCGCGAGGACGCGTGGTGCGAAAACGGAGCGGACGCCGAAGGCGGACGACTGACCGAAGCTGATTCCTCGTCAATTGACGTCGTGACTTCGCTCGCATCCCGCGCTTCGTTCTTTCAGGGCATGTCCTTCGTACCTTCGGTGACCGAGTTGATCTTGGCGGAGCTGCTTTACTTGCAATACGAGGACGAGAAGAAACCGATTTTCTTGTATGTCAACTCGACGGGAACCACCAAAGGAGCTCAGAAACTGGCATACGACACGGAAGCGTTCGCGATATACGACACCATGCGGTACGTGAAGCCGCCCATTCACACGTTGTGTGTGGGGACTGCATGGGGGGAAGCAGCGATGCTGCTGGCCGCTGGCGAGCCCGGGAAGCGCGCTTCTTTGCCATCGGCCAGCATCATGATCAAGGAGCCCATACAGCTGTTTAGAGGGCAGGCAACGGACATAGACATCAAGCGCCAGGAAGTGCGCAACACCAAGGAGGAGGTTGTGGCCCTCCTGTCCAAGCACACTGAGCACCCCAAGGAGAAGATCGCCAAGGACATCCAGCGTCCGTTCTACATGAGTCCTGAGGAGGCAGTGGAGTACAACCTGATTGACGAGGTGTTGTATGCACAGAACGCTTCGGATGTGGTCAAGATGGTGACTAAAGTGGATGCAGGTTTGTAACTCCCTTCCATCCTGCCCTCGACCTGGCTCCCCATCCCTTTCGAACCCGAATCGAACCGCCGATTGAACCGACACGTCCCCTTTCAAGACCTTCCCATTGAACCGGCGGCGCCGCCGGACAAATCGAAGGACGTCGCGACCGCCGACGCTTGTGCGCGCCGAACGCTTGCTTTCGTGCTGCGATGGAGTTCTGGGCGCTGAATTTGGCGGCAGACAACGAGGCCAGCTGCCAGGCGGACGGCATGACGGGTCTGCGACTCACCGGTGCAGCCATTCGCGACGGAATTGGCGGAGACGCGGTGGCCACCTTGCGCTGCAGTGTGGACGGCGGACCGCACATGGTGCTCTGCACGCTGCGCCGAGGCGGATGCGAACAGATTCAGCTGCACGCCAGCTTCAGCGAGGACGAAGACGTCGAGTTTCAATGCCAAGGGAACGCCACGCTCAGCGTCGTCGGATACCGATACCTCGTCGAAGATGACGATAGCGTGTCGGAATTCGAGTCGGAAGAGGAAGGCGAAGGCGTGCCGCAACTCGTGCCTGTAGACGACGAAAGGAATGTCAGGGATCCTTCAGAAGACGAAGAGACGGATTCCAGCGGTTCCGAAGACGGAGACCTAGAGCTGGATTCGGACGAGGAGCTGGACGAAGTGGACACCGAAGACGAGGAGAAGGATGGCACTGATCTCAAGGAAGGGGAGAGGGTGGGAAAGAGGGGAATAAAAGGCAAGGGTGGATGGGTCATGTTCAAAGACTCCAAGGACCAGGCCCTCTTCGAAGAAGTGGATGGGAGCGATATCGACAGCGAAGGCTTTGACACCTCGACCGGGGAGGACAGTGATGGTGGCGACGACTGACGAGGTAAGTCCGATGAATCAAGGCGAGGGGAATCAAGCGGGGGGATTCGTCTCACGTAGACATAGCACACCCAAATGCACACCCCACCTCCATTTCAGGATATCATTTATTTTTCAACTTTGCCAGAAGCTCGAGGATACAACTTGCTCTCACAGAGAACCAACATAGACACACTGGAGTCACCACATTTGTCATCCATCCGGCAAGGCCATTCACTCTCCCAAGACCGATGGTCTTCTTCGATCCATCTACGCTTAACCCCACCTAACGATTATTACGATACAAGTAAATTGCGTAGAGAACCGTACAAGTGATCAACAGGTTCAAAAGACCCACCAACGCACCAGACCAACTGCTCTTTCTGGTCTTCCGAGCCTCCTCACCATAAGTGGCTACATCAAGAAGTATAGGCACATCTTTTACCGAGCGGTAGTGAGCGCTGTTTGACAAGTATTCGTTCTCCAGTCGAAGAAGCGACCACTGTGCCCTTCTCAACAGTTCCACCACTGCTAGTAGCGTCGTGGATACCGGGGCAGGCATCCCGTTCATCACCCCACGGGGAGTAATCGTCAGTGCCCACGCAACTCGGCCAAACAGGTTGCTTAGCAATGCCCAGTAGTAAAAGCTAGTGTAGCGGTAAAGCCTCTTGGATCGCAGATGCCACTTGAAGCACCGCCATCCATCTGTGTTGGCTTCAAAGAGCCCCCAATCCATCAGAATATCCCACAAATAGGCATAGACAGTGCTTATGCAGAGCACAGAGAACCAAATTGATCGACCCAGACTCCAAGTTTCCATGTGTTGAAAATCCACTGAGGTATAATTCCCTACAGCAGCCAGGCAGGTTGCGGAGAGGGATGCCAGATACTTGCATGCATTCAGTAGATGGACTTTTCTATCAGGGTTTCCAGGTCCCGAGTCGTAGAAACGCCTCACACACTGTTGAAGTCGAAACCAATAAGGAAGTGCTGTGATGATGGGTGCGGAAAGTTCAAGTCCTTTCTCCTTCTTGTGCTCGCCGATGTGACGGAATGCTCCTGTCACATAGAACCTGGTAGTATAGTCCACATCTCTCAAAAAGATAGCCATCGATGTCAGAACATCAGCTATGTAGTTGTCAACAAATCTAACCTCCGGTCCGAAAGGAGCGATAACGATCCTGGACAAGGATACATAAAAGTAGGTACGGGACTTGTGGTAAAAGACACCGCTTGGAGCTAACATAGCCAAGACCAAAAAAATTAGAAAAGCCAGTGGGTAGTATGATACCGGAATACCAAATGGTTCGTATCCAGTTCTAACGCTGGCCAGGAATAAAGCAAAGTCTGCGAGGAGGACGAGGCTTGCGTATGCGGCCAACCTCGAACCTCTCTCATAACCCAATTCTGTATAGGGATTTATGGACAAGATGTACGGATAGTTCAAGGATATCTCCTTCCAGATGAAGCAAAGCCCTGACCAGCACCACAGCCAAAGCAAAGGAATAAACAGAATGCGGTATACTGGAAGATTAGCTGTTATGGCTTTGGTACAGAATGGGCATATGTCCTTTGCAGGCGAGTAACCCGAAAGCCACAATATCACTGCAAGTGAGCATAGACATGCCCCCAAGAATATGCCCAAGGTTAAATGTGACTCCAATCCCAGTCGCCTTATGTGACGTAAACTCCTCTGAGCTGCATCTAGGTCACCATTCTTAAAGTGTGTGGCATAGCACTGTTCTATCCTATCTGCTACGGTGTCTAGGTGTGACATTCCTTTGTAAAAATGTTGCTGTCGGAGCGACGTGCTATTCTGAAAGACCGAACCTGATGAGGCATCTCCGCACCTTTTGTGATACTTCTTCAAGGCTTTCACAAACCCTGTGAAGTTGATCGAGCAAACTTGCTTCAAAGTGAGGCAATCCTGGTAAACCTCACGAAGGGCCACTTGGAGCGTCTCGCGGTGGTACTTTCTGAGTTTGACGATTGATTCCGGGTCCAACGACACCATACTTCGGGACTCGTGCATTCTAAACGCATCCGTGAGCAAGCTCTCGGCCCTTTCCTCGATATCTTGCATACGCACCGCAAAGTGCTGATTGACCGCTTCGATCTGCTTGTCGAATTCCTCATTGAATCCTCCATATGCCAGTGGTTGCGATACATCTTCCAGCGAAGCACACTCGACTTTGATCGCTTTGACGAGCCTCTTGTACTCTATGTAGCATTCTTCCCAACCCTTCACACGCGATGCCTGCAGGAACTTCCCGAACTTCATGCGACGAACGGATCCGACTCACACTCAGCCTTCCTATCCTGCTTCGATCCTCTTCATGCGAAAAAGTTCGCTTTCGTGTGCTGCGACGGCGCAGCAGGACGTCTTCACCAGCTCGAGGTGTGCACGTGCTCTGACAGCTCCACAAGATTCCCTGAAAAGGACGTAAGATTCCCTTTCAATCGCTCCCGCTCCCTTTCGAAGGGTCGGTTTCGATCCGGGAAGATCCCCTTCTGCACCATAGGGATAGGTCTTCCGCGGCTCCTTCTTCCCCTCCGTCGAGAGTGGAACACGGTTGTGAAATGGTTGTGACCCGGGGGTGGAAAGCAGGCTACATGCCAGGATCGAGGTTCTCGAGGTCCTATCGAAGGCGGATTGGATTGTTGTCTTACGAACGGAACAAGTGGAGAGGATTGGTGTGCATGTGCGCAGACCGGTGGTGCTTTTCTCCTTCCTGTCGCCACTCCTACCGTCCCTCCCGATCCATTCTAGTTTTCGGTTTGTTTTAGAACGATTGAACCGTCCAAGCTTCGGCGTATGGATGTTTGCTAAATAGATGGGAGAAAAACGAATCATGAATACGAACCACAATCATGTGGATCACGTGCGTGCACGTGGATGAACACAACGATGCCTCGGGAAGGGAGGACCCCGTAGGATGGTGGTGGTGCGTTGGATCTTTTGCACACGTAGGGAAGATCTGCAAGGGAGAGTGCAACGAAATCATCTCCCGCCATCTGAGCTATCGATTTTGACGGATTCCATCCTCTCGAAAAGAAGGTTCCCGGATGCGAAGATGGGAACCACGAGCAATCAAACACGAAGGAAGAGTTCACTTTCGATGGAGTGGATGGCCGAGAGGAGACATAGTTTTACTTGAATTGATTTCTATCGCCATCGTGACCGACACATTCCTTTCGAATGGTGCACACACGGTGACTTCGCTTGAGCTTTACACCCAGGGAGCGGCGCTTAGACATTCCATCCCTTTCTTGCCGAGACCTGGTCACACCTTTCCGTTTCAGCTTCTTCACGTTCGACTCGAATTAGCAGCTCTTCTTTCGGAGGGAAGCGGCAACCCTCTCCCAACCCCCACGTGGGTCCCTTGGCCCCCGCCAGTCGGGCACCCACGTGATACGCCCCGGGGAGCTACCGGGGTGGTTTGGTGCCAGGGAGAGCTCTGATTGGTCGATCGAACCGACGGTCTGAAGAGGTTGTCAAGTGTGGTGAGGGTGGAGGGTACCTTCTGCACCGTTCGTTCCAGGGGTAGGCACGTTGGAAGCACGAGGTAGAGCACGCCGAGACGACGCAGCCGCAGATTCAACCACTGCAAGCTCCACATAGCTGTACGTGAGCCCGGGACTAACCTCATATGCCGAAGAGAGAGGGTCGTTGCGGGAACAGCTGCAGAAGAAGCGTGGTGGAGGAAGATCCAGACACGTTCGGGGAGATGAACTGCGCATCGATCGATCCATACGGGATGCAGGATGTGGGGCCTTCTTCGGTGTGGACCGAGAACGTGGAAATGTCAGATGTGGCATGCCAGCGAGAAGAAACAGACGTGCACACGGGAGGGCTGCTGCCGTTGAACGTCATCCTCCAAAGACACCTGCAAGTCGTGGAGAGGCTGATCGAGCTTGAAGGCAAAAACCGCGCCCTTGCCCAGGAATTGATGCACCTGAAGCAAGAGAACCACCAGCTGAGGCATGGGCCCACGAACAATGCCATCGGCCCGCTTCATGGTCAGGGATGGGTGGGTAAAGTTGAAAATGTACGAGCTTCCTGATTCGTAGAAGATCCACAACATTGTCCTTGCTGCTTGATACTGACTCGGGCACATTCTTTACTGCTTTGGACACGCTGTTCACATTCATCTCGCTATGTTTGAACGAAGCAGGCAAAGGGCGGGTATTGGGAAATGCAAGAGGAAGTTCCCATTTGCTGAGCATACTGCTGCGCTTGGTGGCCCCCATGGTGGACAGATTCCAAGACAACGCCGCGTGGCCCAGTAGTAGGAAGAACGGCTACTGCCGTGAAACGTAGATTGCACGACCTACTTCTTCTTCTATGGAGGAAGCTTTTGCTGGACTAAAGAAGACAACAATGCTACCATCAAACTCAGATTGTATTTACACAGACATTACATGCTCTCATACATTAACGCTTTTTCCTTCCGCCGAAAGTCTAGAATCCTTCCACCTAAAAACAAGAATCCTAAAATCTACTGGAGCCATTGATCCCCTTCTCATACACTAGTGACCGAGGTACACCGGGTTCCCAAGATTCACATCTTTGAACTTACTACGGGACAAATAGATTTCCCTTGTCCGCAAGCTGGAAGCATCCAATGGGACCGAGGAACCCCAGCTGTCTTTGTCGATTTCATCTTGCCATTTGATGGAAAGTTCTGTGAACCGTCCAAGGCGTCTGACGGGTGACAGAGTCAGGTACTTTTCTCCTGGCAGGGAGCGTGCCAATGACCTTTGCTCCTTTGATTCCTTCGTTTGCACAGGCGATGAGGTGGTCGGGTTTGGCGTAGGGGGTGATTCTGGGGTGCCCGCGAAATCGATGGTGATGCTTCTACCTTCGAGCTGTGTTTTCTTCCTAGTGCTATCTTGGCCTTCCACGTCCGTGCTTGTTTCGATTGCTTCCTCCCTGGCCTCCGTTTTCTTTCTTCGATCCGGGGCCTCCTCTTCCGCGTCGCTCAAGTCGCCGAAGAAGCCAATCTCGTGTTCGGAGGCACCCAGGCTTTCTGTTCTTCCCAACTCTTCCGACAACGATCCTTCCCCTTCTTCGACCGCGGAACGCTCCATGCGACCTTCGCGTTCCGTTTCCCCCCTTCTTCTGCGCGCGAGTAGGCACCTCTCTGGATCCCTGGGACCGGTTCTTGGCCTTCCGGAGGCGTCTCTTGTTCCTCTTTTCCGCGCACGTGCGTACGACCTGTCGTGGTGCAGGAGACTTCGCCACGTTCCTTTTGTCCACGAAGCTTCGGGAGGGCATCCAGACGCCCCCCCTCCTACAGCCTGGCAGGGGGGCCAACCGTAGCGAAGGCCGCAGAGGAGAGATGGGGGTGGCAGGGAGACGCCTCGACGGGATCGGCCGGGGAGGATCCTTCCGGGGCGGCGGAATCCGTGCCGTACGGTCCGTCGATCGTGGAGGAAGCAGCTGGCATCGGTCACGACCGACGAGGCACGAGCCTCCTCTGCGGGGGATGGTTTCGTGCACGGTCCCAGGATTGCCTCGATACGGTGCATCCTGATTGGTCCATCCAGGTTTCGAAGGCTTGGGTCTTCCCCCTTCTCCCCGGTTCGGTCTCTTCAGTCCTTGTACTTCGAAGAGCTTCTCGGTCAAGGACAGAAGAGACCTCGATCAACCCATCGACGAACACCGTCGAACGAAGGTGGACGACGTGTCTCTCGGAAGAAGAGACGAGGGGGAAGCTGGCCTCGGAGCCAGCCGAGCGCGAACGGCTCGGTTCGCCAAACTGAACTCCACGCGTGTCTCCCAGTCGCTTGTCGTCGTCTCCCGAACGAGAAGGCAGCACTTGTCCTAGGCGATGGCCGACCATTCGCGTGCAACGTCGACCAACCGATGCACAACCGCAACTTGTAGAACCGAAGACGCCACGACGAGTGCGAGGATCAGGTGCATGCGCATCCGCACCGTGTCGTATCTCTTTCGAGGGGCCATTCCGCAAGCGCAGACGTCGAAACGAAACACCGTCCTCGCCTCGCACCGACGCGCTCCAGCGCCTCCGAGGTTCACCTCGGCGAAAAAAAAGGGCCTCGTCCCCCTTCTACCCGGGTTCCCGGGACGTGTGAACCCGGACCTCGTCCCTTTCGATTGGAGCTTCTCTTGGGACTGAACCAATGGGACCCGAACGTGTCCAGGAAGCTCGGCCTCGCACTCGACGTGTCGGAACGAAACGCGAAGGAGCACGGACCTCGCAGCGCGTGCACGAGGCGCACGAGCCGAAAGACCGGGCGTGGAAGGAAGGAGAGAAGAACTAGGAAGGATACCGTGGCATTCGTAGGACGTAGTGGGGGTGTGCGTGCGTCGGTCGGAAGCCGAGAGGCTCGTCTCGATAGTCACGTCGCACGGAACGAAAGGCGTGCGGAAGGAATCGCAAGCGCAATGACTTCGCGCTGGACTTGCAATCGAGCACGCCTGGGAGGTTGGGGAGCACGTTTAGGGGTCCATTCGTTTGCTAGATTGAGGGAGCGCGGAATGAAACGCTCGTCGGTGCCGTTCGAAAGTGAACGTCGAAATCGTCGAAGACACCTCCAACCGGGAAGGCGGAAGAGTGTCCTCGGCAGCGCCTCTCGCAGAGACGACATTCCCAAGGAAGAAACAGGCAACAAATGCCGCGATTTTGCGCCAGGAACGGAAGCTTTTGTCTCGAAAAGTTCGCGAAGCACCTCTCTGGGCATCGTCGGCAAGAGGGTATTGCTACTCTCGCTTAAGAACGACGATGGCTCGAATTGGATAGTATTCGTGCCATGCTTCGGCCTTGCAGTGCTTTCGGAGGGGGATTTGGCGCCTTGCTTCATACAGAATGATGTCAATATGCCATGTGTGGATCATTTTAGCGCAGGTTTGGTACGAAGAGGGAAAGGCCATGGCAAGGAAACCGGCCATCAATCCAAGCTTACCTACGGGCACATCGTGGCAACTCATTCCACCACCACTGTCCTTGGGATTGCAGGAATGAAAGCATACCTGCTTGAAGTTCCCAAGGCTGCTAGCTCTACAAACCCTCACGTCTTGGTCCGCATAGCAGCAACTGACGAGGTCTTCTGCTTGGCACAGAACGAATTCTGCCAGGACACCAGCGTCCCTGAGGAAGCGCTTCCTTGGTGGACCACTGCCCGTTCAACAACTAGAACAAGGAGGCTTGGGATTGATGGGAAATGGGTGCTTGTGCTGCCAAGACAAGGTGCATTAGGAGCGGGGTCTGGATCAGAGGAATGCAGAGACGATGCTGACAATGGCTTTCTGCCAGTTTGGTCTCCCAAGACGTCGCTTATCTTCTTGGACATGGGAAACTTGGACGTCAATCAGCACACGCCTCTGCATCTCCTCTACACAGAATTCGAAGACCTACCTTCTCCGAGGAGTGGTCCGCCTTTTTCCGATTGGTGGCGTGGCTTTGCATCCTGGGCAGGTCGCTTGTTCCCTCCGGCGGCGATGTCATGACCCACCCCAGGCGTCGTCCCATGCCACTGGCTCGGTTTCTGCACGTCCACTTCCACCATTGTATCCGGGTAATCAGCATGTGTCTCCTGCCATTCGTTGCACATCCTGCCCTACATTCCACAGGTTGTGTCCTGTGGTCTCCCGCTCCAGCCCTCCAAGCTTCCCCAATGAGGGTGCTGAGGGTTCCCCCAGTTGACCTCGGACAATCCCTCGGAAACGCCGAAGGACAGAAACGCATCGCATCCAACGCGACGCGAAGGCGCCAAACCTGCAGCGATGGAGGCGCTGCAGCGCCTCTTCGGAGGTGGATCCGAGGAAAAAGAAGACGAGGCGAACGTGCTGCTGGAGTGGAACGAGTATGCGCAGGAGCAAGACATCGAGGCCGGAGAACACGCGCCGTTCTACCAAGGGGCCGCGTCCAAGTTCTCGGAGTCCTTCGGGCAAATGTCCGCAGCAGCATCTAGCTCTGCTAGGAACCTCAGCGATTCGGCACAAAGGTGCGTCCCAGGATTGCGCTGTCAAGCGTTGACACGGCAGTTTGAAGGACACGGCTGACCGAGAGCTCGCGCCCAATCCTGACCCCGACCTCGATACAGTTTACCTTCCTCCCAGCAGTTCATGCAGTTCGGAGGACTGCTGTTGGCAGGTAGCATATTCCTCCTAGTGTCGTTCTTCGTAGGACTACCGCTCATCATTCTTTCCCCGTCGAAGTTCGCCATCAGCTTCACGGTCGGCTGTCTGCTTGTGATGGGAGCTTTTGCGGCCCTAAGAGGCTGGAAACAACAAATGGAGCACTTGATATCACCTGAGCGTAGATATTTTACGCTCACTTACGTAGGAAGCATGATAGCCACCCTCTATTCCTCTCTGGTCTTGCACAGTTATATTTTCTCTATCCTTTGCTCTCTGGTCCAGATCCTATCCTTGGTCTACTATGTTGCGAGTTACTTTCCTGGTGGTGCAGCAGGGATGCAGTTCTTCGGATCGCTGGCAAAGAAGGGTTGCATGAGTTGCTTTGAAGGTATTAAAGGGATGGTACTCAAATGATGCCTGAAGAACCGAATGATGCTCTCAGGCGACCCGGTATCCACGTTAGGCTACGACGTCACAACGCACACTCGCCATTGGAATGGGTTCTTGGTGTACACATGCAGCCAGAGGGATTTTCCAGCAGCTGGTTGGCTGTCTTTGTTTTCCCAGGACTGGATATGGTCCTTGTGTGGGACTGCAATCGAACGGATCGGAATGCTCACCGTAGCCGTTGCCTCTAGCAGTTTCTGTCGAAGAAGTCCACCCATTTCATCGCAGCAATCATGACCACGTAATCAAACCGGAAGAATGCACCATGCCTTTTCTGATTGTAATTTCAGGTATGAATTCAATGTTAGGGGCCTGGTGCATAGATTTTGTCTCTGCATGTGTATGCACGTCCCTGATCAACGCTCTTGAATCTACTTGCTCGTGGGCGATATGCCTTCAATCAGCAACCCATATATCTTCTGCTGTGGAGGCTCAAGTGCAGGCGCTTGTGTCGGATGTGCTGAGTGGAGCTTTGGGATGCTCGATTGTCATCAAAGAATCCTCTCCAGCATCTCGAGCGCCACAGTCGTTCCAGCCACTGCTGAAGCCTCGTGAATCTCTGCAGCCTTGGCAATCTTCGAGATGGTTCCCGTTGATCGAAAGACGGAAATTCCGAAGTCGAGCATCTACTTCGTTTTTGGAATGCAGCAAAGGTTTGCTTTTCCAGTGGCCGTTTGCCCTCCAAGCCTTTCCATATTGGCTTCTTCCCCGCCTGCCAACCGAAGGGGTGTGCCCCCCCCCCTCTTCCGTCCATCCTCCTCCTGGAGAAGAAACTCCCAGGGTGTGGACCCATCCACCACGGGGTGTCGGTTGGAGGCGATCGGGAAAGGTGTGGAGGAACGTGGCCGACGATGGCGATGCGCGCGCGTTTCGCGACTTCGATGGACGTCTTCCGCGTGGATCCGCAGCTGGAACGGTACCAGAAGCACCTGCAGCATCGATGGAAGGCCTACGAAGACGCCAAGACGCGCCTGGCCAAGGACTTCGGCGGGATGGACGCGTTCTCGCGCGGATTCGACACCTATGGATTCACGCGAGAACGTGGATGCGTTGTCTACCGAGAGTGGTGTCCCAGCGCCAAGGCCGTGCAGCTGATTGGAGACTTCAATGGATGGAACGCGTCCTGGTGCGAACGGAAGGAATTCGGCGTGTGGGAACTCAAGCTCGCCGACGGAGCCGACGGCCGACGAGCCATTCCACACGCCTCACGCGTCAAAGTGCGCGTGCAGAAGCCAGACGGTGCATGGGTGGATCGGATTCCAGCTTGGATCGCATGGGCGACCGTGGAACAAGGAAAGATGGGTGCCAAGTATGACGGTGTGGTGTGGGATCCGCCGGACGATCAGAGGTACCGCTGGCAACACAGCAGGCCGAAGAAGCATCGTTCGCCTCGAATTTATGAGTCTCATGTTGGCATGTCGAGCCAAGAGCCCAAAGTAGCCACCTACCGAGAGTATGCTGAACAGGTTCTGCCAAGGGTAAAAGCTTTGGGGTACAATACTATCCAGCTCATGGCCATCATGGAACATGCATACTACGCTTCCTTCGGGTACCATGTGACGAACCCGTTCGCTGTGAGCTCGCGATCAGGCACACCTGAGGACCTCAAGTATCTCGTGGACACAGCCCATGGTATGGGGATAAGCGTGCTCATGGATGTCGTGCACAGTCATGCATCGAGAAATACTGATGATGGGATCGCTGGCTTCGATTTTGGGCAGAAAGAGGAAGACAACTACTTCCTGCTTGGGGAGCAAGGGTATCACTCACTATGGGATAGCAAGCTTTACAACTTTGGCAACTGGGAAGTTCGAAGGTACCTACTCTCCAATCTCAGGTGGTGGATGGAAGAGTACCAGTTCGATGGCTTCAGGTTTGATGGAATTACAAGCATGCTGTACCACCACCACGGGATCAACGTGGGATTCTCTGGTAATTACGAGGAGTACTTTGGAATGAACACCAATTTGGATGCTTGTGTCTACTTAATGTTGGCCAATGACATGTTGCACAACCTTTACCCAGACTGTACCACCATTGCTGAGGATGTGTCCGGAATGCCAACCTTGTGCCGCCCTGTTCACGAAGGTGGACTGGGATTTGATTATCGACTTGCGATGGCTATTCCTGACAAATGGATTCAACTTCTCAAACACGTGCGCGACGAGAATTGGAGTATGTTAGATATTGTTACGACACTTTGCAATCGTAGGTACACCGAAAAGTGCATTGCCTATGCAGAAAGCCACGATCAAGCGCTTGTCGGGGACAAGACAATGGCCATGTGGCTCATGGATGCTGAAATGTATACAGGGATGTCTGTCTTTAATGAAGCCTCACCAGTCGTGGACCGAGGATTGAGTTTACACAAGATGATACGGATGGTAACCATGGCATTCGGGGGTGATGGATACCTCACTTTCATGGGGAATGAATTTGGTCACCCAGAGTGGATAGACTTTCCAAGAGAAGGAAACGGCTGGAGCCACCAGCATGCTCGCCGCCAGTACAACTTGGTGGATGATCCGAACCTGCGCTATAAGTTTCTGAACGGTTGGGACCGGGCAATGCAAGAACTTGAAGATCGATATGGATTTTTGAGCTCTTCCCATCAAATAATATCCTCCCATGACGAGAAAGACAAAGTCATCATCGGGGAAAGGGGCGAACTCTTGTTTGTCTTTAACTTTCATATTAGCAACTCTTACATGGATTATAAAGTGGGAGTGGGTGAGCCAGGAAAGTGGCGTTTGGTCCTGGACAGTGATGCATGGGATTTTGGTGGACATGGACGCATTCCACATGATTGTGACTACTTTACTCAGCCTGAGGGTGTGCCTGGAAAGGCAGAGACGAACTTCAATGACAGACCTTGCTCTCTCACCCTCCCTCTTGCAACTCGAAGCGTGCAAGTGTACGCTAGGGTTCCTGAGGAGAATGCTAGTGTGGAACCAGCGGTTGGCCCAGAGCCATGACCCTGAAATCGCCCTAGATCCTAGAGATGGATGGTATTTCCTGCTTTGGCCTTCAGCATACCTCCAGTTCACTCTTCGCGTAAAACGCTTGTGAATGTTGCATGATGCATGTCCTCCCTTTGCAAAACAAAATGAACTCCCTGCATGTCAGGTCAACTTAAACTATTCGCTGCTCCTTGTATTTGCCTGTTTGCCCTTTCACTTGGTAGCTGAGAAGCACCAAGAAAATTCAGTTTTCTTGGCAAGCATCCACGAGCCGCTCCAAGTAGGAGATCAGAAGCTTGGCCCACTATCAAACCGGTTTGTATGAGCAAGAGTGAGGCGCAAAAAATGCAATTTTTCCGAATCCCTCAACCTAGGGTGTCGGCGATGCTTTACGTAATGTTTGAGGATGTATGTAGTCCCAAAGATGAAGCAAGTCTCCAAACAACGCATGGTCCATCCAAATATTGGAAGCGATTGGCGGAAGGGACGCCCAATGAGATTATGGTATGGTTTCCCATTCGACAACTTGCGCCTGCTCGGTTGCAAGCTCACTCTAGCAATCAAGATAACGTGCTTGCATTCTATTGACACGATTGCCTCACAAGCATGAATACTCATGAACCATACTTTTATTTTCCCCGACTAGATAAAGGAGTATCCTTATGCCTGCGTTATGGGCTTTGGCTAGTTGTAGCCAATGCATGACCAACATCAATCCCACGGATAAGAATTTCAAAGTACGAAGCCCGTAGTTTGCTCAACAATTGGGATGTCCACGATAGGCCTCTTCTTCATACACGTGTATTGTTTACCAACCATCTCAATTTTTTGAAGCCATGGCCCAGTTGCTACGCAAGCTCTCCGTATGCCGTTAACCTTATCTATGTAGCTCGCCTTCGCCTGCCTCACTGTGCTTGGCCGTGGCATGGATGTATCGGCCACGTGTGAGAATTGGGCTTTGTTAAATCTGCTAGTCAAGAGTAAAACGTAGACCTTCATCCATAGGGATTTCTTCTCTCTTGCGAACCATGCAGAGTTTGTGCATTGCCACGATCGCTCCGAACGAGACGGTTCTAGTTGCCCCGATCCCACGGCTGTACGATTCGGAATTGGATCCTTGATGTGGATGTTGGTGCGCATACGTGTACACTCTCCAAGCCACCAATCAGGACACTCCCACCACCACTTTCGACCTCCCTCGGTGCCATCCGTCGGGCCTGTCTTGGGTTCAGATCGATCCGTTTGAAAGGGAACCCCATCCGTTGACCGAGGACACAGTAGGAACATTCCTGGGTGGTTCGGTGGCGCCTTGTGAACCCAAGTTCGCCAACCCGTACGTGCTCACCATCACTCGTGCTTGTTGGACGCACTTCCGAGGTGCTTGGACGCAGAGAGGAGGCACAAAAGAGGGACGAGGAGGAGCGAAGGAATCGGTGGGAATCCAGACAGGCATCCTCGTGATCGACGGGAAGATCGAAGGAATAGACTCGATTCGGCTGACGTCCACGCCAGATGTGGACGGCGCAGCAGGTGCGTGTGAAGGTGGGACGAAAGGTCGCGTGTCGCAGTGCCTCGAATAACGAACGCGATGGCAGGAGTTCCACGCGGGCGAAGGATCCGTCCATGGATAGGTCGATGATAAAGGATATGGAGAACAGGTGGGCTCAGCGTAGCCTGCAGTGCCTGTTCGGATTTGCGTCAGCGGTTCTCCTCCAGCTGGGGACGTCGCCTCAGTCTGCTGTTGCAGAAGACGAACTAGCGGATGCAATATCTTCCGGTAGATCTTCAGTGGACGCGCAGTGCTTTGCCAACGAATGTAGGCCCCAACTGGAAGCATGCTTCTCGGACAAAAGATGCATCAAAGGGGCCGTCTGCACCGCCAAGTGTGCAGGAGACACACTTTGTGTGCAGGGTTGCTTCGGTAAGTATGGAGACAGGTTGCTTGATGATTTCTTCCAGTGCACCTTGCAAGATAAGAAGTGCTTAAAATTTGATCTGGGAGGGAGGGTCATCACGGCAGGACCAGATTCGCTTGAAGCTGCCCCCGTCCCACCCGCACCGATTGTGCAAGGCTTCGATCCGTCGTCGTTGGAGGGACGCTGGTACAAGGTACTTGGTTGGAACCCATTGTATGATTGCTTTGACTGCCAACAAAACACATTCAATAAGATGGCAGATCGTGACAAGCTGGGGGTGGAAGTGTTTTTCCAAATTGCCATACCTGACAACGCAAAGAATGCGACCAGTGTCGACTATAAAACTAAGGAAACAACAGAGGAGTTGGTGTTTGACCCAGTAGGATCACCAAGAACGGCCAGTACACAGGGCGAGCTGTTTGGGATCTCGTTTTGGGAGAACTGGTATGTGATTGGGGAAAATAAGGAAGACGAGCCAGAGTACAAGTTCATTTATTATAATGGCCACACGATTCAGAATTCTTACGAAGGAGCGTTCGTATACGCAAGGACACCAACTGTGCCAGATGGCATCCTAAAGTCTTTCTATACCAAGGCAGCGGAAGCTGGAATGGACCCTTCCACATTCTGTAGGATTCGGAATCAGTGTTTTGCTTCCGGCAAAAAAGACTTTATTGCAAGGTCAACGGGTGTTTTTGAAGACATCCAGGATCTGCTGGAAGACCCCAAAACTAGAGGTAGGTGGCTGATAAGCCAGCAGGAAAAGATCGGTTGTTTGAATATACCATGAACCAAATAAGGGAAGGGGCCCATTGCTCCTTGTTAATTGGTCTGTAATTCTTTATTACTGTCGAGATTTCTCAGCCTCTCAAATATCACCTGTGGGTCTTTCACCCAGCCTCCTTCGAGTGGATCCGAAAGGAAAGCAGGCGAGGTCTTTCCCAAACTCATCTTCCCATCAACGATCTCATGCTCCACTTCATCCAATGTCTTTCTGAATTCTTCGGCAAACTTGTTGCCAAAATTGATGATAGCCAGTGCAGTGTACAGGGGCCTGCCAATGTTCCCACCTATGTCCGCCCAATGGATGACCACGAGGCGTGTCCTGTTTTCAGCGATCTCTTCTGCTTTCACTGCATATAGGAACGGTACTCGGAACACCCTTTCACTTCCCAACCATTTGTTGTCGACCAATGATTGGTTAGGGAGGGATGGGTGTTCGACGGATTTGGAGACCAACATCATCTTTTCCTTGTCCACGAAGTCAAGCGTGACATAATCTCGCGGAGCCAAGGTTTGGAAAACCCCGAACGCCAAAGGATCATAGGTGTGGATCGCTTGCAGCCACTCATACTTGCTTGTCTCGAACGTTTCCACGGAACGAAGGCTGGTGGTGTACGGATCGACCACACTGGTGTAGTTGAGCTTCACGTACAGATCCATCACGTGATCCGCGGGCAGGTCGTACTCGATGGTGTGTTTGATGGCGACTTGGTCTGTATTGTGTACTGGTCTTGTGTACGCTTTCACGCCTTCATTTGTTGTCCTCAGCACCCAGGCATCGTCGTCTCGGCATAACGCCTCGGCGTTTTCTTGGGCTTGAACGGCATACTCCTCCACCCGGTTCCGATCGCTCCGTTCGATCACGAGAGACGGCAGGAGCCGTATGCAATCTTCGTCTCCACCATCCACGTACGGACACCTCTTCCTACGCAGCTTCTTCTCGCTTCCTGTGCCGAGCTCCAGGAACCCTTCTGGTTCGAATCCTTGCACGAGCGGCACCTGCAGCGGCGCATACCGCGCGGCGAACCGCGCGACTTCTCCCAGGACTTCCAGTGGCTCTGCACGGACCCTCACGTCCCTCGTTCGGACCCCTCGGCCTCGTCCACGCGTCGTCGCGTCCGTGCGAAGCGCTTGCATCGCGCCACTCGAGGTTCCTCTTTCCTGGACCTCTCTGAGCCACACGTTGGGGACCTGATCCAAGGGATGGTGTTAACCCGTGGCTTAACCTCGAGGCTGGGAGGGGGAGTGGGGACAGGAGATGGATCCATGGCGGTGGAGAGGGGGAGCTGGTCGCGCCGTTCCAGGCGTTGGACGAAGGAACGGGAGCGGTGGATCGGATCCGAGGTGGCACGTGGATGGAAAGCGATTCGTGAGGATGCGAGGAAGGGCGTCAGGCGACCTGGCGTCGATCCTCCAGGCCGACCTCGACTCATCGGTTGGACGTGATGCACCCTTTTCGTCCCATGCGACGGTGGCTTCTTCGACGTCCCACGAGCCTGCCACGCCTCGCCAAGCCATGGCACGTGTCTTCCATTCCACACCCACCACCGAGACGGTTTGCCCACCTGGGTGGTGGAGGTTCGTTGTCGGTTTCCCCCCCCCCTGCCTCCCCCGAAGCCATCCTCACAGAGATCTCGATATCTCTTCCCTAGATCTCGATCTCTCGTCCCATGGGTCCATGGGGTCCGCCTCGTCGTATCCCCGAAACGTGCGCCGATTGGTCCTCCCCATCCCTTCCACCAATGGGCACGTCCCCAACCCCCATCGAAACCATTTCCCGAGAACTCGATCAAAATGGGAAAGATCGCGATGGGGGAGGAAAAGGTATCGATCGGTTCGGATCTCGGAGGCACGAGGCGCGCGTGTCCGAGGCGCGCGCTCCTCAGAAACGATGGCGCCTAGACTCGCGAACGCGAACGTGGTGGCGAGCGCGGGATCCGCACCCCGCGCTCGTGCTTCCCGATGCCCACTCGCACCGATCCTGCGAGGAACGGACGACGCGCGCGGACTGGTGGCCGGTCCAGGCGCCGAAGCGCTCTTCGACCGAGACGTCGCGTTCCGAAGATTGCAAGAACGAGCGCCTGGATTCAGGTCTCGAGTCTTCGTGCAAGACTGGACGTTTCTCACCGGAAAGAAGGTGCTCCAATGGCTCGGCGAAGTCGAAGAAGACACCCTGCCCAATTACCCGCAGTCGTTCCGAGACATGGTGGGACCCAAAGCGGCGCTGGTCTCCTCTGGAGCGTGGCACAAGCACATGTACAAGGTGATCTCCGCCGGGCTCACCGTGAAACAAGAGGACATCGATCACTTCCACGTCATCTGCAAGGAGGCGCTGGAAGAAATGACCAGAACGAGCGAGCAGGAAGGATGTGTGCTCGCTGAACCCATCATGAGAAAATTGACGTACAAGGCGGTGGTGGCAAAGGTGTTTGGAAAGCACAGCGATTTCGAAGACTACTTTGAAGAACTGCTTGCTGTGACCGACGGAATGATTTCCATCTTCCCCTTTGAGAAGTACCTACCCTGGTGTGCGTACTACAAAGGCGTACAGGCGAGGAAAAAACTGGCACTTGGGATCCAGAAAGTCATCGACAGAGTGAGGAATACCCAGGTCCCGTCCGACTTGGAAGGCAATAACGATATCATTTCCACTCTGGTATTCGGAGTGGATGAAGTAGGACTACCGCTTACAGACAGTGCCATTGTAGACAATGTGATTGCTCTGCTCATCGGAGGATTCGACAACACGTTCTCCACGATGGGGTGGCTGTTTTTCACACTCGCGGAAGAGGAGGAGTGGTTGAACAAGCTTGCTACAGAGTTCAGCAACAGTAGCAAAGGGGATGCAGCGCCTAGAAGGGGAGATGTTGCAAACTGGAAAGTAGGCGACATGGTTTCAAAGGAGGTGCTTAGAATGCACTCTGCGGTAGGAGCGCTCTTCCGGAAAGCAGGCAAAGACCTCAAATTTAATGGTTGGTCGATTCCGAAGGGATCGCCAATGTACATCTCTTCCAGAGGGGCTCACCTGCTGGACAATGAACACGGAGATGGCTTCCATCCAGAGAGATTCGACCCAGTCCTCAATGCAGGATCAGACCCGGCTTACTTCCCATTCGGGAATGGTCCGAGGATTTGCTCAGGTCGCCACATTGTGTATTTTTTGATGAAGATGATGCTCTTCAATGCCGTACCCAACTACCGATGGAAAATTGTGGAAATGGGCGAGTTCAGAAAATTCCCCATCCCTTCTTACCCGTATCTAAAGATAAAGATGGTTCGAGCCGATCTGAAACAGATGGGCAGTGTTGATCAAGAGCTGGCACGCATCTAAACACCGCTAGCAATTGATTAACACCTCAATTCGGTTATCCAATGAATTTTTGCATGCTTGATTCCGTTCAAATTATCCTATGCTGCATATGAAGGGGCAAGTCGTTCTTCTTGGTCAAACTGTTTGGCCCTCCTTGCCCTAAAATTTGCAATTGCCGATGTGTATTGAGATTCACGTAGATGAGTGGTCGCTGCCCTCCAGTCCCAATTTCGTACTTCCTCCCGTGCTTCAAACCCCACCCTCTCCCTCAGCTCTTCGGACTCGAGCAGACTTTCTATATATTTGGCTGCCGCCTTTGTGTCACCCGACTCGTAAAGAAAGCCCACCTCTTCATTCCTTGTGACAATGTCAGGTATACCCCCAGCCTTTACAGCTACAACTGGGACCCCCGCTGCCATTGCCTCGAGAACAACAAACCCTAGCGTTTCAGACTCTGAGGGCATGACAAACACGTCACCAGACGCGTACGCAGCACTCAGTTCCTGCCCTTTCAGCATGCCTATAAAATGGACCCATTTGCAATTCGCGAAGTGCCCCTCCAGTTCCTGGCGGTAGGGGCCATCACCAACGAAAGCCAATTGGGCATCAGGATGCTTTTTCCTCACTTCCTGCATTATTCTTTTCAAATACTTCAGGTTCTTCTCTGCACCTAGACGGCCAACATGCACAAGACATGGTGCCTTCGGCATTCCGCCAGTCAACCTTTGGCGCATGTCCTCGCACTTGTGCTTGGGGTGGAAGATCTCTGAATCTACCCCACGCAACCAAACCTCCAGTGCGTGCACGGCAGCTACACCGGCATGTGCCAGTTCTTCTGCCATGGCCTTTGAAGTAGTAAGTGTGAGGTCGGCCGCCTTGTGCACAAACCTGAGCAACGCCCACGCCGGTTTCACCAGCCAAGAGAACGTGTAGTCTGGGATGTACTTGGGTAGGTGCGTGTGATATGAGAGCACCAGTGGTACAGCCAGCATCTTGGCAAAAAGCATTGCTGCAAAAACCATCACACCTGGCGACGATGCATGGATGATATCGGGCTTGAATTCCTTCAGTGCGTAGTACACCCTTGGGCTGAGCGGCAGCGAAAGTGGCAGGACAGGATACCAGGGCAGCCGGAACGCCCTAGTTGGCACGACCTTGGCCCCAAAGTACTCCTCGGGTTCCGGCGTGTTGCTGTCTTCCGGCACCACGGCCATGACGTCGTCCCCTGCTTCCCGCAAGAACCGGATAGCGTTGCAGAACCGGTTCTTGTATCCGCAGATGTAGGTGAACGGGGAAGGCTCCACGAAAAGTGCAACCTTACGAGATGGCACTTTCGGCTGCGGCGATGCGGTTGAGATTCCGTCCTCGGCCAAGCACCTCGCGACTTTCGCACTCGAGCGTGTGCGTCCTTGTTGCTTCGTCCCGGCTGCACGATTCGATCCTTTCGGAGCGATCCACCGCTCGTGTGCATTACCTGCACATCTCACGCTGGTCGTTGGGCCTTTGCACGTGCACGACGCCATCTCTCGTGGCGTGGAAGCGCCTCTGGCGCAGGCAGGAGGCACGTGTGCGCGCGCCTTGGCGCGCGTTGGTCGCCTGTTCGGCTACGTTCTTCGTCCAAGAAGAAGGGTGTCGATTGGTGGATTCCAAAGGAAGAATTTACCAGTTTGATCGGAACGATTGGAACGGATCGATCGGAGGCATCTCGGTGGATCCCCGGGTAAGATTCCGGATCCACTTCCTCTGCGGCACATGAAGTAAATTCGACGGAGACGTCGGACGGGGCTCCGTCACGTTGGGTGGGAAACGACGCGATGCGAAGAGAAGAACGTCTGGTTCACATGGTCCGGTCCGTCTGGGATGGACGTCTCACCGTGCGAAGCGCGTTGGTGCGACACCGTCGAATTGACGCCGTTTCCACTCGAAGCATGAATATGCCTCCGCGGATCGCATCTTCCACGGCATCTGTGTGCCACCACAAGGAGAGCTGACGTGACGGAAGCGTGCTTTCGGTGTGTACCAAAGGGCAGCGGTGCGGACCCTGGGATGCGGCAGGCCAGGAGCGGGACACCAGTCCGCATTGTTCCGAAGGGGGAAAGGTAGTCCTCGTGGTCTCACGTGATCCTGACCACGAAGATCAGCAGGAACACCAGACCCACGATGAGCAGGATCAGGAAGCACATGGTCTTGAAGCCTCCCGATCTCTTCATGATGTAGGCAATGCGCTTCTGCAGCGTTTTGACGTTCCGGTGGGTGTAGTCCAGGTCCTCGTCGAGGTCCTCCAGGAGGCGCTGGTGCAAGCTCAGCTCGTCGTTGATGGTCAAAGCTACGTGCTTGATTCCGGACACGTCGCGAGACATGCTTTCGATGTTCCCGTCCTGGTCCCGCATGATCGTGTCTTGCAATTGCAAGATCTCTCCGGTCTCCAAGTTGGCCGTCCTCTCCGTCTCCCTCGGTGCTCCCTGCGGTCGCGGATCTCCCGACGTCGCCTTCTTTCCCGCCTGGCCGAGCAGGTCGGTCATGTTCGCGCGTTTCGCGTTCAGGACGGCGACGAGCTGCTTCCTTCGCTGCACTTCTTGGTCCGTGGCCTTCCCGCCTTCCTCCACCGTCCTGTTCAACGCGTCGATCTTCTTCTGGAGCGCACCGAGCTTCCTCCTGGCGACCGCAGCCAGCCTCGCCGCGTCCACCCCGCGTTTGGCGAGTTCGCTTCTTTCTTGGATGCATTCCATCGCCTCTCCTGCCTCCAGCTCCGCGTCCTCGTGCAGACGCAGCCATTCCGAGCCGGTGTCTTTGCGCGCGTTCGCCATCGCTCCCACCGCGCTCGTCCCGGACCTTCGGGTTGACTCCCGGGTTCACCCCCTTTCTCTCGGTTCGCCCATGGGAGGCACCCCGGTTCAATCGGGATGGTTCAATCGGATCCATCCCGTTTGGAGAAGATACTCCCAGCCATGGTCGAGGGGACGTTCGCCGTCCGGGAAGGGATCGATGGGACTCGGGATGACCTCGGTGCGGAACATAGGAGAGGTCGGCAGCATGAAGTGCGTGGGACACGGTAGCACTGGCTCGTCCGGATGGACGGGTTCCAGTGGAAGGTCAGAAGGGACGGGTAGAGAGAACAGGGTGGACGCTCGCTGCTGTGTTGGACTCTTGCGATTGCGAGGGATGGGAAGAGCACGTCGAATGGAACCTTCGGTACGCACGCGGTCCAACCCAGAACCCGGTGTTGTGACTCGCACGCTCGTGAGTTGAACTGCAGCACCAGGTAGCGAATTGCCGGTGAGAATGATCCATCTCCCTCACCCAACACCCACCGAGAAAGGTTGTTCGGTCCACACCCCGTCGGCTCCATCCTGGCCCCAGGAGAGTTTCTTCTCGGCCGAGGAGGGGTACGTACGTGTCGTCTTCGGTGGTCGGTGGAGACGCGCCATTCGTCGGCTCTTTGCTTCGGGAAGAGGCGGCGGTCGGTCGCGAAGACGATGGAAGGCACGCCCGAGAGCGAGTATCTGATGGGAAACGTGCTCAACGGGAAGCTGGTGGCCGACCAGATCCGGAAGGAGATCGCGGAGGAGGTGGCCGACCTGAAGCGCACCTATGGGAAGGTGCCTGGCCTGGCCGTGGTCATCGTGGGCGAAAGGAAGGATTCGCAGACCTACGTGAGGATGAAGCGGAAAGCGTGTGCAGAGGTGGGCATGGCGTCGATTTCGGAAGACCTGCCGGAAACCATCACCGAGGAAGAGCTCATCCAGAAGGTGCGGAAGCTCAACGCCAACCCCGCCGTACACGGCATCCTCGTCCAGCTGCCACTGCCCAGGCACATCGACGAAGAGAAGGTGGTGTCGGAAATCAGCATCCAGAAGGACGTGGATGGCTTCCATCCCATCAACACAGGGACCTTGTCCATGAAAGGGAGGGATCCACTGTTCACGCCGTGCACGCCCATGGGTTGCATCGAGCTCCTCAGACGGTGCAAGGTGCCCATGGCCGGCAAGCAAGCCGTGGTCATCGGTCGCTCCAACATCGTGGGCATGCCGGCGGCCATGCTGCTGGTGAAGGAGGACGCCACCGTCACCATCTGTCATTCCAAGACCAAGTACATGGATCGAGTCGTGAAGGAAGCCGACATCGTCATTGCCGGTGCAGGTTCGCCTCGCCTGGTGAAGAAGCACTGGGTGAAGCCGGGCGCGGCGGTGATCGACGTGGGCACGAACGCCGTGGAAGACGCCACGAAGAAATCGGGATACAGGCTAGTGGGAGACGTAGATTTCGAAGGCGTGAAGGAAGTGGCGGGCGTCCTCACGCCGGTCCCTGGCGGCGTGGGTCCCATGACCATCGCCATGTTGCTGAAGAACACCTTGGAGAGCGGACGGAGGTCCATGGCCACGTCTTCGTCCACGAAGCGAACGACGGAGTTTTCCTTGGTGGCGGCCTTGGGCTGCGCTTTGGTGTTCACCATGTGCACGGCCAAGGCGTGGCAGCGTTGGAAGGATCGTCCCTGATCTTCGTTCATTCGCCTCCAACCACGTGTCGGGTTCCTACGTTCTTCTCCGCTACGTCCACGAGCTGGCAGCAACGCAAGACTTCCGCGAGGCGTTCTGGCGAGCGGAGGTACAGGTATCCCACCAAGGCTTCCAGGCCTGTGGCTTGTGCATACACGTTTCCGCGATCCCGCAATCGTTCCGGCACCTTGCCCACACCGTTGCGACCCCATCGCATCACGCGCATTTCCACGTCGGTGAGGCAACCTTCGCGCGCCAGTTTCTCCGCACAGGCGGCCTGGGACTCGGCACGGACCGCGTCCTGGACCGCTTGGACGTAGTTGG
Source organism: Picocystis sp. L7 (assembly GCA_020975725.1). Lineage (NCBI taxonomy): Eukaryota > Viridiplantae > Chlorophyta > Picocystophyceae > Picocystales > Picocystaceae > Picocystis > Picocystis sp. L7. The sequence continues at coordinate 1,170,366 of QXJR01000003.1, forward strand.
ACGTGCGCTTGGCCGGGTTCAGGTGCCGCTCGCGCGCGTGGAGCTCCCAGACGCCGTCGCCGAGGAAGGCCAGCGTCGCCGGCGAGTGGATGGCGCGCGGATCCGCGGCTTCCACGCTCCTGCCGGCGTTCGAAGACGCGTACGGCGGCCTGGTGGTGGACCAGGCGCGCCTGCCGCGGGACGCAGAGGCGTTCGCGAACGCGCTGCGTCGCTCCATGCGCGCCTGGCGCGCGTCGGGAAAGCGAGGCGTGTGGCTGTCGCTGCCGACGAACCGCGTGCGACTGGTCGCGCCGGCCGTGGAGCAAGGATTCGCCTTCCACCACGCCGAAGAGACGCACGTGATGCTGGCCGCCTGGCTGCCCAAAGACCAGCCCAACACGCTGCCGCCCAACGCGTCCCACCAAGTCGGCGTCGGCGGCGTCGTCACCAATGGACGTGGCGAACTGCTCGTGGTGCAGGAGAAGCACGGACCGCTCCGTGGAAAAGGGATCTGGAAGATACCCACCGGACTCGCCGAACCAGGAGAAGAAGTGGCCGATGCAGCCGTGCGAGAAGTGCAAGAAGAGACAGGCATACGGACCGCGTTCCACAAACTCGTCGCGTTCCGACAGTCCCACGGACTGGCCTTCGGGAAGAGCGACCTCTTCTTCATCTGCGCACTCGAAGCGATCGAAGGACAGGACATCGTGGTGCAGGAGAAAGAAATCGAACGGGCCAGGTGGATGCCGGTGGATGAATACGTCCAGCAGGAATTCTTCCGACGCGGAGCCTTGCACCGGAAGATGAATCAAGTGATCGAGGACGTGGTGAAGAACGGAGCCCATCATGGGTTCGAAGGACGTCCTTTCGAAACGTCGCGACCGGGACAGTGCCAGTACCTCTACTACCCGTCCAGCTTCTCCTGCATCGCCCAAGAGGAACCGGAAGACGGGAACGTCGATCCATTGGGCGACGACGTGGACAAGAGGGGAAAAACCCACGCAGAACGGACCGAATGAATCCACCTGCAGCTCACAAAAACCTACTGTACTACCTTATTTGGTGCTTCGAACGGACGGACGATGGTGCCACGCCGATGCGATCGCCAACCTCCCCCTCTGGCAAACCTCACGCGCGACGCCCGACCACGAAGGAAGACGGACCATCACCGCGCTCCGTCGTTGGGGATCGGATCGCACCCATTCGATCATTTGGTACAGGAGAATCCTTTGCACGCTGCAAGGAAGATGACGAAAGCGAGGAGCAGGAGAGCAGCGATGATCACGAGGGTGAGCTTCATGTTTTGGCACCACAAGGCCCTGCGTAGCTTCCGTCCCTTGTTTCTGAACTGCATGGCGTGGTCTCTCATGCTATCCGACTTGATCATCACGTCCTCCAGCTTTTCTCCTCTCTGCAACACCTTATCTATGTTCATGACCATGACGTTCTTCGTGTCTTCTATCTGGCTCTTCACTTGTGTGATCTTGTTGTTTCCCCCATCGTAGACCTTCTCCATTTCGACCTTGATGTGCTGGGAGAACTTCTTGAAAGGTCCTGCGTTTTCTTCCGGTCCCATGATCTGTTCGGTGCTGTACTGTCTGTGGAACTGTTCCTTGAGCTTCCCGAGGAACAGCATGGCGGCGTTCGCCGTGAAGTCGGCGGCAGCGATGCACCCGAAGCACACGGAATCGCTCAGGAGCACGTACGCCACCCTCCTGGAGTCCAGGTTGAAGTTGAACTGCCCGCTTTCGCCGCGCAGCTTGGTCATCATGGCCACGGCCGTTTTTCGGAGGTTCTCCAGCGGCGGTGCGGCGGTCATCCCTCCGAGCGGCACGCTGGAGGACGCCATCGGGGATCCCGTGACGTGGTCCGCCCACACGGTCCTCCCTTTGCCCACGAACGCGTAGATCACGCTCGCCATCGCCGGCGTGCTGCGCGCGTGCCTCGCGAAACGCCAATCGACACCTGCTGCTTCCTACGAAGGACTCGAACCAGAGACCCCCCAGGTTAACCCGTGCAAAAACTCGGGGGGACGCGAACCGTCCCCATCGATACCTTTTCGTCCGTTCTTGGGGCGCGGAGGGGGGCGGGACGGGGCGTCATCGAGATCTCGTTCGAAAGCGTTCGATATCTCCGGGGTGGGGGGGGGGAGGAGGTCGAGGGAGGTCGTTCGAGCGGTCGAAGGAGGACGATGGCGCCACGCGGGATGGCCTTGGACGACGAAGCGCGCGACGATCTGGAGGTGGAACGGGTGGCGTCCAACGAAGAAGAGGAGAGCGGGAGCGAAGAGAGCGTCCACGAGGATGCAGGGACGGAAACGACCAAGGAAAAGACCTCCCGCTGGAAGAAGAAGAAGCACAAACGAAAGGAATCCAAGGGATCCGACCTGTCGCCCAGGCATTCCTTCCAGCTGGACTGGACGAAACCGATGAAGAGAAGCAGCATGGTGCTGAGGAAAGCGTACCGAGGCCTGCACCACAAGTTCGCGGAGTTTGGACACGTACCCGCCGAGAAACAGCTGCAGGCCGTGGAGAGTCTGCGGTTCATGCTGGCCAGCGAAGGACTCCTTCGCATGGAATATGACGAGTACGCGTTGCATCGGTTTTTGAGGGCCAGGCAATTCAACGTCGAAAAAGCACTGGAGATGATCAAAAAGAACATTCGCTGGCGAGAGGAGAACCAAGTGGAGCATATCGTGAGTACGTTTCGATTCGAGGAGGAACAAGCGTTCCTCCGTGTGTACCCACAGGGTTATTACAAGACCGACAAGCAAGGGAGGCCCATCTACTACCAGAAGTTGGGAGGGGTGACCTGGAAGAAGCTGACGGCCGTCACCACAGTGGAACGCTTCCTCAAGTACCACATAAGGGAGTACGAGAAGCTGGTGCGGTACAAATTCCCGGCCTGTTCCATGCGCTCTGGAAGGCACATCGACCAAACTTTGACCATCTTGGATTTGCGGGACGTGCTCGTCTCGCAGTTCAACTCGGACGCGAGGAACCTCCTCAAGAACATCGCTGCCATCGACTCCGACAACTACCCGGAGATGATGGGCAGGATGGTCATCATCAACGCTCCCACATCCTTCAAAATGGTTTATGCGGTCGTAAAGACGTTCATCGACAAGCGTACCGCCAGCAAAATTGAGATTTACGGTTCCAAGTACCAGCAGAGATTACTTGAACTTGTGGACATCAATAATTTGCCGAGGGAACTGGGAGGGACATCGACCGAGGCGTTGCTGAGCAATCCCGGTCCGTGGGAAACTGCCTTACAACGCACAAGGTCGGATGCATCCGCCCTCTTTACTGCTGCACACAGGGAGGCAGATGCTGCGGAACCCTTGTACGCAATGCACCCTTTCCCAGAGCGCCACGAAAGTTTTGTGGAAGAGGAGCCTGCCGCTGCATCGATGCCGGAGCTATCCCTGCTGGATCGTTTGGAGGACATGGAAAGTAGTGTAGCAGACAGTTACGGGACTTATCGCTCACGCATCAAGGAACTCGCCAAAGAGAAGCAAACCTTCTCTGCAGAGCCTCAAGAGTGGTTGTCACAACAGGGATCTCTTCTATTCAGAATCCAAAAGGTGGAACAACACGTCCGAATAATTCGAGAAGTCCAGGAGCGGATGGAGAAGCAGGCAGCCCAGCGTGCCAATCGTTGCGGCTGGCTTTGCTTCTCTCCTTGAGCCATTCCATCCCCCAGTTCTTCCCCTTCATTGATTCTGATCGCAGCTGCTGTTCCCATCGCACGCACAGGTTGCACCCCTCCTTATCGTTCTTCTCAAACGCGTTTCTCTGGGACACTCCTCACCAGTCCTGCTCCGTGTGGCGTCGGTTTGGGCTTCGCCTTCGCCATTCGTGGATGGCGTCGGACGCGCCTCTCGCGGTCTGTCCAGGGGACGTGCTGGGCGTGGACGCTTCCAAAGTGCGCGCAGGCAGAGGGACGAGCTTGCAGGACGGCTGCCTGGTGGCGTGCCTCCTCGGCGACGCGACAGTGGAAGGAAACGAAGCGAGTGTGCGTCCTTGGAACGGCGGCGCACGCGTGCCGAACGTGGGAGACGTGGTCACGGCTCGCGTGCGCAAAATCAACCGTCGACTAGCATCCTGCGACGTGCTCTGCGTGGGATCAGCGGCGCTTCGGGAGCGCTTCAGCGGGATCGTGCGCGTGCAGGACGTCCGCGCCACAGAGATCGACAAAGTGAACATGGTCGAGAGCTTCCGTCCAGGGGACGTCGTGCGCGCTGTGGTGCTGTCCATGGGTGATACGAGGTCGTACTATTTGTCCACGGCGCGGAACGATCTCGGCGTCATCTATGCGGAGAGCCGCGGTGGCGTGCGAATGGTGCCGAAGAGCTGGGAAGAGATGCAGTGTCCGAAGACCAAATTGGTCGAGAAACGCAAAGTGGCCAAGATTGCGATACATTTCGAATCAACCGCGCAGCAGGTGTGAAGAGCATGGCAGGTCCAACACTGCAACCCCAACAAGGGGTTGTTGCACGCCTGGATCATAGAATGTTCAGGGACGGGTAGTCACGCACCAGCTCGTCCCGCGTCAGAGCATCCCCCATTGCTTGCGGTTGCCAGAGCACTTCCACGGCCTGCAGTGAACTTGCACGCAAGGAACCGATCTTGGTCAAAGCTTCCTTGGTTTCGGCTAAATCCCTGCACCGGGGAAGCTTGAACTTGCCGTCCGCGGCCACCAGAATGGTCACCACAATGTACTCGTTGCTTATGCCTGGACTTCCAGTTCTGCCGACGCCCGACTTCCTTTGCCCTGCGATGTTGACCAGGGTTTCCTCCGTGAACTTCCCTCTTTCTTGCATGCTGAAGCTGTTGAAATAATCCTCGGCTTCCTCTGGTCCACGCACAACCATGGTGGCCGATCCACCATACACCATGTAGTCTGGATTGCGCATGAGTGCAAGCACAGTTTCTTCCAAGACGTACTTGAGTCCGCTGGGAGCGCTGGTGTCTGCTCTTGCTGCGATCCGATCCAAGTCCGGTTGCAGCTGCCTGGCCAGTCCCAGCAGTCCGATCTGGACCCTGGCCACCGTTATCCGATCGTCCAGGCTTTCGTCTAGCACGCCTCCTTGCGACGCTTCGTAGGCCACAAATGCGAGCATGCCCAGCAACATGAGCGTGAACAGGAGGCCACCACCGCCTCCACCTCCGTATCCATAACCGTAGCCATATCCGAAAGGCGAGAAGGGCACGAGCGGGAAGAATCCCCAAGCGAAGGTGCTGGTGGACGGCGTCGCGGTTCCCGTCCTCGAGGCGTGCTTTCCTGCGAGGCCCGTCGAGCGGCTGGAGGAGGACGTGTAGCTCGAGGAGGAAGGCTGGTGGCTCCTGGCGGAGTGGAAGGACCTCCCGCCCATCCTGCCGGAGCTCCTGGCCGCGTACGCCGCGTCCACAGGGTGCAAGGCCACCGCCAGCGCCAGTGCAGCTGCTCCCAACGGCTTCGCCACGGCCTTGATGCGCCTCACGACCTTCTCCGTCGTCGAACCTCCCGCCTCGACACGCACGTGGAGGCGCTTCCTCCCTCTCGAGGTCGTGGAACGTCCGAGAAGCTTCGGCATGCGCGTGGCCATCATCGTCGCGACGTCTTCTTTCGAGCCCGAGACCGTCGGTCGAGGCTCCCATCCCTTCTCCCATCGGGACCATCGCCCGACGAGGATGCGTCTCAAGCAAGCCCGAGGGAGGACCCTCCGTACGAGGGAGTTTCTTCTCTCCTGGGGGCTTCTTCTAGGGGTCCGACAAGCCGAAGGGAAGACGCGAACCGTCGAGGAAGGAGGTCCCCCGTGGTGGACGATGCGATGTTAAGCGTAGGGTTTAGCGAGAAAAGGAGGAAGATTGACGCGCGCTGTAACGATTGCGCACGTTGCACGAATGCTGCCTCGGAGCGCGCTTCCGGATCCCAAGCTCGTCGACGTGGTGGATGACGAGTGGATGGAAGACGAGCTGCCGGACGACGGTGCGTGTCGGCGAGAAGGAGTCGATGGAAGGGTGAGGGAAGGAACTGACCTGGGAGAGAGGGACTCGTAGACGTGGTCCTGCCGGAAGGCGTCGCACCGCCCACTGACGAGCAAGAAGACGAAAGTGAGTGAAAGAACGATAGATTTCCAGTGGAACAGGACAAGAAAGGACGAATGGCTGACCCTCGCTCGGAATTAGCAGCAGGGCCGTTGAATCTGGACCCTAGCAAAGAGCGTTGGCAAGAATTGGGTGTGCCGGAGACGATCTAATTGGGAACCGCGAATATGCCGATAAAGGGGCACCGAACGATTCGATCGAAGTCACCGACCCATGCAAGCTTCGGAACAAATACGATATTGGGAAAAAATTGGAATAATCAATGCATTGGACCAGCTCTGACTGTCGACAACTGAGCACCACTGGCAACTGCAACGTGCATACCAGTTGTGTTTTTAATTAAATGAGGTCAAAGCGTAGTGCCCTGATGCAGTGCAACTAGGAGTTTGAATGGGCCCAGCAACTTCCTCTTGCATTTCCGGAATCACTTTCCGAAGAGTCCCTTCCTTCCCTTCTTCGTCTTTGCAGCAGCCCTTCCTTGGCCACGCAAGACCTTCTCTTGGATGGCGACCTCGTTACCCACGTATCCACTCACGTCCTTGGCCATAGCTTCGTTGAGGAACGCGCCAAGATCGCCTCCTCCACTAAGGTCGATTTTGGGAATCACCGTGAAAGCAGCAGCTCCGACGCTGACCAGGAGCAGTCCGCCAAGAAGAGGTGTGGCTGTGCTGAGGCTAGGTGCAGAAAGGCTCGATCCAGACGACACCTTCTTCGCCGGTTTTTCTTTTTTCTCCTTTGGGACCTTCTTCTCGTCTTGCAGCACCTTCCTGGTGGCGACCTTCTGGAGCTGGACGCCCGCCTCTGCAGCCGACGGCTGAAGCACGATGCTGGCCGCGAGCGCTGCCGCCAGGAGGCCGTTCTGCACGCGTCTGGTGGTAGGTGGCACCACCGCGCGATCCACAACCCTCCTGGGCGTGCTTTTGGCCGTCATGTGCGTCTTCATGGCCGTCGCCTTCGCCGCTGCCGTCGTCATGACGTCGACTTCGTCCCACGTAGGTGCACCGCCAAACCGTGCCTGGGTTCCCTTCTATCCCAATCAAGGCTTCTCCAATCCGTCCCCGATCCAATCCGCTTCTCCTGGGGAGCCGATCCCGGATACGTCTCCAACAACCGCTCCAGCCGAACGCTGCGGGGCATGCAGAGAAAGAGATCTCTTCTCAAGAAACAGGCCCACCAATCCGCGAATGCTAGCATGCTGCGCAGAGGAGGTTTGGATAAGGCCATGATCGAGTGGGAGGAAGCGCCCTTCCGGTGGGGGGTTTCGGACTAGGACAGGTGACAGTTGAGAATGGAACACCCAAAGTAGACCGATTTCGTTTCTAGTTCCCTCTGAGATGCATTCGAGCGATTTCACAAACGTCCGCTGTGCATTGGGTGGCTCAAATGGTTGTGGCCCAGGTCGTATGTGCAATGACGGGTTTACGTGCGATTCTAAAGAATCCCGAGGATGTCACACTTTTACATGCCTTTGCTCAGCTTCTTCAAAAATCCAGACCGACGATTGTGGTTGGCTGTGGTGCTCTTCTGTTTCTCTTTACGAGCGTGAGACACTGTTCGACGTGGAGGAGGCTGGTCTGCCCTCTCCCCAGGATCTGCCGTTGGAATGGAGAATTCCGCTTTATTCCCGCCGGGCCCAAGGCCATGGATTTGCATGGACTTAGTGGCCTCCTGCTGTGCTACGATTGCAGACGCCTGGCTCACGTCTTCCGCCATGATTTCCTCTGCACCTTCAACAGGACGGTGGTACACCTTCCCATCCTTTGCGTAAAATTTCTTCAGCCCCTTTGAGCTTGCTCCAGGCTGAACTTTGACAAACTCAGGAAGTTCGCCTTCTACGTCCTGCACCCCGACCTCGTTCAGTGCATCAAACGAGTCGTCGTATTCGTCCTCGTACTCCATTGCCTCGGCATACACCAAAATCCTGTCTTTCTCGAGGTCTTTCTTGTGGTCAAGTAGTCGAGCTGATTCATCCTCCACTCGTCTCTTGGGCTTCCAAATGAAGCCTTTTGTCCTTTTTTCACCATCCACGTCTGCAGGTGCAGTCAACGAAGAGTCCGCTTTAACAGCCTGCATTTTCTGTTTTCTGAGTAATTTTCTTGGCAACGATCCCTCTAGAATGTGCATGATGGCCTCGTCTGCTCTGTTTCCATACTCATCGAGGCATGCCTCTAGGAAGTCCTCGCTTTGATCAGGCAATGCCTGCTTCATCTGCCGAACCAGTGGATTCAGTGATAGCACCTGCTCTTGCTGTGCTTCGGTCACACCTAGCATGGTCATCAAATAACCATGTTGGATGTCGTCAAGGTTCAGAAGGTTTCGGGAACGAGCTTCAGCAATTTTATGTGACAAATCAAATCTCCTTTCCAAGTGATGAAGAGTGCTGCAATCGCTTCCTTCTGCTGCGGAGCACACTGCCATTAATGCAGCTATTAGCTTCTCTCCTTCCTCGATGGGATCTGGCTGCTCGGCGATACGCTCACTCAGGAAGGTTCCTCCCAAAAGAACAAAGAGTGACTTGACCAATGCGTTGTGCGTGTCCTGTGCTAGGTGTTTGATTCGACCAAAGGATCCCCCACGAATGATGGCTTCGTCGATTCTGCCAACGGTAGAAAAAAAATCTGTGCCTGTTGTTTTCAAAAGTATCTGTGCAAATTCCGGGGAAACAGTGGCAAGTGCAGCCAAGCTTTCTGCCATGTCCTGCAACTGCAATAAAACTCCTTCCACTTCTTGGGAGGTCGAGTCGTCTAGTAGGTGGTTCTCCAAGGAATCCGCTAGCAATAGTGCGTTCTCAATGCTGGTGGTTGCACATTCTGAAAACTCTGCGCTCAGTTCGGGTTGGATTATGAATGATGTGTGCACAACTTCTCTACACAAATATTCGTTCTCTTCCGCATAAATTGAGGCTATGTCGATGAGGTTGGCAGCCGACAGCATCTTTCTTTCTTCAAGGGTGGGCAACAGGTCGTCCAGGTATCGACACTGGGTGTACAGAGCGACTGTGCGGTAAAACACCATGAATATCCGTCGCGAGAGTTCTTGATCTTGCGACGCATAAGACAAGGCAGCAATTTCCGCGTCTGTGTTTGGCAAAGGATCGTACTGCCTCCTCCTGTGCTTGAGGTACGAAACCAACAGCGTGTGCAGTGCGTTGTTCTCCTTCATTTCTCGCACGAACTCCTCATCGCCGCGTCGAAGCAGCTCCGATAGGCTTTCGTTGTTCACCTCCATGGCCTTCCAGTGATCGGGAGAAGTGACCATGTTGTCGCTTGGCAAATAAGGCACGAACACGAGCGCATCTTGCATCCTGGCATCGGTTTCTGTCCCTCTGTCCTTGGTTCCCCCATGGATCCCCCTTGGAAAGAAATCGATAGCATCCCTCTCTCGTTTCGATAGCTTTCCAGGTTTGGGATCTCGGAGATCTCGATAAATAATCGATATCTTATCCCTAGGTCTCGACGTCTTGCCATCGATGCTTCGCTCCAGAGATCTCGATCAGAGGATCGAGATCGTATCGGTAGATCTCGATGCTTTTCGGACCCCTGAGAAAGGGGGGAACCAAGCGAAGCAAAGCGAACAGGATTGGAAATCGCGCCAATTCGAAACGTGCTTTGCTCGCGATGTCGCCTTCCGCCGAACGTGTCGCTTCGTTCCTGCTGGAACGCCACGAAGAAGAACTCAGACGCATGGTAGACGAGGAGGACGAGAACGCGCAGTACTCGCTGCAGGTGTCGTGAGTGAACGCAGGCCGGAAGTCCAAGACCACCACGGTCGAGCACGGATGCTGACGATTTGTTTCTCCGTCTCGCAGGTTCCTGTGCTTGTGTGGGTTTGATCCTATGATAGGCACGATGCTGTTGGAGGAACCGAAAAAAACGCTCAAACTCCTGGACGATGGTCTGGCGGAAGCACAGGACAAGGTACTGCAAGTGGACAGCCGAGCAAGAGACAACGTCCAGTCCTGTAGGAAGCCCTGGGCACGCGTGCGCGTACAAGGAATCCATTTTCCAGACGTCGAACGAATAGCTCCTGCAATTGGGAGCATTCGGTCCATTCATTGTGGACGGTTCTCCAGCGTGGCAGGTACCGTCATACGCACGGGTCTGGTCAAGATGCTGGAATCCCAGCAGCTGTTCCAGTGCACGAAATGCAAACACAAGTTCAGTGCCGAAGTGTCTCTAGAGATGGGTAAGATATCGTTACCAACCAAATGTCCATCTGACCGCCCGAATCCTTGCAAGGGAATCAGTTTCAAGGGTATCGAAGGCACACAGATACACAGGGATTACCAGGAAATAAAGATACAAGAGCGAAGCCAGGGGCTTTCGGTGAGCGCCGTCCCACGCTCGATCGTTGTAATCCTTGAAGACGACTTGGTCGACACTTGCAAGGCAGGGGATGATGTCATAGTGACTGGAACGGTAATGAGGCAGTGGAGACGAATGTTTCCTGGGGCTCGCTGTGATTTGGAACTTTCGATTCTGGCAAACAGCTTGCAAGTCAAGAACGAGCACAAATCGAAAGTAGAGGTGGAATCAGATACTGTCAAGCTATTTCAAGACTTTTGGCGGGCGCAGTGTGAAGCCAAACGCCCTCTCGCTGGCAGAAATACTATCCTTGCATCTATTTGCCCTCAGGTGTATGGTCTCTTCAGCGTTAAGTTGGCAGTGGCACTCATGCTCATTGGAGGGGTTCCGCGGACAGCTTCGAATGGTACACACATCCGGGGTGAAGTTCATTTGTTGCTGGTGGGGGACCCTGGGACAGGTAAATCACAGTTCCTCAAATATGCAGCCAAGCTCTCGCCAAGATCTGTTCTCACGACGGGTATGGGTAGCACAGCAGCAGGACTAACCGTGACGGCACAAAGAGATGGGGGTGAATGGGTTTTGGAGGCTGGGGCACTTGTTTTGGGAGATGGTGGCCTCTGCTGTATTGACGAGTTTGATGGTATCAGAGAAGCTGACAGGGCAACAATCCACGAGGCCATGGAACAACAGACCCTGAGTGTCGCCAAAGCCGGTTTGGTGACAACGTTGAACACCCGGACCACTGTGTTTGGTGTGACAAACCCGAAGGGAAATTACGATCCTTCTGAACCCTTATCTGTGAACACATCCCTCTCCGGCCCGTTGTTAAGTCGTTTCGACATTGTTTTGGTCCTACTTGATACCAAAAACCCCCAATGGGACAACGTTATTTCTGACCACATTCTTTCAAGTCATCATGATCTGTCAGGAAGCAAATGGAAGTCCTCTGGCAGCCCTGACGAATCAAGTCCGAAATGGACGATGGAACTACTCCAGAAGTATATTTGCCATGTCAAAGCATCTATCTTTCCTGTGATGACGGAGGAGGCAGAGCGAATTATCATGGGGTACTACCAGCTGTCTAGAAGGGAGGAATGCAGGAGTGCGGCGAGAACAACCATCAGGCTACTAGAAAGCTTGATCAGGCTGGCGGAGGCCCATGCAAGACTCATGTATCGCCACGAGGTGCTTCGAGTAGATGCGGTCACAGCGTGTGTACTTGTAGAGGCCTCGATGAACACCAACTCTTTCCTTGGTGACCTGAACGCTCTGCACTCGTCATTTCATGCTGCTCCAGATGCAGAATACTTGCAGCAAGAGCAGCGCATCCTGCGTCAGATCGAAATTGGCTTGGGTGGTGAGTTTTCCTTGTACACACAAGCCCCCACCCTCGGTGGCATTCGTGTGGCAGACGTCGGACGGTGAAATCGGAGTGCGTGCCACCATGCGCGACGAAGCTGCGCTGGCGTTGAAAAGCAGCTGGTTCGTCTTTGGTGCATGTGGAATCCTATGGTCGGCATGGAAAATGCGCGAAGTCGCCGTGCTTCGTATGGAGACGATGCGACTGCAGCAGCTGTTGGAGACAGAGCGCCTCAACCGACGAGCCGAGAGGGAAGGGCGTGTACGCGTGCAGAAAGAGCTACGTAAACAAATGGTTTCTAAGCGTAAGGCATCGCACGACGAAGCAGAATCCTCGTATCCATTTCGTCCGATCGGAAACATTCGTTCTTGCTTCACAGAGAGGAATGGCACGCCAAGGCAGCCTTTTCTAGTCGAGGGAGCACGCGCCATTCTTTGCCTTCGGGATGACCTCCAAGCGGACATAACAGAGGGTCTCTCAGGTTATTCGCACTGTTGGCTGCTGTACATCTTCCACAAGAACACCGACTTGGACAAGTTTCTCCGGGATGGTGGAAAGCAAGTCAAGTCTAAGGTGCACGTACCCCGCTTGAACGGTGGAAAGCTCGGAGTCTACGCTACGCGTACCCCACACCGCCCTTGTCCCATTGGATTGAGCGTAGCTAGAATTATTAAGGTTGACGGTAGGAACATTGTCCTCGGTGGATGCGACGTGGTGGATGGTACGCCGATCCTGGACCTGAAGCCTTATGTGCCATTTTGTGACGCAGTGAAAGATGCACTTGCCCCACCCTGGGTCAACAATGATTACGCGCACGATCCTCTGAAGATGTCCAAGGTTGCAATTGGGAGGCCTGTACGGGACAGACTTGAAACGGAGTGGAATCACGTCAAGTCTTCTTCTCTTTCGGTGTTCGACACGTTTGAGGAAGTGTTGCAGCTGGTTCAGCAGGCCCTCCTCCTCGACATACGCTCGCTTTACCAAAGGCTCCATCCAGACTCAGCAAGCAACTCCGAGCAGGGAAAGGTATATCAGCTGCTTGTAGACCATTTGGATGTCAAATATACCATCAATGCTCCAGGGGAAGTTACGGTTGTCGGTGTTGAACGGACAACTGTATGAGGAGCTTAACTCGAGGGGGTTGGGCCCCATTCAGTCGACCCGCTGGGATTCGACCACTGCACCAGCATGGCCTGGAAATTATTTGGGCCTCTGTTAAGAATGCACAAGTCAAGAGGGTCCTCCAACACATGGAATTGGCCTGGGCAATAACGAGCTTGGAAGGGGAAGGTTGCATCCTGCCGAACGACATCATCCCTTATGACATTTCCACTTGCTTCTATGTTTCCCCCGACCAAGGCAACGAAGACGCTGGGAGACGTGATGCTGTGCATACCAGTTGCGGTTTCAGGAGGAAGGCAAAGTTTCCAGATTTTTACCGGGGCTCTGTCTTCCATCAAGGAGTATCGAAAATTGTCCAACTCATCCCTGCGTCCTGAAGCACTTGGGCTGCACAAGATCTCAATGCCCAAGAAGCGTGTTTCTCCTACGTTGCTCTCGCGTGCCTTCACTTGATGGGTGAAGGGTTTTTCTGCATGCCACATGCAGAATGATTCTCCGCATCCTACCTCAAGTTCCACTGGTTGGTTGAGATCGTCTCCAGTGTCGTTCACCGCTGTGCTGATCACCGGCTTCCCTCTTTCGCTGCCATCCGCGATGCAAGCATACACCGTATTCCTCGAGTGCACATGCCACAGTGTGGTCCTTCCTGGTGGCAGTCGAGCTTCATACACCACACACCAGTCCGTCCTTTGCAAGCAGTGGTGCAGTGGTTCATCTTCCCAGGGCACCGCATCCAGTTCCCTACCGTCGGACAAATTCAACCTCCTCGTGTTCATGGTTCAGTTCCTTTCGTCGGAAAAGACGGCAGCTCCTCTTTCATCTGCATGCGACGTCGCGACGCGGTTGTCAGCTGCACTCCACCAGTGTCGGTGGTCTGGTTTCGAGTGTCCTGTGCCAACCGTGTGCACTCGAGTGTCCCCAACCCGGGCTTTGAAGGACCCGATCGATGGATCCACCCCAATGCATCGGTCGAGCTTGAAAGGAGCTTCCAATCAAGCTCCTGGGTCGTCCCCCCTTCTCCCCCGCGGACCGGCGAATTCGGAAGACCGTCCGCGGACCGACGGTTTTCAGCCACCCTTACTTATTACGATCGCTACCCACCTAGGGACGTCTCAATAGCTTCGAAGGACCGTATGGATCGATCGTTTCGTACGGTCGATCTGCAGAAGATATCGCAACCGACTCGTTATCCTTTCGTTGTCCGCCGAGATGGCCATGGCTTCTTCCGCCACAGCGATGGGCGCAAGGGCGCAGGTGCGCTCCAGCGCACGTGCAGAGGTCAAGAGAGATGGAAGATGCAACGTGGAGATCCCAGTGTCGCGGAGGCGAGAGGCCCTGCTCGCAGGTGAGGGCGCACCGATGCTTCTGCGAACGGCGAAACGAACGGACGTGCGCTGACGATCCGTGTTGCTGCGTTGGTCTCTCTCCGCCGGCCGCGCGCCTGCGAAACGAACGAACGACGCGGTTGGATCCACTGGGATGGTTTCGCAGGCGCAGGGGCGCTGCTGGGCACGTGCGCGACGCCGACGTGGGCCGCGAGCAAGCTCACAGCTCAGCCCTTGAGCGTCGGAGCGTCGCAGAAAGCAGGACAGATCGACGCCATCAACGCATTGCTGTCGGAATGCCTCGCCAAGACCTTCGATCCGATCGATGCGCCGTATCTCGTGCGCCTGGCCTTGAACGACGTGCTCACATATGATCGGGCCACGCGCACAGGAGGAGCCAACGGCAGCATCCGCTTCGAGATGGATCGTCCCGAGAATGTCAAGCTCAAGCCATACTTCGACAAACTGTCCACAGTGAAGAAGGAAGTGGACGCGAGGCTTGGACCCAGCGGACCCATCAGCTGGGCCGACCTCGTCTATGTTGCCGGCAAAGTGGCAACCCGAAAGAAGTGGTTGAACGAGAAGGTGGACAAGCTCCAAGGGAAAATGAGCTCTGAAATGGTGCAGCAATCTTACGGAACGCCTTGGACAGCTCGCATTGGACGTGTTGACGCAGAAGAAGCAGACCCTGCAGGACGCATCCCTGGTCCAGGCGCAAGCCTGGAGGAATTGCGCGATTTCTACCTCAAGTTCGACAACCCAAAGCCAGAAGACAAAGGGAGCTTCCTGGGGGGCAAGGCGCCCTACAATCAACGCTATAGCTACTTGCTCATAAGCCTCATGGCGGAGGACCGTGAATCTATCCAGCAGCAAATGGCTTCGCTTGATCCTGAGTGGGCAAAAGCCAAAGAAAAGTATGACATATCCTTGAAGACTCTTACGCGCACCGAGTATGAGATTGATACCTCTAGGTTGTACAATAAGATCATGCAGGTGGGTTCATTTTTGGATGTAAACAGATACCTTGTGGAAGCCGAGCAGGTGAAGGTTAAGCTCTGAGGTTGGTGCGTTGTACTTCGATTGGTTTTGTGGATGAAGTAAGTGCCCAAGGAGGAAGTCACATCTGAGCTAGCTTCTTGCAATAGACATTTTGCTCAAGGGATATATCACCAGCATGGCTACTTGTCTTGCGCTTGCTCTCCAGGCAGTGGAATTTACAAGTTTTCAAGCCTTTTGAGGAGGAGACTATCTACTTGCACCCTTTCAAGCAATTATACTGCTGTTAACACCCGCTCCTTCAATGGCGACGTCTGGTTTGGGTACATTGCTGCTTCCGTGGAGCGTGCGATCTCTTAAAGAGGCCAGCCTCACATCCTGCCACACTTGCGGTTGAAAGAGAATACCCCTCCCTCACAACCTCAAGTCTTTCCACTTCCAATGACAAAGATGATCTATCTCTACCTACATGCATCCTGAGTTCGTGATAGACACCGTATGCACGTGTGCAAGATTTCCATTTCCGGCATAGTCTCTCAAGCGATACCACGTAAGGTAGTCGCAAGGCAAACACGTCTACTTGAGTTGACAATCGAAAATAAAACACAATCGATGTAGATGTGTCGAATTGGTATGGGAAAAGTTGGCCTTTAAATATGGTCCACACGGGCGAACTATGTAAACCACTCTAATGCATTCGAATTCATTCTTCCCGGATTCCGGGCCGAGTGAAGACGTACACAATATCTTGTCGCATTCAATCGAACATTGCGTGTACTCAACAGATTCATTAGCCCAGAGGCAAACCAAACATGCTATAAGTTTCAAGTTGAAATGTAGGAGTGTTGCGTTGAGATGACGAGAACAGAGCACTTGCTGGTCGTGTTAAGCAAACAAGACTCCCATCGAAACTTAGACACACAATGTCCTCATCGTAATGTCTTCGATGACAATACGTGGCTTTAGGAGTGAGAGATATAGCAATCGGCACATTTGAAGGACTTTTACCAACAACATATGTTGAGCGATCTCTTCATGACATGCGAATGCTAGCCCGATTCCTTTTCTTCTCATATGGCAAAACCTCAAAGGATAGATTAAGAAGCTAACATGCTGCATGGTGATCTAGACCCTGGCATGACGTTGCATCTTCTCTTGGAAAATAAGTACACTAGATGGTTTGATCTGTTGAACACTCATCGGTGTATGGTTAAGAAATTGCTAGGAATAAGTGGGGAGCTATTACGTTGTGACAAGATGCTAGACTCCAACGAAATTCCTTCCTTCCTACATGTGTCAAGTTGGGCAAATACTTTGGGTTCTGCAAGGCAAATTTTAAGGAAATTTCAGCATTGACACGTTACCGTTGGGAGTCGTTGAAGCAATCAATCTTTGGAAAGTGCCATGCTCTTGTCCACTATGCCTCTCGAGCATACAAGGTGCTCGTTGTGCATCGCTTCATGAGCAAATGCACGACAAAAGGAAATGGAAGAACTAAAAACAAAAAGTAGATAGGGACCAGCTTGATGGTCAAGCTTCAATCTCTCACAAAGCATGTCATCGCTTCTGGCTAAGAAATTAAGATGGTTGTGCATGCTTTGGCCAAGGCGTTGAAAAGATGGGGAATTTTAGCGTGTTGATTGTAAACTTCAACGTTCACACAAAAGCAAGGGATATGGGGAAGGGGAATTTGCTGCAACTCACGTAGAATGAAGGGGCATCGATGAGAGCTTGAGCAAGCTAGTGACACGCAACGCCTTTCCCTTATGCTTAACACCGAGACCAGGTGCACTTACCTTCGCTTTCACAAGAGATCGGAGAAGTCACGTACGGCGCTTGGTGTTGGCAAGCCAAGTATAATGTGCAAGTCGAAGGTATCAATGTTCTCAACTCATTTGTGTCATCAATGTGTACCATGCTACTAAAATATCTTACGATTATGAACATCTATGCAAACCTACCACCGTGTGAAAAGGCAAGGACATGATGTTTACATATCATGCTTGTTGAAAACGTTCACATTTTTTCATAAGATTCGCACGCCCAAAAAGTTTTCAATTCTTCGAGTATGACTTTTCAACCAAGTCGTGGCAGGCCGCAACCGGAATAGAGAAGACTATCGCAAGCAAGCAATTCGAGGCATACCGAATGAGTGGAGTTCCACAAGCATTTCTATGAGGTTACTCTGTGGTGGCAAAAATGTTAGTCTGATTATCTTTATTTCCCCAACCCTTTGACAATCGGCACGGTCCCTCTCTAGACAGGGTTCAAGCACAACAAGTAGGAGGCACATTGGTCGAGGTGATCAGAGTTGCAAACAGAAATACGATTAAGGCGCATGATCGATTGCATTGGCTCTCCAGATAGGCTTATTGCCAACGGCAGACTTGAAGGCCCAGACTCTCATGTCAAGCTCAGCTTCACTTGTAAAACATTTAGAGTGACGCCGTCATTCTGCAAGGTCAGCTTCGCAACCTTCCTTTGAAAGAGGCAAGGTCCAAGTGTCTGGATTGCCAGCCAATGTAGGGCAAAGCACAGGTACCGCAGCCACTCAAAAGCCTGGTTGCTCTTGGGATCCACCACAAATAGAAACGTAAAGAGATGGAATTCTTACATCGATTTAGTGACGTTGTAGAAATCTACAGCTGACGTAAGTTTGTGAGCTGCTTTCTTCTTCAAAGCAGCTATAGCCTTTTTCTGTGCACGCTTTGCTTCTTTGGCCTCTTTTGCTGTTTGCTCAACAATTGCATTCTGAAGTCCTACCTCCACTGCGCGTTTCGCCAGGCTACAAGGCTTTTTCCCAAACGTGGTGTATTGCTCCCGTGGTGCATCTTTTGATATTGGCGGTGGAGGTTTCCGCCATCTCCCATCTGCTCCCAGTTCCCATGCACTGAACTTGTCATGAAGTGCTGCTTCAAGCATATCTTGTATTTGCTTCTGGAGTTGGGCATCTTGGATGGGCACCACAACTTCCACTCGACGCAACAGGTTCCGTGTCATCCAATCCGAGCTCCCAAAGTAGTACAAAGGATCCCCTCCATTGTGAAAACGATACACTCGATGGTGTTCCAAGTATCGACCGATGACACTCACCACTCTAATATTATCGCTAACCCCAGGAATTCCAGGCCGTACCTGGCAGACACCTCGAACAATGAGGTTGACTGTAACACCAGCACAAGATGCCTCGTAAAGTTTGCTAGTCATGACTTTGTCATCCAGACCATTAAGCTTAACAGTAATGCTGGCCTCTTCCCCTTTCTGCGCACGCTCAATTTCCTTGTCCATCAACGCAGAAAATTGCTTGCGCATGAAGTTCGGCGCAACAAGAAGCTTCTTGTAGCTTTGCTGATGGTGATATCCAGTTAGAAACTTGAAAAGATCACTCACATCCTTTCCAATTACTGGATCGCATGTAAGCAGTCCATAGTCTGTGTAGATAGAGGCTGTACTTGGATTGTAGTTTCCCGTGCCAATATGACAATATGTGCGATATTCGTTCTTTTCTCTGCGGATAACCATGGTTGTTTTACAATGAATTTTCAAACCAATGAGACCATAGGCCACGTTGCATCCTGCATCCTCAAGTTTTTGCGCAATTCCTACATTGCGGGCCTCATCGAATCTAGCTTTAAGCTCAACCAGTACAGCCACTTGCTTGCCATTTTCGGCTGCTTTGATCAGAGCGGATATGATGGGAGAGTCACTGGAAGTGCGGTATAGAGTAGCTTTGATAGCTACGACGCTTGGGTCCTTTGCAGCTTGCTCCACAAATGCTTGAGTCGAGGTGGCGAACGCGTGGTACGGATGGTGGACTAGAATGTCACCCTTTCGTATCATACTGAACATACTCGTGTTTTTCCCCTTGCTTTTTATCAAACGTGGGTGTGTTTGTGATGCTGCGTGCACAAATTCCAGACTCTCATCAACCCCCCTTCCAAAGTAGACTGGGATGCTATCCAACTGTTCCAGCCCAAGTAGTCCTTGACTCCAGTACACATCCAACTTTGGATCAACCATCAGTTCGTCCACCAATCTAGAGACAATATCTGGAGGCATGGTTTCTTCCACTTCCAGCCTGACAAATTTGGAGAATCTACGATCTCTTAGTTCATCAATGATCATTTCCAACAAATCATCTGCCTCATCTTCGTTTCTTTCCACGTCTGCATTGCGTGTGGCACGGAAAGCTGTGCAAGAAATAATTACCATCCCTCCAAACAAACGATCCAAGTTGTTTTTGATGACCTGCTCCACGGTTATGAAATGGTTGTCATGCCCTTCTTCAGTGGGTATGCGAATGAACCTGGGCAGATTAGATGGGATAGTAACAATAGCAAAGTCAACGTAACGTTCATCATCTAAAGGATCTTGTAGCTCCACTGCCAATGATAATGAAAGAGATCCTATGTAAGGGAAGGGATGGCCGGGATCCACAGCAAGCGGGGTCAGGAGTGGTTCAATCTCCCGTACAAAGTGTTCCCTCATGGATGATTGTTGTCGAGATGTAAGTTCCTCGTAATCAAAAAGACAGATGGAGTGCTTATGCAGCGAAGGAATGATGTCCTCGACCAAAACCTCATAGGTCTTGCATAGTAATTCTTTGACTGCCTCTGCAATGTAAAGCAAGTTTTCGTCGGGAGTCCACAACACAGATGTTCGTACTTTCAGATTCTCCACCCCAGCGGCCTGCTGCCTCTTAAGCCCACCCACGCGTTTAGCGAAGAACTCGTCCAAGTTCCTCGACGAAATGGCCACGAACCTCAGCCTTTCGAAGAGCGGTACGCTGCGGTCCATCGCTACGGCCAGCACTCGCCAGTTGAACGCCAGCCAGCTGAGTTCGTGGTTGTACACATCATGTGACTTGACCAATTCTTCGAAGCTCTTCCCAGACAGATCTTCTGCCACACCATTCATGGGCATGGGAGGCACCACGAAGCTACTTTGGTTCTGCTGGCGACAGTCTTGCACCGCTTCCATGGGGTCCGACGCGCGGTTCTCCCGCTCTTCCTCGACCGCATGGGTCTCTGGGACCGCCGTTTTCTGAACAGATTTCGTCTTCCATCTCTTGTGCGTCTTTTCGAGGACGGAACACCCGCGTCTGTCGACGCAGGTGCGCGCGGGAGAGCGCAGCACGAGCATCGCTCGTCGTGCTTCGAAGGAACGTTGGAGAAGGACGAGGTCCTTGTTCCACGTTCCCGAACCGGTCCACGCGGTCTTTGGACGGTCCATCCACGGTCCAAACGGTCCATCAGGGATGGACGGTCCATAACGGTCTCTGCGGTCTTTGGACCGCGGAGGGGAGGGCCTTCCGGGAGAAGGGCGAGGAGAAAGGGGTGGCTTGATTGGACAGACCCGGACTCGATTGGGAAAGGATTGAAGGCCGAACCCGGAGGAAGGTGAGAGGGACGAACCAACGCGGTTCGAAACCGATGGACGTCGAATGGACCGCAAGGCGACTCGCCAAAGAGAGGTTTGTCGAGGGACATGGAGGGAGTAACGCGATGGAAGTGTTGGGGATATCTTCACTTGTGCCGATGGACCTTTGGTTGGGGAGCCTGCTTCTGAACCACTGGGAAAGGCGGGTCGGCACTGCCTGCACCCTCCCACGCGTACTGGTAGAGCTCGCACTGGTGTTTCTGCCGACCATGCTTGTATATCTCAGCTTCGTGGACGTAGGTACCATGTTTTACCTCCATGCAGCCCTGGTGTTGATCTTGCTTATGCTACTCCCAAAGCCATCCAAGATGGACGCCCGACCAAAGTCGGCCCAGGAGAATTGCGACTACCTGTCAGCGTACCGTGCCAGCATGATGATCGTGTCATGCATCGCGATACTTGCGGTCGATTTCCCTGCCTTTCCTCGAAGGTTCGCCAAAGCAGAGAACTACGGGTACGGGTTGATGGATGTAGGAGTGGGGAGCTTTGTGCTCGCCACTGCACTCGTCTCGAGGATTGGAAGGAGCGAAAAGTTCGAACGGAGCCAGATTTTGATGTCTACTTTGAGAAAATCATCGGTACTCTTCATTCTGGGCATTGGGCGCACACTGCTCACACGGCAAATCGATTATCAACTGCATGTTGGGGAGTACGGAGTACATTGGAATTTTTTCATAACCCAAGGTGTTCTGTCACTCGTCCCATTGGTTGTCTGTCCATTGTCGGACTTTGCGCTTCTACTTGGGACTCTTCTTCTCTCCGGGCACCAGTATCTGTTGATGCGGACTGGGGGGGCGCTGAACAATTACATCCACGGCCATGCACGTACTCACTATATCATTGACATGAACAAGGAAGGGATTTATAGCCTGCCCGGATATGTAAGCCTATACCTGATTGGTGCAGGACTGGCTCGTATGCTGAAGCTGACCACTTTACCGTGGAATGCCACTAGGAAGCATGCGCGGAACCTTTTGTTTGTTGCTGCAGGCCTCTGGCTTTGCTTTTGCCAGGCAGAACGGGTTCTTGAGCCTGCTTCTCGACGAACATGCAATCTGACATACGTGCTGTGGATGCTGGCCTTCAACTTCAGCATGATTTTTCTTTTCATGGTTGCTTCTGCTGCCATGAGGATCCGCCAGATTCATCTGGTTGCTGCAGTGAATAGGCACCTGATGAGTGTGTTCCTGCTTGCCAATGTGCTCACGGGTTTTGTGAATCTGACTATGGACACGTTGAATGCAACCAGGGAGGTCGCACTGGCGGTGGTCGCTCTCTATGCTGCATCGACCAGCTTGAGTGCTTACGTCCTTCCCCTTTCATTCTGACCGCCCATCCGTTGCGTGCCACTTTCCATGGCTGCGTCTTTCGGAAAAACAAGTTGATGCCAACCCCCATGCATTTGACCTTGGTGGGCGTCATGCATTCCATGGGGGCATGATTCGAAAGGTAGTATGGTGGCTTGGACTGCTTCCACTTGGATCCAGTTCGAAGAGAGACGTGTGCGAACATGTCCGCTGCAGCGAGCGCGCCGCCGACGCGGCTGCTGCGCCTGTGGCTCCCACGTGCGCGGGCCACGGCCGCTCTGGCATCTGCAGCGGCTTCCGAGGCGCACGCGGGAGACCTGCTGTTGCTGCGAGGTGCGGTGGGCGCAGGGAAGAGCGAATTCGCACGACACTTCGTGCGCGAAGCCGTCGGGAACGCGCTCCTTCCTGTTCCTTCGCCAACCTTTTTGCTCCAACACAGCTACGAGATGCCTGGAAAAGTCATGCTGCACCATTACGATCTCTATCGGATCGACGATACGAGGTCGCTCGGGCGACTGCAGCTGCGTGAACGGTTCACAGACGCCGTATGCGTGGTGGAATGGCCGGAGATCATTCCAGAAGCAGACCTGCTTGCAGAGAGGCTAGATGTCAAGCTAGATATCTGTGGAGACGATACTGTCCCACAGACGGTGCTGCGAGATGTCAAAGCAGCGGACGAAGGAGACGACATGGATGGCGATGGAGGCGAGTATGAAGACAGGCAATGTAGGAAGGTTGAATTGGAAGCTCGCGGTTCACGTTGGTGTGC
Source organism: Picocystis sp. L7 (assembly GCA_020975725.1). Lineage (NCBI taxonomy): Eukaryota > Viridiplantae > Chlorophyta > Picocystophyceae > Picocystales > Picocystaceae > Picocystis > Picocystis sp. L7. The sequence continues at coordinate 1,193,062 of QXJR01000003.1, forward strand.
ATTCTGCCAGGCAATGGAAGATGCAGTGAAGAAACTTGACGACGAGGGGCGACAGGATTTTGGCGGTATTCGTCTGGTGGACGCCTGAGGGGGTATTTATTTCGCGTCTTTCTGCGCATGGATATCTTCCATGATCTGTTCCAAAATATGTCCTTCGATGTCATCCTCCGGTGCACTGATGTCAGCAATCTCGGGCACAAAAAACTCTTCGTCAGGGTAGAGCCTTTGAAACAACCCTCTGGCCTCCTTCACCACCGTACCGAAATCTATTGTTGCATCGGGAGGAGATACACATGCAGCGTTTTCTGCAGGCAGCGTGCTCGACTTGGTGTCTGGAACATTCTCCTTGTAGTATGCCGCAATCAAAATCTTTGGACGCATCAGAGGATCGCTTTCTATGGTGTTGAAAGAAGCCTGGGAAAGCAGGTTTAAGAAGGGTTCCAGATCATCCCGGGCTGAGCTTTCTTCTTTGGTGTTCTCAATGGTCAGATATAACAAATACTTTCCACGAGGACAAACCTGGCATGTTGAACCTACCTGCAGTGCACGGGCTGCTCTAGACTTGTGTTCTGGTACAGAGCCAGGGGGGAAAATAAAGAGTGCTTGTGATTCACCACGCACGCAGCTGCCATCCAAAATACACACACAGCGTGAAACAACCTGGTCATTTGAGGACTGCTTGCACAAAGCTGCGGATGAGCCAACCAGTTGTTTACACCCCAGAATCTGCCCACTTTCGAGTTGGATTCCAGCGCACTGCTTCTTTGTGCCTTCCCCGTCCTTGAATAAAATCTCAGAAACAGCTTCTGACAGGATATAGGTGGCCCCCTTTACTGCTGCTGTTCTACAAAACGCTTGTGGTAGGTCCCCATTCCCGTAGTAAGTGAGCAGGAAAGCTCCTTGCCCCTGCCCAAACTTACCGATGGAAGCAACGTACTGCTGTACACGTACCATGGCTTCTCGAACAGTAGTGGACGGAGCATCACGTTCATTCTTGGTGAGTTGAGCTACCCCGTACACGAGGAGATCTTGCAATTCCTCAGGCATCCCACGATCTTCCAAGTGATTCACAAACATTTGGTTGTCTACTTCTGGCCTAGGTTCACTGGCTTGTGAACCATTCTCAGCCATAGCATCTTGTAGGTATCTCATCAGCATCCTCTTTTGAACCAGAGGCAAGGTTTTATCACGGAACACTTCTGCCCTGGATGCCGGGATGCGCATGAATTTCGACCTTGTCCACAAGTAGCTCCCTTCTAAGGGTTTGAATTCCACGTACTTGCATGTGCCTGAATCAATCAACGTTCGGACTAGTTCCCCTTCGCAGTAGGCTAGTTTGGGTGCCGCTAGGTCGATACAGTAGTCCTTGTCTTCTCTGTCGGTCAAATCCATTTCTTCCCCTACGATTTCCGCGTCACTGTAAACGTCCCACTCCGCCTCTTGCACATCTGCTTTATCCTCTTTCCCTTTGGCGAGTCGCTCCTGCACCTTCTGTACCCATTGGTGCAGTCCTCTTGCCGTCATGCTTCGCCAGTGTCCGCCATATTCCTTCTCTCGATCCAGGTGCAGCACCTGCTTTCCGTTCTTCGCTGCTGCTGCAGCTACCAAAGCCTGTCCCAGTCCGGTTCCCAGCACGACGAGGTCGAAGTTCGACGGTTGGATCCGCTCGTCGCCGTCGCGCTCGCGATCCATCCTGAGAAACCGACGGTCCCTCGAACTTAATTCCACGGTAAAGTCAGAGATGGTTCAGAAGTGCATGCAATCTTGGACGAGAGAGGCTCGGGTGGCTCGGAGATTCTCAAACGGAAGCCACTGCCGGAGGTGGCCTGTATTCTGTTGACAAGAGTTCATGGTCCGTGGGAGAGAAACGCGATCCTAAGCTAGCGTTGCTTTGGGTTTCGGGCTGGTCGGTGGTGACGATGAGTGGGACGTGGGCATGGCGAGGCGCAAGCAAGAGCCTTGAGGTCAAACGCTAATAAGGAGGCGTGGATGCAAGTTATGAACAAAAACACTAGTTCACAAATTTGGCGCAAAGGACTATGCATTGAGCGTTCCACCGCGATAAACGATGCCTATGAGGCATCGAAGCTTTTGCACAACGACTTGCGCTTGTGTTCACGATTGCATCCTCGTTAGTTTCAAGGAGGGTTCACTCGCCTCGCCTCGGTGTACGATTCTCCATCTCAACCCCTTGCAACATTAGTTTAGACAAGTCACTGTTTTGGTTCGTCGCGGGCCATACGTTGTGGGAGGACGTCTCTCTCACTCGATGTCCTTACGGTTCTTGCAAGTCACACACGAAGAAGGAGAAGCGACAAAGGTGTGGCCCATGCAAGAGAAACGCATGCAACGATAGTATCGTGGAAATGGACGGAGCTCGAGTTTGTGTCTTTGGAACTTGAGGCATTTCAAAATTGAAGCCATCGCCTTCCGCTGATGATGTGGAAACGTTTTCCTAGTTGCTTTGATTGAAGGAAGGAGAATACGGTACAACAAGTCGGAACCATTGTAACAGCAAGGCGAACGAAGTCGTTTTTGTGTCCGGACTCTTCGCCCTTCACTTGCACAACGTGGGGGTCGAAACATGAGAGTTTCCGTTTCTTTGCATCAGCATAGGATGAAAGAGTTGTCTCGTGATGCATTCCTTGAAGAGGGCGTCCCAAAGCATTCACGCCCTGTGCACTTCACAAGGAAAAATTCACACCATTGACCGGTCACGAGATCGGGCTTGGACGGTACGTCCCACTCCGAATCGACGCCGTTCCTTACCTTCGAGCCGCCTCCCTTGACGAGTCGACCTGAGTCCATCCATCCCGAAAGCCGACACACCGGTTGGGTGTGCATCGCCTTTCATCGATCGATCGAGCTGGCAGCTCGTGCTTGTGGTGGGTCGGCACGAGGGGAGGAATGGGAAGGTGGGGATCGCTGCGAGTTCATGGTCGAGTTAACCTCGAAGGGAGGGAACCACGGTGTGAAGTGGCGTGGAAGCCTGGCGTTGCGGCGGCGAGATGCGCGTCGTGCTGCGCCTCCCATGCGCGTGCGCGTGCAATCCGAGCGATTCGGAGCAAGCCAGGAGACAGAAAATTGGCCATGCCAATCGTGGACGTGTGCCCTGGAACAAGGGAAAGTCGCACTCCGAAGCCACGAAGCGAAGGATCGCGGAAAGCACGAGGCGAGCCATGGCCAGGCCGGACGTTCGAGCCAAACTCGCGCTCGCGAGGAAATCCAAGGATCCTGTGAGTCCGGACACGAAAAAAAAGATTGGAGATGGCGTCCGCGCGTGGTGGAAAGCTCAACGTGATGTGGAGGTGGAGGAACAAGGCCACGAGGAGCGCGAGACCGACGAGTTTGTGACCGGTTCGTGGACGGAAGTGGAGTCCGCAGCTCTGCTCCAAGGGATAGTGGAACACGGGAAGAGATGGCAGTTCATCAATCGAGAATTCCAGCTGAATCGCAGGAACGGGACTGCGCTGTTGAAAAGATTCACTGTGCTGCGAAAGCACTATGAAGATGGGATACTGAGCTCGGAACTGCACGAGCTGTTCGAACAGGTAGTCGAGCTTGGGTACGCAGATAAAATAGAAAAAGCTAGGAGAGTAGGGCAGGAACAGGAAGAGAACGGAACCGCACAAGACGTGCTTTACGTGTCCAGTTTGGAAGTCATGTCTGAGAGTGACGGCGTGTGGATGAGAGCTGGGGGAGGTACCAGCCGAGAGAAGGTGTCGTCAAAATTTTACAAAAGCCCGGAGCACCGAGCAAAAATATCTCAAGCGATCCGCGCAAAGTGGAAAGACCCAGATTATAGGGAAAGGATGGCCAAAGCAGGGGGGTCCCCGACGCCGAACAAAAATCGCAGCTCCAGGCACAGGAGTGGTCCTGCGTATGCAGGGAAGATGAACTCGCACCGTGCGAAGTTGGAGAGCAAACGCGCAGAGCTTCAAGCGCGTGCTATATCACTTAAAAGACAGGCTGAGCAGGCACGCAAAATGTTTGAAGAGTCAGCCGGTAGTGCGGATTTGGTAGAAGCCAGAGATGCGTACAACGCGTGTGAGCAGGCGCAGGCCGTGATTGATCAGGCGCTTGACAGGATCGAGTCTGCTTTGCAAGTGAGCATTGGACCCGAGGACAGATTAGGGAGTAATACGCAAGTTGTTTCCCGTCAGGGTGGACCACCGAAACTTTCGAATAGGGTTGAGGTATACAAGAATGGGAGGATGGTAGAGGGACCAGTCTGAGCGATATCGGTCTGGGACATGGACTGAGCACTAACTTGCTGCTCAGAATGATTTGAAAAGATGGATGCATGTGGAAAGGGTATCACAGGCTGCTTGGGACCGTCGATGTGCACATTTATTGTTGTTAGTGGGCACTTTTCAACTGCTGTTGGAGTCCAAGTATCTCCTCCTGCATTTGGCTCTGCTTGGACTCGATGCCCTTCACGGTGTTCTCAATCCTGTTCCTGTAACGAATAAAGGCCAATGCACCTCGTCCGTCAGTATAAAAGGGAACTCTCCATTTTCCGAACCAGGGACCCAAGGGCACGGAACGTACATTTCGTTTTTGATGTATTCTACGCGCTTAGACACATTGGACTTGGCTTCCACAAGGTCTTGCTTGATCAAAGCAGGTCCCACAAGCTTGTAGACGTTGGCCTCGTCGTCCAGCAGTTCCAACTCCTGGTGCGTCGAGAGGACGGTCGACGTTCGGGAGCCGCACGCAGAAGGCGGATCGACGTGGCAAGCCGCGTCAGCATCGGTCTGAGGTCTTCCTTTGTACAGAATCATCTTTTTCCACTTACTTTGAGCACCATTTCCGACTCGTTGAGCTGCTGCGAGTACTTTTGCCTCCTCTCGAAGCAGCTTTGCGCCTCTGTGCGTCGACCGGTCCACCCACGGTCAGCGCCATCGCTTCGGTCCCTTCCTTTTTCTGTGTCTTCCCTTCTCGTTCCTCCATTCGCTTCGTCTCACCTTTCTGCACCCCTCGAAACGCGCCGATCTTCTCCTCCAGCTGCTGCTGCAGGCGCGACTGCGAGCCTGCCGACGCCATCGCCTCGTCCTTCGCTCGTTCCCTCAGCTTCGTGCCTGGACCCCCTTCCTAAACCCTACAGAAAACACCAGGGACGAAGGGGAGTCCACGAATGCTCGGACTGGGTGAGGACCGGGCGTCCCCACGGTCCAAATCCGGTCCACAAGGACCGACTGTCCTTACGGTCCAAATGCGGTCCACGAGGACGTTTCGGAACGCGCCGACACGACCAGGCGCATCGCGCGCGCGTTGGATGCCTCGGAAAGCAGAGAGTCAAGCGTGAAGATGGTGGAATGGGTAGGTAACGTCGAGGCGCGGAGTGTGGAGACGCCTTGGACGGATGCGGAGGACGACGACACAGTGGGTGACTGGTGGGACCGTGGAGCTTGGTGTGCGATGCAGGTGCGAAGGGAAAGGGACCTCTTTCGATGAAATACGTCCAATTCTTGCCTCGAAATCGAACTCGAAGTCATCCTCGACCACGTCGCAGGCACGGATGTGGTCAGCATGATTTCACGACGCCCGCTTCGATCGTCCGTCCACGGCATCCGTCGACGTCCAAGCCACAACCGTCCCTCTCCCACTTGTTCCATGCCAAGATGGAAAGGAAGACGTGCACACGGCATCTCGCGTTCCACGTTCGTCGTTGCTTCGCGCCATTCTCGACTCAGACACCTCGTCTCGACGGTCCAGTTCATTCTCCGTTTCATCGGAAGACCTCCCTTTCAAGGGTTCCCATTGGGGAGGGGATCGAAAGGGAATTCTTCCAACTCGACCTCCCTTGTGCCTTCCCTTTCGGAGGCATTGTCGCCATGGTGCGCACCAACACCATCCGCCAAGCCGCGCGCGGCGCCCAAGAAGATGTTCGACTCTCGATTCAGCGGCAAATGGACGATTTCCAAGCCTCCCAAGAAACGAAGATGGCGTTTCCACCGGATCTGACCAGCCAAGAGCGAGCTGCCGTCCACGCCGAGTGCCAGAAACGTGGACTTCGTTCCAGGAGCTACGGTAAAAAGGCTTCAAGACAAGTTCACGTGTTCAAGGCGAAGCAACAGTCCACATACAAAGCAGAAACACTTCCACTGAGCAGACAAACGATGCAGGTGCTCGTGGAACACCTTCAGCGCCATCCGCCAGGACCAGAGGAGCTGCAGGCTGCCGCAGCAGGAGGAGCGGACGACGGGCTCTACGCTGCTGCACCTGCGAAAGGTGAAAAGAGGTTCGTCAAGAACGAGAAAAAGGGCGCGAGAAACGGTTCGATGGATCAGGATGGGTCCAAGCTGGCGTCCGAGATGCGGAAAAGGATGCAAGAGGATCCGGAATCCAGGTCACTGGCCCAGCTAAAGGAGAAGCTGCCTATCCATGCGTTTCGAGAAGAAATCGTTCAGGCTGTAAACAAGCACCAAGTGGTGCTAGTGGCGGGAGAGACTGGGTGCGGGAAGACCACTCAGGTACCCCAGTATATTGTGGACCATTGTTGGGCCAACCAAAAGCCGTGCCGTATCATGTGCACACAACCTCGGAGAATCTCCGCAGTGACCGTGGCCGAACGGGTGGCGAGAGAACGTGCGGACAAGATTGGTGGAGGCATAGGGTACCAAATCCGGCTTGAGACACGTGTTGGACCAAACACATACATGACATTCTGCACCAATGGAGTGCTGCTCAGGAAGCTCACACTGGCTAATGCTGCCGCATCACTGCAAGATCTGACCCATATCATCATTGACGAAGTACATGAACGAGATCGATTTGCAGACTTCCTGCTCATCATTCTCAAAGATTTGCTACCAATGGCGCCGCATTTACGAGTGGTGCTCATGAGCGCCACCCTCAATTCCGAAGCCTTCATGTCTTACTTCTCGTGCCCGATGGTGAAAGTGCCAGGCTTTACCCATCCAGTTGAAGACTTTTTCCTCGAGGATGTGCTGCAAATTTGTGAATATTCCGAAGATGGATTGCCAACACATACAATCAGAAATGGGGCACCTAGCGCTGCGAAACCCCGAAGAAGCCAAATCCTTCAGATGGACAAGCAGAAAATCTACAGGATTCAAGGCACGATAAAAGATGCATTTTTGACCGGAGAACAGCGCTCGTTTGATACTTTGATGTCCCTTTTGATGGAGGAAAGGATTGATGGGTCAGATACGCCATGCCCCTATATCAATGTGCAGCATGATCCTACGGGCACAACTGCACTAATGGCTGCTGCTGGTAAAGGTCGACTTGATTTGGTTACAGCTTTGATCAGCAGTGGTGCAGATGTCAATATAAAGTCCAGCGATGGAAGCACAGCCAAAGACTGGGCTGTTCGATTTGGCTTTCAGGAGACAGCATCACTTCTGCAATCGATGGAAGAGCAAGCTAGATCGATTAGTGAAGTATCGATGTGCACTGTCAGGTTATCACAATATCAGCTGCGGGTTGACCCTGACGAAGTGGATCTGGAACTGGTCTGCCAGGTTGTCATGTACATTTGTCGTGCAACCCCCTTACAAGGAAAAGATGCTGACGGTGCAATTTTAGTTTTTCTGCCAGGTTGGGACGAAATCCTTAGATTGAAAGACCTGCTGTGCTTATTCCACAGCCAGTCGCCTTTCAAGCTGTTGGTACTTCCTTTGCATTCTATGGTCTCTCCGGACGAGCAACGCAAGGCTTTCAAACGTCCACCAAAGGGGATACGAAAGGTTGTGCTTTCTACCAACATTGCGGAGACCTCAATCACTATTGACGACATTGTCTACGTGATTAATAGTGGCCGCTTGAAAGAAAAGAGTTACGACCCCTTCACTGGTGTGTCGACCTTGCAGTCTCAATGGCACTCAAGAGCAAGCGAGAAGCAGCGACGTGGTAGAGCTGGAAGATGCCGACCTGGACAGTGCTATAATTTGTACTCTAGATCAAGGAACGAATCTTTTTCTGAATTTGCTTTGCCAGAGCTGAAAAGAAGCCCGCTTGACGAGCTTGCGCTGCAAGTGAAGCTCCTTCAGCAGGGCGCACTTGCTGAATCTATCACGATTTCTCGTGGGATGGGAGGTATCGAAGCGTTCTTACAGATGGCCATCGAACCCCCAGTCAGCCAGGCAGTCACTGCAGCCGTACAGTTGTTGATTGATATTGGTGCACTCACATCCAATGAAGAGTTGACTTTCTTGGGTAGGCATCTTGCGAATCTTCCCTTGCCACCCCAGGTTGGAAAGATGCTTCTTTTTGCTGTTCTATTCAAATGCCTGGACCCAGTACTTACCCTTGCCTGTGGCACTGCTTATCGGGACCCCTTTGTTGTTCCAACAGATGCACGAGAGAGACAACAGGCTGCTGATACACGCAAAAAATTGGGCAATATCGGTGGAGGCTTTTCTGATCATTTGGTTCTAATAGCAGCGTATGAAGGTTGGTTGGCAGCAAGAAAGCATGGTCAGGAGCACCGATATTGCAAAACGCATTATTTGTCACCAGGGACGATGCAAGTCATTGATGGTATGCGCAGGCAACTGCTGTCCGAGTTAAAGAGCACAGGGATGGTTGGTGACCTTACAGATGCATCGACCAACGCACACAATAGGGAAATCGTTCGGAATGTCATATCCGCGGGCATGTACCCGATGTACGGCTCAGTGCTACCGAAGGCGAAAGATGCGAAAGATCCCAGAATGACTGTCCTGACAAGGAGGGGAGATAAAGTCTCACTCCACCAAACTTCTCTCAATCAAGGCATAAAGAGGACAGAATCAGAGCAGCCAATCCTAGCTACATTTGATGAAATGATACGTGGGGATGCCAGACTGTACATCCGAAGCAGCACCCTCGCTTCGCTTCACTTCTTGTGTTTTGTTGCGGCTTCCCTTCGCATCACTGAAGACGAGGAGGATCCAGAAGAAGATTCAGGCAAAGAAATAGAACACGAAGATACCTTCATGAAGGACCCACCTGCGTCGGACCTTGCAGTGCTTGTCATCGACAACTGGATTGCTTGCAAGGTACCCGTTGCGGCAGTTGGCCCGCTCTCTTTGTTGAGACTCCGAGTGTCTGCCTCATTTGCATACAAAGTACAGCACCCACGTTTGAGGCTTCCCGTTGTTCTTGATGATGCACTTTTCACAGTTGCAACATTGTTTTCTCTAGAATCTCTCCCTCAGGTTCGGCAAAGAAGCATGGGAAACACAACTTTCCAACCTGCAGAAATCCTTCCCAGGCACGAGGGGCATCATTCAGGACATTCTCGACCTGCATACGGAAGACCGCAACATGGAGCGGGAAATTTGTCCAAATCAACAGCCCAGCCAAAGCAAAAACGAGCATCAACGTCACAAAACCATCAAAACGCAGAGAGCCGGAATAGAAGTGCAACATTGCAAAAGGATTTACGAGGACCGACCACCACCTCAGTTTTAGAGGTGAAAACTCCTCTTTATCAACCTCAACGTTCACATGGAAAAAAGCAAAAGCCAGCCACGACTCAAAAAAATTGACGGCATAGTAACTTTGAGAGGCCTCACTTTCGGATGCTTTCCTCCTAGATGGCCATCATAAACACGTTGGTGTGGGATTGGCCTTCTATGGTCGTACTTGCTCCCACATCCACCGTGCATAAATGTGCCAGTCATCACAACCAACACGTTGAGGTTTCTTTATTGCATATCTGCAAGCCTTATTCATTGAACAAGGACAATGGCGCTGAACTCTTGAGCGGTGTACATTGTCCATGTTATTCGGTGTGAAAGAACATGCGGCATGTGCAACAATGATTTAGGTTTTTCCATGGAATTTGGAATGTACAAGTCCAGCGATAGGATTTGGAGCATGTTCGTGGCGTGGGGTGAAAGCGAAAAAAATATTCAACATATTAAGTCCAGGCTCCGCTGCTTTCCCTGCCTTTGGAAACAACGGCCTTTGCAATCTCTTGATTGAGCTCGAGAGGAGTCTTGCCATGTTTATTCTTTGCATCTACAGCACTTCCTCTTGCAACCAAGAATAAAGCTGCATCTTTATGACCACACTCTATGGCCATATGCAGTGCAGTATCCCCCACCTTATCTGCACAAGCCACCTTGGCCCCCCTGTCAATCAAAATTTTCATTGGCACGATTTTCCCAGATGAAGCAGCCCTGTGCAATGGTGTGCACCCATTCTTGTCTTTCACTTCTAAAGAAGCGCCACTATCAACAAGTAGCTCTGCAATAGCTGCTCTGCCTTTGCTTGCAGCATAGTGCAATGGCGTCTGACCCCCAGAGTTTACAGCGTTCACATCTGCTCCTGCGTCAATGAGGGCCATTACAACGGAATCATTTCCAATGCTCACGGCCGAATGCAAAGGCGTCCAGCCTTCTTCATCCGCTAGCTGCACCAGCCCCGTACCTCTGTTGGCCAGCAACAGGTCGACCACGGCTCCGCCTCGCATGGAAGCAGCTGCCCAATGCAGGACACTCCTACCATCCTCATCCTTTGCCTGCAGCACGTTGATCCAACCGGGTTCGTCCATGGCTTCGAAGAAAGACACGTCTCCACTCTGTGCAGCGTCCATGGCCGACTGCATCTTCAAGCAGGCAACAGGAAGCTATTCACGCACGAGGGTACGTGTCCCGTCGGCACGAAGGAGTCGCTCAGGTCTTGGCACCTTTAAATGACTGTCCCACCGGAATGGATCGAATCCCTTCCCCACCTGTGTGCTGGAGCCCCACTTCAGTGGGATTCGACTCCACTCCCGCCAAAAACCGAGCGATCGTACACACGTGTCCGATGCTGGACGGAAAGATGAATCAGACACGTCGGGTCAGTGGTGGAAAATCGGACGAGGACAAGGTTTTCGTGTGGACCGAGGGAGAAGGTCGAATGGTTGTCGAATGCACCTGAACAGCATCCGAAACAGGCACCACGGTACGTGTACACAGCCAAGGAAATAATGATACAAAACACTCGGAGGGCCGTGTGCGTATGGAATCGAGACGGGGAACGGATGTGTCCCCCACAAGCAATCTTTCGTGGGCTTGTCATCCCTTCATCGTGGACTTTGCACTCGAAAGCCTTCCTTGCTACCGTTCCGGACCCACGAGACCCGTTTCATTCGCGGACCTAATGCGCAATCCTTTTCTTTACGACTTATCCATTCGAGCGGCACATGACATGGGTGTGCTCGTTGAAGATGCATTTCAAGGTCTTGATCGTAGCGATATGGCGTTTGTTCAACAAATTGCTTCGCGTCTTATTGTTTGGACAACACTATAGCAAGTCTTGGAAGGCCTTCCTCCTATCTCATCTTCCCATTCCTCCCATGAGAGTGAATATTTCGTGGTACACCACCTTGGCCCTACACTCTTCCATCGCTCGCACCTCGAAATAATTCGAACACTCTTACGGTTCTGGTTTGTTTGCAAGTAAGGCTCCTTGTTACTGTACGGGCCAAAATTTGTAGAACTACGGACAACCTTTCCGGGCTTTTCTCTTCGGGTCCTTGTTTGCAAGCGGACATAAATGTTGGCAAACGTGCATTTCTCTCCATGAAAGAGACGAGAGATTGATTGGACCATTTCCTTAGTCTGCACGGTAAACACGGGCATGAGTGCATGTCTTACATGGTAGCCACGCACTAGAAAAACGAAGCAAGCTCGGCCCCTTTCGAGGAGACACCTAATAGCGTATGTACGCCCACCTTGAAGTCTTCTCGCTCGGGCTGCAATGCATTCCGTGGGTGTGTCGAAACAATCTTGGCATAAAAGTCACATTGACGACTTGAAAAATGAACGAACCGTACACATGCCCGTTGTTCCAAACACAATAGACATATTTCGCCCTCCATGATTGAATCCCACGCTTGCGAAAATTGGTCACAATGATTACAAGTCGGCTACTAGGCAATGTGTTCATCGACATTTCCTTGGGTTGTTTGGAGTGTATTTGAACGGAAATCCTATCCTTTCTATTAGTGCGACAAGCACCATGCCTTTAACACATCCACTTCCCGCGTCACGAGCAAGAGACCAATGTTCATGGCCGGGAATTGTGAAAATTTAGCGATTGTTGGTTGTACAATCCATCTCGTTCATGATGCCGTGCAAAACAATCATGTTGATGGCTATGAATTGGTTATGTACACAGGGAAACAAAGCCTCTTTGAACATGTTTCTCTACTACGAATTGTCGTGTAGCAAATGATGGAAAGAACGTATCCTGCATAATTCGAAGAGATGCCAGGTATTGCAACCATGTTTCGTTCAGTGGCGCCTCCTTACCCAAGACTATCTTTCGAATCCGAAATGCGAGACGAAAATCAAAAGGCAGAACGTCGATGATAGTTTTAGCTTCTTGGGGAAGAGTCCACTCATGTGAATGGTACAACCACTTCTTGGCCGTTTTCTTGTATTTTGATGTTGACATTAGGGATACTAGCCGTTTCAAACTATGAAAGAGCACACCCACTTCCTTACCCATATCGACAATTGCAAGGTGCATTGGCTCTACGGATTCGTCAAGAACGTTTTGGCAAGGCCGATGTCGGTGCCACGTCGAGGCGCTTGTTCTTTGTAGTTCTATTCCTCTTCATTTCCCCGATACTCCCTTGACTTCTTGCTTGTAGCACTCTCCTTTTTAAAAGATAAACAACGTTTCAATGCGTTGTGGGCGCATTCAAAGAGCGGTGAACGAAAGGCCCCCCCCTCGATCGCCGGAACGACGTCCTCCGTTGTCGCGGCGTGCGTTCCACGAACCCATCGGTGTCAAGCAACGATGCGACGGATGTTCCACAAGGTTGGGGAACCATGGATGTAGACATGTGGGGTGTCTTCCCCACCACCACCATGGTCCCTGGTCCGAAGCCCTACTCGGTTGGTGTCGAAAAGATACGAAACATCGTCGAGTGGACGTGTGTGTCGCACCGTCGCATGCGCGAGTCGACGGTCGGAGCGGACGGAACGGGACGTCCGCGAGTGCTGGAAGAGGAGGTGCGGCCTTGATACGTCCAGTACGTGTCCTGGTGGAGGAAGAACGAGCGAAAGAAGGATGGATCCCGCAGACAGCGCCGAACTGCGAGACCTGTCGCAGCTCCTGGAGAAGCTCTCCACCAGCGAAAGACCGGCGCCAAACGATGCAGAGAGGTGGAAAGAAAGGTGTCTGATGGCGGAAGCGGCCTTGGGAAGGACCAGAGAACTGCAGCGGATGATCGAAGAGGAACTCGAGGCCGACTTGGAAAGCGTAGAAGCATTGGACGACCCCATTGAAGAGGTAGAACGGAGAGACAACGATTTCTCTCCGAAACGAACAGATTTTGGCCACCCGGTCGAGCTGATGAGTTCAAATGGATTGCACGCACCTGGAGAAATGCTCCTTGGACAAGGATGCATCCACGTTGCCCACCTTTTGGGGACTGTAGACCCCGAAAACCTCGTGGGGTTGAGAATGCTGGATGAATCGCAACCCAATGTAACGGGCATGGAAGATTCTGCAATGATGACCGCGCCACCTCCACAATGTGTGGCTAGAAACTCGCTTGGAAAGTTTGAAGAGGAAGAGTTTGATTCATTCATTGCGCAATCACCGACCTACGATGGCAACGAGACCGAGTGGATCGATGTAAGCAAGGAGAAGCATACATGGGAGATCATCTGGAAGGGCAAGGGTGAACTGGAGGCATTGCATCGTATAAAGTTCCAGTGTTCGCGTGATATCTCGGACCTCCTTCAAAACCACATTTCGAACTGGAAAGCCAACGAAACAGACCATAGCATGACAAGACCCAGCAATAAGAAAGTTGCCGTTCGTTCTGCGAAAGAGTTCTTGGACACTGGGAGCGAACAAGGAAGCATATCAAACGAGTCTGGCAATTTGGAATCCTTGTATGACGACCTGGTGAAGGAGAGACACATGCACACATACCATAGACATAGGGACAAGAAACTGTACAGCCGCCAAAGTGTCTCTAGAATGTTAGGCGTAGTGTATGCCAAAATGCTTATTCGGAGACAAGAGAAAATGCTTAGAAGAAAAACCGACTCCCAATCACAGTCCTCTCAAAGGAGCAAATTTTCACAAAATTCTGGCGAGTCTTCCACATCCAAAAGCAATGCCAAGTTGCCCACTGTATCGGAAGGTATCAAACTCCTACCTGGCAAGTATTTGCCTTCACTAAACAGAGATTCAGCAATGCTGACAGAAACCCATCTGAGATGCCTGGCGGCTCAACTGCCAACCAGGTACCGTCTAAGTGACTGGACACTTTTGTACAGCAGTGTCAAACATGGTATCAGTCTACAGACACTGTATCGAAAAGCGGCAGGTAAGCACCCCTCAGTGCTGGTGATGCGTGATAGGAAAGGCTATCTTTTCGGGTGCTTTGTCACAGAAGGCTGGAAAGCTGCTTCAAAGTACTTCGGTACCGGGGAAACGTTTGTCTTCCAGCTTGAACCTTCCCAAAAGGCTTACACCTGGTCTCACAAGAATAACTACTTTCTGTTCTGCACCCAGGAAAGTCTTGCGGTGGGTGGAGGGGGGCACTTTGCGATTTGGATAGACAGCGATTTTTGCTGGGGCAACAGTGGGAATTGCGAAACTTTTGATAGTCCATGTCTCGCAAGCAGTGAGGATTTTCACTGTGTACATGTAGAGGTGTGGGGGATACGCTGAGGTAGACGATGTATACACTCAATGTTGTAAAAAAACAAATTTAATTGCACGTTTGCCTGCAAAACTTATTTCTCTATCACTCCTCCTGGCTTTTTGGGTTGTGCTTGATATAGTCATCGATCCTCAAAATGGTGATGGCTGCTTCAGTGGCAAATTGGAGGCTTTTCTTTTTGCTCATAGCCGGCTCCAGCACTCCTGCGTCAACATTGTTACGAATAGTGCCATTCACAAGGTCCAATCCATACCTCGACAGATGTGCCTTGTCTGGTTTGGTCTGTGCACTGTGATGGTATGCCCGAAGTCTTGCAACTAGCTCTGTGGCATCTTTCGCTGCATTCACCGAGAGAACTTTGGGGATAACGAGAAGCGCGTCAGAAAACTCTGCAATAGCAAGTTGCTCCCGAGAGCCAAGTGTAGTTGCGAGTGTCTCAAGGTATATGCTTAAGGCAGCTTCGACTGCACCGCCTCCAGCGACAACTGACCCTGACTCAAGAGCCCGTTTGACTATGCACAACGCATCATGCATTGATCTTTCTACTTCATCTAAGAAGTAGTCGTTTGCACCACGCAGAAGGAGGGTCGCTGCCTTTGCTTTGGCAGTACCTCTCAACATAATGATGTTGTCGCCGGCAACTTGCTCTTCGAATACCTCCTCTGCATCACCTAGATTTTCAGATCCAAAGCTCTCGTTCCCATCCATGTCCGCAAATGTTGTGATCAAGGTAGCACCTGTTGCTTTGGCAATACGTCTCATGTCCGCCCTCGGCACCCTGCGACAAGCTATTGCTCCAGCCTCAACAAAGTACTTCAGAGCAATGTCGTCGATTCCTTTGGTGGTGAAGATGGCCGTTGCACCTGCCTTCAGAAGAAGCTGGATTCGATCCCTTGTAATCTCTACTTCCTTTTGCTGGATCTTCTGAAGCTCTTTGGGATCCTTAACGAGGACTTGAACGCCCATCTGCATCTTTGCCTTGCGAAGATCAACGTCGAGACATGCTACTTTGGCCCCTTTGACGTACTTGGGCATCGCCTGCGACGCTCTGATTGTGTTGATGGCGTATCCATTTACCAGTGTGCTTTCCCGTGCACTCTTTCCGTGGGCTTTCAGCACGTTGATAGCCTTCAGCGGGTAGTACGTTTTGCCTGAGGAGTTGACCGATTTGATGGACAACATCGCAGAAACACATAGGTCTGCAAAGAAATCCGATTCCGCACCGATCAGCTTTGAAGACATGCTTGTTTTTGCACAGTTGAGGATGCAATCCTTGGGCAAGGAATCCACAGGAATAGCCAGTTGTTCGTCGATGTACTTGCAAGCTTCTCGCACAGCCACGCGGAATCCACTGATGATGGAGGTCGGGTGAATTTTGTGGCGGACTAGTTCGCTTGCACGCTTCAAAAGTTCGGCGGCCACAACCACGACGGAGGTGGTACCATCTCCGATTTCGGCATCTTGCAAGTCTGCAAGTTCCACGAGAATCTATGGATCGCGGCGAGGAGCACAAGTTTTGACATGACGGAGTAAGGTTAGCTCCATGTTCTCGGCGTTTGGTCCAACCATTGTCTTCCTTTTTCGGCGTCGACAGTTCTGGCCACGTCCGATCGAACCCCAGCGTCCGTGGTTGGGAGGGAGCAACCCGCGTTTCGACGCACCTTGGCTGCAGGATGCTGCACTTCGAGCAGTTTGAGGATGGTGGCACCGTCATTGGTGATCGTGACGTCTCCGATGTCGTCGACGAGCATCTTGTCGAGACCCACAGGACCAAGAGAGCTCTTCACGATGTTGGCAACCTGTGGTGCGGATCGCGTCGGGAGGCGTGGTGCGGATCGCGTCGGGAGGCGTGGTGCGCATCTTCCACGTCAGCTCCTCCTCGTCCTTCTCGGATTGAAGTGAAAGGAAGCGTCGCATTCGTTCGGCACGTGCGGTCTTCTCCCATCCACAAGTGCATCCCACGTTCGTGTCGATCGTCCTCGTCCACGTCCGTTCCCTCGTCGGTCTCCTCGTCTCCCTTCCGCCGCCACGCACCGCCATGACGGCCGCGACGTTCGTGGATCGCACGTCCTGTCCCGTCTGTCTCTGTCCGTCCAACTGCAACGCTCCTCGCGTTGCGTTCTCCATCGCTCCACCTGCTCGCGAAGGCGCTTGGAAACGATCGGAAATGGTCGATGGCGAGTCAACGCCATGGACACCCCCCTGCCCATCGGGACGGATCTCGCATCCATAACCGACCAGACGGTCACGGACACGGATGTGGGGCGGGGGGGGGGACCGGATCCGGTGGGACCGACCGGAGTCGGCGACACGTTTCGGGTTCGATCGGAGGACCGCCCCAATCGAACCGGGACGAGTAAGGGGTCGTCCCCCCGGTGGACCGCCGAGGGAGAATATTCTCACGAAGGGGAGGGGGGGGAGGAGTCGTCCCCATCCGACCCCAGAACGATGGTGAAATCATGGACCTGAATGCATGATAGTAGGACATGCACAAACAAGCGAAGATCGATCGAAACGAAGATGTGCAGATGAAACAGAATGATTCTGATGGATCTCGTATCGTGCACAAGGGAACGAGGCCGGGGAGCAACGGCGACTCGTTGAACCAGTGGCGGTTGAAGGATGAAGCCTGGTGGGTAGCTTGTCATCGGCCAACGACGCCATATGATCAAGCAGCGATGTGTCGGGTCCTAATCACTCTGATTTCAATTCATTCCACCAAGAGAGAAGATCAAGACAAATGAGAGGAGCAAGGATCAAATAAAGCCAGTTTCAGAATCCGCACGTCGTACACATCCCAAGGCGAAAATTCTACATCCAGACACGCAAAACACCTATGTCAAAAAGGGCTGGAGAAACACACGCACTCTCCAGATCAACAAAAGTGAAGGGTATGAGCATGAGTAAAAAGCACGTTCATTCCACAATGTCATTCATTGCAGGCAACGCTAATGGTCGGATGTTACACTTGATCCAAGTGTCCAAGAAGGATAAGGGCTGTCGATGGAATTCCTCACGATACTACTCCACCAGATAGACGTGAAGACGGCGTTGTTGCGGACAAGAGAGATTATTTAGTTGTCTCTTGCTTCATCTGAGCTCTGAGAACTCCGAGGAGAACGGAAAGGGACTTGCTCCTCATCACGCGTAGGATTCTTGAACAATTTTCTGCCGTCTGCACTCATTATCCTAGTGTTCTTGCCCTTTGAACCGTTGCTTGATCCCATGCCTCCCCCTGTGCTTGGGGTCTGAAAATTCAGGCTAAGCCGTTTGTCACGGCGGGCCGTGTAGGTTCCTTCCGTAGGATCTTCATGATCATATGCTGCAAGACCGATGCTCACTTCCACTGGATTAGCCGACCAGCTCTGCTTGCCGCCAAAAATAGGTTGCATGAACAACTTATCTATGCTAGCCCACTTCCTGTGCACCCATGAGCGCTCTTCAAGAGGAAGTTCGATGCTTCTATCGCCCCTGGAGGATGTCCTGTTCAAGAGGGAGCTATCTGCCCATTCTTGACTCTGCTCCACTGCTGTACTGCACGCTCGCTGCGGCATCAACCAGCCCAACAAAGGGCGTGTAGCACCTCCTACTACTACAACACTGAAAAGTACAACTGTCAGCGTGGTGACAATGAGTGTGGATCCTTTAGTACCTGCATGCCCTGATGGATCAAAATGATGGTATGCCAACGCTGTGCTGACAGCTCCACGCATGACACCTGACCACATGATGATAAACGACTCTTTGACTGGAATCTTGTCCGGAGAATAGAGATTATGCAACAAGCAGAAAGGAAACACAAATAATGCTCTTCCTAAAACCAGCAGGACGTTGAGTCCCACAAAAAACCAGATGGCCTCAAACAGTTTCGTATTTGACCACTTTTTCGGATCAAATGTGTCCAATCCAACAAAGACAAAGATGACCTGCTCTGATATGAGGGACATGGTTGCAAATGCCTGCTTAGTGGTGCCTTGTGCCTCCTGTGAGATATTATAGTATGCGTAGTGACTGATTGTAATGCCGGCAAAGAAAACTGCCAAGATTCCTGACATGCCAGCCAACTCTGCGAGCAGGTAAGACAGGTACGACGTGATGCCTATGAGTGCTACTTCTATGGACACCCTGTGCTCATCAGATATTTTGAGTTTCTTTAATAGAAATGCACATCCAAGCCCCGATCCGACCCCCATGGATAAGCTGATGGTAAAAAGCCAAAGAAATGCTCCCAGCAGGAAGAAGACTTCCACCCAGGTGATGCCGTTCCTCATGTCAGTGAGGTCGAGAGATTTCAGAAGCACGATACTTGTAGCATCATTCATCACTCCTTCCCCAAAGACGATGCTGTAGAGCAGCGGAGATGAGGACTGGGAGAGCACCTGCAGCGTTGCCACACTATCCGTGGCCGCAAAAATCGCACCGATGGCAAGGAAATCCGTGCTTTTCAGGTCTGCACCAAAGAGCTTCGACGACCCAAACGACAGGATTGTGAACATGATGAAGGTTCCAATTACTCCGAAGAGCATGATCGTGCCAATGTTTTCGAAGAACCGTTTCTTCTTCATGCTGAAACCAGCGTTGAAGATGATTGGCGGCAACAGGTAGGTGAAGAAGACTCCAGCATTGAAATCCAAGGGATATCGATGGTAAAGTCCAGACACCAGCACCACCACACCAGTGGCCAGTCCCATGAGGCATGCCACGCTACCTTCGGTGAAGCAATTCCATCTGCGACGCGAGATCCAGTTCCTGGTCAGTCGGTGTTCCCGTTGGCTTCGATTCGGTCTCTCGTCCGCACGCGTCGCGCACCGACTCGTCACGCGGTGTCCGATGCTGAAGGACACCAGCAGCAGCGCTGCTAGCACGGCCGTCGAAGCCGTGAGCTTGTGTTCTGCTTCGGTTCCTTCGCTCCCAGCCATGACTGGCGACTTTCGTCACACTCCTTTGGCTTTGGGACCGTGAAGAAGGCCGAGGAGGCGGACAATTGTGACGAACTAGCACCTCCTCGACGGTTCGCTTCGACGTTTGGAATGCTGTTCGGCGAGATGCACACGCTTCCTTCCGCTTTTCGTACACGTTCGCGTGTCCCGTCGCCCGTGGATCCCGCCTCGGGGACGCGTGGCCAGGACCTGCGCCTATATCCACTCCTTCTGGACGTCGCAAGGCCCCTTGTGGATCGGCAGTCGACCTTCTTGATCCGCCTTCACGTGCATGCGAAGCGACCAAGTGGAGTTGGAGGCGTTTGCCGCTTTGTTTCTAACACATCCACAGTCACACCCACTCAGTGACAGACACACCCACCGATTCGCTCTGTTGTTCGAGGAAGCGGGGACGCACGCAGTCACGCCCGTGGGCAGTTGCACCCTCCATTGGTCACCGGACGAGGTCCACCCACAGGTGGGGGGACCCCGAACCGACGAAACCCGCATCGGTGCATCTATCGACGAGGACGGCAGAGGTGCGATAACGATATCCTCGACGGGAATTGCGAGTCGCGACCGACGTAGACCGACCCTGTGTCGCGGAGGATTCACGGTTAGAAGCTTTGACCTCCTCCACGCTTCGGGGGGGGGAGTTGGCGGACCGGAGACGACCCTCCCCACCCTGTCCTGCGGGTCGTCTTGCGAAGGGCATCCTTTTCCGTTTCGGTTTGTTCCGGGATCGTCTTCGACTCGAAAGGCATCCTTGAAAGGGAAGGCTCCCGAAGAGAAGGGAACGAACCCCAGATACGAAGGGAGTTGGTTTTGGCGCGTTTTTCACGCGCGTCTTCGTCGTCCTTCACGGCGGCGCAGGCGTCTTCGAAGCGTGCCAGCGTTCGTGCGGCGAGGCTGCGCGCCATGGAAGGAGGCAACAGTGCCACCGAAGCCGTCATGCTGCAGGCTGCGGGCCTGCAGAGGCGCCTGCGAGACGCCATCGAGCGGTGTCCGTCGCATGCCACCACCAGAGACGGCAGAAAGGAAAGGGAGCTGCTCGTCACCGTTGGGTGCGTCTCGAGCGTCAGCGTTCGTCTCGAATGAAAGATCAACCGAGTGCATCCGCACTTGCGTCCGAGAGAGACAAAGACGAGCGAAAGTGGACCCCCAAGGACCCGACAAGGGTGGCGGTTGCGACCAGCGAAATGGACGAGGAAGCAACCAGGCACGTCCCATAAACGATGCGATAGAGGCATCTTGACTGACCGTCGCAAACCGATCGATGATATGAATCGCATGCAAACAAAGGGTGAACCTGGAAACGCTGGAGATGCGGATCATCGACTACCATGAGTACGACGGGCCGCTCACCGACGAAAAGGTACGTGTTCGGCGCAGAAACGGCGAGTTGCGAGCCCGGATGCCAGCGTATGGAGCCATGTTGCTTTGGAGAGGTCGGAGACTGACCCTCGATTGCTCGTGGGATTGCCGTCGGTTCGTCTGGATGCCGCGTATGTGCAGGCGAAGGTGCTGCGAGGGATCGACGAAGCAAGGAGTGAACTCATCCGCAGTGCCAAAGACGGTATGAGGTGCTCCACCCGTGGTGGAGCTTTGTTCCGGGACATACTCGAGTTTGTAGAGGGGTCGGGAGAAGAGGAACAAGATCGCTCCATGCCTGAATTCGACGTGGAGTCTCCCATCGGTACACCACTGGAAAAAGACAAACTATTGAAGGGTGCACAAGCCACCAGATGGGACTCCAAAGAGGAAACTCCGTCACTGAAAAGCTCGTTCGAAGCATCTCCCACCTCTGTGCTGTCCGACGACGGAGTTCTGGAACCGACTAATAACTATGGAAACGGCCCAATCTTCAAGCGTCAGCTCTTCCGGGACGAAGATCTTGAGGACGAGCGGGGAGTTCTGGGTGCCTATAACAGGCAAAATAGACCTGCAGACAGCCACCCGTCAGAACTTAGCAGGGATGAGGAAGTAGCTCCACCCAAAGAACATGTAGAGGGTAAGAAGAAAGCTTCTGTAGCAGGAAGAATTTTGAGCTGGCTAGTTGCGGGTGGGGTGACTTGGGCAGCATTCACAGTATTTTCCATGGCAGACAAGACGAAGCGACCGCCGGGTCTGTGGACAGCCAGGGCTAGTTCGCCAAAACGAAGTCCCCCTGTGCCTAGACGGAACGTTAAGAGAGGGGCGAAACCACCAACCCCAGCAACACCCAAGAAAGCCACACGAGCTCCGGCGCCAAAAAAAGCCAGCAAAGAACACCCGAAGGTCTCAGTGAAAGAGCGCAAAGGCTCAAAGCCACAATCCCCTCCAAGGACGACACCAGTAGCACCTCCACCTACCCCTGCATATCAACCGCCGGTCTCGACGGTAAAGGAAACCAGAGCAGTGGACAGTGGACCTCCCTTGCCTGCAATAATGGGTCCTGGTCCTGGATCAGAGGAAACACCGGATATATCTGTGTTTCTAGGTAGAGGTTGAGTGGAGGGGAAATGGCAGGATAAGCAAAATGGAAATGTAAGACTTGCTCTTGGAGCTGCATGCTAGGTCAAAATTTTACTTGACGTCTGAAAATGTTCACCTCCTCGTCTTGGATTGCAGCTACCTCTTTGGGTGTATCCTTTAATTCTGCTAGCATCAGACCTTCCATCAAAATGTCGATGCATGCTCTCGAAACGGCCCGATAAAGGCCTTCACCGGTGAAACCACCAGCACCGAATTCGTAGCACAACACAAGTCGCTTGTGGTGTTCGAAACAAGTGATAAAGACACCTTCCTTCGTGCTCACCATTTGGGCCAGTTGCATGTTGAGCGCGTTGAGGTTGCAGCCCACAACGCTGCCCTTCGGTCCAAACCAGCCGGAGAGGGTAAAGGTGACAACTTGCCCAGCCTCCCTCCTGCCACGTAGTCTCACATCATTCGCGAGCATAGCCAGAAAGCAAGACGCCTCATCTGACAAAGGTTGGGCTATGGACTTCAAGTCTGCTGCTTGGCAAAGCATCTCAATCAGGTGTTCCAACCATTCCTTGTCGAGGTTTCGGCCAATAAGCACGAGAAATATCCCACATGTGTACGAGGATGGGAAATTTCTCTGCATACAGCGCTTCGATGTGTACCGTGCACCACAAAGATGCACCTCAAATAAACTGTCTTTCATCGATGAGAACCGCACAAAACCTTTCATGCGGACCACAGTGGCTGGCAGTGCTGACAAGAACGCTTGGAAGCCGTACAGACTGGGCAGGACAGCCCGCGTCGCAGAAATGGAGCAAAATCCATCATCATGCAGATGTGTACTCTTTGGTATTTGGCTAGGCGAGTCTATTGTGTGCGTGCATTCTGTTGCGCGGTGGCATTCATTTCTCTTGTCCGTAGGGTGTGGCAACTCGTGTTGGAGATTCTGTTTGGTGTGGAAGTGGGAATCCAAGTGAATGCCCGTGTGCATGATTAGGGAGAGTGAAACATTGCAATCCGTGCATTTGATCAGTCTAGGTTTTCGGAGCTTTTCGTAGAAGTACTCTTCCAAGGAATGCAGCCCGTCTTCTTTCACCAGATCCACCTTGTTCAGCAGGATCACGTCCGCGGCTATAATCTGGTTCGCGAAGCACTTCATACCGAGCATGTCCTCTTGAAAGTTATCGCAGTCCACCACGGTGATGATGGAATCCAGGTAACAAAGGGACACCAGTGGCTGTTGTCTCAAGATAAGCACGATGGGTTCGGGGTCGGCGACTCCCGTCGTTTCAATGAGCAAGTATTCCGGCAAGTTTTCTCGATTTCTGTCGAGCACGTCTTTCACTGCCTGAACCAGGTCGTCTTGCATGGTACAGCACACACATCCATTCGGCAGTCGCACGGCTTTGGTTCTTCCAGTGTTCCCTTCGACGAGCTGTCCGTCCACGTCCACGGCTCCGATTTCGTTGACGATGGCGGCCACTCGCGTCCCTCGGTCTGCCTTGCGCAGCACTTGGTTCAAGAGGGTCGTTTTCCCGCTCCCGAGGAATCCGGTGACCAGCATCACCGCCACGCGGTGCGCCTCTCGCTCTTCGGCCTCGTCGTCCGTCGCCATCGCGCTTCCGCTCTCCTCCCACGCCACTCGAGAAGAAACTCCCTCTCCCTCCCGGAGCCCTATTCACATGTCACCCGACCTCGGGGAAAGCAGGGGAAGCGGGGAAGCCGGGGAAGCCAAATGATCCCCCGAGGTTTCCTCCACGCATTCGTGCGAATATTTCGTAAATAAAACCCGAACATCCCTTCCGGGGCGATCGAAAAACGAGGCTCCCCGTTGAGGGAATTCCCGCTTCCCACCGGCCCCGGACCCGGGGGACCAGGGAACCACGGGGGGTGGCAAGGGACCTGAAATGGGACCCTTCACGAAGAGATTTTGAGGGAGGGCACCTACGAAGGGAAAACGTAACACGCAGAGGATTTTGGACCTCGGGGGAAGCAGGGAAACCTCGGGGAAACGGGGAATGGCGGTACACGATTCGGTCTCGAAAATGATACAGGGTTTGAGGGACAGGTACGGTTTCCGAACCGCGATACCCGTGGAGGAGCGTCGTGCGAAAGATCCTCCGAGTTTGAGGGGCGCAGACAGGTTTGACGCAAGCGCGCGCGACGATCGCGTTCGAAACAACGAAAGACAAGCTATCTGTGCCCATCGACCCAACAATGCCTGCGACGCAAGCTGCGTCGTCCTGCTTCTACCGACTGAGAGGGAAAGTGATCATCCGCATCGGTGGATCAGAGCTCGTAACGGCGCTAGAATGCGTTTGCAAGCGACAGGAGGAGTGCATCCAATGCGGAGTTTGCGGACGACGCTTCCACTCTTCTTGCGACGAACACATTCGAGACGAGCGAACTCCGTACGGTATGACTACAGAGGATGGAAGTTCGAAGGATCCCACGCCCGCCTGCCCTTCGCCTCCTGCTGTCGTGGGAGACACAGCGTCCCAAGTCGTCGCACCTGCGATCATGTGTTTCCCATGTCAACATGGTGATAGAGTCGAGTAAGTCGAATTCTTGCCTTCAACGCGCGTACTGTCATCTCCTGTGACACATTGAACTGACCGTGCATTGGTCGAATGCTCCGCTCGACATCTAGTCTTTCGTTCGATAGCGCACAACTGGGCTCCAAGTTGCGCCTGCGACCTCCGAAGGGAGTCACTTTCAAAGTGCGCGCTGTTTGGGAAAATGAATGGACGTCGGCCTTCATCAAATTGAGAGGTCTAGAATTGGCTGGAGAATTCGACGTGTCGAAAGGGAAGCACATGGACGTTGGCTGGCGAAAGGTGAGGCAAGCAATGTGCCGCAAACTTGGCGAAAGCGCTCCTTGGTTCATTCGTGGCGGTCCGCTGTTCGATGAATTTTGCGTCGAACACAACGTCGACAAGGATGCATACCTAGAGGAAGTGTTCAAGGCAAAGGGAACGGAGAAATGGAAGTACCTGCAAGAGGTATACAAGGAAAAGAAGCGCAGAACAGTTACAACTGTGGACGAGGAGGGCAACGTCGTCACCAAACAAGCCAATTGCACTGGTGAGCAGCAATTGGACGACATCTACTGGATCTTCTTCGACGAGATGCAGCAAGTCCTGCGCAACAAGCCATCCGTATGCCCACCAGCAGGCATTGTCTTGCAGACACGGGCTCCATTTGACAATTCTGACAAAGCACCGATGGGTGGCGTGCATGGTGATGGACAGGACGATGCACCGTTCACGGACATTCTATCCAACGATGCCAGTCCTACCACATACAAAACCTGTGAGAACGAACGCAACAAACGGTCAGCACGTGATGACGAGGCCGACAGCCCACAGCGTCCACAGATGCCTACATCCAAGAAAGGAAGACGACCAAGTAGTGCTGACCGACGACATGAGAAGATGCTCTCATCCATGCTGGAGCAGTCTAGTACAGTCAATGAAACTCTTGGAACTATCAAAACATCTATTACCGAGATGCACAAGCAACTTCAGACATCAGATTCGGAGAAGCTCGTGATTGAGCGTGCTCAGAAAATACAGAGGGATTGGGATGAATTGTTTGCATTTTACTGCACCCAACAAGTCCCACACGATGTCATCATCCAGCAACTTGGACCACGGCCCTCCAAGGCAGAAGCTATACAAGAAGCCTTGTCTTGGCAAGAGTCACTAAGGCAAACATGTCAACCGTGATGTTATCATACCATGCCCAATCTGCATCCAGCAACCTACCTGCGTGTTAAGATTCTACCTGTTCCTTGGTCTACGGACTGGTCGCTCCTGTTGAAAAAAGAAATCGGTCAGCCCCTGTTTGATCTGCACCGCACTCTCCAACATGTCTTGAGCCACTGCTTCTTGAGGTTGTACCCCTTCTCGATCCCCCAACTCCACAACCCCTTCTGCCCATTCCTGCATGAAGGCATCGCCCTCCTGCCCAAGAAAGTTGTGCAACACCATTGCTGCAAGGATAGACTCTGCACAGGTTCTCCATGCCGTTCTGTGAGTCCCCAATAGCAATCTGAACCTGCCTTTCAACCGACCAAATGCATGCTCAACAACCACCCTAGCTGAACTGTGGATCCAATTGAACCTCCTTTCTGCACTTGTCGCTGCCAAATTATCTCCTTTGTAGGGGGTCATCTGCCACGTCTCCATCCCGAATGCAGAATCTGCGAGAACCAAAGGTGGGACATGCAATGTTGCAAGGTGCCCCATTCTGTCCAAATACTCCAAGTCCTTGTAGAGCGTCGGATATTGCAGTAGCAAACCATTCTATAAATGATGACAGGAAGCAGAACAATCAAAAGGCACACATAGTCAGTGGTAGTCGATGCAGCACGCTGTCGTCCCGTCGTTGTGTGTCACCTACCTGTAGAAGCTTCGTGAACTCCATTTCTTTGATAACCCCACCATCTGCAGATGAACCTGCCCAACCACATAAAACAGCCCTGAACATCCCACTTCCATCTACGTACGCCATATTATTAAGGGAGTAGAACCCTTTATAACATATGAAATCCTGCAGGCCAAGGTTTTGGTCAGCCAACTCCACTTTCACGTGACATCCATCCACAGCAAGGCAAGCGTTCGGAAATCCTCTCCGGGAAAAACTCTGGATGCACGCCTCAATTTCTGCACGGGTGGTGGGCATTCGTATAAAACGGTCCTGCATTTTGCAAATGGCTACTATCCCCCTTGTGTAGCATTTGTGGGCAGTGGAAATGCCAATGGCGAAGCTCTCACTCAGTTTCAAGTAACTTGTTCCATGGGCCAGACGCATGAGAGTGAGAGTGAGAGTCCGCTTTGGTGACATGAAGTCCCCCCTAGCATTTGCAGCTGGCTGCAAGTCTCTACGTACTAGACGTAATAAGACTCGAAAGCTCTCCTTACTCATCCGCAAGAGCCGCTTGAAGGCGACATCCGTCGTTCGTTCGCTGAACAACTCGTAAAAGTTGTTCTGCGCCCTCCTCTCCTTCCAACATGCGCGGCCCCTCCCGTAACCTCCTTGCGCAAAGACGAGCCTCCTCGCAAGATGCTGGGCTACCTCAGTACATGCAACAGTTGCTTCTATCACATGGTTGAGCAGCACCAACCTTTCGCGTGTTCGTTTGCGTCGTTCGACGTCGTCCCTCTCCATCCTCGTCGCCCTCATGCTCGTCCATGCACGGAAGGCTCCCTCTCCCAAACCCGCATCCCCCATTTGTTCGCGTTCGGCACCATCCATGCGTGCTGTGCCTGGGAAGAGCGCCGCCTTGTTGTTCGTCTTCCGCAAATCTGCGACAACCCTAAACGCAGAAACCACTAGTCACTCCCCTCGTACGTGGCAGACACGCGCGAGGTCCTCCGGACTCGGATGGATCCGAGGCACACGTCCACGTCCCTCGAGAATTCCATCGAATATTCGGTTCACGAACTCGGTTCGCCATCCGGGTCAAATGTTACCTGTGAATGCCCAGAACCCTTCCCCCTTCCCCCGATTCCCCTCGGCCCTTGACATGTGAATAGGGCTCGGGGGTCCCCCAAAGGGGACGAGGGAGAGAAGAAACTCCCGCTCCCTCCCGGGGGTCCCCCAAAGGGGACGAGGGAGAGAAGAAACTCCCGCTCCCTCCCGGGGGTCCCCCAAAGGGGACGAGGGAGAGAAGAAACTCCCTCTCCCTCCCGGGGGTCCCCCAAAGGGGACGAGGGAGAGAAGAAACTCCCGCTCCCTCCCGGGGGTCCCCCGAAGGGGACGAGGGAGAGAAGAAACTCCCTCTCCCTCCCGGGGGTCCCCCAAAGGGGACGAGGGAGAGAAGAAACTCCCGCTCCCTCCCGGGGGTCCCCCAAAGGGGACGAGGGAGAGAAGAAACTCCCTCTCCCTCCCGGGGGTCCCCCAAAGGGGACGAGGGAGAGAAGAAACTCCCGCTCCCTCCCGGGGGTCCCCCAAAGGGGACGAGGGAGAGAAGAAACTCCCTCTCCCTCCCGGGGGTCCCCCAAAGGGGACGAGGGAGAGAAGAAACTCCCGCTCCCTCCCGGGGGTCCCCCAAAGGGGACGAGGGAGAGAAGAAACTCCCTCTCCCTCCCGGGGGTCCCCCAAAGGGGACGAGGGAGAGAAGAAACTCCCGCTCCCTCCCGGGGGTCCCCCGAAGGGGACGAGGGAGAGAAGAAACTCCCTCTCCCTCCCGGGGGTCCCCCAAAGGGGACGAGGGAGAGAAGAAACTCCCGCTCCCTCCCGGGGGTCCCCCAAAGGGGACGAGGGAGAGAAGAAACTCCCGCTCCCTCCCGGGGGTCCCCCAAAGGGGACGAGGGAGAGAAGAAACTCCCGCTCCCTCCCGGGGGTCCCCCAAAGGGGACGAGGGAGAGAAGAAACTCCCGCTCCCTCCCGGGGGTCCCCCAAAGGGGACGAGGGAGAGAAGAAACTCCCGCTCCCTCCCGGGGGTCCCCCAAAGGGGACGAGGGAGAGAAGAAACTCCCTCTCCCTCCCGGGGGTCCCCCAAAGGGGACGAGGGAGAGAAG
Source organism: Picocystis sp. L7 (assembly GCA_020975725.1). NCBI lineage: Eukaryota > Viridiplantae > Chlorophyta > Picocystophyceae > Picocystales > Picocystaceae > Picocystis > Picocystis sp. L7. The sequence continues at coordinate 1,221,606 of QXJR01000003.1, forward strand.
AAACTCCCGCTCCCTCCCGGGGGTCCCCCAAAGGGGACGAGGGAGAGAAGAAACTCCCGCTCCCTCCCGGGGGTCCCCCAAAGGGGAAGAGGGAGAGAAGAAACTCCCGCTCCCTCCCGGGGGTCCCCCAAAGGGGACGAGGGAGAGAAGAAACTCCCACTTCCTCCCGGGGGTCCCCCAAAGGGGACGAGGGAGAGAAGAAACTCCTCGAGTGGGATTTGAGGGAGGGAGGTTCGAGGGGGACGTTCATCCCCATGGCCACGCCATTCCGTCGCACATCCGCGCATCGCGAGGCGCCTGGAAAAGGGATGGCGGCGGCGCGCTTGGCGCTGCGACGTGCCTGGAAGAGACCCTGGACGACGAGGTTACCCCTGCTGCGCATCCCACCGCACGCAGCCGCCAAGTCCGACGACGCAGCCGCGTCGGAAGAGCCGCCACGAAGCCAACTCGTCGAGGCGCGCAGCGCGGCGCTTCCGACGCTTGGAACGCCGCTGAGGGACCAGCTCGAGGCGCGCGGCGTCGTGCTTCGGACCTACAAGGGCGGGCAACACCGTGCGGTGTGTCCCCAGTGCGGAGGTGGAAGCCAAAAGGAGCTCTCCTTGTCCATCCACATCGACGCAGATGGACAAGGCGCAACCTGGAACTGCTTTCGAGCGCGTTGCGGATGGTCTGGCGCGGTGGGAAGGCGATCGAACGGTGATACGGAGACCTCAAGCGGAAACGGAGGAGCCAACGGATCCGTCGCCCACGACAAGAAGTTCCGAGACGTGGGCATGACCGCACGCAAACCCGAAGTGCCGGTGCAACGGCCCAAGGTGAACTTTCAACCGCCGAGTGCAAAAGTGATGCAGTTCTTCCGAGGAAGGAGCATACCTGAAACCGTGGTGGAAAGAAACGGTGTGATGCAAGAAAAGTGCTTCTCACCCGCCACAGGAAGAGAAGAACTGGCCATCGCCTTCCCATATCGAAGGAACGGAGAACTCATCAGTGTCAAATACCGTGGACCGAGGAAATCGTTCTGGCAAAGCAAGAACTGCGAAAAGATCTTCTATGGATTGGACGATATCAAAGGACAAAAAGAAATCATCGTCGTTGAAGGTGAACTCGACAAACTCGCGCTCGAAGTGGCTGGATACACCAACGTCGTGTCCGTCCCCGACGGCGCACCGAGAAAAGCCAAGGAGGACGAGATGCTGCCACCACCAGAAGAAGACACCAAATTCAGCTACCTTTGGAATTGCAGAGAATACCTCGACCATGTGGAAAAAGTCGTGTTGGCCACCGACAGCGACGAACCAGGACAAGCGCTGGCCGAAGAGCTCTCTAGAAGGCTTGGCAAAGAGAGATGCTGGAAGGTCAGATGGACGGCCGAGAAAGGCCGCGCCGTGACAGGTGAAACCAGCGAGGAACAAGAAAATGTGGAGCCAATCGAGGGCGTTGGGACCTCAGCCAAACCTCCCAAAGATGCGAACGATCTGCTCCGCTTGGAAGGGCCTGATGCGGTGAAAGAGTGTATACGGAACGCGGAGCCGTATCCCATACGTGGGCTGTTTCGATTTACCGATTTCTACGACGAGATAGAATCGTACTATTCCTTGACCCTTGGTGAAGAAATGGGTGTTTCAACGGGGTGGAACGGCGTGGACGAGGTGTACAAGGTTGTGCCGGGGGAACTGACTGTGGTCACCGGGGTGCCCAATTCAGGAAAGTCGGAATGGATAGATGCTCTCATGGTCAATCTTGCTGAGGACCATGGTTGGTCCTTTGCTCTCTGCAGCATGGAGAACAAAGTGAGGGACCATGCCCGCAAATTGATAGAGAAGCGGGTTCGAGCTCCCTTCTTCGACGCGCCGTACGGTCAAAGCAGGAGGCGGATGTCCCGGGAGAGTCTAGCAGAGGGAGTTGGCTGGCTGGATGACCACTTTCACTTGATTCGATACGAGGACGATCAGTTGCCGTCAGTGGACTGGGTTCTGAACCTTGCCCGCTCAGCCGTGTTGCGATTTGGAATCAGGGGGCTGGTGATAGACCCGTACAATGAATTGGACCACCAACGACCGCAAAATATGTCCGAAACAGAGTATGTATCCCAGATGATCACCAAAATAAAGAGATTTGCACAGCACCACGATTGCCATGTTTGGTTCGTTGCACACCCCAGGATCATGCGTGGTTGGCAGGGAGAGGCCCCAAACTTGTACGACATTTCTGGCAGCGCACATTTTATCAACAAGTGCGACAATGGATTGGTTGTGCACAGAAGCAGGAGACCAGAAGATGGGGCTCCAGATGAAGTGCAAATTCTACTTCGAAAAGTTAGGAATAAAGCCTCTGGTAGGATTGGGGACACCAGATTGCGGTACGATCTCACGACAGGAAGGTACAGTGATCTTTATTGAACGTCCGATCGGCTCTTCAGCCATCAGGGGCAAGACCCACCCAGGAGGACCTGCCTCCAGGGTTGTGAACAGGCAGCACTTCAGGGCTCTGCACCACCCATTCATACCACACTTTTGAAGGGCTTACGCACCGCCACATTCGCACAAGCAAGGGTTTGTCCTCCGCAATCTGAATAGGCCGAACCAGTGGGAAGAAAATGGGGAACCAGCTGTGCATGCCGTCTGTGTGATTGTCGGGGTGGGTGCTTAGGATCACGTTTTCGTATAGGACAGCAGTGAAATAGCCAGCGAAGCCATGGCATAAAGTTGGCACGTCAGCATTGTGCGGCCAGAATACGTGCTCTGCTGCTCGTCTGTTGTCCTGTTCATTCAACAACGAAGGATGTCGGAAGGTGAAGGTTGCTTGGGCAGGTGCTATTCTGTAAATGCTGTGCAACTTGACCACATATGGCGTTTCATAGTTTTTCAGGCAATCAAACGCCTCGACCTTTTTGTAGATCTTACCAGCTGTGATTGGTTCTAAATAACTTGTGTAACACGAAGGGATTGACACTCCATCGTCCCGAAGGCACTTCTGTGCACCATCCAAGCATTCCGGTGAAAGTTCATTGTCTCCAAAGGAGCCAAGGAGTTCACTGACCAGCACATCCACCTTTTTCTGCATGTTCCAACATCGCATGTCTGTATTCACAAGGCTAACAATATTTCCCCAGCCTTGACTTTCAATAAGATGCTCGAGGGTAAGGACTGCATTGGGGTTCTTTTCTACCGCATACACCACAGAATCCACCCCAGCTTCTTTGCTTGCCATCACGCAAGCCCGCACAAGCGGACCGCGTCCAGCCCCAACCACAGCAAGGATCGCTTTTCTACCATTCGAATACCGATCGCTCCGATCCTCCAGACACTTGACAATAGCTTCGTAGTATTGTTGGTATTTCACTTCGTCTTTCTCGAAAACTTCATAGGTGCCATTTTGGAGGTTGTCCATGAGAGGCTGCAGTGGAGTTTGCAGGTGATCTCTATAGTCTAATTCCAGAGCGTCCATTTCTATAGGTTCTGCATCTTGGTTGAACAGGAAGGCCAAGTACTCCATATAGTTGTGCAGAGGGTGTATTTGTGAAGACTCGTCCAGGTGCGTGCTTCGATGGAAGTGTATGATTGATTCTTGCAGGGTTAAGGCATAGTCTTCGGGTGCGACTGGATGCTTGCTTTCTCCGGTGAGGATCACTTGCACCTGGTGGTGGAAGCTCAGCTGCACGAGGTAGGCGTGCCTTTCTTGCAGTGCCGGGTATCCTGCATGGTTGGTTCGGAAGGCATTCGTTTCCAACAGGATGGCGTTGATGGGTTCACCCATCCACCGCTCCATGTCCTGCCTTCTAGGCGTCGTCGGCCCGACGCGCAGAGCGCAGCCCAGGTTTGGCGGTGCGTTGCACAAGGTCCTGACCTGGTGCCATTTTCCCCAAGCCTCGGATCCATGCCGATCCTTCGGGCTTGCTAGATCCACGCACATCCACACTTGCATGTGTCTGTGGCGCCGGAGGTGGTCCAACACGATCCTCGCGAGATTCGCAACCTTCGCACTTCCGTCTGGGACGTGCACGAGCGCCGCCTGCAGTCCGAGGTAGACGCACCTCTCCAATTCCTCCTTCAGGTGCATCTCCTCTTCCCTTGCGCATGCATCCATGGATTCCTCCCTCTCCTTCTCTTCGTCCATCCACGGCCTCGATTGCGCGACCACGCGCGTCCTCCACGTATCGCATTCGATGCTGGCGTCGTCCGGATGCCACCTGTCGGCTTTCCCATCCTGCAGCGGCACGAGCACGAAGTCGAACCCGCCTCGCAGGCTCTCTTGCAGCACGTGAGCCAGCTGTCCATGTCCTGGACGCACAGAAACGCCGAGGTATCGCGATTCTCCGCAGGAAGCGCGTTCGCCAAGCGGCATGTCGACACTTCCTTGTTCGCAATGGCGATGGGTCGACGATGTCCATCGGACCCCTCCAAACCCGTGTGGAGGAGGAGAGTTGTGAGCCAGGAGGGAGTTCACAACCCACAAACCCCAGGGCGCAGGGGAGCGATGGGTGGCCGGTTGGGACGGAACCAACCGACCCAACTACCACATGGAGCCTAGGAAGAGGACGGAGGGTGCTTGTGACGGTGGAACGGAGGACATGTTAGGGCTAGAAAAGACAGAGCAACCCCCACATCGGCCCGTCCATGGTTCAACGGTGGGTTGCCGTGGCAGTGTGTGCACGGAAACAACAAAGAACGCGGGCAAATGCAAGGTTGGCCGGCCTCAAAAGGTACGAAATGCAAATGCCAATCAAACCTTGCAGCAAGCATCGTGCTTTCAATCGTGTCTGACAAGAAGAACATAGCGTTGAGTTGCACCTTTCTGCCGTGTCCGTTGCTTTGGGACGCGGAGGGACGAGGAGCGGTTCGCTTTGCAGTACTTTTGGTCGAGGAGGACCCTTGATAGGGCGCATACCATCCCCATCGATGAATCTTTCGTTTCAAAACCAATATTTCATGCGATGCCGATAAAACGGGACGTCTCCGCTGGACCGCAAAGACGCACGCCCCGTGGTCGTTCGCGAATGTGGTTGGTGACCATGGCATCCACGTGAGCCCCACCTCCCGTCTCGTCCACTCCTTGTTCTTGTATTCCCTCTTGACTTCGTTGTTCCGCAAATGTGGCGATGGATGGATTCAACGTCTCGCTTGGTGTATTCCCGTGCCTTGGCCTCTCCATTTGCTCTCGTGTCCTTCCATGGATGTGTTTTCTTGGATGGACATGTCCTCCCAATCCCCCCCTCTTTTGCATGTGTACGTGCTTGCGTGTTTGTGTGTGTGGTTGGGGGGTGGTGCAAGTGCTTGAACATGGGTGTGGTCAAGCGTTTGAACCTGGGTTCTCACCTGTGTGGAGCACAAGGATTGGGGTGTGCTGGATGATAAGGTGTTGGATCGTAGGAGATCGAGAGACGACGAGAGAGACCTCGAGGACACACATACCGACGCGATGGGCGAAGCGATGGCGCCCATCCGACTGCAAGGGAAGGAAGGAGAGAAGATCACGGTGCGAAGGTATGGAGCACACGTGACGTCCTTCGTCGTCAAAGGCAGAGAAGCGCTCTTCGTCAGCGAAAGGGCCGTCTTCCAACCCCCCAAAGCCATACGTGGTGGTGTGCCCATATGCTTCCCGCAGTTCTCCGACCTGGGAAGCGTGCCGCAGTCCCACGGATTCGCCAGGAATGCCACGTGGAAGCTCGTCAAAATGCAAGGAGATCGTGCCATCCTCTCGTTGAAGCACGAAGATGTCCAGGAGTGGCAGGAAGCCTATCCCCACCAGTGGGAAGTGGTGCTCGAGGTGTCGGTGGGAAAGGAACGCGGAAAGATGTGCATGAAAGTGCGAGTCACCAATCGAGGCGAAGAAAACATGCCATTCACGTTTGCATTCCACACCTATCTTCGGGTGGATGCCTGTTGTGCAAGGGTAGAGAATCTGAAAGGACTCGAGTACTGGGACAACACCAAGAACAGGGAAACCAAGGTGGATCAGGAAAACCACATCTCTCCCTACTCAGAAGTGGACCGGGTGTATCTGAATGCACCGGATAACATAAGGGTGGTGGAAAACTCCACGGGAAGGGAAATCATCGTGCGCAAGCGAAATCTGCCTAGCGTCGTGGTGTGGAACCCATGGCAGAAGAAGGCAGTGGCTTTGCCAGATATGGGTGATCTAGAGTATAGAGGAATGATCTGCGTCGAACCAGCAATAGTGGAGCCCATCCAGCTCAAGCCAGGAGAAACGTGGGAGGCAGAACAGAGCGTGGAGATACGCATGTTTGAGCCAGGGAAAGCTCCTGCACTGTGAATGGCGTGTCTCGGACGTTTGATGAAGCAATGTCGATATTTCATTGATCTGACGGGTGCATCGGTAGCCAGCCGCACAGTTGGAGGGAGGAAGGAGGGAAACACCGGCGTCTTGTGCTTTATTGCATCCCATATCCACCACCTCCCAACTTTCGGCATATCCCCATCAAGTAAGCAGAGAAGTTGCGCAATCTTGAGGTGTCCGTGCGGCCTATCTCATCCAACACAGCAGCTGCTTGCTCGTCGCCGAGACGGCGCAGTGCGCTCAAAGCACGATCATCAAATTTTTCCTTTTGAAACGCTCCTTGCTGGACGTAGTACTCCAAATGCGCTAGAATCGCTGGTGAGAGTTGGTTGAACGCCTCCTCTGATGCAGGAGCAGAGGGCCCTCCGCTGGCACCGCCGCCGTATCCTCCTTGGGCATACCCTCCATATCCTCCACCTCCATATCCACCGTAAGATCCATACGCATCGTACCCTGTTCCATATCCTCCTTGTCCATAAGCTCCAGCTGCTGGAGCCTGTGAAGCCATGAACTTCTTCGCTGCTCCAGTGAAGTACGCAGATGGGTTGCGAATCCTCGAAGGGTCATTGCGGATAGCATTCGCGACCTCCTCAATCACCATGGCTGCATTTTCAGGGGCCATCTGCACCATTATCTTCCAAACTTTTTCATCAAACGTGGCAGTGTTAAACGTGCCTTGGTCGTAGTGGCCTTGCAAACGCAGGGCAAGTTGTGGATCCAGGTACCTTGCATTCTCGTTTAAAAGGTGGAACTCTGCTGTGCGGACACCTGCGGCCAACTGAGCAGTGGATTGATCGATGGTCTGTCCAAATCCCTGTCCAACAGCGCCATAAGGCGCCCCGCCAGCGTATTGCTGTCCATATGCCGACGCATCGTATTGAGTCCCATATTGGGCCCCATATTGGGAAGCTCCATAGTTGTACCCAGCATACTGACCTTGGCCATATTGCGAGTAATCGTACTGCGCACCTGGAGCTCCATACTGTGACATGTCGTATTCAGCGCCGTAGCTTGGTTGGGCATAAGACGAGTCGTACCTGGTTCGTTTGGATGCTTGGTAGTAGTCTCCAGTTGGAGCTACGCTCCCGTAGTAGGATTGTTGACCGTATCCGGCGCCATAGCTCCCATAAGCGCCCCCGTATCCACCTTGGCTGTGTGGATCAGGGCCACGGCTGTGACGTCTGCAGACGGACATCACATATGCACTTTTGTTGCGTATGTTGTCGAGGCTGGATGAACCCACCTCTTGAAGAGCGGCGAGTGCAGTAGATTCCGGGAGTCCGCGTAAGAAGTCCGTGCAGCGTTCGTCGATATCTCCGTAATGTAGGTGTCCTGTCTCGTAGAGCCTCTGTAATTCGTCGTACACCGTTTGAATCATGCCGTTTTCTGCCCTGGGGATGTCCTTATCGTACTTTTCAGGGTTGGTCGTCATTTCGCGTCGTACGCGGGTGATGGCCCCGGAGAGGTACGCACTCTTGTTCCGCACTTGGCTGAGGTCGTAGCCAGCGAACTGTGACAGTACACTCAGCGCGACATCCTCTTCAATTTGTTGCAAGTCCTGAAGGCATTTTACATCAATATCCTCCGGGTTGCAGGCTCCAGAGCTGTAGATTTCGTTCAGCTTGGCTTGGACTGCACTTCCGAGCTTATCAAAGGCTGTCTTCGCTTCGTCCACGAAGCTTGGTTGCTCTGCATGTGTTTCTTCGAACGCTTGCACTGGTATGTCTTGGGGTTGTTGTGGTTCCACTTGGGTTTCTACCTTGTCGTCCACTTTCGTTTCGTTCGTTCCTCCTCTTTCGCCTTCGGTCGTTTCAGCTGGGTGTTGGTCTTGCTTCGCTCCATCCTCTGGTTGGGCAGCTTGTTCTGCTGGTTCTTGCGGTTGTTCTTTTTCTTCTTGTGGTTCTTCTTGTTTCGTCGGCTGCACTTGGTCGGATGCTTCGGTTGGTTCCACGGATTCGTTTCCTTCTTTCCCTTGCTCTTCTAGAGCTTCCTCCTTCGTCTCTTCGCCACCGGTCGTTTCTTCAAGTGGCTTTTGTTCCGGTTGTGTATGTTCTACTTGAGTGTCGGGTTGGTCTCCTTCCTTGGGTTCGCAGGACGGCGGCGCGTCCACGGTTCCTTCCGCTTCCACCTGTTCTTTCCCATGCGTCTCTTCCACGTTCGGCTGCGTCCCACCTCCGTCTTCACCTTCCTGTTCGGATGGCGCGGATGCCTTCCTTGCGCTCCTCCTCGTGCCCACCATCGTCGACAACCAACCACGCGATGTGCGCGCACCACACCCCCTCACGACCAGACACACCCCAAAGCTCCCACCCCACAACCTCCTACGACATGGGGACAACCACCCCCGTACAGATACACCTCAAAGCTCACCCACACCCTGGCCATGGCCCACTTCCCTCTTCTCTCCTCTTCTCTCCTCTTGTTTCCTCTTCTCTTGTTTCCTCTTCTCTCCTCTTCTCTCCTCTTCTCTCCTCTTCTCTCCTCTTGTTTCCTCTTCTCCTCTTGTTTCCTCTTCTCTCCTCTTCTCTCCTCTTGTTTCCTCTTCGCCTCTTGTTTCCTCTTGTTTCCTCTTCTCTCCTCTTCGCTCCTCTTCTCTCCTCTTGTTTCCTCTTCTCCTCTTGTTTCCTCTTCTCTCCTCTTTTTTGCTTTTCTTTCCTGTTTCACATCAACACAAGCAAACTACCACGCCGCTTCGGTGGGTTCCAATCTGTTCCTGCCGCACGAAACACGACCCACGGACACCACTCTTTTCGTGGTTGGAACCTAGACCGCTCGATCTCACGCGCGATTGCTTGTGCTTGTCTGCCGCGGTCCATGGACGGGTGGGCTTCTCCTTCCCCATGGCGATTGGTTAGCCATGGGTTCCACGAGGGATGAGAAGCAAACGACGAAACGAGCGATGCATACGTGACCACGGACACGAGAGGATTCGCCAACCGTCTTGGAGTAGACCGGAACCGAAGAACGGCGCGTGCATGTGCGTGTGGGAAGGGCACAAAGAGAAATCATCGGTGGGAAGGTAGGGAGAAGGGAAGCGTCTCGTTCGGTCGAGTTCGAAACAACCAAGGGAACGCCTTTTTTCGGGATCCTAATCTACGTGAGCAATGGAGTCTTTGTGCGTAGAGCCATCTTTGTGACAAGAACAACGGCGTGTATGCGAAGAACCGTCTCGGTGAGTAGAAGAACAATCTATATGAAAAGAAAAGGCGTCCGGTGGATTCGCATTGCCTTCAACACGAGGCGTCCAATCGGGGTGGGATCTGGCGTCTTTGTGGGGTGTAGCATGGGGTAGGACCCGAAGGAGAAGACGAAGCGCCTATGTGTATGGATAGTAGCCACGTGTGGGCGATTCGTCGTGCCTTGTGCCTCAAGGGTTGGCGTCTCGGCTGTGGGTGTGTGTGTGGGCAGGTGTGCAGGTGTGTGTGGGTGTGTGTGTGTGGATGTGCAGGTGTACGCGTGTGTGTGTGTGGATGTGCAGGTGTAGGCGTGTGTGGGTGTGGGTGTGTGGATGTGCAGGTGTAGGTGTGTATGGGTGTGGGTGTGTGGATGTGCAGGTGCAGGTGTAGGTGTGTGTGGGTGTGGGTGTGTGGATGTGTGGATGTGTAGGTGTAGGTGTGTGGATGTAGGTGTGGATGTAGGTGCGGGTGTGCAGGTGTAGGTGTAGGTGTATGGATGTGCAGGTGTGGGTGTGTGTGAGTGTGGGGGTGCCTCGTGGGGATGGGATGGATCGACGCCACAATTGGTGTTGGTTCGGGGATGGGATGGACGAGGACGATTACGACCTGGACGGACCCACCGGACAAGGAGAAGCACGTTTAGGAAACCACGAGGGAAAGGAAGGAACAGGGAAGGAATACGTGCTGGTGCCCCGTCCCAACCACGAAGCAGGCGAACAAGAGACCAAGGGTTGGGCAAGGAACACGCCAAGCCAGGTGCCAAGCACGCCATGGCCCGTCACCTATCGCGATCGAAACAACGAGGAAGACGTGCTGCAGTTCTCCGTGCTCTTCGGACCCACGTCCAGGACCAAGCTCTTCTCCAAAGCCAAAGCCATGCAAGCCAAGAGGAGAGCCTTGGAAGCGCGGCACGGGAAAGGACGCAACGACAACGGCGTCGCGCAACTCGAACAAGCAGAAGACAGGAGCTCGGATGGAAGGAAAAGAGAAGCCGCGAGGGAAGGCACGCGTGGAGAAGACAAGGAAGCGTCCGCAGAAGCCTGGTTGGACGAACCAGACGCAGACGAGTGCTGGTACCTGCGCCACGCCGACGCGAAAGGGAACGGCGGACCGACGCAAGGCGAGCGAACCAAGGCGTCCACGGCGACGCGTAAATGGAATGCGACCGGAGTGGAGAGCGAAGGCGGAGGGAACACCGGTGAAGACTCCACCTCGACGGAAGAAGACGAAGAAGAAGGCGGAACAGATCCAGACGAAAGGAATCGGGAACGCGAGGGGACGAGGCGGGATGGTCGCCGAAGAAGAGACGGGGGTTTGGAGGACGAAGATAAGACGAGGAGAAAAGGAAACAGAAGAAACAAGTGGTGGAAACGACACGGATGGAGGGCCCAATGGATGCAACGTGGCGGTGAACCGATGATGGAAGGGTACCCGAGCAGCCGCTTCGAAGCGCTGGAACGTGAACGGAATGGATTGGAAGGAAAAGAGTTCGGGGTGTTCTCCTCCCTCCACCAACTCCCCTGGGAAGAAAACATCCTCTGGGAACAACCGGAAGCGTCGTCTGGCGAAATCGAGGAAGCAAAGACGGAGAAAGAACCCAACACCATGCGCGAACGGCCCCTCCACGGATGGCCCACGTGCATGGACGATGCCCTGGAGGAAGAAGAGGAGTGTGTGTTGGCCCTCGGAACGCAGACCCAGCTCCTTCGCTTGGAAAAGGCCACAGAGGGCCGACCAAAGAGCGGCCAGGAGACTTTTGCATTTGCCTGCCCAAACATGGAATTGGAAAGCGGGTCATGGATCGGAAGGATCCAATGGGAAGACAAACCAGGCGTCCGTCCCGTCACGCCCCTTCTGCTGGATCTGAACGATCCGAACATGATCTTCCAAGCCAAACCGGGCGCAGAAGTGTCCAACTTTGGGAGGGGGGCTGCACAGGTGGTGCCCAGCCTGCACCCGGACCAGGTCAAACCGGCAGCCCAACCGTCTGCGCAGATTGTTCAGGCTTGTGGGGACATCCAACTTGCCCTTTTCAATCTTTCCACGGACAACCTGGACAAGCCGACAGATAAGAAGAAAGGAGGACGAATCGGGGGGAGCTTTGGGGTCCGTCATTCTCTTCCCGGGGCCACCCTGGCAACTATGGTGCCTCACCTGGCACCGCGGCTGGTGCTAAACTTCCATCGCCCAAGAAGGCTGGTCATGCCAGCCCCGCTCACCGAGGCTCAGACCCAGAAGAATCTCTCCATCAGCTTCAAGCTCAAAGAAGAAACAGTGATGTGGGTGCAGGTCCGTGCACTGACCGGGCGCGTGGAGACCGCCAAGATCAAGAACACGTCCACTGGGCATGATTTGCTTGTAGCCCTGCTGAACAAAGGAAAGTCCAAATTCGATGAGTTGAGGAGGCAACCTGTCCATCTTTGTTTGGCCGGGGGGGCGGCGTTGGATCCCACAAAAAGCCTTCACGCTCAGGGTGTAAGGGCACAATCCACGATCTGGCTGGTGTGCACCAAAGTAGAGCCCCTTCCCAAGCGGGTGGTCGGGGCCTTGCCCACCGGCGATATGCCGCGACGACCGCCAGCGGCGTTCCAAAGAAAGAGGGAGCTCTTGACCGCAGAAAAGGGGCACGTGATGCTGGTGGAGTATCTAGAAGAATTCCCCTTGCTCATGTCCAACAATGGGATGGGGGCCAGGCTCACCACCTTCTACCGAAAAACGTCCGCCAATGACGTGGGTGCCCTGCGACTGAAGGAAAAGGGGCACGGCCCCTTGGGACCTGGACACGTGGTTGCGCTCGGCGTAGATGATGACCCCCCCTTCCTGGGGAAGCTGGATCCAGGGCAGCACATCATGAGCTTTGAGACCAATATGTACCGGTCTCCCTTGCATCCCTACAAACCGCCCAAGAACCTTTTCATGTTGATTCGTAGCAGCCAGGGCAAGTGGATGATCCGCGGCGTTGATTCAACCTTTCTAGCCGGCCAGGAGGAACCCCACCTGGCCGTCTTTGCCCCTGGCTCCCAGAAGGAGGATGCCTACGGCGAAAAACGCATGCAGGTGTACTGCTACCGCGACTTTCGTCGCAGGATGAAAAACGAGGCTTGTCCCTCTGTGAGGATCGCGGAAATGAGGAAGCTCTTTCCCAAGCAGAGCGAGACACTGATTCGGAAGCGTTTGAAGCATTGCTGCGACTTCCAGAGGGGTGGGGACAATGTTGGTCTGTGGAGTCTCAAGGCCGATTTTCAGATCCCGGATGAGGAAACGCTTCGACAGCTTATGCCTCCGGAGCAGGTTTGCTGCTTTGAAGCCATGCGGGCAGGGCAAGAGCGGTTGGTGAAAGCAAACATCAAGCATCTGTTGCATATGGACAACCGGGTGAAACTAGCCTTGGAGCAGCTTTCGGACGATCCCATGGTGAAGAAAGCCGCCAAGGCGCTGGAGACTGAGTTGCTTATGACTCCCTGGAGCCTCAGCGGCAGCTTTGTGGATGCAATTCGGGGCGGGCGTGGCATGCTCCAAATCAAAGGGAGGGGGGATCCAACCGGACGCGGGCATGGCATTAATTACTTGAAGGCTCCTGGCAAGTCCTCCGATCAGCCTGCACCCAAGCGGGAGAATACAGCTGGCACAGATGCAGACTTGAGACGTCTGAACATGGAGCAAGCAAAAAACATCCTGCTCAATTTTGGCGTGACAGAGGAGGAGGTGGCAAAGCTCAAGCGTTGGGAGAGGATTGCTTGCATTCGGGAATTCAGCAATGCAGCAGCCCAAGACGGTGGAAAGCTGGGCGAAAGGCTGAATCGCTTTGCTCGAGGCACCCGTGTGTCCATTGCCCAACAGCAAGAAATGTACTCCAGGGAACGGAACGAAGCTTTTGAGAGGCAGCGGAAAGTACTTGCCGGGGAAGTCGTCCCGGGAGAAGCAACGTATGAGGACGCTGAAGATCTTGGGAAGGACCTGGAGGACCTGCTTCAGGATGAAGAAGAGAATGAAGGGGAGGAGGCGGATTTCCAAGACTTCAAGCAAATGCTGCAGGGAGGCGGTGAAGGAGAAGCATCGGAGAAAAAAGCTGGTTCCAAGAAAGAGAAATGGCACAATGGAAAACGCCGGCTCAGGAGGACTATTATCACCACATTCGATGATGGTTCGAAGCATGAACGTGTAGAGATTATCTTGGATGATGGCAAGATCTCGGAACTGAAGGCGATGAGAGCCTGCGGTGGAGAAATGAAGCACACAGCACAGTTGCTCAGTGCGGAAGAAGAGGAGCGCTTGCAGGAAGAGAAGAGAGCAAAGAGGAGGCTGCAGGAACAAAGGCGCCGATTGCGGAATAAACTTGCCAGACAGGAGCAAGAGTATAAGCTGCTGCAAAGCGGGCAAGGCGTAGGAACTGTCCCCCCACCTCTTCCTCAAGGAAGGCGAAAGAGGGACAGCAGGAGAGATAGAAAGGACCTGAAGATGAAATGCGGGGCATGCGGGCAAGTAGGACACATGCGTACCAATGTCGAGTGCCCGCTTTATGGACAGACTATGCAGAAGGAGCGTGAAAGACTTGCAAAGGAACCAAAGGTCAAAGACATCGCTGTGACGCACGGGCTTAAACTAACGCTTCGCTCAGATCAACTAGAAACAGCCAAGGACCCCTCCTTCAAGCTGAAGCTTCCTGTAATGTCATCAGGCACGAAGAAGAGATCAAGAAGGGGTACAAAGCGCTCAATGGATGCCGACGCATTGTTTGAAGGCTCCGAGAAATGGCCAGAACCCCTCATCAAGAGGCCACGTGCAAATAAGCCTCCACCCCCACCGGAACATCCTGGACGAGCTTTGCTTAGGGAGCTGTTATTTCCTATATTTGAGTCTGTGCATGATTTTGCCAAAGACTCCACTGGAGAGCTCTTCATCAAGCCTGTTTCCAAAGATGTTGTGCCAGATTATGCGAAGTTTGTGCCACTGGAGAAAAAGATGGACCTCACCAAAGTACGAAGCAACATTTCAAAGCTGAGATATCAAAGCTCTGGCGAGTTTCGTGCGCACATCCAGCAGATTGCAGACAATGCACATGCATACCACGATCACGGGGGTAAGTTAGCTCATGTCGGAATTCCACCTGCTGCAGATGCACTTGTCAAGAGATGCGATGAGCTCCTACAGCAAAATGACAAAGTGCTGGGTGATGCAGATTCGAAGGCTGCTCTTCCTCTTCAAGAAGCTCTTGCACACTTTGGTAAGGCAGAGTTGGTGCAAACGTTAGCGCCACTTCGAAATGGAAGCGTTGCAGTGAGCCAGGCACTACGTCCGGTGATAGATGCTGTGATTGAGCATGCTCGAAACACTACCGGGGAGCTCTTTCTTAAACCAGTATCGAACGACTTTGTCCCCGACTATGTGCTTTATGTCCCCCAGGAGAACAAAATGGACCTCTCTAAGATGAAGAGCTATGTGGCAAAAAATATGTACAGCAAATCGTCTGACTTTTTTGAGCACATGCGCCAAATTGCAGTGAATGCACATGCCTACCATGACAATGGAGGTAAGCTGGCTCATTCATCTATTCCTCTTGCTGCAGATAGACTGGTGGAGCACTGCTCCATTGAACTGGAAAAACACAAAGCTGCAATTGAAAGGGCTGAGACCGAAAATGTCGTCCATCCTGATCCTCCTGCAGTCGGAGAGACGCAAGATAATGCGATGCCTGAGCATGCAAACATGGGATCAGAGGCATTGCGTACTGGTGGTATGGTGAGTGTGCCTACTGACACGACGGGGGAGCAGGATGGTGGGAGTAATGTGCCTCTTGAAAGTGTGCAGCCGGCAGGGAACTTGGAAATCACCCAAGTTCAAGAAGAGGACCCTGCAGTACCAACATGCTCAGGAGACAAAACGAGTGCGCAAGGTCCCCCTCTTGCTGTAGTCCAGTCAGAAGAAGGAAGAAGCCACTTACTTGATGAAGGGCTGGATCGTATTCAAGACAAGATGCCCTTGACAGCCGAAAATGTTCCTGCACGTGCTCAGACACCACCCCCAATTGCCGAGGAGATGCTCAGCAAGGGAGATGAAGAAAAATAAGCTCGAGTGCTTTTGTCGTTGCATACAAGTCTGGTGCATCATGCGAAGCAAACAGGTGCCATTCACTGGGTGGCATACCAGCTGAGTTGTATCCAGCACTTGTTGCTTTCGATGACGAGTCTGGCGGGAGCCATGTAATGCAGTTGCTCGATATTCCTGCCCAACATATGTTTGTTTGTGCAAGGATCAGATTCAATAAACGCCAAAGGTAGGAGTTAAACGTTTTGGATTCATATTACAGTGAAGCAAAAGCCTCCTAAAACTCCAGGCCTCCTTCCCTTGCTGCATCAGCAAGTGCCTTGATGCGGCCGTGGTACAAGTTTCCACCTCGGTCAAACACAACCTTTGTGACATCGACTTTCTTGCACGCCTCTGCCACAGCAGTCCCGACTGCCATGGCAGCCTCCACATTGCCACCAAAGTCCACCTTCTCTTTGACGTGTGCTTGCATGGTGTTGGCTGCAGCCAACGTGCGCTGTGCAACATCGTCGATGACTTGACAGTAGATGTGATTGTTGGAGCGGAATACAGCCAGTCGTGGGCGATCAGCCGTTCCTTGCACACGATTGCGGATTCTCAGGTGACGCTTTCGGCACCTTTCTCGGCTGCTCTTTTCCTTCGCCTCCACCACGAACGACACTACTTTGCGACGTGTCCGAAGCAGGACCAACGGCAACGTTTCCCACGTGGCAGAGGCCACACATTTCATTATAAAGCCACAATAGATGTAGGACAAAGCGAGAAATGCGTGATTTTTCACACCATCGACACGTACAATGTGTCGCCGTAGCATGCAAAAACATCAAACAGGTCAGCAAGTGAGCCACCCTCGGACCGCCACCGTACCACGACGGATGTGGATTACGCCACGTCTATGGGCCGCCCATCCGTCAAACTGGTTCCGTCACCGCCCTTTCCCATCTTCGCGCGCTAATCCTTCGTCCTGCTCCCATGTCGCTTTCATTCGCAGGTCCAACGTCATCGGTCTCCCGTGAACCTGTCGTTTTCGGCGAGGCATTTCTCCCTCGCCGCGTGCACCCTTCCGCATCGCATGCGCTCCCGTGACGTACCACGACCGGTTGAAACCTTCGCCTCGCTTGTCTGGAGCTTCGTCCCACGCATCGTCGCACGTGCGCTGAGGTTCGCAGACGCCATAGCCGCCGCCATCGCGTGCGAGCTGGCCCAATCCACCACGTCGAAGGGAGCCCCCTCGTCATCCAGAAACGATAGGACAGCTATCGCCGAGGATTCTATAGAGGTTGCAAAGTTGTCCTCTGCGAGATATGTCGGTACGAAGCACAAGACTGGCCCAGTGGCCGAAGAGGGCTCATCTGATCACAAGGGGGGTCCTCTGCGGGTTATGTATCCATGTGGAGGGGTGCTTTGCTGGCGATAGCGTAGGAGGGGGGATCACTAACTTGCAGTTTTCCAACTCGAAGCAACCGCACAGTAAGTGTGTATTTCTTTTCGAATCTGTACGAAATGTACCGGACGAAGGCCTTTTCATAACATCTCAGATCTCTTGGTCGCGGATTTTTGTCACTCCGGTGACACCTCCGTCAAACCCTCCAGTGAGGGTCTAGTATAATCGGGTCGGACCAAATCCGATGCAAAATGAGGAATCAACTCCGTTCCTGCAATGGAAAATTTCAAGGGGTGTGGGAAAAGGGTTCCAAATCGAAGGAAGGACAAACAAGACGGCACGAACGCACTGTGCTTGCAGCATTTTCGTCATCGCGTCTGTGTGCGCTCGTCAACTACGTCAAGGTCTATTGGGTGTATTGGGGTCGTGGAGAAATGTTAGCATGGATGAAGAGACGCGTACGGAGCGTGACCGTGGGGATGGGAGACGATCGATCCATGGAGTTTTTGGAAAGATTTAAAGCGCCTAGAGCGTGTTATAATCTTGGTCGTAACAACGAGTTGCTTGTCGAAGGATGCCAAGCCCTTCGTTTGGTAGTGAACATGTGGACGTGCAACTTAAAAGTATACCTGCAAGCATGATTCCCATATCCCTACACCTTCAAAACGAGGATGTATCGCAATTTTTCGCTACTAGGTGTGCTCAGCATTTTTGCAAAGTTGATGAAGTGGCAGGAGGTGCTAGCCAGTTTGGTGTAAGGAGAGATGCGGACGGTGGTCAACAATGTCTTCGAGTAAACAGTGCCATTGGGTTTACTAAATTTTTCCTTTGATTGAGCATGGAGCAAAGTTGTTTGCACTCAGACGCAACGTCTTCCTTAGCCTACGTGTTTGCCCTTGACAGCCTCTAGTCCCAAAGGGATGTGGGAAAGAGGACTCCATCTCGTTAGCAATGCAGGTAAACTAACGTCTTCGAGTAACTATGCGTGCACACATTTCGTCCACTGTGTCTTAGCTAGAGGAAGTACACGTCGGTCTAGTCCCAACTAAAACAAGCAACGGCACCACAAAGTGCATAAAGACTAACGAAATAGCTTGCCGCTTAAGCTTAGGTTCATATTGGCCCATATTTACACAAAGCGCACGTGGAGGTCTTCCACTAGACAATGCAGGTGTCGCAACACGTGGAGGAGGGCCTTGAGCAAGGCTTGATGTGCAATGCACCACAAACGACGAGCTCACCAGTGCCAACTACGGAGAAAAGCTAGGTCTCGCAAGGGCCAAGTGTGAACCGCGCTTGCACATAGATGCATTTATGGAAGGGCGACAAAGAAAGTGACACCAAGCAAGGATGGAGGGAAGCGTATGAGAGCATTGGAACATGTGTGGGCCATCATGACATAAAACGATGTCAAGCACGATGGTGGAAAGGCACACCGGATGAACACGGCACTTTACACCATGCAATATCTAAATGCAAGTGGTGTCTACGTGCACGTGCCATGATTGCATGCGCCGTGGGAGGTCCTTAAGGAGAACGTGTGAGAACAATCTACGGTAAGGGAGGTGAATAATTCTTACAAGCCTACCACGGCCAAGCTCTCTAGTACGTATTCCCTATGACTGCTTATTGATCATTGCGTGTGCTAGTTCCCATTTGATGCCTAGTCGCTGGGGGCCCTGTATAATTGTGTGATGGGACGCACTCTATGCAAGATCCATGACATATGCGTGGATATCATGCCGAACATGCAATACATGTCATAATAAACGAATTGAGTCGCAAAGAGAGATGGTTGCGGATTGCATGCGATTGAAGTTGTATGCATTGGTAGCAAAGGGCGAAGAGTTTGGCGAGGAAGAAATAGCTAGTTCGTAACCACACACACGTAGCTAGCTAAGAAAACAACGTCGAAAATGTAGACTCCACCACGGACGAGTCGTGAATGTGCATGCCAACGGAAATGAAGAGCAAATGATGCCGCTTAGTATGTTACTGAAACAATAAGAAAGAACGACACATCCATAGAATCCATGCATGAGTGGTTGAAAACCAACTTGAGTAAGCCACACAAGATAGAGCGTGTCTTTGCACTGTACAATTGCTACACTTGCAATACATTCAGGCTACAAGGTTGTAGGAGAAGCATGCAACGCAGGAACTCTGCATAACATGTGGAAAGCAAGCGTCTGTTGCCAACGAAGTCCAACTTTAAGGGGAAGATAGAAGCATGGGTTTCCAGGTAATCAAGGGATGAAGAGGAAGGCGGCTAGACAGAAGAAGATGCACAAAAACCATGAAAGACGCAGGGACGGTAATTGGTAGCTTTGAGAGCGATGGTGGTGGAAGCAGCAGCTCCAATGGTCCAAATGCATGGGACAGCTCCGCAAAGATCTCGGTGTGGTGGCTCATAAGCAAGGTGGGCAAGCTGCTTGTAGATGTACTGCAGTAAAACCATGGCACTGTTGCAGAATGCTCCACTTCCTCCACGGTGCTTTTATGGGATCATTAACCTCTCCTTAAGCATGGGAACCTTCAGACCCTCTTCTCGGAAAGTCAGAAGGACGGGCATCACAGAGCGAAACGGTGCTTGTTCTTTACATGAGAAAACATCCATCATTGAAACAGGTGTGCATGTGATCAAAACTGAATCGTGCTTATTAGGAAGACTTTGGAACTAGTGCCACGTCCTCTGCAATAGAAACTGGTGATACATCCAGGCCTAGCGCCTGCACATTGACATTGGAGCGAGGGACAGTTTCCACTCCTAAGCGGTGGAGTTCATCCTGGATGCGATCCAATATCAGAGTAAAGCTAGGGCGTTTGGCCGGTGAATGCTCCCAACATTCCTCGATCAGTTCACGGAGCATCCCTGGAGTATCCAAAGGGATTTCAGGGCGAATCCTTTGCACACCAACTGCAAAAATGATCTGCATTGGGCTAGTGTAAGTTTCCCAAGGAGTCCTTCCAGTGATACACTCCCAGAGCAACACTGCAAAGGAAAACACATCACACTTCTCATCCACGTCGCCTGCTGCAAACATTTCTGGAGCCATGTACGAGGGAGTGCCAGCTTGTACATTCCGTGTGGTGAGAAATGTGTGATCCTTGAATTTGGCAATTCCAAAATCGCAAACTTTGGCTTTCCCATCTCGGTCGAGTAGCACATTTTGGCTCTTCAGATCCCTGTGAACCACGGTTGGATGCAAGTACGCCATCGCACTAGCAATTTCCTCCCCGAGTTTGAGCGTTGCACTGTACGACAAAGGTGCCTTTGTTTCATTGGTGTGAAGCAAGTCATGCAGTGAACCACCTTCAGCCAATTCTTCAACGAGACAGACCTGAGGAGGCTGAACGCATGCACCGTAGAATTTGATGATGTGATCATGATCAAGCCTACTAAGAACACTCACCTCTTGCTGAAAGTTCAAGAGGTCCCTAGAATTTTCTTCAAACAGCATGCCATGCATCATCTTGATTGCCACAGGACGTCCATTCCATGTTCCTCTGTACACGCTACCAAACGCTCCAGATCCTAGCATTTCTCCAAGTTCTATTTCCTCGTCGAATTCTATGTCGAGCTGCCCTTGAGAAGGGGCATGACTAAATCGCCTAGTACTTGCACCACCCGAGCCCCTACCAGATCCACTCCTTGTGCTGGAAGCTGCTGGTACCCTTCTACTCCATGAATTGCCTTTCCCATTCCTTCCCAAGGTGTCCTTACGACTGTTGATGTTCCCTTTGATGCCTTCCCTTTTTCTCCTCTTTCGAACGTATATCAAGCATCCAAACCCAGCTGCCAATGCCACCACAACTGCTACACAAACAGCAATAACAACAGGGACCACAACACTGCTGCTTGACTCAGTATTTTGATCATTTGATGGGGACGGGCCAGCACCATCAGAACTATCTGGAGGTGTCGTCCCTGGCTCACCAACTGAGCCTTCTCTGTCGCTGATGGACAATGTTTGTATAGCAATGTCATCAATATTGAACGGGGGCAAAACACCCAGAACATCTCTCAATGCAAAAGTGTCCCAGCTTTCTTCTGGCTCCATTGCTGCAGAGACAACATCAAATGGAACTCGAGCCAATTTCCAGTTCACATCCGAGCCATTCGAAAAGACCTGCGATGTCCTATTACTCTCTTGCTCTTCCACAAAGAAGTTCAGAAGGGCTTCCGTAAACTTCGCAGGATCCTCTCCAACAGTGGTAGGCTCCGAACTAACGTTTGTTGCCCGCAAATTATAGAACTCAACAAGCAACTGACCTACCTCTTCACTTCCCAAGATATAAAACTCGAAAGAGTAGTCTCCGTACCTTGGACCGAATGGAATTTCAGAGTTCAGGACGAGTGCGCCGTCTCTATCGGTGATCTGCACAGATATTGAGGTATTGCTAGTTCTGCCATCATCACTCTGCATTGAGAATTGACCGCCATTGGAGAGGTTTCTCCACCCTCTCAGCAGCGTGCCGTTCTCGTAAATTGTTATTGGACTTACCTCAGGTGGAAGGCCCTCAGGTTCGTCAGGAGGTGACGGGGGAGAGTCGTCAAAGCTCTCTCCACAACAGTACGAAGCAACACACTGCCCAACAAAGCCCGAATCAGCAACAGGGTCGGTAGAAAGTTCAGCCTCCGGTGCTAAAGCCTCGATGCCATAAAAATCTTCTCTCTCTTCCTGTAGACAGTAGAGCTCTTCAAGGTGGTGACAAGGGCATTGCTCTGCTCCGTTCTCAAATGAATCTCCAAATCTATCACATGTAAGACCGTTGAAGCTCACATCTCCGATGGCTCTTGCTCCTTGTGGAAAAACAGTTGTATTTGACAACGTGTTAAACGTGAAGGTCCTGACTCCACCATCTGCATCAACCACATCATTTCCACCATTGTTCACCACCCGTGCTGGTGCTCCACTGGCACTACCTTGGCTCAACGACAGGGCACCATCCAATGAACCGGACTGAATAACATTGCCACGTCCGAAAGTCCACACTACTTGCCAGCTACTTAAAGGTATATTCCTGTTATTATTCAAAGTGAGAGTGGATTGGAATACGTTATCCTCGTCATGCTGTGAGGTGAAATATACTTCAAGCTCGCATTTGCGAGCCTGCCTTCCAAACGTTTGGGCAACTGCAGTACGAGCACAGACAAAGCACGTGATAGTCAAAAGTATATGTTTCCTCCTTCTTGATATCTGCCACATGTTCTTTAGTGTACAGACTGCCTTATCGCATGTGCAGTTGGCAGGCACCTGCAGACTTGCAGCTTGCTTTGACCAGGTCCTGGTTTCCTCGGGAGCTTTTGGTTGTCCCTGCGTCGATTCCAAGGGTGGCAGCAGGCACCGATCCTTCGGCCTAGTTCTTCGTACTGCACCGGCAGTTTTGTTCCTTGCGTTCGCTCCACCTCTCGACCTGCGTGTTCTCCGTATCGATTCCTTCCGGCCTGTGGATATCGTTCTCGGGGGTCCAAATTCGGGCTTTCCTTTTTCTTTCCTGCTGCTCCCTTCCCTTTGTTCCTCGTGTTGCGTTCCGTGTTTTGACGAGAGTGCCTTGTTGTCCCTTGACCTCCGAAACGCTCCCTTTTTCGTCCACGTTGTTTCTCTCGCCTTTGTTCGTCCTCGTTCGACCCTCTTCGACGATTCCGGGCGTTTCCTTTTTTTTTCGACCGCAAAACCACCACGTCCGTATCCTGCGGCAACACCACCACCCGCACGTGTTTCAGGTGCTTCTTTCTGGCGCGCCTTGCGTCCGTGCTTCGCTTTCGACGCAGCACGCGCCACGTGCTTCGTGGTCTGCACGTCGATGGCGTCTGAAACGAAGGTTTGGGTGGGAAGATGGGTTGCAACCGGAAGGATTCGGGGATAGAAAGGGAACCCTTGAAAGGGAGAGAAGGGAGGGAAAGCGTCCTTTCGAAGGGAGAGACGCAGGATCCTGCGACACGAGGGGGAAGTGGGGGCGCATGCACCGAAGGAGGTGGGAGGAAACGAGACGGGAAGAACGTGGATCGTGGAGGATTGTGTCGTCCGAGGGTATCGGTGTCGACCGAACGAGGAGACGCGAAACGTCTCCCATGGCTCGTCGAGGAGACGCGCCCCTTCCTACAGATCCGCAAACGGTCACCCCTCCCGTTCCTCTGCGGGTCGCGGTCTTCGTGTCCCTGGATCGAGGGGTTCGACGGATCGAGGTCGACCGTTCCCATCGTCGTCCTGGGGATCCGCCCTCGGGTCCACCCCCCATCCACAACCGTAACGGTATCCGACCTGTTAAACGGTTGTGGATACGAGACCTCGGAACCGTCGAAGGAACGGGAAGGTGAGAGAGGACCTGTGGCGTCGTGGGAGTTGTCCAACGCCACACGAAGTGCCTTGGGTCGAGACGAAGCGCAAAAGCGCACGTCCGGATCGAAAGGGTCCGACACGAACCCAATCCGAACAGGGCACAAACGATCCAGCAGGGAACGGGATTCGTTCGGCTGGAACAGGAGGGGGTGTTGGACGCAAGCCGTCCCTTGGGGATGTCCAAGGTGCGCGACTGGAATTGCAGAACAACGCCCTGATCGGAATTCATCTGCCTGAACCAGGCATGCCGCCGCCGTTCTCCCCTACATGGTGCATCTATGCGAAGCCTGCGCATCGATCGACGCAACATCCTGAATCCTCCAAGCCTCCTGCAGCGGCTGCTCCCAACCTGTTCAGCAGCACGCGAACCTGTGCGCCGGTGGGCCTTGCGTCCCGATGGAGTCCGACGTCTGATCCGATGCAGGTGCGTTCTTGCGTTGGACGCGCAGGAATCGGATGTTGAGGATGGTTGCGATCACGAGTGGATCGCCCTTCCGAGGGTGTTTGGCGATGGGTCGGGACGGTTGCACCCTCCAACACCTGTTGTACCTCCGATGCGCAGGAGCTGCCCGACGAGTCGCGGAGGGTCCCGTGCAGCTGTCGTTCGACTTGGCGTCCATCGCTTCGATTCCACCCTGGCTTTCGCACGTCCGTTTCGCCTTGGTTTGGAACGGATGGGTTCGGTTCCATCGATCTTCTTCGCACAGGGATCGATGTCCGACACCAGTCACGTGGGTTCTACCCTCGCCTCCATCGCACTCGTGGCGTGGTCCAAGGAACCCCGCCCCTCCCCCGTCCACGTCCAAGGTTGTGCCCCTGCCAGCCCCCGCGGCGTTGTGTACGGATCGATCCCCCCGAACCGCCCCCGGGGTCGACACGTGGCGCGTGTTGGCGTCCCTCCGAACGAACGCACACACACCGCGGACAAGGAAGCGATCGATCCGAAGGACGCGCGGGAAACGAACCCATCCGTTACGTGGCGCACGTGACGGCTCTCATGGCGTCGACACGCGTCGGTGCCGCCCTGCGTTGCTGCACGGCCTCGACGGAACCGATGGACAAGAGGGTGACGCTGGGGAAAGGAGGACCGCGTGTGAGTCGTGTAGGTGTCGGCACGATCGCGTGGGGAGACGTACGCAAAGGATACGGGAAGACGTTCGACGACGAAACGCTCCGAAGCACGTACGATGCGGCCAGGAAACGCGGCATCAACTTCTTCGATACCGCCGAAGTGTACGGATACGAAAGCCTCCAGCAACAGAGGTCCAGCGAACAAATCCTCGCCGGTTGCATCCAACGAGAGCGGACGGGAACCCAAGCTGCCGGGCAGGATAGTGTGAAGGAGCCCATCGTGGTGGGAACCAAGTATTTCACCATCCCGTGGACCAATATGCTCGTGGGGGGTGGGTTCCGTCTGGGAAGGCAAGCGATCCTTGATGCGGTGCAAGAAAGCTCCAAACGGCTCGACATGTTGCCCATACCCCTGTACATGATTCACTTTCCCTTCCCGACCTATTCTCAAAAAGTGCTCATGGAAGGCTTGAGGGAGGCCAAAGAGATGGGCTTCGTGGATGCGATCGGGGTGTCCAACTACTCTCGAGCAGAGATGGAGCAAGCGCAGGAAATCCTAGGAAAGCATGGCTTGTCACTGGCATGCAACCAAGTCAAGTACAGCCTGCTCGATCGAAAACCGGAACAGAGTGGGCTCCTCAAAGCTTCCAGAGATCTGGGCATAAGCTTGGTGGCTCATTCCCCCCTGGAGCAAGGCAAACTTACCACCAATGCACTGACCAGAAGCGATGTCCCGGACGAAACAAAAACTCTGCTGAAACTGGTACAGCTGATTGGCTCCCTGTCCGGTGGATACACCATCGAGCAGGTTGCCTTGAATTACCTCTTGGCGAAAGGTGCAGTGGCCATTCCGGGGTGCAGGACAGCAAAGCACGTGGAGGAGGTGGCTGGAGCGCTTGATTTTGAGTTGGACGACAATGAAGTGGCCATGATTGATGAGAAGCTTGACTATCAAGAAAAGAACAAGTAAGATGCAAGCGGAGCAAAGTATTTACAATGTCGGATGGCTTTTGAAGGTACCCCCGGAATATCAACCGTGAATGGCTGCATGATACAGTTCAATGTAGTCAATCGCTGGCCGATTCCATGACCAGTCCTGTTGCATGTCGTTGCCCACCAGCTCTTTCCACCACTCCTTATCTGTATACCACCTATCCACCGCCCTGTTCAACGCGTAATCCACGCCAGCAGGATCTGCGCCGTCGAAGTTGAAGCCGTTGGGTTCCCTCATCTCCCATTTAGCCCTCTCCTGGTCGTGATCGACGTCAAAAACAGTGTCATACAGCCCCCCAGTCTTTCGCACTATTGGTACCGTGCCGTATCGCATGGCAATAAGCTGAGACAGACCACAAGGCTCGAAAATGGAGGGAACAAGCAACATATCCGATCCTGCATAGACCAAGTGGCTCAGCGGTTCGTTGTACTCAAAGTGAAGCCTTACCATGTGGTGATGCTCGTGTGATAATCTTGAAGCCACTTCGTTCCAGTGCTGCTGAACCTTGACATCAAATGCGGATCCAAGAAGCACGAATTGGCAACCTCGCGAAATGGCAGTGTAAATCGCATGTTCAATCAAATGCATTCCTTTCTGTGCTGTAAGCCGCGTGACTACCCCAACTAGCGGGCAATCTACTTCGGCAAGATTCAAACGTTCTCGTAGGCTTTTCTTTGCCGCAGCTTTGCCTTCTATACAGTTATCTGGAGAGAACTGTATAGGCAAGAAAGGATCTCCCTCAGGATCCCAGATGTCAAGATCAATACCATTTCGGATTCCATGAAACTTACCGGCGTGGACCCCATGGGCTACTGCAGGGTTGCCACTTACCTCCCGTGCATAGGTAGGAGATACGGTGGTTGCTTTTTGAGAGTACGTGATGGCTTCACTAATGAGCCCCGCCCCGTAGTTCAGATTGTGAATGGTGAAGGCAATCTTTGGCCGTTCCAAGCCAAAGTGGTGGTAATTGTCCCAGTAGACCTTCGCGACCGGTGCAGTGCTCCAGTCATGGCAATGGATAATGTCTGGCTGCCTACCACTCTGCAGCAAAAATTCGAGTGAGGATCTGGAGAAAAATCCGAATCTCTCGCTATCAGTCATCGGTATCGGCAACCAGTCTGCTCCATAGATGCAACCCGATCGAAAGAAACCATTGTCTGGATCGATGAAGTAGACATCTAATCCTTCAACAATACCATGGTAAATGTGGTTGTAGCAGTTTCCCCACTGATATCCTTCGATTTCTCGTAGGTGCGAAACTTGGCTGTAGTCAATCACATCGTACTTTGGCACCACGACTTCCACTCGGTGGCCTAGGTCCTTTACGGCCCTGGAAATACTCGTTACGACGTCACCCAAGCCACCGACTTTGCATATTGGTGCCATCTCTACTGCCACATGGACAATGTGCATTGGTGGTTCGGGTTTCGAGCTGCCCTCTACCGGGATGTGGTAATCCAGCCCCCCTCTGTTGTCGAAAGTAACATGATCTCCAACATCTGGTTTATCTGAAAAAACAAGATCGAGCACGTAAGCATCGCTAGGAACAACCAATGAAGCTTGCAGATGATCAAGTGAGCACACTCCGGTGTCTTCACAGGGTCTCATTTTCACAGGTTGGATTATGTTGGGATGAGTCCACCTGTTCCAGCCACCCCTCAAAAATATGTCAGCTCGTCCATTTAAGTTTGTGTTATTCGGATTGTAGTACACAGTCACCTTTTCTCCAGCGACAGGAACTTCAGGTTGCGTATAATATATGTGCATCTGCTGCTTCCTGAAGACCGACAGAGCCTGCTGCTTCATTCGCTCCTTCCGCAACTTTCGCTGCTGCTGACGCTCTTCTTCTTCTTTCTCTGCTTTCTTCCGAGCAGTTCTGATCTCAAGCGTTCTCTGGTTGATTGCTTCAGCAAGATACGGCTGCAATACTTCTTCATCCTGGATGAGAATATGGTAATCTGACATGCTATTGTTATCAAACATGCCGTCGGCATCTGAGACAACAAAATCAAAAGTCAGTGCATCGACTGGAACCTCAACCTCAGCACAAAGCCAAAGCTGGTCACCACCCTTGTTCACTGTACTGCCATCAGGAAATACATACATCTCAGCTTCTGAAGTGCGTGTGGTTGCTGCATCCTTCAATGGTATACCTTTTATTCCATCCTCCCACCAGCAATTGAAGCCAAAGTGTAATTTGAGAGGGGTGTGATTCAAACAGCTGCAACCCATATTATAGTAAAGCTTTGCTTTACGTCCAGGAATTGGCTTTGAAGGGAAAATCTTCCACATATGGCTCGCCATCAAAGCCTTGCCGTCTGCAATGATATTCAGGGCCTCTTGGTATTTAGCCAAGACCTCCTCCCTCGCAAACTGCGCATCTTGAGCATCGCGTTCGGCTTGCTTAGCTTCCATGGCTAACTTGGCCTGCCTTTCTTCTTCCTCCCTCTCTTTAAGCTTCTGTTCGAGTTCAAGCTCTTCAAGCTTCTCCTGGAATCCTTCTGGTGAAAGCCCGTGTAAGACATCGAAGACAAAATTCTGCTCGTCATTATTCTCGTAGACTCCATTGGAATCATGAAACACAAACTGTAGATCATACGCTTCTGGTGGCACGCTGAGCTCACACATCCACCAGTCTGCCTGCTCTGTTCGAGCGGAGGAAGAAGGTAGCAAATCCAGTGTCATGGTTTCCCACATCCAACCATTAAAGCCACCCTCCAAAACGATCTGGGGTCGATCTCTCAATGCATTACTCTGTACCCTATTGAAGTAGGCACGGCATTTCTCACCTGCAACTGGGATTTCTGGAAGGAGAACTAGTAGCTCGTGCTCCTTTCCATCTAAGAATTCTGATTCATCCAGCTCTCGAAACAAATCCCTAACAAAGGCATGTGCGCTTTCCTGTGACAGAAGCATTTCATCTGCACTGCTCATGAGTCGTCGAAACAAGCTCCCTTTGGTTTCCTCTACTGTTGCCTCTTCTGCCTGTACTTGAGGAGGTGTGTCTGGGATGTCAGCATCCCTTCGGTCGAAACCTCCTTGACTTTCTACCGATGCTTGGAAAGTCATCGATTTCTCCTGGTGCTTCGAAACGTTTGCTCTGATTTTACCCACGACATCTCGCAGCCTTCCTTGCAGCTCCTGGTATTTTTGGTCCTCTTCCAGGGCACTGGCATAGGTCCCACCTTTGTATCCAAGAGGGATCGCTGTTTCTTTCTGCAGCATGTCTTGGATCTTTTTCTGCAATGCGTGTTTTTCCGCTTGAATCTGCAGCATTTCTAGGCTCGTCACTAAATCTTCGCTCACTTCTTTTCCCTTCTCTTTGGCCATTTCGATCTTCTCCTTTAGTTTCGCTCGTAGCAGTTCATTTTCGGCTTCGAGTTCTCGGTAAATTTCGGCCTGATCTTTTCCGCTTCCTAAGCCCTCCTCGTCTCTTCCCTCGTGCATTTCAACTTGCTTCTGGAGCTGCTCGATCTCTTCTTCGAGTTGGGCTACGATCTGTTCATGGTTTGGGTTCCTGGTATCCTTTCGGAGGTAGTGCTGAAGTTTCTTCTGGGCTTCCACGAGCTTGTCCAGTGCGGCGGAGGTGATCCTGGTTCCCCAGACGTTCCTCCTCCTGCTTTTGCAGGACACCTGCCTCCTCGTTTTCCCCTTCCATGCGCCTTTGACGGACACGTTCGTGGCGGACATGACGACGCGACCGCGTGTTCTTTTTCTTTCTGATGTGGTCGGGTTGCCCCTGCGCCTCCCTTTCCTCCCTATCCTTTCCGATCCGAAACAGACCCGGTTCGAGGTTCCGATTCCAAGGGACGTCTTTCGGGTTCGAAAGGGAACGGATCGAGGAGGACTTCCGAGGGTCCAGCCGAGAAACCCCATCCATCTCCCCCTTTTCGAAACGGACCACATGGGATGGGGATTGGAACCCCACCAAGGTTCGAGGACGAAGGAAAGCCACGGGGCTGGGTTCAAGCAACATCCCATCCCATCTCGAGGATGGAAGGAAAGGGAACGTGTCGGAGGGAACCGCAGGGGATCCACCCACACCAGATCGATCCCAAGTGGCGATGGGAAAGGGACCCGAACCAACCACCACCACGAAACGGACGGAGACAACGGCGTCGAAGAATGCCCCCCTTTTCGATCGCAGGGGAGGGAAGAAGCGCAGGAACCCAATCCCAAAAGGGGGGCATTTCGGAACCCAAGGACACGCCACGTCGGACCGTGGCTTCCGCCCCGGGGGGGAAACGCAACCTCAATCTTTCCGGGGCGCAGGAATCTGGACCCGGTTCCATCCCATGATGCAGCAGATTTCAGACGCGATTATCCCCTCGTTCCCATCCGTTCGCCAATGGGACCGGTCCAGACCTGCACCGGGAACAAGACCACGGGGAAAGGCAGAACCGACCGGGTGACGATCGGATGGAAAGGGGGGAATCGGACCTTTTCGCCTTGGATCGACGAGGGCAACGAAGAAGGATCGCATCCCCCCGACCCCATTCCGTCGATCGATCGACCCATCCCCAAGAGGGACCCCAACCGTCCATTCCATGCACATGACAGCATCCACACCAACTGCATCCTAACGAGCATTCCACATGCAAGGATCCTCGAACCCAATGGGGTAGGGAAGCAATGACACAATCGAACGAGGGACAACGGTGCGTGCAGCACAGGTTTCGAACAGGAAACAAACGAGCGGGGAAGAAGGGGTGCATGCGAGTCGTGCTCGACTTGCGCAGTGCATGACCGAATACACTACGATGCTGTGTCTCCATTGATTGTGAAGTAGCTCGACCATTCCATGTGCGGCACTTACATGGGGCAAGTCGCCCCAAAACCTACAGCAAGTGAGCAACGACGGTGCAGGAGCATCGCGAATGGCCTCGTCTCTCTGACACACGATGCCATCGCCTCCCAAGTATACCATTAGTCCTCGCTGAAAGCGGACAACATGCAGCCATCACTTACACTTCCTTGTAAAAAGTGCCACTGTTTTGAAGCACTGCTTTGTGATATAGTTTTGCGCAAGCTGAATCGACCAAGTGAAGCTCAGAAGGACTCCAGACCTTCTTGGTGCACACTCCGCATTCCTCGACCACAAAGCCTGCTACGCACGCATTTCTCTCTCTACGTCGGAATTCTCGGACACTCAACCTGGCGCGAACGTCATCGTGAATCGGTATGTCCCCAGTTGCTTTGCTCTGTGGAAGCCGTCTGCCCTTGCTTACAATGTATCACTCAAGGAACGGACAGTTTTGCGAAGCAAATGCACCTATGCCATTTCTCCAGCTTGACGTGGATGCATGCCCCGATGGCCTCCGTGTAAGTGATCGACGCCTCGCGCCAATTTCCATTACTGAAGGTATGATGATCGAAAACCACAGTTTTGAAAGCAGGCGGCACATGCAGTTCAAGTTGTTACAACGTGTATTTTTCTTGAAATGTTCAGCAAGCATGGTGGCGGCGAAGAAAATGCCTACAGTAGACTCTGTAATCAAGCTTGTCTTTGCGCACAGTAAAGAGTCAACGCCTCCGGCTAGTATGTGTAGTTTTTGACATGCAGGCTTTCACCCCGAGTTTCATTCCCTTCAAACTGTCCCAAAGATGCCAGCCCATTGGCTTTGCACCTCTCAAAGAAGACATTCTGTGCCGCTCTAATGTTCTCAGGCTTGCCTTGCCAGATTTTTAAGGTAGATGCTTGTAGAGCCCTGCCATACGAGAAAGAAATTGTCCACGGCTTCTTCCCTTGCACCCTGTTCATTTCGTTCAAGTGCATAGTTGCCTCTTCCTCGCTCTGACCACCCGACAGAAAGTTGATCCCAGGAACAACCGGAGGCACTGTCTGTTGGAGTACGTTCACAGTGAGTGCAGCAACTATGCGCGGGTCCACTTGTGGAACTTCTGTGCCAGGGAGAACCATATTCGGCTTCAGCAATGTACCTTCCAAGAAAACATGATGGTCATTCAAAGCCTTGTAGCAGTGCGCAATGACGTTCTGCGTGATGGATGCACACTGCTCGATAGAATGAGAGCCATCACTAAGAATTTCTGGTTCTACGATCGGAACAAGTCCGTTGGCCTGGCAGATGGCAGCGTAGCGTGCGAGGCCGTGTGCGTTGTCTTCGATTGCTAATTGGGATGGCATCCCATTTCCTATTTTTAAGACAGCCCTCCACTTTGCAAATCTGGCGCCCTGTTTGTAGTACGAAGCGCATCGCTCTGAAAGCCCATCGAGGCCCTGGGTGGTTGTCTCGGTGGTTCCTGGAAGGGTCACAACACCTTTGTCAACTTTGATACCAGGGATGATGCCCTTGTCCTGCAGAATCTTCACAAATGGGGTGCCATTTTTTGTGTCCTGATACAGCGTTTCCTCGAAAAGGATCTGCAACGGCACATGTATGTCAGAAGTGGATACTCAAGTTTCGCAACTGGCTGAAGCCTATAGAAACGTTTGCTTACCACACCGCTGATGAACTCCTCAATGTTAGAGGTAGTAAACAGGAGCTCCCGAAGAGACTGGCGGTTTTCAAGGGAGTTCTCAAGACCTATCCCTGCTAGCTTTACGGCCAGAACACGTGTCAGTATCGCGTGTAGGGTATCCATCGGCCCCTTGCACTCAATATCGAATTCCATTGCCCACGTACTCTTTTCCCTATTGTGCCTGTGCTTTCGTCCGCTGCCAGGATTCCTGTTCGGGGATCAGCAAAGCAGCTTGTTAGTGCCGTAGGACAACTATGGAGACGGCTCGATGGATGGGTGCATTCCTGAGGACCGAATCGCGAAGCGCGGTCGAATCGATGACAAGCAAGCAGGGAGTCACGAACTCGGATCGACAGTTCTTACGAGGGCGCGTTCGTTCGCCCACTCTTCCCCTTCCTTTTTCGCATTCGATGCTTTGAGCACGGAAGAGGAAGGTCACGTCTTGGTCTTCTCACCTTTTCCTGGGAATGCGAGTCGCTTGGCATGTTCCGCCAGCTCGGATTCGAATTTCCCTGCCGCCGTTGGCATGTCGTTCCGTGTGCTTGGACGTCTCTTGGGATCGAGCAGGAGCAGCAAGATGCCGGTTCGAAGCAGCAGGATGGTGTGTGTTGTCTATCCTTCCGTCTCGATCGCCACGCTTGCGATTGCACGTGTGTGCTTGTCCTTTCACTGGTTGCTTCTGTGTCGCTTTGGAACGATCCCGTCTTGGTTTGGTGGTGGGACGTGCGGCCTTCGGGATCCATCGATCCATCCCTGCCCCACATCACCCCCCCGGATCTCCTCTTCGTCACCTGTCCGATCACGGGCCGAAAGGAGGGTCGGATTAGCTCTGGATCGGTGGGATGGTATCATGCGCACGCAGAGGAAAGGGGACTCCGATCCCCGTCCTTGGGGAGGTGAACCCTCCTCCCTTTCTTCTCCCCCGGTTCGGGTTTGGCGCCAATCCCGTTCGAAGTTCCCATCCGGGACGGACCCACCGCACCCCGGTCTGCCATTCCCTTTAGAAGGGCGGTGGATCTCCTTTCCCCCTTCCCGACCCTCGGATGGGAAGTCGGAAGGACGGACCGAACCCAAGGGACGTCCAGACCCGTCCCTCCCGTTCCTCCTGGGACCCGGTCTTCGAACCTCCTCCACGGTACACGGATCATTTTTCCATCCCGCGTGGGGAACGCGACCGGGCGTACCTGCCGTCTCCGTCGACGATCGAAGCGTCCCATCGGATCGGTTCCCACTGGCTTGGTGGGAGTCAACAGACGCGCCCACTGCAGGCGAAGCAAGAGCGCGGTTGGATCGTTCCCTTCTTCCCTCCACCACCCGCACACGGCTCGGGACTGGATCGAAGCGATCAAGGCACGGTCCATCGGGACCTCTGCGGTTCCGTTGCCGGTTTTCGTCGGACGCCACCCCCACCCCCACCACCACCACGGGCGAACGGGAAACACCGTCCCTTTCGAATACCCAAGGGAATCGAAACCAGCAGACGTGCGCAGAATACACAGCCGGATCGAAGAAGGATCCACGCGTTCGAAATGAAACATCCAGAAGGGGCCGACGAATCCTACGTCCCCAAGTGGTCGCTCTCGCCCAACAAAGAGAACGTGGCCCGAAGGACAGAGAGAAGGTCGGGGAAAAGGCGGGAAGGAAGAGCGCAACCAAGAGAACAACCCAGGACGGGCGAGACGCACCGAAGGGAAAGAAACGAAGCGGGAACGAACCAAGCCGAAGGTAAAGAAAGCCTCGCCGGCGAATTGCGGTGCCTCGAAGAGTCGCGGAAAAGACTCAACGCACTCAATCAAACCACCGCGACACTCAAAGAGCAGATGGAAATGAGGACTAGCGTGGATCCCGCCGCAACAAGAAGCCTCGAGTTCAGGAGGAGTTCCCATCTCTACCAGTCATGCACGCAGCTGGACGTTGCCAAGCTCAATTCCGTAGAAGAATGCCAGAAGTACCTTCGGCTCTACAAAAATAAACTCCGGAAAGAGAGAGAAGAAAAGCACAGGCTCGCTTTACAAGCACAGGAAATCTGCTTGTTCTTACGACCGTTACTGGAACACTTCGGGCACGAGTCGCCGGATAAGGTGCCATTTGCTGACGTGCAGAATTTGATTGCCAATCTGGAGAAGGAGAACGTACCGCATGCGACCAAGGTCAGACCACCAGCACCAGTGAACGAGGGGGCGAAGACGGCTTCCGCCAAACCGCCGGCAAAGCCGGTCATGGTCCCTGAGTCGGATCCCTTGCCGGGTGAGAAGACGGATGTACAGGAGAGCAGCATCGAGACCAGTCCACGTGGGACGGTGAAAGAGCTTGCATCTGCACTAGAAGCGGCGATCGAGGAGCTCCAGCGTGGCACCGACTACCTCCATCATCGTGGGAAGCCTCGGTTACCTTCTTCGGAGGCGTGCGTTCCTACTCCCGCACCCTGACAGGTCACGTGTCCTGCATAATTTATTCCCTGCGATGTTCCCCACCTCGTTGCTCCTGTTCGATGGAAAGACTTCCCTCCCCGTCTCTGCACCAGTTCGGGCGTGGCTGTTCGTGATCGGTTGGGGTGATTGTGGGGAGGGGACGAGTCGAAAGATCTCTACGACCTGTCCGACTTCGACCGAAGCGATTCGCTTCGTCCGAGAAGGACCAAGGACGCGAAAGGAAAGCATGACCACCGCGTGCCACCGAAGATGCGTCGTGGGATGGAGGGGAGTCGCTGCACGAAGGAACGGAGAGCACGGAACGAGAAGGTCGTCCGTACGACCTGTAGGGACGGAAGCGAAAACGGACAAGGAAGGGGAACCGGTGAAGAAACTCACGCTTGGAAGCTTCATGGAACTCTTCGGCTTCGGGTTGGGACTGCCGATGCCCAGCGATGTCAGAGTGGACAAGAAAAACGTCAAGGTGTACCTCGACTTCGAAGCAAACAACTTTGACGTGCAACCGAAGTATCGGGACGAGGGTTGGGTGGACGAGACGGAATCGTCCTCGGATGGATTCTGGAGCCGCTTGTTTGGAAACAACAGCAAAGAGTAGGAGCGCAGCGTAAGTGCTTGCCTCCCTCCAAGATCGCCCCCTTTTCATGAAGTTCGTTCGTTTCCTTTCCCTAATCAACCCCATCGTTCTATTACTTTTTCCTGCAGACGACCTGGGTGCTAAGAAGAGGCGCCGGGGCCGCCAGTGCTCTAACCTTTGGCTATCATGGTAAAGCCAAGGAAAGCGGCAGCTAGCATACTGGTCGCAGCGCTGACCACCCAGGTTCGGCTCTTTTCAGGCTCCTCTTCGGGAATGGCCACCACGTGTTCCGTTCCTGTGCAAGCATCATGTGCGCATGTTCCAGCTGACTCACCGACTTGCTTGTGTGAGTTTTCCAGTTCTCTCTTGTCCAAATCCTTGAAAGCGGTCGGTTCGATGCCACACGGCTGCTCGCTCCCGTGGCCTCCAAAGGGAACACCAGAAAGATCCACCTCTGTCCTTCTCTTCTTCCCGTTGTAACCTTTTCTGAACCAGCGATCCACGAGTTCAGAATGAAAAAATGATCTGAGCATGCTCGCAAAAGGGAACGGAGAGGGGGGGCTTGCAGGAGCGGCCCCTTCATCGTCAAGGCACTGCCCAGCAAAACCTCTGTCAAAGGAGAGCTGCACGGTGCCATCCTGCATGATCACTTGCTCGTCATCTTTGCAGACCGTAAACACAGCGCAGTCCTCTTCCTTGATGTTGGTTCGGGATCTAGGTACTAGAATAAATATTGGGGATCGCCTTCGGCGATGCCGGAGAGGGCAGACCGTGTCCACCGGACGCTCGGGTTTCGTCCAAAGCTTTTCCAGTTCTGGCATCGCTTGCCTCGGCAGCCTGTTGAGCATTTGGAGCTGCCTCCTTCTTGCAGCGAAGTACTGGACGGGACTAACGTAACCTCCGGGCCACTTCGTTCTCTCGCACGTGTGGAGCAGGTTGGCCTCTTCACTCGCCATATCGCTCGCCTGGTCGAACAGCGTACCCCCGCAGCACTCCAGGCAATGCAGGCATCCGACGTGCACGGGCATGGTTCCGAAGATGCTTCTTTCCTGTCCATTGGACGCTTTCCCTTCGTTCCATCCTCCTTCTCCCATGCTTTCTCCTTTCCCGTCCATGCGCCGTTCGTTTCCACCG
Source organism: Picocystis sp. L7 (assembly GCA_020975725.1). Taxonomy (NCBI): domain Eukaryota; kingdom Viridiplantae; phylum Chlorophyta; class Picocystophyceae; order Picocystales; family Picocystaceae; genus Picocystis; species Picocystis sp. L7. The sequence continues at coordinate 1,257,537 of QXJR01000003.1, forward strand.
TCTCCTCGGTTCCTTCCCCCGGGCGTTGGCGGTGGACTCCAGGTCATGCTCCCACCGCTTCCTGCATGCCTCATCCCGCCTCCTGCGATGGGAGACTCGTCCGCCATGTCCACGCCGGTTCGACGCGCGTCCGTCCGCTTCCTCCCCTCTTCTGTTCGGGTTCGGAAGGACCGATGGTATCCTTGCGGTTTCCCTTCCTTCTCTGACCCACCCCTCTCTCCCCCCTCCCCGAACGGTTTCCCTTCGTTCGACGTCGACCGTCGAGGACGGGGTGAGGCTTCCCAGGGCGACCCCCCCTCCCTCGTCGGCACCTCCCAGGGTCCCACCCGCGGAACCCCCGAAGCCGAAGGAAGGGGGAAATCGGGGAACACGATCCTCGGTACAAGACGAAAAGAAACTGTACCCACCGGACGTCCGCGTAAGAAATGCCACGCGAATCGAACCGTGCACGTCGAGGATACCTCTGCGGTCCGAATCGAGGGCGAGTTCGGAATGCGGAGAAGATCCCGGGTGAAAGGAGCAGAGGAGAGCAACCGACGTCGAGGAAGGGCGCGAGCGGGCTTCCCCAAGAGAAGCCAACCAACCGAGTTCGTGCTGCCCCCAGGTTTGCCCTCCTCCGAGGGAAGCTTACAACAACCTTGACAACGAGTGGGAGCAGGGAGCGTCCATGCGTCCCGACGCGACCGGTGTCCATGCAGTCGCCAAACGAAACCCTGAGCATGCCACGATACACATCGATGGCACGAAGATCGCGACCAAGGACCGCGGACGCCCAAACTTCGCACCCACAGCTAGCCGAACCGTTCAGCGAGGCGTGCAATTGCACCGGTGATACACGGAAATGCGGGTCTGAAAGGCTGGGACACATCGAAAACCGACACAGAGCCTTCCCTCTGAGAAAAAGCACAAGTTTCATGCAAAGAACCTCTCCAGTTCCTTTTTATTCACCTTTCCCATTGCATTGCGAGGTATTTCCGACACAAAACGCCAATGCCTTGGGATTTTGTAGGGAGCAAGTTTAGGATTGCACCACTGGCGGAAATTCTGCGATCTTGTCTGGGTGTCCCCCCCGTCATCGGATAGAACAACAAGAGCAGCAATGGTTTGTCCATACGCTTCGTCGGGCAGTCCAAGTACAGCCACTTCCACAATATCAGGATGTTCTAAGAGCTTGCCCTCGATTTCAATGGCTGAAATCTTATATCCACCCTGCTTGATAATGTCTGCGCTCCTCCTTCCTACAATCGTCCAGTACCCCTTCTCATCCACGGAAACCTCATCGCCCGTTTTGAACCACCCATCCGATGTGAAGGCATTCGCGGTCTCCTTGTCTCTCCCGAAATACTCCCGAAACGTGGATGGACTTTTCACGAGCAGCTCGCCGGTCTCTCCTTTGGCTTCATGCAAACGTCGACCATCTTCTGTCACCACGGAAACCTCCACCCCAGGGAGTGGAAATCCGACGGTGCCTTGCCGCCTCTCCCCTCGTAGTGGGTTGGATAGCACCATTCCAACTTCCGTCATGCCGTAACGTTCCAACAAAGCCTGTCCAGAAATCTCCCGCCACCGTTTCATCACCGGAAGAGGACAAGATGCTGACCCACTGACCACCAAACGTAGCTTCTCAACGGCAGCAGAAGCGGCTATCTTTCGCTCGGGTGTGAAACCGTCGTACGTGGAGATAAGATGGTGGTACATTGTCGGAACCCCCATAAAAACCGATATCTGCGGCGCCTCTGAATCCATCAAACGCTCCCACACGTGCAAAGCATTGAACTTTGGGAAGAACTCAACGCAAGCCCCAACCGAGAGAGGGCAGTACAGGGCATTTACAATGCCATGAATGTGGTGCAAAGGCAACGTATTGAGAATGCGATCGGTCTTTGCCCACTCCCAAGACGTCACCAATGATTCAACCATTGCCGAAATACTATGATGGGTATGAACTGCCCCTTTTGGTCTTCCAGTTGTCCCGCTTGTGTAAATGACTAGTGAATCTCTTTCGTCCGGTGTTTGCAAGGACAGCTGCGTTTGGATCTCGCTCCAGGGCAATTGTTGATTGCGACGGCTGTGTTTTTTATGTTCTGTTTGTGGAGGCAGGTCCTCCAGGCAAAGGATCCTGGCAGCGAGTTTTTTCTCTAACGCCTTGGCCTGACCCAGGTATTCCGTCCCTACGATGGTTTGGGTGACCTTGCTGTCAGTGTGTACGTACTCCAGCTCCTCCAAAGGGTGAGTCAAGGCAAGGGGCACGACGCAAGCTCCTTTCATCCAAGCAGCGAATGTAGCCACGACGTACTCCGGTCCAGGTGGCAGCAGGATGGCGATCCGTGCAGGGTTCCCACGTTCTCCAGGCAGGATTTCTTCGGCAACCTCGGTCGCCCTTCGCAACAGTTGTCCGTAGGTAGCTTCGTATCCTGGTTTCCCGTGGGACCATCCCCAGCTGACTGCCTTTCGGAACTCACTCAACTGCCCCAGTCTCGCCATGTCCATCCCACACGCGTAGTTCCGTGTTCCGTTTCTCCCCTCGGTGGTCGACGATCCCACGTCGACGACCTTTCCACCCGGTCATCCACCCACACGTCCATTGGACACGGTCCCCTTTCGAACGATGGTTGGAAAGGGAAACGATCCGGTGCGTCTCCACCATCGAAAGGGAACCGTGTTGGATCGATTGGAGGAGGGGACCCTTTCGGGAATGGCGCTCGCATCGAAGCTCCCACCATCCCTGGGGGTTGTTTTTTTTGGAACGAGTTAAGTCGATGGAAGGACAGCCAGAACCGAGGTGGGAACGGAGGCGGCGCCATGCGCGTCTGGCCGAGGATAGGAGCCAACATGCAGCGAAGGACCGCCTCCACAAGGATCAAATACAAGAGGAGGATGTATAGAAAGGCCGGGGAATCGCTCGGGCGAGGATTAGAAGGAGCGAGAGCGTCGGCCATACGAGACATTCAAAACGTGCTGAAGACGAGAGAGAAAACGGCCACGCAATTGGTGGAAGAGCAGCTTAAATCCCTACACGCACGCGAACCGAAACTGAACAACTTTCTATCGACACAAGATCAACAAGCGCTCCGACAGGCCGAACGAATCGATGCGCAACTCGCTCAAGGGAAAGGTGTTGGATCACTTGCTGGCGTATCCATTGCCGTGAAGGACAACCTGGCGTATACTAAATTGCCCACCACAGCAGGGTCCAGGATTTTGGAAGGCGTGAAGATTCCTTACAATGCCACAGCTGTGGAGAGATTGCTGAGCAAAGGAGCGATTGTCATAGGGAAAACCAACATGGATGAGTTCGGAATGGGAAGCACGACAGAAAACTCTGCCTACAAGGTCTCGAGAAACCCGTGGGACCTAGACAGAGTGCCCGGTGGTTCTTCTGGAGGGTCGGCATCTGCAACAGCTGCCTATCAATGCGCAGGAAGTTTAGGGAGTGACACCGGAGGTAGCATCCGCCAGCCAGCATCGTTTTGCGGCGTCGTTGGTTTGAAACCAAGTTATGGACGGGTCTCACGATATGGGTTGTTAGCATATGCGTCGTCGCTGGATGTTGTTGGACCCATCACTCGAAGTGTTGAGGATGCAGCTATCTTGCTGAGTTGCATGGCAGGTCAAGATCCGATGGATTCTACTTCTTCTTCGACCCCGACGTGCGATTATGCAGAAAATTTGGTTTCTGCTGTAGATGCAAGCAGTCGTCCGCTCGCTGGGAAACGCCTTGGAATCATCAGGGAAACCACCGGGGAAGGGCTTGATTCCGACGTCAAAGGTGTGTTTTTCGAAGCTGTTCAACACCTACAGGACCTGGGTGCTCAAGTTGAGGAGCTTTCATTGTCTACGTTCGATGCCGGCCTCCCGGCCTACTATGTGCTAGCACCTTCTGAAGCCTCATCCAACCTCTCGCGGTACGATGGCGTCCGCTATGGTCCTCGCCCAACGGGTTCAAGAGACCTGTCTGACCTGTACACAAGAACCCGGCAAGAAGGCTTTGGAGCTGAGGTGAAGCGTAGGATTCTAATGGGCACCTACGCGCTCTCTTCTGGATACTATGATGCCTACTACAAGCGTGCCCAGCAAATTCGACAGCTCATCTACCGTGAGCTCAATGATTCCTTGAGCAAATTTGACGCTCTTCTTTGCCCTACGGCACCTACTGTGGCATACAAGATTGGAGAAAAGACGGACGACCCCCTTTCCATGTACATTGGTGACATCATGACAGTGAGTGTCAATTTGGCAGGTGTGCCAGCTCTTTCCTTGCCATGCGGCTTTACACGTGGAGACTCTTGTCTCCCTGTTGGTCTTCAAATAATTGGAAGGATGTTTTCCGAGGCAGAGCTCCTGCGGATCGGTCACGTGTTTGAACAGACCGCTAGCTTTGCGCGTGGAACCCCTTTGATGGTGGAAGAAGTCAATTCCATGGCTCCCTGAAATACAGCGATGCGTATATACCCGAACTTTCCTTGTGGTTGCATTTCTGTTTCACGGATGCTTCTCTTTCACGTAAATCCAACCCGTTGTGGTAAGGTCCCAACACGTTCCTAACGTCGATGAGAAGCCTCGAATGGTGTGTCCTTGGTGGTTCTCGAACTCGTCCCTGTGCTCCAGGGGCGGTCTCCGGGTCGTGTCCCGAGTCGACGTCCCTTTCTCCCAAGGGAGCTTCGGTTCGGATCCTGGTTTCGTCGTGCCTTGTAGTAGGAACCCTGGATGACTTCTGGTCCTGGTTTCACTCCGCCGCCAGGAGCGAGGAGAGCTCTGGTTGGGTCCACGACTACGGTGTAGTTCCACCACGTCATGGAATTGCGGAGTGGTGCGAAGTTGTGGAATGAACTGAGGGGCGAGCAACCCAAGCTGACCCATCAAGAGCAGCAGCAGGCCTTCTTGGAAGGTCTGGGATTGATCCTACAGCGTTGGACGGCACTGGGACTCGCCGTCGAACACGGTTGGGGAGGAACGGACACACTTGCCAAAGCACAATCCTTTCACGAAGAAGTGTACCACTGGTTCGCAGATGCTAAACAGCAGAGGTATGTGGACGAGCTAGAAGATCTACTTGACGACGTCATGGCGCAAGATTTCAACGCAGAGCTGCAAGATGGAAGTGCAAGGCAAGTGGCAGAGGCCCTGGTCAGGCTCTTCGAAGAATGCGCAGGCGGTGATTACTCTACCGTGCTGAAAATGAAGGAAATCGTAACACAGGAAGAAATTAAAGCAGCGAACAAGTCCTTCCGAGTGGACGAAAGTGGGAAGCCTTATGTTGGTGGAGGCAATGTACCTTCCCTTGTACCAATGGGAGAGCCATCCAGTGAACGAGAGGGCATGCACGCACCAATTCAGATGGATGAAGAGGTCGATGACAACGGTCCTGATCCGGATGGGTGGGAAGTGGTCAAAAGTAACAAGAAGAAAGGAAAAGGGAAAAATTAACTCAATAACACGGGAAAAATGGTGATTTGCATCGCAACGGGAGAGATATGATCATAGGCATGTGTTCCGTCCATCCTTCAGCTTAGCTCACTCCTAAATAAAGATTAATGCATCTGCAGCATGCCTGCATATACTACTCTTCCTCCCTGGGAATTGCTACAAGTGCGCTATGCTGTCCTCCGTACGAAATGTGCTGTACGATCATGCGGCCAGTGGTCTTCGTCTCTCGCAGCTTGGCAGGAACAACTGCATCAGAATCATCCTCCCCTTTTCCTAGCTGATAGGACGTGTTACACCCCCAAAGCCAGGCGTTCCCGTTGTCAAGAACCGCGCCGGAGCAGGACTGACCTGCACAGATCCCAATGACCTTGCACTCACTAGGGAGACCCTCGACCATCTCAGGGGTGCAGAAGGCTTCATCGGTTTGTGCAGCTTCAGGCGCCCTGCCAAGTCGTCCATATGTAGATCTCCCGAAGCTATATACAACTCCAGCGCTTGAAAGAGCTAGGGAGTGGTGCTGACCACCTGCAAGAGAAACAATACCTTTCCTGCATAGGCTAGAAACTTCGGTAGGAGTTCTAACTATGTTGCTCGCCGTGAGTGGAAGTCCGAGCTGGCCGTAATTATTCAATCCCCATGCATAGACATTTCCCTTCTCAGTCACGACAAGAGTGCAGTAAGATCCACAAGCTATAAACACTGCTGTGCCCCGTGGTGACATCTTTTTACCATCCAAGTTTCCATAGATAGGGCGAGGGTCCACAAATTGTGCTACTTTCCCCCCGAATCTCGCAATAAATCGCTCACCTGTTCGCCCAAGCTGGCCTTGATCGCCGCAGCCCCATGTGATGACTCGACCTGTCACAGTTATGGCTGCAACGTGGTCTGCCCCAGAGGAAATCATGGTAAATCTCTCGTCTGTCTGGACCTTCACGGGTCTACGCTCAATCTTGACCTCTTGGCTGAATCCCATCACACCTCCACTGTCACGGAAGGAACCCCATGCAAAGACTTCACCGGTGCTAGAGAGTGCGACCGAATGGCTATCTCCTGCACTTATTTGCACCATCCTATCATTAGAGGGGAAATCGACCCTTCCGGGATAATTTTCAGAGCCTGCGTCATCACGGTGAGCCTGTCGCCCTAAAGCGCCTTCATCATTGACTCCCCAGCTGTACACGAGACCATCTGCGGTGAGGGCCAGCGTATGCATGCCTCCGCACACGATTTGTAATATCTGCGTACATAGTAGCGTTGTATAGGTCAGCCAGGGTTGGCAAAGGGAAGTCCTGCCCACTAGCCGTCCCTCAGCATGGACACCAACATGCGGCTTGGTACAGAGTACAAGCAATCCGTTGCCATCCTGGGGATGGGTCGATCCTTTGATTGAAAGGTCTTAGGTATGATTGCTGTCCGGTTGCTGTTGCGCGAGTGAATTGTCGTTCTGGCGGACCAGCTTGTTCCTGTCGTGTCCGTGCAACAAGAGCTTGCCTGGACAGGTGCGTATTGTTTCGATGCAGTCTCATTTTCGAATACCGACCGTGCGCACGATCGATTGCATTGTATTCCCTCACCTTGTTCTGTGCGATGTCGATGGGAGCCGGTCTGAACTTTTCGACTTCGTCTTCGCCCAGTCCGAGTTGGCCCATGCTCCCGTCTCCCCAGACGTACGCCTTACCAGGTCGCTTGGCGTAGGGCATGGTTTCCACAAGGACCTCTCCATCCGTCTTCCTCCTCTTTTTGCTCCTGCTGTCATCTCCAGGCATGCTGATCAAAGGTGGCCGTTCCTTGGGTCCGCTTCTTCGTCTGCCCGCCGCCAAGCGGGTGGAGGTCTCGATCAACACGTTCCGATCCCATTCAGTCTCCTTCTCGGTCCCCTTTCGCTTGTCCTTGGAAAGGAGGAAGCTTTCCAATCGAACGGGGATCGATGGTCCGGTCGGTTTTCATGGAACCCCAAAACTGGTCCGTCGGAGTGGAAGACCTCGTCCCAAAGGGAATGATGCGACCCCACGATCAAGGCTCGGTCAGGGTTAGGAAACAATCCATCGCAGAAACACCAGCTTGTAGGTGCAGACAAGCCAACCAAAACGTGAAATCACACCGAAAGTGCCGCGAGGCATGAGGAAGAACATCAGGCACCAACGGCAGATTCTTGTAAACGTTCAAGACAAAGACACCCACGGTAACAGTGTAAAACGTTGATACCCAACAGGTAGAAAACAACAATCAAGAGGCCTACCTTGCGAAAGCTACCTTGCCAGATGGAGATGAATGCTTACGCGAACGATTGCGGAACCAGTAAGCGAACTGCGAAGCCACGTAAAATGTCGCAAATGATCCAACCAAGAAGGGGATACCTTCCTCCGTAAGAAGGCTGTGCAAGAAGAAGCGTAGACCATCTACACCCAACACAAAACCAGCCAAATTCGCGGCCATCAAAACAGATATATACATGCTTGATAAGCAACCACGCGCCAGCGGAAACCACCACCGGTATTGAAGCTTGACGTTTCCAGGACGTTGTACCCAGTACTTCACCACAACCTCAGGAAGTACAAACAAGCATATGATCCATGCCCAACCTAGCAGATGCAGCTCCAAATCATGCCAGAGTGCAACAAATGTGAAAATTGGCCAGGCGTTAGCAGCCCTCCAGTGCCGCCCACCTAATGGAATGTACATATAGCGGACCAACCACCTGTTGTACGATGCATGCCAGCTCTTCCAAAAGCTTTCGATGTCGTAATTATTCACAAGGCAATGCCTCATGTTTTCCACTGTATCGATTCCATCCAGAAGGGCCCAAAAACGTGCAAAGCGCCAGATGCAAAGAAACTTCATCCACATGAAAAACAGCGTCCAGAATCCAGTCAATCCAATCTCTTTCGGACCGAAGTTAGCATACAGTGGTTTCCATGCCCCGCTCTTTGCAATGGCGTTGAAATAGAAAAAGTGTGTCATTATCTCGAGGAGGAAAAATGCAAAAACTAGTCTAGCCCCATAAGACACGATGAACCTCCAAGACAAGTTTCCCTCCCTCTTTGTTGCTATGTATTGCTCCGCAAAATCATCAAAAGTTATGATCGGCCCCGTCAAATAAAGTGGAGGATATGCCATGTAGAGAAGGAACATTTCTGTACAATAAGTGTCTCTTGGAAGCCTTTGACTTGCATCCAACTCGCATGTTTTTTTTCCGCCTCTACCACAAAGCCTCAGTACATTCCAATGCAAGTCCATGCCAAATGAGATCATTCGCAGTACGACAAGATTGTACGTGATATGCCAACGTGCACTTTCCATCGCGTTGTCCCAACCCTGGAGTCCCAGCATTTCCAGACTGAATCCATCTTTTACCCTTGCCATGACCAAAGTAAGGCATGCAAAACTCCAAATCAACGATGGGCCCCATTTTTTTCCGGCAGCAGCCTTGCAAACTACAAAGTGGCACAAGATAATTGTTAGTAAGAACATGGCTCTTGGCCCATGGAGGGCAAACAGGAACAGCACACAACCTGTGGAAAGCACTGTTGACCGCTGCACACTCTTTGCCAAGCGTTTCATTGATGCATTTACAAGGCAGAATGAGGCAAAAAATGCACTGAGAGCTGGCATGCCAGATCTAAAGGATCTCCACTGAATGTCTGATAAGTCCTGAAGCTTACCCAACATCCACCCAGGGCGCACGCTTGCAAAACGCAGCATTCCCGCTTCCGAACCTCCCTCATTGAATCGATTGCAAATTCTTACTCCTTCTCTGATGCAAACAAATGAAAACGCGGCGTATACCTGTTCGAGAAATAAGAATCATGGTTAGCTTTAACTTTACAGGTGCCTAGGACGCGATCGCTTATCGCATCCATGTCTTCACACTATTCTATGCCTTCTATGATTTTCGACGAAATGCTAATCCTTTTCCTCTTTCACATTCACACTCCTGACTGTCTCCGTTCACTTGAAAGCGCAAAGCAAGGCAAGCTACGATGCCTAAATCGATCATTCACTAGCCCCTGACGTCTTGGTAGCCTGTCTTGCCCGGTGAATCTAGGAACCGCTCTCGTAGGATGTGGCTTTGCGCAGTTCGACTCACCAACCCATAGATGACCCAGATGGTCCGATCGATGCTCATGATCGAAAGAAGGTAGTTTTTACTGACGGTACGATTTCGCCGCGTCGTACAAACGGGACATCGAGAGAAAAGGTGACGAAGTGGTCGAATGGACGGAGTGGAAGAACGAGTCAGAAAACGGTCTCTTCGAAGAGGACTGATCGTTCCGTTGGGTGGAGTGGACCGCCCCAATCCAATTCAATCTTTCCAACATAGAGATAACCACTTTATTGAGAGGATCGAAATTCAGTATACAGGACAAGTGGGTGAACACAGGCACGAAATGCCGTTGCACATTTGGAGTGTTCGGTTTCAATCGTGCTCCAGAAGCCACCAACTCACGTGGAGTCGACGAGACATGCTCGCAATGAGAATGTTGTGGAGAAATGAACACATGTGGCAACAGCCTTTCATTTGTGTGCTCGTCTAACGTGTGAAGCAAAAACACTTGGTACAATTCAACAAGATTTCCCCGCATGTTTCCTCTTGTCGTACAGAGAACAGGATGCAGACTTTTTAGTGGGGCCACGATACTTTTCTAAGAATGAGACTTGGTTCAGTCTTATAGTACTTTTAATGAACTGTGCCGTTGGTTCTTGGACAAATATAGCTCGCTTTCGTCATTCAAATTCAATCATCCTCCCGTTGAAATCTGCCTTCTTCCTTCATCCAACCGCCTTTAACGTGCGTATGAACATACCCTATGTATTTCGAGAAATAACAAATCCGTCCTCGGAATGTTTCACTTTCATCATTGAGGAGCAAACAATTCGATGAACTTGAACCGTACACATTATATGTTAGTCATGTCTTTCTTTGATACGTGTCTGCGTGAGAACATTTGCTCGAACAAATCATCATTAATGCAAACAGCATCACTTTTTTAAGACGGTTGCTGTAAGAAACTGGCTTGCATGGCGGAAATGAAGTTTGTGTTTTATCTTTGCCTATCTTAACGATGTATCCCACTAGACTAAATGTGGACGCTTTTAAAAAATTCATCAAGCAACGTACTTTCCGGTTGATCAATCAATAAAATAAAGCTTGGACATCATCAAAAATCGCGACTGGCACAAGACTTTTAGTGTTTTCTTATCATGAATCATTCTTTCCGAACAAAAATGGATGTATGCCCTCCTATTTTCTATAGCTCGTTTCTATTCTTTACTTAGTAATTCAGTGGTTAATAATACGTGCAACTGTGTATTACAAACGATTGAAGATAGAAAAAGAGAAACCGGGCACTAGCACCTATGTGGAAAGTCAACAATGCAACTGGTTGCGCCAAGTGGGATCACCATGTGAGCGAAACAACTAATATTAAAACTCCTCAAAAATGACGTCTTTAGCTGGCCCTTACTTGAGGGATCAAATACTTGCCTAAGCTTACATTGTTCCACACCGAATTTGAAGCAAAATATGAACGGATGTCCCGGAAGTTCATGCATCAAAGTATCGAACTCCGAAAAGAATTGGCACATGATATTTATAAACCTTCAAAGAACATACCATGATGGTGAAACCTCATGCATAGATCCTAGAAAAGTTCAACGTGTGATTGTATTAAGCACTTCTTCATGTGTTGGCTGACAATGTAAATCAACCATCCATGCAAAGTTGCCATTGTTGCTATAAAAGTAGTTTCCCTCCAACGGTAAAATCCAACTAATTTGTTGGCCATGAGGAAGAGCATATCAAAGAATATTGAGGCCATGACACCGGTAAATATGCCAATTGTGATCAACATCTGACTTGAGACACGTTGCATAAGCGTATTTTACTGGACCACAGTGGGAATACTTTAAACATGCTTTGCAGGCGATCCCATCTTTACTCCTTAGCAATTGGAAGAAAATGAGCAATTATGTGGAAAGGAGTTGACGTAGGGAATGAACGATATGAGAATTACGATATCTCTCTTGGTAGCCATGGCTCATCTTTTGCAATTGGTGGCATTTAAAATCTCGAAATTCGAAAGGGAAAAGTGTATTTACCTTACCACTATGCCTTTAATGAAGTTACAGTGACTCCCCATGACGAAGGAGTTGGGGGCAAAACGTATTTTACTCGTCCATAGTAAGTAGTAGATTGCTCTCTAGAAAAACATTCTTTTTATATCAGTCTTACCCATAGTTACATTTCTTGCGTGTGATAGGAATATCCATGTACTCCTTTGAAAACTATTCGCTTTTTCTCAGTACTTGTTATCCACTATTTTTTTTGGGTTGCCTATAGACATCATAAGATTATTCATGATCCCCGCAAATGTTGTGTCCCTCCATCTCTCGAGTCGTTCAATGACTTTGCATCGTTTATTGCAAGCACTTCCGAAGAAGTGGTTACCAACACAACCACCTTTAATCTTGGAAGTTATTCACCTACGGCCGGGGAACCGATCGAGCCACGAGAAATGGAAACTCTCGCCCTCGCATGAAGTTGCGACATATTGCCACACTAGTTCCCCTTGTTAAAGTTTACTCGCCACACGAGCGAGGGGTAGAGAAGTAGCGAGAGCATTTTGGTGTAGCCAAGGAGTCACGTTGGGCTCCACCTAGTAAGATGGTGGGTGGAATGGTTCGACAATTTGGACAAGAGTTTGACATTGTGCCCCTTCATCTACACTCGTATGTTCGAACGAAAATCTCAGATTCCTCTTCATATAACGCTATCCATGTTGTCAACTACACCCAATATGTACAATATAGGAAGAAAGCTAACTATCCATAGAAGTAATTGCCTGATCCTCGAACCGCCTAGTAAGGAGGAAAGATCCGATTAACCCTTGTTGTCCATTTTGTTAAAAAGAATCGTTTAAACATACATCCTCGGCCTTTTTCGGTGTGTAAGACGATGCTCCCCTAGGTCTTGCGCCCAACCCTCTCGAGGCACCTGTCTTGCCGAGGTTGTCCTTTGAGGAGGAGGAGTACGCACTCAATCGCGAGGCTTTTGAGAGGTTCTCAATTCTATACGGGCCATTCACTTGGGACTTGTCTGCCTCGCCAATTAATGCCCAATGTCCGGCCTTCTTTACACGGGAGACCCATGCTCTCGCCCAAGAATGGGCTAGTCTTGGCAACCTATGGGCACACCCACCCTGTTGCCTCATTGACTCTGTGATAGGCAAGTTGGAGGCCGAAGCTAGAGCCCTTGTGACCATGATCACTCCGCATTGGCCAAAGGCTCTCTGGTTCCCTTGCTTGCAGCATCTCGCTACCTACCAGGAGGTACTAGGGAGGCATGAGGGAGTATTCTCGGATGCCCGAGGAAGGCCCTTGCCTTCCCCTCACTGGGACGTCCTCCTCAGCCATGTCCCTCGGCGGATGCAGGGCCAAGACTAACCCCGAATAGGGAAAGGTTTGTCCCCCTTTCTAATAAAGGCTCTGTGGCCGATGAACCGGATAAATACGTGGCTTAGCCACGTGCGGATTCCCCAATGGAGTTAAGACGTAATATTAGCTGCGGCAGAGGGGAACGAGAAGAACAACAACGTTCCTCAACGTTCCACCCAACGGTCTCGAGTGCCGCAGCGACACGAACGCACGAGCGAACAAGCGCGAACGCACGCCGGCACCACCACTAGCGCCGCCGGCTCATCGCGGGAGAAGGAGGTGGGCGCCCACGTGCCACAAAGGCCACAACGTCTCCAACCTCAACAAAACGTGGATGAACTTAAACGAGACGAGTTCGTAAATCCTTCACCTTGAAGAGTGTCCCTTAGGGAAAACGCTTCCTCCATCCTACAAGTACGCTTAGAAGGAGAAGTTTGCAACAATCCACGACTCTTTAGGAACCCATAGTAGAAACGAAAGTTTTCATGAATGGCCTCACTATGTGCAACAACTTTGTCGTCTCTATAAACAAGGTAGAATACTAGGACTTAAGACTTAAGGATGACTATCGAATAGTGGGTATATAATTTATTCAAAATATTCATAGCACTCCATGAATAGTTGAGAATGCTAACGTGTGGTAGGTACACAACCGAGTGCTCCGGCTAACACTACAACACAACTCAATCGGGGAGAGTGTAAGGCAAGTGGAATGGCCCTGCGTTCATGAAGTGCTCCAAACATAGGCAGATGATAATAATTTTGAAATAAAACGTCGCATAGTGAACACAACGATCGAGACTTCCACACATTGATTGTACACTATATCACAAAGGCATCGTAGACCTTTGTTCTTGCTTGGGGCTTCAACTTTGACAAGTCTTTATGTTGCGCTTTCGTTAGATTACGAGTGGCTGGGCTTAGTCGGGACGTTACCTAGGATGACAAAACTTCTTCGAAGTTCATCCCTACCTCGTAAGGAGAGAAATATCAACGCATTGAGTTCAGCCGGGAAGGATGAAGGGGATTTTATGATGCGAATTCCCTTAGTTAAAAAAGACACGCTTTAGTTGGGTGATCGGTGCAATCTAGATGGTTTCAACCAATGGATCAAATGGCCGAGTGCTATTATGACGGTCGTCTTTGGTGGCAAGTTGGAGCGTGTGAACCTGTTCATGAAGCAGCCCACAGCGCGAGAGGGAATAGGGATCGCCGCCGTACAAAGTTTCTCAATGGGAATAGTCGTGCAATCACATTGGATCGGTCGGACCTCCAAGCAAAGAAATTCACAATGAGGACCGTTAACTTTTTCTTCGAAGTAGGAATATGCTCTCCAACGATTCGATGGTGTTTCATACCTCGAGCCAACATTCCAAAGGGCAGGGATATACATGAGCACTGGTAAATCAAATACACACAATGAATGATTCTCATGACCACACAGAACAAGAGGTGCATGCACTTGAAGAAAGAATAAGTGGACGACGATATCGAACATCAAGATACAATTTATAAAGACAACAATTGAGATCAAATCCCTGAATTCTTCATTCAAACCATAGTCAAAGACGAAGCGACAACAATCGACTTCACAACCCAATTCTACCACAAGAGAGAAGAAAACAACTACGCTCGAACTAAGAACCAACAAGATTAGCAATCAGAAAGACATTGAAGATTCTCAAGGCAGTCTTTTTACCCTCCTTTCATTGTTCATTGCCATTTTATTGAATCACAATCGGTATGGAGCATGTCAGCCAAGAAGTTCTCCTGGCAAAAGGAAGCCAGGTGCAAATTCCACTTTCGGTGTGAATGACCATCGTTTCAAACCAAGGCACAAGAGTAGCAATCATCCGTCGGATCAAATTAGTGCAAATAGGTGTCGGTCGAGAAATATTATACTAGGTGTCTTAGAATATGGCTCGAAAGGTCCTATGAGCATTTAATTGACCGATCGACTAAATGACAGAAAATGTATCCGAGAGGCCCCATCTTCGTATTAGATGACGTGTGCCATCTGAAAAGCAACGAAAAAGAAATGCAAAGAGTTGTTGTAATTGCAAGTTCTCCATTAAATTATGTGGGAGCAAGCGTAGTGTACGGTATGCTTTCTGCATACCTCTCCTCCAAAGCACGCAAGATAAATGAGTAGCACACAAATATTGGTGATAACGGAACAAACGCATTGGTTAACGGATCGAAAATATAGGCTACAATGTGGAACAAGCAGAAACGACACACGAAGGTGTAGGCAAACTACATGGAATTCTTACGAATTTTGCCTTGTGAAAGCGATAAGATGCACTGCCCCAAAAATCTTCTAAAGCACCTAGTAAAACTAATGTGATTTGTCCTTGCTTTCGTTCATGCAACATTGGCGTAGTCTAGGATGGACTTGTGTCAAATTGAATCAGGCCACAAGTGCAACTTTGAAATGACAGGTACATTTTCGCTCGCTTCATTTTGATACGGACCCTTCACTTCATGTGGCTAAAGTTTGAAATGACGAAGAAACAGCAGGACATGCCTCCCAGTCTGTCAATCCCGCTTCAAATTTTTGAAATACTACTATGGTTATATCCTGGAAGAAACCTGGTAAGGATTAGATCTGTGAATTCTACCAGACAAGTCCTGAAACTCTGAGAATGAACGCAAAGCTGAACGCAGAAAGCCTATTGATACGTAAATGTAGAAAAGCGGTGTGGAAGAACTTCAAAAACCACCTAACAAAGTGAAAGAAGCAGGGTGTTGACTTTGGATACGTTCGTGGGTTGCCACCTTCGTAGTTGTGTATTACGTGCAAGAATGAGTGGTGAATATCCCCACTCAATGGCGGCGTCATCGACCGCAGAGGACTGCTCAGTAAACTGGGATCCCTCCTCGTCGGTATCGAACATTGCAGGAATGGGCATCGCCATGCGAGGACCCCAAGGGGGCCCCATACTCCTCGAAGGTACTCGACCGAAACTCGGTCGTGGTCCCTAAGGGATTCGACCTCCCAGGGACCAGGGCTGGAGCAGCCTCAACACAAAGTCAAAGTATCTGTCAAGCAAACATTGGCAGTCCAATACGGCTGTGGTTGACGACGTTCACGAAGTGGGTAACGCCTTTCTTCAGCAGTCGTATTGCTGATATTTTCTGAATCTTCCATTCCCTCTGTTGTTTCGTGCTCTGGTAATTCCACATTTTCAAGCGTACTGTTCTGCCTTTTCCCCAACGAAACAGGTTCCAATGTTTCTGACGCGGTAGACACAGCAGATATATCTTCCTGAGTGTCATCTGGCGAAGCTGTAGGTTTCTCTGCCACACCAAGAAAAGTGACGTTTCTGGACAGTACCAATTTTTCACCACACCAAATACGGTACGTGTCTTTTGTTCCAGGCTCGAATCCAACGAAATGACCTGGCTTACTTTTTGCATCCATTTTTCCAGTTGTCTCAGTTGGATTCTTAAGCACATAACACGTTTCACCAAATATGTGCATATTGGAAACATCCGGTTTCTGACCAAAAACTGCTTCGTAGGGTGTACGGCCATGAGGTTTGCAAGGCACACGGTTTCTGACAAGAGCACAATATTCCACGGCAAAGTTCCAAAAACGTTTGTCCAGACCACCATCCAAGAGCACTGCGCGCACTTTTTCCAGAATTGTCCGGTTATATCGTTCTGCGTTTCCATTTTGCTGTGGAGTGCATGCTGCACTCGTCTATTTCTGGATGCCATTTTCTGGCAAGAAGTTTTGCAGCTCTGCATTGAGAAATCCGGTTCCACGATCCGAACGCACAAACTTCACAGCATTTCCAGTTTGCTTCTCCATCAGCCGAATCACCGTTTTGATGACAGCTGCTGCTTGTGATTTGTTGCAAATAGGTTTTGCAACCCCCAGTTTGCTCTTCTCGTCCAGAATGCTGACAATGTATTTTTCTCCGTTCTTTCCAGCAGGCGTGATGGGTCCCATCAAATCCATATGCAACAATTCTCCAACATTTGCTTGATTTTCTTCATTTCCTTTGGGGATGGCAGATCAGGCTTGTTTGGCTTGGATGCACGTTTCACAACTGATTTTGTTCCACTTTAGATTGTCTGGTACACCTACCACGGTGTCGTGCAGCTTTTCCATCTGGCCAAAATGAGCCAATTTTCTGTGCCACTCCGTGGCTGAGAAAACGTTTTCCATTTTTCCACAGATCACGTAAAGACCATTTTTCTGCACCGCACTGAGGACTTTCTGCTTTCCTTTCCAAACAGCACATTCACCGTTTTCAAAGTAAACGTTGCATCCACGTTCCATCAGTTTTGGAACCGAGATTAAGTTCACCCGTAGTTCCGGGCAAAACAGCACCTTCTGCAATTCCACGTTTTCAGCAAGAGCAACGGTGCCAGATTGCTTGGCGTGCACTACTTCTCCATTTCCAACCAAGATGGACTGCGGCGATGCTTCTTGTGTCATAGATGTAAACATCTCTTGTTGAGCGCAAACATGAGCGGTGGCGCCGCTGTCCACGATCCAGATATTTTCCAAACAGTTTGCATTTCCACATTCCAAAGCGTAAGAGACCAGTGCAACCTTTTCATCCGTCTCCCTATCGTTTCTGGGTTGTTTCTGCAAATGTGGAGGCAATCCGTTCAGGTACCAGCATTTTTCGCGGCCATGTCCACTTCTGCCACAATAGCTGCAGGTAAACTTCGGGCGTCGGTTCTGCGTAGCGAAAGCAACCTGGCCTCTAGATGTCTCTCGCACGGTGATGGCACTTTCTGCCTGGAGAAGCTGATTCTGAATTTTGAGCATGTCTGTCTCTCCCAAGGTAGTCAGCATCTCTACCTTGTTGGCATATTCCTCCGGCAGGCCAGATAAGATCGCATCGATCAGATGGATGTCGGTCACCGACCCATCGATCGCGCGCAGGTTGGTGCAGATCTGCTTTCCACGCATGATGAAGCTCATCATGCTTTCCTCCGGTTTCTTGGTAAGTCCTGTTAACTCCTTGCGCAGGGTGAGACGGCGTGCGGCGGTTTGACCCGCATGCATGTCCTCGAGCATCGTCCACGCATGCTGCGCAGATTCAGAGTTCGCCACCAAATCCACATACTCATTGCTCACACACAAGCACATGAGTGCCAATGCCTTTTCGGAGTGTTCCCTGTCTTTGTTTGTGATGGCTTCTCCAACTCCCTTGGTGACCAGCAAAGCTTTCATCCGATGTTTCCATATCGGGAAGTTTTCGGAGTTCAGTTTCTCGAAGTTCACTCCTTCCATTTTGTTTTTGTTTTTCTCTGTTCTCTTTTTTGTTTTTTTTTTGCGTTTTCTTTCTGTTTAGTTTTTCAGTTTGTTTTCTGTTTTCTTCTGCTTCAAACGGGCTCCGATACCATGTAAGAAGCAGGGTGTTGACTTTGGATACGTTCGTGGGTTGCCACCTTCGTAGTTGTGTATTACATGCAAGAATGAGTGGTGAGTATCCCCACTCAATGGCGGCTTCATCGACCGCAGAGGACCTCTCAGTAACCGGGATCCCTCCTCGTCGGTATCGAACACTGCAGGAATGGGCATCGCCCTTCGAGGACCCACAGGGGCCCCATACTCCTCGAAGGTACTCGACCGAAACTCGGTCGTGGTCCTTAAGGGATTCGACCTCCCAGGGACCAGGGCTTGAGCAGCCTCAACAGTTGCCACCTTCGTAGTTGTGTATTACGTGCAAGAATGAGTGGTGAATATCCCCACTCAATGGCGGCGTCATCGACCGCAGAGGACCTCTCAGTAACCGGGATCCCTCCTCGTCGGTATCGAACACTGCAGGAATGGGCATCGCCATGCGAGGACCCCAAGGGGGCCCCATACTCCTCGAAGGTACTCGACCGAAACGCGGTCGTGGTCCCTAAGGGATTCGACCTCCCAGGGACCAGGGCTGGAGCAGCCTCAACACAAAGTCAAAGTATCTGTCAAGCAAACATTGGCAGTCCAATACGGCTGTGGTTGACGACGTTCACGAAGTGGGTAACGCCTTTCTTCAGCAGTCGTATTGCTGATATTTTCTGAATCTTCCATTCCCTCTGTTGTTTCGTGCTCTGGTAATTCCACATTTTCAAGCGTACTGTTCTGCCTTTTCCCCAACGAAACAGGTTCCAATGTTTCTGACGCGGTAGACACAGCAGATATATCTTCCTGAGTGTCATCTGGCGATGCTGTGTGTTTTTCTGCCACACCAAGAAAAGTGACGTTTCTGGACAGTACCAATTTTTTACCACACCAAATACGGTACGTGTCTTTTGTTCCAGGCTCGAATCCAACGAAATGACCTGGCTTACTTTTTGCATCCATTTTTCCAGTTGTCTCAGTTGGATTCTTAAGCACATAACACGTTTCTCCAAGTATATGCATATTAGAAACATCCGGTTTCTGACCAAAAACTTCTTCGTAGGGTGTACGGCCTTGAGGTTTGCAAGGCACACGGATTCTGACAAGAGCACAATATTCCACGGCGAAGTTACAAAAGCGTTTGTCCAGATCACCATCCAAGAGAACTGCACAAACATTTTCTAGAATTGTCCGGTTATATCGTTCTGCGTTTCCATTTTGCAATGGAGTGCATGCTGTACTCGTCTATTTCTGGATGCCATTTTCTGGCAAGAAGTTTTGCAGCTCTGCATTGAGAAATCCGGTTCCACGATCCGAACGCACAAACTTCACAGCATTTCCAGTTTGCTTCTCCATCATCTGAATGACCGTTTTGATGACAGCTGCTGCTTGTGATTTGTGGCAAACAGGTTTTGCAACCCCCAGTTTGCTTTTCTCGTCCAATATCCTGACAATATAATTTTCGCCGTTTTTGCCTGCAGGTTTGATTGGGCCCATCAATTCCATGTGCAGGAATTCTCCAATTTTGGCTTGATTCTCTTCATTTCCTTTGGGAATGGCAGATCTGACTTGTTTGGCTTGGATGCACGTCCCACAGCTATTCGCAGTCCACTTCAAGTTTGTGGGTATACCAACCACTGTGTCATTCAGCGTTTCCATATGCCCAAAATGGGCCAGTTTTCTGTGCCATTCCATTGCTGAGAAGACTTGTTCGCTTTTTCCAACAATCACATAAAGTTCATTTTTCTGCACAGCACTGAGAAGTTTTTGCTTTCCTCTCCAAACAGCACATTCACCGTTTTCAAAGTAAACGTTGTATCCTCTTTCCATCAGCTTGGGGACCGAGATCAAGTTCGCCATCAGCTCTGGGCAATAAAGCACATTTCGCAATTCCACATTTCCACCCAGAGCAACGGTTCCTGTTTCCTTTGCCAGCACAACTTGTCCGTTTCTAACCAGGATAGATTGTGGTGTATCTTCCTGTGTGACAGATGTGAACGCTTCTCGTTCTGCAAAAACATGAGCCGTCGCGCCGCTGTCCACGATCCAGATGTCTCCCAAGCTACTGGCATTTCCACATTCCAGCGCATAGGACACCAATGCCACCTTTTCCTCATCATCAGCATCATTTGTGGATTTTCTCTGCAGGTGTGGTGGCAATCCGTTCAAATACCAGCATTTTTCGCGGCCATGTCCATTTCTACGACAATGGCTGCAAGTGATCTTCGGGCGTCGGCTCCGCGCAGCAAAAGCAACTTGACCTCTAGATGTCTCGCGTACAGCTATGGCAGATTCAGCTATGAGCAACTGATTGTGAATTTTGAGCATGTCTGTCTCCCCCAAGGTGGTGAGCATCTCGAATTTGTTCGCATATTCCTCCGGCAAGCCAGATAGGATCGCATCGATCAAATGGACCTCCGTGATTGAACCATCGATAACGCGCAGGTCGGTACAAATCTGCTTTCCACGCATGATATAGCTCATCATGCTTTCCTCCGGTTTCTTGGTAAGTTCTGTTAACTCCTTGCGCAGGGTGAGACGGCGGGCCGCGGTTTGACCCGCGTGCATGTCCTCGAGCATCGTCCACGCATGCTGCGCAGATTCGGAGTTTGCCACTCAATCCACATACTCATTGCTCACATACAAGCACATGAGTGCCAATGCCTTTTCAGAGTGTTCACTGTCTTTGTTTATGATGGCATCACCAACTCCTTTGGTAATCAGCAGAGCTTTCATCCAATGTTTCCATATCGGGAAGTTCTCCGAGTTTAGTTTCTCGAAGTTCACTCCTTCCATTTTTTTTTGTTTTTCTCTGTTTTCCTTTTTTTTTCGTTTTCTTTCTGTTTAGTTTTTCAGTTTGTTTTGTTTTCTTCTGCTTCAAACGGGCTCCGATACCATGTAAGAAGCAGGGCGTTGACCTTGGATACGTTCGTGGGTTGCCACCTTCGTAGTTGTGTATTACATGCAAGAATGAGTGGTGAGCATCCCCACTCAATGGCGGCGACGTTGACCGCAGAGGACCTCTCAATAAACCGGGATCCCTCCTCGTCGGTATCGTTCACTGCAGGAATGGGCATCGCCCTTTCGACGACTAATTGGGCCCCATACTCCTCGAAGGTACTCGACCGAAACACGGTCGTGGTCCCTGAGGGATTCGACCTCCCAGGGACCAGGGCTTGAGCAGCCTCAACACTTTCAACGTGCATACGTTGTCATATGCCCCACTCACAATGCATGTGCATGTATTCCTCCTCATTCGAGTATCATTAAAGGAAGGAGGCTCGCATAAAATGTAGTACTGCTCATTTTTGGGTAGATAACATGTTGAGATGCAAACGTATGGACAATAGGCCTGCAATTGCGGCAAGTTGGTAGGGGATTTTTTTTCCGAAAGTTCCGTGAAGACACCCTTGACAGCATGTATTTTTGTAAACGTTGCAGATTTCATTTTGCCATATTTCGTCTGAAATACCCACTTGCAAGAAAATTGTGTATGTTGGTATATTCACCCTCTCTATGATGGAAATCATTTTCGAACAAGTCGACGCCCCGTCCTCACAATGTTACTTTCTAATTTTCAAGTCGAGGAATTGCAAACGCACCTTCCATAGTGCGAGGAACATCCAAGCAGGATTTTGAAACACAACATTGCTTCGGTCAACAACGATGTTGTAGAATTTGTGCGTTCGTGGAGGACTTGCTTTGTTCTTCGTGGTTTAGTACCATAGTTACACTTCAATGTGTAGTGGTGATACCCTACCCGTGTTGGCTTCCATAAGTTCTAAGCGATATTTCTTTAACTTGTATCAATCCTCCTCAAGGGCGTGCACCAAACTTGCTTTCGCTTCTCCACGCAGATGTATATAAAAAGAACATGACATTCGTGGGTCAACGTAACAGAGCGGATTTGCCAGTCTATTGGGGTTGGTCGAACATAGAATAAGGGTCTAAGGACGCCAACATATATTCTTGCACAACGAAAACAAGCACGCTTTGCATTTGAATATGTGGTATTGCTTCTTTGTTTTCGAAGCTTCTGAAGAAAGCCGTTGAGGTACCAACAGTTCTCACGGGCACATTTAATACCACCACAACTGATGTCCCTCTTCCTTAGGAGTCACACGCAAGCGGCAAAGGCTACGTGCCTTTTGAATGTCCACCGTACACAAACAATAATGTCTATGTGTTGCAAGTGACATGAAAATCCAACACATCTCTTCCACACTAATCGATTGGCATGGCCACCTTGGTCTTGTATAGCTTTGGTAAACAAGAGAGAATCCCATCGCTTCGATGGATCGCCATAACCATAGTATACGTCACAAGTGAGCTCCAATCGACCAACTTTCATCTCGTGACGGTTATGATCGTCCTCTAGTTCATTCTTTGCGCCATGTGCAATGTCATGTTGTGGTTTGGTATGCGTGCGTTTTCTCTAGCATTTGCAAATTATGACTCGGTTACCTAATTTGCATACTTATAGTTGACATACAACCACTTGGGGGCGAGTGCGTGTCTAGAGCGTTGGTTGCTTGTATGGATTGGCGATTTAGGTGCTTTTCTGGTACAAGCAAGGCTTTGATCTGATATATCCACACCAAAAAACTATTTCAGGTACTTTTATTGAAATGCACCTTTGATTATTTCTACTTTTCTAGTCTGTATGTTTGTTCAATTTTCGCGTTCTTTTCTCGTTTGGATTTTCGCTGGCTTTTTGATTTTGTTTGTTTCAAGCGAGCTTCGATGTCATGTTGAAAGTTAGATGTTGTTAGACAAAATTTGCAAGGGTTGCTAACTTCGTTCTTTTGTCTTGCATAAGAATGAGCGGCGAGAATGGAATGATGATGGTGGCTCTAAATATTAGCAATACACACCAAACACTCATGAAAATTAACCACGACAAAGGATATCGTAAGCCACGAATGTCCCACACAACGAAATCACGCTTCTCATAAAGATTAATACAATTTCATGCTTGGCGAAATACCAATTCTTAATCGGAATTCTTCCACCTACTCCGTATTGTTTTGTTCTATAAACAAAGATAGTTTCTAAATTTTTCCGATGAGATGTGATAACTTTCACAAGGAATCGATACCATGTCGTGCAAAGTTGTTTCGAAGCATCAATTCCGATTGGGATAAACTTTGGAGTAGCTTGTGGGTTTGGACTTTCTTGCGCTTTATAAGTTGGATGAAATTGGATTCCTTCAACAATGTTTGTTGTCTGATACTTTAGGACATCAAAGTGTTGTAAGAGTTCTCTCGTGCTTTCCTCGTTAAAGAGGAGAACAAATTAGCGATGCGATGAAGCATGTGTTGGTTTACTGATTCGTCAACCCTGCCGATGCTCTTTTAAAAACCGAATATTAGAACGTGAGCATTTCAACAAGATTCGAACTGAACTTCTAAAGAAGTTTACCCGTATCTTGATCATGGCATTGGGGGAACGGAGCCGCAGGTGTGTTCATACCTCATTACTATTGCCTCGTAATTATGTTGGTCATTGAGTAAGTTGTATCCCTCTAATCCCTCATGGTTATTCCATAGCTTTCAAGTGGCTATGAAACTTACAAGCCCCGTTTTATACTAATATTTCGTCATGATATTTTGATACTTAACTAAATGATACCTTCGGCTAGGACACAATGCGTTCAACTCAACGCAATGGCCATTGAAGGACCTCTTTATATTCAACACTCTGGTTACTAGTCTTTCATATCACTGCTTGCCCTCTAATCATCATCTCGTATTGTTTTGAAGTATCCAACTTTCGGGTCTATCTTAGAGCAAAGGGGTTTTTAACCACCCACCAAAATACGACGTACAAGGAGCTCTTTTGCATCAAGAAACGTTTTACTTGTCGAATCTGGCTCCATTGTCCTTCCGATTTCTTTTCCATGCATATCATTGGTATCGAATACCTTAAACAATAAAGCAAGCCGTGCACAAGGGTTGACATGTACATTTACATAGATCTAGTTCTTCCATCCAAATGTCATTCCGATGTGTACATGTATTGTCATAGGCATTACAGTGCGAATATAATAAAATAATCGAAGATGATTGCATTAGCCCCCTCAGTGTGTTGAATAAATTTGCATACTAGAGTATTGCACGTGCGCCTATCCACCATTGGCATTGTGAACGATCGAATTGATATCGTTTTGTTTGAGGGTATGCTTTAGTTGGATTTGTACATGTTATGTCCTCATTTACATAGATCACATCAGCACTTGAGACTATATGCACATCGTTGTGAATATTGTCATTCTAGTAGGTTTTCACACCTTTAGTTCATATTCCTCAAAGAGAGCAATGTTGTGTATGCGAGCATTCTTGCTCGAATCTTTGGAGGAATTGAAGCAGGAATCTGTATGAACTTCCCTCGCCTTGAAGAAATGGAGGAATAACGACCTCGGCGAATCAATGGAGGGTGCAATGGTTTCATATTTGAGATCGTAGCGTTAGGAGTACATGGAGCAAAGCCTCCATTGGAGTACAAATTTGAGATTATCTACCGCATGAGTAATCACGTTCATGGAAGCACAAATCCGAAGGAAGGTCAGGAGTCATGTTGTCGGTTGAGGTAAATTTACCAAGGAATTTGGAAAAGTAGATCAAGTAGGTAATTCGATGTAACCCTCTTGCATCTCAACTTTACCTTCCACATTGCGAATGTATCGAAACAAGGGAATGATGTACGGCTACCATGGTTTCGTTGTTGTTTTTCAACCTGCTAAATCCACACGACCGTTAGGATCCCATCAAGGTGTGCGATCACCTGTCGCGACATTGAAACACCATGCCAACGACGGACGCATTAAGGAACGAGAGTCTTCCACCACGTTTTTTCTTGTTCTTTACTTCGTGGGAATGCCTCTTCAACCCCACATGGAGCCCCGTGTCTTCACCCCTTCTCCAAGTCTGAGACAACTTTGTGGTCAACGGACTTGGCTTCCTTTGGTCCACCTCTCTGCGAAGGATGGTCGACTTGCAGAACCGATTTGGATGCTTGTCGAACTTCCAGGAGGAATCTGAGGAAGATGGGATCGACGCAACAAACCGGAAAATGGGGCAGGATGAGCAGAAGACGTCGGCGTCTGGGAGCGGTTCGGTGCCGAACAAGCGAAAGACGGCGACGAACAAAAGCTGCGAAACGGTGGTCCCTCCTTGCTCGAAAGCGGAGTACCTCGACAAAGCAATCGTCTGGATCGATCTAGAAATGACAGGATTGGACGTCGAAAGCCACACAATTCTGGAAATAGCGTGTCTAGTATCCGATGGCAAGCTCAACAAAGTCGTGGAAGGACCCTCGCTCGTAATTCACCACCCTGAAGAAGTACTGGCTGCAATGAACGAATGGTGTGTGGAAAACCATGGGAAGAGCGGGCTTACACAACGGGCAAGGGAAAGCACAGTTAGCATCGAAGAAGCCGAGGAGAAAGTGCTACACTTCATCCAACAGTATGCACCACCAGCTCAGGCACCACTGGCAGGAAACTCGGTGCATGCTGATCTTGCCTTCTTAAAGAGATACATGCCAAAGGTGGCCAGTTATTTGCATTACCGCATCATAGACGTAAGCACTGTGCAAGAACTTGCAATGAGGTGGAACTTAAAGACAGCTAAAAAAGCTCCCAAGAAAGTCATGAGGCATACGGCACTATCAGACATCTACGAAAGTCTGGAACAACTGAGATTCTACAAGGACACCATCTTCAACAGGAAATAATTCACTCCCTTCTCTTCAGACGTAAGCTAGCCCCTTTCACATTTACTAGAAGTAATTCCTTGATTTCTACCCTACAGGTTGCCTTCCCTAGACCGGTGAACGCACCAGCATACTGGAAACTCCTTGACGTTTCGCCTGGTTCTTCAACGTTGATCATCTCTGTGCCATTCACCTCGATTTGGTTGACTTCTCCATAAAAAGTCACCGCTAGTGGGCGCAACCCTCCAAGCAGTGAGCTGGTGGCTGCTGTACCCTCATAGTTGTGAAGTAGCACGGCAACATTTCCATTCTGTACCATATTTTCGTACTTTCGATCTTTCGGGGTGGAAAACACCAGGGAGAAGCTTGCTGGCTCCCACTTGAAGAACATCAGGCTAAGTTCCGGTGCACTGTCGAAAGAAGTTGCCAAGTAGCACAGAGAACAGTGTTTTAGAAGCGAGAGAACTTCAACATCCCAACCCCTCCAGGTGCAGAGTGGTGCATCTCCACCAACCACGTCCCAAATCTTCCCCATACCTTCAACCTCTGTCTCCGGTTTTCGAGCTTTTTTGGGGGTGGGGTTGTGCTTCTTCAGCAAAGCCGAGCTCCTTACACGTTGCTTCTTCTCCGGCGTAGGACAAGTCTGGTCTAGGCTATGTGGGGAGACCTTGGTGACCTTCCACACACCAACTTTGTTCTGGAATCTGGCATGGATTTCGAACGCACAGTTCGGATTGGGACACCTGGCCAGGAGCCACCTTACGTCACTCTTCGGATACCTGACTGACCTTCCCACCGACTCGCAATGGAGACCAATGTCGTACTGTAAGGTGGCCTTATCAGCATACTCTGCACCGAGTGCAACCATTCCTCCCGGATACGGGAGATTGTGTTCCTCGTGCTCGTCCGGATGGTCCATTCTCTGTCCCTAGGACCTACACCCTCGTGTCGACCACTCGCTCAACGTCACGTTTTTTCCCTTGTCTTTCAAGTGCTCCTTCGGCGTCCTACGCAGCAGGAGCACGTCGTCGAAGCGGGTCGGTAGGTTCGTCGCCGAACCTTATGAGTGAAGACAGGAGCCTTCGCCAAAACCCTATGCACGAACCAGACAGGAAATTCGGGGCTACCTCTGGAGGGTCAAACCCAGCCGAAACGAGGGTTGAAAAGGAACATCATTTGAACGAATCGGTCATCCCCACACCAGGAAACGTTGTAGGGCGAGACAAGACATCCTCTTGGACGCAAGGGGCCAAGGAAAGAGAACTGTACTAACGAAACATGCGAAGTGAGCGATGCTGGAAAATTCATCTCACTTTCATACGAGGCATATGAAGCACAATCACGCATGGACTTCCAACGCAAGCGTGAGCGAAAGTTTTAGCATTTGTAAACAAGCGTGGGATGGTTCACATGAACATGTGGACACGTCATGCTCTTGAACGCTCAACACCAGCCCGGTACAAGAGAACGACGCAAAGAGAAAAGATACTTGTGCAACCTCTAGATTGGTTGCACTTTGGGCCGATGAAGTAGTTTTGACAATTCTACGAAGCATACACATCCTTAGGATGTACTCCTATGCATCATGTGAGCACAAAGCATGATTGCACTCCAAGGGACGAAAGTTGACGTAACTAAAATAAGAAGGGGGTCTAACACAAAGTTGAATTATTGTTGCTTTTTTTTTCGGTTTCAAAAAGCGAGATGGCAACTACATGAGCAAGTTATTCATGGAGTATTTCCACATTCCAATTCGTAGTCAATTTTGAGTTTCACAACGAAGGGGCTTGCACTATTATTCAACATGTTGATGAGTTTTTCAAAACGTAAAATCCATCACGAAACTCGATGGCTTTTTGGAATTTATTGGTAAGTATTTTCTTGGTTGCATTGAACGCTAATGAAATAGAGATTGACTACAAGATACTTAGTGGTTATGGTTTACTCTCGTCCGAATCATAATTCGGATTCCGCTCTTGTCCTATTTATGTACGGCGCTTCCATAAGAGCAACGGTCGAAATGAGAGGTGCCGACTTCCGTGCATTCGCAATTCTGCACAAGAAGTGTATAATTAACTTGGGATTTCGGTTATGGCTTCTTCGCATCGTGAGCCGAGCAAATCCATCACAAAATGAGGTCAAGATCGATGAGAACTGTTTTCTCTTGGCAGAGAGAAAAGAGATGACATACTTACGAGCTCTGTCCAATAGTGAGCTACTGATGACAAGGATATAACCTTTTCAAGAAAAAACAAGTTTTTTACAAGAAGAGCATTATCATTTTACTGTCCTGGCCAAAGGCAAGGAGTGGGAATGACAATTCCAGCCACTTCAGAGGTTGCGGGGATGACACACTTACCCAAGTTGGTAAGAATGTTCTCGCCTAGTGGGTTCGCCAAGTGAGCCTTGAGAGCAGCTAAAGGGTTCTCTCCTGTAGCCTGGGCCTGCACAATAAACGCCATGAATGCAATCATTGCCAGGCGCGCGTTCTTGATCTCTTTCGTCTGCATCTCTTTCATGTTATCCTTTCCAAATCCAAAAGGGTTGAAAGGGCCTCCGGGGTACCCCATTTCAGTGTTGGGCACCTCGTAACCGAAGATGGGGTCCTTGTTGACGGATCCAAACTTTCGAATATCTTGCCAACGGCGAACCTCTACCCAGTGCATCAGCAGAAAGTTGATTGCCAGCAAACTACCCATGTTCATACCAAATGGCAGGTTTTTTGAGGAGTACACTGCAGATTCATAGAAGAAAACATCTGGTTTGGCGATTTCCTGTGCGAGGACACCTGCAACGCCAAGCATGGCCCACCTGCCATTCTGCAGCTCAGCCTGTTGGTACCAGGTGAGGGCCTTGGGATCTGAACCAAGACCAAGCGGGTCCCACCCATAGTCTCCGGGCAAAGATCCATCCAGGTGAGATGGTGCAACGACACCAGGGGCCCAGAGTTTCCTATCGGCAGCAGCGGCTGCCACAACCACCCTGCTTTTAGCTTGTGCCTGCATTCATTCACGATTTTGCCAACGTCAGTCGCATGCAGGATAGAAAACTCGGTAGTGCGCAGCGTGCAATAGAGAGAATGGAAGTTGGGTCTCGCACGGGAGCTCCAGAATGGTTTTTCCGGAGTCGTCCCCTGCGAGCTTCCATTCTGGCATGGATTGGGTCTCGTCGCTTGCCTGCTTAGAAAGCCTCCAAGCAACGATGAGAAACCATATTCTGCACACCTCTGGAAGAATCGCGCACGCCGGTCATCGCAAAGGAGCGTCCTTTATTGGGTCGCCATGTCACCTCCACAAAGCTTGGTTCGACACCCGTGGGTGTCGCCGTTCTTACCTTTCCACCCGAGCGGGTGCGGTTTCCCGCACGTCCGACGAATGATGGTTTGGACATTTGCATGGTAGTCGCCATCACGCACGTGGAGCTCGCCGAGGAAGAAAGCGATGTCCGCGCAAGCAGGAAGTGCGGCAGAAGGTGCAGAAACGAACTATCCTGGGAGGCGATCTTCACTCGAACTTCCCCCAGCTCGGGATTCCGGGTTGATCTGTTCTGCTTTCCCTTCGAGCCCAACAAAGGTGGCGGATTGAAAGGGTGCAGGAATCGATCGACCGGGGTCGAAAAAGGAGGATAAATATCGATATTTGATCGGGCGAATTTGAACCGATGACGTTTGGGATTTGTTGGATATGGAACCGGCTCCCGTCCCCGGAGAAGACGGAGGCATGGCCCGGGAGTCGCCCTTCCCTCGCGGATGGATCAAAGATCTAGGCCCATGGGGAAGCTGTGTAGCGTGGAGGATCCCCACACCCTTCGTCTTTCCTCCGCGCCGAACGTGTGGATCGGTGTACAGTTTAGATGGATCCGACCTGCCCCTTGGGATGAGTCGATCCTCAGGTGAAGGATCCCGTCCTGTGATTGGACAAGGAGAAGCTGAAGATCAGGGAAGACACGCGCAACACTCGTGGACCTACCCGTGCTCACGGTGCAAGGCAAGCTCGTGGTATCGTTGGATATGGAAGGATTCGCCAACCCAGTAAAGAAAAGTCGTGTTGGATCGAACGGATCGCCAGCTTGACCGTGTGCAGGAGAGTACGCTCGCGTGCCGCAACAAGGGAGTCGAACGAACTGTGTTTGCCAGGAACTTGCTACTGGTCGTCGGTTGGACCCAGGTGTGATCTGGGATAGTAGCGCATGTCACCGTCGAAGGTAAATCCGAAGAATTGGCATGATCTCCTGCGTAGGTAATACAACGCGGATGTTCCAGCTGGAATCGACGCTGGACTTGGGCCACGTGTTTCAGTCAAGCAATGGACACGATGGCCATACAGAGGCGAGGACGCTGCGTGTGACCGTACCATCCTCAATGCCCTGTTTCTCAGTCCCTCTTCATAAGCAAAAGGCATCCATGCGGTGGCACTCTGTTTTTGCTTGTGAAGGGGGATTGAAAACGGGCTTTGCTCCCCCCCCCTCGGCACCTGGTTGCTGCAGGGCATGGTCCTACCTTGGCACGTGTTGGGCGTTTCTTGGATCAGAGGGTTTTACAGACACGCTGGCGTAACAAGAATGTTGGAGCCGTGCCTTCTCCCCACGATGCCAGGCGCCAACCCGGCTCGGAGAACACCACTCATCATGTTGAAAGAACCTGGCCGAAGCCAAGGAAGGATCAAGTGTCTGCGTTCCTTCGATGTCCCTCTTAACCACGGGTCCAGGTGTTCCTCCTCCGCGCACCGGTGGTGGGGACCTTCCCTCCTCCCCGAGCGTTCCTGGACCAGGAATATACTTCCTTTTCACGGTCTTTGGATCGGTTGGCTCCCCCTTTCTGCACCGAGAGGCGAGTCGCTCCTACGAACACGACGAACACGACAAGCTGGCGAAGCACGCCAACACGTGGGAGAACGCGAGTCGCGGGAAGGCGATCCGAACGATTCTTTCGGACAAAGTGGAGAAACCGCCAGCAGGTGCCCCGCAAGAAGTCGAAAAGGATGAACAACGTCCGACCGTTCGTTCTCGCGGCGGTGTTGCTGCTGCTCTTCTTGAGCACGCAGTCGGACTGGCAACATGAGAAAAACGGACTCGAAAGCAGGAGGAACGTATCCAAGTCAACGGGAATGGAGAAGCAAGTAATAAAAGAAAAGGTGGGAACTCTGCAAGCGCGTGCTGAGAAGACAGCGTGGATCGAAAACCTGTTGTGATCGTGCGACGGCTGACTAACGATTGCCTGCGCGCAGATCATCGTCGAGTTGAGCGCTACGAATCAAAAGCTAGAGGTGAGGACGCGCACGAAACCAGTCTGAAGCAACGCTGAAGTGAATGTGGGCGTCAATTGCATGTAGCTGACAGGGTAGCGGATCGCCGGGCCAATTTCGTCAGGAAGAGAACAATCATCTGAAAGCAGAGATAGAGATTCTAAAGGTTAGATTCCAGCACTGCACGAGGAATCGGACGCTCGAAGCCCCTATTGCAGATGCTTCGGATGCCGCAAGTGAACTGTCCAGCAATCACACAGCAGAATAACACACCCCACCGCCGAGCACGCGTGGACCGGGAAACTCTCACGCCAGTAATAAAGCCCTGACCGAGGGTCTGAGGAGGTCAACATTATTGGACAAATGGATTTCATTCCTCTTGCTTGCACACAATTGCTTGAG
The DNA here is from genome assembly GCA_020975725.1 of Picocystis sp. L7. NCBI lineage: Eukaryota > Viridiplantae > Chlorophyta > Picocystophyceae > Picocystales > Picocystaceae > Picocystis > Picocystis sp. L7. The sequence goes on from QXJR01000003.1 coordinate 1,289,109, forward strand.
ACAATAACTTTCTCCTTCGGACGTAATTTTTAAGCTTGAAGGGATGCATATCCTTCAGACTCAAGCTGCCGGGCAATATCAGGCCCACCGGACAATTTGATCTTTCCTGATTCCATGATGTGCACATGGTCTGGATGGATGTAATCTAACAAGCGTTGGTAATGTGTGATCATGAGGATAGAGTTCTCTGGCGTCTTCAGAGCGTTCACCGCCTTGGCGACGTCGCGGAGTGCATCGACATCCAAGCCCGAATCAATCTCGTCAAGGATGGACATTTCAGCCTCCAACACGGACAGTTGCAAAATTTCATTCCTCTTCTTCTCACCTCCGCTGAAACCTTCGTTTACGTTACGATTCAAAAAACCTATGTCCATGTTCAACTCCTCTAACTTTGGGGTCAGATACGCGTAGAACTCCAACGGATCCATCTCAGGTTTACCCAAGGCCTTCCGGCGCGCATTGCACGCCATGCGTAGGAAGTCTGTGTTGCTGACCCCTGGGACTTCGATCGGCGATTGGAAGGAAAGGAATAATCCTGCATGGGACCGTTCCTCCGGTTCCAGTTCGAAAAGATCTTCGCCTTTGTACGTGACGCTTCCTCCCGTCACTTCGTACGACGGGTGTCCCACCAGGACCTTCGAAAGCGTGCTCTTACCACTCCCATTCTTTCCCATGATGGCATGGATCTCGCCTTTTCGAATGGTCAAGTTGACGCCTTTGAGGATCTGCTGATCGGTATCGGTAACTTTCGCTTGTAGATCCTTGACTTCCAGCACCACTTCCGAAGCGTCGGCCGACTGGACGACGTGGTTCTTGGTCGCTTGGGCCCGTACTGCGCGACCCACGGGGGCTTTCCATGTGGTGGATAACATCCCAGACATCGTACACGAATGCATGATGCAGCTCAGTTCTGTCGGCGGAACAAGCAGCCTCGGATGGGTCCAGCAATCGAATGTGGGATGCACCAACTGATCTGTGCCGAAGCGAGCCCGTCGTCCGATCTACTGCCCTTCGACCATCGGATGGAAGCACGCCGTTGAGCGACGAGGACGCGGATCGGCGAATCTCAGTGCTAGTCTGGATGTGCTCGGGAATCATGGGCCGATCCTCTGCGGTAGTAGGGGCATCGGAGTGGATCGTCGAACGCCAGCCGTACCCTCTGGTTCGTACGGGGATGACTGGCACGCTGGATCCGAGAAGATCTAATCCGAGAAGATGCAGGAGAGAAAACGGATTGACACGGATCATCTGCCCCGGAAGGGCGATCTCCCATCGAGCGAACGAAATCCTCACCTCGACATCGCGCACCCACATCGGAAAGCGCACGCATGAAAGGACACGAGAGCCAGATGAGTGTCAACATGCAAGGTCCCGTGCGGGAAGCGGTGCACGGACGAATCCCACACCACCAACGAGATGTTTGCTTTCGCATGTAGAGTATGGTAGCTTGGGTGGGCGAAGTCGAAGAAAAGTCAACGTCAATGTGTCCAAAAATTCCAAGATTGCCGCCGATTTTTGCTGCACATTCCCTTCATTTGTTACTTACAAGAATCGTGTTTATCTTCAGTGCGAATTTGGAGCATCCTTAGAGACCCTTGTCGTGTCTCCAATGTCCGCACCATCATCCAAGTTGAGTTTCCTTGAGATGGAGCTCCACGAGCGTGGCGAGAACCGGCTTCATGGGCGAGCAGCCGCGCCCCTCGACAACGGCTTTTTGGGCGCAGAGAACAAGGACAAATTTATTGCAAAACGCATCGGGGAAGGGTGGAGAACCACTTCCGATCGGTGGAAATCCCTACCCTTTTGATTGGCGAATTCATGTATTGGCGTGAGGTGCCTATGTTCCACCATGCGCTCGAGCACGTCCGTGTATCTTCCCACTATTAACGTGATCGCGTCTCCATCATCTTTCTGAATGGCACGCACGACTACGAAAGGCAGTGCTGTGTCAATCGCATTGATCACGCAGTTCCGTCGTGCTTCCAACGACCTGGTCGATACCGGGGGTGGTGTCGCGATCGTCGATTTTTCCTCGAGGGATCGAGTCTTCCGTTTCTCGGTTTCCACACTTGGGTCCGACCCAATCGAACCGGGGAATACCTCCCCTTTTCGACCGGGATTGCGGTCCGGTGGGAGTAAACCTTGAGGTGGTGGATTGTATGACGAGCGATAGACCTGGGGGACCCAGCTGTACCCAGGTGTCGCGCTTTGGGAGGACGGCACTCGAGGTATCGAATGGATGTGCTTCCCACGGACGGCACTCCTCCGGATTGTTCCTATCCACCCCCCTTGTGCGTCATTACCCGTACTTTTCCTACTCGGCTTGAGCGATCGTCCCCCTGCTCGTGCACGTGAGCCTCTTTTCCGACGGTCGTGGTGGCTCGTACGTCCATCCGGGGTAGAATGCTGGATTTCGATTGGTCGATCTTAGATCACGTGGGTGTCATGTGCCCCGGATCGGTCCCGTGTCGAGTCTTCCAAAGCTTATCTTCGCCCCAGGGTCCTGGTTCGACCGACGGGATGGGAAAGGGGATGGTTTCAACTTCGGATTCGTTGAAAGGAGCGTCCTTCGGTTCGATCGGGAATCGTTTCCTTCGAAGGTCCAATGGGTTGGGTGAAGGGGACCCACCTTGTTCTCGATCCATCCTCTGCGGGGACGGTTTGCCCCGGAGTCTTTCTTCCACCATTTCTTGCATCCAAGCGGGGACGATGGACGGTGTTTCCTTCGTCTCTCCATCCGAGGACGCGTGGGGTCTGGGTCCAGGAGGTTTTCCGGGCACTTACCCAAGGACCCCCCAGGTTTCTCGCACGTCCTCTTCGGCATGCGTTCCGTTCCTCCCCCCATCCATCCTCTCTCCCCCCCCCCGGGGAATCACGTGCGCACCTCGACCGGCGGTTGGGGCCACCCATCGCGAGGGACCCTCCCGACCTTCTCAACCCTCCCGGGCGTCCTCGTCGTTCGTCCCTGGAGGAAGGGGGAATTGAGACGCGAGGAAGGGGCCCTGGGGGGGGGTCAGGACGAACACCAGCCGCACCACGTGAACCCGAAGCTTTGGGAACGGAAAAGGGAAAAAAGGCACAAATCAGTGGAGCGATCAGACGCAGCGTCGACGCATCCGTCGTGGGAAGTGGGAAGCGAGACAAACCGAGGGTTCAAAAAGAGGGTGGGAGGCAATTATGGCGGTGGCGCTGGAAGAAGTCGTGGACGTGGGTTGGTTGGAAGATCCGTTCCTCCAGGCGTTCGCACCCAGTGGAACGGAAGAAGAATCCGCACATTCTCTCGTGCCGAACTTCGCCAGAGAACCGATCGCAGATGCGGATGTGACCTCCTCCAAGTATTTTGTGTCCGGAGGATCGAACTTCTACCCAAGCCTATCGAGATTCGGAGACGATGCATTCCCGTTCCACGAGGCTGGAGTACAACGGTGTCTACTCCAAGGGACAAGCAACACGAGTGGTCCGTCCTTTCAAGAGAAACTTAACGGATTGGATGAAAAGCTGTACGAATATCCCTTCATGACACCGCATAGGACAGCGCAGCATACCCAGAACAACAACCAAATGCAACACCATGTCGAGCAGAATCCCATGATGTTTGTGGACTCCTTCACACGTGCAGACGAAAACGAGTGGGCCAATTTCCTGTCTGTGCCAGTCTCAGTGCATCAGCAACCTTCCAAGCCAGAGGCAACAGCCAACAAGGTGAACGATGGGTCTGCCGACACTCTCAGTGATTTTTCTGACTCGCAGAAGTTCAGGCGGACACGCACCCAGTGGGAAAACGATGAAGAATCTGCGCTGTTGGAAGGAGTGGCTGAATATGGAGTAGGATACTGGAAACAAATTCTGCAAGACAAGCGTTTCTCGAAACGTTTGTGGCGGAGAAGAAACGTAGATTTGAAGGTGGGTCCACCGCACGTGCTTCGACGACGTCTTCTGACTTGAACCTCCTGTGGATAGATTTGTCATTCTGGCCGGAAGGATTTTTTGTAGTTTCTTCCGTACTGACGCGTCTCCTCTTGCAGGACAAATGGAGAGTTCTGAATCGCAGGGGAGCGAAGAAACTGCAGGCCGCCCTCAACAAGGCCAAGCAAGATCTGAAAATGGTACGCTCGTTTTGACCGGCAGCGCCAGCATGGCCGTCCAAGCCCTTGCTCTTTGAATGGGAGAGTCCTTGGCTAACAGTCTTTTGTCATTTCGACCTGATCATAGCAGAAACGATCTAGCCCGGACTTGAAGAATTGCAAGCGTTTCAAGGTGGGTCAACAGTGATTGATATTGTTTCCATCCATGTCACAGGTACAACCTTACCAACTGCTTATTTTCTGAGGTTTATTGCAAGGATGAATCTTGAGCTTGTCGGTTGCACTTTCCCTGGTGTTTTTCCTTCTGGAATGAGTCTTTGGTGGGCCAGGAGGTTCATCCTCCTGTTTTTGATCTCTTGTTTGTCTACAATTTGTACATTAATGCCGAGGAGCGATTGAAAGTCTAATATTTCGATGCAAGATACTGCATCTGCTCTGTCTCCTTTTCTTCCATCCGAGCACTTTGCCACACCTTCCTTGCACATGTTTCAACGCTTGCAGCATTGTCCGTCCGCGATATTGTCATGGCTCCATACAACTTCTTCTCAAGCTATTATATGGCATGCAATGCGCACATGGTTTGGCTAATTTCCATCCCATGCATTCATCGGTGGGTTCAAAAGGACAGAAGCTGATGGGGTGGATCTTCCGGAATGTCCTCCTACCCAATGCAACATTTAGAGTCGTGAGTTCCAGAGGCTCCCATGCATGCTTGTTCAACCCTCACCGTGTTGGTCTAAACATTCATGATTATGGATGATCTTTCAAGTGCTACATGTCTTGGTCAGATACAAAGCGTCTTTGGTATCGGAATCGTACAAAATGTCCGTTGTGATGAGAAACTAGCCGATATCAGCTTGTGGATCCTCCGAGTTGGGAATCCGTAGGAAGGCGCAATCCATGCTGATTGGGTACCTTGTATTTGTTTCTCGAACGTTGATGTTTTACTCCTTTGTCGGGCTGTGCGATTGCCCCCTTCCATCACATGTTCAACAAGTTGGGTCGCAAAGAATCCCCTTTAAGGAAGTCATGGTGGGCGTTGGTTGAGGTGCACACTAGTTTCGGTCTCGAGCTGTGTGCAAAGGTTGTTTCAGAGCACGTGAATGGCACCATCAAAAGAAAAACGTCAACTTGTTTTGTTTGAAGGCACTGGTCGTTTGTTCCAACGCATGATCGAAGAGAGAAATGAATTTTTCAAGTCCATCTCACCGCTTTGCAAAGGCGGGCACCCAACGGACCTTGGTCATTCGAGGAAAGTAAGCCTTCGTACCGTGCGAGGGGAGTTCGTTTCGAGGCAGGTGTGCTCGTTGAGAAAGATGCATCATCCGACGTAGAAAGCCGTCCATCGAATGATACGAGCCTGGGTCGTATGTTGATGGAGAGTCGGACAGAATGCCCATCCAAGCGAATGCCACATGGCGCTGTGCTCCCCCTTTTTCGGTTCATCCTTTCTTACGTCTCCATCCGCTTCCCTATCTCGATACGGACGTCCCTGTTGAATGAGGGTCTTCTTCCCTCTGGTAAATTTCTGCAGTGTTCACTGTTGTGAACCTGTTGTGAACTAGTTGGTGGGGTTTCTTTCTCTCCCTCCGTACGTTCACTTTCTGATCCGGTGTGGCGTTACGTCGACGATGTTGTTCGTCACGTGTTCGAGAGCTGCTCGTGGAGCTCGATGGAGGAAGAAGGCACGTTGTTGATCTCGTGTCAGGTTCTAAGTTCTCTTACAGGTAAGGTGTCGCGCTCCTTATATAGTCGCGTAGGTTTGTTTGTCCAATGGTTTATCATTGGTCTATTTTGCTGTGGTTGACACGAGTTTGTTGGGCTCAGTTGTTTGTTCCTCGGACGCACAGTTTGTTCCGTTCCACGAAACGTTCGTCGGCCCACATGTCGATCTGTCGGTCGACACTTTGGTTGGGGCTACCAGAGAGTAAATCCCCTTTGGTTGGGGCTGTCCATGCCTCTAGTACTTCGGGTACTTCAACACTCCCACTCAGCTTCAAACAAGTTGGATTCTTCATGCCAAGTCTCTTGATGCATGTTCGGAATTTCTCTGCTGGTAATCGTTTTGTCAGATAGTCAGCCCACATTTGGTCAGTTGAGCAGTAGACGAAGTTTACTTCTGCACGGATTGCTCGCTCCCGCAGAAAATGATGTTGTACGTCTATATGTTTCGCACGTGTTACGGATTGTGGATTCTTGATCAATCTTAGCGCTGACTGATTATCCATGTGTATGGTTGCAGTTATATGTTCAGGTTTCAAGAGTTGCATCAGGTAATTTTTGATCCACAGTACTTCCTTCACTGCTGCTGTTGCAGCCTGATACTCGGCTTCAGTTGTGGATATGGCAATGGTAGGTTGCAATTTGCTTTGCCAAGCTACTAGCCCCCCCATTACTTGGACAGTGTATCCTGTTCTGGATCTTCTGGTTTCATGTTCTCCAGCATAGTCAGCATCACTGTAAGCCACAATATTGATTGTTTCAGCCACCTTTTCGCTGGTGGCTTCATAGACTAACATGAGCTTTGTTGATCCATTTAGGTACTTGAGAGTTCCTCTCATTGCGTTCCAGTGTGATTTCTTTGGGTTGTTGTTGTGTCTGGCCAGTGCAGAAGCAGCATAGCTGATATCTGGTCTTGTGGTTCCTCCTAGATACTGTAATTGTCCACAGATTTTTTGATATTGAAGGTGATCTATCCCTTCAGACTCCTGGTCTTCTTTCAAAGGTACGTTCAACGGTATTGATTGGCTGCGACTTTCTTCGATCCTGTGTTCCTTGATGTAATTGCTGACTTTGTTTTCTTGATGCATGGTCAGTATTTTTGCAAGTCTATCTCTCTGAATCGTCATTCCCAGAAAATGTTGTGCCTCTCCCATGTCAGTGATTTTGTACTTGCTCTTGATCAGTTCTTTTATGGTTTGGATGGCTGTCAGGTCACTGCTGGCTATTAGAATGTCATCGACATAAAAGCAGATTAGGCAAGTCATTTCATCTGTGTTGCATTTGAGCACACTTTGGTCTAGTTGGTTGCAGATGAAATTTAGATCAGTCAAAGTTTTGGTGAGTTCGTGATTCCAAGCCCTTGGTGCTTGTTTGAGTCCATAAAGACTTCTGTTCAATTTTAGAACTTGTGCTGACTCATCTTTTGCTGCCAGTCCATTTGGTATTCGCAGATAGACCTCTTCTTCGAGTTCTGCATTCAAGAAGGCTGTCTCTACATCCAATTGATGTAAATGTAAGTCCAGTTGGTTTACTACGGCGAGAAATAAACGTAGTCCTGTTTTGCTGACCACTGATGCATAGATCTCATCGTAATCTACTCCAGGTCGTTGATGGCAACCAAGAGCTACCAGTCTGGCTTTATATTTGATGATGTTGTTGCAGCCATCTCTTTTGATGTTGAATATCCACTTGGTTCCCAGTGCCTTTTTTTCTTTTGGTAGTTCTGAGAATTCCCATGTTCTCATCTGGTTCAGCGAGTTCAATTCATTTTGTACAGCTTGGTCCCACATTTCTTTGTCATGTCTTCTCATGGCTTGGTGGTACCCATCAAATTTGTCAGGTAGGTCTTTTGCATTGAATGCAGTGTAGTTGGTCCTCCTGTTTGGTCTCAAATTATATCGCTGACCATTTTCTGCTTGTTCTTCACCAGAGTTTCCTTGTAGGGTCAGATCAGATCCAGTTTCTTCCTGTGGAGCACTGAGCAAATTCTCAGTGTCATTGTCTGGTTCTGGTGGGGTAGTTGTCCCCAGGTCAGTTAGTTCTGTACCGTTTTCCTCCCACTGTATGCTTTGATTTAGGTAATTTGTCAGATCTCCGTAGGTACGTTTCTCGTATGTTGTGGGGTTGTATGTTCCCATGCGATCTTCATTGAATCTGACATTTCTGCTTATTGCCAGGTTGTTACCCACAAGAACTCTGTAAGTGGATGAGTTTTCGTATCCCAGCATGATTCCTTTCTCACTTCTTGGGTCAAACTTTCCAGTGATTCTTGGTTTTGGCTTCAGTACCCAGCATTCACATCCAAATACACGCAGGTTTTGAATGTTTGCTGGTTTCTTCGTCAGTTTTTCGTATGGAGTGGTCCTATCGTTTCCAGTTGATGGTGGCAACTTGTTTCTGGTGTAGGCATAGTTTCTTATTGCCTCACCCCAATATTTTGTTGGTAGGTTGCAGTTTTCAAGCATGGTGCTTGCATGGTCTCTCAGATCTCTGTGGTATCGTTCAGCATCATTTTGCTCAGGTGCATAACCTGCTGTCAGTTCATGTTGGATACCTCTCTCATTGAGGAATTGCTTGAGATCTGTTCCCAGAAATTCTTGTCCTCTGTCAGTTCGAATGGCTCTGGTTTTCTTGCCACCTGCTAGTCTTTCCAGACTGTTGATTGCCATTTTGGCATAGGTTGATGCTTGTCCTTTGCTTGTCATCAGGTAAGTCATCCCAAACTTCGTTGAGTGATCCAGTACTGACAAATAGTGTGAGTATCCTGCAGGTGTTTCTGGCGAGATTGGTCCTACCACATCCATGTATACCAAGTCCAGTGGCTGGTACTCATAAGTTTTTGGATGATGGCGAGCAGATACTTGTTTGCATGTGATGCATGCTTCACATGGAGCATCAGTCTTATGTGGTAGGTTTAGCTTGCGTATTCGATCTGAGTGTATGTGTCCCAGTCGCTGATGCCATATTTTCGCTGTTGCTTTGAGGCAGTAGTTGTGTCCAGTTTTGGTACTGATCTCCAGTTTTTGGTTTCCCTTTCTGATTATGCACTTCTGTAGTTCAAAGGTGACAGTGGCATCTGTGTGTATCATACTTGATACTGACATTAGATTGGCTTTTAGACCAGGTACATACAGAACGTTTTCCAGTATCATTTTGGTTTTGTGGGAGTCATTTAGTTCCAATTCTGCAGTTCCTCTGAGCTCGGAGGTAAGGTAGCTTCCGTCTGCAATTTCGATCTGTATTATCTTTTCTGATCTGGTACTGACCTTGAGAATGTCTTTCTGTCCTGTCATGTGCCAGGAGGCTCCCGAATCTATGATCCAGTTTTGTTTGTTGGTGGTTTCTAGTTCTGCAGCTAGTGCCATAAGACTAATGGTATTCGGAGGCTTGTTTCCTTTGTACTTACCTTTAGTCTTGTGTATGCTTCTTTTGGTATCTTGTTTCCCATGATCTTTCTGGAATTGCCAGCAGTCATCGAGAACGTGGCCAAGTTTCTTACAGTACTGACACTGTACCTTGTTTTTGTCTGCAGGTTTTACAGGTGAAGCTTCTTTGAGCATGTAGCTCACGTTCAAGTTCAGTTTGGCTTCCTCATGTACAAGTGATCTCCTGATCTCAGCCAAGGTCAAAGTCACTGTCATATGGTCCAGGACAGTGGTCAGATTATTATAATCTGCAGGTAAGCCATTGAGCGCTATTGTGATCACATCCTTTTCAGGAGTGGTCACACCAATCTGTTTGAGCTCATTGACTATTTGTACTAACTTGTTCATGTATTGCTCGATGCTTTGGTCAGGATATTTTTTGAATCTGCTCAGTGCAGCCTTCAGCGATCGTTCTCGCAGATATCCGGTTTCTTGGTATATGGCCTTTATAGCCATCCATACTTCATGTGGTGTGGTACAGTGCATCACATTGTCCACGTAATCCATTGAGATTGAGTTCAGAATTCTGATCTTTGCTGAATTCATCTTTTGTTTTGTTTTCTCTTCCTTCTTTTCCTCTTCTGTGGGATTGACCATTGTCACCTCCCACAGCCCATTGAGAACCAGGTGGTTTTCCATCCTGAAAAACCACTCCTTCCAATTTTCTCCATTTAGATTTGGTACACCATTGATATGTGCTGGATCAGTCATATCTTTCCTCAATTTCAAGGCTCTTAACCTGTTGAATGAGGGTCTTCTTCCCTCTGGTAAATTTCTGCAGTGTTCACTGTTGTGAACCTGTTGTGAACTAGTTGGTGGGGTTTCTTTCTCTCCCTCCGTACGTTCACTTTCTGATCCGGTGTGGCGTTACGTCGACGATGTTGTTCGTCACGTGTTCGAGAGCTGCTCGTGGAGCTCGATGGAGGAAGAAGGCACGTTGTTGATCTCGTGTCAGGTTCTAAGTTCTCTTACAGGTAAGGTGTCGCGCTCCTTATATAGTCGCGTAGGTTTGTTTGTCCAATGGTTTATCATTGGTCTATTTTGCTGTGGTTGACACGAGTTTGTTGGGCTCAGTTGTTTGTTCCTCGGACGCACAGTTTGTTCCGTTCCACGAAACGTTCGTCGGCCCACATGTCGATCTGTCGGTCGACACTTTGGTTGGGGCTACCAGAGAGTAAATCCCCTTTGGTTGGGGCTGTCCATGCCTCTAGTACTTCGGGTACTTCAACAGTCCCCCCTTTTCGTTTCACGGCAGAAAGGAAGTTAGAAGGGGGTTGTCTCTGGCTTCCTTCCCCTTTCCTTCCCTTTCTTTTTTTTTCGAGATGTTCACCACGAGGCCCATCGCACGTCCCATTCGTTCCACTTCCCATCACGCGCGTGTCCATTCGCGATGTTCATGACGAGGTGCGCACGTCGATCTGGATGGCGAAACCGAACCCGAAGAAGACGAAAGAAGGAAGCTGACGGACGAGAACCTGCGACGTACGTGCGATGTGCAGGAGCGAGTATGATCGTGGCGTGAACACCTTCTCGCCAGAAGGGAGGTACGTGTGGACGAACGTGGACGGGAGATCTTACGCGCAAGCATCCAAGTCGTCGATGATGCTGAAACCTGGATCGTTCGAACTTCGCGCGTAGGTTGTTCCAAGTCGAGTATGCGATCGAAGCAATCAAGCTGGGTTCGACGGCGATCGGCATCTGCGTCCAAGAAGGGGTGGTGTTGGCAGTGGAGAAGCGGATCACGTCTCCTCTGTTGGAACCGACCAGCGTGGAGAAGATCATGAAAGTGGACGAACACATGGCGTGTGCGATGAGCGGACTCACTGCGGATGCGAGGACCCTCATCGATCACGCCAGGAAAGTCACCCAGAACCACACGTTCAACTACGACGAACCGATGCCGGTCGAATCCACCACGCAATCGCTGTGTGATCTGGCCCTGAGGTTCGGTGAAGACGACGAGGAAGAATCCATGAGCCGACCGTTCGGCGTGGCGCTCTTGGTCGGCGGATGCGATGCTGGTGGCCCGCAGCTCTTCCACACCGATCCTTCAGGAACATTCGTGAGCTACAAGGCCAAAGCCATCGGGTCCGGTTCAGAAGGGGCCCAGAACGCACTCCAAGAGCAGTACAAGGAAGACATGACGCTGCAGGAAGCACAAGCCTTGGCCGTGTCCACACTGAAGCAGGTGATGGAGGAGAAAGTCAACGCCACCAACATCGACGTGGCAACCATCGCCCCCAAGTACCACCTTTTCACGGAGGAGGAGGTGAAGGCCGTCATCGAGCGGCTGTGAGAGGGGATGCCGTCCTCGAATCTTGACCCCGCATTCGAATAAGGCCGCGTGAGGAGGGTCGCGCATATAGTTCTAATCAACGTAGGAGGGACACGATACGTCGAACTAGTCGGGTCGTTCCATGAAACCACTCCGTACAAAATCTGTCTTAAAAAGGGATGTTCATGCGTTCACCAAGCTCTTGCTTGCTCGGATGCCGTCGATGGCAGCCTTGTAATCGGGGGCTCCGAACACCGCCGATCCTGCCACGATGGCATTCGCACCGGCTTCGATGACCTTGTAGGCATTCTTGGGTCCCACCCCGCCATCCACCTCAATCCAGGGATCCACACCCTTGGCAGCGCACATCTTTTTCAACTCTCGGATCTTGCCCACCTGGCTCTCGATGAACGACTGTCCTCCAAAGCCTGGGTTCACGGACATGATCAGGACCAGATCGACCACGTCCAGCACGTACTCGATCTTGTCGAGGGAGGTGGCAGGATTGAGGACCACACCCGCCTTGAGTCCCAGGTCTTTGATCTGGTTGACGGTGCGATGGAGGTGGATGGTGGCAGCATCCTCACAGTGCACGGAGATGATGTCTGCGCCTGCCTTTGCAAAGTCCGCCACTCGTTGTTCGGGCTCGACGATCATCTGCACCGCACATCCGTGTCCCATCCCCGAAATCGGTCAGCCTATGGTATTTCTCGCATCGTACGCGTCGGTTTCTTCTCTCCACGTCCACGCAGAGGTTCTCCCACTCCGCGTCTTCGTGGTGGACCCAACCCTTCCCTCCGGCCCACGTCCTCCCGTGCTTCGGGTTTTCGTCCAGGCGAAGCTTGACGTTTATTTTTTCGGTTCTACGTCTTGCGTTCCGCCATGCACGCACCAGATGGCAGTCGAGCACTTTGTCGGTGATCGGTCGCAGCGCGTCCACGATGAGGGGTCCGATGGTGATGTTCGGCACGAACCGTCCGTCCATGACGTCCACGTGCACCCAGTCGCATCCAGCTTGGTCGATGGCTCGTATCTCGTCTCCCAACCTGGAGAAGTCGGCGGAAAGGATGGACGGCGACACCACCACGGAACGCTTGTCGGAGCGGTCCACGCGCGAGGTGGCGGACGCCTTCACGCCCAAGCTCCTTCCGGGACGCCTGGCGATGGCGGTGCGTGTTCCGAAGCGTGCGTCGGTCGTCCTGGCGGTGGCACGCATGGCTCTCGTGGCGCAGAAAAGGAGGCGTTTCCAAGCTTCGCTGTGCGGTTCCGCGACGTGAATGCGGAATCGAAATGGACGTCGCACGTGTGGACCTGGGCCAGAAGGAGGTGGGAGGTGGGTCAGAAGGAATTCCAGTCCCGATCCAAGCCCTTTCGATCGAGGAGGATCCTCCGATGAGATGGGGGTGGAAAGGGAACGAACCCGAGGGGGGGGGAAGGACGTTGGCGGCGTGGAGGGACGAAAGGGGGGGGATGGGGCGTAGGATCCCAGGGACGGAAGGAACCATGCGCGCAGAGGAATGATCGATTCTTTGAAGAAGATCCTCGACGGGAGATGGGACGGGGTGGACGTGCAGTAGGGAAACGAGAACGAGAGGGATCCAGGGGTTCTCATCCAAACATCCGGACGGCCATGGTAGGAACCCAAGGGAAGGGGACCGTACACGTCCACTTTCAACATGCAACGATCGATCGCGGTAGAGCGTCGCACAGACAAGTGCGACGCCCTGTCGAAGTTCAAGGAAGTGCTTGGAAATTACCATGCAGGTTCGACATGCGACGAGATCAAGCGAAGATCCAAGCGACACCCGGTATCCATCGTCGCACGAAACGCATGTGGAAAAACGTGCAATCCATTGCAAAGCCTGCCTAAAAGGCCAAAGCCATCGGACACGGCGCGGAACAGAGTCTTGCGAATGTGCATGTTGCGATTTCGCCATGTCGTTACGATGCTTGTTTCCATGGTTCGATGTCACATGTACCGTGTCATTCACAAGACACATGCCATACGAGCACGCGAGCTTCGACAGTGTTACAAAGCGTCCGTGAGGAGCACTTTTACACACGTTTCGCTCTGATGAGCTTCGACCTTCCACGGGCGAAGGTGGGAGAGGCCGGTTGGGCCTTGAAGCGATTCCTTCCTTGTTCTCACGAAGGGGGGTTCTTCGGCTCCCTAGCAAGAGGGACACCGCGAGAAAGCTTCCGGTGGTCTTCAAGAGCAGTTGGCGTGTGAAAACGGCGCGCCAAGCTCGTGGGAGAGGCGCCGTGGCTCTCGATGGTCAAGCAAGTTCTCTCTATTTCAAGGCAAGGATGGCTCCCCTAAGGGCCACCATAGGAGGGAGCGCTCCAAGCGGAGCTCCCTCTCAAACCAGCGGTTGCTGGTGGTCACGTGGACCCCGCGTCCCGATCGGACGGTCCAGCACTGAGCTTGTGATTCACCGAATCTATTCGGACAACATCCTCACCCTTCGTTGTCCCTTGAAAGATTCCGAAAGATTCGCCCGTTGCTAGGTCCCTTTCAGTCCCGGTTCTCCCGGTCAATTTGTTAGAGGATGTGATCAATATCCTCAGTGGATTCTGATTCAGTGGGTCAGGCACAGGGCAGCTTGAGTGGCAGGTGTTGATAACACGTACGGTCGCGATCCGTTGACGTGTAGTGGCAGTCGGCGATGGTCGAGGACGCTTGAGTTCGCGGCTGTGACGAAACACTTCGTGGCATGCAAAAACTGAATTACAGGTGAGCGCGCGAGAGCTTATATAGTGCTCTTGAGCGAGTACTACGAGGTCACGTGCCGTGGAAAAATCCGCAGGCTGACGTGAATCTTGAAGGTCTTCTTTGCTTGGCTATGGGGTTCCTGTGAGGGCGTCCTTTTCCTTGACGTCGTCGGGGGTTCCGTCTCGAGTCCTTGGATTCTCTGGTTTTGGCGGGTCCATGGTTCGTCCCTTGGCTCTTGTCCCAGGTTGAAACCCTAGTCCAGAAGGGATATTTCCAACACTCCCACTCATCCTGGTGCAAGAGTCATTCATTCCAAGTTGTTGGATGCATTCTCTGAACTTTTTGCTTGTAAGTTGCTTGGTCAGGTAATCGGCCCACATTTCTTCAGTGGGACAGTAGATCAGTTTTACTTCCTCTCTCATTGCTCGCTCTCTGATGAAATGATGCTGCACATCAATGTGCTTGGCCTTTGTTACTGATTGTGGGTTTTTCAGTAATCGTAGTGTGGATTGATTGTCGATGTGTACTAACACTTCCACTTGGTTGATTGTCAATAGCTGTTGGATGAAGTTTCTTATCCAGAGGCCTTCTTTAATTGCTGCAGCTGCAGCCTGGTACTCTGCTTCAGTTGTGGAGGTTGCGATGGTAGGCTGGAGCTTGCTCTGCCATGATACGAGTCCTCCCATGACTATGATGGCATAGCCTGTTCTTGATCTTCGGCTGTTTCTGTCTCCAGCATAATCTGCGTCGCTGTATATGGTGACTGTCAGCTTTTCTTTCGGGTCTTCATGAGTTGCTCTATATGTCAGTTTCATGTTTTCAGAACCTTTGAGATACTTGAGCGTGCCCCGCAAAGCCTTCCAGTGAGTTCGTTTGGGGCTGCTGTTGTATCTGGCAAGTGCTGATGCTGCCTGCACTATGTCAGGTCTGGTGGTCCCGCTCAGGTACTGTAATTGTCCCACTATTCTTTGGTAGTTGTTGTGGTCTACTGTCTCTTCTGTTTCAGTGTCGATCAGTGGTACTGATAGTGGGATGCTATTAGGTTTGCAGTCAGTTACTTTATGATCTATCAGGTATTCCCTTACTTTGTTTCTTTGGTCCATGTTTAGAGTTCTGCTCTTCCGGTCTCTGTTAATGGTGATTCCCAGAAAGGTTTTTGCTTCTCCCAGGTCTGTCACTTTGTAAGTTTCTTTTATGGCACCCTTTATCTTTTGGATGATTTCTATGTTCTTGCTGGCTATCAGTATATCGTCAACATAGAAGCACAGATAACAGTCTCCTTGGTTAGTCATGCATTTCAGCACACTTGGATCCACTTCAATGCAATCAAATCTCAGTTGTTTGAGAGTGTTAGTCAGTTCCATGTTCCATGCTCTTGGTGCTTGCTTGAGTCCATATAGGCTCCTGTTAAGCTTTAAGACTTTGGTCTCTTGGTCCACATGCAGTCCACAAGGTATTTTTAGGTAAACTTCCTCTTCCAATTGTGCGTTGAGAAATGCAGTTTCTATATCCATCTGGTGCAGCTCCATGTCCATTTGATTGACTGCTGCAAGAAAGATTCGCAGACCTGTTTTACTGACCACAGATGCGTAAATTTCTTCATAGTCTACTCCAGGTCTCTGGTGGCATCCCAGTGCCACCAGTCTTGCCTTATACTTGGTAATGTTGTTCTGGCCATCGCGTTTCACTCTGAATATCCATTTTGATCCAATGGCCTTTTTGTTTTTGGGCAGATCAGTGATTTCCCATGTTCTCATTTTTGATAATGATTCTAACTCGCTGTTGATTGCTTCTGTCCACAGGTCCTTGTCAGGTCTGTTCATGGCCCTTTGGTATCCATCGAACTTGTCAGGTAGGCTGTTTACTGTTAGAGCTGTGAAGTTTCTTTGTCTGTTCGGTCTGAGATCATACCTCTTGACATGTTCTTCTTTCTTTTCTTCAGTTGGGTCACTTTCACTGCTTTCTGCATCATCTGTGTCTGATGATTCCTCCCACTGATCTGGTTCATTTTTTAATTCTTCTTGGAAGGTAAGTTCAGTTGGCTCATCTGAGGGTCTTGTATATACACCCATGTTTGATTCTATGAATCTGACATTTCTGCTGGTGACCATTCTGTCCTCCAGCAGTACACGATATGTTGTGGAATTTTCATATCCAATGAATATTCCTTTTTCACTTCTTGGTTCGAATTTTCCAGTTTGTTTTGGCACTGGTTTGAGTACCCAAGCTTCACATCCAAAAACTCGGAGATGTTTTATGGATGGCTTTACCCCACTGAGAAGCTCAAGGGGAGATTTGGTTTCTTCTGTGTGGGTTGGGGGCAGTCGGTTTCGCACATGTACATAGGCCCTTACTGCCTCACCCCAATATTTTTTGGGTAAGTTTGTTGCGTTGAGCATTGAGCTTGCATGCTCTCGTATGTCACGATGCAATCGTTCTGCATCGTTCTGCTGGGGTGCGTATCCAGCGGTTCTTTCGTGCACTATTCCTCGATCTGACAAGAAATCTGCGAGCTTTCTGCCCAAGAACTCCTGGCCTTGGTCCGTTCTGATGGCTTTTACTTTGCTGGTGCCATTGGACTTTCTCTCAAGCGTGGTGATAGCAGCTCTTGCATATTTTCCAGCTTGTCCTTTACCTTCCATAAGGTATATGAGTGTTGTTTTGGTTGCATGGTCCAAAACGGATAGGTAGTAATGCTGGTCACTAGGTGTGGGTGGATGTATGGGTCCTACCACATCCATGTACAGTAAGTCCAGTGGCTTATAATGGTAATTTTTGGGTTGAAACTTTGTTGCTGACTGTTTGTTTGCAATGCATGTCTCACATGGGTCAGTCAATTTGTATGGTACTCTCAGTTTTCTCAATCGTTCTGCGTGCACATGGCCCAGTCTTTGGTGCCATGTTTTAGCTGTGGCCTGCAGGCAATAGTTTGCTGACTCGTTTGCCTTTGCTTGCAGTTTCAAATGATTGTGCCAGATAGTGCACAGACCTCTTTTGAAATTCACTGTGGCTCCTTTGCTAACCATGCAGTTCACAGACAGCAGGTTTGTGGTCAGCCCAGGTATGTAGAGGACATTGTCCAGTTCAACAGGTGGTGAATGTTCATCCTTCAGTGTAAGTCTCACTTTTCCTCTGCATTCAGATTTCAGTTGTGATCCGTCAGCAATTACGATCGAGGTTTCGTATTCTTCAATGGTGCTGACCTCTAGGTACTCCTTGTTCCCGGTCATGTGCCAGCTGGCTCCGGAATCTATTATCCAGTTGTCATCGTTTTTGGTTTCTATTTCTGGTCCTCCAGCCATGAGCGCCATTGACTTTGCATTTGTTCCATTCAGAGTTTTGTCTCCGTACTTCCTGGTTCTTGGTGGGTAGTCTCCTTTGAATTTGAAGCAGTTTTGGAGTGTGTGACCAGTCTTATGGCAGTATTGGCAGGTAATCTTCTCGCCGTCAACTTTCTTCTTGTCTTGGGTCACATAGGCGTTTCCTTTCTTTAGGTAACTTTCTTCATATGTGAGGGATTCCCTCACTTTGGCCATAGTAAGTTTGCAGTGGTAGTGCTTCAACACTACTGTCACCGTGTGGTAGTTGGCAGGCAGTCCTTCCAGTACTGCACTTGCCATTTCTTCTTCACTCAAGTCTACATTTACTTGTCTCAGTTCATCAACTATTTGGACAATAGTGTTGATGTATTGGTCAATCGATTGGTCATGATGCTTTTTTGCCTTGTTGAGTTTCTGCCGAAGTTCTGTTTCACGTTGCTGACCTGTCTGTTGATACAGGTTCTTCAAGACTGTCCATACTTGATGTGCAGTGTCACATCTTGTGATGTGACCACTGTATTCTGAGTTGACACAGTTTATGATGAGGCATCTAGCCTTCTGAACTTTTCCATAAATACAGTTGTCTTCCATCTTCATATCTCCATTTTCTTCCATCTTGATATCTTGTTCATTAGAGGTCACATCCCAGAGATTGTGGATCCTGAGATAGTTCTCCATTCTCAGGAACCATTGTCTCCAATTTGTGCCGTCTAGTTCAGGTACTGCTGATGCTCCTGCTGGATCAGTCATGATGTCTCGAGAGTCAACAAGGCTCTTAACCTGTTAGAGGATGTGATCAATATCCTCAGTGGATTCTGATTCAGTGGGTCAGGCACAGGGCAGCTTGAGTGGCAGGTGTTGATAACACGTACGGTCGCGATCCGTTGACGTGTAGTGGCAGTCGGCGATGGTCGAGGACGCTTGAGTTCGCGGCTGTGACGAAACACTTCGTGGCATGCAAAAACTGAATTACAGGTGAGCGCGCGAGAGCTTATATAGTGCTCTTGAGCGAGTACTACGAGGTCACGTGCCGTGGAAAAATCCGCAGGCTGACGTGAATCTTGAAGGTCTTCTTTGCTTGGCTATGGGGTTCCTGTGAGGGCGTCCTTTTCCTTGACGTCGTCGGGGGTTCCGTCTCGAGTCCTTGGATTCTCTGGTTTTGGCGGGTCCATGGTTCGTCCCTTGGCTCTTGTCCCAGGTTGAAACCCTAGTCCAGAAGGGATATTTCCAACACAATTCGTCGACTAATCGAGAGATTAGTCCGGGGGGATGTCCAATGAACTGATCAGCAGTTGGGGTCTTGTGTCTAACTGCTAGTGGTACAAAGAAGAGCATGGCTTCAAAGGAGTCAGGCTTACCCGGCGTAACACTCTCCCGGCTCCTGGCATTCAGCTCATCATAGCTGAAAGTCATAGACATAGGCCAGAGGATCGTAGAGCATACCCTTGACCTGCTGCTCGCTGTACGATTCTGTCTTTCCATCTGTCCACATTACTTCCAATTGTCCTCCACTGTCGTTGGTCACCACTCCCTGATAGTATGCAGATTTGTGATCTCCCATGTGGAAGAACTCGTGTACCACACAGCCAAGCAGGTTGACTGGCATAGTCACTTTGGGCCTGCGTCGGGTTTGGTACGGCAGTTTCACGTAAGTCCAGGTGTTCACCATTACAGGTTCTGGCGATTGGAGGTATACTGTTTTCTTGTGTGTCCTGACAGCATCATAATTAGTTGGGCTGATGCCCTGCTCAGGTATACATCCATTGTTTTCTTCGAGCGGTAAGAATTCCTCCAGCAGGGTGGAAGTTTCATCCACCCAAAAGAAGCGTTGCGATGCATCGGCCAGGTTGCTTTCAATCCAGTAACGCACGGGGCACGTAGGAAATACAGAGTAGTCCCGTAACAAGTATCGTCGAATACGATAAGCGGCGGCTTCATTTTGCATGGCTGCACTATCCGGTAGCGGCGCCGTAGCAGGTTGCGTATGCTCGTCCATGGGGAAGAGAGTAAGATCTGAATCTACCCAATGTTCCAATCTGTTGGCATGGATACGGTCTGCAAAGGAAGAGCCTGGTGGTAGGTCCAGTTGGTAGGCTCCATTCTTCAGCACTTTCTTGATGAGGTAAGGACCTACAAAGTAAGGGTCCAATTTGTGTTTGTCAGTGGGTCCCTTGAGCCCATACTGAACTTTTACCTTGTCACCCACAGCAAAGACCTTCTTCGGTCGGTGCGCAGTTGCTTCAGCCACTTTCTGTGCAGCCTTCAACAGATTCTCCTGCACAGCCTGATACACAGTGCGGTGTTGTTCCAGCAAGGTTGTAACTCTCCTGTCAAAAGTTGTGACCGTTTGATTATCAGCAGTTCCATCCCTTCTGGGTAGTTGAAGGTGCCATGGTAACCTGGATTGGCAGCCGTACAGTAGCTCAAAAGGGGAGTGCTTGGTAGCATCATGCACGGTATCATTGTATGCATGTGCTGCTGCTTGCAAGTATTGATCCCAATGATGTTTGTCAGCACAAGTTGTTCGGAGGGTCTGCAGCAGCGTACGATGTTGCCGTTCAGCACCACCTTGTGACTGCGAGTGATACGGTGTCCCCGTAACATGACGGGCACCCAACGCTGCGCAGAATGCTTGGAACAGCGCTCGATAAGCCGGTCCATTATCTGTATGGATATGCACAGGTGTGTGAAACCTGTTAATTAAATTGTCCATGAGACATTGAGCTTGTCTATGAGCACTCCAGGTGGAGTGGATGGGTATATAGATAGCATATTTGGTAAATCTGTCCACTACTGTCAGCACTGCGTTGTGACCCAGAACTGTAAGGGGCAAGTTCTCCACCATGTCCAGCACCACTGTGTGGAATGGGTAAGGGTAAAACCTCATCTCAGGACAGAGTGGTATGTGTCGTAACCGGTTACCTGGTTTCTGAAGCTGACAGGCAGGACAGCGAGCGACGAAGTGCTCGATGTGCGATCGAATCCCAGTCCAGGTGAAATGTCGCTTGGCGTCTGCGAGCGTACGGGCTGATCCAAAGTGTCGATGATCGTGTACCATGTGCAGCAACTCCTGTCGTAGAGCGTTATCTGCTGGTACCACCAAAACTGGTTGAGCGTTTGTCGATTGATCGAACAGCAAACCATCGCGAACAGTTGTGCCCTCTGGCGGTGCGTCCAGTAATTTCTGGTAGTCAGGATCCGCTTTAGCGGCGACGCGAATTCTGTCCAGTATGGGAGGTAACTGACCAGTAAGACCTGTACGCAACGATTGCGCTGATTGTTGATCTGTAATAGACGCGATTGACCCACACACAGTCCCAGCAGGACTGCGGCCGGCTAGCAGTCGAAGCGTCCGTGTGTTGTTCAGCCATCGGTGTAACATGTGTGCAATCCAACCCATGGGGAAGGCGTTGCCGCACATGCGCTGCCGGCTGGTTTCGCTGACGTTGAGCGCTGCAGTGTCACCAACCTGCATACCGACGAGTCTTTCTCGCTCGCTGATGGTCAGCGGGCGTAGAGTCCCATCTTGATCGTGCACCCAGGTGGAACGTGAACGGTCGCTGTGCGAGCGTTCGCTGGCCATTAAAGTGGGGCACTTCAAGCGGGGTTGATTCAATGCGTCTAACGGCACCTTTGATCCAGGTTCTAGACAATCCTGCCAGGTCATAGGTGTTGCCCCCCTGTGTTCAGGCTCATGCTTGAGGGGTGGTAGAGAGGTCCAGCACAGCCGGACTCGCGCTTGCGCACAATACTTTGAGAGGTCTTCACATATGGGCTCTCCAAACCAGTGTGCAATCTTGTCCAGGTGGGTCTTCAAGTGCGCCGCAAACGGCGTGCATTCCAATATGTAATCAGGCGATCGCAACCGTTCGTATATTTTTGCTACTGCTGTGAACAGTTCGCGCGTATCGTACAACCCAAGCGGCGGTTTCGAGGGATCGGTGTTCGCCCTCGAGAATGGCTGACAGGGCACCCCAGCAATCAGCAGGTGGACTTGGGGGAGCTTCCGTCGATGCGCCAAGGCGGTCACATCGTCTCCATAGCGAAAGATGTCCTTACGTGTAAACAGGCCAGGCCGTGCCAAGCGAACCTGATGAAACACACGTGCGATCACGCTGCAGCAATCCTCATTCTCTTCCACTGCGATGTAATCCAAAGTAATGTTGCTTGATTCTGGTATCGCATGTTCCAGCGCACGCAAGGTGGTTCCCATACCTGCACATAAGTCCAGAATGCAGTACGTATCGGTGTCGTTGACCTTGGCTGAGTGCCTGGAAAGGTAATCAGGTCCAACATTCTCTGTGCCTGGTCTGTACTCCACCTTGAACGGGGCGAAGTATGCCAGCTTTTCGATCCATCGCATTTCGCGCGGTGACAACTGCTCCGTAGCCTTTGTTCCAATGAACTGACTGGCCTTGTTGTCAGTGATGACAGTAAACTGCTGGCCAAACAGGAGGTGTCTCCAATGCTGCAGTGCATACAATATTGCACAGGTCTCTTTCTCAGCAGGATGATAGTTTTGCTGAGCTGTGTTGAATTTCTTAGACCAAAATTCTACAGGATGCCAATTTCCTTGGTGATCCTGTTGCATTAAGGCTGCTCCCATTCCCACATCTGAAGCGTCGGTTTCGACCCGTATAGGTCTGTCCTCATCGAAAAGCGCTAGTACAGGTGCTGTGGTCAGGGCTTTAATCAGTTCTTGATAGGCATCCTCCTGGGGCTCCTTCCAGTAGGATGCGAAGCCGTGCTTCAGGGCTGCTTGATTCAATTCAGTCAACGGGGCCGCCCGTTCCGCATAGCGAGGAACGAATCGCATGTAAAACTGGCAGAGTCCAAGGAATGCCATGTTTTCACGCTGCGTGCGAGGACGCGGAAACTGTTTGATCTTGGACAGCAGGTGATCGGTGCACGCGAGCTGACCGTTGCGAATGGGGAACCCAATCCATTCCAGTGTACTCATGAAAAAGTGGCATTTGGACCTTTTCAACCTAATATCGGCACGATCGCAGGTGGCAAAGAACTCTTCAAGATGTTTGAAGTGTTCTTCAACTGTTTCTGAGTGGACAAGGATGTCATCCATGTACACTTTTAGGTACAGTAGATGACCAAACACCCTGTTCATCATACGTTGGAACATCGCGGGTGCGTTTGCTGCCCCCATGGGCATCACCTTCCATACAAACGAACCGAATGGGGTGACGACCGCTGTCTTGTCGATGTCGTCAGGGTGCATACGGATCTGGTGAAACCCATCCAGGGCATCAAGCGATGAGAAGTACTTGGCTCCTCTGAGGTTTTGTAAGTAATCATCGATCCGCGGCAGCGGATATCTGTCTTTGATGGTTACATTGTTCAGCAGGCGATAATCGAAAACGACTCGCCATCCCCCATCCTTTTTTGGGACCAGGATCACTGGGGCACCCCAACTGGATCCTGCGCATAGGTCCATCTTTCCAGCCTCAACATACTCGGTCGCCAGCTCTTTGAGGGCAGTCTGCTGTTGGGGGGATAACCTATAGTAATTTCTGTATTGCGGAGTTGCTCCTTCCTCCACCTGGATCTTGAATGTTTCGCCCGGGACACGTTCCGGAGGCAGTTCTGTACGGGGCTCGAATAAATGCTTATACTGCTTGTTCAACAGGTCATCGAGCCGCTGTCGATGAGCGTCGTCCAGGGGCCACTCATCGCTAACCTGGTTGTGCATGCTGCCAAAGTCTGAGTCTTCGCTGATGAGTTCCGGCGTTTTGTCCACAGGCTGAATCATGAGGAGTAGGCAGCCAGGCTTCTTCACCGCTTTACGTGCTTCGCTCCTGGGCACGATCAGGTCCAGTTTTCTTGAGGCAATGAACTGGTGGTCTCCGTAGACAGTAAATTTTGTGCCATGGTTGTTTCGCAGCACCATGCGGTGATTCTGCCAGTCCAGTGCTGTCAAGTGCTTATGACAGAATGTGGCTCCTAGAATACAGTCAAATGTTTCTAAGGGAGCAACTCCGAAGTCGATGCTGGATTGGAATCCATCGATCGAGAATCGAGCCTTTATTACTGGGGCAGTGTGAACCTGCTGGCCCACAGCCACGCTGTAATTGAAGGCTGTTGTTGTATACTGCCAGGACAGACCCTTTGGGTCAGCTTGCTGCAATTCTTTGAAGAGGCGTTCGCTAATGAAGCAGTAACTCGCTAGGGTGTCCAGGTAAGCTTGCGTTCTGACTTTGTGTGGTTTGTTTCCAAAGTAGGTTTCAGCAGCCAGGAATTCATGTCTAGGCCTGTCATTGGTGAGTGAATGCAGGCAGACTGGATTCCCATCCTTGGTAACCGGGGCGGCTGCAGGTTTCGCTCCCGGCTCCGTCCCGGCAACCGTAGTTACCGGACGGAGGGTCTTCAGTTTTTTGGGGCACCCATTACGGATGCCATTTTACAGGCTGCCTGGTCATGGCCGTAACGGCGGCAGCGCAGACACAGTGCATGTGCCAGGCACAGGTCCTTCTCTTCTGGAGACAGTTTCGCACCAAGGGGCTTGCTGGCCAGTTTGGTCTGCACCTTGACAATAGAATTCTTCTGGTCTTCATCCAAATCATCAAAGCGCTTACGCTGCCGTTTGGCCGGTCCACTTCCACTGGATCCACTGCCGTACTTCGTCGATGGGAGAGCGGCGGCCACTGCTGCTGTTGTCCGAGGAACAAAGCTCCGCTGAAGCTCCCGATTGCGACCGATTGTGGACTGTGGTTTCCAGGTGCTTGGTGACTGCCTCGTGTCCTTTCTGAATCGATCGTTCTCCTCCCTTTCCAACTTGAAGATGATGGCAGCAAGGTTCCCAGGCTCCATGTCAGGAGCCTTGTCCACTTCAACCAGGTGGTCCAGGTGCTTGTAAAGTGCACCTTGCAAGTAACTTGGGAGGCCATGCTGAAGACGGGCAAATATGTCATGCTCTGTGAGTGTGCGGCACACTGGTGAGGTGCTCGCATTCACCACAAAGCTCAGTTGTACCAGCCTGTTGAGATACTGGAGAACATTTTCTGTCCGCTTCATACGGGCAGTATGAAACTCGCGCCACGCCTCGGGACCAGGGTCTTGGCTTTGGAAAGTCTTGCGGAGGTACCGGTACAGGTCCTCTACGGACGCGAGGGAGGCTGGGTCCCGCATGATCAGATTTTGGACCATGGCTTTTGCGGTGCCAGCGAGGGCTTGATTAATGGCCAGGACAAGTTGTTCCATTGGCCTATTGAAGGCATAAGCTTGACACCAGCAAAGAACATCCCTATACCAGTAGGTGAGGGCATAGGGGTTGTCCTCGAGCTCGAGACCGGTGAACTTATCCGGTTTCTCGAGCGACACCTTCGATATGTTCTTCGAATCTTGAAGGGCTGTACCATATAGACTTATCAAGTGCGGCAAACCTTCACGCTCTGATGGAACCATGTCCATCAAAGCTTTCGCATCCGCTTCCGCTTGGTGAACCCCTTCGGTAGGGTGCGTTCCTTCTTCGCCATCAGTTTCTTCAACTTCCATGGCTTCCGATGCTTGAAGTTCCTCAACAAGTTGCTGAAGCTCTGCAACTTTAGCTTCTAGAGACCTCTTTTGGTCTCTTTCTTGCTCAAGCTCCCTTCGTAGGGTGCCCATGCGGGTGGCATGGTCCCCTTCCTCCATTCCGTGGTAAGCAAGCGAAGTACAAACAAAGCTCAAGCTTCGACAGTGTTACAAAGCGTCCGTGAGGAGCACTTTTACACACGTTTCGCTCTGATGAGCTTCGACCTTCCACGGGCGAAGGTGGGAGAGGCCGGTTGGGCCTTGAAGCGATTCCTTCCTTGTTCTCACGAAGGGGGGTTCTTCGGCTCCCTAGCAAGAGGGACACCGCGAGAAAGCTTCCGGTGGTCTTCAAGAGCAGTTGGCGTGTGAAAACGGCGCGCCAAGCTCGTGGGAGAGGCGCCGTGGCTCTCGATGGTCAAGCAAGTTCTCTCTATTTCAAGGCAAGGATGGCTCCCCTAAGGGCCACTATAGGAGGGAGCGCTCCAAGCGGAGCTCCCTCTCAAACCAGCGGTTGCTGGTGGTCACGTGGACCCCGCGTCCCGATCGGACGGTCCAGCACTGAGCTTGTGATTCACCGAATCTATTCGGACAACATCCTCACCCTTCGTTGTCCCTTGAAAGATTCCGAAAGATTCGCCCGTTGCTAGGTCCCTTTCAGTCCCGGTTCTCCCGGTCAATTCGTCGACTAATCGAGAGATTAGTCCGGGGGGATGTCCAATGAACTGATCAGCAGTTGGGGTCTTGTGTCTAACTGCTAGTGGTACAAAGAAGAGCATGGCTTCAAAGGAGTCAGGCTTACCCGGCGTAACACAAAGTGGGCACGAAAAAGGACAATCAAGCACTACCAACCATGCAAAGTTGCTTTTGTTTTGTTGGTTTCACGGGTTGTTTTTAGTGTTGCCACGAGCTCAATATTGGGCGTGTGTCACGCGACGGGGCCGGTCTAGCTTCGGACTCTCCTCCGTCCTAGGGATATGGCCACAAGGGCAATTGCACCGTGCTATTGAGCCAGGAGTATCCTGTCCGCCGTTTTCCTTTTCTACCATGCATTGGTTCCAAAGGCACTGTGCAATATTCGCCAGGGCCTGGTGGCATGGACGCCGTTGCGCTACCAGATTCCATGTCGACACGACAAGACAATGGAGTTCCATTTGTGGACAGCGCATGTGTCCGCCACCTTCTCCACGACTTGCAACGCCAATGGCCATCTTGCATGGAGGACGTCCTAAAGCGTCTCCAACGCAGGATTCGCTAAGATGGCCGTTGTAGGACTCTTGTCTATCCATACGGAGCTGGCATTAACCATCATCTATCGTCACCCGCACGCCATTGGCGTTTGTAGCAACGATTTGCCCGAAGGGACGATCGTTCAATGGCGCTCGTTGCCAGCCCACCTGTCCAATCAACTGCATCAGTCGAATGGACATGGCGCACAAATTCACATGCATCTCAAACGACGGCAGTGTTCCGAGGCTCGTCCATGAGCACTTGTGAGAGAGCGAAGGAGTTTGTGCATCCACAATGCGCCCAACCCGCTCGCCTCCACACGTGGCAGGCCACGAACCCACGTGCATATGCTAATCAAGATATAAGCGAGCATGGAGACCCACGTGAAGGCGAAACTAGGCAAGGATTAAGCGAGAGCTTTCTTGAAGCATGTGGACGGTGCCGTTGCTTACATGAACGCGGTCTCCTTGGACTCAACGCAACTCCAACGTCCACAAACAATCCACAAGGAGGTAAGTTTGAGGACCTTGTCAACGGTGATTTATACTTCATCGCACTTGTTTTTGGCATCGGCAACGACATCATTACGTTGGATCAGACCCCTGTGATGAGCGTTGCTTTGCAGATGACGGTCGAACCGGCCAAACCAGCACGTAGCCAATAACAACCCTTCATTACATTACCACAAGCAAGTCTTGTGGGTGAAGTGTTGACGCCCGGCAACCAAAGCGCTCTCCAAATCTTAGAGAGCATCTTAATGGCCACGCCTTGGCCTTTGCCAACCATGTAGATGGCGTCAATACTGAAGTTGTACAAGCGAGACCGGATGGTAAAGGTGGGAAGGTCGTTAGGTAGGGACATTAGGACCGCGATTTCTTTGATGGTGCATAAGATCTTGGCATTTATCGCTAGTGGCCCTTGGCTTCATGAATAGGCGAATTTTTGGAAGCCACGACCGCCACTTCGAGGTTTTGCCAAGCAACCAAAGAGGGTCCGCTTTAAGTGGCCTATGTCCTCCAAGTGCAAGTCACGAAGTACTTGTCGCGGCTCGTCTCCAAGTGAAGGTGGGGTGCTAAAAAACCATTCTAGAGTTGCCGACCCTTGCCCTGATTGGCACACCCTTTCATATCATGTCTCACATGTTTGCGTTTTGTCAAGTGACGAATACCATAAATTTGGTGCTGCTTACTTGTGCAAACAACATCGCCATCTAAAGCCAGGCGTGGAACTTGGCGGGTGGCGCCTTCATGTCCGAATCCTTCGATGGTAGGGCACTCAAGCACTCGGATGAATTAGTAGAGTTTGATATGCAGCTCAAGGGGGCGTTTTCACATTCCTTGATTCTAGCAGTTTTCAACGGAATTGCAACCATACTATGACCGGCATTTGCTACCTTTAGTGTATAGAACACGAAAGAGAACCGACGGTGAAGCAGCATCGGTACGTGGAGATGCGTTTCTGTGCGCATGTTGTAGCTGGCCCCACAGGCGGCCTGGTGGTGCATGCATGGCACACATCCGCAGCGGGTTCATGCCATCATATTATGGGCCCTACGCCCTGTTGGACCGGAGTGCATGCATCATGGTTTGATATTGGGCAACCTGCTTGCACTCACAGAAACTGTTGATACATCGCATCTAGTCCAATGCCTCCATCAACGATCGTCAATTGGAGGACACATACTTTTGCACGTTCGAGGTGGATATTGGATAACTTGACCAGGTGGTCGTGACTCTGGACGATGTAATCATTGGCTTGGACCAACTCAAGCACCCGTTCCCAAATGTGATGTTAGGTCTTGCCAGGGAATTCGCGTGGCATGGTTATGATGTCTAGCTGTTGTGCCGACTCCGCACGTGCAAGAGTTTCAGTGCATGCCAACAGGGCAACCTTGACCTCCGTATCTACTGGCCCCCTAGTAGACGAACAGACGTTGTGCAGGCTTTGCCCCACCTACCAGAACCGGGACACCAACCTGAAGATGGGCACAAAGCACATTGTAGAGGCAGTACGTAGAGCCGTCTTTTGGCCACTTGGTCTCATATGTAAGCGACGCGACAGGAACTGCGGTTGCTCCAAGAATAACCATCGAAACTTTATTACAGCAGGAAGAATGATGCCAAGCATGGATTCGTCCACCTGCCATTTGACATTGTGCCGTGAATTGCATCACCAGCAACATTTCTACTTTGGAACGCCACGAACGATCCCAGATCAAACAAATGTCGGATGCAGGCTTATTCTAGACATGACACAAGCAAACTCGAATGCACGTGGAAAAGGAACCTGTTCAATGCCAAGGAATGGGAGATCCACGTGGGTGAGGGATCCCAGAGGTTTGCAAAGGACAGATAAAGGCTAGCCTCTCACATGGAGAGCCATCAGGTGCACAAAGGCCTGCATTGCCTAGTACAAAACCCGCCCGCCCACGATTTTCCAACCCACCACACCACCTTTGGCTCCGCGCACCAGCTCGTACTGGGCGCAGTATGTGCTCTTGTAGGAGTCGCCATTGTGGGGATCCCTAGGATCATGAAGCTGCGCCGCTTCCTGAATCGTGGCTTCAACAACTGCCTTGTCGCCTTCCTTATTCGTGATGCACTTTTCTACTTTCAAACTCACCAAAGTGTACTCCCAATACCAGGAATGGGACTTGACCTCCGCTGCGCGCTGTCGCCACTGGCTGAGCATGGGCCCTTCGAGTATGTTCTCCAGCATCTGAACCTCGTGGTCGCCCCCCAGAGCGAGGGACTTTATACGCTGCCATTCCCGTAATATGTTCTCTGCAAGCTGCTTGTTCATGACGGATGTGCCCTGGGAGAGTGGAAGCAAGGAACCCTTCGTTCCCGCCGCCTTGCTGGTCTGTGGCAAGGCCTTTGCACCCGGTGTGGGGCTCAAGCTCAGCTTGTGCGCACGTAGGATCATGATTTGGGCGTTCAGTTCCTTCTTCACCTGCTCTGGCTTCAAGCGACCAGCCGCCCCCAGCCCAAGCACAGATCCCGAGAAGCCCAGGCTTGCGGATGCCAACAGCAAGCTCGTCAAATAGCCCAGCCTATCTTTCCAGACGCCATCTCCATCCTTCCTTCCTCGTTTGAGCCTAGGTGCGAGTGTGCGATCGTGCGTTCGTCCTTCCTGGGATACTCCTTCCAGTATTTCCAGCACCTCCTCCACTTCGGTCGTAGAAAACGTGTTGGATGACCCTTCCGCCGTAGGTCTCGTCGAGCTCGATGTCTTGACGAAGCTACCGATGACAGGCCTCTCTTTGGCTTCTCGGTCCATCTGCTCTTCCAGCAGGGGTGGGAGCCTCCCGAGGATCAGGCCCGGTGCGGTCTTGTCTTCCTCCTTGGCAGGCTCTTTCTCGTCCTTCCCTGATTCGGAATCCTCTCGAATTGCATCGCCAGGGATCCCTTCATCGATCCCACTTCCCTCCCCGCGGACCTCCGCTTTTGCCTTGTTGCCGACACTCGGCGAGGTGGTCTGCTCCGATGGGTCCAGCAACGTGTCTGTACGTTCCAGGGTCTTTGTGCCCTCGCTCGCCGCTTCGAGCTGTGCTTCTTCGGCCTCCATTCCCTCGAGGAATCGCTCCAAATTGTTCGCCTCAGCTCTTGCAGGGGGCTTGCCTCGACCCTCCCGCGTTGTTTGCGTTCCCGTCTCTTGTGGATCCCGGGGCGCGGTGTCCCCTTCGGGTTTGGGGGTAACGGCATAGGCGATGGTGGATTGCAGCTTGTGCAGCGCCTTCCGGAACGGGCTGTTGTTGCGTTCATCCAGCCACTCTAGGTACAGGGCGACCCCCTTGTCTCCGAACCATTCGTTCAGGTCCGCGTATTGGCTCGAGGTGTCCCGGAAGCGCGGGAAGAGGACTTCGTCCATCCAGCTCTCTGCCAGCACGCACAATCCGGGCAGGAGGTCCGCCGCGCCTCGAGAGTTCTTCCTCACGAATGCCAGCACGTCTGGATCCACCCCGGGCTGCAGGATGTATTCTTGGGCCTGGTTGGGCTGTCCGAGCAGCAGGGCGCAGATGGCTCGTTCCAGGTGCACGTCTTGCGCCCCTCCCATTGCATCCCTGGCTAGCTTCTCCAGCATCCGCTCGGCGTCTTCCAGGCGCGCCGCCGTGCGCGTCTCCCAGGCCTGTGCAATCATGGCCATGGCCACCTCGTACACGAGTGCGGGGTTCGCGTCCCTTCCACCCCCGCTCCGATCGAACACGGCCACCAGTTCGCCGCTGGAGAGGTATTTGCTGACGTTCCGGTAGAACCTTTCCGCACGTCGTGCATCGCCTTGGAATCCTTTGCCAAAGAGGAACCCTTCCACGGCTGCGAGGGCTTGGCTCTTCAGCGCTTGGTCCACGGGCCTCCCTTTGGATCGGTTGGTTTCCGAGGCGGCGCTCGCGAGCACTTGGACGGTGGCGTCCGCTTCCACGGCATCCAAAGCGGCTTCCACGTCTTTCCGAAGCGACTTTGGACCGCTTTCCAGCAGTGTCTTGGCGTCTCGAAACCTGGCCCTGGCTTCCACGGGAGACGGCGGTTTGGCTTCCAGCGCTTCTCGTCCCAGTTCGCAGAGCGCCAGTGCCATCGCGACGGTGGCGTCCTTCGTGGCACCAGGATACGGCTTGGCGCGCATCTGGAGGAACGCTTTTCCTGTGGCGATGGCGTCGTCGCACCTTCCTGCTTCCAGGAGCAGCAGCAGTGCGCCAGGCACCGCCGCCATCGGCACGTCCACCACGGTTTCGTCGTCCACGGCCATTCGTTCTCCTACGCATCGATACATCGCGCGTGCTGCTGCTTGCAGGAGCGAAGCACGCGCTTCGAGGGTCTCGCTTCGCACGTCCGGCACGTCCGGCGGTTCTTCCAGTCTCGTGCGCAGGGCATGGGCCAATCGATCGCCGTCCACGCGTGCGGTGGCGATGCCGAGGGCCACGTGATCCGGCAGCCGCACGCGCATCGTGTTTGGCGCGGTGGAGGCGCGGCAAACCACCACGCGCGTGCGACGTGCTGGGCTTCCATCCGTTCGACGGCTTCGATGCGTCGGGAAGGTACCCACGTGCTCTTCTGGACGCTTGGGATGCACCTTCGAGGACGTGTGCGTGTTTCGTACCTTCCCTTGCGTCCTGGACGGCGTCCAAGCGGACGTGGAAGGTGCCATGGCACGTGTCCATCGCACGCGTCCCATGTCGTGTGATGCACGGTTGGGAACAGGTCCAGGGTCGTTCCCATCCTGCACACCCACACGTCCGACCCTTTCGATCCCCTTTCGATCCCCTTTCGATCCCTACCATCTCGGATGGGTCTGTCCCTACCATCCCTTCTATCCCTCCTGGGGTCTGTCCCTACCATCTCGGATGGGTCTGTCCCTACCATCCCTTCTATCCCTCCTGGGGTCTGTCCCTACCATCTCGGATGGGTCTGTCCCTACCATCCCTTCTATCCCTTCTATCCCTCCTGGGGTCTGTCCCTACCATCTCGGATGGGTCTGTCCCTTCTATGCTTTCTATCTCGGATGGGGTCTGTCCCTACCATCTCGGATGGGTCTGTCCCTTGTATCCATCCCTGCGACCCTTGCCCGTTTTCCGACGTTCCCTTTGGGATCGATCGATGCGAAAGGACTCCCTCCCCGGTCCAGTCGGGGTCCAAGAAGGAAAAGACAAGGAACGTGGAGTGCTGGAACCGATCGATGCGACAGTCTGTGGGAGGACAACTGGGAAGAAAAAAGGAAAACAAACGCTTGCTGACCAAGCACGGAAGAGGGATCAATCCAAATACCATGGAAACGGAGAGATGATGCGGATGGATGGACACGCAACGGGCCCACGAAAATACAAGGTGCATGGTTATTCGGTTCCAAGGCATGATTCCAATCCGACAGTAGATGTTCCAGAGCAGGGACTAAAGCCCATCGTCGCTGCCCTTGCTCCCAGGACCACCTGGAGCGCTCCTCCTCGTTGCACCCAGCTTCTTCATCGGCTCGCCTTTTTTCATGGACCCTGCACCCCCAGGCCTGGCAGAAACGCGCGAACCTTGAGATCCTGCAGTTCTTCCCGTGCTTATTGCTGGTGCTGGGGCGGACATGCCCAGCTGATCCCATAATTTATCCTCCTCCGATTTCATTCGTCCAGGAGGGTTGCGTGCCATCCCACCTAAGGACATGGACCCCGCATGACCTTGAGTCTTGCGGGCAGGAGCCGGCGGAGGAGCAATGGGCTTGATGGGACGAGAAGGAGGAGGTTCCGGGATGGGGATGTCAATGTCATCCCAGCCACCATCGTCGTCCCCGAGCTGTGCGGGCATGTCCTCGTCCATGAGCGATGTCGATGTTCCAGCCGGTGCCGCTGCAGTGCTTGCGTGCAAATTGAGAGGTGTTGGACCAACAGAGGCAGGACGGGACGCGTGTGTTGTGTCCGCCCGGGTGGGATCCTGCAATGTCATGGCGGACATCTTTTCTAAAGATGCCACCTCGCTTGCCTTGGCCGTCTTCAAATTGGAGAACGAGGACACCGCCCAGCCAAGCAATGAGCTTGCGCTTCCGTGTCCATCCCCATTGGCTGTGGAACCGAAAGACTCTGAAGCCTTTCTCTCGCTTGCGGAAGAAGCATCTTCCTCGTCCAGCTTCTTCGCGTTCTCTTGCAGAATACCAAAGAACACTTTGGTAACTTTGAATGCTTCTTTTCTCACCTCTTGCACTTTGTCGACCATCATGGGGGACACAGCAGGCAGGGCCCGTTGGGCGATCTCGTCGGCCGTGTAGTACTTGGCGGTGGACCCCATGGAGAGCAATCCCGCCGATCTGGAAGGAGGAAAGCTGTCTTTCAGGGCCCGACAAAAGGCGTTCAACAGCACCCGTTCGCAGGTCGATTTGCCCAGGTATTGTGCGATGTTGCTGAGCAGGATGGTCGTGTTGGCACGGATGGACGGTTCCGCATCCACTTGAAGCTTGGCCAGATGCTTGAGCAAGCTTCCAGCCAAGGTCTTTTCTTTCATTTTCGGGGCCAAGGAGGCGATCGACTTCAAGGTCAGCTCCCTGATGTATCCAGTTTGATCTAGAAAGCCCGTGCTGATCTTGGGATAGAGTTCCCCATCCACCACCTTCGGATCCATGTGGGGCGCAATCTTGTCCATGTGGAGGAGGAGGGTGATACGTATGGTTCGTTCCGGGGATCCGCTCAGCTTCACGATGCAGGGGGAAATCTTGGACGAATAGGTCTGCTCGTCCAGGCCCTGGCCCAGCTTCAGCAGGAGGTTCAGGGCCGAGGCAGGTGCGTTGTTGTACTCCAGAGCATTGATGACGAGCGGGAGCAGCGTGCTCTTCACCACTGGTGGTGGGATGGAATCCACCTGGTTCGGAAGCTTCTTGAAGAAGGTGTCCTTCTCGAAGTCGTCCTTGAGGGCAAAGTTCTCCAGGAACGCCATGGTATCCACCAGCGAGTTGCTGAAGAATGCCGAGTTGGTCAGCCTGGAGGGATTCATCCTCTTGGACGGGTTGCTGGCCAGGAGCCTTTGGTAGTCGGGGAGGAGTGCCTGGGGTATGTGCTGCGTCCTCCGGAGTTCCTCCGTGCGATGGAGCTGGTCCTGGGCAAAGACTTCCTGGATGAGACATCCGAGTCCCCAGGCGTCGATGGCCCAGGGAGGCGAATCGTGGATGGCGTCCCAATTCCCTTTGGCGAACTCTGCCGGTTTGTACTGCTTCTGCACCATCCATGCGAAATCTTGGAGCGGCCATTCCGGCAGGTTGGTACCTTTCGCATCGCTGAGCAGGTCGAATCCGTGCAGCTTCCATTCGAGCTTCTCGGTGACCACGACGGCATCCATGCACACGTTCCCGTGCACGAGCTTGCATTCGTTGTTGAGGAAGCTCACGGCCGCCGTGATCTGCTTGAGTCCCCATGCCATGTATTCGTTCCTCTGTTGGACGGTGAAATCCTTCATGCTTTGCAGCACTTCTCGGAGCGTCCTCACTCGTTCGGTGACCACGTACACCACCGGTCCTTGTCCGTCGTCTCCGTTCTCGAGGTCGTAGCTGTCGATGAGACGCAGCACGTTCGGATGCCTCACCGTCCGGAGCCTCTTGGCGCCGTTCCTGGCCGCTCGGATCTCCTCCGCGTTTCCTCGCTTGCGGAACGCGGTGGCCGGTTCGCTCCCGTCTCGCGGCTGGGCGTCCGCCAGCGTCCACCCTCCCCATCCGGGACGTTGCTGTGCATCCATGACGTACGGAACCGCGGATGTGGCCCGTCCCACGAGGCTGCTGAGGAAGTTCATGGCCATGCCGATGCGCTCGTTGCGACGTTCAAACGTCCAGCTGCAACGTCGGCGAGGCCACACCCCTCAAAACAGCAGTTGCACCCCCCACCTCCTCCCCCAAACCTCAGGGTGCGGATCGCACGTCGGACCAGATGCACCCCCGCGGTCCATCGGGGAGAGGGAAGGCCTGAGAGAGACCGCGTGGACCGCCGGTCTTTGAGCGGTCTTTCGTCCCGGATCCGGGGGGTGCTGAGGACCCCCTTCGGGTCCCCCCCCACCACCCTCGACCATAAAAAAAAAGAGAAAATCGGGATAAAAAGGGAAGGCGAGGAGGATTTTTTTTCACGAAACGCGAGTGGACGTGGCATGGACGTCGAGGATGGTGGTGGCGAGGACGCGCTTCAGGAGTTCTACAGCCACGTGAAGGAAGCGACGAGGGATGCAGAGGTGGAGAGGTAGGTCCGTGGATCGTTCCGTCGGACGTGGAACCGAAAAAAGGCGAGCGAATCGACCGGTGGGTGCGTGAGAAGGAGCGGAAACGTGGCGTCGAAGACCCACAGGACGAGCCTGGACGCATCCCACGGAACGGAACGAGCGGCTGACGAGAGGAAACGCACGTACGGACGAAAAAACGAAGGGTTCTGGGTGCGTTTCGTCTGAATCCCTTCGACATCTTGGACCTGCGCATGGACGCATCCAAGAAGGACATCAGCAAACAGTTCAGGAAGGTGTCGCTGCTCATCCATCCAGACAAATGCAGCCACGAGAGGGCGAAAGAAGCGTTCGAAGTGGCCAACGCCGCCTACAAGATGATTCAGAACGAAGAAGAAATGAATTTCACCCGCGCTGCCGTGGAACAGGCCAAGGAAATCGTGCTCGCCGAACGCGCCAAGGAAGTCCAACGAGACCACGCACTGAGCACCCTGCACAGGTTGAGAGAAGGCGAAGAAGAAAAGTGGAAGCATTCCGACGAGTTTCACTATCGATGGAAGATCCAAGCACAAAAGGTGCTCACGAACATGGAATGGAAAAAGCGCAGGTTTGGAAAGAGGATTCGAGAAGAAGAAGAACGGGTGCGGAAAGACGAAGAAGAAGAGAAAGAGAAAGCGAGAGATGCACAGAAGCAACAGAAGACCTGGGAAGAAAGGCGAGAAGAAAGAGTGGGGGGATGGAGGCAGTTTATGAAGACCAAAGAAGCCAAAAAGAAGAAGAAGAAAGCGGAAGTCTTGGGCGTCGTCTGAACGCAAGGCTCGTCCTCCGTGTCCTTGGTCGCCTGGGGATGACGGCATCGAGAGAAATAGAATAAACCAACGTTTCACCTCTTCCTCTCTTTCTTCCATTTGTACACAATTTGCACATCGCCCGTGTCTTCGTCGTACAGGCGGATCTTTCTCTTGCTACCCCTTCCAGCCAATTCCTTCTTCAAGGACAGCCTGTCCCTCACCGCGACCAGCTTGTTGTGCCTATGGGTTCTCTGCTTGAGCTCTCGATATGCCGCCCGCTTCATCCGATTCGTTTTTTTGACTTGAAGCTTGCTTTCGAGCTTCTCTCTCTTGGACATCCCACGGTTCTCTTCCAGCTGTTGCGACCTTGGACGATTGTACGTGCGACGGAGTAGTGGTTCGGGCGTGTCAAAATGCTTGGAAGGATCGAACGCTTTGAGCTCGTTTTCGTCCTCCACGAACACCGTGTGTTTGTTTCGTTTCGTGGATCCAATCCGGTGCAGGTTGGCTTTCATCTTTTCGATCTTTTGGGCTTCGGCCTGCGCCTTGAGGTTGACGTATCCCACGTCTTGCGTCCTCATGAGCTGCAGCTGATCCTGCGTGTATTTGTTCGCTTCTGCAGTCTCCACGACGTGCAGCCCATCCTTCGTCTTCGCGCTCTGCATGGCGAAGTGGAACTCATCGGGATTCCGCAGCGCCGCCTTCTCCTGCAGCTTCTTGATGGCATCTTCTTTCTTGTGGTAGTCCTTGGCCCGCTGCACGTAGTCGG
Source organism: Picocystis sp. L7 (assembly GCA_020975725.1). Taxonomy (NCBI): domain Eukaryota; kingdom Viridiplantae; phylum Chlorophyta; class Picocystophyceae; order Picocystales; family Picocystaceae; genus Picocystis; species Picocystis sp. L7. Next base: position 1,325,623 of record QXJR01000003.1, read on the forward strand.
ATTTCTTTTCCAGGAGTCCAAGCTTCTTCCTGTGCGACAGCTGGGATCTCTCCTTGTGGGTCTTTCTCTTCACAGCGTTGCGAAGCGAGGACGACATCGCGACGCGAGCGCGACCACCGTCCTCGACACGTGTGAGACGTCCTTCCCTTTCGCCCCCTTACTATCCCCCTTCGAACCTGGATCGATCTCCTTTGGAACCCGGATCGATCCCCTTTCGAAACCGGGGACGCCCGAAACGAAAGGGAAGGAAGAGCAGACGTGGGAGGAGGGTGGGAAGTTAAGTCCACCAGTTCACCAGGAGATCGCGAAGGCGAGGTGCGGATTGCGGCGGCATTTGGTCGCGGTGTTGCGAAGGTTTTGGGAAGCCATGCCGCGCCAGGTGGACCGAGCGTTCGGCCTACGCGCGGCCTCGGGAGGGGTGCACAAGGGAGGGAAGGGAAAGGACGGGAAGAGGGCCGTGCACAGTTTCCAATCCATCGAGTTCCACAAGAGCAAAGGACAGCACATCCTCAAGAATCCGATGCTCGTCAGCACCATCGTAGAAAAAGCAGGACTACAATCCACAGACACGGTGCTGGAAATCGGACCCGGTACAGGGAACCTCACCATGAAGCTTCTCGAAGTCGTGAAGAAAGTCGTGGCCGTGGAAGTGGATCCGAGGATGGTCATCGAACTGCAGAGACGTGTGCAAGGGACCGCTCTGTCCAGCAAGCTCCAAATCATCCAAGGGGACTTCCTCAAGATGGACCTGCCGTACTTTGACGTTTGCGTCGCAAACACGCCGTACCAGATTTCTTCCCCGCTCACCTTCAAGCTGCTTGCACACCGGCCCATGATGCGTGCCGCCATTCTTATGTTTCAAAGGGAATTCGCGATGAGGTTGGTGGCCAAGGCCGGGGAACCGCTCTACTGTAGGCTTTCCGTGAACACCCAGCTCTTGTCTAAGGTCAGTCATTTGTTGAAGGTCTCCCGGAACAACTTTCGACCACCCCCCAAGGTGGATTCCAGCGTGATTCGGATCGAGCCGAGGAATCCTCCGGTCCTGGTAGACTTCAAGGAATGGGATGGGATGATACGTTACTGCTTCAATCGTAGGAACAAAACGCTGGGTGCCATCTTCAAGCAGGACAACGTCATCAAGAACCTGGAGGAGAACCACAAGCATTTCAAGGCATTGCGCAAGGGCACCGTTCCTTCCGAGGACATGGATGTGGACATGGGAGACGTGGGCAGTTTCAAGGCGAAGGTCCTTGGACTCTTGGAGGAGAGCGGCTACGGGGAGAAGCGTTCGGCGAAGATCTCGGAGGACGAGTTCATGGACCTCCTGTCTCTGTTCCACAAGAACGGCATCCGTTTCTCCACCTGAACACGCGTGCCTTGGCACATTCCTTTGGGTCCCATGGCCTGGCAGAACCAACCCCGGTCCATCTCCCTCCTTCCGCCCCTGTGTCCCTCGCCTCGGCCTTCCCCGTTCCCGAGGGGATGGCTGCAGCATGGACCGACGAGGACGAGGGGAGGGAGGGAGAGGCTGGGAGAGGATTGGACGTGGCCTTCGGCGCACCTCGAGCGCAGTCGCGTCGACGTGCCGTCGCAGAACAGACATGGTGTGTCCCCTGCGGTTCGTGGTCGTGGGAATCAGTGCCGTGCTGGCTCTGATCATCGCGTGGTTCGGACTGGTGGAAGGAAACGAGACGACACGGACGGAGGAGGAGGAAAACGAAGGACGAAGGAAGGACGGGAACGTGGCAAGGCTGCTGTGGGACATGGTCACGGGAAGGTACCTCTACGACAGGTGCTGCGAATGGAAAGGAAGAAAACAGACCCGAAGTGCTGCGAAAGCGACTTGACCAAGGGAAACGTCGGGACACGTGGTGCACACCCGCCGCGAACCTTGGCCCGAGCGGAAGGATGCGACCAACACGCACGTCCTCGTCGATCGGCGATGACGTGCGGCGTAGGCTCGATACTCGTCGTTCTCGTCCGTCGGGAGGGTCGCTGGGTTTCGCCCTGCGAAATGTGACCGTGCAGGTACGATGACCGTGCTTGCCCAGGTTTTCCAAACCGACAAGCCGGACGTCCAGGTCTGCCCGGTGAGAAAACGAGTCCCGGTCAGCTCCATCCGCAAATTCACGAGCACCGAAACCGCAGAGCACCATGCACAGGATGGCGGAGGGGAGCTCAGTGGAAGGCATGCAGGTAAATGTGTGCTTTTCACCATGATGTGGTATGTATTTGTAAATTCCATCGTTCGCATCATCGCTCCCTGCCGTTTTCCAGCACGACGCACGTTCTCGTCGACGTACCTCCTCTCCTTCGCGGGGAGCTGCGATGCAAGCATGGATGACATGGATGCATCTGCTCCGCGTCCCTACGTGCCACTCGCCACCCCGCCCATGAATTGACTTGCATCCGGGCAACATCCCGTGACTTCCGCGTCGGAAAAGTCAAAGCCTGGGTTTTCCCTTTGGAATCGTTCCAACAGGAGTCGCCTCCTTTCTTGGCTTTCCTTGACCGCATCGAACTGCCCTTGTCCCAGCAGGAGGCTCTTCCACGTCTTCCCGCGTTCCCGTTTGGCAAGGACGAGCGTGATCACACCGTCTTCCAACGTCCAACAGGAATCGCTGGTCCGGATGGGTTCGCTCCACCGGTGATCGAGGTACGGCGAGTTCCCACGGAGCGCGAGCCGCACCCCGTCCTTCTTCAGCTGCACCTCCAGGTCCTTGGCACGGCATCCTTCGGGTGCATCGACGTACACGTTGACGTCGTCCACGGTTTGTTCCCACGCGTAGGCTACCTTTCCTGTACCATCCGCACCTGGACCATCAGCACGTCTCCTTCGGGACCCACCGTCGCGTTCTACGGTTCCCCGGACGTACCTCCCACCTCCACGACGTGCCTGTCGCGTTCGCTCGGCGCGACGCGGTCCGCCATCGACGCAGCACGCCGCTCGAAGTGGCGGCCAAGCGCGCGTGCGCCAGGAACGTCGACGACACACGCACCTCGGTTAACCCTCGTGTTAACCGACCGAGGCGGCTCGGGTCCCCCCGGGTCAGGTTGTTGTCCGAATCGTCTTTTCCCAGTGGGTTTTGGGTGAGAGAGATCGATAATTATCACCAGTCATTCACTACCTGGTATTACAGTTCCACTCACGAGCGTACGAATCACCAAACACCAGGTTCCAAGTTTGACTGTACGTGTGTTCCAACGGTTCCAGTTGCCGTGCTCTTCAGGTCTTCTCGTAGGCTCACGAGTCCAACACAGCAGCAAGCGTCCACGCTTTTCTCTCTACCCGTCCCTTCTGACACTCCACTGGAGTGTATCAGGTGGGGGGCAGTGCTACCGTCCCATGCACTACAGGCTACCTACCACTGCAGTCTTCTGTGACGGGGTGACCCCGTCCCTTCGATCCCTACCGAGACGCGAAACCACCCTCTGTTGGGTTTGGGAGTATCTTCTCCGAACCGGGGGGACTCGAGTGAACCATCATGATTGTACCGAGGTCCACAGCCAATTGACTAATAAGAAGGAGACCGGTTGATCGAGGGGGAACCGTGGTCGAAAGGAGGGACAGTGGGGATGAACCCAAGAGGAACCGATCCGGAGGAGGGGGAGAGAGAGACGGAGAGGTCTCTCTTGGAGACGAGAGCACGTGCTTGGAGCGGCGATGGAGCGCGAAGAGCGGCCCCATGCAGGACGTGCGTTGCGCAGCTTTGTGCACCACACCTTTCGTGGAGCCTCGGACGTCCTCTGGCATCGAAACATCGGGTCGGAGCCGCGGTCGGACCGTCGAAACGAGGCGACCCGCGAGGCACACCCAGGAACCAAGGCGTCGGAAAGCGCGAAGAGCGGCGGGACGTTGCCGCCCCTGCAAGGCGGAAGGGTGGATCGAGAGGTGCTGGGCAGGAGCACGTGGACCCTCCTGCACACGCTAGCTGCGCAGTTTCCCGAAAAACCCACCAAGCAGCAGAAGAAGGACGCCAAGACCCTCCTCGACGTGCTCACCAGGATCTATCCCTGCGGTGAGTGTGCACAACATTTCCAGAAGCTCATCAAAGACCATCCACCCGTGGTGGATTCGGGACCGGACTTCGCGCAGTGGATGTGCAGGGTGCACAATGTGGTGAACAGGAGGCTCCACAAGCCGGAGTTCAATTGCGAACGCGTGAACGCAAGATGGGGAAGGCTCGAGTGTGGAGAAGAAGACTACTGCGAATTGCTAGGCTGATGCATCGTCGCACGCACATAATCCAATAAACCACCGAGATGGATCCTGCACCTCGGCATGGATGCGGACCTCCACGTTTATTCACAGGTAGTCTTCGTACTCTTCGCTGCTCCTGGACCAGTCGCTGTTGGAGTACGTGCCGTCGCCCATCAACCCTCTACGGACGGACGGGAAGCTGTCCGGCTCGTCCGGATAGTCGTTGCCTACGTAGTTTTCGTCGTTCGAATCCTCGGAATCGTAGAACTCGTCGTGTTCCTCGGGACCGAAGTACAGCATCTCGGGATCGTTCGCGACTTGCACCACCGGAGCCGATCCGTGGTCTGCGTCGTCGTCGTCGTCGGGCACGTACAGGTCGTACACGTAATCGTCCGTCGTGGCTCTCGCATCTCCGTGCTCTACCTCTTCTGGAGAATGTTCCGGACCTCCTTCTGTTCTCTCGTCGAATGAACCGTGCGAGAGATTCGCGATGGCTCTCGTATCGACGTGAAGGAGGTCATAGATCCGAAAGGCGTCCTGCAACGGATCGAGTGTGCTTGCATCGGTGCCTGTCCTTCGGCTTTGGACCTGGGTGTACCGGACCGTCCTTTCCATTTCCACCTTGTCTTTTCTCAGGTTCTCCAGTCTGGTCTCGGACTTGCTTCCAGCGGTGCTTTTCCTCAGTTCCTTGCGCACCTTCTGCCTCTGTTCGATCTTCTCCATCAGATCCTTGGCCGATTGGCTGTGGGCGAGGTGCGGCATTTCGAAGGTCTCCACCTTCCTGTACATCATGCGAACCACCTTGTTCGTCTCTTCCGATCCTTTTTCATCCCTTCCCGCGAGTTGGAGCGCCCGTTCGACGTCTTTGGCGAGCTCTTCTCCTCGTTTGTACCGTTTCCCACGGTCGAATCGACGCCACGTCTCTTCGAGCACGATGGCCTCCTCGGGCGGCGCCGACCTCTTCCGCTTCACCCGCAGCACCCTGGGTTTCTCCTCCACCTTTCCATCCGACTCGTCTGCGCCTCCTCCACCTCGAATCCCCCCATCCTCCTCCTCGTGGCGTTCCATCGCGCGTGCGCTTTCGGACGTGATGCGCGACGTGCACCGTCCCAATGGACTTAACCCATGCGCTTAACTCCCCCCCCTCATTCCCTCGGATGAACTCGATCCGAGTGAACCAGAGGGATGTGAACTCGATCCGAGTTAAGTGGAGGGATGTGAACTCGATCCGAGTGAAGTGGAGGGATGTGAACTCGATCCGAGTGAAGCGGAGGGGTTGTGAACTCGATCCGAGTTAAGTGGAGGGGTTCCGTGTGGGAGCGATGGCGATGGCGCACGAGTTGGAGGCGCAGCACGAGGAGGAGGAGGGGGAAATCGTGGGCGAAACGAGGGTGGGAGAAGACGCACCGAAGAGGAAAAGAGAAGGGGAAGAAAACACGCCCAGAAGGAAGAAGAAAAAACAGAGGAAAAGAGTGGAACAAGGCAAAGGAAACGCACAGGACTACGTCGACGTCTATGGACCTGATGCAAGGGCCGCGATCGAACTCAGGCACGACGGAGAGGCCTTGCGCGTCCTGGACTTGCAAGGATTGCTGCTCTGGGTTCTGGGCGATGGTATGAGCCCGAAATGGGCGTTCGTGAGGAACAAGCCCCTCGTCCGACGTGTGGTCATGGTTATGGCCAGCGGACTGGACATGGGACTGATCGAGAGGAAAAAGCATCTCATGGAAAGGACGATGGAGGTGCTCGGAAAACCTCTCCCCTTCGCAGCGGTGGCATCGACGGCAAACACCACGGCAACCATCGGTTCCCTGTTGAGCGTGCAGAGAAAGCGCAAGCAAAAGGAACAACTGGTCAAAATCAACCGGGAAGCTAGACCGCCTCTCCCACCAACGCACTACACCATGTCTCCGGCAGAACTGAAAGACAACAACTATCCCATCCCCATATTGCTGGAGGATCAAACGCTAGCATGCCCAGAAGGTTACGTGGCGACCCAGCCTGCCGGTAAGCTAGCACCCGGATCTCCTGGAGCCCCCGCGTATGCAATGCTTTCTCTGGACTGTGAAATGTGTTACACCAAGAACGGATTGGAACTCACGAGGGTCACGGTTCTTGACGAGAACCACAAGGAAGTGTACGACCAATTCGTTCAGCCCGAGGATCCCATCCTTGACTACAACACGAAGTACTCCGGGATCACTGCCGAGACGCTCAACGGTGTGACGAAAACCTTGCACGAAGTTCAGCTGGACTTCTTGCGTATCGTGGCGCTGGAGACGATACTAGTTGGTCATTCCTTGGAGAACGATCTTTGCCAACTGAGAGTGATTCATCCCAACGTCGTTGACACGTCCCTCCTGTACCCGCATCCGAGGGGACCCCCTTTCAAGCCAGGTTTGCGGTTCCTCACAGAGAAATTTCTGGGCAGAAAGATTCAGGAGGAGACCCATTGCTCTGCACAGGATGCCAACGCCGCGATGGAACTGGCTTTGTTGAAGTTTCAGAACGGGCCAACGTTTGGAGAGATCAAGCAGGAAGGCGAGCCGTTGCTGGAGCTTTTGGCACGTCTGGGACACACTTCTTCCCTGGTGGACAGAAGGCACATTTTGCACAAATTTGCATCTGGGAACGCGAATGCCATTGTTTGTGGTTCAGACGATGACGTGGTTGCCAAACTGAAGCAGGAAGCAAGCAACGGAAACGCAACGTTCATTTGGGGTCATTTGAACGGGCTCAGCGAATTCTACAACCAGCGGATGAAGGAGCGCCAGTTTGTAGCCCATCACGGCGGCTCCTTGCTGGAGCACTGCACGACCCCGGAGAACCTCGCGAAACGTTTTGAGGAGGAGGAAAAGACCATCGACTCCATCTTGGTGACCATCGATCGTCGCATCGCGGAAATATACGATCACGTGGAGCCCAACACGCTCGTGATGGTGACATCTGGTCATGGCAACACAGCAATGGTGAAGAAGATGATGGAGGAGCGGCACAAGAGAAAGCAGGGTGTTTTCGACTTGCCCGGTTGGACAGACTGGTGCGAGGAGTTGCTCACCCAGTCCGTGAACGAAGCCAAGCGGGGCCTTTGCTTCGTGTCCATGAAGCAATGACACGTTTCCTTGTGTTGGGACAGGCTCCGGGGTGATTCCATCCCCATCTCGTGGTTTCTATTTTCGAGACACACGTCAATAAATCAAAAGGCGCGAGCTCCGTGCACATCATCCCCCACGTGCACGTCCGCCCTGGTCCGACCGTTCCAATCGAATACACCAAAACCGGACGCAAAAGAGAAGTGTCACATCGACCGAGGATGTTTTCTAGTCAATCTCCTTAACCGCTCGGACATATCTGCCATGCTGAACGTCTCGTTCAGCCATTGATGCGTGTGCCTTGGTTCCTCTCGAACGAGAGACACCGAAGGATGTGTGGGAAACACGCAGACACCAGGACTCGAACCTGGGCGGGCAGAGCCCAATTGATCCCTAGAAAGTTTTCGGGTAGAAACCTGTCCTCAGCCAGTGACACAGACAGGGGTTGTCCAGGTCGGGGGCAAGAAGGTATAGGTAAGCTCCGAGCATCGAGAGGATCCAGGTGGACTCGTGATCGGATCGGCATCGACGTGGCGCACATCGAGACGTGCGAGGCGGATTGGAGGCGCCATGGCGACGCATGCGACGGTGAAATCCGTCCACAGGAACGTGCAGGAGAAGGGAAAGGAGGTGGAACGGTCGGTGTCGGGATGCAGGGGCTTGCAGCGACGCGCGGCCTTGGCCTGGTTGCTGCCTGCGACGGCGAGCTACGCCTTGGCCTCGCCATCACGTGCTGCGGTGGGATTCAAGAAGACGATCACGCCCAGGAGGAGGAGCTCGCCTGCCGAGGTGCAGGAATTCTTCCAAGGCGCGCAAGAAGTGGGCGGTGTCCCTGTGCGGGACCTCCAGGAAGGCGCGGGAAAAGAAGCACGCGTGGGCGACTCCGTCGTGGTGCATTTCGACTGCTTGTTCCGCGGTCTGGACGTCGCGTCCAGTCGCGAGGCGAGGCTTTTGGGGGGCAATCGAACCATCTCCGAACCGTACGAGTTCATCGTTGGCGACAGGCTCGAAGACGTGCTGGAACGAGCGAATTTCTCCAGCTCGACCAAGAGCGGAGGTCCCAAACCGCCACCGGCGCTGTTCTTGGCCACACAAGGCATGCGCGTGGGTGGAAAGCGATCCGTGCTGGTGCCGCCAGAGCTTGGATATGGAGACAAGGGATACTTGGAGATCCCTGCAGGCGCCACGTTCGAACTGCAGGTGGAGCTGTTGGACGTGCGCTGATGCAGGAAAGGTGGAGGCGACGCCGAGCGTCGGTTGTCGCCTCCGACTCCGCCATGCGTGGTCGGCTCGGGCGTTCTGCGCTTCGAACGGACGGATGCGCGGCATGCTGATGCGAACCCATGGATCGTCCGGCGTTCTTGACGTCGCATGGACCGTGGTTGGTTCGCTTGTGCGGCAGGACCGCGTGTCGAACTGGTGTCGGTGTCGTCGACACGCCTGCAACAACCGAACCTCGTCCGTTGCACGCGTCCTTTGTATCGGTTGAATTCCGTCCCATGCTCGACCTCATGGCGTGCTTCTGAACCGGATTTTCATTCTTTCTGGCGCAAACCCAAGGAGATGAACCGCTCCCCACCGTTCAATTGCGTTGCATGTTGCTTCGCATTCCACTCCTTGTCGGTCGCCACCGCGTGGGTCGGACCTTGGCAGCACGCAGGAGTGGCGAGTTCGAGCACGCGTGCACGATGTTCGATTTCGAACCTCGACACGCGCGAGAGGTACACCGCATGATTTCACCGATCCATGGCGCAGGAACACATCGGTCCACGCGCCATTCCACTCGAAACCGCGCTGATGCCCATCGCCGGAAGCATTCACACCAACACCCGTTGGAGAAAAAACTCCCTTCTCCCAAACCCTGGGCCCGATCCACTCGAAGACCTCCGGCCTCCACCACGAGAGGGTCCAGGGGAGAATCTTCTCTATCCTCGGAAGTGGAGAGGGAGAGATCGTGGATCCGTTCTCATCCCAAGAGCGGATGCACGAAGGCGATGCAAGCGACGGGAGGGCCCGCGAAACGCGGAGACCGGCTATTGGTGTGTTTCGGATGCGACTCCACGCGACGGCCAGCGTTTGGATGTTGGAACATCGATCGTACGTCCCTTCCACATTCTCGTATCGTTCTCATTCCGTTCCTTTCTCCCAAGGGAGATGTGTCTTTGGTTCTCATGGATCCACCGTGTTCAGAAAGGATGAGCTTTGATCCCTTTGCACACGTTCCAGCGACCTTCTTGGGAGGTGAATGTTGTGGCAAGGCTTGACGATCCGGTGGGTCAATCGACAAGGTCCGTTCGATGCACGTGTAGCCAGTGAGGGTCTCGAGGAAGTCAAGAGTTTCGGGGGGAAGCTTGTGAGGAGGAAGGACGCTCGTCGATGCGGGCGAGCGAGGGGAAAACTACGATCATCGGAAGGTTGTCATGCGCTCTCCGTCGTGCGACGAATGGGTCTATCCGAGGCAGGTAGAAGGCAGGGCATTGCGGTGTGCGACGGTGCGTTGGACCGCCGTCCGAAGATGCCTTTCGATGCTCGATTGCGACGTCCAGCGTTCCATTCCATCACGTGGTGATGGTGGCCGGATTGGTTCGTGGACTTGGTGGTTTCGTGTCGGGATTCCGACCGATGGGCTTGTCCATCCAAGGAAGGATGGGGTCCTTTCGACCCCTTTCAACCCAACGCTCCATTGGACCCGCCTCGGGTTCAACCCCACCGATCCTCCTTCTATCCGTGGCTCACTTTCCCCCACCTCCTCCTCTGCGCCGATCGATCCCTTGCCCGCCCCCTTTCCCTCCCCGCACGGTGCGTTTCGGCCCCATCGGTCCGGTCCCCGAGGATCCGGTGGCGGCGCCTGCACGCCCACTCAAACGCACTCGTCGTGCTTTGGTGCGCCATTTCGATCCGATCGCACGAAGCGAGGCGCGCGTTCTGCGCCTGGATCGGACGCCTGGGAGGTCTGGGAAGGCCGTGGTGATGCAGAACGCCAAGGCGAACGGACGTGGAGGATGGAGGTGGAGGAAGGTGGCGGTGCGTGCCGGGATCGGAGCCGCCGGGATCGCATGTGCAGCGGCTATGGCGCCGGCGAAAGTGGCCGGCGGTGGCCGTGGCGGAGGGTTCCGCGGCAAGCTGGGAGGTGATGGAGGTGGAGGAGGTGCCAATGGACCGCAGTGGTTGCTGGCCAAGGCCGAAGAGGAGGACGAGTTCGAAGAAACCGCCGAAGAAGAGCAGCAAAGGAAAGCGGAAGAGGAAGAAGAAAGGAGGAGGAGAATCGACACGTCCGGTGAATTCTACGTTACCAACGTCAAGTCCAAGGATCTACCCGTCGGACCCGGTGTGCCCACCGAAGACGAGCTCTTCGAAACACTCGAATGCCAACCAGGAACCATGTGCTCCAGGGAAATCGTCCAGAGAGACATGGACGCCCTCATTCAGAGCGGACTCTTCGACGACGTCAATGTCAAAGTCGGACCCGACACGGAAACCGAAGAACCCAACGCATGCACGCTTGAATACTCCTTCCAGGAGAAAATCTGGCCGCAAGTGGAAGGGTTCTCCATCGAAGGATCCACCCTGCTGCCCAACCAGGAAATCTCCGACGAGATCATGGACACCCGACCAGAAGGACCGTGCACAGTGCGCACCCTGGCCTTCTGCAAGAACATCATCGAAAAGTGGTACCAGGACCGGGGATATGTGTTTGGAACCGTCATCTCCTTCGATGGCATGGAAAGCGGGATGGTGACCGCGCATTGCGTGGAAGGACGCATCGAAAAGGTGGAGCTGGTGAAAGTGGACGATTCAGGAAACCCGAAGAATGAACCACTGGAGGTCAATCAGGATGTCATCATGAGGGAACTCCCGTTCCGCATCGGGGAGCTCTACAACATTGAGGATGGACGAAAGGCCCTGCGTGATATCTTCCAACTGCAGTTGTTTGACAATGTTCAGGTGGTGCCCCAGCCTGAGGGTAGGGATCCCAATGCCGTCAGCGTAGAAATCATGCTGAAGGAAAGGCCCATGAAAACGGCAGAGTTGGAGCTGGAGTGGGGAATCGCACCGAATGCCAAAGGAAAGCCAGCCATTGCATCCCTCCGTCCCGGAGGTCAGGTCTTCTTTGAGCATCGCAACTTGGCGGGCGAAGGCAGGGTTGTGTCGGCCAGTTTGTCTACTGGTGACTTGCTTTCTCCACAGGATGACCTGGGCTTCAAAGCAGAGTATGTCCATCCATACTTCTGGAGCCCCACAGATCCAAACAAGGCGGCTCTCAATGTGTTGGCGTTCAATTCGCGTAAGCTTTCGCCCACCTTCACCAGTGGATCGCCCAGGGAACAGGTGCCCCCAGTATTTGTCGATCGTCAGGGCGTCAAGGTAGGCATCAGTGAGACGTACAGTCGTAACAGCAAGGGATACTTTGGTGTGGTTGCCCAGGACGTGACCACCAAGGATGAAGCCGGACAGGTTTGCACCAACGGTCTACGTGCCACGCCTACTGGTCAATACTCGGCCTCGGGTCCTTCGACAACGATCTCTGGCAAAGGACGTGACCGCTTGCTGTATCTGCAGGGTTCAACCGTGCGGGATACAACATACTTTTTGAACGGTTGTCCGGTCGGAGCCCGGGACATATTCACGATAGAGCAAGGGATTCTTGGCGGCTTCTTCAACCGTCACCACATGTCTTCCACGCGTTTTATTTCTTTGCTGAAGCCGAAGGAGGGCTCCTCCCTCCCGCCGGTAGTTGCAGTTTTGCATGGTAGGTTGAGCAACACGATTGGGGATCTTGCCCCTTACGAATGTTTTGCATTAGGGGGCCCATACAGTGTGCGAGGTTATAGCGTGGGTGAGCTAGGTGCAGCCCGCCGTACAGGTGAGTTTGCGGCAGAGCTTCGACTTCCCATCCCACGCTTCAATACGCAATGCTACGGATTCTTTGAGCATGGAACAGACTTTGGATCTTCAAAGACTGTGAAAGGCAACCCCACAGACTTTTACCGCCGGGCAGGGTCCGGGAGCAGTTGTGGTGTGGGAGTCCGCACTGGTTCTGTGCGCTTTGAATTCATTCGAGACATGAACGCAGGCAAGGGCCATTTGTTCGCTACCTTCGGTGAGCGCTTCTGAGGAGCTTGTTTTTCACTTGTAAATTGCTCCTTCAATCAAAGTTGCGCATTTCGTTTTCGGGTACCTCTGTTCTTGACAAAAGTGCATCCTCAGCCGTGCCTGTTGAATTGTGCGTCATCACCTGCGCCGATGAAGGAGCGTGATGGCGGTATATCGGGATCACGAATGCATGCAAGAGTATCTCAAGGGCGAAAAGATGTTTCTTTACCGTGTCAGCCCACGTGTGGTTGAAAAGGAGTTTTTCAGGATTGTGTCGTAATCTTAAGAAACAAAGTGATGGGGGTCAAGGAGCATTTTTGTAAGGAACCCATGGTCTCCGGCAAAACGGGCTCAAGTGATGGCATCGATGCCTCATTCCCATCCCTTTCAAAGCATTGAATCGGACGCTTTGCGTCATGGCGATGATTTTTCAATGGGATTACTTGAGCATGTTGCCACGAAGCCGTAGGGAATCTCCCCCCTTACCTTGGCTTGCAGTTGTGAGTCACATCTTAGTTGTCTATTCCCAACTTGCGTATCATCAATGCGAAGTAGAACCTAACCTTCTTGCAAGTGCAATTTCGTGCCTTTTGGGACACTACAATGGCCACTTGAAACGCATTTCAACGTCATACTTCAAGCGTGCCGCCATTCTCCTCGAGCACATCGTGTAACGAACAGTGAAAATTGTGCGGGCGTTGCGGCGATGGCACCGGTCATCCTTGCAAATTATTTTATGCATAGCCAAAGAATATTGCTTTTGTTTCGTGAATGTCATGGAGAGCGTGCGCCTAGCGACACTTCAAGTCACCGCCGGACGAAAATGCCATTCGTGCCCTCGTTGAGGGGTGCAAAACTTGTGTCGAGTGGCTAGCAAGGAATCATGGTCCCACGATCACCATGTCAAACTCATAACATCTTGACCACGCTTGGCATGATTCAAAGCAAAGGGACCTCCGTTTCTTGTGCCAGTGTTGCGTTTTCACCCTACAACCAAGGTCTGTTTGCCACAGATCACGTTCATCATCCTTTGATACGCCAAGAGACCTCGTCACTTGCACTTGAATACAACGGAAGCCTTGTTTGGGTTCCTCGGCCCTCTTTTGCCATTCCACACGAACAAGTCGAACGACGCGTTTGGTTATCCTCCGCGTCGTGCGTCCCACGAGATCGAAAGCCTTCTCACCGAGGAGGACGCGATCCATTCGACGAGGTACGGGGGTAGGTATGCGTTCCCTTGTCCTCTAGTTTCCCTTTGCGTGCGGTTTGGTTGCTTGGCAAGCGTTCCTTGTCTTCCCCCTGGTCCGTGTGGCTGTTCCCATTGCCTTTCCCTTGGGGATGGGTGCTTGCACGTGGTGGTGTCCTGGCCAGGGGAGAGGGGAGCCATGCTCGAAGGTCCTCCAAAGTGCAGGTGGACGTGGTCGGATGCGCGATGGCCATGCCGTCGGATTGGATCGCGACGCTGGCCGCGGACCTGCGAGCGATGGCCGAGGAACCTCCGACGCGTGGAGAAGCCTTCGCCGCGTGGAGGAGCGGGGAAAAAGGGACGAGCCGACACGAACGCGCGCAGGAATCCGCGCGGAAGGCCGCGTCCGCGCTGCAACGAAGCGACGTGGACGAGGAGACGAAGCTGCAAACGTGCTGGGAGGCCTGCTTCGAAGCGCAACGGTGCCATGCTGGACGCATGCAGGCCCTGGGACTCGCAGGTGCGCAGAAGATGGCCGCACACGTCGCCATGAACGCTTCCCAGTTCCGACAGATGCGGGACGAGCTGCCGAAACTGGCCACGAGCGGCGATGGACAAGTGCAGCTGAGGACGCTCCAGGTGCTGCTCACCATGCTCCAAGTGCAACAACAGGTGCAGGAACGAGCAGAAGGCGTGGCCATGGAAGTGGCCATGCGATTGCGGGCCAACCGGAAGGATCCAGCGGTGAAGAGTGCAGCAGATGCCACCGTGAGACAAGCAGTGGCATGTGCATTGGAAGGCATGGACACGGACAGGGAAGGCAAGCCTTGGGAGACCGCGCGTAAAACCAGCAACAACGATCCGCCTGCGCCCCATCCCAAGGATAGTAGCTCCGCTGGAATCGATGGTGAAACCAGGCAAGCGCAACGAGACCAGCTGGACATCGCACGAGCCAGCGGAGAGGAGCTGGTGCATGGCATGGTGCAGGACCTCATCACCATGGCAGGGGAAGGCACGCCCGTGTTCCTCAATGCTCCCGCGTTGCCAAGGAAGCAAGCACTGGAACTCCTCGACATGGCACTGCAAAACCATGCCAACACCCTCCAACAGAGCAAACGGACCTTGCAAGGATTGCTTCGCAAACGACTGGCACCCCTGCTGCACAAAGTGCTTGCAAAAGCGGCAGGAAGGAACTATGTGCTGGACGTTCACGAAAGGGATGCCTTTGCCACCGCAGCCGTCAAATGTGCCACCTCCTTTGTCCTCCAGTTGCACTCCGTCGTAGAGGACGAAGCGTACCAGCTCCTCGAAGATATTACCTCGCTCAGGGATGGACCCTACACGAATGATATGCCGTTTGAACCTAGGAAGGCGGATGCCTCTGCACTAGCAGCCCTGTGCAGGATAGTGTCAGACATGGCGTTCGTCCGTTCCTTGTACGAGAGGAAACGAGGAGTCCTGGGGGAGCAAAATTACCTGCAGAGAACCATCATCATTGCTTCCCAGGTCACCCGCAGAGCCATGCAGGCTGATCAAGACTGGGAGCCTTGTTCATTGGGTGACGTTGCCGTACAATTTGCTCGTCCTGACCCTGTGCATGAAGACGAAATTGCACTGGAAGATCCTGTTGCCCACGCTACACATGAGGCTTCCCTTGCAGTGCTTCTGTTTCTGGGCCTTGCCTCGACCGTTGATCGATTGGCAGAAGCAGCACAATCGCACCCTAATCCAAACACCGAGCGCGGCTTATTGCCCAGCTGGAAACCAGCGTTGGCCCGTCAGCTCGTTTCGGACTTGTGGGGATCGCTCCTTCCAGAGCTATCACGATGGCTTTCCTTGTGTAAGGAGCCAGACCACTCCCCCCATGCAGTTGAGTGCATGTCCGTGGCGCTTCTTCGGGCACTTCAGCAAATTGCACAAGCGGCTTCAGCCGTGCAAGCATCCGCAGCGAGGGACGGTGCACTGGCTACCCTGGGCGCCTATGCACTTCCAAGAACAGACACAGAATCTGTAGGAGTGGATCAGCTACAGGCCCAAGCCCTGCGCACTCTTTTCAATACCATCCACTGTCTTCACCAGGGCCTCGGTGCAGCATGGAGGATTGTACTGTTGCCTCTTCTTGAGCTGGATGCCACGATCGAGCAGGCTGGACTTACTACCGACACAGATAACTACGTCGTGCGAAAGGGCTCCATTGGTAGAACCTTCAGCAACATGTCAAATTCAGGTTCAATGAGCAGTAGTGGATCCCAAAATACCAAAGCTCAACGCCAAGGGCGGTCGGCCTCTGCAGATAGTGCCCATCTATCGGTGTTGGCTATTGCATGCACACAACTGTTTGCTGCAACGGCGCTCTGGGACATCGCAGATGCGAAGGATGCTATGGATGCCTTAGCAGCGCTGTCCCGGGCTGGTTTCACTGGTGCAACACAACGCATGGTTGACATTGCTCTAGCACAGCTTCCTGGATCACCCGCTATGCAGCAGAAGGAGGAAGAGACCATCCAGAACTCACGGTCAATGGCGGACATCCAGGAGAGGGCGGATACACTTTGGCACTCTTGCTCGCAGCACCTTCTCAAGGACATCATGCGTAGCGATTCTGCACAGATGCGTCGTGCCGGAGCAGAAGCACTGTCACGAATGGCTGACTTTGCTTTGTCCACGGATAACAAGGACGGTCGCATCAACGGCACTACAAGAGCGCAGGCTGCGGTTCAACTTTGGTGCAACTGCACCAATAAGGAAAGTGGTCTATCGGCCGATGTTGTAAGCGCCGCATGGGAGGCATTGCGTCGAAGTGCCTCGCAGCATTCAGAGCCGCTTTCTCGTGCCTGGGACACCTTGCTACCCTTGCTAGCATCTGCTGCAAAAGAAGGTATCTGTGTTGCGGCTGCCTTTGACGTGACTCAGCGTTTGGTGGAAGACGAATTGCATGTGTTGCCATGGAAGGCACACAAGGCACTGGCCGATACTTTGTATTGCTTTTGCACCCAATGCAATGACCTGAATGCGTCTTTGACTGCTATCAGGCTCCTGTGGAATGTGATAGATGCACACGCACGTCTGCTCGAAAAAGAGGGTGCCGGTCAGGAAGCGTCAGAGGCTCTGTCTCTTCAAGCGTTTGCAGCACTGGGTGCCTGCTTGGTCGATGAGCGGCCTGAGGTGCGTTTGGGAGCCTTGCGAACACTTGTGGCTGCACTTGGAGGCCGGGCTGGAAGGAGCCTTAGCTCAGATGCAAAGCTTTCTGCCTTGGCATATGCTATGTTACCCCGATTGGGTCAAGTCCAAGCTCTAAGGAATGCAAGTTGCCAATCGCTGGTAAGGCGCTCTGTGTCCTCCCACTCTGGTCAGCAACGTTCAAACAGCGCCGCAAGTAACAAGTTACTGCTGGTCCACCACTCTAGGGATACTGCTTGGAAGGCATGGGACGAGACTCTGTCAGAAGCCATTTCTGGAACAGCTCGCACCGCTTTGCTACTCCTGCCGACATTGGCTGATGCACGGTCTCCACGTACGACACCAGGTTCATGGTTCAAGTTCCGCTCCACGAATTCGGAGGACGATGAAATGAGGTCCTACCTCCGAGAGAAGGAGAAGGAGCTGCAATTGACAGTAGAAACAGCAGAAGAACTGGCTGAAGCAGCTGGTGAACTGCTGCGCCAAGCAGAGGCACCATCCTGGCAAGAAGCATGGCGCCGCACTTGTGCGACCCTAGCACACTTTGCCCACGATACAAGTGACATTGCTGCAACAGCTGCTGTGCGGGCGTTGGAATCCCTCTGCGACAATTCCTTGGACCCAATGGCAAGAAAGTCTGCTTGCGATACCCTTGCCCTCCTTGTTCTTGATGGAGTTGTGCCATCAGCAAAGGCAAGGAAAGCTCTTGGCACAGCCTTGCAGAACGCCAGGCATTCATTGATGTGCAAGGAAGAAGAAGACATTATGGATGCAAGGTTACTCCAGGCCTTGCGTCAAGTGGCACCTGACAGTGTAGTGGCATGGAGAGAGGCTCTGCACGCAACCCCCCAGCCTTGCGGCGAGGGAGCATCCACTGTGATGCTTGAGGAAGCATGTAAGCTGCTACAGGATGCCAGCGTGGAGCTCTCCTTGATTGCAGAGACCAGCTTAGCCCTGCCTACATGGGCTAAATCACTTAGCCAAGCTTGTACTGCGGCTGATGCTCTTGCAGCCGCATGCCAGCGAGGGTCCCCAGACTCCTTTCATGCTCTTGCCAAGCTTTGCACGGAAAGAGCATGTGTTGGAGTTGCCCAGGCCATTGCAAAAGTCTTTGCCATAGAGCGTTCTTCCTCCACCTACTACTCGCCCACCATGGTGCATGAAGATGGTGAGGAGACGTCTGCAGAAGAACCTCGTCCTCTCTTGGATTCCAAGCTGGCCCTGGTCGATGCTCTGTATGCAGCAGCAAAAAGGTGTCGTGCACGCGAGGAACGCAACCGTTCGGCGTCCTTTGCATCAGCCTTGGAGGTGATTGCCGTTTGCAAGCAGGCCGAGCTGCGGGAGAGCGCCATGGATGCCTTGCAACAGCTTTGTGGGCCCAATGGAGCGGCTGAAGACGCCCTCCCACGTTGGTTGAATCGATGTCGATTGGAGGCCAATTCTCATAGTGTCCAACGCAGGAAGCGTGCGTTGGAGAGACTGGGAGAGCTCTATGTTTCTAGGCAGGCGGTGCGGGATGCATTGAAGGCTTTGACGGAGAACATCGGTGTTTCCCTTGGGGGAATGGAGGAAATGCTGGTACTTTTGGAAGGGGATCCTCCAACCGAAGCACAGGCTCAGGAGCACCTTTTGTTTGCATACGAAGCTGTCTGCAAAGCGGCTCAGGTATCGCTGGGACAGCCCAAAGGCACGGAGCAGAAAGGGGCGGGAGAAGAACAAGAGGTGCACCTTCTGGCCATCGGTTTGCTGATGCGGATCGGGACAATACTGGGCTTGTTGGGCCGAAGGTAGCCTTGTGAAGCTCCCCTTGGGTTTTGAAATAAAAGAGCCGCTTGCTTCACTGGTTTCGATTGCAAGGACGCACGCCGTCCCGTTTTTTCATCGGTTTGCTGGTCGCATGCATTCAAGCGTCCACTATCGCACCGCTTCCTTGGGTCCCGCTTGTCCGCCCGTGGGTCGTGTTCCACGCGCGTTTTCATCTCTCTCTTCATGATCCAAAATTGCGTCGGTTGTCCGCGCGCCGTTCCCTGGGCCCGTTCTTCATCTTCTGGGCATCGCAAGTACATCGAGGTCTATGGACAGCCGTCTTCGGTCGGACGGGTGTTCTGGATGGTCCTCGTTCAGAGGATGGTGCTTGGTGCGCCGTCCTCGGCTGCGGTGCGGTGATCTTGTACGTTGGGTTTGGCCTCGTAGATCACTTGTTTGGGAGGTTCTCTGGCCGTGTGCAGCACCCTACCTTTGAATCCCACGAACTGCAGCTCTGTGCAACCTTGATGGACCAAGTTGTCGATGAAGTGGAGGGTGATGCACCTGACTTTTCCAAACTTGGTGGGTCGCAAGGGATACTCCACGTGTCCAAGGTTGTGATCGTCGATCAGATCCAGCTCTTGCTGCGGCGGGAGCTGTTCCGCCACGTCGAAATCCACGTCCTCGCGGTTCACAAACAACCGCACGCGGCTGGGACCGCTCCCATTCGCACCACCCACGACGCAGAGTGCGCTGCACTGCACGTCCTTGTCGAATGGGACGTGCAGCAGCATCTCTCGATCGTCCACGTCGCTGCAGACCCGAGCCGACGCGTCGGCGCGACGTTCCCAGTCTCGCAGGAGCTCCTTGGGCGCACTTCCGCTTCCGTTCAAGCAGGACACGCGCGCTGCATCCACCGCTTCGTGCAGCGACCACAGCTTGGCGCACTCGTGCGCGTCGCAGTCGTGGTCGTGCGCGCAGCATCCGCCGTTCGAGGAAGGCGGCATGGCGCACCCCAACTATCCAACACAATCCGACACAATCCGACACAATCCGACACAACAACGAGACACAACGACGAGATACAACGTGACACAACGACGAGACAGGTCACGAGGCAGGTGATCGTGTGTGTGTGTCCACCCGAATCGAATCGAACCGAATCCCATCCCACAGGGTAGGGACGAAGCGATGCAGATGATGAAGAAGGAGAAGAGGGACGACGGGAAGGCCAAGCGCATCGCAAGAGAGGAAGGGAGGCGGGCGTGGTGCGCGAATGGATGGGAAGGCGTCCTCCTCCGCTGCAGCGGGATCCTGCGGCCGTGCTCGGGAAAGGTGGTTCGAGGACGCGTTGCTTGGTCGACCGTGCACTAGTTGGCCGATGTATGGAGAGGAATGCGGCGTCAAGGAGGAACAAGAGAGGTGCATATGATGGGGAGAAGGGTAGGAGGATGGACTCCACCGCAATCCGAGCAAGGTCGTGGATGCTTCAAAACAAGAAATGCAAGAATGTAGACAACACAACCAAGATAGATGGCAAAGACGACACAAAGGGTCGAGCGCAGGTGGCAAGGGTGGGAGGGGGGCGAAAAAAAAATAGTATAGAGAAACAAACACTCTTCAAGAGTGTGCGAGACATGGACAACATGGAAGCAACCGCGGATGGCAAAATGCACACCGAGGCCGAGACGCCAAAGTCTACATGGACCACACAAGCTCAGGGGCGCAAGAGCAAGCATAGTGATTCCACGGTCATCGTGCTCTACCTCCATCTCTATGCTAAAGCGATAGCCCGTCCAATAGGCATGAGAACACAGCGACTCGTTGTTCATCCGTGAGGGAGGAGAGGATGAGGAACTCCTAGTAAGTCTCCAGCAACGCATTGCGGTTTGATCATGAAGGAGCGAAAGAACTATTACTAGTGCCCTCTTCTACGTCTGACATCACAACCCCGAACATCCGCTGAATCGGCAATATTTTTATCTTTGACATGCGTACAAACATGGTTAGGGGAAAGCCCAACCTACTTGAGCAAAAAAGTAAGGAGAGTGAAAGCGGTGCCCGTCAATACCATGCCAAGGCCCGCCGTCAAGGTGTTGCGTGATACATAACAAATGGGATCTCTCGATTGCACCGAGTCATTTAGCAACACTTGATCACCTTTGTTGATCCGGATGAGCTGAAATCGTTCCTAAATTTTCGGTAGGGTCCTCACCTTACTTTCGAAAGTGCTTGCAATGCGACATGCCGATGGATCCAAATATTGCTCTCGATTGCGATAGAGCAATGATCTTTCACAACGGCATGACCAAGGAAAAAACTTTACTTTGGGATGATTCAACGCTAGCGGGACAAACCGCTTGGGAATTGGTCGTAAATCTATAGTTGACCCCCGAATTCCGAGAATATATTTCTTTGATTCACGGAGTGCTTCTACATCGGGCACAACACACTACATATGCGTACGACAGGTACAAGTCTTGTTTGCATGTCGTGAAACAGAAAAGATGATGGAACGTTCAGTTCATGTTACTTTCTTATTTGCATCTTGCCATGCGTTTTCTGGTTAAGAGAATTTGCCAATGATAGCTAGGCAAGTTGCAAATCCAAAATTCCAACACTTGGCCGTAGTGACACAAATACCGAATGGTCAACAATGCCAGGACTGGCAACAAGCCAGTATACTTTCTGTGTGGTATGCCGAAGGTGATGAATGGCTATGGCAGAATCTCTTTCAGAGATCCCTCCCAAACATGCCTGCACAGGAGTACTTTTTGGTAAAAGCTTTATGGGTGAAATCGCTTCCACTGGTCAAGATATGTCAGCACATATTCTGCAGCCAGAACTGCTCCATTTATCTCTTTCTGAATGTGAATGCCAATGTCATGGGCTTTGGAGGCAAATCGTGGTTCCAAGCAAGCTTCCATTTGTCTTCGAAGATTGTCCATACTTTTTTCTGATGTGATGGTCTTTGCGGGAAGACAGCCTGCGCATACCCCAAGGGTGCATGTAAGATCTGCCCAGAAAAATTGATCGAATTCTATGGGGCAAACCATTTGTGGTTTGCCGCAGGTGAATGCCTTTCCGGCAGTACCTGCACCGCCATGATGCACGATCAAGCGACATCGAGGAAATATCAGATCGTGAGGTACATCCTGGATCCATAGCAGCCCTTCAGAGGCGAAGCCCAGATTATCTCCATGGCCAAGGATCACCCTGTGTCCTAGTTGAAGCGCAGCTTCTGTCAGCCTTTTCAGGACCTCGGTTTTGTCTTCTGATGTGGTAGAACCTAGGCCAACAAAGATGGGCATTTGTCCAGCAGCAAGAAATTCTTCTACGTGCACTGGGAGTTGAGGATGTGTTAGCTCTACAGTGTTGTGGAAGTAGCCGCATATGAACGTGTGATCGTTCCAATCTGCAGGTCTGGGCAGAACAGTAGGGCTCCATCCACAGAGCGTGAGAGTGCGCTTCTGCAGCAACGAAACATAATGGCCTCCCTGCGGAGCGGGTGGCAGTCCAAGTCTTTTCCTCCACTGGTTGATCTGTCGTTCGAAAGGCTTCCAGCACACGTACTCTTGCAGCATGTAAGATCTGTAATTGCCGAGTGGTGTGCTTGGAATCGAGATCTCCCCTCTCTTTCCCTGTACGGCCAGAAAGGACTTGGCGAAGAAGAAGCAGGGAAACTCTTTGGTTCTGGTGAAGGGCGTCAGCCAGAGCGCCACGGCTGGGATCTTCATCTTCTCTGCCAGATGGACTGCGTACACGGTGAACCAGTTGAAGAGGATGCAATCCACCCCCTCTGCGGCGGCCTCCAGGTCTTCCAGCTGTTTCTCCCACGTCTGTTGAGCTTCTCCACCATCCGTGTGTCTACCATTGCCTCTTCCATTGCTGCTGCTGCCAGCCAGAGGCCACCACTCCACACCTGTGCCATCCGCCAGCCTGGACCACTCCACCTGGCAGAGCAGCCTGGCCTCCACGCCGCGCTCCTGCACCGCCTTGGCGACGTGCAGCACCGGTTCGACGTCTCCACGCGATCCACCTGCGCACAGGACCACGCGACGGCGCCTGCTTGCGTCCATCCTCGCTTGCGCGCGGCCAGGCGCGAATGAGAAGTCCAATCGGCATTCCCGAGGGTGTCGGTTGGAGACTTGGGAAAGGGTGGAAGAAACCTTGTACAGGCGTCCGTGGACCTCGCCCCGGACGCACAACAAATGCATACAACGGTGTGGGGTCAAATGGATGCCCATGCCGTGCCCTGAAGCCAAAGATCAACATGGGTTCAAAGGCTGCACTACCAAAGACTCGTGCCAGAGTTCAAAACGCCACAAGTATTCCTCCTGACGCGTCTTGGCCATGATAGCTACCGGCTGAGCGTTCAGGTACTTGGCCAACTCGAAATTCCCGACCCCGGTGTTCAAGCTCATCGTGGATACATCCAAAGCGTGCTGCCAAAAGGTGAAGGTGTAGACGTCCCTCGTGTTGTAAGAAAGCTTCTTCAGCGCGGAAGGAGACGTGAGAATCTTTTTGCGGGTCCCCGCTTTGATGGGGGTTCCGTCCTCCCTACACAGTGGAGGCCCCGCAGAGGACATGTCCTCGTCAAATGGTGCTGTGATAGTAGGTGCACTGTCCTCGTCCGGAGAGATGCAGATGACCTGGCTGGAAGAGGCGAGTTTCGACAGTAGCTTTGGCTTTGCCGATGTGATTCCGGATGCCTTCATCGTGGGAGACACAGCGGACAAGATGCTCACCACCAGATTCACAAACCATATGCTGGGCAAGTTCAGCAACGGCCTGAACCATTCTTGGCCGGTAAACACGTCGTTGAAGCTAACCTCCTTCTTGAACCTACCTTGCACCACCGTCTGCAAACGCCTTCGTCGACCGGCAAAGATGCTATCTGGCGAATCATCCAATCCCGCGATGTAGACCACCATTCTACCTTTGAAGTAGGGAGACTCAAACTCAATGGGAGTATTGCCATTGATGGGCAGATTGTTTTGATCCATGTCCGCATTGAGAATTTCCGTATTTACTACTGCTTTGTTCACGCGCATGAGAAGAGGACGGTGCTTCCATTCGTCCAGTGGAGGAAGCTGCTGCAGCGAAGTCTCCTGCAAAGATGGCGCTCTGGTGACCGGGATGTGCTCCGCGGTCTGCATGCCTTGTTGATAGACGTTGAAATAATCTGGCACGTGGATTTTCCGAAGTTTCCTGTTGTATCGGTAGACCTCCAGGAGGTGGAACGAGCAAAGTACACAAACCATGAATGCAGGGACTCGGCAGCTCTCGTAAGCAGACAACACGATAAAGGACAGCATCAACAAAAGCGAAGTTGCAGAAATCAAACTTCTTTGGACCCCATTCAATCCAAGCTTCAATGCGCTCAGGCTGTCCACTACCCTGATGTGGTCTTCTCCGACCTGTTGCAGGGCAGCAGCTAGGCTCTCCATTCCGTTCTCCGTGTTCTTCTCCACCTTGTTGAGAGACCTCTGGACCCTCGCAACTTCTTTCGCCAGGCTCCAGCTTGGATTTTGCTTCACTTTTCCCAGCGTCTTGTGCTTTGTTTTCCTTGTTTTCAGAGAATCTTCCACCAGCCCGTCTTTTTCGTCGAGGTTGAACCGGTAGAAGAGGTAGGCGTTCTGGAAGAGGTGTTCGTGGCAGACGTGGTGCAGCAGTCCCATGAGAAGCATTCGGTTGCCGAGTTCCACGGCCTCTTCTGCGTCGATTGCGTGTCCTTGCTCCACCAACCAGTGCACCGCTTGTTCACCGACGAAACAGGACGTGTACATCTGCAGGTGGTACATCCGATCCTTGATGGACACACCTCTTCGCATCTCTTCCGCCAGCCGCACGATCTCCATCTCGTCTCCCGCCATGCTCGCTTCCCGCGCTTTTCACCGCCAATCTGGTGTCGCCGCCGCGTCCTTCCCGCGAAAAATCTGGCGGGAAGGTCCCGCCACTCCGGGAGAACGTTCCCCTCCTCTCGATTCCGACTCCAGTCCAGTTGCAGTTGGGGAGTGACCCTACAAGTGGTGGGTTGGACTTGTTCCACACCCTCTGGTGGGACGCATGGGACCTGGGAACAGGTCCATGCCCCACCGTGTACGTGGAGGATGGTAGAGGCTGTGTCCCAGGAAGCGACGATTGGACCCATCCATCCCTCGTGCGTCCGTGTGTTGGATAAATGCAGGTCCGTGCCATTGCGCCCTCCGGATCCTGCCCATCGGCCTCTTGCTGTGCGCTTCCTTTGCAACCAAGAAAGGAGGAGGGGACCCTGCGCCTGTGCATCCCACCACGTCCATCACCATGGTTCCTCGGTGGAGAATCTTCTCTCCCGCTTCGCCAACCTGTGCTGTTGCGCCCTCCGAGGATCCGTCTCCCAACCACCCAACTGTTCCCGTGCTTGACCGGGACCCCCGATCGGACTCCCCCTTCTATTTCTCGGACGAAAGGGAAAGGACGGGGATCGAACCCACCGGATCCGACCTCGAAGGTGTCGGCGACGCTTCGTTTCCCGCCAGATCCGACCTCCGATCCGCCTTCCCGCCAGATCTTTCGCGGGAAACCCGGTCCTTTGGCGCCAACTTTTGCGACGGATATGGCGTCTGGAAGCGGCATCAATGGCGGGATCACCGCCTCGGACGGCTTGGAAACGTGGAGCGGAGGAGGTCGAAGGAACGACGTGCCCAACGGGATGGACGTGGACCAGCAGCAGAAGTTCACGGTGCGCAAAAAAAGGGAAAAGCAGAGAGGGAAAAGGGCGAGAAAGGGAAGGATATTGGACGCGTCGGAGATGCTGACCGTAGGACGAAACGCATGCAGGAATCCAGCTTCCGCGAGTTTGCCAGCCGACCCGAGAACAAGCATCTCATGGATGCACACCAGAGGAAGGAGATGAAGAAAGCGATGAGGTTGCAGAGAAAAACACAAGCAGCCAGGTTCCAACAGGTGGTCATGGAAGCGGACTACGAAGCCCAAAAGAACATCGCGCCCTTCCTGGAATATCGAAGCCTCAAAAGGGTCGTACAGACATTCACCAACGATCCCAACAACGACTTTGGGAAGTGGGCCTGCAATCCGAGGGTCTTGGAGATGCTTTACAGAGCCAAAGAAGCCATCGACAACGGAACCATGACCGAAGAAGAAGTGGAACACATGATGCTCTCATACATCAAGTCTGACCAGAACCCAGGGAGAGAAGTGTTCAAAATGAAAACGCAACAGAAAGCGAGGTTGGCCACAGAACAACTTGTGGGTGCACTCAATGAACATTTGGAAGAGAGGAGAGCTGGAAACGATGCTTACAAGGCCAAGAAGTTCGAGGAAGCCATGCACACGTATCAGAAAGCACTGAGCATTGTGAATCTTGTTGCGGGCATGAGCAGCGAGGACCAAAAGGAAATCGATGTGAACAAGGCATCCTGCCTGCTCAACATTGCAGCAGTGCATATTGCAAAGAAAGAGTACGGTTCAGCCATCCGCAAATGCACGGAGGCCCTGGAGATTGATGACGCGAACATCAAGGGACTCCTCCGAAGGGCGAAAGCGTATGCAGGGAGAAGGGAATTCGAAAAGGCCCATGCAGATCTGAGCAAAGTAAAAGACCTCGAACCCTGGAACCTCGAAGCAGAAGAGGTGGGAAGGCATATTCGCACCCTGAAGGCACAAGATGCTGACAAGGAGAGAGCACTCTATGCTGAGATGTTCTCTTCCGATTGAACAAATGTTTTGTCAAACTCAAGGCCCAATGTCAGCATCAGTTTGAAGTCTGCGCAGGCACCACAGCGTCTCCGACACGCTGATAGTGTTGAACAACTTAAACGGGCTGCAGGAACACTTCTGCAAGCGAACACCGAACTCTTGTAGGGAATGAAATCAAGATCTCCCCCCTCCTTTCTAGTACTATTCTTCTACTCGAATCACAGAAAACTGAATTTGTATGTCTAACAGCCTCGTATTGGACCACCCTGATGCATCCGATGTTTCACAATGCCAGCGAACTGTACAAAGGAGCTGTGTTCACGCATGCCCCTAGCGTCGAGTACGACAGATCATTGGTTGCTGTTCCTGATATTCAATCATGCTCCAGCTACCATCACTCTTCCATGCTACCAAATAAGTGTGATCCAGTAGGTAGACCACCCGCGCATTCCGCTTCAAAGCCTGTTTGACTGTACCTGGAAGCGGAAAAACAATCTCGGGCAATGGTAAAGTGTGCCCATGACATGCGCAGCACCATGCATATGGAGTACAAGGTATTCTACATACAAGTTCTGAAAAGTAGGTGGGGGTGTTGATGCTTTGCAAGGAAAGACCAACACCTGACTTTCAGAGCCACAGGGGTTTGCTGGTCCAGTTAGTGGATAAGCAACATCAAGTCTTCGAAAGCAAGGCATCGATGGGGACAAGCCACCCCGATCGATAGAAACAGATTCTGGGCGCGATTTCTAGACATACTAAAAGGAATTGTAAGCTTGTTGACCCGGTGCAATAATCTGTGCTGGAAGAGTTGCTACATCCAAAGCATACCAAGGGAGAAAAAACATCTGCGTTGGAGGCCAACTTTATGAGCGCTCAAAAATATCCCCACAAGAAAAGCTTGCTTTATTTCATCCAACAACGTGAGACGTACAACTAGGTGGTTTCACCTACCTGACCATCGACAGTATCTTATTGATCTGTACATTATTCAAAAAAGTGCTGGGAAGCATGAACGCAGGTACAAAAAGCCAGAATACAAGGCAGAAACTCAAGTGAAAAGACTGCTCCCGACAAAATATTCGCTGCTGACTAAGCTAGGCCTCAGGTCTTCATACTTCATGAAGGCAAGTGGGTAAGTAACAAGATGGCCTTTGACCCTCTGAAGATACTCGCTAGCTCCAGTGAGTGCTTTGGGAAATTCAGAAGGCGACTGTGCTTTCAGAGCGGCTTTGGTAAATATGGTGCTATTCGCAATCCCTGAGAATGCCTGCAGGTAAAGATTCTCATTGTCTCTAGCTGTCTTGCACCAGGTATCATAAAAGAACGTGTCCGACGTTGGGTCGTCAAGTAATCCCTCGGTCTCTCTTCCCAGCCATCCTAAGTGCTCGGACATCAACCTGATACGAAGCGAATGGACAAACTCTGAGATACTGTGAAAGCGGCCATTGACTTTGACCTGCTTGGAGGTTCCATACTCAAGCAGCAAAGCTATCTCACTATCCCGTTCACCCAACAGGCTTCGATCATTGATGTTGGGTGATCCGATGATGGCAGCGGTGTCATCCACAATCATGATCTTTGAATGGACATAAACTTGACTGGTAGTAGGTTTTCCATTTCCCGAGAGGTGACCAAATGTCCGTAAGCCACAGACGGAAATATAATCCTCTGGATTGCCACCACAGGCTTTGACCCCCTCTAACAATGAGCTTCCGCCTCTTGAAAGGGTCTGGAATTGCCAGTGCATGATTGCCCTGTACGTGGTCCCAGCGCTGTCTAGTATTCCTCCGGGGAATCCTGGCTCCAATGGGATCAGGATGAAAATCTTAAATCTCTCCTTTGCCTCCACAGCTCGCATCAGCCTTTTTCTCAAGGCCTGAAGAATACGGTTCTTCACATCTGAGTTGCCTTGTTCACCTGACACAAAAAACTGGTTTTCGATGTAGATAAAATTCTGAGACTCTTCAATCAAAGCCAAGTAAGCTTTGTAGATGCTGGTCTCTTCCCTTCGCGGACAGCCAATGGACCACTGCCCTACCGAACGCAAAACCTGACAGTAAACACGGTGGCGGTCCTCCGTGCGTGTGGGACCCAAAGCAATGTCAAAAAGGTTTGCCACTTTTTCATTTCCTTCACGTATGCTTTCCTGCGCAACTGGTGACTGTTCTGGTGTCAGCCCTTCCACGTACGAACCCTCGAGGTCGTGCCTGTTTTCCAAAACGGTAAGGTCAGGCAGTGTCTGCCACGGAACAAGGAGTGGCTGGTGAGCTTCTGCAGCCATAGTATGTACAGCAAAATTCCAGCACTGGACAAAGTGCCTGGCCACATCCAATGCAGGAAGCCCCCAAACTGCACAATGAACATCATGCCAAGGCATACGTGGGATCTGGGTCCGATCAAACACATCCTCCATTGGGCGGTCCCAGGAAGTGGGTTCGATCACTCTGGGGTTGTAATAGTCCAATCCTGGCCACACCTGTCCGTCAACATCATCCAACTTATGATTACTTGTATCAAAGCGACCAAAGCATAGATCAAGGCCACCAACGAATGCAATACTGTTGTCAATTGCCACGATCTTCTCGTGATGGCTCCAAAGCTGGGCAGACGTGACATTCCCATCCGGGTGGCGCACAACGTGGATGTTTTCATGGTCAAGCAATTGTTTCATGTACTCAGACTTCAACGACATAGCTAGGGTCACCTCCTTATACATCAAGATGTAGACCTGAACTCCTCCATTGGCTCTTTCATTCAGAAGCTCCCTTAGCGTATCACGCTTCATGTAGGGCCGTCGTAAGCACAGCTCTGGACAAACCCACCAGCCAGCAATAAAGATCTGGTGTGATGCCTCTTCAATGGCATTAGCAATGGCTGCAAAAGCATCCTCGGCATCCACAAACCATTTGCTAAGGGCCCCTGTGGAAGGCGACCGTGGAGGGGCAAACGAACCGTGACGCGATGGTGAGCACCATCCCGTCTCCTGCCGCGAAATTTCGTTGATGGAAGCTGCCCAATTGTAGGTGTCTCTTGCTCGTTTCGTTCTGAGCAAAACTTTTTTGTACCCGCAGGTGACAAGGATAGTATATTGGTCCTGTATCCAAGCACAGCGTTTTTGGAAGATGCTTTCTGATGGCAGAGCATCAAACACAACTACCTCTATAGGATGGTTTCCCGGTCTCGCAGCACTTCTAGACGTGTAGAAGGCCAGGAATCCTGGCTTGAGGACAGCCCACACCCTCACCCAGTTTTTCCTGAAAGTAGCCATCATACCCGTGCAAGGTCCACACGCATCTCTTTTGTTGGTGGTGGAGACGAACACGTTCCCTTCTTCAATTCTCTCTCCATATTCCCTGGCAAACGACATGCGACTGACTCTCAGGAAATCTTTGACCTGCGGCAGCACTACATAGCTAGGGTCAAGGATCTCTTTCATACAATCCATGACGAAGTGCTCTTCGTCTTCTCTCCGGAACACTCCTTTGAGGGTTTCAGCTTTGAGTGCAGGCAGCTCTTGCACGCCGTCTTCTCCTTCCGATTCCGGAAGCAATGCACGCAGTTCCATACCTGTGAGTTCGTCCACGCGTTGCAGTGCACCTTGGGCTTTCCGGAGCGCCTTTTCTCCGAATTTCTGCACCCTTTCTTCGAGGCAGATCGTCTTGAGCGCCCAGTGCAGCTTCAAGAACTGCACCAAGTCCTTGTGTATGGTCCAGGTGTGGTCCCTGCATCGCAAGCGCACCACATACACGCGATATTCCAATCCGATCAAGGTGCGTGCTTCGGTCACGCCTTCCACGTGGAAGCGCACGTTCGCGCCTACGAACACGTCATGCAGTTCTTCTCCCTCCAAGTCATCTTCCACGCGCGTGGGAAGCAATGGAACGCCGTCGCGTCGGCCGTGCATCGATCGAAGCGCGGCGCGATGCGCATCGCCGAACGCGAAATGACGAGCGAAATGGACGTCGTCGCCATCGTTCCTTTCGAACCCGAGACGAATTCCCTTTCGAAACCACACGGAGTTGCCTTTCGATCGAAGGAAGAGGGACCTTACGAACCCGGATCGAGTTTCCCAACGGTCGAAGGCATCGGGTTCGAAACCACAGGGGGTTCCCTTTCGATCGAAGGAAGAGGGACCTTACGAACCCGGATCGAGTTTCCCAACGGTCGAAGGCATCGGGTTCGAAACCACAGGGGGTTCCCTTTCGATCGAAGGAAGAGGGACCTTACGAACCCGGAACGAGGTTCCCAACGGTCGAAGGCATCGGGTTCGAAACCACAGGGGGTTCCCTTTCGATCGAAGGAAGAGGGACCTTACGAACCCGGATCGAGTTTCCCAACGGTCGAAGGCATCGGGTTCGAAACCACAGGGGGTTCCCTTTCGATCGAAGGAAGAGGGACCTTACGAACCCGGATCGAGTTTCCCAACGGTCGAAGGCATCGGGTTCGAAACCACAGGGGGTTCCCTTTCGATCGAAGGAAGAGGGACCTTACGAACCCGGATCGAGTTTCCCAACGGTCGAAGGCATCGGGTTCGAAACCACAGGGGGTTCCCTTTCGATCGAAGGAAGAGGGACCTTTCGAACCCGGAGTGCCATTGGTCCGTGTGGGAAGAGAGGTGGACGGGATGGACAAGAATCTCCATCTTTAGCATGCGAGGGAAGAAGGTCGGTTGGAGATGCATGTTGATCCGTTCGAGAAGCAATGACGGCTTCGGATCCGGGACGAATGTGCCTTTCCATTGAAACACACCCATTCCAATGTGGGTGTGTGTTCATGCGAGATGAGCGAGATTCGAAGGAGTCGAGCACTTGGATGGGTCCGGCGTAGAAAGACAATCCATGGACCATCCAACACCCGTGCCTGTGGAAGCGAACCACACGACGTGATGCAAGACGAGCCTCGACGATCCTTCTTGGCACCGGCCATTTCGAATACGATGCACAAGTAGGGGAACGGGTGCAAAGCATCGAGTTGCCAGCGTTCCCCCTTCCACCCAAGCTAGCTCCTCCAAGCCACCACCCCATCCGGACGAACCACGAGGTTCGTTCGACGCTTTCCCAAGGTCCGTGCGGGCTTTTGGATGGCATCGACCAAGAGTTTGGCTCGCGAGCTGCTCGTCACGCTCGAACGACGGTTGGTGCCGCGGACGACGGACGTACGGAAACGCTACAGGGGCGGTAGCTTTCGGGCGCGACGGTTCTCGCCCAACCCTGGCTTCCCTTCCTCTGCGGTGTCTGGGCGCGTGTCCCCGGGCGCGGGAGGACGACACCAGGAAGGACATCGACGGGGTCGGTGGAACGAGGGGAAGAGGAACGTGTGCCGCGGAGGACGATGGGGGGACGAGACCGGGTCCACATTCTCGGAGGAGCGGTTTCCCTCAAGCGTCCCTTCGGACCGATCCACCCCCGAAGCCATCGCACCGACCGTCCGATGTGCGGTACGTCGACAGATTCGATCCATCGACGGTGGAGAGACGTCCGGGGTCTCGTCCCCGTCCAGTCTGTCCCGAGGGGGGCTCCTGCTTCCCTCGGGGAAGGAGGATCTGGACCGTCGATGTATCCGAGAACGTCCCCCAGCCCCATCTGCACCGTCCAAGGATCCTTCCTTTTTTCTCTTTTTCGGGCCTCGATCCCGGGCGCCGCCTCTACCCGTCCCCCCCGAACCCCCTTCCTCCACGCCCACCGTCCAACCCTCCTCCTTCCCCCCGCATCCCTCGCCCCGTTTCCCCGCCCTCCACCATCGCCCGCGGAGCACCCCGTCCTCCGCGCATCCGTCCGTCGTCCCCTCCCTTGCCCCTCGCCCGTCCCTTACTCTCCCTCGCCTTCGCCCATCCCCCGCGGAGCCTTCCCTTCCCCTGAACCCCTCCACTTAACTTTTCTCGGTCGAAGAGCACGTGCTCGGCCATTTCGAAGCGTGCGTGCTCGTGCGCGCACGCACTTGGCGGCACCTGGAGCGCAACGAACGCGAAGCTGGGGAGCTGCGACGGCTTCCGAACACCGATCGAGACCCGTGGCAGGCCTGTGGCGCCTCGGAAGAGCCGCGGAAGCGGCGAAGGCCGAGCACGCGAGCAAAGCACGAGGCATGACCGCCACGGACCGAGGCGCGATCGCGTGACTGCGGAAGCAGGAGAGCGACCTCGAGGCGTGTTCGCCGACGAATCGGACGACACCGAACGTGAACATGACCGACTCGGCCAAGAGCTCGCGGACGGACCTGGACAGCGAACCCTCCAGCGAAGAAGGTCCGCAGCACGTGTACACACAAGGCGTGGTGCGCCGAGTGGATCCCAAAAGCCAAGAGAACGAGACGGAACACGTCGTCGGTGCCAACGAAGACGACTCGGGAATCGTCGAATGGGATCCCACCAATCGATACTGTCGGGTACGTGATCCAACGAACGCGTGGGACGGTGATCCACGCGGGGACGCCTGCCACGAGAGGGCAAAAGGAAACAACGCGTGCATGCGATCCCTCGAACGTGCGGAAATGCAAGACGCCGAGGCGATCGGGAGGAGGGGAAGCGAGGGCGCGAACGCCGAGCCACGGATGGATACGGCGGCGGTGGAACGAAGGATCGCCCAGGTGTGGGAGCGAGCCGTGCTTTCTTGCTAACCTTCCTGCCTCGCTTTTCGGGGCTGCCTCCCTCTCCAGTACGACGAGATCCTCGGAAGAGGGGCATACAAGACCGTCTTCAAGGCGTTCGATGAACACCTGGGGATCGAAGTCGCGTGGAATCAGGTCCATGTGGATGAGCTGGTGACCAGCAAAGAGGACAGGGAAAGGCTCTTCCGGGAAGTGGAGATGCTGGAATCTATACACCACAAGAACATCATGAAAATCTATGCCTCGTGGGTGGACAAGAAGAAACACAACATCAACTTCATCACTGAAATGTTCACGTCAGGCACGCTGAGGCAGTTTCGCAAGAGGCACAAATACCTCGAGTTGAAAGCTCTGAAGTGTTGGTCCAGGCAGATCTTGAGGGGGCTGCTGTACCTCCACGGGCGCACCCCTCCCATCATCCACCGCGATCTCAAGTGCGACAACATTTTCGTGAACGGAAACACGGGAGAGGTGAAGATTGGAGATCTTGGCCTGGCCTGCTTGATGAAAGTCGGCCAGAGCACGGCGCACAGTGTGTTGGGTACGCCAGAGTTCATGGCCCCAGAACTGTACGAGGAGAATTACGACGAGCGCGTCGATGTGTATGCATTTGGCATGTGCTTGCTAGAGCTGTTGACCTGCGAGTACCCCTATGCAGAATGTGCCAATGCTGCCCAGGTGTTTAGGAAAGTCTCGGCTGGAAAGCTTCCTTCCTCTATATCAAAGGTTACGGATCCACAAGCAAGGAAATTTGTGGAGTCGTGCTTGGCTCCCGTGGACATAAGGATGTCGGTTCACGAGCTGTTAGAGAGCAAGTTCTTGGAGGAGTCAGAGAGTGGTGTGGAGGGCAAGCCGATCCACATGTTGAGGGATAACGAGAGAGATGCAGAGGTGCCGGAGTCAGAAGGGCTGCAGGAAGGCCCTGAATCTCCATCGCGTTTGTCCACGAGCGACGACGGCCACACGAGGGTTCGCCAGTGTCGTGTCCGCGTGCGTCCCAATGAAGATGGAACGCTCACCCTACGCCTCAAAATATGTGATGCAGAGGGCTGCACCAAGACCATCGAGTTCCAGTACGACCATGAGACCGATACCTCCGAAGGGGTGGCGGGAGAGATGGTGAGTGAGTTCGGCTTGTCTGAAGAAGATGTCCCCGCTATAGCGCTCGAAATTGAGAAGGAACTGGACTTTCTTAGCCATGAGATGGAGCACAATCATGAGGGGTACATGGACATACTGAAAAGGCAGTTTTCTTCTGCCTCGATGGACTTCGCGGCTCGGTCCAGGGAAGCATCCCCAACCCCACGGGAGAAGTCGCCAAAAGTGACCGACTTGGAGGGTCCCAAGAGCCCACACCATGCCCATCAGCAGGAACCGGAAACTACCAAAGACGATACAAGTGAACATGAAGAGGGCACGATGAGCATGCAGGGATCGGGACTTGAACCTATCCCGGAGACGGGGACGATGACCTCCATGGCCGATCCTTTGCCTGGAAAGGATTCAAATATTGTGCGCCATGAACTGGAGAGGCAGCCGTCCTTGGCAGATCAGATTGAGAAGAAGCGAAAGGTTCTGGAGTTGTTTGAACGTGATAAGATTTTGGAGTTTGAGGATCTGATGCGCCGCGAAGAAGAAGAGTTTAAGCAACAACAAGAAGCTCGTCGTTTGGAATTTGAGAGAGAATTAGAACGGCAGCGGCATGAGATCATCATGAAGGCTTTGCAGGTGGGCACTGCAATGGAATCGACCATCCGCGAGTCTGAATCAGGTGAGGTTGGAGTCCAGCAAGAAAAAGAGTGCACATCCCCTGTGCCAGTTGTCAGCGAAGAGCCCCAAGTGTGTCCAGTCAGCTTGGCAAGGGACGCTTCTGACTTGCAATCGGTGGGGATTGTGGAGGACAAACTTGTTGATTCTTTTTCAAACGTGTCAGTGACGGAAACAGGCAAGAAAGATACTGAAAAAGCCGAGCGTTTGAAGCTCAAAATGCTGGAGATGGAGGCTAAGGCTCTCCAGGGCTTAGGGAAGGGCTCTGGTTCTGTTTCTTCCATGAGGGATTCGTCCTCCAAGCGTAGTGCACACCCCACCCGTGCCTAAATAAATGTGTCTGTCCTTCCCTCCCTTGCATCTGTATTAATGTCCCTGTAGAGTGGCTACTGTATGTGCACCTGCGATACCACCTTTAGATTGTTTAGTTTGCCAGCAGGTCTTGATGGCGAGTGGGTCTTGTTCCGTACGCTTGCCTATGGAGGGTCCGTTGGCCAGTCCTGGGAGTCTGTGAAACTGGCCGGTGAAATCATGTACGTCCCTTTTTCGTTACACGAGATGTTTCCGTTCTTGCCGATCATTTCTATCTTGACGGTGCGCTGCCTTTATGGTTGTAGTTGGCACGACAGCTCTGCTACTGTGGCGGGGAGACGGGCGAATCATTGCCTCGGGTGTTGCACGTTCTCTTTTGAAGGGGCAAGCAGTTTATTCCGTCTCAAAGCCACGTGGGATCGCATCGTGCTCCTTGTTCCATTCCATTCCGAATGTTCTCAACCTTTCGGATCCATGGAGCCTCGTCACCTACCCATCCCATCGGGTTTGGATCTGAACGTCTTCGTTTCTCTTTGGTCCTTGTCCACCGCTCTCCAAACCAGTGCGGGATGGAGGGGTTGGTGTCCAATCCAGTTCATCATGCATCTCCTGTTCGTGGATGTCACTGACCCTGGGCATCCTTCCTGTATCCTCCCTCTCCTGCGAGACCCATGGACTTGGTACTTCCTTCCCCAGGTGCAGATGCAGCATCTCTGCCCAGGTCCACGTGGTCCTGGTCCCCCCACCCACACCCACACGGTGGAGAAGAAACTCCCGTTTCGGGGTGGGGCGACCCCAGTGCCCTGTCACGCGTGGGGTCGCCCTTCCCCCTCTGTCCCCCCCTTTGGAGGGGGGTCTGAGGGGGGGGGGAGAGAGACGTCTTGGGGTCGGTGGATCAATGACAGGGAGGGGACAGGGAGAGGGAGAGGGAGACCCTGGGATTGACAGGGAGTGGGAGCACCGCGGCCATGTCCAGGCTGGCGATGGCGATGTGGGCGATGGCGTGGTGTTGGTGCCACGTGGCAGGTCGCAAGATGCGCCTGGAGAACCGACACAACGGCCCACCCGCGCCCGAACGCGCCCACGCCCAGATGGACTTCGATCCCGTGGCGTATGCACACGTTCATGCACGTGATGTCCAGCACCATGGAGACGAACGGATGGAAGAAGACGAAATGGAATGGAACGCGGACTGGTACGAACACCATCGAGACGTGCTCGAACAAGAGGTGGAGGATCCTGATGATCATGGATGGCACGGATACCATGGACACAATCCAGAAGAGGATTGGTCCGCTACCGGAAGGCTCCGTGAAGTGTTCCCAAGCGTAGACAAAAGCAAAGATGGGAAAGTGTCCATGCAAGAGCTCGTGGATTGGATCTACGATCACAAGCTAGACATTCAAAAACACAGGGCACAGGAAGAAATCAGATGGGCCAAGATAGACATCTGGGACGATCGAGATCACGAAGACGTGGATGTGGAGCATGCGACCGTTTCCTGGGAAGAATATATGGAGTCTCATGGAAGGACACCCACTGGAGAAAT
Organism: Picocystis sp. L7; assembly: GCA_020975725.1. NCBI lineage: Eukaryota > Viridiplantae > Chlorophyta > Picocystophyceae > Picocystales > Picocystaceae > Picocystis > Picocystis sp. L7. The sequence goes on from QXJR01000003.1 coordinate 1,362,054, forward strand.
CAAAACATACCACGGAGATACGCATGAGCAAGCTATTGGAGACGTTCCCGCGCACCATGGAGGAGAAAACAATCCTGGTTTCGAACACGACGATCGGGCGGATCCGGATGAATCCAAAACGTCTCCACCAGCTCCCGCAACTTACGACCTGACCAACTCGGATCGGTGGACCAAAAGAGCTTCTCTCCTGTGGAAATGGGCGGACAAGGATGGAGATGATCTGCTGGATTTGGAGGAAATGAGAGAGTTTCTCAAACCACAGTTGGACGGAACTCAAGAGAACGCTCGTACCCTGCTTGAGGCGGAGATGGCGTATGCTGATGAGGATGGCGACGAACGCATCTCACAGGAAGAATTTGAAGACCACCTGTACTACCAACTGCATGACGAGCATAGCTGGGAAGATGGACATCGAACCAGGGAGGAAATCTTTGATGACTTGGACCATAATGGGGACGGATTTCTGGACCGTGGAGACTTGGAACCGGTGGTCTCGATGATTTTCCCGCCAGTAGTGGAGCGGGCCAGAACAGAAGCAAAGGAGATGATGGAGGACGCAGACACCAATCATGATGGCATGTTGAGCCTGGACGAGATGCTTGAGAACGTGCACGTGTTCTACGATCCAGTGATGGGTGCAGAAGATTACTACTACGACTATCATGATGAACTGTAAGGTCCCAAAGGAACCTGGCTCACTGCACAGCAAGGGGAGTAGTCAAACAAGAAAGTGTGAAAACAGCTGTTGTAGACAGAAAATACCTCATTTACAACCTTAACAAAATAAGGAACTGTCCTCTGGCGTAATGTACATTCAACCAACTGATCCTTCCAGCTTCAACGACATCAACTGATTCACCTCCGCAGAGAACTCCATCGGTAACTCATTGAATACCTCTCGGCAGAAGCCACTGATGATCATTCCCACTGCTTGCTCCTGGTCAATACCACGTTGCTGGAAGTAAAACAGCTGATCCTCCCCGATCTTCGAAGTGGACGCTTCGTGTTCCACCTTCGCAGAAGGATCTTTCACTTGGATGTACGGGTACGTGTTTGCTCCTGCACGGTCTCCGATGAGCATGGAATCGCACTGGCTGTAGTTCCGTGCATTCGTGGCATTGGGACCCACTTGCACCAGGCCACGGTAACAGTTCATCGAGTTCCCTGCCGAAATGCCTTTTGAGACGATCCGGCTTCTCGTGTTCTTCCCATTGTGTACCATCTTTGTGCCCGTGTCTGCTTGCTGCATGTTGTTCGTGAGGGCCACAGAATAAAACTCACCAATGGAGTTGTCGCCTTTGAGTACCACACTGGGATACTTCCAGGTGATTGCAGACCCCGTCTCCACCTGTGTCCAGGATATCTTGGAGTGATCCCCATCACAGAGCCCTCTCTTTGTGACAAAATTGTAGATACCACCACGCCCTTGTTCATCCCCTGCATACCAATTCTGGACGGTGCTATACTTGATTTCTGCATCCTTCGCTGCGTACAGCTCCACAACGGCTGCGTGCAGCTGGTTGGTATCGTAGGCTGGGGCCGTGCATCCTTCCAGATAGCTCACGTAGCTTCCTTCTTCTGCCACAATGAGGGTCCGTTCAAACTGGCCGGTCTCTTGCGCATTGATGCGGAAATACGTGGACAGTTCCATGGGACTTTTCACTCCCTTGGGAATGTAGCAGAAGGATCCATCACTGAAGACAGCAGAGTTGAGTGCCGTGAAATAGTTATCTCCCACTGGCACGACAGACCCCAGGTAATTCTTGACGAGGTCCGGGTACTCCTTGATGGCTTCGGAGATGGAGCAGAAGATGACACCTGCCTTGGCCAGTTCCTCTCGGAATGTGGTGGCAATGGAGACGGAGTCGAACACCGCATCCACGGCCACGTTGGCCAATCGCTTCTGTTCTCCAAGCGGGATGCCCAGCTTATCAAAGGTGGCCAACAGGTCCGGATCCACCTCGTCCAAGCTCTGCTTCTGTTCCTTCATCTTCGGTTCGGAGTAGTAGATGATGTTCTGGTAGTCGATGGGTGGATAATGGTTGTCCGACCAGTCCGGTTCCTTCATGGTGAGCCACTTGCGAAACGCCTTGAGACGGAAGTCCAGCATCCACTCCGGCTCGTTCTTCTTGGCACTGATGAGGCGCACGGTGTCTTCGCTCAGTCCACGCGGGATGGTGACCGCGTCGATGTCCGTCTTGAACCCCCATTTGTACGGCTGGCTCAGCAGGCGACGGATCTCCGTCGTCTCTTCCGTCTCCGTAGCAGGAGCGGGCGCGTCCGTGGCCGCACGTGCCTCCACCACGCGCCTGTGCACCTTGCTGTGGCACAGAGGCGCGCGAGACGTGCGCGAACGCGTCGGAAACGCGGCGCATGGTCGACGAAGCGTGGCCATGGCGACTTCGATGCGAAATGAAGCACGTACCGAGCACCACCTGGGTTCGTCTCGGGTTCGGGCGGGTTCGAACCCGGATCGAAAAGGAAAGCTTGAAAGGGGAGACCGGGAAAGAGGCCCCTTTCGAAAGGGGAGGGAGGGTGAGGAACATCGCGCGCAGAGGACGAGGATCGGCGTTGGATCCGGAGGGGAAGATCTCGATCCCTCCGCGGGGCATGGATCCGTACGGTACGAATCGCACCACGATGCACGGAATCCGGACCGTGACTGGGCCGAAGACCAGACCGTCCTCGAACAAGGTTAACTCGTGTGATAAAACAAGCAAGGTGCATGCGAACGAGCCCAAAAAGTCGGGTCAGGAGAGGGATGTCGTCAGCGTTTGACAGGAGAAGGAATTCGAAGGGACACCCAGGTGCAAGGGGGGGGCATTGGAGACGAGGGAAGACAGGAACATCTTTCTGAATTGAATACGTGCGAATCATTCCACTAGGTGCAGCCCAACACGCATGCCACACGTGTGGATGTCCAAACCCTCCATCTGGCCAGATTCGAGTGCCGAAGCCAAGGGTTCAAGGGCATCCCATGGGGTAGGTTGAGGCAGCAGGCACGGACGATGTGCGCAAACATCAGGAGCTAAAGGATGGACACTCCCCTGCAAAGCCTGCATGCTTTCACCGTCGATCCAACGAGAGAGGAACCAATCCCTCGTTTGCAAAAGTTGCCCATGGCCGTGTTCGAACACAAACACAGTCCGAAGTCCATCCATCAACGATTCTGGGCATGAGAAGAAAAATGCCAAAATGACTTATACTTGCGAGAGCTTCATATGGTTGGCAGCAATGTTTCCCGGATTCTTTCACGCGCAACATCAAAGACGCTTGCGCTAGCACGGCCAGAAAAGTAGCTCTGGCACTAGAGATGACCTTTAACTTTGGGGTCGTTCTCCATGGCTCGTAGAGCTTCCCAGTCTGCTTCCTCCTGGATCTGGTCCACCAACAATGCGGGGGGCAAGCAGCCCGGAGCGCAGAGTGTGGCAACACTGAGTAGATGGCCCCAGCTGGTTACTGATTGAAACGCGGAAGGTAGGCCAACCACAATCAAATGCCTCCGCGCACGAGAAAGTGCGACATTCACCCGTTCTGCCGAGTCCAAAAACGAGCCCCCGCGTGTCTTGCACAAGGACAAGACAATGATGTCCTTCTCAGAGCCCTGGAACGCGTCAACAGTGGAAACTTGAACTGCGGAGACGCCCACCTCTTTGTCCACGTTGCCCATATGGTTGCTGATGCAATGCGCTTGAGCCCTGAAGAAAGTAATGCAACCAACTTCATGTGGAGGGACACCGGCCTTGATGAGGTGTGTAACAACCGAAGTGACCATGGAGGCTTCTGGTTCGTTGTAGGCACTCCTTGTACCGTCGTATTTCTCCCTTCCCTGAGGATGAAACATCCACACCAGGGGGGGTAAACCAGGCAGACTGGAGGACCTCTCCTCTGCACTCACTCCATGCAGTAGGCGCCCCGCATAGAAAAGCACATTCGGAACATCGGCAATGATTGGATGGCAACGGTACTGCCTCAACAACATGGTTGGTACAATGCCCATGTGTGTCAGACGGACAAACAAAGCCCGGCCAAGACCATGCTGCCCAGGGCTGCATTGAGAGGGACTAGCAAGCACAGGAGGTAATTGTAGGGGGTCGCCCACTGCAAGCAGGAATCGAGCTTGAGCGAGGCAGAGTGGTACAAGGGACAGTGGTTCCACGATCTGCGAGCATTCGTCCAACACTACAATGTCAAACGTTTGCTGGCCCATGCAGGCGCTGCCACTCGAGCAGCACGTTGTTCCCACCACGCGGACAGTTGAGAGAGCTTTTTGTCTTTCCTTGAGACGCCCCTGTTCCACCAGCCTTATTTCCTCGCGTAAAATCCTGGCCTCCTGCACGCTGGCATCTGAGAGCATGCTCTTCAACTCTGCAACGGTCTCGCTCTTGCTGGCCCCCTTGTCGGTGACATGCAAAGAGTACTTCAGGATGGTCTTGGACATCTTCCGCAGGTTGCCGACCCGAAGGAAGTCTGTGAATCCGCACCGCAGCAATCCTTCCAGCACCCTATCCACTGCCGTGTTTGTGTGAGCAGCCACCAGGATCCTCGTATTTCTATTGCCTTGGTTTTCAAGCACCTTGGAAACAGCGATGATAGCTTGCACGATGAGAGTCGACTTTCCAGTTCCAAAGGGTCCATGCACAAGGCAAACATTGCTGGCATTGATGGTCTGCTTCCTCTTGTCTATCCAGCCTAGCATCCGGTTGACGACCTCGCGTTGTTCTGGATTACATTCCAGTCCCTCAAGGCCAAGGTCCATCTGATCGGAGAACTCGCCAGCAACTCGTCCTGCTTTGCCGAGAAGCACCGGTAGGATCGGCACTTTGTCCAACATTCCGGAGTACAAGGTCTCCAGCATGAGCAGTTCTGTTCCCACTTCAGGTCCATGAATGGCATACACCTTCTGCTGCTTCGTGAGATTGGGAGGAGGTTGGGTGAGAAATTCGATGGCAAACTTCCCATCTTGATCCGGACCATGCCACGTGCTGATGGCCATGGCGACCCACGGTGACTTTGTCCGATCAAAGATGCCGTTTCCGTGCGTGGTTTGGAACAGACGTTCTGTGCCGATGATCCAAAGATCGTTTTTGCGATAAGAAGTCGACTTGAGCCTGCCGCTGTGCAGGTGCAGAAAGGTGGCTTCCTTCAGACGTACTTCCTCGTCCTCTTTCTGCTTTTCCTTCGGGAACCAATTTTTGATCGTTCTTTCTTTCATCCATCTTAGCTCGCATTTTCCGTAGTATTCTACCCGATTCTTACGCATGGCTTCCTCCGTCTTTTTGTCCGACAATTCGTCGGCGGGAACCTGTTGGAGTTGTTGGACCACTTCGGCGATTTTGAGCTGGAGCTCCTCCTCCACGGCCTGGTACCATCGTGTCTTGTACTCTTCGACGTCTTGGAAGTTTTCCGGTACGCTCACGTTCCTCGTGGGCGTTTCGGATGCGCGGAAATGGAGAGACATCCGTTTCTTCCAGCCGTTTCCGGTTCCTGCGTTTTCCTGCGTCGTCGTCGAAGGACGTTCCGAGCGGCATTTGCTCCTGGCGCTTTCCCTTTCCAGGGCTGCGAGGTCCATTTTGGGAGGCAAGAAAGTTTTTGCGTTCGTGCATCCCACGACAGGTTCTTCCATGGACGTTTCTCGCCTCGCCGTTGTTTCGTCCACCACAGCTTCGGCGTTTCTCGTGGCAGGACCATTCGTCGCTCTTCCGTGCACGTCCACGATGTCGTCCAGTGGCGTCCGTATCAATGCCAGGATCTGTTCGTCCGTCAACGTGCATGGCGGCTTGGCTCTTACGCGCGAAGGCGCTCCGTTCCTTCCCAAGGAACCTCTCCTGCGTGTGCGTTCTTCGTGCGAGGTGCTCGTGCTTCGATGCGAGGCGGTGCGTTCCTTCCATTCCTTCGCCTCTTCTGGATGCACCCCGTCGTCCGTCACGTCCACCTCGACCAGAAACCCTTCGAAGCACGCGATTTCGTCCCCGCATGCGAGCGCCACGTCCTGCGAGAGCTTCCCGTGCGCCAGCAGTTCGCCGCGTTCGTCTCGCAGTTCGGCGCGCCACGCGCCTTCTCCGCGGTCCCGAAGGGCCACGTGGCCGTCGTGGTAGGTCTTTCGCTTCTTGAGGCTTCGTTTGGCGTAGAGAACGCGCAGTTCTCGAGGCGCATGCGCCATCGCTGGACCAAAGCACGACGACGATCCCTTCGAAATGGCGCACCATGGCGTGGTGGATCCGAACCCCTTCTCCCCCGGAGGACGGTTTTCTCGATGAAAACGCGGTTTCGATCGGGAAACGGGATCCGGTTGGGATCGGGAAGGGACCTCCCTTTCGAACCCGGGGGGAATCCGGGGGTGAAGGGAGGGTGGACGAAGGGTGATCCGAACGCATCGATGGCTTCGATGGAGATCGCGAACAGGACGGAGAAGCGATCGATATCTCTGGGAACGGGTTCCCGTTCGCCTCTGTTTCTCCCTCGTTCGCTGAGGCGTCGCTGGACGCGCGTGTTCGTCGCACGTAGTCGAGGAGGACGCGACAGGGAGAGCATGGCTTGGGTTGCAAGGAAGGGCGATCGATCTCGGAGTGGGCGAGCAGGGAGCGTGCTCAGGCATTTCGGGACGGGAGTCGGTCGCAAGGGAAGGGGAGAGCAACACCAAGGGCACCGGAGGCCATCGAAGAGACAGTGGCAGAGCCAGGGCGTTCGATTGTGGCACGGGAGCAAGGAAAAAGGAGAGGGCGCGTGAAGGAGTGGGACATGGAGAGGGAATGAGAGGGATTGAAGGAGCGAGAGGGAGGGAGAAGGAGAGGGATTGAGGGATTGAGGGAGGAGAGGGATTGAGGGAGAGGGAGGATGAGAGAGGTAGGGAGAGGGAGTGAGGGAAGAAGGAGAGGGAGAGAGGGAAGGAGAGGGAGTGAGGGAAGAAGGAGAGGGAGAATGAGGGAGAGGGAGAGGGAATGAGAGGGATTGAGGGAGAGTAGAGCAGAGATTGAGGGAGAGGGAGAGGGAGTGAGGGAAGAAGGAGAGGGAGTGAGGGAAGAAGGAGAGGGAGAGAGGGAAGGAGAGGGAGAGAGGGAAGGAGAGGGAGTGAGGGAAGAAGGAGAGGGAGAGAGGGAAGGAGAGGGAGTGAGGGAAGAAGGAGAGGGAGAATGAGGGAGAGGGAGAGGGAGAGAGGGAAGGAGAGGGAGAGAGGGAAGGAGAGGGAGTGAGGGAAGAAGGAGAGGGAGAGAGGGAAGGAGAGGGAGTGAGGGAAGAAGGAGAGGGAGAATGAGGGAGAGGGAGAGGGAATGAGGGAAGAAGGAGAGGGATTGAGGGAGAGTAGAGCAGAGATTGAGGGAGAGGGAGAGGGAGTGAGGGAAGAAGGAGAGGGAGTGAGGGAAGAAGGAGAGGGAGAGAGGGAAGGAGAGGGAGAGAGGGAAGGAGAGGGAGTGAGGGAAGAAGGAGAGGGAGAGAGGGAGAGGGAGAGGGAGAGAGGGAAGAAGGAGAGGGAGAATGAGGGAGAGGGAGAGAGAATGAGAGGGATTGAGGGAGAGTAGAGCAGAGATTGAGGGAGAGGGAGAGGGAGTGAGGGAAGAAGGAGAGGGAGTGAGGGAAGAAGGAGAGGGAGAGAGGGAGAGGGAGAGGGAGAGAGGGAAGAAGGAGGGGGAGAGAGGGAATGAGGGAGAATGAGAGGGAGAGGGAGAGGGAGAGAGGGAAGAAGGAGAGGGAGAATGAGGGAGAGGGAGAGAGAATGAGAGGGATTGAGGGAGAGTAGAGCAGAGATTGAGGGAGAGGGAGAGGGAGTGAGGGAAGAAGGAGAGGGAGTGAGGGAAGAAGGAGAGGGAGAGAGGGAGAGGGAGAGGGAGAGAGGGAAGAAGGAGGGGGAGAGAGGGAATGAGGGAGAATGAGAGGGAGAGGGAGAGGGAGAGAGGGAAGAAGGAGAGGGAGAATGAGGGAGAGGGAGAGAGAATGAGAGGGATTGAGGGAGAGTAGAGCAGAGATTGAGGGAGAGGGAGAGGGAGTGAGGGAAGAAGGAGAGGGAGTGAGGGAAGAAGGAGAGGGAGAGAGGGAGAGGGAGAGGGAGAGAGGGAAGAAGGAGGGGGAGAGAGGGAATGAGGGAGAATGAGAGGGAGGAGGGGGGGGAGGGGACGGTTGCGACTGAAAAATGGTCCCCCCCAGGGGCTGAATTTTGGGCCCCCCCCCCTCCAGATGCACTTTCGAACAGATGCACCCCATGCGATCGACTTAACCCATTGTTTACGAAGAGACCGGTTCGACCCGGGTGGAAAGGGGACCCTTCCTTACTGTGCTTCCCAATCGATCGGAAAACTTCGACCGATCGAATCGACGACCACCCCCAACGATAGGTGTAGGTCACCCAGATCGATCGTGCAGAAAACGACGACCGATCCTTCGGATGCGACGACGTGGCGTGCGAGAAGCGGCTGGACGCGACGACGATGGAAGGAAGACGGAGTTTTGAAGACAAGGAAAGGTGGAGATGCAGTAAAAGAAGGAGAAGGGTGGCAGCAGAGGAGGTGGGAGGAAGACACGTGCGAAGACGAGCGTGCCTCCGCAGCACGATTCCAAGGCTCGGCCACGGAATCGTCCTGCACAGGCATGCCTTGGGGTGGGGTGGGGGTTCAAATGGACCCTCCAGGTGGCGGGAACGACGTGGCGCAGGTGCGACAGGGCGGGGCTGCAGTGGGTCGCGTGAGCAAGTGTCGCCAACCGAGGCGACGTGGAAACGAAGGTGGGAGGAAAAGAAAGAAGATGCAGCCGTCCGACTCGTCCTACGTCTATTCAGCAAGAGTTTCTTCTCCAGGGGAATCTTTCGAGGGAACCAAGGGAAGGCCCTGAAGTCTTGTCTAACGAATGTTTTGATGGCCTCGTAGGAATCAATGGAAGTTGCAAATTCGCCTTGCCCTTCGCGAGAAAGGTCATTTGAATCGCTTCACGATGAGGAGGGACATGATCCCCTCCATGAGGAATGGGTTGAGTCTTCACAATGCTCCATGCAAGGGGCATTGGGATGCACATCCTTGTCTCAAAGCGAGAAAGATTGGGTGTCCAAGGAATTGTTGCAACACCAAAGTGATGCGATTGGGAAGTGGATAGTGAAGAAGCCGAAGAGTCTCAAGCACAAATTGCCTCGTCGTGACAAAGATGAGAACCTTCTCTTGAAAAAATGGTGTTGCAATGCCACTAAGGAGTGCCATTGCAAAGCGGAGCTAAAGTTAATACGCAACGACTTAGGTCAACTTGTTTTGCTGACAAAGGGATCCCATGTTCATGATGAGGTTCCTCATAGAAGGACTTCGTCCGGGCTTCCACACAAATTGAAGGTGACATTGCTTAGTTTTGTGGACAGCGACATTGTGGTACCAAAAATTATGCGCCAATTAGAGCTTAATGGATATGACTTGGAAGGTATCACAAAGAAGCAAATTAAAAACTTTTTATCCTATCAAAGGAAAGGCCGCACCCCTTCCAATACCGTAGGAGGTTTTGAAAGGTTCGTTGAAGAAAATCTTTGGAGGGAGAGCAAGAGCTACAGCAAAGATGAATGTTTCATCGTTGACTACAATTTGGCACATGAAATGGGCGAGCAAGACTTTCTCAAATCATTGATGATGAGCTTCTCAACTCCTCAAATGGTAGATTGGGCAAAGAAGTCCATTGCTACGGGGATGGCTAGACAGATGACAATCGATGCGACATTTAGGATTTTCACGAATGACATGCTGATCTTGTTAGCAAGCGGAATCACGGATGGAGCAGGACATTGGTTTCCTATCATTTACAGCATTGTACCAACCGAGAGCATGGAAAGTACAACCTTTCACTTACAATCATTCTGGATGCTAATGGGTGATTCTGCAGAGGGCTTCTTCGATGATATCTACGTCCTCAAGGATGCCGGTGCAGGGCTTCATGCAGGTGTGCAAAACTTCTTTAACTTAAGAGGATATACTTGGCATCAACAAGATTGCTACGCACATCTCTCTCGGGTGGACGGCAATCTTCAACAAGCCTTCAAGCGATACCACATTCCACCATGTACTGGCACATTGATTGGTAGCTATGTCAAGCGTATTTCATACGCCACAAGCAAAGAGGTGAAGGAAATCTTGCTAGAAAAGTTTGAGCATGAATTTTCCAAGCACGAAAAGTTCATAAGTTGGTGGAGGTCGACGTATGGTGGCCCTTTTCAGTATTGGGGCCGTTGTGATGCACCACCTGGATACCCCGTAAGCAATCAAGGACATGAGAGCAATAATAATACCTTTAAGAGGGTTCATATGCCAAGTAGGTCTACTCAAAGGAGGATGGACATCCACAAGGCATTGCTACCTCTTACACATGCAATTTCCTCACTTGTGCGTGAGAAGATGCGAGAGTATGAGTTTCATCCGCATGGTGCATCACTCGCGTCTGTCAAGCTCTGGGAAAAAGTCAACCAATTCATGATGTGCAGTGATTGGACACTCCGCCAAATAGTAGGTGAATTTACCCTATTTCCATCAAAGGCAATACTAGACGATGCATTGTTAATCGCCAGAGAAAGAGCCATCGATTCTATGAAGAATTTAATGGTTCACTCAAGTATGGCCACAGAAGAAATGATGGAGGAAGTCGATTTACAACTACAGAATGTACTACGTGAGGAATCTACAGCCTTGTTTGAAAAAGGTCTACTTCCCCTCCAACACGAGTGCATGGAAAGCTTTTTCAGCCGCACATCCAAGTGGGTTGTGCTTGGGAAGAATTGCACTTGCCACAACTTCCAAGACAAGGGCATCTGCAAACATTCCCTAGCTATTAAAGTCGAGTGCAACGACTTGAAGGTACCGGACCATGCAAAGGTCCTACAATACAGCAAATTTGAACAGTCGAAGCTTCATCATCAGCGTGAACGTACAAAGAAGCAAAAAGCGAGGGAGGCTAGCAATGCTTTACGCTTGAAGCGCTTGAAAGCTGGCGTGGACGGCTTGGTTCCCTCGAAAGATTCCCCTGGAGAAGAAACTCTTGCTGAATAGACGTAGGACGAGTCGGACGGCTGCATCTTCTTTCTTTTCCTCCCACCTTCGTTTCCACGTCGCCTCGGTTGGCGACACTTGCTCACGCGACCCACTGCAGCCCCGCCCTGTCGCACCTGCGCCACGTCGTTCCCGCCACCTGGAGGGTCCATTTGAACCCCCACCCCACCCCAAGGCATGCCTGTGCAGGACGATTCCGTGGCCGAGCCTTGGAATCGTGCTGCGGAGGCACGCTCGTCTTCGCACGTGTCTTCCTCCCACCTCCTCTGCTGCCACCCTTCTCCTTCTTTTACTGCATCTCCACCTTTCCTTGTCTTCAAAACTCCGTCTTCCTTCCATCGTCGTCGCGTCCAGCCGCTTCTCGCACGCCACGTCGTCGCATCCGAAGGATCGGTCGTCGTTTTCTGCACGATCGATCTGGGTGACCTACACCTATCGTTGGGGGTGGTCGTCGATTCGATCGGTCGAAGTTTTCCGATCGATTGGGAAGCACAGTAAGGAAGGGTCCCCTTTCCACCCGGGTCGAACCGGTCTCTTCGTAAACAATGGGTTAAGTCGATCGCATGGGGTGCATCTGTTCGAAAGTGCATCTGGAGGGGGGGGGCCCAAAATTCAGCCCCTGGGGGGGACCATTTTTCAGTCGCAACCGGGGAGGGGACGAGGCAGTGGGATGGCAACGTTCAGATCGTGTTGTGGGACACACGCGTCCATCCGCATCCGCGCCATCGCGTCTCGCCAACATGCTGGTCCACGTGAGGTGGGGGAAAGAAGACATGCAGGTGGAACTGGATCCCGAACAACCTCCATCCACGTTCAAAGACCTCCTCTTTCAAAGGTGCGGGGTGCAACCACAACGACAGAAGCTGCTCGTCAAAGGGAAGACCGTGCAAGACGAAGACGATTGGAGCAGGTTCCACGTGCGTGATGGGTCCAAAATCATGCTCATGGGAACCGTGGATCAAGTGCCAGAAGAACCGACCGAAAAACAGGTCTTCCTCGAAGACTTGCCCGAAGAAGAAAGAGATCCAAACGTCGTGGCCAAAAAATACACCGTAGGACTGGAAAACCTGGGAAACACGTGCTACATGAACTCCACCGTGCAATGCCTCTTCTCCGTGCCCGAACTAAAAGAAGCACTGCGGGAGTTCCAAGCGCAACAAGAAGACGGCACAACGCCCACCGGCGCCAAAAAACTCACCAGTGCGACCAAAACCTTGTTCGAAGATCTCACCAACAGCTTGAAACCAGTGTCCCCCTTTCATTTCCTCATGGTGCTGAGGCAGAAGTACCCGCAGTTCGCCCAACAAGGACAAGGTGGAACCTACATGCAACAAGACGCCGAAGAATGCTGGAGCCAGCTCGTCTTCAGCCTCAGAGAAAGCTTCGAAGGTGGCGGGAAGAACCGCATGGAAGATCTCTTTGGAATCGGTACGCGGACCTACCTCACCTGCGAAGAGAGCGGAGAAACCATGCAGCAGGAATCCATGAACTACACCCTCAAGTGCAACATCTCCGGACAGACGAATCACTTGCACGAAGGCATCGAACTCGCCCTGCAGGAGGACAGAGAGAGCAACTCCGCAAAGCTGGAACGACTGGCACTCTTCAAAGGTTCAGCAAAAATCACCAAACTGCCCCCCTATCTCACCGTGCAAATGGTGCGTTTCTTTTACAAGGTGGACGTGCAGCAGAAAGCAAAGATCCTACGCAGGGTCTCGTTTCCGATCCTGCTGGACCTCTACAGCTTCTGTGACACAGGGCTCCAGGAAGATCTAAAGGCGCCCAGGCAAAGGAAGAAAGAAAAAGACGATGAAGCAAGCGGGGTCGGTGTAAAGGAGAAACAAGATGTGCCAACCGAGGCCAAAGAGGGCGACGACACTGTGATCGAGGATGTACAGCCCGCCTCCTCCAGTGCTCCACCCAAGCAGCACACAGGCTTCTACGAATTGCAAGCAGTTTTGACACACAAAGGTAGGAGCGCAGATTCTGGGCATTACGTGAGTTGGGTGAGACAAGCGGACGGCTCTTGGATCGAGTACGATGATGATGTTCCTATCCCAGTAAAGGAAGAAGACATTCTTCGTCTCTCCGGTGGTGGGGATTGGCACATGGCCTATCTGCTTCTCTACAAATCGGTCATGGCATAATTATGTACTGCCCACGGCCGTCTTTCACACCTGAATTGGGGCTGGTTTTCAGTCGGACCAGGATTGGCTGGGCAATAAAACACTCATTGTGCCCCTAGACTGTGTGTGCAGCGCTCTTCTCTCTTCCACCTAGTAGGCACAAGATGGTCGTCCGTAGACAAATGAAATCCATGGTAGCATCCACCTCTTGTGTTGGACCATTGCCGCGTGCTCGCGCTTTTAATGATGCAAGTCGGGCCCGAACCCGCCTGCTCTTTGAATCTGAGTTTGCCAACGACGCGATGTGCTCCGACGGGTGACCTTCTCCAGGCGGGCGCCTTTGAAATGGAGCTCTTTCCCCTCTAGCATGGCCACTCTTTGTCTACACTGGCTGTGCACCATGGGGACTCTCCCTTCTTACCTTTGTTGGGTGGAAAATGAGACCATGGCGAGCCAACTATCCATTGCAATGTTGGCCAATGCTTCCAAGAGTAGACGTGTTTGTCTCACCTGTCCACTTGACTGGTGTGTCCCCAACGAAGGCAAATTCAATTGTCTTCCTCCAACTCACTGGCCTCGCATCCGCCAATTTATCTTGAGTGCTTTCTCTTTTGGCAGTTTGCCCAACTTCGTGATGCACCTACTTGTGCAACGTTCGCCATTCCTTGAGAAGTCTTGCGCCCAAATTCGAAGCTTACCAAGTGTGAAGATACATGAGTGTGTGTTGCAATCCTTGCATTAGCTAGGGGCTCATCTTGACTAGCAACGAAATCGTCCGAGTCAACACGACCCTTATCCCTCTGTTGCCGGTACATCGCATGGCTATGTGTCTCATCCGTTTGTCTCTATGACGAGTTTGCGTAAGCCTCTCCATCGATGACGGGAGATACGTAGCGCTACGTATAGAATTCCGCGAAAAACGTCGATGGAGCAAGGGCCATGCTTTCAGTGCCTAGTCCTCTTGTTGTCACATGCACGATCACGCAAATTCCAATGCACTGCGCGTTCCCAAGCGAGAAACAAAGAAATAGCAATGCACATGCCTATGCCTCGCTCCATTCATTGTGCTTCGTGCATTCGAAGATGCTTATCATGTGGGAAACGCAAATAAGTGAAACGAAATTTCATGTTACATGAAGCAAACTGTCTCATCGACTTTCTGTGTCGATGAAACTAAATCAACATTTCCTAGCGAAGAAACAAAGGACCAAACCAGGAGAGGTTCCATTCTAGGGCGGTAGAAGCGCAACGGGGAATATCAAGTATGGACCATTCCCTAGTGCATGCTGGACAAGTTGCTCTTGGAGCAATCGTAAGGTCTCAAGAACTAGGGTTTTCCTCGTTCTAATCCTTTTAATGGCTACCCGGCTTTTGTACGGACATTCGAGCATCTTGACCGCCATCAAGGCTTGCCATGCGTCATGCGAATATTTTGCTTCACCGCGTTTTGGAGAGGCTAGAGGGATTGTTGTTTGCGTCTTGCTACTTGCATTTGCATCCTCCAACGGTGCTATTGCTAGAACGGCCCATCGAGCCGTAATTCATGATATGTGGCGCACGAGACGGCCACATACATCTGCACCACCGGCTTTCTTGCGTGCTTTTCTCTTTCAACGGAGCGGATGTTGCAAGGGGGGTGGGGGGCGCTTCATATTTGTGCATATTCTTTGCGATTCGCTGCACGCAAGCGTGCCCTATGCAAGTAGTCTCGCAAGGTCGTTTGTAGACCAACGCACTCCATCGTCTATGCCACCGTAAACGTACTAACGCGTAGCGTTCGAAAGAAATCAAGGACCGGCCAATCCCTTTCATTGTACGCGTTTCTTTCCGTTTTGATGGGTTCGTGTCGGGCGCGTCCTCGTCCCCGCATCACACGCGTGCTGTTTCGTCGGCCATCCCGGCGACCGCGACCGGAGAGCTTGCAACTTTTTTACTTTGATCGCAACACAGATGCCTATGCACTTGTTCCCTTCCGTTCGTCGTTTCCCTTTCCGGAACGGACTTGGGGACACGCAAGGGGAAGCCTTCGACGCATGGGGGACGAAGGCGTTCCTCCCTCGCACGCACGCGTGCACACACACACGCGCGTCTCTCTTTCGTATTCGCTCGGACGCGCGGGGTTCCGCCTTCCCTCCCCGACACCCGCACGCGCCCGTTGTCTCTCTCTCCGTCTGTCTTTCTCTTGGCCCGTCCTTTCCTCGACACCTGCACGCACACGCGTCTGGGTGGTGCATCCTTGGCCAGCACGTCCTGCCATCTGCCCCTTTCGTGTGTTTCCACGTGTGTCCGGCGTGGTTGGGTTTCCGTCCGTGTGGTCCATCGACCTGGTGGGACGAGTGGGTGGAGGTCGCAGTGTCTCGACCTGGATGGCGATGGCGATGGCGACGCCTCGGGTTCGCGAACACGTGCAGGTGTCTTTGGGAAGGCGCAGCTATCCGATCCTGGTGGGACGCGGATTGCTGCGGGACGGAGAGGTTGTGCAGGAGCACATGCGCGGGAGGAAGGCGCTGCTGGTGTCGGACGATTCGCGTGGCGCCGCTGCACGCCGAAAAGGTGCGCTTGGCCATGGCGGAACGGGACGTGAAGCTCCACGAGGTGGTCCTGCCGGCAGGAGAGCGGCACAAGACCATGGATTCGCTGTGTGCCGTGCTCGACGCGGCCGTGGAGGCGCGCCTGGATCGCACGTCCACCGTGATGGCCTTGGGAGGCGGCGTGGTCGGCGACGTCGCCGGATTCGCCGCGTCCTGCTACGCGCGCGGCGTGGGATTCGTGCAGATGCCCACGACCGTGATGGCCATGGTGGACTCGTCGGTGGGCGGGAAAACCGCCGTCAACCATCCCAAAGCCAAGAACATGATCGGCGCCTTCTACCAGCCGCAGCTCGTGCTCGCCGACCTCGACGCGCTCGACACGCTGCCGGAGCGCGAACGCAACTCCGGACTCGCAGAAGTGGTCAAGTACGGCCTCATCGGCGATCCAGAGCTGTTCGCGTGGTTGGAAGCGCACGCCGAAGACCTGGTGGATGGAAAGGACACCGCCACGGCGTATGCAGTGAAGCGCTCCTGCGAGAACAAAGCCATGGTGGTGGCACAAGACGAACAGGAGTCGGGGATACGAGCCACGCTCAACCTGGGACACACCTTCGGACACGCCATCGAAGCAGGCATGGGATACGGGGAATGGCTGCACGGAGAAGCGGTGGCAGCAGGGATGGTCATGGCCGCCCACATGTCCAAGGAAATGGGATGGATCGATGGAAGCGTACTGGATCGGACGGTCCAACTGCTGGAAAGGTGCAAGCTGCCCGTCCGGCCCCCGCCAGGAATGACCGTGAAGACCTTCCAAGATCTCATGGCCATCGACAAGAAAGTCGCCGACGGGAAGCTACGCCTGGTGCTCCTCCGAGGCGAACTGGGCCAGTGCGTGGTGACCGGCGACTTCGATCCCGACGCGCTCCGAAGGACGTTGGAACACTTTTGCGACGCATGAAGGGTGAGAAACCTTCGATGGAACGGATGCCAGGACCACCGCACACCTCCTTGGACGGCGTGACCTCTGCAATTACAACTTTTCACGTGCCCCCAGCATCCGTCCTCCCTTGGATCCCATCAGTACTTCCCTCCCCACCCCCAAGTGCAAGCGCACACACTCCTAGAAGCGATCTAGAAGCGAGCCTTGATCGCATCAAAGTGGGGCACCCCAGAGATGTCCCCGCAGCACGCGACCGTGGGAGGCTTCTTGAACATGGCGAGCGCGGCCTTCTGAATGTCCGCGGCCGTGACCTTCTGGACAGCCTCCACGAATTCCGAGGGGGCTTTCCTGTGGCCGTAGGTCAGGATCTGTCGTCCGATGTCCTCCGCCACCACCACCTTGGATTCCAAGTTCATGTGCACGCTGGAAATGAGGGCCAGCTTGGCCCGCTCCAGCTGCGTGTCGGTGATCGCTCCCTTCTTGGTCAGTGCCAACATCTCGTCACATATGGCACCCACGGCCTGATCGGCCTTGTACGACTCGGCGGAGATGTTGATGCCCACCAGCCCCGTGTCGTTGAAGAGCGAGGTGAAGAACGTGCAGTTTTGCATCCAGGCGTACTTGTTGAGGATCCTCGTGTACAGCCTGGAATACATGCCCTTGCCGGGTCCGCCCGCGCTGAAGGAACCACCGCCACCCATCAGCATCTGCAGCAGGGTGGCCACCACGGACGACTTGAAATCGCGCCATCCTCCGGGAGCCTCGAATCCCAGCACCATGTGCACCATGTTCCCCCCGGTGCGCCTGCGGTAATCTCCGCCGACGTATTGGGTGGGCAGTGCGGCGGGTCCTGGGGAAGACGACCGTCCGGACAGGATCGGTTCAGCGACGGACAGGAGCGCGCCTTGGGAGACCCCGGAGGCCGCCAGCACCATGCGCGGTCCGGTGTAGAGTTCGTTGACGTATTCCATGCAATCTTCCGTGGACAGGTTCTGCACGGCATCCTTGATGGCCACCAGCGGCATGCCCAGTCCACCCGTGTATCCGGTTTGATGGAGCGCTTCCATGAGGAAGCTTTGGTGATTTTTCTCGGCCTCCTCGACCTCTTCTTTGATGCGTTCCACCTGTTCCTTGATTTCCCAGGGTTGGAACTTCGGGTTGACGACGGCGTCGACGAGCACTTCTGCCATTTCCGGCAGGTTGTGCCTGGGTCCATCGATGGTGTAGGCCATTTGTTCCCTGGAGGCGTTGGCCAGCAGGTTGGCTCCCATGGCTTCCACTTCCCTCACCAGTCGGAAGTGCGTCCTGTTGGTGGTGGTACGGAACGCCATGCGTTCCAGGAGGTGCGACATGCCGCTGTTGGCTCCGCTTTCGTACACGCTCCCTGCGTCCACGTACAGTCCGAGCGTGGCTGCCGGTCCCTGCACCGTTCGCGTGGGTTGTTTTTCACGCGTGTCAGTCCTCTTCCCTCTCCCGCATCGCGTCTTTCGGCGCATCTTCCCTCCTTCCATCCTCACCTGCGTGTCTTCGGAGGCCACGCGCGTTCCGTTTTCCAGCACGTCCACGTGGGTTTTCGGCGGTTCGTTGGGCGCTTCCACCGCGTCCGTTCGGGTGTTTGGCACGGCGAGGGGTTCCCTCAGGGACACCGCCAGCGTGTTGGTCCATCTCCTGGCCAGCCTCGTGGCCGTGGCGGACGCGGCCATGTCCTTCCTGCGACGGATCGGCGATGGCGGTGCGGGATGCGATGGAATGGATGCGCCAATCGCACGTGCAGGTGGGTCTGGAGGGACGACCCCGGGGTGAAAGGTGGTTTCGAAAGGAAGGGATAGAAAGGAAGGGGTTGGGTCAGAAAGGGGATCGGACAGGGCACCCCACCGCCACTTTGGGGAAGCGTGAGTCCTCGGGCTTTTTCTTCACATCAGGCCTGTTCCCCGTTCTTTTTTGTGGTGTTTCCAGGTGATTCGACGAGCAGAATCCGAATCTGAGCTTGGATCGTCCTGGATCGTTTGTCTTCTGGGTGAACTCGGTGCGGCTGGCTCGGGGAGTTCACCAAATTCACCCTTTTTGGGGCGTTTTGGCCAGGCGGTTGAACATGCGCTTCATGGCACCAGGAGCATCGACTCTCGATGTGTTTTTTCTCATGAAGGTGTCCTATCTTTCTGTCTTTCCTTTCCCCGGGTTTGGCGCTCCGGTTCTTTGTGGATGCCTGGCTGCCGTTGGGAAGGTGCGCAGCAGCGGTGCCGTTTGGGGTCCCCACCACCTGCCGGTGGTCTTTCGCCTGTAGAAATCGCTCCAGGCATAATTTGGGCATTTTGAGAGCATCGTTCGAAAGAACGCGCCAAGACCTATCCAACGAGCCATCGTTTGCTCCATCTAAACCCATATTCGAAGAGATACGCGCGTCGAAAGGAAGGAGTACCCGCCAGGGGAAACGAGGTAGGATCCAGCCCCGAAAGACCCTGCGACGTGCACGGGCCTCCCTGCTCTTGCACGGGCCGAACCAGGTCGGGGTCCATCGATACAAACCCCTCAACACGGAGTGCTCTACAACTTCGATTGGAGGAGCAACGACTGGAGAGGTCCTCCGGAGGCTCCACGGATCCCACAGCGACAGCCCCTCTCTCCCTATGAAGAAAAAGTGGCGGTGGGGTGGGGTCGGGTTCCAAAGGGGTTCAGGAAGGAAGAAGGAGGGGGTAGATAGAAAGGGTTGGGGGAGAAAGAAGGGGTTTTAGAAAGGGGTAGAAGGGGGTTTAGAAAGGGTCCGACCTGAACCCCAACCCGAGAGGAGAAGGAGAAGAAGGGGGAGACACACGAGGTGCACCCAACCCTCCCTCCTCTCCCTCTCCCACCCTCTCACCCTCTCTCAGCCCCTCTCCCTCTCCCACTCTCTCTCACCCTCTCTCAGCCCCTCCCACCCTCTCTCAGCCCCTCTCTCTCACCCTCCCTGGCAGCGACCTGGCCTTCGATCCGAGCGACGCCCGCAGAGGCGCGCCTCTCGGAGAGCGGACCATCCCGGTGCGTCCTCGTCGGTGAGTGTCGGAGGGAAGGAAGGCATCGTCCATCGCGCGTCTCCCATCGTGGCATGGCCGCGCGTTCGCGACGCACCACGCGCGTCCGAGCGGACGGGAGACGAGGGATCGAGGGAAGGGACGGAGGAACCGCGTGGCGTTTGAGGAAAGCAGCGTTCGATCCCATCCGAAGGCAGAAAACACGGAGCAGGAACCGTAAAAAGGTCCGTTCCGAAGGTGGACGTGCCCGAGCGCGTTCGTCCAACGCACACGTCCGAACGCAAACAAGTCGTCACCTGAAGGAAAGGAACGACGGAGGACAGGCGCAGACCCGAACGCACGCACGGAAGGACGCGTGGATTCGCATGGAACGCGGAAACGACGTCCCCGTCGTGGAAGATGCCAGTGCGACGTCAAGACACGTTCATTCCCCCTCCATCCACACAACAACGAAAATACACGAGGCGCTTCCCACGATGCGAGGTCAAGGCTTCGTGGCCAGTTCGGCGCGTAGCTGCTTGGAGAAATCGTCGTCTGCACCCTGGTCGTCCCAATCGTCCTCCCACTGCTGGACGTCCTGCAAGTCCTCCTCCTTGGGATCCCAATCTGGTGGTCCGACGTCGCACGAGCGAGCCGCGTCGAACAGGAAGAGGCGCATCCGCGGCCAGGCAGGGATCGCAGACGCGCGACGTTCGAGAAACCTCGTCAGGAACGCACTTCCCAACCCTCCTTCGCAGGCGTGGGACGAGACCGAAGTCGACGTCCTTCGCGCACCTTCCGTCTCGAACTCCTCGAACTCGTCGTCCTCCTCCAACAGATCGATGGCACGTGGCGGGTCGGGCTTGACGTCCATGGCGGAACGAAGACGAAGGAAAGGCCTGGACGTGCGCTTCGGATCCGGAATGGAACACGAGCACCGTCCGTCCTCTTCCCAACCCCAGGGATCATACGGTTGTGATATTCACAACCATGTTCGTCCCGAGACCCTTTCGGGTGTGATGTTCACGACCGAGTGATCCCTGGGGATCCGTTCGGGTGTGATGTTCACAACCGTGTGATCCCTGGGGTTGGGGAGAGAGGGGACGGACCCCGGGACGTGTGTGGTTGGGAAGGGGAACCGCCATCCGAAGGATGGCAGGATGGTAGAGGATGCACATGGAAAAAGCGTCCATGGAAGGATGGCGTAGGACAAATCCAACGGCAAAGTTGTGGGCGAAGCGCGGGTCCAATCGGTGGCGGAATCTTCGGGCGAGCCCGAGTGCGACTGGTGGCCCAAGTGCAAGCCGATCGACCCCGTCTGGATCGGGCAACGCCTTCGTCGACGTTGGTGCGCCGCTGCTGGGCGGTGTCGGGATTCGATTCGAATGGAGTTCCGTTCCACAAGGCATGGAATTACCTCATCCGGACCGGAGGGATGGTGCAGATGGTCTCCTCTTGGCATTCCTTTGGCGCAGGAACTCTTGTATGTCTCGAAGCACCTTCAGTTGGGCCTGGCTGAGTCCGACCTCGTCGTCCATCTTCCTCAACCGCTCCTCCTCTTCTTCCATCATCTTCGACACGTTCATGCGATCCCGTATGGGAACTCTTCGTCCAGACTCCACTTTCTCCAAGTAGTGAGCGGCGCGACGATCCAACTCCTCCATTTCCTCGAGATACTTGGTTTCTCGATCGACTGCCTCTTGGAGCCTTCGCAACAGCTCCATCTCTTCTCCGCTGATTCCTTCCGTCCTCTTCTTCTCCTCCAACCGACCGATCTCTTCGCATCGAAAGCTGTGCAAGGTCTCGCGCTCCTTCTCGTCCAGCTCCTCGCCGCTCTGCAGCTTGGCCACCACGCGCTTGGCCTCCAGGACTTTCGCCTGCTCTTCCAACCGCTGGTCCCAACCTTGCTCCACGCACTTTTTCTTGGTCTCCTCCACCAGTTCCTGCACGTCTGGATCCTTGGGCGACAGCTGCTGCGCCGCTTGGGCGTTGCAGAGCGCGGCTGGCACGTCGTCGAGCTGCAGCAGCGCCTTGGCGCGTCGGAAGTAGGCCTTGGCGCACCTCCCGTCCAGTTTCAAAGCCTTCTCCGAATGAAAGAGCACCTTCTGGAATCCTCCCAGCCGCAACTCGCACGCGCACAGGTTCAAGTGCAGGCGCAGGAGCTCCTTGCGGTGCGCCTGTTCGCCTCCTTCGACCTCGTCCAACGCGCGTAGGTACGCCTGTTTCGCGCCTTGGACGTCTCCTTGGACGAAAAGAGCATTGCCCACTTCTCTGGAGGTCTTGTTCTCGGACGTGGCTTCGTTCGACATCGCAAGAAGGCGCTCGATGCGCGTCGCGACGCCGCGAACGGATCCAATCGTCGCGCAAATCCGACCGACACCTCCAGGAAAGGATCCCCCTGGACCCGGTGGACACAGTTGTGAAGGGGTTGTGAAGGGAGGATCCAGGTGGAGGCAGACATGGTGCCCAGCCAGCATGGAGCCGTGCATGCATCGGCCATGGGATGGACTGGGAACTAATGGGAGCAAGGAACAGATGCTGTGGCATTCCAGGCCCTGCATCGATGGATCCCATCCTCCACAAGGCGTCGGCGTGGCCGTCGTGCTAGCTGTGAGTGAGCAAGATTGGCCCAAGGCATGATTGCGTTGGGAAGGAGACGTTCCATCCCATCGTTTGGGAAGGTCGGATAAGACTCCGAAGCCCAGGAACCCAGGCGCCAATGCAGCGAAGAAAGAGGGTGAAACTATGTGCAACAAAGCACAGACGTCAATGAAGGCCCAATGAGAAGGAGGGCCAAGGAACCAACCCCGGTGGATGCCAGGATGCTTGCACGTGTCTCTCATCGGTGGAATTCCCAGCAAGGGCGATGCAGTTTTGCACCATCCTGCTTCGAGGCGTTCCAAATCCTCCGAGATCGACCCAGGTCACCTGCAGAAGAGTTGGACCTGGGAAGCAAGCAATGGGCGAGGCGAACGGGCGTGTGGCTGCTCCCAATCCAGGTCCCGAGCGAGCAACCACATCCTCTTTTGGAGGACCAGGTCGTGGATGGGGATGCGTCCCGTTGGGCTCAGAAGGTCTTTGGCATCAGGTCGACCAGGGTCGAGGACGGTTGGTCGCGCGATGCTTCAAGTGGGCCATGCCTAGAACGGTATCGAGCGAGCGCCACGTGAAGTCGAAGATTCATTAGCAAGGCAACCAAGAGCCTTGCACGAGCATGTGAGCCTTTCCATCGAATCCCGCGCCTTCTTCCTGCACGCGTGCCCCCGTTTTGTTGAGCTTCACCACCGCGGCCCTTTGGATGCCTAGGTTGCCGGAAGATTGGAAGGCGCCGCACATGGATTCGGCCACCTTTTTTCCCACGGCGAGGCTGTCTACCACCGCCACGCAGGTGGGTCCTGCCCCGCTGATGGTGCATCCATACGCCCCGGACTCCTTGGCCGCGCGTTTGACGGATGCAAATCCTGGTATGAGGGGTCCTCTGGCCGGTTCCACGACCGCGTCTGAACCCAGCGCATCGCCCAAGCCTCTTGCATCTCCCAGCAGGATGGACGCCACGAGCGCGCCCCCAGCGGACGCGTTGTGCACCATGGCGGAGAAGGGCACCTGTTTGGGCAGTGCAGCCCTCATTTTCCTTGTGGGCGCTTCGAACGCCGGCGTGACCAGCACAAACCACAGGTCGTCCGCACCATAGCTGATTTGCTGCAATTCCAGTGGTTCGCCGCGTATGCATCTGCGCACGAGCACGAAGTCTCCCAGGATGGCCGGTGCGACGTTGTCGGCGTGGTATCCGCTCACCATGGCTTCGGAGGCCAATCCCGCGGGCACGAGCTCTTCCTTGCTCAGTGGACATCCGAAGAGCGTGTTGACGGCCCACACGGCTGCCGCTGCGCTGGCTGCGCTGGATCCGAGTCCGCTTCCCAGCGGCATCCCTTTCTTCAGGAACAAGGACACGCCGGTTTCCACCGCCGGCATGGCTTTCAAGGCTTCCATGGCGGCCACTCCGATGCAGTTGTCTTCCGGCAGCAGGCTCAGCCTTCCTTCGTCTCCATGGATGCCTTCGATGATCACCGTGCCTGGCCTTCCCACCAGCGGACGCGCGCACACGTAATCGCCTTGTCCTTCCACCGCCACGCCGAGGAAGTCGAAACCAGGTCCGAGGTTGGCGATGGTGGCGGGCGCGAACACCGACACGCGTTCCGACTGCGGCGAGATGGCCTGCAGCTTCAGCTGTGCGTGGCCATGGCGGCGAAACCTCGAGCGACGTACGGCTGGAGCGGGCAATCCAGCAAGTGCGGCACGTGGAAGTTGGGCAGCTTCCATGGCTGCACCAAGAACCCTTTGCTGGTGCCTCTTCCGGCGCTGCGCACCCCTCTCCCTTTGTAGAACGAACGTGGACCGCGTTTGGCGTTCAACGAGGTGCCTTGGCCGCGACGTGGGACCCTCCTGCCGCGTGGAATCAAGCGCGCCAAGGAGCCACGCGCCATGCAGCCACACAACACGATCCCAATCCCACTCACCCTCGCTCCCTCTTTGAATCAATCACACCCATTCACCGACACAAGCCGTCACACTCAGACTCGATCTCACACTCACACTCGCTCAACCACACTCCCTCACACTCCCTCCCTCACACAATCAAAATCACACTCCCTCACATTCGCTCCCTCACACAATCAAAATCACACTCCCTCACACTCCCTCCCTCACACAATCAAAATCACACTCCCTCACACGCCCTCCCTCACACAATCAAAATCACACTCCCTCACATTCGCTCCCTCACACAATCAAAATCACACTCCCTCACATTCGCTCCCTCACACAATCAAAATCACACTCCCTCACACTCCCTCCCTCACACAATCAAAATCACACTCCCTCACACTCCCTCCCTCACACAATCAAAATCACACTCCCGCACACTCCCTCCCTCACACAATCAAAATCACACTCCCTCACATTCGCTCCCTCACACAATCAAAATCACACTCCCTCACATTCGCTCCCTCACACAATCAAAATCACACTCCCTCCCTCACACAATCAAAATCACACTCCCGCACACTCCCTCCCTCACACAATCAAAATCACACTCCCTCACACTCCCTCCCTCACACAATCAAAATCACACGCCCTCCCTCACACAATCAAAATCACACTCCCTCGCATTCGCTCCCTCACACAATCAAAATCACACTCCCTCACATTCGCTCCCTCAATCAATCAAAATCACACTCGCTCACACTCCCTCCCTCACACAATCGAAATCACACTCGCTCTGTCACTCACCCAAACAGAAGTGGTCCAGGTCTCCCACTCCCACAAACCCTCCTCTCCGACAGGGACCGGACAACCCACCCGAGGTCGGCCATGGGCGTTTCTTCTCTCCGGGAGGAGAAACGCGGTCCCTTCCGCTTGGGTAGGAAGAGGGACGAACGGAACGGACAAGGCCATCGGGATCCACTCGGGATGCATCCGTGCGACATCGGACGTTTCATGGGCACGGCTGGATCCATCCATGCGTGCGCTTCCGAGGTGCCGAGGAGCGCTCCAAGCCGTCCAAACGATCGGCCAAGGGATTCACATGGGTTGAACCCATGCGGTGCAAACCAATCATCCACTTCAAGGACATCCCCGCGAATGGAGGAGAAAATGCTTGCAAATACAAATCCCGCGTGGATCATCTTTGTCCACACCCACACGTGACACCATCTCCAAATGTGTGGGCCCATTACCGAGGTCATGCTTACCCCCGACGTGAATGCGACAACGATGGGTCGACGAGGCCGTCCCAAAGACAAGCCACGTTGGTGGAGATCGATGGGGAGGAAAGATGCGTGGCCCGCTGTGCGCGTGGGATTTCCACGGTCTCGCTCGACCGATCGTCCGATGGGTACGACACCGGGCCCTTTCACCAAGAAGGACGTTCGATTGTGACCGTCGGTGCTCTAATCCTCAAACGAACCCATCGCTTCGACCCACGATGGGTTGGTCCACCCGCGCGTTGGTTTGTCGTGCGGCCCCTCGATTTGGATCATGGGTGGGATACTCTTGACATGGGGATGGTGCCCCCTCCAGTGCCTTCGTCGCTTCAACAACGTGTGGCCACTGCAATTGAGAGGCAAAAGTGCATGGAGATACCTGCATCGAATTGCGCAACCACCCAAGCGCACACACACAAGCCGGGTGGTGGGCTTGCGATCAAGCGCTGTCCAACCACGCACCAACCGGTGAACGCTTGACGCTCCTTACTAAGGCCGGCAAAAAGTCAGTGTCATGGCAAGTGGGCGACGGGCGGGACGCAAAGCATAGAACGAGCTCGTTTCACACGGGCAACGTGGGCGACGGCCGAAGCAAATCCCGAATGTAATAGACAAAGGAGCCGGAACAAAGGAGCACACTTCCTCGTTCCAAAGAACGGTCCACAAGCAAAAAACAACTGCCGATGCCCAAGAGCGAAGTCAAGAACACTGCGAGATGTCCTCGCAAAAACTTGGATTTCGCAAGCTCCTTTCCACGAGTAGGGTCGAAAACAAACGATCGTGATCGATGTTACCCCCTTTCATCAAAGCAAGGGTCCATGCCGCCTTGCAAAGACACACCCACAAAAAGCACGCACGATGGATCGCTTGCACTCACCTTTCTCCAATCTATGAATGTGTACGGTACGTGGGTTGTGTGGATGGTCTCGCCAGACCAAGCACTTCGTGAGGTGCTGGGTGCGTTCATATCATGCACCTTAAAGTCTTTTCGTCCCATTTGCGTTCGCCTGTTCGCTCGCGTGCTCCCGCAATGGCTCTGCTACGGCATCGATCGTGTATCCATGATGACCATACCAACACGCTCTTCCGATGCTTTCCCCTCGTGTTGGAAATGGACAAGCATGCTAACACGTTCCCTCCGGGTCGCCTTCGGTCCCGTGCACGTGCTCGCGAGGCATGGATCCATGCGCACGATGGATTTCCACGTCTTATCTTCTTGCTACCAACGTTGGAATTCGCATCTCCTCCCGTCTACATCCGACTCGTTCAAACGAACATCTGTGCATGGCTCCGTTCACTTCCAACGCGCGATATGTCCCTTCCACACGTCATCCAATTGGTCGGTGGCCCACCAACCCATTCCTTGAGACATGATCTACCTCCCGCACCTGCGTCGATGGCTTCCATCGCCTTCGCCCGCGTCGCCATCGAGTCGACCGCCGCACACACGCGAGCACAAACGGGCAAAAACCACCTTCGCCTTTCCCCCCACCCCGCCGGGGAAAGTTGGGGATCGCTCCGAATATTCTCCTGCCATTCGCTTCGGTTCCTCCGGTTGTATTTAAGCATCGAGTTAACCTCGTGGGTCTGCTTCGAACGGCATTCCATTTCCGACGCGCGTCCACGTCCGACGCGCTTTTGCGCACGCGCACGCTTGCGAAACGGAGCCATGTGGGCCGTCCGTGCGTCCAGGATGGCTGCAGTTGCCGCCTGCCACGCCTCCAAGGGGTAGGTGGCGGTGCGGGAGCCGCGAGGCGCAGGAGATTGGCGTCGAATCACGTGGACGAGTGGATGAAGAGGCTGACGGGACGCACCGCGACGTCGCACGAACGCACGCGTGGACGTGGCTGGATGGTCTGGTGGGACACGTCGAAACACGTAGGTTGGTGGAACCCGTCGGCGCGAGGCACGCCTCGAACCAAGCAGGTGCGTGGACCTCGACCTAGGGTTGACTGTCCAATCCGTGCGTGAGAGAATGTGTGGAGGAGAAGGTAGGCTGACCGCAAGAACCGCAACCCAGTCAAACAACGCATGAAATCCGTGAAGAACATCGAAAAAATCACCAAAGCCATGAAAATGGTCGCCGCTTCGAAAATGAGAGGGGTGCAGAGCAAGATGCAACAGGCCAGGGGATTCCCCTTGCCTTTCGTCAAACTGTTGGGCGACCTTCCAGGTGAGCGAAGCGTACCTTGGTTGCACGTCATGCATCGAAACGATCCCTACCACGTGTAGTTGCCCATCCCCTGAATCGAAAGAAGGGAATGGGCGCCATGGATCCTACGCGGTTCCTTTGTCCCCTTGTTGGGCATGTCAGGGCGCTTTGCTGACCCAGGGCTGCTGCTGAACGGTTGGTCTTGTGGACCTTTCGCAGGGATCGACGTGAACCGGAACCTGTTCCTCACTGTGTCCACGGACAGGGGCCTTTGCGGGGGCATCAACTCGACGCTGTCCAAGTACACGCGCACGTTGCTGAACCTCACCCGTGATGGGGAAGAGAAAAAGCTGATGATTGCAATCATCGGTGACAAAGGGAAAGCTCAGCTGCAACGTGATCAGGGAGACCACATCGTATACACTGCTGCAGACATGGCGAAGGTGAATCTGAACTTTTCCGTGGCTTCGTATGTGGCAGAGGAAGTGCTGAAAACCGAATACGATGCCGTGCGTATCCTATTCAATCGTTTTGAATCGGCCATTAAATTCACCCCAACCATTGTGACTGTCCTCTCACCTGCAGGATTGGAGAAGCACGTGGATGCAAATGGGATGCTCGATATGTATGAGCTGGAGGGACCGGACCGCGGTGAGCTGCTTCAGGACCTGGCTGAATTCCAGCTGGTCGCTTCCGTCTTCAGCAGCTTGCTGGACAATCAAACTTCAGAGATGGGAGCCCGCATGATGGCCATGGACAGCAGTTCTCGCAATGCGGCCGATATGCTTGGGAAGCTTACCCTGTCCTACAATCGCTCTCGTCAAGCTGGAATCACGACCGAGCTCATAGAGATTATTTCCGGGGCCGCCGCGCTGGACGAGGCCAAATAATAAACAGGCCGTTGCTTCTCCGCAGCGTCGCTCACCCCCTTGATCCCTGTGCCCATTGCTTGATTTACATGTCAGCCTTGGCAGCTCCTTTTCCCACGGGTTCGACTGCTTGCGACATTCGTCTTGTGCGCCCTGGTACTGTAAAGGTTACGATTTCGATCTATTGAGGGGGTGCACCAGCGATCACTCAACACCCAGACCTACGGATCTCCAGCCGTTGTTTGTAGCAGGCATACGTTGCCCTCCTTGCACCTAGACATAGCATTCAATGGCATGGCAATTTCCCCAACTTGATGATGCCATATAAAGTTTCATTGTACCTCTTCCTCATCAGTTGTTGAGGGTAGGGAACTTGGGGGTATTCAAACGCCACATCCATGTGGTTCCATTCCAAGTCTACCCAAGCATTAATAAAATCATTTTTGGGTTTTTGCCCTTGCAGTTACCTAATTATTTCCTCTACCGACACAGTTTAGAGCCTCAAAAGGAGCCGTCGTCCACAAAGAGCTTCGTTGTGTATTGATCGTGAATCCCCATATGGCAATGTACATGCAAAGCATTTGTTGAACGTCGAGATGGTTAGTGTGATGCTTTGCGTTGAGCAATTCTTCGCATTGCTTCTTGTAGAACGCAAGCAAGCACGTGCGAATCGAGATATACAAACCTGCCAACCAACACATAGAGTGCGGCCTAGGTTGCCCACGTGGTTGGTTATATATCACATGTGCCAGTTTCGAACTTTTGGTACTAAGTCATGCTTCGAACGCTTGGACCAAAGGTGCATTGTGCCTCTCCAAGTTCTATGCTTTGATTGTTTTGTCTAGTTGTAGTTGTGCCACATCGTCCTACTTCGTTTGAAAAAGCAAATTCAGCGACTTGCAAGTTAGGCATCATATGCTTGTTCACCACTCTTCAAGGACGAACATGGGTGTCATCACTCCAGACTTGTAGACCGCAATCTTGGCTTGTTTGATGCAAACCCACGCGCCTAGTGTCGTTCGTAGACGAAGGCCACAAGTCGGATGCCCTCTTCTCCTCGAAATCAAACTAAGCCCCACGCCTATTGCATCGATTGCCGCTTGTTTTGCAACTTTGTTCTCATCCAATTGTTTGATGTTCCTCCGAGGCATTGTCATGCAATTCATCGATATCTTGTCACTATGCAACTTCCAAGGTGTTTCCGTATACCACCATTGTCATTGAGATCTTTTCACTATCCCTCAACACGAGCTTACTATGGGGCAGTGCCATGGGACACTACGCTCGTTGCTTTCCCGCTTGACACTGATCTCCGATGGGACCCATGTTGTAGGTAAAAATCGGTCCTCCCGCAACAATGGTCAACCTATGCTAATCAGCCGGATTACGACTGAATTCGAGGGCACACCGAGGTCCTCTCTCACGTTGCTAATCTTCGCTGTCTCGTACTCACGATTGGTTGGGTGCAACTTACTTGAATGTCCCGTAAAGCATTTACGAAGAAATACGAGGTAACGTGAGGTGCTTGGTTGTTCCACGTGCAACATACCGACGACAAAAATCGCACTCAATAATGCAACAAACACCGACATGTTGCACGCCCATCGGACAACCATGCATTGCCATGCAACTTGTTTCGCGTAAGGAGGAAGATGCCATAAAAAGGGACCCGCGACCCATGAGTGGAGGCGGGTACTAAATGGGAAGTTAAAGTATGGTTCGAAGGTGGCCGCGCGATGGTTTCGTTGCACGAAATCCCTCGAATTGCGCATGAGAGACAGTTCGGCCCGTCGAGGGCGTCCTCGTATTCTCCATCGCCTGGCCTTTCTTTACGTGGCGTCGGTTAAATCAAGGTGCATTGGTACCTTCCCTCGAAGTCCACGTGTTCCCCACGCTCCCGTCCCCTCCACCTCCTTTGTCCCCGTACGTGGCGCCCTTCTATTCCGTTGGTAGAAGGAACCTTTGACCGTTGGGAATTCCCCAAGGGACCAATGTTCCGATCGAAAGGGGAGAGTCTTCCGATCGAATCGAGTACAGAACCGGAATGGTTTCTGGTCGACCGAGCAGAACGTGTCGCCGACGGGATGCGTGCGACGTCGGCGGTGGCGGTCGTCGCCGCTTCGGCGACGGCGACCGTGGCGTCCGCTCGCGAGGTGGTCATCGATTGCGACGATAGGAAATCGAGCTATGACATGCCCTTGGCCATCATCAGCGTTTTCGTGATCTTCGTGGTGTCCGTTGCAGGATTCATGCTGCCAGCTTACTTCAACACCAAAGCGAACCGTTCCTTTCGGTTTGGCGTCACCTTGTGCACCTTCCTTTCCTATTCCGTGCTTCTGACTGTGGGATTCGTGCACATACTGGGCGATGCACAGCTTTTCTTGTCCAATCCTTGCCTACCAGAGGGATTCCTCAAAGCGTATCCGTGCTGGGCTACTCTCATTTGCGTGATAGCCATCTTCATCTCCATCTTGCTGGACTTTTATGGTCACTCCTACCTTGCGAATCTGGTCAAAATCGGGACGAAAGATAGAGAATCAGAAATGGTCCCAATCAATGAATCCACGCAGAGGTCAGATGGCCTGGCTCCGGTTCCCATGGAAAATGGAGATGCTGAATTGCTTGAAGATGTCTTCGAAGGAGAAATTCCCAGCGAAGCGAGCTTGGATGTGAAAAGGGCAGCCGTCACGTTCATTGAAGTAAGCGTGTGCACGCATTCGATACCAGTAGGATTGGCACTAGGACTTGAGAACGCTGAAAATTTTGTCTCTCTCTTCATTGCGATCATATTTCACCAGGTGAGTACAGGAGATAGCTTTGATCATCGCCTGCCTTTTGCATCGACAATAGCAGCTGCTGACTCGCTTCCATTTTGTTCTTTCTGCGAAGGTGCTAGAAGGGTTAGGTATAGGAGCGGCGGTGGTGGATGCTCAGTTCCCCTTGAGGAATCACGTGATGCTTGCTGGGTTTTTTGGCATCACGGCACCCCTCGGCATTGTCATCGGGATCGTCTTGCATCATTCTTTGAACCAGAACAGTTCGGGTTACTTGATTGGTTTGGGTTCCATCAATGCGTTTGCTGGAGGATTGTTGATTTACGTGGCGTTCGAGCACATGAACGCCTTTCGTTCCAAAGGGAAATGGCTGCGCTCCCAATCTTGGCAGATACAAGCGATTTGCGTGGGTGCATTTGTGGTGACTGGAGCGCTGATGCTGGTGGTTGGCAAATATGCATGACCACCTCCCCATCCTGCCTGGTTTCTACATCTTCCCTTCCTGCCCACCATTCCCACTCTCCTCCTGGAAACGACCATGGCAATAAACCCCTGTCCCCTCCCACCGGTCTCCACTTAACCTCGTGACTTAACTCCAGGCCGATGGAGTTCGACCGACATTCGCATCCGTTTGGCGACGTCCATCACTTCTTGCTTCGCGGTGTCGCGCGTCGCAGAGCGGTTGCTGAAGGAGACAGGAACGATGGCAGAAGCACCAGAGCTTGGATGGCTTCCAATGGGCACTTCCAGGTGCCTGCAGCGCCTCGCAGGTGCCTCGCCAGACGCGGCCATACGCACCTTGGCGGCCTTCGGCAGCGGCATGGACGCACGTGCAGCGCGTTCTCTCGCCACTCGAACGCTCGAAAGTGGATCTGGAACGTCCTCGAAGGACACCAGGAAAGTGATGCGTGCTCTGGTGCTCTTCTGCGGCCCGCAGCTGGACGCGACGACGCGTGCAGCCGTGGACGATGCGCTTCTGCGAGGTGCCGAAAGGATGGACGCCGAAGCGGAAGACATCGATGCGTTGCGCGACGCGGCTCTGTCGAGGAGAGGAAGCGCAGATGGAAGCGCCAGCTCCGTGCTTGTGCGTGCGGTGAAGTTGTTCGAACGCGGAATGCGAGACGGGAAGGATGTGGCCAAGGCCATCGCCTGCAGATCCGCCATGGTGGCCTGTGCAGCAAGGCTGCAGCCCACTTGTGTTCCCATGGCTCCCAAACGCTCGTGGAGACACGCGGAAGACGAGAAGGAGGGTGCTGGACGCTTGCCGCCGATGTCCATGACCATGGATGCCATGGATAAATACGAGGAGGGATTGAGAAGGGCGGAAACTCATGTCCAGGAGGATGGACGTCAGGTCAAAAAGAGCAAGATAGAGGAAAATGGACACATCGAAAAGGCAGATCCTTCTACCAAGGTGTCACAGGATCCGGCAGAAACAGCCCCGACACCTGCGATGGAACCGTCCGTTGCAGTAGAAGAGTCACGCGGGGCTGTTTCAATCCAGGACCCAGTGGAACCAGCTAAAGAGGATCCTGGTGTCACCCCTGTACCGGTCGAGAACGATGCAGATCCCGTTTCAATGCACGTGCACACTAGCACTGTCACTCTTCAACCACGTCCCTTGGAGGATGAGTCCGAAGAGGAAGATTCAGAAGGAAGCCTACCAGAATTGGTAGGCTTTGGCGAGTTGGACCCCAGCGAGGATGCCCCGTGAATCCTTGTCAGGAGCACGAGCACGACAAAAAACGCACTTTCGAGATGCACCTTTGTGTTAACTCCCTTGGGTGGGAGCATGGGTCACACATCACATGTCTGGTGTGACACTTCCAGGGGAGAGCTGAGGTGGCCTCGGGTGGGAGTGGACCTCCCGTCCTCGTCCCTCCCCCTCTGGGAAAAGGAAGATTTTCCCAATCGAATGGAAGGGTCGTTGGGAACAGACCCGGGGCATCGAAAGGAAGCTTTCCCGGTCAAAGGAGGGGAACGAAGGGTCGCTTCAACTCCCCAGCTTTACTACCGGTTTCCATGGGCACATGCACCTTCAGTTTCGCCTCCACCACGCAAGAAGACGTGCAAAAACGAGCGGGATCTGGTGATCTGAAGTGATTGAAGAAACACCAGGAAGCCCTCCGGTGGTGTTCCAACAAGCAAAAGCAAGGAAAAGGTGTTGACGAATGGCAAGTTTCAAATACACCGGAATGGCCAGGAGATGGGCGGCTGCAGCCTTCATGCTGAGTCTGTTTTTCTCTTCGACAGCAGCACAACGGGAGTGTACCCAACAAGATCTGGACGTGGCTCTGACTTGTGTGGATCCCACACAGCTGCTGATTGCACTTGGTATGGGATCCGAAGCTCTTGAACACTACATATGCCAGGATTCCTTGACCTGTGCAGTCCAGTCCGTGGATTGCCAGTTCACAGAGGGTACTTGTGATGACTTGAAGGAACAAGTGGAGGGCTATGCTGCGGCCATTGGAGGCCTCCCAGAAGCATGCTTTCAGATTTGCTACGATGCGGCACGTGGGAACGAGATCGTGCCGACCCCACCACTCAGAGGGATACCCCCACCTTCTGGGGATGCGGCAGAGTGTTCGGAGGATGATCTCGGATCCGTATCGTTTTGTCTTGACGATGCTGTCTTGCTGGACGCCTTTGTCGGAAATGCAGCCCATGCCTACATTTGCGAGGATGTAGTTCCTTGTGCTGTTGATGCTCTCGAGTGCAAAGTGACACCTGAGTTCTGCGATGCAGTTGGAGAGACAATCCGAGAATATGAACCTGTGGTAGGGGCTCTGGGTGAAAGTTGCTTTGAGTATTGCTATGAAGTCGCCAGTGTCCCTGAGAATCCTCCACCCCCACCCGTGACGCCACCACCACCCCCCCCAACGCCACCTCCGCCACCATCCCCAACGCCACCACCGCCACCTCCGCCACCTCCGCCACCTCCCCCAACGCCACCACCGCCACCACTGACGGAAGAAGGCTCAAGCGGTGGCTGGGTATGTGGAGCAACTGTTCAGTTTGTATGGATTTCTGTGATAGCCTCGGTGGTCTGGGCTTTTTAACTTTCTTCGGTGGATTTCTTGTCTATCATGTGTGCTTGACGACATACACAGTAGCCACTCACATCACTAGTTGTGCAAAAGCTGATGATGTTTCCCTTTGTCTGATCTGCCCTTTTGCCATTTGCCTTTTGTAATGGAAACAACTCCTGTGACTTGTACATCTGTTGCGCAGCCAGCTTGGCTGACCCGTGCTTTCCTAGTATGTTGAGCCAACGGTGCGCACAAGCTGCACGCCTACCTTTGGCATAAAAGTGCCTACATTTACCACCCGGATGTTTTTTCCTATCAGAGAAGCGTGCCTCCATCGTGTGGTTGGACCAGTAGGATCGGATCCTCTTCCAGGGCATCTTCCAAGACCCCATGATGCAGCCATTTTCATGCCACCAGTGCACTTGCACATTCCTCCAACGTGCCCCATGTGCATCCCCTTGTTCTATCCACAAGTGCCTCGATTCCCCCCTGTCACATGCACCCTGCCTCCTCCAAGGATGCCTCTCCCATGGCTCTTGGGTCGATTCCAACGTCTCTCGACTGGCACAAAGCCTCTCCCCCTCGGATTTTCGAACCCACGTCGAACCGGTGGGGGTCCCTTTTCAGGATCGGGTTCGGGTGGGATTCGAAAGGGGAAGTGTCGGGAGGGCTTGATTGGGGAAGGTCCGGTCTCGAATTCCCACGAACTTACGTCGAACCGGGAAGGCTTCCTTTTCGCCTCCCGGTTCAGACGGAGAACAGTAGGGTCGATGGGACCCTTTTTGAAGGGCGAGCCCTGGGTTCGGAGACGACCAGGGAGGGTTGTTTTCCCCGGGGGGCCTCGTCCGTGTCCGATGGTCGCCTCACTTCCACCCTAGTACAGTATCAACGTGCGAAGTTGAGGACAAGATTTGAGACGCGTGCCGAGGGATGACCCGGGTTCCCCCCCACCGGAACCGGAAAACCATGACCCGCAGAGGACCCCTTCGTCGAACGTCCGCGGAGAGGACCGATCCGTCCTCCTCGACGGCAATCGGATCGCCTCCCTCCACGGCCGCTCCCATCGGGTCTTTCCCCGTCGAGGACCTCTCTCGCACGCCAAAGGATCCTCGGCGGGAACGGGGCACGTCTCCCCGTGGTTGGGCGCGAAGCTCCTTCGTCGTGTTGCGTCGCAACTCGTCGCAGTCGTCGAAGCGCGAAGCTGAGAGGTGCAATCTCGCGTCGCGCTTGGAGCAGAACGAGGCCCACGAGGAAGGGAGGATGTGGCGTGGCAGCAACGAGACCGGCACGACCAACGGCAGCTTGCCTCGGCGGCACACCGTGGACGGCAGCGAAGGACAAGGAGGGACACAGACGTCCGGGAACAACCTCTACAAGACTGAGCTATGTCGCTCGTTCGAAGAGACAGGAAGCTGCAGGTACGGCAACAAGTGCCAGTTTGCGCATGGGAAGGAGGAATTGCGTCCTGTCGCACGACATCCCAAGTACAAGACCGAAGTGTGCCGCACGTTCACCACCCACGGCACCTGTCCCTACGGTACCAGATGCAGGTTCATCCACTATTACTCACCCAAGCATGAAAAGGAGGGAAACGTGTCGCCACCCATCACACCGACGCAGAAGACACCAAACCTGCCGTTCACGGGGCTACTGGCGCGAACCTATTCGGCCCATGCACCTGTGGAGCGCACGTCCTCGTCAAGACGCCTCCCCATCTTCGAGCAATTGGTAGCGCAAGATTACGCTGAAGATAGTGTGTCAAATAGCTGTGGTTTCTTGCAGTGTGTGGAGGACATGCAAATATGATGGGCACTGCTGTGAGTGCCGTCCTGTCCATCATGACCAGGCCGATACATGGCTTGGTTCTTTCGAACAATGCAAATTTGCATCAAGAGAATTAGTTATTGGTTACAATTAGCTCAACAGTGGCCATTGGATCATTGTTGGTTTTTAGAGTTGCATGATGCCGTCCCGTTGGAAACTGTGCAATACGACAAGGTAGAGTTCCTTTTGGGGCAAGCTTGCGTAGGATACTGTCTTGTTGTGCTAATGCCCCACATCTTGCATGGGATGTGTGGTCACCCTATAGCGTTTTGTCTATTTATCACTGCTGTAACATATGAGAGAAATTTCTGGTCATCCTGCCTGGGTTTTTCGTTTCTCGAACAATCATGGTTCTAGGAAATTTTGCGGTGAGCCTCGCGTGCCAACCACGAATATGCATTTGCATTGTTCACGATCACGCTCGAAATGCAACGCAAGATATCATGCTACTTCAACTGTTTTTGCGCGCATCGACATGCCTCTAACCTTTCTAAAATGATACGTGAAGCTCCTAGCACCGCTTGGAAATTCGACAAACTTGACTTGTTGGATTTATGAGAACAAAAATTCTACTCTGCAGGAGCAATTGACATAGGAAGTCTTCAAAGCTAAGGACAAGCGTATTCACAAGCGTGTTCCTTATTTGACCCCAGTCGAATTGAGAGGTACCTCTAAATTGCCTTTCATGAGACCTAAAAGAGGGTGTGGCCATTGCTTGGTCACTTTTCTCATTTCTTGTTGAAGACGAGCGTGCGTACGCTCCCCATGCTATTGGGTCACGGCTTCCAAGGAATTTGAACAACAACAATATCCAAGGGGAAGCAAGCTTTTCCACACGTGCGCGAATCCTTTTTTCACTGATTATTCGGGTTAGCCATGGAGAGAAATGCCCCATGCGCGATAAGGGATTCGCACGGTCATGCAACCGTGCGCATTAAGCCACCATTCCTCCGTGAGTCATGGGGTTGTGGTATTGGTTTCCTTGCGCATTCATTTGCTGCAAAAACCTTTGAGGAATGTTTGTTTCACGAACATCTTGCGTCCCGTTCGAATTCGCCTTTGGATGTCCTCTCGCCACGCCATCCCGGCCCTAGTCCAAGGGCGTCCATCTCCATCTTTTCCATGCTTGTTCGAGCTCCGTTTTCCTCGCCATTTCTTGCGTGTCAATGCAAACGGAGGCACGTGTTCCTTCTGTCCTAATTTTGGTTCCCACGTCGCAAAGGAACGGCGGGTCTTGAACATCTGAGCTTCCACTCTTCCGTGGTCCAGGGTTCGTGCCTCCTCCACATTTGCCTTGAAACCCAGGACCTCGGCCAAGGTGGGGACCGCCCACAAGCTCCGATGGGCATCCTACCGTCCTTGGATCCGTCCCCTGGAGTTTATTCTCGACGGGGGAGGGGGACGAGCTTCGTCTCTTCCCGAGGCGATTCCATTTCGCATCGTCGAAGCGCGTCCATCGACACGCCAAGGAGGCTCGAGGAAGGAAGGATGGCGCCTCGACCGTCGAAGTGGGACGTGTCACGTGCAGGTGCGCACGTGGCGGTGGATGGAATGCTCGCGAGGTACGTGGGCGCAGGAGCCACGGACCGAGACGCCGCTTCGGTGCGCTCCGACGTGCCCACGTCGCGTCGGGAACCGCTGTATTACTTCGAAGTGCGCGTGAGGTCCACGGGAAGGGAAGGATTCATCGGCGTGGGACTCGC
Source organism: Picocystis sp. L7 (assembly GCA_020975725.1). Classification (NCBI taxonomy): domain Eukaryota; kingdom Viridiplantae; phylum Chlorophyta; class Picocystophyceae; order Picocystales; family Picocystaceae; genus Picocystis; species Picocystis sp. L7. Next base: position 1,399,757 of record QXJR01000003.1, read on the forward strand.
CGCGAGCGGCGTGCGCGCCGATCGCTTGCCAGGATGGGAACCAGGAAGTGTGGGCTACCATGGAGATGATGGAAGAGTGTTTGTGGGTGGAGCACGTGGAAACGCATATGGACCCACCTATGCAGCTGGTGATGTGGTGGGATGCCTCCTGGACCGAAGCAAAAAGACCGTGGAGTTCTTCAAGAACGGGGTCGCGCTGGGAGTGGCGGCCACTGGAATGGGAGACGAAGACATGTGGCCCACTGTGGGCTTGAGGACGCCCGGAGAAGAAGTGGAAGCGGTGTTTGCACCGCCCTATGTTGCCGACGAAGCCAGAATGGTGGCAGAGGCCAAGAGATACGCTAGAGAAACCGTGAGGAGTGGCGTGTCGGATGGTCTACCGACCAAAGACATCGCCCTGGATACTGTCCTGGCCCATCTGAGACACCACGGATACGTACGTGCCGCCCGCAAACTCGTTCAAACGCGTGACCGGGCAAACACGAATAGGAGCAGGGGAGAATCCGGGTATGCCAGGACGCCCAGTGCCCAATGCCTGCACGAGGAGGAGTTGGACAGTATGGATGTGTCCACCAGTCCTGAGGAGGCGGCTATGGAGGTCGTGGATATGGAGGAGGAGGACCGGGCCAAGGTCGCTGCTGTCGTAGCTGCTGCAGCCAAGGAGGAAAAACTCAACCAAGCGGTGGAATGTGCTAGACGAGGAGAGGTGGCCAAGGCAATGGCCACCCTGGCAGAAGTGAGAGGGGCAGAAGCGGGCCCTCCACCCGCACGCTTGCGACTGCTTGCTGCTTGTCAAGCTTTGGTAGAAGCTGTGCGAGAAAAGGATACACCAACCGCTTTGGCAGTGGCAAGAGGGGACCTAGCAGAGGCTGCCAAGGATGGTGGGGACGCGCGTGTGGAAGATGCAGAGACCATGCGTGAGGTGGTAGCCCTGCTGGCTTACGACGACCCCGCTACATCTCCTGTGGGGCACTGCCTGGCTCAGCACCAGCGTGAACGATTTGCAGATGCATTGCGAGCAGTTGGATGGTCCACTCTCCATGGGGGCAACGAGGCAGAAGATCCGTGCACAGAAGAATCCCCCCTGGAAACCGTCACGAAGCAAGCAGCTGTAGTGTTACGAGAACTACAGGAAGGAGGATGTGCTACTGCGGCACTCCTCGTTGTGCAGGACTACATACCTGCAAATTGACGTCATAGAGGCGCTAGATGGAGCTCTTCCAGCAGCGTCAGCCCTGTGTTTGAACTTTTTGAAGCCATATCACACGAGGAGGGTGTGAATCCGGTGGGATCAGCAAAGCTCAACCGAAAAGGCTGGTTCTTCGGCTGAGCATTGGGAAGTTGCATATTTACAATTGGACTCGGGTTTCCGTGCACTTTTCAAAGACTCTGAAACGCCAGGACCTGTGGAGCAATCGTTTCCCTTTCTAAAATACCATACACCCAGGGGAAATGCCACGATAGCCAAGGACCTAATCAAGATTGAGCCGCTCTTTGGAGCTTTCTAGCATCAACGCTGTGTCTTGTTCCTCTCTCGAAATTGTATGATGCAGTGTGTGGCCATACATCTGCATGACGGACCGTTTCTGCCCCATGTATGCCCTACACTTGGGCACTCATATTGACCGTCCCCCATGGTACCCATGCCTGCAGTTGCATCTTCCCTGGAGGCAATGCAACAGATATAGACCTGCTGGCACATGTTTTGAAGAGTTTTTGAGCCGGTGAAAACGGACTGGAAGACTTGGGCATCACGTCTGGATCCTTGTAGGACGCTGTGCTGCAGCAATGGTGGATTTTGTCTTGACAAGGATGGCGCCGCACCAATCCCACACTAGACGCGTGCTATTTTCAGCTGATATGCATTTGGCATTCTCGATTGTGGAAAGTTGTTCGAACCACCATAGAGGCCAGTGGTCTTCCACGGTTTTCTTGCCCTTTGTCTACTGGCCACAATCTCCGAATGCAAGGCTATCATGCAGTACCTCTCACCATGCAGCGTGCATGTCAACATCGAAGATGGAAGGTTTTTGGCTCGGGCAGGATCTACTTCCAATCAATTCGATCTGTTGGTTGGGATGAAGTGAATGCCTTGCGAATCGTTCCGGCTACATCTGTGAATACAATTCGCTTCCACTCGTGCATTCCTGGCGTCAAGTGTACGTGCCCCGAGCAACCGTCCCAGTTCCTTTCTTGCTTCATTCTGCCACAGACCAGGTTACCTTTGTTCTTCCCAAGCCAGATGTACAGCAATGAGAGAGGAGGCAAACACCACAAGATGAGATGGATCCTGAGTTGCATCTGACGTTTCAGCACCGCATTTAGGCTTTTATTTCCTGACCAGGTCTGGAGGATCTCCATACCTGCTTCGGTCCCCAGCCCGTCCTTCCTCGTCTCCTTGGTTAGAACCGAACCGATTCGCCTTGTAGAAGGAAGCAGTTTCCTTTTGGGATCCCGACTCACCAGGTCGATCCCCGCCTTACCAGCACCCAACACCCCACACACCCCACTTGCCACCCCACGGACTTAACTTGCAACTTAACAACGCCATCGCCATTGGAACCTCGGTTCGAAGTTAATTCGAATTTTAGTCCTCCCGCTCCTAGGATCCTGGAGAGGAGACGTCGAGTTAATTTCATATTAAGCCATAGGGTCGAGGCCATCTGCGCGATGTCGCAGCTTCGACCTTCGCAACGCGACGATCGCGACCTCCTTGCCCTCGAAGCGCGTGCCTGCTGGTTGCTGGCACATGCAGCAGATCCCACGGAACGCGCGAGGCTCTGCTTCCCCCAAGCGTGGCCGTCCGAGGCGGGAGAAGGACTCGAATGGAAACAGGAACCAGTGGTGTTGGATGCAGGTGGCAAGGAACAAGCTATGGGATGTCCAGACGATGCTGTGGTCCTGCAAAATGCACTGGTGGATATGTTAAAGTCTCCCAGTGCAGTAGCACCGCGCAGCCGTCTGGGCGTGGCCTTGCGCCTCGCCGCAATGCAATTGGAGGAAGCTTCCTTACACACCCTCGCTGAGTTTGCACACCACGCGAACCGTCCTCCTCTCCAGAACCGCATTCCAAAGACCTTCAGGAGCAGAAGAGGGGAACATGAAACACAGAGCACAACTGGACCATTCTCCCAGCACGGCACAGACACACGAAGGTACAGGAAGGAGTGGAATTCGGATGTGATGCGGCCAGAGGTGGAAGACAGCGATCACACAGGCAGGGCATTGAATGCAGATCGCAAGCTGGTGTCAGGGTTCCAGAACCATGCAGGTAGGCATAACAAGGGAATATCTAGTGCTTGCTCTACTGGTGAGTCTGTGTGCGAGTGGCTGTCTGTTCTGCCTCTCCTTGGCAGGATGGACCCCACCTCACCACACGTTCTCTCTCCGTCATCGTCAATAAACTCGTTGGTCAGCCACAAGCAGAATCAGTACCATTTGGATCAACTGACAGCATCCCTGTCTGCGTTGGATGCTCGTGCAGCGCTCTCGGCAAGCCGATTTGCTCTAGATGCCAAACTTGCCGCTTCTCCACATGCACCATGGACTTTGGCTGCCGTACATGCCCATCTTCTCCATCCTCCGCTGCCCTTCCCATCCTTCCTTAATCGGAATGAATGGCCCGTGGATGTAGAGGCAGTGTGGCAGGGTTGCATGCTGCATGAAGAAGATAGCAACAACAAGAATATGATTGCATTGATCCACGAGGCTGCTTCATCGTGCCATCGGCGCCGCGATGCTTCTCTCCTTCAACGTTCAACAAGGGGATATCTGCTACCTACACCCACCCAAGAAATGCTTCAAGCTTTGCGGCTTAGAGATGCATCCAACGGATTTAAGGTTGCCGCTTTCGTGGCGAGGAATGCCTCCTGCCTTCCTCCTAGTTCAGGCACCCTACAGGAAGGCCTTGTGGGTGGTCAGGAAGATGTGACAGCAAAATGGATGGTGGAAAAGCAGGCATGGGATGCTTGCGGACGTCCGTTCCTGTCACGGTTGGCATGGTTGCATGCCGTGGATGCCCGTGAGCGCTGTTCTTCTCCTGATGCATCAGACCTTATGGCAAGTGGTGTAGGTACAGGAAACGCGGGTAACGGTGAATGGTTGACCCGTTTGTCAAAAAGTAAGTCACAGATGGTCAACGTGGACCGACGCAAAGTGTGGCACAATTTAAGAATGGAAGAGGCCTCGGCATATGTACAAGGGCACTTTGACGAGGTTGAGAGGAGGAGGAGTATGGAGGAGCAGTTAGCAAACAAGCTGGGAAAGCAGTGGCGCAATGTATGGGCGAAAGTGGCTCTGCAGGATCGCTTGCAGGGTCGTGGGGGGACAGCGTGGGCAAGTACATTTGGTGCAATGGCCCATCACGCGAGGGTTGCGGATCCAAATGGGCGTGCAGAGGATGCCGTCCGCTGGATGCGTACTTGCGAACCTCACTGGAAGAGAGACCATGGACAGGCTGATCCGAGATTGGACTCGTGGATGGCCGCTGCAATGGCAAGCACCCCTAGCATGTTGCAGCATAACAGCTTAGAAGCAGAGAAGCGAGCCCAAATGGCAGCAGACAAGCTCGTGACTTGTGGAGATTTACCAGGAGCCAGGGAAGCATTGTATGTGCTTGCTGCGCTGCGACATGCACGTGGAGATCTTCATGGCAGAGATGAAGTTGCCGCAAGGTTCATAGATGTGGATTCGCAGTGCCAGGCACAGTAGACGTGGTAGCTTCGGAGGCATGTGTTAGTGTCTGGCATCAGCAACGGTTGGACTTTTGACGATTTCTGGGGGTCAGGTTGCGGTGCAACAAATGGGAAATACGATTCAAGCTCCTACATATGCAAAGAGACGGTAAAAAAATATCGTCCGTGCAACAGGCAAGAGCATGTGTGCAAGTGCAATTGTGCAGTCGTGCTTTGACACAACATAGAAGCAAGGAAGCTGAACAGAGGACACCCTAAATGCACTAGTAGGCTCATCTATTCATGTGGTGAACTGCTACTATGATCATTGCTACACTATGCACTGGCTTCAAAAGCAAGCTGTTCCAGCGCGACACCCTCAAGCCTGTGGTATCCTAAGCTTTTGAGTGTCACCCCGGAACCTCGCAGCAGAAGGACTTCCGACATGCATTTGCGCAAGTGTTCCTTTGGTGCAGTCTTGGATGTAGTCTCCCAACTCAGACACACAGCTCCTGCTGCGCACACATCTCTTGTCAAGCGAGATGCCACATTGGCCATGTTTCCGAAATAGTCCATGCGCCCAGTCACAGGATTAGGAGCTCTATACAATGGCCTCCCACAGCATATTCCTATCCGTAGTATTGTCCCGCCGCTACACCAATGCTGTAGTCCTCTGGCCCAAGAAAGAGCCCTGTCTACCCGGTGGAAAGCAAAAAGAAGCTGCCCAGGCGCCAGGTGCTTGACCTCGTACCCTTTGTTGCAACACCCCAGTCTACGAGCCTCATGGAGGAGCTCATCGTGATTCTTTTCTACACTGTACCCATGCGTTTCACCATCGCCCTTCCCTCCCGACACCGAGGATGGGTTAGCTACAGGATTGGCAGTAAACAGGCTGGTTGAGTTCCAATCACAACCTCGTTGCCTGCTTCTTGTGCCTTCAAGGTATTGAGATGGACTGCAGCTAGTGAAAACCAGGACCATATCCTGGTCTGCATCAGGTGCTTCATAAATGCTGGTTTCTAAGCCGCTCTGTAAAATTAAAGGTATGGGTGGGAACACTCGCTCCTGGAGCTGGCGTGGTACCATCTGATACAGTGACATTCCTCCTGAACACCTAGGAAAGGGAAGGCGCCCTAAACGCTGTGGCTGGGCATGAAGCGAAGACAAGTGTGCAGCCAGGCATGTCCATACCGGTTCTGTGACGAGGGTTTGCCCTCCGTATCCTAAATTGCAGTATTGTTGGCAATGCAACCAACCCTCTCTTTCACTTTCCCCTCCGTAAGGCATGTGGACAACCACGCAAGCCCTTGGGCCAGTGTGCACAAGCTTTCCTTCTGAAGTAAATATGTCCGCAAGTGGAGAGGTTGAAGGACCCCTCGAAGTTGGTTCTGCTTTCCCTTCCATGTTGCAATCAGGCCAATGCGTGGAGAAGAGGAGCACTTGAAGCAGCATTGCAAATCGGCAGGCTGCAGTGGAAGAGGGAAAGGTATATACTTCCGGTAGACCTGCTGAAAGCACATACTCTCCATCAAAGAGTTGGGTCAGCGACTTGAGCGTCCGTTCCACTGCCACTCTGTGGCTGGCAGGAAGGTCGTCTTTCTGGGCAAAGCCTTCAAAACGAACTGCCAGACAGCATCTATCTTTTCTGCTTTCATTCTTGCTGAGAAGGTTACACTGTTCCTCCACTTTGTTTGCATAGCGCAGTTCTTTGAATTCACGTGCACTCAGGGAGGAACCAATGGAAGGGCTCGCAGAGAATATCCGGACGGCTTCTTTTTGGTACTTTGGCAGCTGATAACAGCCCAAGTCAGTGACCCAAGGATACCCACACTTTGAGAGATCTCTGTGCACCTCCTGCATGAATTCTCCCGTCAGTAGGACCTGTCCACCATGCCCTACATCTCCAACATCCTTGGCACAGACCACCCCCTGGCCATGGAATTGCAAATGGTGGGTGGACGAGTCCCAGCTATGGCTGAAAGTTCCCATGACACACCAGTGACAACCCATTCGCACCCTTGGACCTGCAAAGATGAGCTCACCATCAGGGGAGAACTCTGTAGACGTGCTCCAGTGACAGTTCAAGACCTCTTGGCTCCAGGAGTTATGCAACAATCGTTCTTGGGCCTCAAAACAAAACAGCAGTGCTGAAGGGGCTGTGTGGAAGGCTAGTTGGAATGCATCTCCTTCACTGCCAAATTCGATCCCATCTGGGTAAGAAGCAAGGATTTCTCGTATAAGGCGGTCGTGTGTCTGCTGAATTTCCCTGTACGCCTCCGGAAAACCTGCAAGACTCGAAGAAGCCTGGATATCTGTGAACACCAACGCCACACCACCATGTTGATCCAGTTTTGCTACTTCGAAAGAATCCCGACCATGAGCCATGGACATAGCTGCTATAGATTTGAGATACACGGCCTGTATCTGCGTCAAACGCTCTTCCTTTTCCCGTTCTCTACGAAGAAGTCGCAAGGCTTTGTAAGACTTGTACCAGTAAAAAGCACCAGCAAGCAAGAACATCACAAATACAACAGCAACAACTATAGCAATGATGCCTCCTGTACTTATACTTGTCCCTGGGCAGGTGAGCACTGCATCAGTGGTCAGCGAAAGCGTGCGAGCATCTTCGTCGAGTGTGAAAAGATGCAAGCGGCCTTGCGCCATGTTTACAGCTACTCTGGTTGGATTCTGAATCGTCATACCAGTTGGGAAGTAACATTTCGTGGAGCTCGAGCGTGTCTGTATTCCAGGTGAACCCACAACAGGTGTGGCCCAAAAGGAGGAGGTATCAGTGATGTTCAGTTGCATGACTTGGTTCTGCATGCTGTCGACAATGTACAGCATGTTTCCCTGCTCATTTGATCCGGCTCCGCTCGGAGAGGTCAGGCGCACTGCCGCAGAGTATATGCTCGTGTTGCTTAGCGTGGTGCCCCCGCCATCGTTCCCAATCAGTGTGGAGACCTGCACTTTCGTACTACCAACCGCAAAATCTGGACCAACGATTCGGATCCTTGCATTTCCAGTGTCGACAACATAAAGGCGGTCACGCTCCTCCTGGCCTTCTACAATGGGATATCTTGACACCAGCAGATCTTCAGGATTTGTGAACAAGCTGTCCTCGACATTGCCATCGCTAAAACCTCCAAACCCAGGACGACCTGCCACCAACCCCACCTCTAAAGTTGAAAGCGAGATTCGACGAATCACATGGTTCCCTGAGTCAGCAACGTAAAGCGTGGATCCATTACCAGAGACGGCAATACCAGCAGGCCCATTGAATAGTGCGTTGGCCCCGATTCCATCCTGGTATCCGACGCCACCGGAGCCAGCTAAGAGAGATAGCTTCATCTCGCTCAGGTCCAATTTGCAAACGCAATGTCCAAAGAAAAAAGTGACGAAGACAATGTGGTCCACTGCTGAAAGAGCAAGATTAGTTGGAAAGGCTGACCATCGAGTGACATTGCAAGGAACATTTAGGAACGGGCTGCGGATGAATTGAACATCGTTCACCTGGCCATCTCGGAGGCGAAGGTGAACCAGACCTCCCCCTTCCTCAAAACTTCCAGCAGAAACAAACACCTCGATGTCATCGCCTTTGCTCCTGGATTGAACGTCCGTCATGTAAACACCAACCTCCAAAGGATCTATGCCAAACTCGTACGCAATCCTTTCTACTGTGAGGTCAAGGTTGCTTGTGGAGAAAGGTAGCACAGGAGGACGAGAAGTTCCACCTGGTGCCGCATTTTCTGGGAACCAAGGCACGGCTCGATGAGCCACAACAGAGCGACGCTCATTCCCCCCATCTTCAAGAACTGTGAGGGGAGACAGCACCCTTACCCCTGGGGCTTCAAAGTGACAATGGTTATCATTCCCAGACACATCCAGCAGCTGGAAAAAATTGTTGGAAGAGTCGTAATTTGCCAGAAGTCCATTGCTATAGCTCTCAACAAGCGCTCCTTGGTGTAATGCAATAACTTCAGGCAGTGTCAAGGAACGATCCCACAGTGCTAGAGTATCCATCATGCCTTCAAAGTCTGCCATGATGGCAGATGGTCCGCCTCCGATCTTGATCCTACTTCCGTTACGCCAATGAACTTTGCATTCAATGCAACTGTTTACGATCTCCACCGCATCCACATCGCCATTCACATAAGTCGTCAGGTGTGTGCGATTGTAGACCCACGTTACATGGTACCATAGGTTTGCCTGTACCTGGCGATTGCTGGTAGTGAACACTCCCGCTTGGTCTGCTACATTCGCATCGCTCAAGGTCAACTGGGCGCCAAGGAAACCTCCAGGAAGTATTTCAAACACAAAGTCAATATTGTACATGTCATCAGACCTAGAAAGTAGATACTGCAAACGATCTGTTACCAAGGGGTAGAAAAGGGTAGACACAGTAAAGTTCTCTAGTTGCCGCATGTTCAGCGGGTCCCCACACACGGGTGAACTACCTGAACCGGCATCGAAGTAATACATTCCCCCCCTCCTTTCTGGTAGAGAGTATTTCTTGAAGCACACTTCTTCTCCCTCCGTTTTCACTTTGCTGAGGAGACAGAGGAGGACCCATCCAGACCACCACCCTGGCCTCGTGTTTCTCCGCTTCACCACCCTTGCCTTCCTTGGAAGTCCGACCTTTCCAGTGGCTCCACCTGCCATCCCCGTCCCACGTGCTACAATGCCGGCCCTGTCCATTGGATTTGGGGCGCTTGTACCGCCCCGGTTGTGTCCACGTGGACCGTCGGATGGGGAGAAACGTCTCGGTTGTGAAATGGCGGATGGGAACCGTCGGAAACCGTCCCCATCCTCCCCAGGACAGCGTCTGAAATCTTCCGGTGGCGATTCACATCGACCAAAGCCGGCCTGTCTCGAACGGATCCACATGGGAGAAATTGAGCAAGAAGGGAAGGAGGTGGGACGGTCTCGGAGGAAGGAAATGCGACAAATGGACATGCGATTGGGCGAGAGGGTGGTACAAGACGACGAGTAGATGGACAGACAGGTCTTCAAAGGCATCCACTTGCCGCTTCGAAAGTGCGATGCATGTGTCCATGCCACCACGATGGACAAAGGAAAAGATCCAAGATGAATCACGATGGCAAACATTCCAATGAAAGTTGGTGCGAGAGTTCTTGAAATCGCATCACTCTCGTGGCAACGAGGATCAAAAGTACAATGGATGATGGCATTCTTTAACAAGGAAAGGGTGGAACGATCAACGGCACGTGGACGAGAGCACTCGAGTGGGACGACTTGTCGAGGAAATACTCTCTTAGGAAAAGGTGGTACGCAGTGCAATGGAACCATGCCCCTCGTATGGGCGTTGTCCTTGCTTGTGCAAGCGAAGAACCAACATGTTGTGTACCATCGTAAAAATTTGCTTGGGTACGACCATTGCTTTTTAGAAAAGACATGTGGCGGTATGGATCCGTACTTAACCAATATTGAGGGACCGTGAAGGCATTCCGACGCTTACCGTACTCGCGCCACAACGGGGGGGCGGCTCGTACCCTTCTACGAGAACGCCTTGTCATGAAAGCGTAAAGGTGGCGATTGGCACGCAATATGATAGCGGCTTGCGCCAATGAGGCACTCTTTGGAATCCCTTTCGTGCAATCAAGCATTCGTAGGGTCTACGTGCGACTTCGATCTTGTTGCGACAAGAGGCTCGCCGTTGTGCAATTCTCGAATGTCTTTGACGAAAAAAACAAGAGCCTCTTCGACGTTGCCCCAGGCGTTCCAGCCGGCATCGAAGAAGATGCATCTTGCATGATGGTGTATATTCGAGCAACCGACGCTATGCTTGTCTCTAGCAACTCACGACGGGTGGCGTACAGGGTTGGCATTCGGATCTCCAACGCACTTGAAATCCTAGGAGGTTGGCAAGCGAGGGATTATGCAGGTGCGGCGGGGAAGGTTCGTGAACGATCCGTGCACTTCAAGATAGGTATTCACGTGTTCTCCAGAGCACCCTCCCCTTATTCCCCTGCGCTCGGCAAGGCGCCCACGCCAAGTTCCATCGTACGTTCGTTGGCCGTTCCAGCATGGATTCGCTCGAGTGTGGGACGTCGACGTTTACCCCGGGATGGTACCTTGGACTCCATCCATCCCATCTTTCCCTTTCGGAGAAGAAACTCCCACGTCTGCGGCGGGTGGGAACGATCACGTGATCAAGTGGTCCTTTCCTTTCCCTCCTTCCTTTCGAACCCGGCGTCGTTTCCTTTTCGAACCCGACCCGATCCCCTTGTCCAAGGGAACCTTGTTGGGGACGCCCCACGAACCGCCGGCGAGGGTTCCTTTTTCCGTCTCAACCTCCCCCGCTCGATCACCCATCCGTCCCTCCCGTGGAGGGGGACTGAGACGCCCGCATCTAGGGCTGGGGGGGGGCAGGGCACTTCTCCCCCAGGCAGCCCCATCGGTGGGTCCCTTTGGGAGAGGGGGAAATGGCTGGGTTCGTGTGGGTCTGAGAGGGGGGGGGGGGACCATCGAAGGAGCATCATTACGAAAGGACGAATCCAAGCACGTGTGCGCGTGGCTTTGGGATTTTGCATCCGCCATGCCGAACGAAGGTGGCTCGAAACCGCACCGTGCGCTCAAGGACGTGTTTCCCAACCTCAAAAAGGATGGGAACGGAGCGGGAGCGAGCCAAGAAGAAGCGCCCAAGGACGACGTGGAACGCTTCGAAGCGGCGTTTTCCAAGGTGGCCGAAGAGAACCAAGACACGCTTGGGAGCGTGGATTCGGCCACGCTGAGCAGCCAGCTCACGTGGACGTCCTCCTCTTACGATAGGAAGCTGCACAGGAATCTGCTCAAGGCACTCGCCAAACACACCACCAAGGAGTCGGCAGAAGCCCTCCTCAAAGAACTCAACGATCCAGCCAGCTACAATCGCCTCTCCAGCGAGTTCGAAAACGAAGCCTCCGTCACCCTCAATGCCAAGAGGCAAAAACAACTGGTCTCGGCAGCCAAGTACATCCTGGCCGCCGCCAAGGACAGGAGCACGGAAGACGGACTCACCACCGAAGAGGCCGAGAAGCTGTACGAGAAGTTTGGACCCAACGAGCTGCCGGAAAAAGAGACCTCGTTCCTCGTGCTGATCCTAGAGCACTTTTTTGCACCCATGCCCTGCATGATCTGGGTGGCGGTCCTGGTGGAGGGCGTGCTGGAAAACTGGCTGGACATGGGAGTCCTGTTGTGCCTGCAGTTCCTGAACGGAGGTGTGGGACTCTACGAGGCTACCAAAGCGGCCGATGCCGTGGCCGAACTGAAAGCTTCCCTGAAACCGTCGGCGCAAGTGAAGCGGGACGGCGTGTGGAAGAACGTCGATGCCAAGTACCTGGTGCCGGGGGATCTGGTGGCGCTGTCCCTGGGAGCGGCCGTCCCAGCCGATTGCTCCATCAAGGAAGGCACGGTCGACATCGACCAGGCAGCCCTGACGGGGGAATCGCTGCCGGTGACCATGAACGCCGGGGAATGCCCGAAGATGGGCTCGACGGTTGTGAGGGGCGAGGTGGAAGCGACCGTGGAAGCAACTGGTGCAGACACGTTCTTTGGAAAAACTGCCATGCTCATCAACAATGCGTCCGGTGGTCTTTCCAATGTGCAAAAGGTCCTGTTGAACATCATGGTGGTTCTCATGTTCCTCTGTATCGCTCTGTGCGGGACAGCCTTTTTCTACCTGATCTTCAAGATGAAAGAGAACGTTCCAGATGCTCTCTCTTTTGCGGTAGTTGTGCTGGTCGCGTCCATCCCCATGGCCATGGAGCTGGTGACCACATCCACCATGGCCATTGGCTCTCACACGCTCGCTGGGATGGATGCGATCGTGGCGCGCCTTTCTGCCATTGAAGACATGGCAGGAATGAACGTTTTGTGCTCAGACAAGACGGGCACCCTCACCCTCAACAAGATGGTCATCCAAGACGAGTGTCCTACCTTTGTGGAAGGCCTGGATCAAAGGACGGTCCTTTTCTATGCTGCGCTTGCTGCAAAGTGGTGGGAGCCCCCGAAGGATGCGCTGGACACACTGGTCCTCAACAGCGCAGATCTTTCTCTTTGTCAACCCTACAGACATGTGGACTACAGGCCCTTCGACCCCACGTCGAAGCGTACAGAGGCAGAGATCGAGAAGAAAGATGGCTCCGAACGATTCAAAGTCACCAAGGGTGCTCCAAACATCATCATCGAGCTCTGCGAGGAGAAGGAGAGCATCAGGGACATCGTGCAAACGGAGGTGATGGCTTTTGCCGAGCGGGGTGTGCGCTGCCTGGCAGTTGCCAAAACGGAGGAAAACGGCCAGTACAGGTTCCAAGGAATCCTTACTTTCTTGGACCCGCCAAGGCCTGACACCAAGTACACACTGGACAAGGCGAAGGATTTCGGCATCGCGGTGAAGATGATCACCGGCGACCACACAGTCATCGGCAAGGAAACCATGAGGCAGCTCGGACAAGGGACCAACCTCTTGAGTGCGGACGCGCTCCCAGAGCTGGATTCCAGCGGTGAGGTCACAGATGATGTCAAAGAGCTGTACTCTCAGACAATCATCGAGGCCGATGGCTTCGGCCAAGTGTTCCCGGAACACAAGTACTTTATTGTGGATACACTGAGGTCCCGTGGATACCGTGTTGGTATGACCGGTGATGGTGTGAACGATGCACCAGCTCTGAAGCGGGCAGATGTTGGTATTGCGGTGCAAGGGTCAACCGACGCCGCACGTGCAGCTGCGGACATTGTGCTCACCAAGCCAGGTCTCTCCGTACTGGTGGAGGCCATTATTATCGCCAGGTCCATCTTCCAGCGCATCAAGAACTATATCATCTACCGTGTTGCGTGTACCATCCAACTCTTGCTCTTTTTCTTCGTGGGTTTGCTATTGTTCCACCCGAACACGTACTGCCCACCCGGAGACAAATGCATGATGTCCCCTGGAATCTACACTGACGATGGATGGCCTTCTTATTTTAAGCTTCCAGTCATTGCGCTGGTCATCATCACCGTGCTGAACGATGGAGCCACCATCGCGATTGCGTATGACAATGTGAAGCCCGGGCACAACCCCGAAGTGTGGAATCTGCTTTGGCTATACGTGCTTTCGACAGCGCTTGGACTTGTGGCACTTCTTTCCTCTCTACTGCTGCTGCACCTGGGCCTTTCATCGCACAACCCCGCGAGCCTACTTCATAGCCTTGGGATCGGGAAGTTGGCTTTTAGACAGATACAAGCCATGATTTACCTGAAGGTTTCCATCTCGGATTTCTTGACTCTGTTTGCAGCCCGCACGAAGGGCCCTTTCTTCAGTGTGATGCCTCACTGGAAACTCGCAGCAGCAGGGATCTTTGCGTTGACCTGCTCGTCCCTGCTTTCTCTCTCATGGCCTTTTGCGCAGACGGGAAAAGATGGCATGTCTTCCATCGACCCCAAGATCCTCCTGTTTGTTTGGATCTACTGCTTACTCTTCTTCTTCCTCCAAGACTTGATCAAGGTGGTTCTTAATCATTTTGTGATTGCAAAGATGCAGACAAGGGCAGAGGCAGTGTTCATGCTGCGCAGTGAAAGCAGCAGCTCAAACTTGGGAGGAATAGCGGGTCCAGGCGATGGTAACAATCTTCAACAACCCCTGCTTGCGTCCAGCAATTAGGAACAGGTGCGTGCTTGCTGTAGCGCGTCCAGGCAAATGAGGAGATGACCTTGCTCTGTAGTATACTTTCTACATTTTTGAGAAATGTGTGACCAGGGAATGGGGGTACACTGGTTCTAATTAAGTCCCTTATTGCTATGCGCGAATGGTCCCTTCACCTTGGAGAGTCGTGCACCAACCTCAAGCGCAATGTTTTACCGCTTTTGTAGATTGTGGTAGGGAATAGCAATGACCATGCACACGACTAAGGCCACTGTCGCGGGGATGATATCTCGACCAACCCATTATCTCTTCGGGAAAAAGGAAGGTGCAATGTGACTATGCGTGGCATGAACAGACGGAGGAAGGTTGATGGGAGCCCGACGCCAAACCTAGCATCACGACGGCGGGAACAAATCAAACGAAAGACTTCGTGATTTGCCTCTTCAACATGGTTTTCCTTTGTTTTTACTTTGCATGCATATCCTAGTACTTGTTTGGCACCCGACTAGTTGTGGCAAGGATAAGACATAAATGAATCGTTGCCAGTAGCATGTGATTCTCGAGAGAAATGGGTGGGAAGTGAATTTTGTTCGCCCACTTCCATCATATTGTGTTGCAGGGAAAGGCACAGCAGACCCTTTTCCTTGTTCATGATATTTTGCACCATCAAGAGGGTTGCATGCGCCACCTTGAACGGCAAGTATCGCTTGCAAACCGTCACCAAGCTTACCATAGTTGCCGGTCCTTCTGATGTCAACGGGCAACATGTCTGGTGAGGAGGAGTCCCGTTCCGTCCTAGAGGTCGCGGCTCGCCAAAGTAAGGCAGACGGGGCTTATCTCCATAGAATTCTTCGGTCGAAAATTTCCCGTGCTCCTCTCATACGCAATGTTATGACCTTTCCCGATGCATTGATTGTCCTTGCAATGCGTCTTCGTGTGTTGTTGCACTCGGGTTTCGAAGTTGCACGTGTTTGATGAGTATTGGCGCTAGCTATTCGAGCGCATTTGAAGCATTTTGAGGGGTCATTTCGAAAGGGATACTTCGACAAGCTACGGAGAGGGCTCGTGCCACCTGTTTCACTCGCAATAATGAATGAAGGCATTCTCTTCCACACGAACCCATTTTTTCGTACAGATGGGAGATTGGGTTTTGTCGAGTGGTTTGCAACACGAGCCCCCCCCTCGTCCGACCCTCGACGTTTCCCTCCCCCGTCCGACCACCCGGTTTGGAGTTTCCTTTCGGACCGAGAGGTGGTTCCAACTCCTCTACGGGGTTGAAAGGGACCTCCCACCTGGATGGAGGGTTGTGATGGCCATGGCGTGGTGCGGGAGGTGCGTCCCCAAGGTGCGCGGATCGATCCGACCGTTGGTCGCATGGATCGGGGCACGTGGTGTCCTAGGTGGGGATCCAGCACGACCGTGGTGTACGAGGTGGGGCGAAGGGGGAGGTGGGGAGGCGGTGGCCAGAGACCTCCAACCCTCACCACGGACCCACACGAGAGGATTCGCGGCAGGGACACTGCCACCACATGAAGTGCTGCCCATGCCTGCGCTCAGTCCCACCATGGTCGAAGGGACGGTGTCCGCCTGGAAGAAACAGGAAGGAGATGCCGTCAACACCGGAGACGTGCTCGCCGACATAGAAACCGACAAAGCCACCATGGAAATGGAAACCATGGAAGACGGATTCCTCGCCAAAATCCTCGCACCGGCGGGCACCGCCAACGTGCCCGTAGGAACGCCCGTGGCGATCCTCGTGACCAGCGAAGAAGACATCGCAGCGTTCAAAGACTACGAGGCAGAAGGTGCAGGCACGAAGCCCAGTCCACCGGCCTCGAAATCATCCACCCCGGAACCAACAGCAGCGCCGGAACCTGCCGCAAAACCAACGCCTGCAGAAGCAGAAGCTGCAAAGAAACCGGAGCCGGCCGTTGCCGAAGGATCCACGGTTCCATCTGCTGCGCCCGTGGAAACGGGGTCCGGTGCCGATGGACCGCGCGTGTACATTTCCGATCCTTCGGTCCTGCGAGGACCACCTGGATGGGTCCCTGGACGCCGTGCCGTGCAATGATGCACCCACCCGTGGAGGAAAGCGAAGGAAGCAACTTGGAACTGTCCCTCAGGTGCATCCTTGATGCTCCATCCACTCCCTCGGAGCTGGTGCGATCTGGCTCCCCTTGAAAATAGAGACCTTTGATTCCAGGTCATAGAGACGACGAACGAGAATGGATTGCGGGCGTGGGACCTGTCTTTTCCCTGTAGCTCCGGAGATTGGAGCAATCGGTAGATGCCTGTGCTGTGCGAGAGACGTCTATCCCTGGGCTCGTTGCGCGCCTCTTGCCTGCCGGAATGCATCATGCAGCTTCCGGTGCAATGCGATGAAGACGAGGATGTTCGACGGCTAAAACCTGTGTAACAGCATGGAAAGAAAAACGCTTCTTGCATTGCCAATGCATCCTACTCCCTCGGTGAGCACGCAAGATGTGGACCCCGACCCGCCTCACCCACGTTGCACTTGTTCGGCTCGACGAGAACATGTTGGACGGTAGCATTGGTTGCACGCGATGCGAATGTCTTGGATGCACCATTCTGTATCCATGCAAGCTTCGGCTAAGTGGCAGGAAACGTCTGGATGGCGACCTATTTTGTCTGGCTACCGTCTTTCGGAGGTCGCATCCATCCACTGCTGGCCCGTGAAAGGTGCAAAGATGGACCCTTGCAAGAGTCCAATTGCTCGATAGGGGTACATCGCTCCGGGGACATCAGGATGGAACATGATCGAAGCTTCGTTGGGTGTAGATCCAACGCCAACTGGCCGGTTCCCACGTGTGTCTTTGATGGTAGCTTCAATGGGGTGGAGCCCTCGCACGTCGTTCCACGCGTTCATGGCTTCTGGTTCCTTCTTGCATCCTCGCTCGTCCTGGTGGTTCCCGGTACGCAGGTGCTTTGTATCTCCCAGGACCGAGCACGTGTCCGTGGCTTGGCATGGATGAGCACCTAGGTGTGGTGGATCCCTTGCATCTTTGCTCCCTTGGCCTTGTTCCCGGTCTGCCCTCTCCCATCCACCCTGTCCTGTTCCTGGCCATCGGGTTCCCCTTCCCTTGGTGATGGTGGGTTCGTCCGTCGATTCCACCCTGCTGCATCGGGTCGTGTTGGGAGGTCTCTTCCCTTTCAACCCGCCGGTCTCCTCCAATCGATCGGGGGGGTCCTTCGAAATACCTCGTTTCCCCCCCCCCCTAAAGCTCCCACCGCCAGTCCGCCCCTGTAGCAAGAGCGGATCGATCGGATGGCGATGGCGATGGCGTCCATCGCGCTCAAGCGCGCCTCACCGCGCACGTCGACGCGTACGAAGGCCTCCGGAACCGCGTCCATGGTGGAACAGGCCCTCCAGGATCGAACGTACGTGCTGCTGGACGCGCCGGTGTCCAACCACGGCGCACGCGTGCGTTTCGTGGTGTACGCCAAAGGCGTCGAGCGAGACGTGCAGCTGCTCTCGCCGTCCGCGCTCGGTGGGATGCGCACGCCGGAGTACCTGAAGCACAATCCCTTCGGCAAGATGCCGCTGCTCTTGACCCGGGATCCCAAAACGGCGATCTTCGAAAGCGACGCCATCGCCAGGTACTTGAACGACGTGTACGTGGAATGCCCGCCGAACCTGGTGCCGAAAGACGTCGAATCGCGCGCCAAGATGGACATGGCCATCGCCATACACGATCACCACGTGTCGCCCATCCAAGGATGCATGTATCGAGACTACGGAGAAGACGTGGGAAGACGTGCACAGCACGTCCAAGAACTCAACAGGTGCTTGGACGCACTCGAACAAGTGGCCGTCGCCACGCCCTTCCTGGCGGGAAAGGAGGTGAGCTTGGCCGACGCCACGTGGTTGCCCACCTTCGTGTTCTTCGAGTATATCCTGCCCGCCAAGTTCGGATGGAACGATCTCTTCCAATCCAGACCCAAGCTCAAGGTGTGGTGGGAAGCCATGCACCAACTGCCCGCAGGGAACAAAGTGCAGGAAGAAGTGCGCGGTGCCTTGCAGCAGTGGGACGAAGGTGGGAGGTGGGAAAAGGTCAAGGTGACCGAACACGTCCGGGACAAAAATCACCAATGGAAGTTCTGAAGAAACGGACGTCCAGGAAGGATGCAAAGGGGAGAGAGACCCACGCGATGGGCCCTCCGCCCCCGCCTCTTCCTCCTGGGACGGGAAGCCGCGCAGAGACACCGGCGCCGACCGTCCGCTGGAGCCGCAGCAGTGGCAAACATCCGCTCGGTCCAGAGGAGCGAGACCGCCCCCGCGTGTAAGCCGCAGATGAATCCATCCATCCAAGGACGTGCCCCAGGTCACAAAGGAAAGCCTATGAAAAGCCTACAGCCAAGCGCAACCAACAGGACCGAAGGCCTCGTGGATCTGCGCTGGGAATTGAACCCTTGTCCTGATCAGCATGGAAGGCAGGGGTCGGTGCAGGGTGCCTCTCTCCTCGCGAAACGTTGGCGCAGACGACCCCCGGGAATCGCCCATTCCGCTGTCTGCGTGGGAAGGAAGGCGCCTGTGGGCGTCTATCTTGCAACTCTTACCGTCTCCCCCTGCAGCACCCGGCGTATCTCACACTCCACAAAGTCCCTTCACACACACGGAAAGCCACAAGTGCAGCACCAATTCTGAGTCCATGATGCCTTGGCGTATTGCTGCGGGTACATGGCTGGCCCTCGCCTTTGGAACGATCGCATCGACACTCTCCAGTGCACCGCGTCCGTGGAAGCAACTCTTTCCCTGCTGGATTGTACGATCGTTGCACGCCCAGGCGAATCCTTGCATCTTTCAATCTCAGAAGCATAGCAGCAGAACTCGGCATGAAGCCAAGTATTCATCCGCTTTGCCTCCTCATCGTAAGCGTCGCATGGGACCGGTAACTTCTATGAAAGGATGTCACTGATGCTTTCCGCGGGACCCGACCTCTTCGGTATATGAAACTTGTGCAAACCTGCAACCTTGGGCTGGCCACAGCGTCCATTCGCACCGTCGTCAAAATCCTGGCCTTCGTTGTATCCCGTGGACATGGGTTGAACTTTCGGTGGTTCAAATGCGCGAAGAACACGGGACCCGCGTGGAGAGGAAAGCAGAAGAGGAATGGGTGAAAGAAGCACTGTATTTCTACGACAAAACAGCAGTCATCTGCATTTTCCGAGCCGCTGTTTCAACCGTCTAAATCCTACACCGTTCAGCCGACTAATTTTACACAAAGTACATACTCAGAGCCAAGTCCTTGTGCAGCATGGGTATGTCCATCAACGAAAAGTCTCTTGAGCCCATGCTGACGACCGACGCCGTGTCCGACATTGCAAAGTCTTCTCCGATACGAAGAGCACCTCCGATCCGAGTCAGTATCTTTCCAGCATAGTACATGGGACAGGGGGCGCTTAGAACCCTTGGGCACCGCGCGTATGCATGGCACAGGACGTAAGACAGCGATTGCAGGTGATCGCTGTTGAGGTTCAGATCGTTCCGTAGGACGGTGTACAAGGATACTTGCTTGGTACCCTTCAATCCGCCATGGGAAGACATGTAAAAGCAAAAGTAATGCGGCGAAACGATTTGCTGATCCAAAACGACACCAGCACACACGTTTCCAGAACGGTCCATGTCTTCCCTGTTTGCCCTTCCCATTGGTGCGAGCCTGACATTGTGTCCCACCATGGAGCACACATACGTTAATTTAGGACAATACTTCCCGTCCTTTTCACAACCAGCAAGGGAGATATCCGGATAGAGCGTTTTGAGATCCTCAGTGGCATCTGCGCAGCCTTCAAACAGTTTTGGTATCTCCTCTTCCAAAACTTGCCTAATCTGAGACTCGGAAATGCCGTTCCTGTACATGACGATGTATTTAGGAACGCGTCCCTGATTCAGCTTTGCCCAGTTCAGAATCGTCTCCTTTGCCATCTCTGCTAGGGGAGCTACAATGTTTGATTGCACGATGGCAGGAGGTGCATCGCTGCCTTCCTCTGCTGGCTTCGTATTGGCTCTGTGTGTGGCAATCATTCGGAACCCTGTGTCGTCCGTGGTGGAGGTCAACACAGCCACCCGTGGAATGTTGGCGGCGCTTCCTGGAGTCTTGCGTGAAACATCCAGGCCCATGAAGGCAGTCGAAGCAAAATGGTCGAACGGCACCATCCCAACCCTCGAAACTCGTTCCAACTTCTGGTTGATACCACCGATTTTAGCATTGATCTCCATCACCACGTTCATGAGGATAGCTTCCAGGCCTCTGTTCGAAATCACCTTTTCTGTCCTCACCTTCTTGCTGATGATGCCAAGCTTCATGTCGCAGGCGTGCAGTATTTCGGGGCGATAAGCATGATCGCCCTTCGTGCCTGGGATAATGCATAGGAGCAGCTGGCAAGCCCTGCCAGTCGTTGACTTGACCTTCTCGCTGCATTCCTGAAGCGCCTCTGCAATACCATTCGAGTCTCGGGCTTCCACTCGCTCAGCATTAAGCACATGCGCTGGTCTGTCAACGCGCATGCCGCTTCCCTGTGCAACATTCTGCAAGGTACGCAAGTAGCTGTCAATGTCGCGATCCTCCAGGTAGCCCCTGGGAAGTTCCTTTGAGAAAACCACAACACCCCATGACTCCAGAGGGACGGGTTTGTAAAAGGGAACATTCTTTGTGCGCCAACTGCCACTTTCAACCTGAGCCATGCGGCTGCGTCCATAGGCAAGCATTGGGGAGTCAAGAACCCTAGCTTTAGCCTGTATGGGTTGCTCCACGCGCACTTGAAACTCTGGGCTGGGTCTCACTTTCCCTTCGCCCATGATCCTGCTGAATCGTTCTTGGGGCTTCACGCATGTCAGGTTCATCATCTGGCTCACTTGCTGTGGGCTCAGGCGACCACGTTTGACCGGTTGACCGGGAACGACTTCAAGCATTTCCAGAGGCACATAGTTTGCCTTCTGCCCTTTCTTGTTGACAACAGCACATGGAAGGTTGGGGTACTTCAGAGGTGCTCCATACTGTGCTTCAAAGTACTGAGCTACTGTGTAGGCAGGGTCTTCCTCTTTCCATCCATCCAGTTTGTCTGCAGGCATGGATGTGATGTCTCTGATTTCATAAACCCTCGCCTTTTTCCGATGGACAGTTCGGACAAGCTTTTTCTTTAGCAGTCGCTTCAACGCGTGGAAATCGGAATCTGTCAGGCTGGACTTGCGGTACACGCTCTCCGGATTTAGTGCACGTTGTCGCTCGAAAATGTAGGAATCTTTGGGCGAATCTTGGATCAGCACCATTGGCGCTTCGAAGGCGTTCGCAGTGAAGTCCACCTTCAGCCCCAGTCCCTTCGAAATCTGCTGAACGGATTGCCGAAAGCCCGGGTACAGCGTGACACCGCCGCCCAGATACGTGGCCTTGTCCATGTTGTAGAAGCTGTGCCTCAGGTTGAGGAGGCGAGGGATCCTCAGCTGGCTTGCCTTGAGGAATCCATTGAGTGCGTTTAGAGTTGCTGGGTTGATGACTGCGGATTCCAGCGAGGCAGCGCTCAGATCCAGGGTCCTGGTCTTTTTGAGTTTGACTCGGAGTTCTTTTCTCGGTCTCGGTTCGAAGTCCAGTTCCAGCTCGTCGCCTGGGAAGATCTCTTTGGTGGCGTATATGGAGTAGGCACCGTCGAAGTAGAGTCCTTCTCCGCCTCCTATTTTGGACGCTACCTCTTCGTTCTCCAGGAGTATGTTGAAGGCTTGCAGCCTGAGTTCTCTCTTTTCCACTTCCTCACCCGAATCGCGGTAGGTCAAGTTGGTGTGATACAGGACGGCTTGTTGGATCTCGGAGTAGACGGGGAACACGTTGGTCTGCACGAGGATTTTACTTCCGTTCGCTCCAGGCGATCGCACGCGCGCCAGTGCATCTTGTGCCACCACGGCCTCTTCGGCTTCGGCGAGTTCGTCTCGGACGGATCTTCTGGGACGTTTTCGCGTGTCCTTTTCTTCCCCTTCGTGGACCTCTCCGGCGCGTTTCATGCTTCCAGGAGCTTCTCTGATCCTCCTACCTTCTCGATCACGGCAAAGCACGGCGAAGCACGCGCCTTTGCGGCACGCGAAACCTGCTTCCAACGTCCACACACACACACGTGTGGACGAGGGTTGTGTGTCCGTCCCACTTCGATCCCTTCCCCAACCCTCCACACCCTCCACACACCCCCAAGGGAGAATCTTCTCGCATGGGGCCTCACCTGCCCCGGAATGATCTTCGACCCTTCCTCGCCCTATAATGATAAGGGGCAGTCCCGTGCCTGTTTGGGGTCACTTCAGGTCAATAAAAGGGGGGTGGTCTCTAGTGACCCTATCTGGATACTCCTAATTGGTCTGGTTCAAATCGGGACTCGATGGGTGCCCCAAGATAGTAAAGGTATGCAACACTAGTAGAGGAATTTGTTTATCGGGAAAAATGAAAGATCCGGCTTTCAGCCAAATCCCATTTAACGGCGTTTTTTCAAGCCCCTCTCAAACGATTTGTTATTCGGGGGGAAACAATGGGGCTTAGTGGGTCGGGTGTCCTCGATAGCGATTGTAAGAAGTTGATCACTTATCACTATAATTAAGGTTGTCCATGAGTGCCTCGAACTACCGATAGCAATCCCTTTCTCCCAGTACACAGGCGGTGTCCAATGTCTTGTCTTACGATTTTGATACGACCAATTCATGATTACAAGGTGCGTAGAGGAAGGAGAAGGCCGAGTGCGAAGAAGTAGGCGCAACTTATCGACACCATGTCGCACGAAGGTGAACAGCCACCCCTGGAAGAGATGGATCTAAACGTGGCCCAAGACATCGTGACAGTTGTGGCGTCCAAATAGGTGGTCGCACGGGGAACTTGGATGGCGGAACATCGAGTACTTTTGCTTTGCCAATGTTGCATTGAGTCATGTAAAGCAATCAGAATGCAAGGGAATAGTGCAACGAGTTGCGCTCGGAATTGCCTTCAATTCGCTCTAAGAGCCGATCCCAATCGCATGTTTGATGTCTTCTCGCTCACGATCGACTTGTAGCGTCGTAACGTCCACCTTGCGATGTTCAGGCAGAAGAAGCGCAACCAAGAAGCACGAGTTGCTACAGGTCGGGGTGGGACCACATCACATACGGATGAGATTAACTGGCCCAACAACTGCTCGAGCAACACGAGAAGATGGAGAGCGAGCGCAACGCACTCAAGGAAAGCCGAGCAGCGAGGAGCTCAAAGTTGGATGTCGAGGGGAAGGTTCACCTCTCGTGTCAAATGGAGACGGGTAGGAGGAAGCGGCGTTCGGAGGAGCTGGCTACAAATTGCGCTTGAGGAGCACGTGAATAGGGATGGGCGAGATGGATTGGTTCGAATTCCACGTACAAGCAGATCCTTCAATCGATTGAGGAGGAAAGAGTCCGATTGCGTGCTCTTGAGGAATGGATGCGGTCATGCGGCTTGCACGTAGCAGCGCCAGAGAAGTGGCCGGACCCAGGAACGCGCATGCACTATGTCGAGCATGCCTTGCATGAGCACTGAAAATTGCTTGACCCACAACCTAGCAACGTTGAAGACGATGTCCTGTCCCTTTTGTCGTAAATGCAAGAAGGAACACCCGAAGCCTAAATATATGTTGTGTACTATATTTGTCTTGATTTGCGTGCACTCGTTTCTATTCTAGCTCGCAATAACTTTTATTGTTGTACTAGAAAGGTGCTGAAGTATGAGTAGACTGTAATGAACATAAGCACGTATTACCACAAAACGAAGTTAAGGCTTTAGCTAAGCATGCTCTCATGAGAAGGCTCCACTATCCTCACTTCTCTGCTACTCCGATGATGACGATGCTCTGCTTTTTCTTCTTTTCTGCTCCTCCTGCTACCGATGCTCCGCTTGTGCTGCTGCTATTGCTCATGATGATGATGATTTGATTTTGTTGTTATTGCTATGGCTATCAAAACTTGTGTTGCTATTAAGAACGAAGAAAGACCGACTCACCTAGGCATATCCAACGTTTACATCTCTTTCTACCTACACATGAACGGCGGACGCACACCAAAGTACGAGTTCGTGATACCACCATATGCACAAGTGTGATAGTAAGTTGGAAACATTGCATCGCGATCTTCCTTACCCTTGGCACGCGAACAAGTAGTTTTCCTCATTTCGCTGGTGACGGAGGGCCAAAACTCGCACAACTTTCTAAAGATCCATTCCATGCTTTCTCGACATTTTTCCTACGAGCCGTAGCTCTCTTGCACTCGCATCGTTCGCCGTCGATGCGTGCAGTAGCACCTTGTTCCTCGGATGCACTTCATCTTTGTATAGACAGATCTCTTGCCCTAGTTGCTCTCGCATGTAGACAGTTTTTGCGATTGCGATTGGGGGGGGGTAATGGTTTAGGACTTGCTTCTGATTGGTGGATTTCGGGGCGCGGGACAAAAGGGGGGCATTGGAAACGGGGCGGTCCGGGAGGGGAGGGTCCTAGTCTGAGTTTCGGAGGGGAAGGGGGGTATTCAACGTCGCGAGCGATGGTGAGAGGACGTGGGCACGTGGCGCGCGACCGCGAGTTCCTTCAAGTCCTCTTTCTACTCCGTCGGCGAAAGCGTGTCATCTCATGTGCTTGGCATGCGTCGCACAGGTAAGCATGAGCAAAACCTGGATATTCGACTTGGCAAAGAGTCGCACTTGCGCGCGCCAAGCCGCTGCGTAAGACGACTTCCGACGCTACCCCTGGTCGCCTCTGCCCAGGGGTACCCCTGGGAGCTTGTTGTTTGGCCTCAAGGCCTCTTTTCGGAAAGTAGTGATGTCCTAATGTTTGAATTGTACTTCCCGTTGATATCGAGCACATCATGTGTTGTGGCATCATTGCTTTTGGGTTTAGGGTTTAGGGTTTAGGGTTTAGGGTTTAGGGTTTAGGGTTTAGGGTTTAGGGTTTAGGGTTT